>JAUMJM010000027.1:38575000-39825000 GCA_033558235.1 Neomorphus geoffroyi
GTGTTATACAAGACTCAAATAACTGGATAAATATTGCTAAGTGCTGCTTAGAGAATGAAATGCAGAGCTGTAGTACACCCACACACAAATAAAAATGCTGCCTGCTGGGAGTTCTTTATTGCATTTAGCAGAGAGCTATAAATGCACATTTAAACAGTGATTTGTATCACTACTTTATCTTATGTTTAGACCTCTGAATGTACAGAAATTAGAGCTTCACAAGCTCAGTTCACTCTTGGATACCTGAATACATTCAAATAACTTTCTCAGAGCCTTGTGCAGAAGAACAAATTGGAAGTCTCCACCTAACTTTCCTAGGCTGATCCACCAAGATTGTGGGGGTTTGAGTCCATAAATGATCATAGTCATGATTTCAAAATAAAAACACAGTGCCAGCTTAGTAGCGAATGCCACACATGGAGTGTGGTTGCAGCCAGGGGTGATATCTCTGTATATTCTGTTAAAACAAATCTAGATAAATTCAGGACAAAATTTCCCCAACAAATGAGGTGTTTCAAGATAGAGACTTAGCATGTAGTCAGACTGTGGTTGGGAGTCACTTATTAGAGATACTTGGGTTTCTTTATGAGCCAAATGTGCTTTCCCTGCAGTAACTCTGGAGCTTGCAGGTTTTGAGAAGTGATTTTAAGATGGTCCCAAGGAGTCCGAATGGAAATAAATCTGTCTGAAAACAATAAATGGGGCTGTTCTGCTGTGTTTTCTGCTGTTTCTTTTTCGCTCCACAAGCGAAAAAATGCAAAGAGTTCCCACAGTGTATTCTCTACAAGTCATTTTGCAATTTGGTGCTTGCTTCTTGCATTTTCTGCTTTGTCTGTTTGTGATATCTCTGCACCTTTTATTAAAGTCCACAGGTTTTCAATGTCAAGCACAACAAAGCAACTATTTAAAGTGTAGATTTTTCCCTTGTCTTCTTTCAAAGTATGGACAAAAATCAAGGTGAGTTTGCAGTTCTAATTTTTATTCCTTCAGTTCAAAGTCTAAACTTTCTCAAAACGTACATGTTTACAATGACGCTTGTCTTACAAACTTTGCCTTTGATCAGACAGTGCTAATATACAGAGTATGACACAAGTGATCATAATTTCATTCAGCAACCAGAAATGGCAGTTTAGGAGAGAAGAGAGGGGGATTTATGCTTTGTAAAAATATACATTCTCATACTGTATTGTAAATTTCAGTTGGAAAACCTGCAGGAAAGACCAAAAATGTTCATTATTGCTTGAAAGAATGTACAAAATTGACCCGTATCGCCTCTAAAATAAAAATACCCTAATACAAAACTGTTCTTTTATAGCTTTACCCATGGATGTGTGTGGTTTTCTGGGAGAATGCTCAATTGTCTAGACTCATTTTTGGTGATCACCTCTACGTGGGGTCAGTGTAACGGATAATATAGCTGGTGAGCAGGCATTTACGGAAAGGTTGAATTATTAGAAAGTATTAAGAAACAAGATACTTTAAAAATACATAATCATAATTGTGTGTTGCAGCGGTTTCTTTCTGGCAAAGTAATCTTTTATAAACCTTTCCGATAACAGCAAGGGCAGATTCATTCCTAATCCTTCATTTGAACATTTAAACTTACCCCAAAACTGTGAAGCCGATGTCAAAAAAACAAAACCAGAACCACACTTGGGTACCTTCCCCAGGGCCTCACCATGCCCAGCCTCTCCTCAGCATCTCTCCGTGGGCTGCAGCCCAGCTTTAGTGCCTCTCACTTTGTTCTCCATTCCCTGGTATCTCATGGAGCTGCAGTTCAGCAATGTGACTTCCAGATCTTTTTTTCTGGATTACGCTACAAGTTCTTCCTGTGAATACGGGCTCGTGTATGGGTGCGTGTTTCCTTGCACATGAAAAAATGAATGGGCAGGAACTAAACCTTCTTGTATTGATCCACAACCTCCATGGTCTGTTGGGTGTCATATTTGCAGACACAGTCCCCATCCCCGTGCCCTCGGAGGGTTGGGCAGAAATCTGAGCTTGGCAGTGGGGAGGGAAGGGAGCCCTCTGCAATGAACCTGCTGCAGCCCAACGCTGCCGGGCAGATGGCTCTCATGTTTCATCCCAGCTGGAGGTTTTCCCTACCAAAGCCTCCATTCCTAAGTGTAAGGAATGTTACTAATAAGGCACTGAGGTCATAAACACGTATGATCTATAATCTACGTCTACGCGTAGGAGAGTGGGGTTTCTTTGTGTTGTGGCTTTGAGTGTAGTTTTGATGCAGTCATGGTAGTGTTCTTCAGCGCACCTGGTCTGGGAAAGGTGTAGGTTATTTGTACACTTCGTAGGGTAGGCAGGTGAACAGACAGGCATTAGATATCTCTTCTGTTCCCTTCTAATCTTCAAGGTGGAGATAAGCTTATTTCAATAGATACGGAAACAGGGAAACCGAGCATAAACCACAGGACCCTAAAGAAAACAGGCTCTTTCCTCAGGCCGGGGAGAGCATCTCTAGGATAGAAGCAGAGTGAAACAGGCTGCAGACCCCAAAGCGTGTGGATGTGCACCAGACACAACCTGAAATGCTTAAAATCATTACGGGTGGCTGTCCCAGCCAGGGTGGCTCCTGGGGCTCTTTCTGTTCCTGAATTGCTGGCTGAAGCCTGAAGCGTAAATGATTTTCTGGAAAGGCGATCGAGCCTGCGTGTGAATAGAGGCTACCGTTCTGTCTCTGACCTTTTCAAGCTCCCAGGAGAGATGAATAGAATTGAATCCCTGCCAGGGGAAGGCTTTAAGTTAACACAACAGTTCCAGGATTAAGTGTCTGTCTGACAATACTTTTTTAGTAACTTAAACTGCATCTTCTTGGGTCACAATAGCCCCGAGCAGCGTTACAGGCTTGGGGAAGAGCGGCCGGACAGCTGAAGGACCTGGGGGTGTTGGCTGACAGCGGCTGAACAGAAGCCAGCAGTGGCCCAGGTGGCCAAGAAGGCCATAGGTTGGGCTCGATGATACTGTGATACTGTGAAAAGATCTTTCTCCTCACTGAACTCTTATTTGTCTGCCAGGTTTCAGATTCTTTTTCAGTACTAGAGATGTCATAATGAAGGCTGGTTTAAAATACAGTGTTTGTTTCCTTTCTTTTGCTTAAAAAGTGGTAAGAATGTATAATCAAGTATTCTGCTTTTACTTTTATACTTATGTGTTAATTCTCTTTCAAGTTATGAATATGCAAGTGCAGTTGATGAAACTTTTCCAAATCACTCTCGCATTTTCCATCAAGAAACAAACACGCAAAAAATCCCACAAAGAGACAGCATGGCATGGTAGCTTGTGCAGTAGCCGTGTACCAGAGCAGACCTATCACCAGCTGCCTTAGTTTCTCCCCCTATTAAATGATACATAACCTTCACTCTTATAAAAGTTTGAAAACCTTAAGGTGCTGGACCGAAAAATTGTAGTTTTTTGTTGACACAAATAACTCAGATACTCAAGCCTGTATTGCAAGTGTTGCCTGGGAAACCTGTGTAGAGCATAATGGGTTTCTAAAACCCACCATACAGACAGAGTATAGCGTCACACACAAGGAAAAAATGAACACATAGCAGCTCTTAGCTAAGGTAAAAAGAGAGTAACCGGGACACCAGGGCACATCGTGATGACCAGAGTCACAATGACAGTGCAAGCTTTGTTATCAGGAATGCAGCTTGAACTGAGGACAGAGAGTTAAATCCCTTTTATTGCATTCGGTCCCTTGTGGATATTTTTTTCTCCATGAAAAAATTAATGCAACATATAATTAGACATGGCAAGTGAATGCGAGGTCTGGAATTAAGATTTGAGCTTTCCTGGCTTTCATTTTAACGCTCATATTAGCAGACACACCGGGAAAGTTCGCAAGAGCTCTTGGCATAGTCAGCCGAGCACTTCAGCCGGCACAGGGAGCAAGTGCCCTGCTGGAAGCCAGTAGGTTAGGGCTGTGTTGAGTTAGGAGGCAGAACGGGGGCAGTCACTGTCAAAAACTCATCCCTCAATCATTAACAGGCAGGACAAGGTTTTGGTGTTGTCATGTTGAAACCAAAGTCGTAATTTTAACGCTTCCTCCATTTATTTTTTGATGCCATCTATCATCTAGCCTATCCATCACTGTTAGGGAGCTTTTAGGAAACAAAACTTCTTGTTTTACAATGGAATACATCACAGGCAAGGAAGATTTACCCTTTCTTGGCTCTTCTACCCTTGTAAGGGTTTTCTCCACTAGGTAGTGAAGAGAAGACCCAGTGGTGACAATTTGCTACACTCACCAGTAAGGGCACAGCTGCACTCTCATGGTTTGAGACTCACATAGTTTTGCCCCAGATCCCTCAAAAGAAACGATGAGGAAAGCATGAATAAAAATCCTTGAACAGGAAAGAGTGGAATGGGATCGTCCCCTGTGAGATTATGCCGATACACTTGATTTTCACTTTTTCAAAATCTCTGAATATACAAAGATGTCACAAACATCATTAAAACCCACAAAAATATACTAATGATGAAAAAAAATATTTCCCAACAAAAACTATGTTAAAACTGAGTCAAAATAATAAGCTTTATTTTTGTATCTCCGTTCCTATAACCAGTGTCCCCATTCACCCCAGTAAAGCAAAGGCCTGGGAAAGCTACACCTCTGATTGCGCAACACAGATTTAGATTTCCTTCTGAAAATGTTCTGTGTGGTTGCTCATCCATAAGTAAGCGAGTTTAGAACAGAGTAAGAGACTGTTTCTTTGTATTCAAATACCTAAATGTTTTTTAAAAACATGCAGTTGGGGGGCGACAGATTCTCTTGGTGACCTCCACAAGCAGTGTTGATGATTGGTTCCAATCAACTTTTTTCAAAATCAGGCTATTTTAACATCTCTTAAAAATATATTTTATAATAACAATGCTTTAATAAACAACATTTCTGACTGATTTTGTTTGGCCAATGAGCTGTAATCAAGTATTAACAGTACCTTTAGTGGGATACGTATTCTGACAGGAGTCCTTGGCTTGTCAAAGAGAATGGAACCAGGGAAAGACTGTCTAACAAATTACAACTCCCTGAAAGTAGTGCTTTCCTATGAAAAAATGCTCCTTAATTCTAAGCTGACTCAGAATAGCCTGTTTCATGTCATAACGATACATTATCAAGAGTTCAGCAGTGCTGACATGTATTATTAACAAAATGAAAATAATAATATTAGTACATTTTGGAGAGTTCCAATTGCCCTATTATTCTTGCAGTTCTGCCTGGAAATAATTTCTGCAAGCGAGACTTGTCGCAAAAAGGAAATTCTAGAGCTTGTTTATCTCCAAACACAAACTATTCTGCATACGCAGAGCGGCCCGGAAAGTTATTTGGATTTATTAGCTGTGCAAAATGCTATATCTGCAAAGTGGCTCTTCTGCAGTTGCTTCCTCTAAAGGAACAGCACATTTTCGTGTTGCTTTGTTACTGTGACAACTTTGTGCTAATTATAACCGATCTAATTCAGATACCTTCATAGCTTTGCAACCACTAATTTTAACAAGAATTGAGTGCACCGAGAGCACGTCGCAGACTAAGTAGTCAACCCTGCTTCTGTGCGCTGCTGCTCAGAGGAAATAAAGGATGTTTAAGTCGGGGGAACTACCCAAAGGGCAAATCTGATGCACTGTTTTTACAAAGAGAAACAGAAACTCAAGGGGGTAAGTGCAGAGGTACACGGGCTGGTATCTGCCGTAGCTTGGGAGACACAGCTGTTTAAAATTGTAGGTTTTCAATGGCAAGCCTCAGCCATTGCTACAAATATTATTACTATTTTACCAAGCCTAATCCTAGGGAGTATTTTAGGCTGACAAAAGCCTTCTAACTCTTTGTTTATTCGTTGCACCTGTATAGCACCCTCCACACCTGCTGAGTTGAAGTCCTGTTTCCCTTTAAAATCTGTTATAGCAGGAAGCAAAGGTCTCCGACAGAGAAAAACAATTCCTGTGGTAAGGAAGGCAGCACATCTTAAAATCTAAATAAAAATGAACCACCTGATGAACTCTGAGGACTATGTAGATTAAAAAATAAGCAACCAAAGCCCACATGGCCAAGACAGCTGTGAAGAAAAGACCTGTGCATCATAGTGGTAATTGCAGCCCCGTAACCCTCTCTGGAATGGGTGCGGTGTGGGTTGCAGCAGGTCAGGTCCCTGCGGCTGGAGAGGATGCTGTCCCCATGTGCCACACCCTGGGGTCACGGGCCCGACGGCTTCACGCTGGTGGTTCTGCCTTAACACTGTGCTGTGCTGGACCATTTTCCAGAACTTGACCCCGGGCACAATGTTTTCGAAGAGCTTAAAATGTGCACATTGCTAGTGAAGGACTGAACGCCTAAATATTGTCACTAGGCTCATTTATTTGTCTTTCATCACCGCCTGTCTCCATGCACCTTGTCTGCTTCTTCGAGAGTTTTACATTTTATTCCAGTGCAACTAGAAAAAAGGATGAGAAAACTTTGTCCAGTCAATTTGTCCAATGAGATATTATATTAGGATTTATGGAAATATCAGCGGACACCCTCAGTTTCAAAAGTAGTTACACATAAGTTTGAAAATCACTTCTTCCCTGCCCCATTGACACAAGATCTTCTACAAAGACTGATAACTTGGGAAAAAGGTCTACTTGCAATTTTCAAGCATTTTTCCTTCTCAAATTATGAAAGAAGAAAATAATTTAGACAATCTCTTTTTCGCTGGTATCTGACTGCAGTGATTTTTTTGTATGCAAATTGTTAATATAAAATTGTTACAAAAAAGACTGGAGCTCATGCAACTACTTTTCATTGAAGATGGTAAGTAAACACTGAATAATTGAGCTTAAAGGTTTTATTTTGCAGTTGGAAGAAGAATTATGCCCTACAAATTCGGTTCACAGAAATGCGATTTGACCTGATTGCAAAATCGTTGATGTGAAAACAGCCAGTCAGGGCAACAGCCAATATAGCCAATAAGCTACATTGGAATAAACTGTTGAGGTTGTGAAACACATAATTAACAGACAGTTTCGAGCAAATACAGCTAAGGATAGAGACTGCTGATCCAAAAACTCCCACCACCTCTCAAAGGCTCTGCAGAGTGGTCAGGATGTTCCAAGGAGTTTTGTCTCACCCTGCACATCTGGTCTGGTACGGGGGGCCGAAGACCAAACCAAATGTTTTTACCCCATTGCTCAGTTACAGCATCTAAAACTAGAAAAGTAAGAAAGGGCTGTTGGATCGTCGTGTCCTTTCTTTTTCTAGAACAGAACAATTTGTCTCTTTTAAAAGGCACTTACTAGCCTCTCGCCTCTCTTAAATACATCGTAGTTAGGTGAGTTTCTATAAATAATGGAATCACAGGTATCGTTTACTTTTAAAATGCAGTAGTGATGCATAACACTATATTGGCAGCTGTGTTATGATGAAATAGCAGGTTTTATTCCAGTTGAGTCCGGGGAGCCTTGACTCATGCCCAGCACCAGGGTGGCCAGCGAGTATTGCTGCCACCCACAGGGAAACAGCACTTGGCTCACCAAACGGGTCTTTATACGTACTTGATAGCAAGTAGGCTTCCTTTAGACCGATTCTTACATAATTAGCTTAGAAAATGTGGCTCTGGGTCAGAAGGAAATCCAAAAGAGCTCTTACGCAGCTGGCTGGAAAGCACAAAGTCAAGGGAGGTTGCATATACTGGTACTACGACGTGGACTCCTGAAAATTCTTTGTTCCTACAGGACTCTTCTTTCACAATCTTAATCCTTCAGTAATGGTCAAAGTTATTTTTTGGTTGAAATTTGTACTTTAGTTGGGGTGGATGCGTGGGAGTTGTGTGTCAGGTAATTCTCTATATTTGAGCACTAGTTTGACACACAAGGTATACTTATAAGCATTTTTTCCATGTGAATGAAAAAATTACTATTCTTTCTTTTCCAGAGATATAATGGAATTAATCTATTGCTACAGGTATTCATTAGGCCGTTAATCAGCTTCTTACGAGTATTGTGGTTCATTTGCTTTTCTGATGATGACACTTCGTCCCATACCTTTTGAACTTCTGTGATTCTGTAATTACTTAGCTAAATATTTAGGACTGAGAGCCCCTCTGAACGTTCATTATGTATCCAAAATTCTCCTTCTAATTATGAGATGAGCACATCAAAGGTACAGGACAAGGCTGTATACATTGAAGATTTTCCTTCCAAATACACCAAGGGTTCCCATAGAAGAAATGGTCTAGGGTGCCGCATATCTGTACTTTTCCAGCGAGGAAGAGGGGAGAAGGACACCACAAACCCCAAAACGTGGGGAAAATATGTGAGAGGAAATACTGACCATGCAGAAATTGCTACGCAAAGATCTCTGAAATCACAAATCTAAGAACGCAGTCCTGGTAACTTCTCTGCTGACAGTGAGAGAGAACAAACGCTAAATCATAAGAAACGTGTCAGAGTGATTCAGTGCTGGGTTGTGATTCTTAGCTCAGAGCAATTAGCTCTAAATTCTTCTTGCAAATAGTTGCACACTTGCATATTCCTTGCTACTGAAACTAACTGTTAGAACAACAAGAAAACGGTAGTTATGCCAAAATTCGATCCCAATTCTCTTATCTTCACAGGCTTCCCTCACACCCTTTGCTGCTTTATTAAAAAGATGCAGAATTGAAAGGACCGTTGTCAGCAGAAAAAAAAAAAGGCAAGCAGAAACGTGTGCTATTTCAAGCAGAAACATCCAATGCACGAATTCAATACAAGTGCTCCTATCCACCGTATACATAGAGATCTCATGGCATATTCTGTCACCAGCTGCAGTCAGGGTCTTGATTGGACCATTAAAATGTAATCTGTCTTATCTGTTAGTGAAAAGTGGAAAAGATATTGGCTATTTGTTCCACCAAGCTGGACATCCTTTGTATTTTGACCACGCTTGCCTTGAATGGATCTTTTAAATAAATGCAATTGCTGAGGACTTAGGAACTGTCAACTTACATTCTTATAGTTGTTATTTTCAAATATAACTTAATCAGAATATTGCACCAGGTTTCCTACCATGACTTAAACCCACTCCTAGAAGTTCCCAAGTAGTTTGCCTCTTCAGAAAGGCATTCAATCACCTTCTTCAGAAGTTGTGTTTAGAGAGAATATCTTAGTCGTTATTCGGCTGGAGTGATTAGCAAAATTATTGTCACGAATAATACCAGTCTTAGAGCTGACAGAAATACTCTGGAGTGTTTGATATTTTTTATGTACTTGGTGTATTTTAGTGTAAACACAGTACTTCATAATACATTAATGAGAAATATTCATGATGTCTATTAATCTTGGGGGACAAAATAGATGGGCTCATTCCACAGTGAGGCTCTTTTTTTGAGTGCAGCTTGCTTAAGATACCAAAAGAAATGCTGAACTAGTTGGCTGGGGGGGGAAGATAAATTAAATATAATCCTATTGTGTTAAAGAATCGTGTCTCTGTTAGCATTCTGGAGCACATATGCACAGGAACAGGTTTCACTTGAACGTAAGCACTCCAGCTGTAAAGCTGTGCCAGAGAGCGATAACCAAACAACAGTACTCGTGTCGGTGCTCCAGGGATTTGGTACTAGGACTCACCACGACCCTGTACGCTCTTGGGGCGGCTCCCAAACCGATGCTGCAATGAACATTACCCGAAGACACACGGTGTCACTTCCCTTGTAACAAATCTTTCACGTTTATGATGGGAGGAGAACATAATAATGTAGTAATTTTTGGCTTAGCGTTTAGCCATGGTAATTGAAGAACTTGTATCTGTCTTAGGGATATGGCCAAGAACATTTATGACAGCAGATTAGCTGTTTCCTTTCTATAGTATGTGAGGTCAATCCAGAATTTCTTGCCAAGCTCTTAGAGGTACTCGTGTCCTAGCGGAGAGAGAGGTCAAACTCTTGACGCTTGTGCCTCAGTCACAGACGTTCATCCTCTGCAAGGTATTACTGACCTGATCTAGGTTAGACTCTGTATTACCTCCACTTATTGTTTACGTGCTAGCAGTGTCTGACTTTTATGTCAGTTTTCTGATTGGCTGTGGCTACATATTCAGGTTTAAATAATCATTTTTTAAAATAGATTTGTATTAAGCTGTGTCCTCCAAGCTTTCACCATCAAATGTGTCTTTTATATGAAACAGCTACATATTGGACCGTTCATTTGGTGCGGGTGACGATGGTGGCTTTTAGGTCTTTCAAGAAAGATGGGTAAGCATCCTTATGTTCTGTTAAGTGTCTTAGAGATTCGACTAAATGTGTGCTGATATCCAAAGACAAGCACAGTGTCTGTCAGTAATTCAACAGGACTATTAGGTTATTTGAAGAAATCAATGCCTCAATTTATATGACTGAAAGCGTTGAGAAAAAAAGCCTGGTAGTCTCTGAATACTTGCAAAACTGAATAGCAACAAAAATACAAAAATAAAATCAAGATACAGGTTTACCAAGTAAACCACATATACCCACAAATGTTACGAACACGTCTGATTGTCATAATTTAGTCTGTTGACATTGGCTTTATAGATCTATTTTTTATTACAACCTTTGGAGGCTCCTGTGTGGCAACATACATTCCACTTGTCTTACTGCCTGTAACTAGAGCAATTTACAGCCTTTGTTTAGAAGATGGGTAGGTTCAGACTAAGAGTTTGTTAAAATGGGGAAGACAGATCAAGTTATTTCCTGAAATTTCCAAGAAAATATTCTCCTGAATTCAAAATTGACGTAATATCCCACGACCAGTCCTCACCTCATGCCTTTGCCGCTCTGCCACAAACGTAACACCGAAAGGCCACAATTTGCAGATCAGCTGCAACTCCTGCTGAAGTCAATGAAAGCCGCAGTCGTTTGGCACCGCTTAGATTCATAATCATTCACGGCATTGAGAAAATAATGATCAATGGAGAAACTGTGAATTGGAAGAATCTCCAGATTGTTACTGTTATGGAGTTAATGGTCCCTCCTACTAAATACAGTACAGTAAATAGAGAACTGCTATGCAACTGAGATAAGAGATTAAATTAACATTACTGCGGCCAAGAGACTGAATTCAATGCAACCAACACCCAGTGGTCTCTTATATATAGACTCAAACGCACCCTTTTTATGTAGAAGTCCAGTGTATGCTTGCAACAGCCTTCAAATAAAACCTTAAGCTTTCCTCTAGGAAAATCAATTCATAGTTCTTGCAGTTTGAATTTACATTAACAAAAAAGGGCCAGCTTGGGCTGTCATGCATTGGTTCTGTTTGATCCAATTCAGTTCGCTCTGAGTAGATGTAAACAGCAAACCAAGTCACAGCGATTGCATGATGTATAACGGCTTATTCCAGGCTATAGCTTCTTCACTTCATGACTGCAGCTGGTGTTGTGTACCCACTCGACGGCAGTTAAAGCCTATAAGTAAATCTCCCACCTTCTAAAGAGCTGTTGAAATAAACGGATCTGATCTGAAAAATACCACAGTATTTATCAGTCTTCAACTTAGGGTGTTAATGAAAGACAACTTTCTTTCTTTTTAAAATGCAGAAATTAAGCTGCCTTTCGTCAAACAAACTGAAAGGCAAGCTTTGCCCCCGCCCCCCGCCCCATGGAGGAGGGCAATGTAAACCCTCAGACTGGCGTTTAAGATGTGAGATGACTGCCAAGTCACATTTTGCTTATTGCTCTTTTTTTCTCATGGTAATTCCCACTGTTTCCAGCTGAGGTCTCAGGCTGTGTTGTGCTCATCACTGTGCAAACCCAGACACCAGCGCCGTGTGCCAGGGCAGGCGCCGCCTCACTCCCCCAGCAGATCCTGCCGTAAAGAACTCTCGGGTCCAAACCAATTCTTTGGGACCTTATTTTTTCAAATCTTTTGCTGGGAAAAAAAATGAAAGAAAATAATTAAACTGGCTTTCTTTGACTGAATAAATAGCGCTGAAAATAAGCAAGGAGTTTATAAACCTAATTAAGAATTTTACTTTCATTGTATTTCCACGTGTTGTTGAACAGCTGTCATGCTTCCTAACTGTGTTTGGCTACATCATGAATAGTGCCTTGCTTTTCCCAGACGTGCTTTTCACAAAGGTGTGTTTTTATCAGGTTAGAATTGAAACTCTGCTGCTGATACAAGCTTCAGTATGTATTTATTATTAATACAGAGAATCCAGTATTGTGAGCTTACTGAATTAAAGACGAAATCAAAGGCATCTTACTTGTCAAGACCTTGGTTAGGAGTTCTCAGTTTGTCTTGCACTGGATGACAATGCGTCATTGATTTCTGAAATGCAGCCAGCAGCCACCTTCATTATACTGAAGCAACTTTAAATCTGCGCTTAGTGGCAAATGTAGCACTTGTTCAAACCCTGTATGGAACTTCCCGTTGTTTAACACTGCTATATCGCTGATTGTACCGAGGAGGCATTTACTAGATGCATCTATCGATGGCGAAGGCATCTACTGGGACAGGTTTAATCAACAAAAATAAAGTGCCCCAACAAAATGCAGGGTTCAGGACTGGGAGCCCTACTGGCAAGAGGTCACGGCAGAGCTGGGCCTAAAACCTCTGCACACAGCATAGGTTTGCCAGCATGTTCTCTGCCCCGTCTATTTTCAGGTTGACTTCAGTCACAGGCAGGCTACAGTCACTATTATTTCAAGACAGCACACAGTCCTCTGCAAAATCTGTAAGTGACAAGTCCTTAACGGACTCCTTACTGAAAGACGCATAAGCTTCTCCATTGTCCTCCAGGAAAATGCATCTGTCTTTTCAACCACTTCCACTTCAAGGGTCCGTGCTAAGGAAAGGAGTTTCCAGCACCCTGAGGAGGTATCACAGTATCATAAGGTTGGAAAAGACCTCTGAGATCATCGAGTCCAACCTATGACCCAACACCTACACCTACTCCTACTCGTCAACTACACCATGGCACTAAGAGCCTCATCCAATCTCTCCTTAAACCCCTCCAGGGACGGTGACTCCACCACCTCCCCGGGCAGCGCATTCCAATGGCCAATCACCCTCTCAGTAAAGAACTTCTTCCTCATGTCAAGCCTAAACCTCCCCTAAAGGAGGTGAGACAGTCCCAAAGCTGTTGGAAACACCTAGCCAAGAATGCATTAGCAAAAGCACATGATGAGCCAAGCTGGCACATCTGTGGCAGCTCAGCACCTCAGCTGGACTCTGTCTCAGCCAAGCTCTTTAGTTCCTGCCCTGCTTCTCTTCCTCCCCTTGTCCTGAACCGCAGCAAGCTAATCTACGTCCCGTGACCAAAGTGTTCTGAAGATACTGTGTCCCATGATCTGTGTCCAACCCTTATGTCAAGCATTGTCTGTCAGCTGATTTGAGGTTTCAGAAAACCCTGCCTGACAGGAAATGCTGGAGAAAGGCATGGTTAGGGTTGAACTTGCTGAACCTGGTGCTGAGGGACTGGTTGGACCATACTGATGGTGCTTGTCCTGTGTCAGACCTGAGTTTGATTCCAGCCTCATAGATGACTTTAAAAGTGCAGTTGATGTCTTCCCAGTTCCCATAATTATCTTTCATTTTATTTTGCTGGCTTTAGTTGGGACTTGAAAAAAGCCCTTTTCAGGGAAGGCTTCCAACTCTGCATGCATAATCGCGTGCATTTATGTTCATCCGAGCTATGCTTATATTATATATCATCACAGAAGAGCAGGCAATTAAAAACGCAATTAATTTCTTGCTAATTGAATATTTTCTGAGTAATTCAGAAACCTGGATTATTACCAACAGCAGACAAATATTTAGAACTGTTATTCAGCATCTAAAAGCATCAGAAATAATCATCTAGATTTGCAAAACTTCTTGTCCATCTGTGTAACACAACATATGCCCCCATCTTCAGTCAGAGAGAGTGTGAAGACCTGCTCCTTATGAGTGTTACGTATTGAGGAGATGCTGTCAGGGTTTCCCTCTGATTATTTGTGTTGTGAAGTGGAATTCTGCTCTGAATCTGCTTTTGAGAAGCTGAATGTGATGCTCAGCAAAGGTCATCCCTGCACTAATGCCGGTGGGAGGCAAAGGAGGGAGTGTTATAACACCTCAGTCTCCCTACTGAGAGGGCATCTGAGGGGCCGGGGAGAAAATGAAGCGAGATGTGGATGCTCACTATCTGAAGATCAGACTCCAGGCTTGCAGAAGGGCCCGGATTCTTCAGCTTTTGACATGGTTTGAGCAGAACTGAATCAAAGAGGAATGACGTCAAGTGTGGGGGAAATTTGGAGATGAACTACTGAGTTTAGAAGAAGTTAGCCAAAAGCTGTCACAAAGTAGGGAAAAGCCTGCCTGGGCTGTCTCCGAAGAGAGAGTTGAGACTAAGAGGAGCAAAGCCATCTCAGTACATCACTGGAATGACCTTGCAGCATGGCCGTGTGCCCAAGTTAGAGAAGCCATCAGGACGTTCACTCTAATGCAAGAACACGATGCATCCTTCTCCAGAGGACTTGTTCTGCACCTGGAGATGTGCATTGCAGAGTGGATGCTGTCCGAAGCCCTCTGTGCCCAAGCAGGGGTTTCCCATGAGGCTGTTATAATTCCATATAGTTTCATATAGTGCAGGTAAGTGCCATAAGCCTGGTCCCAGTCATGTCTTTTCTGCAACAGAGACATTGCTAGGTGATAGCAGATGTTTTCACATGTCCTATTGCTTCCGAAACCAAACAAAATATTATGTCTTGGATTGCAATTTTTGTCGACAACGTATTCTGTTACCTCTCCATCTCATTTAGCCCAGAAGAACAAAGTTTGGGTTTGTCCTTTGCCAAGAGCAAGAAAGGAGGAAAATACTTGTTTGCCTCCTTAGCCTTTCTCTCATCTTGATCACCCAAGCACTTGTCATCTTGACATAAAGGTGGTGCCTACTCTAGTAGCACTGTGAGGCTCTCACAAGCCTTAGAGGACAGTACAGCCTCCTGGGGACACCAGCAAGGGAAGTTTTGGCCATCGACTAAATAGAAAATCATCCACCTTATGTCCCTGTGTTGGACCTTGCCAGTGAAAAGTCAAGGAAGAAGCAGTTAATTAATGAAATCCTACTTCTTTTTGCTTCTGGTAAACATTCGAACTATCCAAAGACAATGTGATATCAGGAAATGATCCTCTGCTGCGTGCTAGCTTCAAACAGATCCTTAACACAGCTGATGAAACCGGGAAATCTTTTTTGCTTACACTGTTTCAAAACAACTTACTGAGTTTTACTTTATCATCTAGGTAACATTAAATTTCAATCATACCACAGCACTTGAAATCTAATATTTGGGTCTTTCACAACCCTCATTACCTCACTGAGTCCCACGCACCAGGATTTGAAAAGGGTTGCTTTTAAAATTTCCGAGGATAAGCATGTCTTTAGTAACATTTAGTGACTCAAAACATCCCAGAAAGAAAACACTCATGCTGTTGGCTCTACTGACTGCTTTGCTTCCCATGGGATATTAAAAGCCAGCACCTTACAGTGGATGCGTTGGGACAAGCTTTCAGAAAGTCTTACTTAGCTATGACATTGCCTCTTCCCTTTTGTTCTTGTTCCTGGAGTGGCTGCAGCCTTTATTATCCAAGAACTGTGCAGGGTTTGGGGGTTATTTTGCACCTGGCCAGGAGGTCCGAGTAGATAATTAGCCTGAGGGACAAATGCAAACAGCTCAGCATCACCGTGAATCCTAAACGGAGGGAGGTAGAGCCAGAGCCTGCCAGAGGAGCGTTTCAGGACAGCCTTTGGGAAGGAGAGAGCCAGTGGGAGGAGGAGCTGTGAGGCAGGTGAGTGCTTGTGTTGGCTGTAGACAGTGTTACAGTGCCTGTGTACTTCCCTACCTGGCAGGTGAGTTACCTGGCAGGGCTGTGTGTTCTTTAAAGACAAGCAGCAAGGATGTGATGACCTATACAGCACGAAACTTGGGAAAGTGGGGGATGGCAGCAGAAAGAGGAATAGCTACTTGGGGTAGCAATGTCTACTGACTGCTCCATGTTCAGAGAGCTGTGGTCCTACCAGACTCCAGCTTTCGCAAGGCAGGACCGGACCAGGGGGTGCCAACCCCTGCTAATGACACATCTAATTATTCTTTCTTGCCTATCCTTACTTGCCCAAGTTCCGAGCCCCTCATACCCCTTCCCACCTTCTCCCTAATCTTTGTTCCTATAAGGATATTCCAGATATCATTTTAATCACTTGCACTTACACCAAACTAGTGGGAATTTTCAAGTTATTTCTCAAAGGGATAAAAATAAAATGACAACTGTACATATCAGAGAATATGTTGAATACGCGCGCTATCTCCGATGGCTCAAGGCCCACAGGTGCAGGGTTGGAGCTGTTACAGGTGTATCGCATCCACTGCTCGGAACTGCTCAGGCCTGAAGTGACCTAAGCAACTTCCTCCCATTAAAATGCCAGTACTGTGGTAAATAATCACTGACAGCAAAACTGGTTAGCCTCGATGTAAAGCAGGCTATTCAGAAATCTACAGCTGTCTTTTCTTCTTTTGCCAAGAGCAGGGTATCTGGTAATATCTGCATCTGGTTCAAGTTAACTGAGTTACAGTCAGAAGGGCTGCCTAGTAACTCTTTAATTAGTTTTTCTTTACAGAATATATGTCCAGAGATATCTTCACGCAAGCTATTTATCCTCCTTATATGTCGCCAATTTCCAGATGATCTGATCAGTATTTATATGTAAAAATGCTTAGAAGTTTCACAGTGAGGGTTGGAGGGGGGAAATAATCAGGAATAGTGTGGCCAGCAGGACTAGAGAAGTCATTATTCCCTTATACTCGGCACTGGTCAGGCCGCACCTCGAGTGTTGTGTCCAGTTCTGGGCCCTCAGTTTAAGAAGGATGTTGAGATGCTGGAGTGCGTCCAGAGGAGAGCGACGAGGATGGGGAAGGGGCTGGAGCACAAGCCCTGTGAGGAGCGACTGAGGGAGCTGGGGTTGTTCAGCCTGGAGAAGAGGAGGCTCAGGGGAGACCTTATTGCTCTCTACAACTGCCTGAAAGGAGGTTGTAGTCAGGCAGGGGTTGGTCTCTTCTCTCAGGTGAGCGGCGACAGAACAAGAGGACACGGTCTCAAGCTTCGCCAGGGGAGGTTTAGGCTTGACATTAGGAAGAAGTTCCTCACTGAGAGGGTGATTGGTCATTGGAATGCGCTGCCCGGGGAGGTGGTGGAGTCACCATCCCTGGAGGTGTTCAAAGAGAATTTGGATGAGGCACTTAGTGCCATGGTGTAGTTGACAAGTAGGAGTAGGTGTAGGTGTTGGGTCATAGGTTGGACTCGATGATCTCAAAGGTCTTTTCCAACCTTGTGATACTGTGACACTGTAATAATTTTTTCTTTTTCAACTTTCTAAATTTCAATCCTAGGCAAACAACAGCACTCCAAACCAAACTAAAATAAACTAAAATGCTTTTTTATTTTCTATATCAATCAAAATGTTTTTCGTTGTAGGCAGAATTGTTTGCCTTCCTTCAGAGAGAGAAGCACAGGCAGAGTAAGCTGAAAACAGAGAATTAACCAAAATGACCCGTTAAGAGGCAAAATGCAACACAGAACATAGCTGGGCTGTTTCTCAGCTGAGATAGCTGTGTTAGACCTTTGAAATACTCTGCAGTGAAAGAGGAAATGATATTCAAATAGCGTGTTGAACAACATTCAGTTTAAATTTAACCTTCTAAAGAGTATATTGAAATCACCAGCTCGGAATTCGACTCGCCTAATTTCACATTCTGAAACGCTTGTCCTCCACCCAGTGCTGGGAACAGCTTTACTGCCGAGACCATCGCTGCCACTTCTCCATTCGCTGGTGTTCAAATTTTATTGCTTTAGCTAAATTTTCTGGTGAAGCATTATGTACAGGCACACCTCATTTGATCGGTTATAGCCTTAAAGTTTAGCCAATTTATGGCTACATAGCTCACTCCTGTTGAGGAAGGGATGGAATTTGCTGAATTAATATAAATTCCTTGAGGCAGTAGCTGTATCTGAGCAGCACTAAGGGCAACCAATCCTGTTACGTTATGATAGTTTAGAGATCTACATATGTTGCCCTTTTCAACATGGTAAAATCCACACATGATGCATTTCAAGGCAAATGGAATCTCTTTTTTTTGATGGATAGATGACAGGATTTATTGATGTCTGTCTACTGTGCTTGGCAGACAGCCTAGTCCTCAGAGGATAACTGAGAGCTCTTGTATGCTGCTAGTGTTTTTTGCAAGCGTCCTCAAATCACACACAAACAGATCAGCTCTTGCTCTGCAAGATGTTCGTAATGGCATTGATGTCAGTGGATGATGCTCACATCCAGGCAGGAGGGAATTGGGCCCACATCCTTCAAAGCCACTGCATGGTTAAGATCCGGCCCCAAGAGGCACATTTCACTGGCATAATTTGCCTGTGGTCTTCCAGGACTGGATGCTCCAGAAGCTGCGTTTGAATCTCAGCGTGCTATATAGGTTCCTGTGACTATTTCTTAAATATAAAATAAGCATCCTTATATTTATGTCAAATGATGAATCTTGCTAATAAAGTTGCACCCATGTGAGGCAGTGAGGATGCACAGCCAATATACTTTCAAAGCGTGTCCTACTGTTGCTCAACGCAAATGCTTTAGACTCCTCTCCCTACATCTTTGTTGACAAGTTTTGTGAGAATACCTAATGTATTCATTAATAATGTATTCATTAATAATGTATTAGTGGCATGCCAACAGGTAGCAAGCACTTCACGTAGTTGTGGCCATTGAGTACACGCTGGATGAGCAAGACTTTCAAAACAAACCTTTAAAGAACAAAAACTACACTTAGAAATAAGGAACGAATTTCCAGACATCGTTACTAGTTCTCAGGGTACCAAAGCATATTCTCACATGCCAGGCGTGCAGGCCGCCTGCCAGCACTCCATAGAATCCTAGAATCACAGAATCAGATGGTTGGAAGAGACCTCTGAGATCATCAAGTCCAACCGTGCCTCTCTCTCTGCTAAACCAACGTCCTTAGGGAACCCAACCATATCCCTAAGAAACTCAAACTTGTTCTGCTGCCTCATTTCCCTTCCTCAGACCTGCATCTAACTACGCCTAAATAGAAACACCATTAAATTTAGCTGAAAACTTGAACAGACATAATAATGGACTGAACAACTTGCTACTTCAAACACAAGCTTACTATGGTCCAACAAGAGCTGGGTGGAGTCTGCAGCTTTTCCCCAAGTGTTATTTTTGTAGGCAAACGTGCAAGGCAATAAGAGTGAGTTTTTTCAGTCTCATTCAATAATGTGATGATTTTGTGAGTGATTTTCTGTGCGTGTGCATTTGTGTTCTGGGATATTTAGGGAGGATGCCTGCAGTTTTTATGTTACTTTTGTGTTTGTATGTGACTAGAGTATGTGGAAGATGTCCACTGGATCTTGACTACTTCAGCTTCTGTAGCCACATATTCCCTATATGAACATTCCGTATTTGGGATTATTTTCATTTGCAATATTACGGCTGTTTCTTCTTCTGTGGTCTCTCACTTCCTGTCTATCTCCCTAACCATCCTCTTTCCCACTGTAGCTGTGAGCTGAGCGGGGTCTTCCTCTACCCGTCACACTTCCTGCATGGTCAACGCATTTCTGTTCTGTGGAAATTCCCGTTTTAACATAAATTCTTTCCTATATACTGTCTGTTTATTCATTTCTTCTAATAACTGCTTAGAAGGAAGCTGGCTAGAGGTCTCGGGGTTAAAATCACTAATGCTAGCACACTGCAGGAATTCGCTAGTCCTGAGCTGGTGTGCATCACGCATCTCCATGGCACAGCCACGGGCACAATGCCTACTGGAAACCAGTCCACTGTAAGTCCCACGCTCACAGTTTCCTGAGGCAAAAGCTGTCCATTTTCACTCTGGCCAATGACATGTGTCGAGATGATACCATTGGCACTTTTCTCTGGGAGTCCTTGTACTCCTAACAAATTCCCTACTTTAGTATCCATTTTCTCTGTGTCATTAATGATACCACTCCTCTATTTATCAGCCCGTAATGCATTTGGGAACCCTTGCCAATACTTTCTTTCTCCTCATTTAAAGAAGCATGATTTGCATAACCTTCAGTACTATTCCTGACATTACTGAAAGCTCCCTTTTACAGCTGAAATTTATTGACGTGCACATGCGGACTCTTTCTTTTTCTTCCGTTACGAATGGTTCCTGTTGCCATGTGTGCCAGTTCCCCCTCTTGCAGTATCCATCTTCAGATTTTTCCCATGGGTGCAGAGAATTACATAAAACCCTTTTTATGACACCTGTGGGTCCACTGCTTGTTCACATCAAACTGAGTGAGTGATGGAGGTGGAGCACGTGCTCTGGGAATGGCTCCTTACTAGTACTGAGTTCAGAACACAGGAATCACTTCAAAGTTCTGCATTCCCTGAAGCTTCCCAAGTCCTTTTCCAAGAATATTCTGTGGGGTTTTTTGCTTTTAGGTTACGCCTATAGTCATGAAATACTGACTGTGCATATACCAAGCCAACTTTAGAAGACACCCTTCTTTTTTTTGATAGCTTCAGTAGTCCTTGGCTGATGTTTAATCTAACAAAACTGAAGTGTCCAGTGAGAACTTTCTATAAGGACTGGATTTCATTAAACACTCTATTCTGCTCTCTGAAAAGCTGAAGCTTCTAGAAGCTACACCAGTGAGGTTTGTTGGGGTTTTTTTTTGAAAGACTAAGTGTTTCTAGAAACCAGCACAGTCCTCTCCAAACTGCATTTTCTCACTACTTACACAGACTATGTAGGCTCCTGCCGATGCTTTTATAAGATTTTAATTTGGAAACCACATAGGAAAAAAAAAGAAATTCACAAGTCGTGTGTACTAGATTTCGATGAGTTCAAGTAAGCCCTTAAAAATAACTCTTGGATGCTGTGCTTCATCCCAGTTCCACTGATTCCGTACTTCTAAGTACTCTTCAAGAATGCATATATTTAATTTGAAGGCCATGTGCAGATAAGAGAATGAGCCAGGCAAGGGCTGTGGCAGGTTTTCTGGTTTGCTTTTGTTTCTACCTGATATAAATCAATGATCCTTGACAGATTTTTGCCCTTCAATGCAATCCTGTCCCTTTTACATCTTGTCCTCAGCCATTTTTGCACTTGCATCAGCTTCCCAAGGCTTTAATTCAGCTCACACTGCTGAGAGCAGATGTTGAGAGTAGAGCCCTGAGTGCTGCATTCTTCAGTGCTGAGATTTTTGCACACAGTCCCCCACTTTCTATAAGAAAACCGCCAAAACCTTCGACATAAGGTGCAACAAGCAGCTATAGGAAAGTGAAACTTGGTGGGGCTTTAACCTTAAACTTAGTCTCAGTTCACTAATCACTGAATCACAGAATGACCTGAGTTGGAAGGGACCCAAATAGATTGAGTCCAACTCGTATCCCAGCCTAGGGCACTCACGACATTCACACGACATGACTGAGGGCATTGTCCAAAGGCTTCTTGAATACTGGCAGACTAGGGAAGTGTTGCATGTTTGGGTGCAGTGGGCTGTGTTTTGGGTTTGGGGCTTTTTTTTTCATCAGCTGATAAAGATAAAATAATCTGTCTAGGTCAAATTATACCACATTTTACTGCTTGGAATCTGTATTGCTATCATACTTTCATATATTGTGCTGTTGTCTCTTTTCTTACTGATCATCCCATTGCAGTCAAAAACATTTGCCTTTTATGAAGCCCTTCTATTGGCCTGTCAACATTTTTGTTTCTATGGTGCTTGGACCTTCTCCTTCTTTACAGTCAGGGAATCCTCCAACTCAATTTCTGATTAACTAGATGTAGTATTTCGTTGGTTCATGACAACTAATCTCAGTTCAGAGGTTCAAGCTCAGCTGTGGGTTTGGTGTGAGATACTTTAAAAGTTTTTTAAAGTTGTATCATTTTCTCTACAACCTCCGGTACCATTTCTGAGCTCAGCAAAGCTACGTTAGCAGGAACGGCAGTGCCTCATTTTCTTCGAGAGGGGGGAAACTCAGAAACTCCTTATTCTGCAAATTATAGTTAATGTTCTACTATAAAAATTAAGTAAGACCGTATTTAATAAGAATGTCTCGTGTATACATTAAATTTTAAGGGACATATTCTCCATTCATTTCATGTGTGATTACTCCTCTTTGATATTAATTGGAATTCTGAGTAAAGGCTGAAGGGAGACCATCAGTGGCAATGTAAATTGAAACAAATCTCTGATATAATACAGCTTTAAAGAAAGAGTCATTCAAGCAACACTGCTGCAGTATCCAAACATTCTGTGTCATTAATGACCACAGATTCTCTGGACTGTTAATAATTATGTAGTGGGATGGTAAAATATACTGTTCTTACATGAAGGCATTAAATAAATATTATCAGCTATGATTTTATGTGGCAAATATTTGAAATTGGCTGCAGAGGATGGACTGAACTCTTTTGCAGGCTCACAGCCCACCACAGTGAACGGAGAAGGGATAGCTTCCATGTAGTTCACAGCACCTATAAAAAACGTTTGGAAAATTGATAGGAAAGATTTTAGTTCCTGACTTGTATATCTTAGTCAGCTGAGCTGGAGACAAATTACAAGAATAGCAAGGTCTGAGTGCTTCCTTATGCAACCAGGAAAAAAATTTCCTCTTTCTGCTGACAGACGGCTCGGTGCTCTGTCACTGCAGTTCAGCTAGAAAAGCAGAGACGGGGGATGCTGAAATGCTGAAGTGCAGCTTGCTTCTCCTTGCGGCTCCTGGACGGCTCTCTCGCCACTGCCGCTGCCCTCAGCCGCACGCCAGGTCCCCTCGCCATCGCTCTGCCGGGGGTCTTGCCTGTGGGTCTGCATAGCCGCGGCACAGAGCGAAGCCTCCCTCATGGTAAGGCTTTCCAACATTTATCTTTAGGGAGAAAAGATCATTTATGATGCATTCTGCTCTCTTCACCTAAGTCCTTACTGGACAACGGTACCTGTGAGGGTTATTGTTGGATTTAAGCTGTCTTCCTAAATGAGATCATTGCTGTGATTTCCTCTACCACGCAGCCACACCAGCTGTGCTATTAGCACCAGAGAGAAAAGCACAGGGCAAGAAGGGGGCAGAGGATGCTTAAGTTGGTCTTTTTGCTAGGAGAAATACTCGTTTATCTCAGCTTTGTTGACGCTTTCCTCCTTGAAAGCACTACTTCACAACCCACTTCTTCTGTAGGGCCTCAAGTGCTTTGTTACAACGGGATTTTTAACAGTGGGAAAACAGCCGTGCACACCTTCAGAAGGAGAAATACAGCAACTGGTGCTTCTGCTATGCCGTTTTGTTCTGTCACTTTATTTCTCTAAGTGATGCTTCGTTCTCCTTCTACCTGATAAAATGAATTCATAGAATTTATCTCAAGTTTCTTAAACACACACACAAAGACCAGGACTTGCTTAGACTAAACATTTGTTTCCTTTTTAAATGTAGTTAATTGCCAGTTAGATTGCTCTAATTTATGGCAGTGAATGCAAATTTAAACCTTCCCTAAAATTGTATTTCAGGAGATAAATAATTGTTTCTAGCCTCTGCTTGCTTTAAGGCAAGCCTGGAGGAGATGCAAGTGTTTGTGTTTGGAAAGAAATGACTGCAAAGGGGATAGATTTGCATTTGTCATCATGTGTTAGCTATTTCATGTCAAATGGCAAGCAATTAAATAAATGCAGAGGAGGACCAAAGCATCTGGCTTAGGTAAGACCTTCACTGAAAGATGAGAAGTGTGTGCGGAAGAGAACATTGCCACATGTTGGAAAGCATCAGTCAAATCTAAATGTAAGAAGGGGGTGAGATGGGAAGGAAGGAGTGCGGTGCGCTGCACTCCGAAATGTTTACAGCATTCAGAGTGGGACTTATTTTGACAATTTAACCAGATGGCTGCAGCATTCAAGACTTCATTTTACAGCAAGTCTGCAGAGCTCTGTTTTCCAATCTGAGGTAAACTTTGTATTTTCAGTTGTAGAAAAGAACTGAGAAGCAGAAGAAGAGGAAGCTGAATGTTTCTACTGCTTTGCAGGTAAGAAAAACTGATAAATCTATAAAGAAGAGAACGAATGCATTTCTATTTTCGAACACTAATGATTTCTTCATTTTTCTTAACTATATGAAAATGTGAGGAGGAGAAGGGAAGGGGGTACTTTGCAGCAGGACTATTAAGGTTAGATGCAGTGCTGTTGATGTGAAGAGCTAAGGAAAAAAATCTCAGGCAAGTAAGCAGTGCAAATGAAGGAGGAAACGGGGAATATTTTCCTGGTTTTGTCTGGGTTGTGAGAAAAGCACCTTTTTTTTCCTGCTTTAATTTTCGTATCTCTTTCCTGCTCCCAAAATGGCATCGTATTTGCAATCCCAGCTTTCCCCCTTAGCTGTGTTTCAGAAACTCTGCGGGTAGTTACGTACCATAAATTATATCGCTGAATCGATCCAATTTAGCACGCTGACTCCACAAGAATATTCAAACTCTCTTTACTTCTGAGAAGAAGCCTGGAAACCTAGCAAAGGCCGATGTGTAGGTCTTATATGTTAAATTACAAACCCTCAGTGCATAAAGCTTAGAGCTCTGGGAAATGGTGCATTTAAGCCAGGGGTTTCAAACTTGCAGCCCATGGGCTGAATCCAGCCCCTCCACCTTGTTTTATCTGACCCGGCACCTTGTTTCTACACAGCAGCAGCGCTGAGCTCCTTGTCCCTACGCTCCTGCCATCGCGCCAGTCACGCATGCAGCGTGTGACGCACGTTACGCTGCAGGAGAACGATGGAGCCGTGAGTTTGACACCCCTTGTTTAAGCCCTGGAATGTCCCCCAGAGAGTGAGGGAGAGCATCGCTGCCCTCCAAAACCCAACTTAGGCACCGCAGGCTCAAAGTGAGAATAGGATGGTGAAAACCAGTTAGGGTGTAAACAAACTTTTATTGGGAAAGTTAAATGATTGGGAAGTCTTACATTGAAAACAATGGAGCCCAAGGAAAACAATTCCCAGAGTCACTGATTTTTTTTTTGTTGTTACAAAAGCCCAGAATGGTACAAATGCATTACTTGAAGTTTAATATGTTGACCTTCTTCAGAAAAGGAAATTACATCCTCTTACACTAACGTGGTGATTTATTCAGCATTTAAATGACTGTAGGTTACTGAGCAGTACTTTAAATGAAGGATGAACTCTTACGCCTGTCGCATTAGAACTAGATTCTTTTTGAGAATTCTGGGTTTTAAATTGTATGTTTATTTTGAATAAATCTTACACTTAAAAAGTCTTTTGACAACCTCATTTTTCAGCAGTCACTGAACAACCCCTAATGTGTCTCACTGAGGGTTCTTATGCTTGTTTTTAGTCTCGGAATACATTGTTATTTTGTCAGTCCCTTAATATGCATGCCAACCCCTCAGTATGTGAAAGCTGCAAAGCAGCAAATTGTGTATTTTTAAATACTTTCTGAAACTCAGGTTTCTGCTTTGTACATCCTGCAGCATCGTTCCCTTCTGATTACTGTTCTTTCTGCTTTTAGCTGCCGCCTCTGCATTTTAAGTCTAGTAGAAATTATGCAATATTATGCATTGTTCCATTTTTAGCCAGTAGAAAGAATCAGGTTAAGTACTTGCTGTGATTTTTTTGTTTGTGGCAGTTTTGGAGAGCAAAGTAGCTTGGGTTTGGCAGGTTTTTCAGGTGAACTGTAGCCGTATTTGAATTTGGAATTCCCCAAGCTTTTAGATCATATTATTATGACGTGATTCCATAAGAGTACTCTGGGGTATGAATGCTCACAGTGTGAATATTTGTCTTCCTTCACTGCTATTTGTACAGCTTCTTTCAAATTTTTGCCAGGATGACAGTGTTTGCATTTGGCCTAGTTTGGTTATTATTAGATTATTTCTGTGCACCATAATTCTCTCTTTTCTGAGATGCTATTTAAGAAGCCTGAAGTCTTTTCCTTGCGTTATTTAAATATTTTATTTCTCCTGCTAGTTTGTCTGCATGTCCTGTTTCACTCTTCAGCATTAACTTCACATGTTTTCAAGCTCTATAACATTCTGTAAGTCTACTGAAAGGGACCAGTAGCACCTAGCAAGAAGCTAACTGGGAAATGTCAATTAAGTATAAAGGTGTTAAAGTACAAAAACATTAGGTTGGTGCAAAAATAATTGGGATTTTAAACCAACAACTTTAAAGTAGGAGACCTCAGCTTTGAATAAAATGTATTCATTGAAATAAGAACTATCAGAATTTATGCAATTTTGGCAACAACAAAGTGTGTTCCAGTAGCACGGTATTCTGGAGTCCTGGAACCGATGGATTCTTCTTCAAAGGGGTTTTGAGTGGCTGCTTGGCTACGGGAAAGCTTCTCTTGTAGGAAGTTGTTAAAATACTTGAAAATGTGGTAATGAGTGGGAGAGAGGGCTGGTGAGTAACCTGGGTGAGGCAGAGTTTGGTAACCCAAACTGTGCAATTTCTGGAGCCGTTTGCAAGACACGCGGTTGAGTGTTGTCACGGAGAAGAATTGGTCCTTTTTTGATTACCTGATATTGGACATAAATGCTGCAGTTCTTGGTGCGTTTTGTCAATTGTCTGGCAATATTTCTCTGCTGTGATGGTTTTGCCAGGATTTCAGAAATAGTAGAGGATGATTCTACTTGCCAACCACTGAAGAATGACCGTAACCTTCTTCTGATGCAGCTTAGGTTTATGAAAGTGTTTTGGTGCTCCAGCTCAGTCCCATTATTATTTGAAACACCATTAGTTTTCATATCATCCATTTTTCATCACACGTCACAACGCGATCAACTAATGGATCAGTTTTGTTGCACAAAAGAAGTGCAGAGCGGACTCCGTAACGGCAATTTTTCCTCTTTTTGTTCAGCTCATGTGACACCCATTTATCAAGCTTTTTTGATTCTCTAGTTTGGTGCAAAGGTCAAACACCTGTTGGTCAACACCTAGGTCTTCTGAAACCTCTCAAGTTGATTTGCAAGGGTGCGCTTCAATACTGGCCTTTAATTAGTTGTCATCTATTGCAGAAGGACATCTGTGACCCTCCTCACCTTCAAGGGTCTCGTTTCTGTTACGGAAGTTCTGGAACCTAAGTAAAGTTTTATATTTGTTGACGGTCCCCTGGCCAAATATTTGGTTGATATTGTTAGCAGTTTCTGCTTTACATCTCCTTTTGAACTCACGCAGCAAAATTACTTGAATGTGCTTATTTTTCACGTATAAAAAAGACTAAACAGTGAACCCAAAGCCATTAGTGCAAATAAGTAGAGTGAATTTTGTGCTTTAAAATGGTATATTATGTGAACATAGGTAAATAAAAGCTTAATCCAAAACCAGCACCACGGTTTACAATGAATAACATAAATTATTTTTGCATCAATATAATAGCATCTTGCAAAGGGCTAAGACTTCTCTGCTGTGTGGTAACATAGCAGGAAGGGATTAGGCAGGATGGCAGGAGATAAGGCTGTGCAGCTATTTTATCAGCTAGATGAAATGATGAGGCGTCAATAGTTTGACCTGTGTGGTCAGCTGACTTTTTTCTTCTTATGCCAGCTATGATTCTAATATCAGCCGAAGACTGCTGTATCCTTCCCTTGTTTTAAGGTCTCTTTTGAACGTTATTTATGTACCATAATACCTTCCACAAGCACCATCCAGACCTTGGGACCAAAGTAGAATGTGTGAGATTATTTAAGTATTAGAGAAATGCTTGTATTACAAAATTGGGATAAGAATCCAACATCAGCGTTATTTGAACACAGAGATATTTTAGGAATTTGGGGGAAAGTTGAGTGGTGGAGAAGAGCATATGAATCCACATATTGATTTCCTAATTACAAGCAGGTCATGTCAGACACTACAATCAATAAGATGTTCACTCACATTTCTGCATGACTGGAACGTATTGTGAGTTATCACGGTGTATATTTTTATTTAAACAGCTGTTACATAGGGGTCAAAGCTGGTGAGTTAAAACATGTTCCAAGTGAAATTTCAAAGGGATGTCTGCTACCTGGTGAAATTATACTTTCACGTGACTAAGCAATTTAAGTACTGTAGCCAAGAAGCAAAATGGAATACTTCTCCCCAAGTGATTAAGCACAAATTCTTCATATTGTAAAAATACTTCTCTGAGTTCATTCAAGCATCCAATCATCTGACTGGATCACAGCCAGAAGCTAACTGAACAACCTTGTGCTTGTACAGGCTGGAAGCAATGAAAAAAATGTGTTTAGAATGTGTAGATTTAACAAAGTGTGTAATTCAATTCCTTTTTAAATACAGATTACTGCAGTCTATCTCTTCATTTTTTTTTACCAAAGTATCGGAATGACATGGAAAACTGGGAGGCAAAAGCATAAATACCCAATACATATCGCAGGAAGCATTTTAGGGAACACCCTCACCTCCCCAATCTTCTTTAGCAAGGTTATGTACATTCATTAGGTTATGAAAAGACTGAAATATGGCAATGAATACTGTAGTCTTCTTTTCTCTGTTGGTCATCAAATAGACATTGTGTTCACAGGGGGACTGAAGCACTCCAGATTCCGGAGGATAAGTTAGATGCCAGATATTTCTGTGCTTGGGAAGCCAAACTTTCTTTTTGGTGTGGATTTTTTTAAATGCCTGTTAAAATTTTTGAGAACAAGAGGAGGGTGGACACTAACTGTTCTGCAGAACAGGA
Source organism: Neomorphus geoffroyi (assembly GCA_033558235.1). Classification (NCBI taxonomy): domain Eukaryota; kingdom Metazoa; phylum Chordata; class Aves; order Cuculiformes; family Neomorphidae; genus Neomorphus; species Neomorphus geoffroyi. Next base: position 38,603,694 of record JAUMJM010000027.1, read on the forward strand.
ATTGTCTTACCGATCTGAAAAACCGAACATAGCACTACAAATATAAAACACCTTTTTCAAGTTTACTAGAGATATCCTACTTGGATAATGCTTGGATAACTCTATTTGGGAATGCCACAGGTGGTTATGCATCAATTTAATCTCAGCCACCAGAATTAAAACCTTCAGTTCAGATGCTATTTGCAATAAAATGTTGCAGTGCCTCGGCCAGTAAATCTTGCTCCCTAGGGATCTCCTGATGAGGGGTAGCAGTTAAGCCTAAGCTTTTCACTAGGACTTCAATACAATGATGTCTTCAAAACAAAGAATTGCTGAAGTCACTGTTTACCCCAAAACTATGCCCAACAAAAATAACTGGCTCTACAAAAATTTGTCAAGGTTCGGTTTAAATACCTCCTTGAAGGAGAACTTGGTTTGGATCCTTAGGAAAGTGGGGAGAATGAAGGGATATGTGTGTCATCTCACAGACCAAGCCTGTTCTTGCTAAGTCAACTAGCACGGCAACCGTGACTTTAGCAAGAATTCGACTGGCTCCAGAATAATCGAAGTTGACAGCCAGTATGGAAATGAAGCACATCTGCCTCATTCAAGCAGGAGAGCAGCTCAGGAAATTAATATTGCTGTGTACTGTGTTTTAGGAATTAACTAACTGTGATAGAGAGAACATGGATATAAGATGACAGTTGCAGAGCAGAGAGGTTGTATGCTAACTGGAAACAGGCTTGCTGGAACAAGTAGTCTTTATTGTTGCCGTTTGTTTTTTATGGCTTGACTTGCATCATCTGACTACTTGAGTTAATTTATTCACTGGTTATATTGCTTGTGAATTTAGGAAAACAGAAATTAGTTCTACAAGGCACCGAGAACTATAGCTTAAAAAAATGATTTGCTTCTATGCTTAAAGGGAAATAATATGTGCTTAAATACTCCATTGAATTGGATCCAGAATGTTCAGCATCTCACGGGACTCATCTCCTGACAAATAATTCCATTGCTGCTTGTATCTGGAGACTAGTTCTAGCTAGTTAATGTACAAGAACCTTATTACTGCCCAAATTGTTGAAATGACCAATATCACCATGCTAAGAATTCAACTCTACTCACATGGAGTAAAATGAGAGTCATGTTTCCATTCCCTTGACATTTACTCTTGAACAGATTATGGCAAATTATGTTGTGTTGCTTTATGATATATAGAACTGGAGGGACTTAGTCCAAGTACAGTCTATTCAATTTTCAGATGGTAGATCTCAGCTATTGCAAGTTGTTATGGTCACCAATTTATTCATATTTGAGGTTTATGTGTTTGTAAGTGGGTTTTTTTGGGAAATAAAAACCCAGCATACTTTAAGATTAATAGAGCTTCTGAATTGTATGGGGAGGAAAAAACCAAATACAAAGAATTGAAAATGTGCTGCAAACTTGTTTACCTCCCTACGCAGCTATTTGTTTTAACATCTGAAAATACTATTTGTAACTTGTGCTTCTTGCCTTCAGCTGAATCGCTAGCATATAGAGAAAAGCTAGGAAGTAAAAGGAGAAAAATGAATATTGCAGTTCTGGGAAAGGGATGAAATGATATTTAGAATCATAATTGTGACATCTTTCATATATGGGAGACTCCTAAGTTTCCTTTTCTCTGCTGCATTAACTTAAAGGCTATCTTCCAATAAGATACCTGAGTGTAGGTTAATGTCTTAAAATTAACTTTGTTATTTACGGAAGGTTTAACTTAAAACCAGATTTTTCTAAAAGCTGTTTTAGTAATCCAAAATATTTGATACAAAGAGTGAAGAAAAACTGAAATTATTATAATAGTTGGTTTTTAATTAAAAATAAAAAAGGATGAAATCTAGATGGAAAAATATTTTAGCTAAAGCAGTGAAATTATGAGGGCAAGGACATAAGGATGGCAGAGGAGGAGAGCAAAGTGAACACAGGCAGATGCAGCCTGGGCAATGCAGCTTTGGATTGACCGTGGAAGCCGTTCGGTTGAGAGAAGGATGGCTACTGTTAACAACTGCTTCTCTCATCCAGGGAGCGTTGCCAACTAATAACAACTGTGTTACGAATCGAGTGCCCACTCACCAAGAGTCTCATCAAAGATCAAAATTATTTGCTTAGGACAGCAAGAAATTTTGTGGTTGTTTAATCTGGAGAAGTGACACTGGAATGGTGTTACACTGTCCTGTCACTTCGTGAAAGTTTGTAGGAGGAAAGCTGAAGACCATAATTTAGATTCTGGTTCAACAGCTTAAGGTGTCTGGAGGTATGTTAAATAACAATATTTAAAATATCTGCACTAATTGAATAATATTATGAAAATATTACTATTATGTGGTTATTTGTGCGCAGACACGATTGATCCTGAAAAGTATCAATCGATATGATACCATATGGTGATAAAAGAATGGCACCTCTTTCACTTACCAGCACAGCATTAGTATCAACCTGGTTCCCACTTTTGCAGCTTTATTTTCTGTGCACTAGCAAAATCTAGCCTGCAAAATCAGCATTAGGAATCAGTGTTGCGCGTATCAATTGAGAAGCTTATCTGTGCCCGTGCCCAGGTTGGGCCGTACAAAAGTCTAGTGAGGTTCAGCTGGGTTTATGGTGTCAATCTCGTCCACGCATGTCAAACTTATTATCAAACAAACCCTGATGTCGGCGATTCTCTTCTGCTCTCAGTTTGTTTACTATTCATTTTGTTAAGTGATGTTTGTTGTTGTTAGACAACGATCAAGGATTAATTTATTATTTTCTCCTTGCAGTGTTATCTCTCTCCCACCTTTCCACCTAGGCCCGGTCGTGATACAAATCTGTCGTGTTTCTGAGTCTTAGAACATCCATTTAAAAAAATGCTGATCATAATCTTAAACCAGGATTCCATAAATCCAAAACTCCTTAAATAAATTCTGTTGGTTTATATTTTTCTTTTTTAAAAAAGCATTTCCTAAAAGGTTACCTAATTGTTTTCCTACTTACTGTCTATTGATTTATACTACTACATTTCAAGTAATTCTTCATCTGATTACCTCTAAGCACTATAATTATGGCTGATTATCATAATACATAGGATATATAATTTCATTATGTCCACTTGTGACTCAAAATACAAGCTGATATGAGTGAAAGCAGAGTCTAGACCGTTATATTTTGTTCTGCTGTGGTGGGAGTCTGAGGTAAGGCAGTCTTCCTAATATCATGTGAAAGAATGTGCACTTTAATAAAAACAGCTTTTTCTCACAGCAGATGGAAGATGCAGTGGGTGATAAAGTAGCTAGGGCACCAAACGAGACTTGAACATCCTCGCTGTATTTGCAAAACCCCTAGCATTTTTGTTGCTTTGTCATCAAGGATGATATTAGATTACCTAACCTTGAGATCTCATCTCTAAATGTAAGCCTTCCAGACAGCAATCGAGTAAAAAGCTTAACTTTGGCTTCTTCTGAAGGGAATTCGGAGCACCGGCCTCCGCCGACAGGAAAAGGGTCCCTGGGACTTTGCTAACTAGATATCCTGGTAAAACTAATAAATAAATTCAGATGAGTGTAAAGCTCTTTTTCTCCTAGTGGTTCAAGCAGAGAGAAATTTGTGCAGCTAGACCTTCTTGGGATTAAGGGAAAATAGGTACTTCAGGTATGAAGTATATCTATGCCTTTGGCATAAATATCTGAATGGATACATAAACTTATAGAGATGTTGAATGTCCAGGCATGTGATTTTCATACGCGTCAGTCCCCTGTGATTTTACTTAGATAAGGCACTCTGTTTTGATTTGTTAGTGTGCAAGCACGATGTTCTCTTATGTTATTGAATACCTGGCCAAGGTCCATAACTAACCTGCCTGCAGCAAGGTCTGTCTATCAGAAATTATACATGGACTTCATAGCTCTATCTCTTATAACCCAGTAGAAAGTGTTTGTCCAGCTACTCGGTGACTGGGAGGATTAATTATATTGTTATATACTGTTATATGATATCGTTATGATACTGTTATATGCTTTCCCGAAACAATTCAGTTACCACCTCAAAATAGGCACACAATGCCTTTAGGTGGCTGAGGTACCCTGTCCAGCCTTGGCTTGCTGCCTCAGAGCAGCCCGGACCCCTTCTATGTCATTGCCCATCCTGCAGGGGTGTCACTAATGCATTAGGATATCACACGTGTCACCAGACAAACACATTTCAGCATCTGAATCTCACCTTCTCCGTTTAGAATATAAATATTTCATTATAACAACACAAACTGGTGTGAGACAGTGTCGCTGATGTGTTCCATCCTCAGGAAAATTAACTTCCAAGCCATTATTAAGTCTGATGGAAACCTAAAGCAAACCTTCTAAACTATTATTTGATTGGTTTGGTTTGGGGAGGGTGTTTTTCCAAATGTGGTCAGGAAGCAAAGTAGCATCATTGCGAAATAGTTAAACATCTAAAGCAAAACAGGTTTTTGTTGTTTGGTTGGTTTTATTTTAAAAAAAGAAAGCAGTTACTTGGAAACCAGAGTAATTTGGGTACCTTGATGATGTGTTATATTATGCATCAGAGGATTTTGAGATCAATGTATAAATTCCAGCTGGAGCCTATGGCTTGTGACAATTCACGCCAAATCAGCTCTTGATTTGTAATGAATTATCTCCATTGGAATGTGTAAGATTTTCTAAAGGTATCACATCCACAGCTTCAATAATAAATGAGACTGGTACACAAAATATCAGGAACTGAAAAGCAGTCATTTTCAAGTTTAGTTAAAACAGGAAACTGAATTCAAATATGCATAAAGGATAAGTTTAATTTTTTTTTTTTTTAAAGTTGACACTGCAGAAGAATAAATATAATACAGTGTCTCTACTTGTAGCATCCATTTGCAGCTGTTTCAGTAGTAGAAAACAAATTTGGTCAGCATCTGACAACAAAACAAATTATTTAAAATGATGTAATTAGTTTGTTCAATTTGAACAGTGAGGGCAACTTTACAGTTACTTTACAGTGAACGGGCTTCAGCCATTTTTATATTGAGTTTTATTGTTCCTTATAAGAAAATTCAGGTGGATGTGACCTGAAAAACTAAAGCGCGTTAGTTTACCTCGGATTGAATATTTTAAAACATTGATGTAGAACTGACTGGAAGATGAGGCTGGAGCAGAAAAAAGAGGCTTCACAAAATCAAAGATTTTTTTAAAACAAAATTTTTAAAATTTCACAACCTGAAAAAAAACCTTATCCTGTTGGGAAATTTTTGATGACTCAAACCCGGCTTTCCTCTGGAAAAAAGTTGTGATCAAAAATGTGCGGTATTTCCATCTCCTGATGCTTTGTTCATGTAGTGTCTTTGTTGTACTGCTCTGCAAATTTCAGCAACACTCGGTTCTGTTGCCATAGGGTATAATAAATCGCATTTGGAAAGGTATCTGCACAGCACATGTTCTTCTCAAGTTAAAGTTCAGTTGGCAGCAAATATACGCTTCTTGGTACTTACTACATCTCTAACGTAAACTACAGGCTCCTTCAAAAGAAGCTCAGACCTGGCCCAGGGAAAGGTCCTTTACCCTTGTCCACTCAACTTTTGGAAACGTGCTCTTCAGAGAAGTGTTTATAAAAAGCAAGAAAGATGTTAGAACTTGCTAGGATAGCATTTATTCACCCAAACTAAAACAAGCTTCTATTTACGATACCGAGAGTATTGCCTTTGCTCTCAGTGAAGCCAGAATTAGGAAGCCAGATTGGATTTAGCTGCCTTTTATAAAACAAGGTCTGGATTTTCTTGCAGACTGTTCAGAATGAACTCTAAAGCCAAATCTCTGCTACATCTCACTGACAAGAAAGTAGTACAAAACTTGAAGCACTCATAAAAAGATTACATTTCAACTTTTTTAAAGAAGAAGCTAGTATGTCAACAGGTCCAAAATACGCATTTTTCTCTGTGGTATTTGATCTTTTCTGACCTTGAAATTCAAAATTATACTTCATGTCACTAGGTACAATGTTTGTGTGCTAACAACCAATAACTTCAAATAAATCTATCAAAATCTTACAATCTACTCTGAAGTTTTCTGCCTTTGGCACAAATATCTAAATGGATACATAAATACATAGAGATGTAGGAAGAAGTTCTTCACTGAGAGGGTGATTGGCCATTGGAATGCGCTGCCTGGGGAGGTGGTGGAGTCACCGTCCCAGGAGGTGTTTAAGGAGAGATTGGATGAGGCTCTTAGTGCCAGGGTGTAGTTGACGAGTAGGAGTAGGTGTAGGTGTTGGGTCATAGGTTGGACTCAATGATCTCAAAGGTCTTTTCCAACCTTATGATACTGTGATGTTGAATGTTCTCGTAATACTGATAAATAATCTTGGCTAATCCAAAGGTTACTTTGCGTCTGTAAATTTCTCCTGCTGATGTCAAGGGTCCTGAATCCGGTTCTCTTTTTCTAACCTGGCAAAGCTAAGCAAGCATTTAACTTCAAGCACAGGAAGAGATGACTGGCATCAAAAGGTTAACCTTGTGTGTAAATAATTTCGAGGTTCCATAGAGCTCCTTAGAGGAAAGAAATTAGCTTGATAATATACTTAGGCTTCCGTAGCTTCAGGGACAAAAGACAGCCGACGCACAGTAGAAAAGAGGCCAAAGGTCCAGTGACAGAAGGTTTTGGTTTCAAAACACTAAATTTATTATAACTGTAACCCTGTGGAACGTTAAAAACTTAAGAGATACTGTTGAAAATATCGCGAGCCAGATGGAATTACAGCCAATAAATTCAGGAGATAGTTGATATTCAGCCATGAAAGAAGTCACTAAGATTTTTCATGGCTAGGAACTATATAGGTTGTGAATTTTGGCAAGCAACCTGGAGGGTCTAAGGCTAAGCAAGACCCTGTGTAACCAGGGGAGAAATCAGCAAGTCCATGACATGTGTGGTTTTGACAAGCGAATACAAAAGATAAAAGGACCGTGTTGATCCTGGGCAGCAAGTCATTGATAGAAGTTGGTATGAGAGCTACAGCCTGCAGAGATAGCTGGAGAAAAGTGTTCTGCAGGCAGCCAGGAAGATCTCTGCCCAGAAGGCCCTGAAATGAGAGGTGACAATATTAACGGAAAGGGACAGGTCTGATTCTTCTTTAGGTCATCTGCGTCCTCAGCAATTCCAGTCACTTCCACTTTCCTTCACTAGGATTTAGCATCAGCTTCCAGCAGCCTGCGTTAGCTTTCAGCACAGCGTTAGCAGTCTTGCAGAGCTTCAGCTGGATCTAATGTCCCCATTATATTCACTACAGCTCAGCAAAACTATTTTTATTTTAGTTGGTGAGTCTATGCACGTTTTATTTTTTCCCTAGATAAGGTAAGTATATTTTCATCATGGCAAAAATAAATGTCTGTTCCATTTGACCTGTTTCTTTCGCTTACCTATATATTCAACTCAAACTCAGCCACAAAAAGATGGTAAATTCCTAATTAGCTAACATTTTCCCAAGAAAAAACAATGCTCAAGGACAGCAAAAAAAGTGATGTAAGTAGTGTGATTTTGCCATGTACTCAAGGATTTTTGGACCCCAGACACTACATTAAGAAGTGACAGATCCTTGTAGTTTAGCTGGTGATTTATAAAGTTTGCTAGCTGATATAATAGAGTGCTAGAAAGCGTTGTTGTTTGACCAAGTAAAGAGAATCATAAAATGGTAATGAATGTTATGACAGTCCATGAATATTTCATTGGGGTCTCTTTCAGACACCTGTTAGTTTACCTCAAGATCTAGGAATATACTGCATATAAATGGGATGGAGGGTAGAGCTGCACAGTACGCTGAGAGGCAGAGAGGAGAGGGGTTGCGCGAGAGCACCAAGTTTGAACAAGTCTCTCAAAGGCACTGTATCTCTAATAGTCACGAATAGTGAATGATCAAGGTCATCAAGGAGTGGTCTAATTTTATTTACTATTAGAACAGTTAGAAACAACAGGTAGTGTCTTTCAAGCTTGTCACCTTTACCGATGACTTCTGAGAGCGCTGGTTAATGGTAACTTTGAAGGCAAGCTTTATATAAAAAGGCTGAATGCGTTAAGCATTTCTTACACGTGCTGACCAAAGCAATATTCAATGTGAACAGACATTTATAATAAGATAAATCTGGAACAAAGACTTCCTTTTCTTCATCTTTGACATCTTGAAGGGGAATGTACTCTCTATGCAACATCAAGCCTTGCGCAAGTATATTTCCCCTCTAATCAGTTTTGTAATTTTGTAATGGGTCTCGAATATTCCAAATTGAATTCTTCGCGTGATTTAACACCAAATATTAATGGGGAAAATAAACAAAACAGAGCAAACAAAACCAAAACGTTTTGCCCATATAAGCTGTCTTCTACTGCCTTTCCACCTACATCAGCACATAGCCCTGCCTCTTCATAGCAATACCGTCCACCATGAGCTGGTCATTTTTCCTTGGTTGTTTCTCAGTGATAAACCCCTTTAGAATGATGGACTTCGAGCTTCACGCAGCCTGAAGACTTAGCGACACAAAGAAATCAACGAAGAACGTCTTAGAGCAGGTCAACGATAGTGTCATGCCAGAAGTTCTGTTCAGGGAATTGCTCACCCAGGAGAGATGAAAACAAATATGATGCACTTGAAGGGGCTTACACAGGTCATTCATAGGCTTTCTGGCAGTGCTTGCATATGAAACAAGACTGAATCCTATCCCACAGTCTGAAGGCTGTACGAGACCTCCTGAGGGGCCTTGGTTTAGTTAAAAGATCCTTTTGGCATCAGAGATTCAGCCTCATTTTTATATCCGTGGGCAAGATGAGCTTGTATTTGAAGATGAAAATGCGCTGTTTGCCCTGAGTTAGAAGGAAGCTGTTAGTAACTGCCTGTAACTGCGCTGTGGCACCAGTCGGTACCAGCTGACACCATCTGAGAGACAAGAAGGTAGGAAAGGCCTCTCATGAAAGCTGCAAGGCCTTGCAGTTTGTCACGTCGGTTGAAACACAGTTTGTGAAGGGATTCAGTTCAGAATTAAAATCTCTGTGGCATAAATAATTATTTATTTTCTGTTAAAAAAAAAAAAAAAAGAGGTCCATAAATTAGTCTGCTTTTGCCGAATGAATTTGATGCTGCAACACAAAGAAAAACACGTGACATCTCTATATATTTTATCACTTTTCATTGTAAGCGGCATAAGTAACTGCAGTGAAATCTTATATAGATAACACCAAAGAAATATTTTTTCTATTATTACCACATCTTAGACAGTAACATACTGAGAAAACAGTGTGAAAAACTTTTCCAGTAACTTCTCCCGAGGTGGCTTGATCTGCATTTGCAAGATGGACAGAGAAGTCAGAAAATATTTGTGAAAAACTGCTTGCTCAGTTCTGCTCTGTGTCAAGGTTTGTGGTGCAAACCAGAGGGAGAGAGATGCGCTGTCCTAGCAGATGTAATTTAGGTTTACATCATTTGTTTGACCAGTGTTTATTACTTAATCAACCTTTATTATCGCATTAATTCTAATTGGGATATGTGAAACATGTAGAGCATTGACTGCATGGCATTAGTTTACTTGCTGAATAATTCAAGCTATTTCCTTCTAATACCTTAGGCTGCAATATCATTACTTTTAGGCTGTCCTAATATTCTAGTTATATTGATGTTATTTCACTTGTTATTACCTCCTTGACATGAAATTGTTTTTCAAATATGGAAATGCTGCTCAAATTTTTCTAGCTGACAGAATCCTGCATTAGTCTATAATGTATCATAATAACAAAACAGCGCAACGTAAAGCAAATGATTTGTTTCCTAACCCGTGCCAGCCTTCACAGTAAGGGGACAAAAGATGCCAGAAGGAGAATTTTGTTCTGTACATTTTTTATACGTTCTTATCCATTTTGCCAGAATGTAGGGAATAATCTCGTTGATAATACAGAGGCAGCAAAGGCACAGCCGTTAAATGGACAGTGTGATTTATCCCACTTCACACTACTTTATACGCAGTATGTATCACTCCTGGGAGACATCGTCTGCTTAAAGAATTGTAAGAAATATATCTTACTATTACTTTTATTGATAAAAGAGACCAAAGCACCTTAATTCATTCTTCATCCAGAGTCTTTTATCACAGCGTGGTTGTGATTAGGATTCTGATCACCAAGCATGCCTCTCTGAGATTGAGAGGCTCTATCTACTCATCTATTATTCCTCATGAAGCAAAGCTCCAGTGTACCATCTGTTTTCTTACTGAATCTTGCACGTAGCTGCAAAGAGCTCGTCACTGGAGATTGACTCTGGCAAGCAAGCTCTTGGTTTGCTTGGAGATAGCCAAGCATTCACTGATATCAGCCTGTTTAAGTTTCAAGTGCTGTATTTTATTTTATCTAGTATTTAATTTTTATTTAATTTATATTTGGTCATATTTGAGCTTGTATTTTGGTCAGATTTTTCTTATCAAAAATCAATGGGGAAAAGACCCCAGAAGCTATAAATAAGCTCACTGTAGAACTGTGTTTGAGGATAGGTCTGTCTTTCATTGAATAATCCACTTTGAATTAACAAAGGCTGTTCTTTGCTGATGATGCCTCCTGTTTTTGACACAAGGAATAGAGATGGTTCCTGGTGCAATCACGCTCGCTTAAAACATGGTAGCAGCAATCAGTTGAATATATCTGAATGTTCTCATTCTGTGATTGCTCTCGTTTAACCGGATCATATATTTGACTTTATTTTGAGAAGAATGTAGGATTGCAAGGGACCAGCTGAGTCACCCAAGCGGTGCAAGTTTACATTATGCTGTGCAAGGTCGAAGGGCAGCGCTAAACCCTGCGCAAGGCTGGGACACGACCACCTCTGGGGTGTCCCGCTATCCCTGCCTCGTGTATCACTCTCTCCCACTGTACAGAGGTGTAGCTCTACCCAGTTCGCTACCACTGAGCTATCCCTGTCCTCCTTAAGCTTTTTTTTCCTTTAAACTACACGCTGTTATTGGAGCTTCACAATCCTGCAGTATTTTCTAATAGTCTGCGCTATTCCCCAAAGAGCAATAAAAAGTAGCTTTTGAGGCTCCTCTTTTTGATCCATTATTTAGAGGCTGATTTGTGCTGTCTGCAATCCCCACGTCAGCGCCAATGGTCCTGCAGTTGTGAAAATTCCCTTCAGGACTAGACTAAAATCATAAATCTTTTTTTTTTTAGGAGGTATTTAGATATCATCATAGTACAATTTTTTACAATCTGCTCCTCTTACCATGGATTTCCCTTTCACAGCAGAGAAGGACTGCCTAACAAAACAACTCTATTTCTTACTGACTCTCAGCTTCCAGATTAAATTTTTGCTTGGCAACAAAACTTCTTTCCCAAGATGATGGTTAGATTGTATTGGTCCTGGGCTCAGCTCAAGCAAACATTTGTGTTTGTACAAAACCTGGCTATTTTCCCCATATGCTCAGTAGGACTCTGGGAACTGAGCCATGTAGGGTCAACGAGACCTGAAGTCATTAGTTCTGTGCAGATTCTACACCAAGCAGTGCAGGTTATTAGAATATGTCAGCAGTAGCAAGGGAGTTTATTTCTGCTTCGTTCCTGTAAATGACAGCTTTATAACATGTGCACACTTGGGCAGTCACTTCCTTCCCCCTGCCCCCCAGCATTTACAGCAGTAGTAAAAACATACTTTTCCTTAAATATGCCAAGGGCTTTTTTTTTTCACTTCGTTTTGTGATATAAAATGTTTTGCCTGACGTGGTAGCCCAGCGATGCCACCTGGCACTCTAATACTGCATTATGATTTATTCAAATGCCATAGCTTCACACGTTAATTGACAAAACTCGTCACTGACGGGGTCGTCAGCCCAAGCAACCTGCAGTCTAAGCACTAATGATGCTGTGCGGTGCGAATCCATGGAGTTGTGGGCATGCTGCCGGCAACACCTGTGCAGAGGTTTTGCGGGATTCATCTTTGAGTCTCCAAGGCACTTTGTGGGGGCTTTAAAGCAGTCCAGAAGGCAAATTTGAGTGAGAATGCATGTCAATATGTAAGTTACACAAGAAGGAGGGTAACTCCCCTTCCTGCTGGGGGAAGAAGTTCAAAAAGGAGCTCAGAGGTTTGGTCCCTACCTCAATGACCACAGACATGTCTTGGATCAGTCCTTGAAACAGAGTTCATCCAGAGTGCTGCTCACAGGACATACCCTAGGGATCTAAACCATAATGGTAGATTACCTTGTTTCGCCTTACAGTGCTTCTCTGAGAAGCAAAGACGATCTTTCTCTTCCCCCCTCCCCCTTTCTTCTTCTCCCCTTTTCCTTCCCCCCTCCCCCTTTCTTTGGAGATTTGGGTACAAGTAGCTCCGGAAAGGGGAAGCACAAGGGCCCTCGGGACTCCCAAAAGCAGCAGCCACCAAGTCGTCCAGCAGGAGCTAAGAATCTAGTTGTGCTTGTTACATAAACATCTAGACAGAACTGAACCCTTCAAAAGGGGCAAAGACAGGAATCTGGAGGCTAAAAATGTTATGTCAGAAATTAGTCAACACAAAGGTGGGAATTATTCAGTGGTTGCCTTGAGGACTATAAAACTTGATATCAGTGCTAAAAGATAGCACAAGGAACAGAAGAAACATCCTTTTACCATCATGGATGTCCCATCCAGCTGCCTCCAATACTCAGGACTTCACTGGCGTGAGTAGATGTGCAAAGGAAACAAAATGACACCACTCTTTTACGGTCATCTGTGACTCTTGCTGTAACCTGTCATCAAAAGAAGCAACTTCAGTTTAAGACTAGAGGTGTTTGCTGTATCTAGAGCAGGGCTGTCAAACTCATGGGTCCCACCGTTCTCCTGCAGCATAACGCGCGTCACACGCTGCACGCGTGACTGGCGCGATGGCAGGAGCGCAAAGGCAAGGAACTCGGCACTGCTGCTGGGTAGAAACAAGGTGCTGGGCTGGATAAAACAAGGTGGAGGGCTGGATTCAGCCAGCAAGCTGAGTTTGACACCCCTGGTCTAGAGGGACCAATAAATCAATGGGAAGTGCTTTCGTTCTCTGGCCTGTGGTCAGCATGTCAGAGACCGTCTTAGAGACATGAGCTGCTGCTTCTGCCAATGGTCTTTTTTCTCCTCTCTCTTTGTGGGTATTTCATTTTGTCAGCCCTCCAGAAGAGCTGTTATCTTCAACACCATCTGAAAAAAACAATAGCTTGATCTTTTGTAACGGGCTAAAATGATCGCTAACCGTGGCGGTTCGCCATGGAAATCAGGAGACTGATGTCTCTCTCCTCAGGACCTCAAAGCTCATTTAACTGCCTAACATTGTAGGATGATAAGGCCGTGCCAGCACTTGGACCATCTGAACCCATTTATGCCACTGGAATCACCCAAACTGCACTGATGCAATTGAGTGATGTTTCTGTGTAACTCTGGATGTGCTCTCAAACCCCTCCGGCTGGAGGAGGCGGTACGTGAGGAAGATACTCATCTGAATATCTGCAAAACCCTCCTTGCCTCTCCTTGTACACCAGGTCTGGCTCTTACCTACATTATTAATTATTTGTTTGGGACTTTTTTTTTATGACTATGCTTCAGTTATCAAAATCACTGTTACTTTTTGATGAACGGCGACATATATTATCAAACCAGATACAACACGTCTGAAATAGTAAGGGAAAAATGAATTGAAGTGGATACCTGCTGCTTTCAATTCTGATATCAAAACTGTGTGACATAATGCCACTGGTCAGGAGCAGCAGACTGAGCCGCTAGCGGCCGTGTTATCTGTGAAATACAGCTATTGCCTTTCCACAGATTGACTGGGGGGGAAAGTACAGAACAGCACGATTCAGATTCCCTCTTGGTAAAAATAAATGTGTTTGATTATTCAAATATATGCTGCTTGAAAAAAACAAAATGCAAAGTAGACATTAAAAAAATCAAATGGAGGGATAGCTTTATGCTTCGGGGCTGGAGCATGAAAGGTTCAGGCTCATGATCAGTAACTAAAGACTCCATCTGTGGCACCGGACGGTTCTGCCAGGTCAGACCCTCAGAGTGGCCAAACAACGTTGCAATCAACTTGGTGGCATCAAGATCTTTAAGCTGCTCTTGAGGATCAGTATTTGGTCCCTCTGGGTCAGTTCCTCACCTCTAGAATAAGAGACTGTAGTTTTCTCTTTCAAACTACACTGTTACATACGTTGTGAGTACCTACAACGCTTCTGTGAGGAAGGCCGTAACAGAACAGTTAGAAGGTTGTAATGGATTTAACAGTTACATTTCTAACTTTGCTGTGCATAACATCTAGGTCTGAACTTTATATGGTAAGCTAACTCAATGGAAAATTTAAATAATTTAATATAAATAACATAGAGAAAGTATTATTAATTAGAAGCTTTATTAATTAAAATACTCAAAATAATTCATATTCTAAAAAATACAGTGTTGAACTTGATTCTGTATGAGTGGATTTGAATTCCATTAGAACTATTTAATAGCACAGACGGTATAAATACCTTTATGCACACGTCTTGGCTAACCTGAGCAAGTGACAACAGGTCAAAGCTATCTTTCCTCCTGTAGGAAAACAGTAAGTTAGAAAAGCAAAGTTTTCTTGTTTGCAACTTCACTTTCTTTGGTGATAACAAAACAGCTTTTCTTAACCCCCAGCTTTTACCACGAAATGCGTACGAAAGGGATGAATGAGAAAAGAAAAGAAGTTAGCGGCTGCATCCTCCATTTTATTTATTTAATATCTTGAATTATTAAAAAGACAGGTGCTTCGTTGTTGTATGAGCTATCAACCAGCAAAAGGAGCAATGTGTTCGCAGATCTTGACCGTGAATTCCAATTGCAGGGACTGAAACACAAAGGATAGAAAAGAGCGTATCACGCTATAGCTAGAATTACAGCTAGAGTGAACAGGAGCGTTACGGCTGCACAACAGCAACACAAACTGGCATTAATTACTTTGGGATGAATTCCTTTTAAGCAATAAATGCAAAAGGTTACAAACTAGAGGACCTCTTTGCTAAATTAAACTTAACGCTACGCCAAACTATCCTGGTAGGCTGGTAACAGGCTGTAGTCGTTTAATCCCCACGTCATTGACTTGAAGCTGTCTTAAAATGCTAATGATTAGTGGAGGGCTCTTCACTGGTGTAGGCAGTTATGTTCAGAAAATGGCAACAGCATAAGGAAAAAGTTACAGACAAAAAATAAAAAGGACAGAAAAATGCAGTGATCTCTTTTTGTCTTTTACACCTTAGCGAGGAATATAGGCAAGATAATGAAAAATGCCTTCCTTAAGGTAATGAACTGTCTTTGCTTATAAAGTTACCTTTAAAAGAATTGTGTTATATTTGCTTTTCAGAGAATATATTGTATAGACAGATTAAAACACAGCATGATACGGCAATGTGTGTCCCTACATAGTGAAAGACCATGATTTTTAACGTCTATCTTACACCAGGAATTTTCATTCAAGTCTTTTCCTCTCGTGATGTTCTTATTTTTGTACCTGATGTTGGGTGGGGTTTTTGTTGTGTTTTTTTTTTTTTGTCTTTGAGGCTTGTTCGGGTTTTTATTTGTTTTCCCAGGCATAGACTATTGAACTAGAACTAACTAAAGATTTGATTAAACCGTCTCTCACCTAAGCTCAGTATAGAATCAATTTCATTGCAATTGCTCTGTGTGGAATTCCAGAGCCGAAGAAAAGCAGACTCCTATTTCGTGCTGCCTCTTATTGTGCTCCACTTTCAAATATTGACTATGAGGCAATGTCCACACGGGGAATTAAGTGTGCTTTAAATTTCCACCATAAATTTCGCTGAACAGCATCCTCGCGTAAATACTCCTTACATTATCAGGTTTTGAATATACCTGCTCACAGGCTACTGCTGCAGCTCCCGTGGCTTCTCCCTGCTGGATTGTCACTGTTTGCTCTCAATAGGTTTTACCATTCTCCTAACTCTCAGAAGATAACTGGGGTCAGTCACAACCTGTCTGCAACTTTAAAGAAGCTCCTCCTTTTTAGAAACGAGAACTGTTTGCCTCTAGCACTGTCCTTGCCCTGGATGCCCCTGGAAAGTCCTACCCTGGCAGTCACCTCTGCAGGGACACCCTAGGTCACTGTGCAGAGCCAGGCACTGATTCAGCAGAGTTCACCCACTGCCCACCACAGACCCAAAGCAGAGCTCCCGTAGGGCATCCCTTCTGCCCAGCACACACCTTTGGGCCAGCTCTGCCTGGAATCAGGGACGCCTCCCACATGTTGAGGCTCCCCATCCACATTGAGTCTCCCCCTTACGCCAGCCAATCCTCAGACAGGTACTTTCTTTGCAGTCTTTTTTTTTTCTGATAGCAGCTCTCTATCATTGTAAAGAAATAACTTTTTCAAGTAGAAAAAGATTATGCTTTTTCTTTTAATTCTTCTGGTTTTACAGTATCTTCTTTCCCTGCTTGTGTGTGTTTATTTGTGTGATGAAGAGTGAATAGCTTTAGTTATCTGCAGCCCCATTTCCTAACAGGTTATTGGGCCTGTTTCAGCTTTCTGATGGCCAATCCACTTCTGTGGAGGAGAATTTGTGATCCATAGTGGAGGCTGCAGACATAGAAATAATAATAGACAAACTGGCATCCAGACACTGCCGTAATTATGCTGTTACACGTATTTCTGGCAGCTGGATAACCTGCATGGGGCGTTATTTTTCATGTTGTTAATAAGGCTTTATGACATTTTGACTCCTGTACAGCGTGGTAGATTTGAGTACTGTCGAGAACTAAATTCACACCATAACTCCTGACTGACTATTTCATAGAAGTAGTTTCTCCTTAACAAGTTAAATAGCAAAATGATGAGTGTGGGCAGAGTCAAAGGTCTTCGTTGAAATAGTGTTTATTGATCTAGATGTGGTCCAGCAAGTGAATCCAGCTATATATAATACGCAGAAAACCAAGTTTTATAAACACTCTCTCTGCTTCCTTCTTGTAACAGCTTAGATCTTCAGTAGTACCACTAATGACCACGTGAACTCAGAGGTACGGTCTTGATTGACTGACCTTAACTTTCTCAACCAGTTTTAAATGCACAACTTTTTGTTTATTAAGATCTGGACAGATGCTTTTAATCAGTGAGGGGTTTCAGGATGCTGTCATGTGCAGCTCCTGGGATGATTAGATCACTTTCTTTCAGGAGAACATTGTGGGACCATTCTGCTTTATAGCTCATCACCATTAACTCTCATTAAAGAGTCAAGCCTGCACAGAGAACAAGGGAAGTTTTCTCATCCTCATTATTTTCAAAACCACTAGTTCCCTGGCCAGAATATTTCTAAATCCAAGTCGCTCATTACAACAACCAGAAGAAAAAGTTAACTAAAACTATTGCCACATAAGAAAATAGATTCAGACTCAATGGTCATGGTTATATATGAAATGGGAGAAACTAGCAATTGTTTAGAGGATATCCTTTAGGTAACACGTATTTATCTACCCAAATGCAGATGCTACTAACCCTTTAATTCAAATATAATCTGTTATGTCTTTGCCACTTTGTTAGTCCTAAAAAGTTCAGAGAACATTAAATAATAAAAGTCTGTTATTGGAAATAGTAAAGTGGTGGAAATAGTTTGGCAAGCCACACGGAAAGGAATAACAATCTATTGAAAATTCTCTACCTCTTAAACAAAAGCTCAGCTACAGGCTAAAAATCTCTTTGGGTTGTACTCTATTTTTAAAATAAGTGATGTAATTTGAATGTGCTGCTTTTGGACTATAAAAAGACTAAATAAGCCTACCTAACTTTTTATGTTGTCGTTCTGTTTGACATCATCTTTCCTTTTATGTGGCAGGAACAGGGACGAAATGCCCCAGTCTATGTAACATAGCACCCTGGTAGTTTGTGTTTGTCAAAGGAAAACTAGACACAGGCAGACTTAAAACGAGTCATTGACGTCTCCTCTCTGAAGTACTTAATACCATAAATCAGCAGGCTCTGCGTCTATATGTCACAAGACACACGTCCACACTGAGAAGGCTGATCTGCACCCTCTAGTGACCCAAACTAGTTGAAACATTGTCAGTTACAAATTACTAAACGACCTGGAAAGCTTCTCCCTCAGTAAAGACCTTTATGGTTCTATTTCAGTTTTAGGGCATCTAATCAAAAATCTCAATAAAATTGAGAAACTGGAGTGCATTGGGATATATGGAAACAGACCATAGGTGAGGACTTCCCCCAGCTGCCAGCCCAGCCGTGAGCAGCTGTAAAAAGTGGAAAGCAGGTCCATGATGTCCGTGCTGTTTCCTCTAGCCTGCCTGCCATCCATTCTCAAACTTTGCGCTCGCGGAGCAGAGCGAGGGGTCTGTGCCCTCCATGCAGTCCGTGCACTCCACTTCCCCTCCACGGGAGGGTTGTGCTGCTCCCAGCTCCTTGCAGCCATGCAGCAGGTTTGTACGAATTCACCTGGGGGAGCCTTGAGAGCACGTTCTAAAAATAAAGGCAGTTCTAGTAATCTGCTGTGGCAAGCGTGCGTCTGTGTGATACGCGTTTACTGCAAGCCGAGTGATTTAATAGGATTAAATTCTGATCAGCAGAGAGAAGATTGATCGTAGTAATGAGAAGATGGGTAGAGAACATCTGGCTCAGTGGCAAACCGGCTTGAGGAAGGAAGCGATACAGTTCAGTGTATGTTACGAAGGAATCATATTGGACCTCGGGCTTATTCACCATATTAAGTGAGCAATACTGTAAGAAATCGGATAGGCTAGCATCCTCTTTTTAGGTAAGCATCTAATGCTTTACTGTGATGCTTTATTCCTTTTTCAGTCCTAGGCATGAAATGAAATATTCAAAATAATACGGTTATAAAACCAGATTTGCAAACAGAGAGAAGAATCCCCAGCCCAGCAGCAAATGTAGTACCATGTAATGCGGCGTTTGGTAAAGATTATCACGAAGCGATTTTCATGGCTGGATTCAAAACGTGTGCTGTTTTCAGCAGCAGTGAACCTGACAGGGAAATTATCTGAGCAAGAATAGGCTCCCAATGTTGTCGAACTGCAAGGCAACTCTGCAAAAGGGACAGCCTGCAGCATGCAGATGAGGTGAAGACAACCGCGCGGGGTTGGACTCCGGTAAAGAGTGGTGTAGGCACTCACTTCTTAAGAAGGTAAAGCAAGTGGAGAAAGAAAGTTCAAGCAGAGGGCTCCGGGGAATTACCACGGAGAATAATTAAAATTTGGAGGAATGCTAATGTGCTGAAACAAGAAAAGGAGAAAATTTAAAGGTTAAGGAAAAAAATAGGTCAGGGGAGTAGAAAAGGCAATGAAACCTGATGACTGCAAATGTGCTTTGCTGCCCTTCTGGCAGCCTTAGGCTTGATAAGGAGAGATTGGCAGAAAGCAGGCAGCGCAACCAGCATATCCAAGTACAACTAGCAGATGCTTTTAATGAAAAGCTGTACTTGGAAAATTACAGAACTATTTTGGCCAGAGCTGCTTTGCCACCCCTCTCCCTTCTACGCACTATTTTGTGTTTCTAGTACTTAATGGTATTTTTTCGCTGACTTTTTGTTGTTTTGCTTCAATGTGGTCATTCTTTGTGTTTTACGTGCGGTATCGTCATGGTGGTTTGGTTTTGACTTGCTAATTTGAAAGTGTGACAGGACTTTATTTAAACCTGGAAGTTTATCATCCAAAGAATGTTGCAATTTTTAAACTCAGGGAAAAATCTCATCAGGAAATCCACGCATGGCTTCAGAAAGTGTGAGAAGTCATTCAAAATTCTTCAAAATTTGCAAGCATCTTTTTATGTAATTGTACTTTATTTTTTACCATGTTTAATAATAAATCTCTCTACGCAGTCCATCTTTTTTTAGTGCAGGTATTAAAGCAGGAGTAAGTAACTTCCCTAATGTTCGTTATCTGATTAAAGAAATTGAGGCACGTAACAGTACAGAGGTTAAAAGATAGGAGGGATTAAAGGATGAGTGTAGCTAATTAAGGAACCAGCCCTACAAACTACATACATGGTTAACTTTAAGTACCTCAGCATTATTGGGACTACTCGCATGCTTAAGTTAAGCACGCGCGTTGGTGAGCTGGAGCCTGAAGACCACGTCCCAAGAGATGTTAAGAACATGCTGTATATTCAAGGCAAGAGGAATGCCCTGATCCCAGCAGGAGCTGAGGATATCGTGCACTTTCCAACACCAGGGTAGCACAAGCTAATTGGAAAAAAGGCTGTTGATGAGGATTTTGCAATGAGGCTTCCACGTAAATAATGGCCAGCATTTCTTTTCAGAAGCCTCTGCTGATGAGCACCTATTTTTAATAAACTTCATGAGATCCATACTGACATTAAAAAGGTTATTTACGCTATCAGGCAGCAATACAGGATTGAAAAAGGATATGAGCTGAAAAGGATGCATTCTGCTGGGGTAGGTTGGTACCAGGTACGGTACCTGCAACAAGAAGTGGGTTGTGACACGGTGTAGTTTTACTTCCCAAGCTGCATTTTCTGCAGCAGCATAAATCGAGCTCCCTCATTCCCTCATTGGGCTCATGTCAAGGTCACAGATGCAACAACCAAAATCTCATGCCCAAAGGCTACACAGCAACTAAGCCGTTCTATGTAATGCATTTGATACAGATATCGTCGTTTAAATTTGTGAATTCATGCATCCCTGGGAGCTGTTAAAACCTCAGGAACACTAACAACTGCTTTTCAAATGAAAGTGCACTGAACCTACTCCATTTATATGTAAAAAAAAAAGTGACATACTCTGTATCATCCCTAATAAAGATAAATTTAATTTTATTTCAGATTAAAGTTAGTACCCGTTGTCTCTCCGGTAATGATGATCTGTTTTGATTCAGGAAAAGCACAGAATCATTGATGCAGTAGGATTTCTTCAGTCTGCCAGTTTAATTTTCAGAAGCATGACTATCTGTTGCTTAAACGAGCAAACGGATCAGATGCAATTTGGTCTCAACTTCTAACAGCCATAACTGCCTACGTTAGCAGGGAAAACATTTCTTACACTGTGTTTGGTTTGCCGTTTCCTAGGAAGACGGAGTGGCCGTGAATACCTTTTCTTGGTTTGTGGGTTTGGAGTTTTAGGGAGGTTTTTTGGTTTTTGTTTCTCCTTGTCTTGGTGTGGCCGAAAGGAAAGGGGGTTTTTTTGGCATTGTGCTGTATGTCATTTATGGACTTTCTGTATCATTTCCAGAAAAATAAATAATTGTTGACACTGATTTAGAAATTAGGATTAAACTGTTGGCATCATAACTGCCAGCCAGTTGAGCAGAGAGTAGAACGATGAAAAGCGAGAAGATAGCCTCGTCTTAGGCAAAGTATATCTCAATCTCCTATAGTTTCCTCAGATGAAATCCATTCAAATGATTGATTATATATAATATATATGTATTTTTTTCAAGTCAAAGGAGCTGATCTCTTTTAAACTGGGCAAAACTGTAAAAAATTCAGTACTGTTGTTTGCCCAGCTGTGATGGTTCACCAGTGATGCTTCATTACAAGTGGCAATCGTGAGAATTCAAAGGAGGGGGAGGGAAAGGCATGGACGTGCGGAGGGATGGACTTGATTGATTGGGCTGTCACAGAAAATGTCCTTTGACAATGAAACTCTTGCTTATTGTTGACGTGACTGTCTAAGGCGATCTCTGGAGAGACAGTAGGAGTTACAGTGATGGTCTAGTCTCTTGTACTGGTGGTTGTTCCACTTTGGGGTGCAAATTGTGGAGCAGACCAACTGGGAGAGTTCAGATGCCAGCAGCGCTACGTGGCTGCTTTATGGAAATTCCTACACAGTTCAGAAGTTTGTCATTTCATTCTCTCACGTTCGGTAAGCCTTCCATACTCTGGCAAGAATAATCTCAGCTAAAGAATTCACAGTATCACAAGGCTGGAAAAGACCTCTGAGATCATAGAGTCTAACCTATGACCCAACACCTACACCTACTCCTACTTGTCAACTACACCCTGGCACTAAGTGCCTCATCCAATCTCCCTTTAAACACCTCCAGGGACGGTGACTCCACCACCTCCCCGGGCAGCGCATTCCTATGGCCAATCACCCTTTCAGGGAAGAATTTTTTCCTAATATCAAGCCTAAACCTCCCCTAGCAAAGCTTGAGACCGTGTCCTCTTGTTCTGTCACCGGTCACCTGAGAGTTCCTCCAGAAGAAGATGAGATTCCCTCTGCCTTCCTCCGCAGCTCTCACATTAGCAAGGTAGTGCTGGAAATAATTTCTGTTCTGCCACATTTTTGAGAGTGTCCATTAGTGGCCCCTAGATTCTCCCCATCGTGTTCTTTTGTCCCACTCCGATGCGTGTTTTGAAAAAACCCAATTCTTTAAGAAGTAAAGTTTGCATTTTTTCAGCAGTACGTTTTACGCAGCCTTATGTTGCTGGTGTGGATGACCATGCCAGCATTAGAAGGGCCAGACTACAGCCTTCTTTTCTTCTGTCACCTTGTCACAGTTGTTCTCCTCCTAACGTCATTCCAATAGACTAATTGTATTTTTTTGCAATTTTGAGTTTAATCTGAATGTCAACTGCCACAGCTCTAGTGCCCCTGAAAGCAGGAAAGGATAGTTTTAATAGCCAAGAGGGTTGGCAGCTTACCCATCATTCCGTGTATCAGCATCTGTAACCCTTCCCACACTGTTTACCCTTAAACTAGGATACCTCTGAAAATCTCTGCTGAGCACGCGAACTTTGCAGAAGGGTAGGCAGTAGTATCTCACAGCTGGTTCTTGTGCACCTGAGAGACCTTCACTGGTTCCTTTACCTTTGTTGTTCACTTCATTTAGGCACCTTAGAGCAGGCAGGTCCCAGAACCGTGAGAATCTGTGCAGCAATGTGGGCCGGGCTTCCCTGGACCAACGTCCACCAGAGTGAGCTGCCGGCAGCAGCTCTGGGCTGAGGAGCACGGAGAAGAACTTGGCCCTTGCTCTGCCCTCAGAATTTCCAAAGACAGCGTCTTCTAAAGACTCTAATTCTTCTTAAACCTTGTGTAATTCAACTTCAAAGTTCATATCCAGCTGTGCTCGCTATTGCTTTTTTCCCTCTTTAGATCCAGATCTGTCGCTAACCGCGTTTTCAACTTTTTCAAGGTCTTGGGTCTTTTGAAGCGTCGCTGTGCCCGTGTTCCCCACGGCCTGTTCCCCAATCTGCTTTGCACTGTTATCGAGGACTGAGAGATCCGTCGTCCCAAATCCTCAAAGGAATATTTCAGTTCTTTCTTTATCCATTTCTGAGACAGCTCTGTCCCTTGGCCTGTGCACTTATTATTTTACTCTTTTTCTAGGGACACTTAAAATTCACTCTTAACTTCCCTCATTTCAATCAGCATTCACACAGGGACACTTGCATGTGTCTCGAATTGTCATTTTATTAAAACCCTTTGCTCCTTTACCATTTCAATTACCATTTTCTGTAAAATCATTTGCATTTGCATGGTACCTTCATCCATAAAAGACAAAAGTTTTTATTCCCTTTTAACAGATGAGTAAAATGGAATCGGAGCGATTAGAAAGATATCTTTGCAGCTCAATGCAGCAATATGGTCTTTAACTTAATTGCATTGGAGGAAAATACTGTAGGCACGATGGATTGACATGTAAATCAAAGCGATACAAATCATAGATCTGAATGATGGAACCTTGATTTGAATAACTGCTTTTAATCTTGGTTTGCATTTGCACCTTTCATTGTTATTCTAAAAATGTTTGCTCTTACTGATGTGCATATTCATTCAAAATTGCGTGTAGCCTTTTCTCCAGCTGAATATTTCGTGCTGTGGACTCTTCGTACATTTGTTTATTTAAGCAGAATGTTTAACATATATTTATTTAAATTCTATTGTATAAGCCTTAACTTGCATCATAAAACAATTCACTACATCTTCAATTTTATTAGATAGGAGATTTTTTTATTATTTTTATCAAGCTGAATATATAATTACAGTTGTCAAATTGAGATTTAAAAATATGCTATTAGTAAACCCTTTTTTCTCACATATCCAATAGCTTCCTTTATTAAAACATATATTAGCATTATGTTAGTATTAACCACACATAGTGAACTGGAAACTTGTTTCTTGTTTTAAGCAAGGTTTTAGGACTCCAAATCTGCGGTAGAGGCGTAAAGAGCTTTTCAAAACTACACTGGCAATCAGGTCCCTGCTTCCGAAGAAATCAATGTGACCTATAAGCAGTCTTGCAAATCCCCAGAGACACCTGTTTGCAAGTGTTCTCAAAAACCTGTGGTAGGGACCTTCGCATTTCTGTAACTAGATGAGTTTGTCCTCGCTTTTTTGTGTCTGTTCATGGATTTTGAAATATCAAAATAGGCTGTTGTTTTAAACTCGAAATTGATCTTATTTCTATGAATGACTTAATTGGAAAAGAAGTTCATATTCTCGCTATTTATGTTGAACTGCTGCAAAAAGTCATTTGGCCAAAAGCTTTTCTGCAGTCCTGAGAACACTTCTAGCTTCAAAAGTAAACGGAACTCGTCATCCACTTGGTCATAAAGATAGATATAGAAACCATATTTCATCAGTAGCGCTTTATATATGTTGTTAATAAAATGGTTGCGATAATGAGAAATGGTAAAAATGTCTCAGTGATTCTGCATATAAATTAAAAAATAACATTCTTTGACTCATTAAAATGGGCAGGGTAATTAATTAAACATGGTTTTGTTTAGCAGTAAATTATACTATGTGTAATCTTAGCTCATGCTTGCTCTACACGTAATTTCACATTAAATTTTAAATTGTTTTAAGATGGTTTTTTATGTGTATAATTCGTATGACTTCTTTTAAAAACTATTTTTGTAATCTGTTCTTCTGTCGAGGTTGCAGTGCACCTCAGGCTTTCTCAGCCCTGGTTTCTGTTGCCGAAACCCTCTCGAAGTCCCTGAGAGCAGCGCGCTCACTCTTTGACTCCTCAGCACTTTTCCGTGTGGGCGATTCTGCTATTGCTTATCGTCTAAGTGGGCTCTTATTAAAAAATGATGAGCAAGTCCTAGATCTTTCCCCTGTGAACTCAAAGGTGTTACTGGAGGGGTTGTGCTCCTCGGCCCCTCCATCCCTGCGCTCACACACAACCCGGGGCTTTGCCCGCACACACAGCGGGACCCAGTGCACGGCGTTAATCAGAGTTCACGCGTCGAGTCCCCCTGCTCTCTTGACTAGGCGAGGGTGGGAGACGTCTACATGGTAGTTCTTTGCCAAGACTTGTTGTCTTTGCCCAAAGCTGAGTTCAGTAGCGCTTGGATGAGTGTTTTACCATGAAGAGCCACGTGTCAAAAGCTGGGCTTAACCTTTTATGACAAAGAGGCCAGAAAACCCTATCAAAGAATAGTATTTTACAGTGTAAAAATTATCATGCAGTGTACAAAGAAAAGTAGACGTTTCAGTTTGACATTCTAAGCATTATTATTTCAATTCTAACCGGTAATTTTACATAATTTCCATTTTATTCTAAAGAATGAAGTTTCAAGAGCTTTAAGAAAGAAATGTTTCATTTTTGAATCAAAGGAAATGTTTCATTATGTTAATCCTTTCCCTTTATTTCTTTAACTTTGTGCTTTCTTTCACTTGCAGCTTGCTGCAAATGCGAGCACTTTTTTGTTTTGTTTCAGGTTAATCCAATACAATTTTCATTTTGACAGCTCTTCAGGCAAATCACAGTATCTGTTATTTGTAAAGCTCTGTCTGTTAAAGCAGTAAGTGATATTCGCTGCTCACCACTTTAAGGACAAATTGAAGCCCTAATCCTGTAAAGACCTACCTATTTTTATGGGTAGAACTGCTTACTGAGCATAAAGTTAATCACATTAAGCTTGTAAAGCACTAGAGATCCTTGAATGGAAAACATTAGAGATGTGCAAAGGAGTGTTTTGACTTTCAAACACGTTTCCCTGTCTCTGCCTTTCCTGCTGAAGGATGGAGGGACTCATTCAAAATTAATTAAAAGAATATTTTAGTTAAAATCTCAGTTCCGTGTATTTGCTTTCATTTGATGGGGAGATCGTATTCTTGTTATTAATTGTGATTTAGTTCAAAATAATATTTGTCTGCTCGATTCAATTTCAGATATTTTTATTCCAGTCCTTCATTTTAAAATATCGTATCGACAGAATCGATAAGACACGTAGAAAATTATTGCTCACCTTAAATCAAAAGGTGCTCTGAGCAAAGTTTGGGGGTTTTTTTCAGCTGGGATAACATCCTGTTGCTCTCCTTTCTCTGTTCTCTGCAGGACACACATCTCAGAGTTACTGACCAAATGAAAAGACTAGCCCTCCTCTTTGTGCCCTCTGCCACCTGAAGTGCCTAAGATGTCACTCAGCATCACAGCTCAGGTAATGCTTTTCATTCTCCTTTTTCGTATACGGACAGAAAATCACACACCGGCTTGAGAATGCTTTACATTCAAACAAGAGACAGAATAAGAGAGACGCTCGATTTTGCCTCAACCAGAGTTTGAAACGGGTTTTTTTTCTCAAAATATATCCTAAATAGCTGGGTTTTGGCATGGATAGCACCGGGCAGGTCTGCGACGCCAGAGTGCCGCTTGTTCAAAGCTAATATTGCTGTAAAACCTCGCAGGGCAAAACTCTGAGATTTTTATCCCTAGGACAGGAGTTCAGGTTTAAAGCTATGCTGGGGTTGCTGATGGTTGTTTATCACTTGGGACGTTCAAAGGTTAGACTGGGCTTTGGCAACGTAGGTCCTGAGATAGCAGGGCTGGGAAGGCTGGTCTTTATTGCCTCTGCAGCTATGCCAGGCTAGCCCGGCTGGCAGAGGCTCTGGTACAGATTCGAGACATACTGACAGAAGGAATTCCTTGGCTGGCAGAGCCGCACCACATTCCTGACTGACATAAATAAAGACGGCATTTTTCTGCTGACGTAGCGGAGCACGCAGAAGAGGGCTGCCAGCGCGACCTAAGAGACCTGGGAGTGCGGGTTTATTTTTAAATTAGAAAAAAATTTATCCGTCATGATTATTCCAGAAATCATTGGAAATCTGAAGCCAAAAGGTTCTAGAACTATAAAAGAAATCTAAAAAAATCAAATATTCCATGTTCTAAAATCTTATTATTTAGAATCATAGAATCATGAGGTTGGAAGAGACCTCTGAGATCATTGAGTCCAGCTGTGCCTGTCTCCCCATTAAAACCTGTCCCTAAGGAACTCCTCCACCTGTCTTTTAAACCCCTCCAGGGATGGCGACTCCACCCCCTCCCTGGGCGTTATTTGCCATAATGGGGAACACAAGTCGTGATCTGTGTTTTCTTGCAACCGGAAACATTGCTGTTTGATTGATGTAAGCCCTTCTCTCACCCCCTGAAACCGTTGCAGTGTAATCATACGTTGACACAAGTTTCCATTCTTTGGGCAGAAGCAGGGTGTAAACAGCATATAACGACTGCTTAAAGCTTCAAACTTACTTTTTTTGTCTTTCTTCATGCTGCTTTTTAGGAAATAGGAGTATTAGTACCTCATTTCTTAAATACTCTTAATATTGTTTTATTAAGCAACAAGCGTTTTTTTAATTAAAAAATAATGGTAAAGAAAATAGTTCGCATGTCATTGGCAGAAAACCATGAAATCTTTGTTTAAACCCACAAAGCATACGACTAGGAACAATCCTAATAAAAGTTATCTCAAACCAGAAGATTGAGGGATTTTTAAGCATGTAAATATAGAAGCGAAGAAGAAACTTAGACATTCAGGTCAGGCATTCATGTAAGTAAATATATTCTTTAATTTATTAATAAAGATCAGAATCCTGTTAAATTGTTTATTAACACAGCTTCAATATCTTTTGTGTCTGTAGTTGAATATATTTTAAAGTGTTAGAAAGTCAATACACAAAAGCTTAAAATAGCATTACTCACTAGTCTGTCACAGCAGGGTGACCAGGTCTGCTGCCCTTCAAGCCTTCATTGCCACATTACATAAAATATCTCAATTCAGAGGCTGAGCTAAATGCGTTTATCAACCAATGAAAATAAAAGTAGCCATTAATAACCTTGCGCATTAATATTCTGCTGCAAACATCAGTCTTCTAAGTTAATACAATTTTTCAAACTCATTATCCACGGATTTGAAAGAATTGGTATCCGTCAGGATTGCCACTGATGCAAACACCAGACATCTTCAAACAAGTTAATGCTGTCATTGCATTGTGCCAATTTCACTCGAACCTAAAAGTTTTTCCACGCAGATGGAACAACACACGAGGTTGCTGATAAGGCACTTGAAGGCAACTGTACCTCAGAATAACTAAAATGTTTCTAAGCTCAGCTTTATTTGCTTAGAATAATAACCTTTCTGGTTGAAATTTTGCAGAGATTTTTGGTTTTTTAATATATTGTGATTTTGCAATAAGCATTTCAACCACTTGTAATGAGGAAATAGTGAAATGTTCAGGGTTTTTTTTAAAATAGATGATACAAAATATAAACAGTTACAGCATTGAAGTAATTATACAGAATTGGCACTGCAAACAGAGCAAGTTCTGTATTCATAACTTTGTCTTACATCCTGCACATGATAAACACTTTACGAGGAAGGCATTATCCTGACAGTAATTCATTTACGAGTACTTTAATGTAGTTAATATAAAAGTACCTGTAAGTCAGGTGTCGGGTGAACGCGTGGCTATTTAATAGCAATTATCTGTGCATTCCAGTCTGTGAATGTGTGACTGTCCATGTTTGTATATAATATGTGGTGTATCTTAATATTTACACAGCTATTGAAATTATTACAACTTACTTGAGCGAAGCACGGGAGATTCTGGCATTTAACAACACTCTGCTTAAGCTCCAAGCAAAAAAAAAGAAATAACACTGTTAGCGTGTCTGTTGTACCACAAGTGACCAAACTCATTAACACTGAGGCTAAATAATGTGCTATAGCCAATGACATTCTAGGGGAAATATCTAACCAACAGCTTCCAGAACTTTTGAACGCTGTTTTTTGAATTTTTCCTAGATCGTTGTGCCTACACATCATCAATCTTTATGAACACAACAAGAGCTGCGAATTAATTAACATGTAATATGTTCGAGTAATTCACACATAAATATGTGAGCTGTTGAAGTGTGTGTTTTTGTACTTAGAGCACCATCTACTGGGAAGTCGAATCGATGAGCACAGCTTTCATATTGGGATCAAAGTATGTGGTTTTGTAAAAAGAAAAATATTGTAGTTGGGAAGCTATTAAGTGAAAAGCAAAGCTCTCTTCATAATTAAATTTTACACTGTTATCAAATATAAAAGGGAAACCAGAGTACTGCCGTGAAATGAAAAGTTTGTAGACATTTAAAAAATTATTATCCACAAATAGATAGCATTATATAATGCAAGCTTGCATATCTCTGAAAACTCTTTACACATAGTGTTTTAAAGTATTTTAGTAATATCACAGCAGCCATGTACTGGGAAAACTCTTACTACCCAAGTCAAGAACAAAGCTTTATTCTTGACTCATCTTTTTACTGCATATGAAAAAATAACCCAAGATTACGATGTAACAAATCTCCTATATAAATTTTTTTTTTAAGCCTTGGAGCTAGAATGTAGCTTTGTGTAAGGAAACTTCAGAAAAGTAATTCAATGTAAATCAGAAGGTGGCAAAATTCAGCGGGCTTGAAATAAAACACTGTAATTCACAAAGTATAATTATAAGGAGCTTATCTGCTAGTTAGTTTACCCTCTGCATCCCCTTTTTTGTTGCAGATTTTTTTTCATTTCTGATTTATATCCTATCATTCCTGCTAAAGAAAACGTGGAGCCAACGTGGTGCCCACAATTTGTAGGTTTCGGACATGAGAAGGTGACAGGACATGGACTGCAGTGAGCGTTGGTCTATTCATGCTTAGTTTATTTAAGGCTTTTATTGTGATTATGGCAGAAGCAAAAAGTTAAGATGAAGACAGAGAGGGAGAAAGAAGTTGCAAGACCTCTGAAAAATGATGCATGACATCGTAATGAAATGAAGAAGACAAAGAAAATAAGAGTTATTCTATTTATGGGTTACCTGCGTACCTATTGCCTCATCTTAGAGTGTTTCCTACAAGATCGCACCTGGGAACTTTATTCTCTGACGTGACTTCTCTAAAATCAGGGGAGTTTGCGCAGTGACTTGCTTTAAAGCCTTATAATTAAAGAGCTTCCTTAAAGGAGTAATGTTTAGTTTAAAGTTAGACTACAGCAGAGGTAACAGAAACTCTGTTGCTGTTTTCAGCTGTGATGCTGTTTCAGGTGTCTCGAAGCATGGCTCAGGATATCATTAATTTATAAAGGATACAATACTGAATTGCTGAGTGTAAATAAAAATCTGTATGGGGTGCTACTTCATTATTTTTTCATTCTGAGAAGAAAACTGGAAGTTCTTTTGTGAGTAGAATTGGATGAATTGATTCAGGTAAAGGAAATCACCTGAAAAATCAGATAAAATTCCTAAAGGATTGAAATATCTGATGGAAAATTTGGAATAACTTAAGTAATTATGGTTTGGTTTGTTGCTATTTTCTTCTGTTTATAATCCCAGTCATTATGGTTTCATTTTTGGTGCGGCTTTTGTGGTTTTATAAACTTCTCATGCTGGTGTTTTTCAGAAATAATTATTCAAATTTTATATTTTGAGGCAATTTTGACCAGACAGAAAAGGGGAAAGTAGAGGTGTCAGATACCTGACCTGGAAATACGTCGTTGCACGCTTACATATTGTTTGCAGGTCCAGAGTGCTCATCCTTAACAGAGACTTTAAGATTTCTCAAGAATGGGAACGGACTTTTTAGTAGCATCTGTAGCAACAGGAAAAGGAGCCAGGACTTTAAACTGAAAGAGGGTGGATTTAGATTGGACATAAAGAAGACATTTTTTACGATGAGGGTGGTGAAACACTGGAACAGGTTGCACAGAGCAGTGGTAAAAGCCCCATCGCTGGAAACATTCAAGGTCAGGTTGGATGGGGCTCTGAGCAACCTGATCTGGTTAAAGAAGTCCCTGCTCCTGCAGGAGAGTTGGACTAGATGGTCTTTAAGGGTCCCTCCCAACCCAATCCTATTTCTTTATGGGAATGGGAGAAGGTTCAGTTAAATTTGAGGCTGGACTGAAAAATCCAGCACTGAGGACATTTGACTGGACCGATAACTGCCTGTACAGCTTGGGACACAGACATCAAAGATGGGTAGATAAATTTCTT
The DNA here is from genome assembly GCA_033558235.1 of Neomorphus geoffroyi. Lineage (NCBI taxonomy): Eukaryota > Metazoa > Chordata > Aves > Cuculiformes > Neomorphidae > Neomorphus > Neomorphus geoffroyi. Next base: position 38,634,925 of record JAUMJM010000027.1, read on the forward strand.
GGGGACAGGGTTTAGTAAGGGGACAGGTACGGTTGACTCAGTGATCTCAGAGGTCTCTTCCAACCTGATGATTCTATGATTCTCTACTTGGAGGACCACCTAAAGGGAAAGCTGTCTTACTGTAACTAAGAGGAGGTGTGTAGGAAGACATCAGCAGGGGAAGAGTTAGCAAGAGACACAGAAACACAAAGGAAAAGCCTGATAAATAGGAAATACCATGAAAATGAATAGCTAGACACTAGGAGAGCAAAAGGGGACTCTGTACAATGGGAGAAATCAGGGACTGAGAAAAGTTCAAAGAAAATACTAGCTTAACCTCAGTAACCTGCTCACACTGAAAGGGCAAAGAATCTCATTTAACATTTCTTAGGTTTCAGAATTCATTGTACTTTGAAAGAATACTTGATAAATTATTTAGACAGTTTCAACCGAGATTGGAAAAATCCCAGCCTGTCAGAAGCTAGGTTAAAAAAGGTTGGTGCTGTATAAATAATTTACTTCTTTGGGGAGGAAAAAACACACAAATGCGAGTGTCTAAAGCAGAGAAGCACTAACCTGCTGAAGCTCGCTAGCCAGACACTGAATTTAAGCTCTCACTACAAACTGAGTGCTCTCATTTAAAAGCAGAGGCTATGCCAAAGCTAAGGTATCAAAAGAAGGTCAACATTAAAGATGCTACAATTCACCGCTTTTATATACTCACCCTCTTAACACCATGAGCTTACTCCAGTTTAAAAATGAAATAGTAAAAGCCTCTTTTTTTTCAGTGATTTCTCATAGCAACTAGTTTAAGTGAAGAAAGCTTATCATATCAGTGTTGTTTTTTCCTTAATTCATTAGTTTTATTTCTATAAAGCAGACACCCTGCAGCTTAATCATAGCAATCCACTGTTCTTAGCAGATACTTCCCATTCCGGTCAGAATTTCTTCACATTTCTAGAGGGACTAGAGCAAGGCTTTTGTTTGTTTGTGTGTGTGTTTTTACATGGAATAATTATTATTAATTGTGATTATTGTAGTACCTTTAAAGAATTTGCACCATAATCGGCGAAGAAAGGAAATTTATATATATCTATATGTTCTATTTTTGCTTTTCATTCAGTAAGTACAGAATTTGGTGACAGCATTGCCCTTCTGCTCCAACACACCAGCACTATACAACATTCTGAGCAATGTCACTTGAGTAATATCAGATTTATAGTTAATGCAGAAGCTGCCCCCACTGCCAGCTGAGTTTGCTGGCTGTCATGAGACAACGCTCCTTCCCAAAAACGCTGTTCCAATGAAGGGCTTTTATCTTCATTCCTCACTAAGTTCTACTGAAAATTAGGTTACTCAGCAGCTCAGGAAGGATAAGGCCTTCAATGCAGTCCTTATTCCTTACTCCTGGCCATTGCAAAAGCCTTGACATAAATAACTAATCAGCCCATCACTTGCATTTTATGCATGGTCAATATACTCAGTGGCAAGGACGATAAGCGATATTTCTAGAACTATCTCAGATTTGTGGCTAGCAAGAGAAAGTAAATTCTACAGAGCTGAAAGGAGGTTTGCTAGATCACAATGCCTACAAATTATTTAGAGTGTGCCCATATATGAAACTGGAATTCTATTTGAATGCCTCCCACGCAGTCCAATTAGCTCACTAGTCACAGCTAGGATATTTGCATCTCAAAGTTGCTGTGCAAAGTCTGTCTTGATGCTTGTCAGTAGAATTATTATGTGTTCCCTGTGAGAAGAAGTATTTAGACTTGATTTTCAAAGTATCGCCACTGTGAGAGAGCATGCCAAGGCAGCAGCTCCCTGTAATTTGGCTGACCTGTGGAGGAGGCTGGGGGAAGCAGAGTCACGGCTTTATTAATTGCTGAGAAACTTAAAAACATATGGCCCACAGCGTGACAACACCTAGTGCAGGCATGGCTGAGGCACAGCCTTTTGCACCCCATAGCTAGAGAGATAACGCTTTCTTTCTATCTTCAGTCCTCGGTATGTTTGGGGATTTTTAGGAATTCATTCTGTAATACTAATGTTAGAAAACGCCTTTGTTTTGGCCTATTAGCCCCAACCACGCTTCAGTTCACGGAGGCTCTGGTAGCGACCTTCATTCTCATCCCTGCCTTCCTCAGCCTTTGCCCAGGGACTCCTCTGAACATTTCAGGGACTTTGGGTTGGAGCAAAAGCAGTCATTTGTTATCCTGATCCTTCCGTTCTCACCAAAACAGGATGAGTCTCAAAGACTGGCTTTAATTTGGTACCTTTATGACTCTGTAGTAAATCTTTAAACTGGAAGAGCTTAAAGAAGAGGTGGCAGCTTTCTTGTTAGCATTTATGATATTTTTTACATAACTAGTGGGCAGAACATGTAATATGCATTCAAGTTGCCTAGAAGAGCTATGGATGGAGAAAATTACCACCCTCCACTTGAGCAGCAGCATATTGATACAGTAGGTATGACAACGGCTCATAACGTTATATGGAGGTTGCAATAGGGAAATGGGAAATATTTCCCTACTTGAGAGATTTTTCAAAATCAAGTAGCAAATCCGCTGAAGAAAATGTTGTCCGTAATGGAATTTCTCTATCTGCAAAGCTAAGTTAGTTCAAACTTGCCGCAAAATTGAGTTGATGTTTTGTACACTTGAATTTGACAAAAAAAAAGGAAACTTCAGAAAATCAAATAACTCCATAATATTTACTGTTGGTCCCTTCCAAATGAGGCTTTATCCACTGCTTGTCATAGATTATAAGGGGGTTATAAAGATGTAGTGTATTTACTAATTTTTTTCCCAGATTTGTCAATTGTAGCATAACAAATGAGGAAAAGTAAGGAGCATTAGATAATTGTAATACGAACTAAGCAAAAAGAAATGGAAAATTAGTTTGCTTGTTAAATCTGATGTCAGTCTTTGCTTTCAGAATTAGCTGCCTAATCAATACTTCCACTCTTCACATTTACTTAATCTACCAGAAGGGAAAAATCACTAGTGGATAAATAACACCAAGGATAAAAAAATCTATTTCAGTCTTATTTTGTTTTATATAAAATAATGGGCGCTATATGGGAAACCAATGATATGGCAAAAGAAAAAATATTTAAGTGCCTCTGCCTTTTATTAAAGCTAACGAAAGCTGGAGGGCAGGCTCCCTGGGCAAAGGGTTTCTCCCTGTGCAGATCCCTACCCCCTCCCCGATTATCCCATTGTGCTACCGTGGTACCTCTGCGAGAATAGTTGAAACTCAGCCACTGACAGGAGAAACTTTGGGTTACGTTTTCTGTGTAAAAAGAGGTATAATGACACCTGGGGTGGGAAGTGTAATTTTTAAACTGGTTCAAGATATTACTCCATGTTCTTAATTGCTTGGTGGTAGGAGGTGAGACGCAGAAGGAGGTGAAAAGGCATTTTGGGGGTTGTGTTTGCAGCCTGTTCCTACAAGGTGGCTCTCACAGGGTGGGTGTCAGGAAGCATCAGTTTATCCAAACTGATGTAGCCCATCGCTAACCTGGCAAAGCCCTGCCTTTCAGGCATCCCACTGGGGTCTGCTTCAGCACCTGCTCCAGGTGCCAGAGACTGAAATGGAAAATGGGCACAACAGCCACTGCGGAAACATACCTGATAACACACCAAATGTATCAAGGGTGTCGTACTGGTTATTAAAGAAACTTCTTAGGACTCCAGCTCACCCCTAGTAGACTCGGAGATCACTGAATCATAGAATCATAAGGTTGGAAGAGACCTCTGAGATCATTGAGTCCAACCGTGATGGTTTCCAGTAGGATGCCAGCTACCAGTGAGTTTATCGGAGGCATAATCACCGGGGCTGGGCTGGGGGAGGAGTATTTAAGCTCTGTTTTGTTTCTGTTCTTGCATGACTGCATAACAATTAGTGGCTCCTATTGAATCTCCCCCCGTTTGCTCCTTGGCGGTGTCACTACACAGGCCGCGGCCCCCGGCACGCCCCGGCATTGTTGCTCGCCTGTTGTGCACGAGCCATGCTGAGGCGCATTGCGGCCCCGACTGCCGTCCAGCTGCGTGCGCAATGCTCTGCCGTTCCCCCTGCTTCCATTTGCATCTCAATGCCAGAACTGGGCCGATGAGCTGGGCTCCACTTCACTTACACCAGAATAATAATTGATTTCAGGCCTGAGTACGCCCATTGATCTCGGCTGAGTCTCTCCAGATTCACACCAGTGCCGCTGAAATCAGTTTGTGACCCCTGTGTAGGACGAAGCATTATTATTTGTTTGTCCTTTTGCGCTCATGAAGAGCCAAGAATGCACTACCAACAGTCATATGCTGAAAAGATAAGGGAGCAATAGGAATAAATAGTTTTGAGCGCAAATATTTTATGATTCTGAGACAAAGATGAACAGTATTTAAACAGAGATGGATCTGACAAACATACCATTAATATATCAATCTAACTTTCTGTTCCCATGACTTCAAAATGGTTTTTTCTATCAAGTTGAGAAAAATTAGTTATCAAAATATTCAATTTTCTCTCAATGAATTTTACTATTATATGAACAGTAACGTTTTGGGGTTTTATTGTCAAAAAAAAGTTCTTTCAATATTGTTTCATAACCTTGAAAATTAAATGAAATATTTTGATACTTATTTATTGACTTGTAAAAAGATCTGAATTCTTTGAAATATGAGACAAAATCAAAATTCTAGATTTTCCTTTTGAAAGAAACATTCAGTTCCTGCCCACTGACCAAGATTTATCCTTTCTGTGGCAGTAGGTAGATCTGTCCCGTCCACAATTCTTCCTCTATGTGGCACCACCTTCAACTGCTAAAGCGTGTCAGAGATCCCCAGGTCTTCCTGACAACGGTAGACCATATCTCCCTGAAACTCCAGAGCTTGTTATGGTATTCCTTGCCTGCGTACAGAACAGCAGGAATAATATCAGAAACCCTAAGTATGTTCTTTATCTTGGAAAGGCTGGCTGTGGTAAGCACAGCTCAGCACCAGTGACATGGTAAGATCCAACACCATCATCCTTCCACCAGGGGAAAGAGGCCAGGTCCTACATCACCTCACTCCAATCCCAGCTGCTGAGAGTACCTGAAGTGGGAAACGGGCAGATCATTGAAAGTCCTGAGCTGGAAGGGACCCACAAGAATTGTGGAGTCCAACCCAAATTTCTTGTCTGCTTGCCAACGCACAGACTGTTCTCCTCTTTGAAGTTCCCCTATCAGCCTGTCACATTTCTGTTCCCCATCCTATTATTACACAGTTCTTTCACAATCTCTTACCTGGATGCTGGCAAATGACAAACGTGTCCGGGAAATACAGTGTGAAATATTTACAGATCATACACACACAGCTGCATAGTGAGTATTTAAGCAGAAAGCATTTCTTGGCAGAGCAGATTTAAAGAAGTCCTACGAAGTAAAAGCCAATCCTGCAAAGTTCTGTCTTTCTGCTGCCTTTCACTCTTTTCCTTCTTGTATTTTTTTATTCCTTTGTCATAAGATGGAAAGGTCAACACATCAAGCCCAGCTCTCTACACAGTGGTAACTAGCTGAAGCCATGCCTTTGATGCAGGGAGTGGGATATGACTTACTTTATATTTCACTGCAGACTTCTTAAGGCACCACGTTTTCCAGCTAGTAAATAGAAATGATCTAGGATTTTCAAAGAAGGGACATGTTTTCCACTGTCACAATGGTTCTTACTGCGTGACTAAAACATAATTCAGACAGCACTTGAGAAGAACTGACTTTCTAAAATCCCCACCACCCCTACAGAGATGCTTTGGTCCAATTTTAAATAGCTATTTCTGCTCCTGGTTTTGTTCAGTTTTAAATGCTACTCATTTTAGTGCATCTTCTTTTGCAGATTCTAGAATAAAAAGAAACATTGCAAGTGTACAAGTCAATGCTGTTTGAAGAGAACGTACTGTAAAATTATCTCTGCATCCCCTTTATACTATAAAAGTGCTGACAGCACTTTGATGTGGAAAGGATGAGATACAGTAGTCTGAGGGGCTGCTACGAAAGGAGAGATGTGCTTTAAGCTGGAACTATGTACAAAAACACAGAGCAATGACAGCTTCACACAACATCTAATTTCCTTCCTTCTTTGCACCACAGTGGAATCATTAAACCACAGCCATCTGCTAATGAGTAGGGAGTCTTCTGAACAGAGGTCACCTTTTCCCCCAATTTTGTAAAATTCGCTCCACCCTAGTTATAAAACCATCCATTATCACCTTTTCTTTCTGTCTTTGGTGCACTTACTCTCACATAGAAATCAAACCAAGAAAGATTAGTGCCTGCTTTTGCAATTGAAATTACTTCTAATTTGAAGTACAAATTACTTCTAGAGATGGGGAAATTATTTACAAATGTTCCTCTCTCTGCTCCCCCTATTAAATAACAAACGAGAAGCTGGAATACTGTAGTTTCAAGCAGGAGTACCACCACGTGTGTGCTTGTAGATCATTGCTCTATCAGCTGGTGACCTGCTGTGTGGGATCACATTTTAGTATTGCCAACTCAAGTTGGTAAATGATGACTACAATTGTCAAGGGCAATAAATTTCAAGAGGAGTAGAACTATTTGCTCCGCTGGGAAATGAAATGTCATTCTCATTAATACACCTGTTCAAGTTTCATATTTGTCTGGGTTAATGCTGAAAGGAACAAACTTCGAGATAAAGGCAACGGCTAAATTTTGAATGCTAGAAAACAAAATCATCAAGTTATTTTTTATATCTATGAATATGATAGTAAAATATTTCCTATGGCTCAGAAATTTGTCAGATTATTAATCAGAACAAAATAAATCCACTGAATTGCAAATAAAGATTTCCAATGGGCACTGAATGCCTAGTGGAAAGGCAGCGTGATTATCCATATCACAACTTTCCCGTGTTTGTATCAAACACAAAAATACAAGCTATTCACCCCAAAGTGTCTGTAACCATCACAGGGCACTTAATAATGGAAGGAGTTCTTGTTTAATTTTCTCAGAGTAGAGTTTATTCTTCCACCCCTGTGTGCTGTGATGCAAATAGACCGGAAAAACTAGATGTGCAGTGTCAAAGCTATGAAGATCCATAAAACAGAGATTAACAGAGTAGCTCTATAATCCTTTATTTGCCTTTACTTGAGAAGCCAGAATAACCTTTACAAGATTGTTTACCATAGGTGCATTTAACAGATAAATTACAGTGCATTTTATTATTATTATTAGGGAATCTGACTAGCTGTTAAGTCTAATACAACAAGGCATAATTATGTTCTTATATTCAGTGAGATAAAGAATAGTCACACTTGCAAATCAGAATGAATTTGTAATTTCCAGGTAAAAATATTTAGAGAATGGGTAATGGAGTTGAGGAAGATGCACAATCTAGACATCTCCTACGCACAGAATGAAGCTACACGTCGCAGAGAGTTATACTTATTTCTGTTGCTGCTCCCAAAACTGAGAGTTTAGATTTATCCTTTGTAAATTGGGAGTATCTGGGAATGCTATGATTTATTTCTTGCATGTGTGCTTTACAGTACTTTCTCATACATATTTTCATTCACACAAATCTGTACAACTCAGAAGCAACCGCATCTGGCAGGCTGCACGCTTGATCTTAACATCATCATCTAGCTCACTGCATCGGTCTTCTGGCACAGTTCTTTATCATGTCACAAGCCTTTTACGTTTAGTAATCAACTTGAAGCGCTTTGTATAGTGTCCAGGTGGAGTTTAAAGTGCTGGCTTTGATCTCCAGAGCTCTCAGTGTTGGTTAAATTGAGATATACTTGAGAAAACTCCATCTCTCTGCTAAACAGAGCTAAAGAGCTATTTCAGGAGACCATGCCTACTATTTAAACTTCCCTCCACTGTGGTAGATGAAGTCCTGAGCTGTTCATGCAACAGGTTATTGAAAATTATTTAAAGCAATTATTTGCATATGTAAGTTTTTAAATTTCATTTATAGTTTTCAACCTCAGGCCAACCCATGCAGTGGGATAAAGAACTACCCAATGTTCTGTTTATGGTAGATGTATTTTAAGGTTAGACAATATTAGAGCACCAGAGTGGTATAAGAAATATTGGAGGTGAACAAATTCTGCTTGTGGAGAAGGCAGCTGTCTTGAACCAGCAGTGAGTGAGTGAGCAAAGCCAGGGGATCATCAGCTCAGCAGGGGCAGGGGACCCTGCTGAAGCCAGAAGGTGCCTCAGCTGGGCAGCAGAAAAATCAGCTGAAGTGTGTGAACATGTGACTTTGGTAGCCTTGCACTTACACACTTCCAGCTCCTCTGTTTTGGTGTGAAATTGCCTGTATTGCTAAACATCACAGCATGCTGCAAAGCTCATCTGTCAGGAACTGTGGTGTGTGGGACTGACAGGGAGACTGCCTGCCAGGACAGGGAGTTCTTCCTCTCCATTTCATGAATTTTAATTTTCACTGCCATATTGGGTCACTGCTGCATCAGGAAGATGCTCTTGCCTTTCATTTTAAATTATTTTGAAATAGCTCCCATTGTTGTGGAGCTCACTGCTAGGAATCTTTTTCTTGATTTCCTTTCCGATACAATCTGTTACCTCAGGAGAAGACCAACCATTACGGAGAAACGAAGGACTAAGCTTGTGTATTCCTGGCTCACAACCCAATCTCAGCTTGTCAGCCACAATCCCCATCCCTTTCTTTCCCTTCCTCTTCCTTTGCCCATCCCAGCCATGAGCTAATCAGAGTGAAATGTCCAGTGCCAGAGCACAGACTTGTAGCACCACCCTTTTACTGAACCATGAAAATTGCTGCTTTTCCATAGATAATGACAATTTTAATATACTAGCAAGCAGTCAGATTAGACTCTCTTCTGGAAAATTCCAACTTGTGCTATCTGTATACTGTAGGTAATCTGCAGGCAGCTTTGGGTAATAATTAAGTACATTTTAAAAATGAGTTTGCAGAGTGAAGCCAGTGATTCATTTTCCACAAAACCCACCCTTTTCTTTCCTTTTTGCTTATGACTCTCTTTGGGCTCTGTGGAGGCTACAATACATTAAATTCAATCCTACACCGAATGCAAAGATTAATGAAGGGACTTTTTTCCCCAAGTGGCATACTGGCAGCCTTTCCTGTTTTCAAGCCCTCTATTTCTCTCTTAACCCTCCTCTCTCCCTCAAGCTCTCTCTGAAGGTAAAGGCTCACTGACACATAAATTGCCATTTTTTAATTTCCAAATTTTGCTTTAAAAAATTCCTACTTTGAGGATGCTGAGTTTAGCAGATGCCGTGATGCTAATTCCCTAGTTTTTCAACAGGCGTGATGCTGTCAACCAACTGTTGTGTATCACTCAGAAAAAGTAGTGATGACTACTGACTTCTACACCTAAAAATGCTAAAAAATTATATCATTTTAGGTTATTGTAAAAATCTGAGATTTAGAGGTTATTCACTATTATTTTCATATGTATGTGATGCATTATAAGGCTTGATACTTATACTTCTAGGACTCTGTTGTGACTAAAGCTCTTCTTTGCTTACTCTCTCTTTGTTCTTCTCTTCATGGCATCTTTCTTCTCCGCTTATCCGCACACACACAAACAAACCAGCCATGCTTCCTGCTGTCTTCCGGACTGCTGCCAGCTGTCCTGATGTCAACCAGCAGAGGACAAAACCACACCAGCCATAAAAGAACTCGGCAAGAAGGAACACAGCCCCGGCAGACAGTACATTCTGCCATTCAGAATGCCACCAAAGATGCCCTCTGCACACGGAGGTCTTCATGCTGCACATATTAGAAGAATTCGGTCATTCAGCTAATTTTCTATTATTGGGCATAAAATAAGGAAATCAAAAGAATCTGTCTTTCATCTGTCCTTCAAAACAACACCCCTGTAGCAGTGCTGGGCAGAATTTTCACGTTTAGAGTTCCTTAAACTGCCCCTTCCTAAATAAAAGCTCTTGGGGGCACTGTTTCATCAAGAAAAGAGGGAGAAGAGCTAAAAAACCAAGACACTTCTGCTCTCAGAATTTAATTTCCCATAAAGGTACAGAGTGATAGTGTAGAAATTACTTATTAGTGATAGAAGTGTTATCAGTAAGTTTTGGAGCCAGGAAAACTCCTCAGTGTCAAAAATGAGAACAGTACCTATATTCAAGGCAATTCATAACTGGAGATGAGAAGCAGTGGAATAATATACTAGGTAACTTAAGAAAGGATTTCCAGAAGTAACAGCTCATTATAGCTATAGGGAGGAGGTGGGAAAACACTCATTGTGAATAACTGGTGTGGTAGAAAATAACAACAGCTATTTGAATAGGTAGGGAAATACAGGAATACATTTTAATTCCTAGATTATCCATGCCTGAAAGAAGACGTTCTAAAAAGAATTGAATAACAAAATACTCTTTCTCCAAATAATTGCTATACAAGTAAATCACCTATGATTCACTGTTTAAAAAAAACCCAAATCATGACAAAAAGCCAAACCCTCCAACACTTACTAATGCATACTGGCAGGAACACAGGCCAAAAAGAAAATCAAATCAGGATTTCAGGAAACATTTATGTCCAAAACCAGACTACCTTCAAATTTTCAGATTATATCAAATGAGATTTTTAAAATTACATCTATAAAGTAAAACCAGTGTAAAGCTGAGTCATAGTAGGACTGCAGAGGTCTCTTCATCCAAGTAAGAATTAAGGAACGTAGTTTTGTGAAGTTTAGTAATTTTATTCTTTCTGTTCTATGCTCTTTTTTTTTTTAGAACTACTGAATCTTAAGCATAGTGAATGGGGTATTTGTGCTTATTTTCAGCTCTGTTAATTGAGGATAATGTCTGTCCTTGCTTTAACCTACTTTCTCTGCTGAAGTCATTTTGCCTCATAAGCCCCATGGAGATTTGTGATGCAAAGCCAGTTTATTTCTACAGCGGTCTCACTTTGTTCAGAAATATTGCCAAAGGCTTATTTGGAAACCTTTCTCATAGGAAATAGGAACATTTGGTACTTTACAAAGACCGTAAGGACTCAGCTCAAAATAGAAAGCAGAGTTAGCAAATGTAAGACGAGCATACTCCCTCCCTTCAAATTTAACTTTTCAGAAGGAAGAGAGAAAGCCCATTAAAAACAACAAAAAAAATAATATTTATCAGGTATTAAAAAGTGGTGTGACACTATGTATTGATATAATTATTGGTTAATTGCTTGATAGCTATTATATATGACATTTTCTGATACGGGCTTCTGTAGAAAATGTTAAGGCAAATTACTACTTTTTGTGTATACTTTCATCCTGTGTTTTATGCCTGAAAAAGTAGAAGTTTTTCATCATCATCCAAAATGATGGAACATTCGCAACTGCATATTTTGAAAAAAAAATCTCAAATTTTTACAAATTTGTCAACAATTCAAGTCTGTGAATGTGCTGAAATGCTTCCTGTTGAGCGGGATGCAGAGGCGACTGATAAGCAGTGCCACCTGTATCTAGATAGGATTTTTGTCAGCAGTGTTCATGATTGCTTTGTACTTTCAAAAAAACCCAGTGACATTATTTTACACGATCCTCCCCACAGGGAGGGTGAAAATTCTCTGTCCAGAAAGGCTCCTGAGAAGCAGACAGGTTTTGGTCAGTGTTCAACTGTCGTCACGGAGTACTCAGAAGCTTCATGAAGTAGATACTTCACCAGTAAGAGTACAGCAAAGCATAACCATTCCAGCAGCTGAATTTCCTGCCCTGGGTAGCTGAGAGGAGCTGTGCACGGCCACAGTGGCACAGGGAGCAGCCAGTGCTTGTCATTAAAATTCAACCTTAAATTAAAATTTAACCTAAATAAGAAATCTCTTCCATGAATGCAGTGCGATTCTGCCCTTCAGAAGGTCCCACCCATGCCATCGTACAGTCTCTTTCTATTTAGACCACATAGAAAATCTGGTATTCTTATTAATAGGTTTTTTATTTTTTATTTATAGGAGGTCTTCATCAAAACAATAATGCAATTTGTTTGGCATTACTACGCTAGCTGTGCGCTGGTGCTTGCAGGTTGTCTGATTTGTAGGCCCTAACGATAAGCAAATGATCAAATAAGAGTAAAGTATTCCACATCTTAAAGTTCCTAAAGCACAGCTCTTTGGAGAAATACAGCCATATGCCATAGAAAAAGCAGTGCTCAATTTTAGCATAAGCAACACCACGATACACATCGCGTCACACAGAGTCAGAGTTAATTAAGTCAGACACCTACTGTTTGCCTATAGCTTGCAATAGCGATTAATTTGAAGTTCTGCTATAGGGCTAAGGAAAGATAACTAACAAACGTAGCGTTTCATGACATGATGAACACATTTCTTACAGTGACTACTTCTGGCTAACACTGCTCTCAGTAAAATTTTAGGCAATACATTACAGTAATTTAAAGGGAAAAAAAATTAGCAAATATTACATGTGGAAAAAGTCCCAAAGCTCTTACTAATGAATATCCAGTGTGCAAAACCACACCACAACTGCATCATCATTTTGAAGTTGTTTTCATTTTTAACACGTCGTTTTGCAAATTTCTGTGAAATTGTTTTTTAAATATATACATTTTTAAACATGGCAGGAACTGTACATTTTGTTTAAAACCATATTGAACTACATGCACGCTGTGACTGTCATTCCAAAGTCCTTGTTACTATATATTTAGTGCATCTCCATCTATCAACTGAAATATCTTCTTTTCTAGATTGAAGTGCTAACTCTGCCACACCAGAAGAAGCTTGATGTAGGGAAAAAGAAAAAAGACAGACATTGTTCTGGATAGGACGAAGGAACAATAGTTATCATATGAACTATGATTAAAAAGACTAAAAAGATTATAAGGAGAGGCAGGAGAGAGAGAGACAAGGCCTTGCAAAGATTTGCACCAGCTACCATCACATGTTGTGGAAGATCCTTGGATCACTTTGACCCTGAACACAAATGTTGATCTCACACAGTGAAGAGTTTCTCTTTAATGTAACTAAAATGTATTGCTTGCAAGAAAATAACATGCATGACATTTAGTGCAAAGCCTGATACTTTCTGCAGCACTAGTTGGCTGTTACAGAGGAACTAAATATTTTAATACAAATATGCTAAAGTTTAGGATTTTTCTTTTCTCACTACTCTTCTGTCTTTATTTTATTTTCAATTACTTTACTGTTCTGTATATAATACATTTCTTTGTGAAATACTTTAGGAGTTCTCTCCAGCATTATTACTGTCTTTAAAGTCTGAAGAAAGTGTTCCCAAACAAACTTCTGAGATTTTTAATCTCTTTTGATATCCAGTATGTCCAAGGGGTGCTCAGCATTGTGCCGATATCTGGTTGTCCCGTCATGACATCAGGAACATAAGACTTACCAAGAAACTGGAGAAATTCTGAAGAATTAATTAATACACAGGTTTTTAACATTTCAGGTCACTAAACAGAAAGGAAATGACACATAGTCAGGTCCTTTCCAGTACATTATGATACACCATCTACCCTGGTGTTCTTGGATTAATCTCACATGAGGCTCATTCCGAGCTGTTACGAGCTCCATCAGACAGCACCTTTCCTTCTGCATCACTGAAGAGACGAAAGATGAACACAGCCTCCAAATGCCAGTTCAGTAGTTTATGCTAACTTGTCCTTTAGTTAAAGGCTTGAACGGATGCTTATGCTTGATGAAATAATCATAAAAATACAGCAGAAAAGTGACAGAAGGAGCTGGGCACTAGTGTTTTTTTAAGTGCTGTGAAATACAAACTATGGGAAGGACACGTATTTTCTATTTCTAGATTGGAAAAGCAAAGTTGAAGAACAGTCTAACCACATAGTCACATTTTTAAAAGCATGCAACAATTAATCCACTGACAATACAGGAAAAAAATTAGATGGAATTTCCAGTATGGATGGAATGGTGTTGGGTTTGATATCTTTACTGTCATCTTGCCTTTCTATTTAAAGAGGAAAATCTGAGCAAAAGCGGGTATCAAGATTTTATTAAGAGTAGTACATTGCATAAGTTTTGCACGTGTAGCAAAGAATGTGGACACAACCCTCCCAAATCACTAACCAGCGCATTAGGCTGCACAATCTCCACTTTAATGCTGGCAGGCCACAAGAAAAGTGCTTTCATCATACCCTGTCCCATGGCTTCTGGGCACAAACCCACCTTTTGGCACTGAATGCCGTGTTCCCACAAGGAGGCTCTACTGTCCCAGCAGAACAGCAGAGATGTTTTTTTCTTTAAAGGCCAGGAGATATAAAAATACTTCTTAGAGGTTTAAAAAAATCAGCACATAGGAACAAAAATGTAATTGAAAGAGGTTTAGTTGCTAAAAATGGATTTTAGTTGCTAAATAAGCTAAGGCTGCCAAATGATGATATAGTTGAACTCATGGCAAAGCCTTGAAATTTTAGACAGACTTATTCTAACTTCAGGGGGTCAGCTGTAGAGTAACACCTCGGTTTGATGAACTCTCAGCACTGTGGAAAAGAACTGGTGTTCTTCTGCAGAGTATAAGTACAAAGTGAAACTAAGGACATGCGAACACCCGTTTACATAGAGTGGAGAGACCTATACCTACAGCACTAACTCTGGCTTCGAACATATTAAAAACCAAACAAACAAATAAACAAAACCAAAACCAAACCAAATCCAACCCAACAACAACATCGATGAGCAATACCAGAGCGTAAAAAAAAGATATTTTTTAACTCTAATCTGCATTTGCTGTGCCCTCCTTTTCTGAGTAATATGCTTACTCTGTGTATAATTTTGAGAGTAGAAGGTGCCTGAAGGGACATAAATTGTCTGTAGTCCTAGAAGCTGGTCAAGGAACATCATTCCCACAAAGTTAAAAGAAAGGAAATCTTAGCATACGCACCAGTAACCGGCTTTAAGCAGGAGCTGAGCAGATTTCTGACTACTACAAGATGCAGCTGAGAAACTGTCATTAAAAATAACAGAAAACATATGCGATGCATTTTCATACAGTGGAATGTTTTCCACATATGATCATCCCTACCCACTGGACTCACAGGGATCGCTTTGCTTTGATGATGTTCCCAAACAAGCTGGGAGTCCCATGGCATTCTCTTGGAAAAAAAAAATATTTGTGATGGAGTGTCATGAATGTCACCCATCTGTGGTACTGAAATGAGTTAATATTGTAAATCCACGACCTTCTAGCATTTATTAAAACACAACGGTATTTTAATACAGTGATTTAATACAACACAGCGATGGGACTTCAGAGCACAGACAGCAGGTCCCTCTGAAACATCAGTACATCACGTGATACAAGAGCATCCTTTCTTTCTCTCTCACACGCACTGCTTTTCAACACCCTGTAGCAGAGATTACCATTGTCACAAAAAAGGGCAGCAGGAGCGGTTGCACAGCCACGTCCACTCTGCTTCTGAACAAGGTCAGCTTTGTTGTTTCAGAGCTCCTTTGCCGGCAAGGCTCAGCTCACTTAACCGACCTCATACTGAAACCGCAGAGGGTGCGATTTCTTGTCTCAGCTGGAGTGTGGAGTAATATCCCACAGCTGGCACACTGTAACCACTATCTGGAAATACAGTTTGAGCCTTGCACAAAACCTTAATTCTACAGCATGCTAAAGGTCAAGCTGATTAACCCAAATGGGAACTAGTTGTGTATAAACACCTTATTCCTAACAAAGCAGGCAGGGAAGCCAGTCTCCAATGCATTATTCTGTGATTAATTAATGAAGCAATATTAACGGCAAAGAATCAGGTAGTAGAATAAGCTACTGTTGCTTTTCCAGTAGTATTAGGCACTTGGAGCACGCTTCTAGATGCAAACCTTTACTGCTCATTTGCTGACGACTGGGAGTTGATGAAGCTACAGCTGCTTACACCAGGAGAGGCGCCAACCCAGGGAGTGCAGCATGTGGATGATTTTTAACTTGCATCATTTCAAACACAATGACAAAAACTGCCATGGGAAAACAATATGACTAAAACTATGTTTCCTGTGGCTTACTAATGGAGTACTCATGCACAACATTAAGCTGACAAATATGAATTCATTGGACACATTATCCTTTCTCCCTTTGTGCAGGTTTCAAAGATTATAATTATGTTTGGTTTAATTGCTATTAGTCTCAGTTGAATTGTCACTGCTTTCAGCATTTTTAGTATGTAGAAATTTATATTTTAAATTTGCCTTATCTGAAGGCACAACTTACGTTGATTTAATTTAGTATGGATTGGGTGTTATTGTATTTTAAAGTCTGATCTATCACTGTGTTCACTTAAAAAAGAAAAAAGAGAAGCATTCTATGTTCATTAGTGCTGTCCTAAATATATATAAATATATATAAAGCTACTTGACACATTTATTCAGATACCACAAGCAATGTGATCCTGCTAGCCCTTCCATAGCGCCGTGATAACATAATGTTAGCTATACAGTTTCTGGAATCAGAACGAGCTCATTTTGAGTTAGCTTAGCGCAGGTACCTCTGCTCTGCTTGCACTGTGCAGTTGACATGCCCCGAGATTACTCAGAAATACATATAAATCCACATAGAAGTAATCTCCAAAGAGCTCTAGTTAAGAGCACTCTCACACAGTTTCTTCCAGTATGTATCTGCTCAATAATGTTCATGAGTATTTTACTGGAATTGGAGTCAATTTTCAGTACAGAGTTGAACAGTCTCGCCACGCTCTGACGGGGGGACTGCTCCTTGGAGATGGGGGCAGCTCTGTGAGGTCGGTCACTGGGGTTACTTACATATACCTGTAGGACTGATGTTTGAGTATACACTTCTTCAGGTCTTTTTTTTTTTCTTGTTTCTCGTGCATTTTTGTTTCTGGTTTGGTTTTTTGTTTGTTTTGGGTTTTTTTCTCCCAGACTCCATAATCATGCTCCATTCCAACTGCAAGAATTTACTTCAGATTGAAACAGAGATAAGGGATCCTCTTCCACTTACAGACTATCTCCATGGCTTCTGCAGGGTCGTTAGGATTGCTACAGTTAGATGTTTCATCCACCACAACCACCACAGAGATCCGAGTGCTTTGCAGGCAATTACGGCTGGCCACATGTTGAGCGAGGAGCTGTGCAAGACACACCAAGCAACAGGATGCGCCTGAACTCCTACTCTCTAGAAGTCAGAAAACTGAGTCATGGCTGTACTTCAGACTCCATACACTCGAGATCTGGAGTGTAGAGGATTGAGAAAGGCTGGTCTGAGTTATTCAACCTGCATGCTGTCTACTCCTTAATGCGTTCGCTTGGGAAGTGTAGGCTTTGGTCATGCATGTCTTTTAGCCCTCACAAAATGAAAATTTAGAACTCTTAAAGCATGTTGAAATTGCCAGACTAGACCTACTATAAAACTGATGGTATTTTCCACTCACCCAGATGAGGACTAACATGTAAGGGTGACACGCTGCTGAAAAGGGACTGCAAGATGAGCAGAGCAGGCAAGAAACGAGCAGAAGCCATCTTCATTCCATAATCCAACAGTAAAAGCATAAACTTAGAAAATTAACTCTGCTTCTATTCTGTATGAAACTGCCCTTTCCTTTCTTGTTCAGTGAATCCCACCTTCCCAACTCTGGCCCCACTTGCCACATTGAAGCAGAGAAATTGAAGAGTGTAATTTATGTCACCCTGTGGTACTCAGCTGCTTTCAAAACATAAGTCATACCTTGGAGGCAATCAGTTGTCTCCTGGCAAAGGCACCTCGAACCAAACTGTTTATTACCCATCCCTGTCCTCAGGCTCCCTCTGAGGGAAATGCTCAGCTGTCCATGTTTGCTTTCTCCCAGGGAATTTGAAGGGACAGCCTGAGTGATAGTACATGCGCCATCAGCCACAGGACGTCCTTCTCAGGAGATGCTGCTGCCACATCAATGCCATATGCCTTCCTATTTGATGACACCTGTTTACACAGCGTGAGTCAGGAAACAGATTACTTTCACAGCAGAATGGGAAACTATAGAGCATTCACAGGCAGGTGACGTTGTATTTGCAGCGGGTTCAAGAAATATGTAGTGGAAGCACTTAAGAATTCATATTGTCAGAATCTGTATAGCCATCCAGATACATCCAGATACAGACGGTTTCAGACTCCTGTGCAAATACTACACTTGCAAGTCACTTTGAAATCCAGAGAAATCAAATTCTGTAGCTAAAACTTAGATATAAGCAGAAAAAAAAAGTACTTTTTCTGATGATTACTTAATATATCCTATACCTGTGTTCCTTTTGATTAGGAATTTCTTGCTTATTGATTATTCTTCTTAGTACTATAAAGTAAATGAGAGAGTTGACTTTTATGACTTTGTAATTAAAAATAGGTATTACCTCTGGAGGGCAGAATGTTTATATTGAGTACGATGCACAATTTTCCAGTAGCACTGCTGGCCTTTGGAAAAGTTTGGGAATGGGTTTGTATTCATTTTGTAAACACTTCAAGTGCTTGACAGCAAAGAGTGGTATCTTAGTTTAAAGCAAATTTGTTTTCAGTTAAAAAGCTTTTGCTCATCAGAAAGTAGTACAAGCAATGCTGAACACCCTAGGGCCCCGGAATCCCACCTTTAGAGAGCAGAAACCAGAACTGCTCTTCAAAAGCTGTTCTTAATTGAAAATTTACAGAAGAAAATGCAAAGGTCAAGCAGGCAGTAGAACAAAAAGGTTGCAGTGGAAAAGCAAGTGTCAAGTAAGAGGGAGGAAGGAAAAGGGCACTGATGTTGCAGGACAGTATATGCTTTGCCAATCAGGAAAAAGTACCTCTAGAAAGGATCAGGAATTTGGATTGTAGGCTCTAAAACTTTAGTAAATAACCTGTCAGACATGAGCTCAAGTCAAATTCCCCTCTTTTTATACTAAAAGGAGACGTATCTGTGTTTTTGATACGGCTGTCATTACTACCGGTGGCCCTACTGAAATAGAGATGCGCATGTCTAAAAGAAAAGTAAGAGGTACCATTTTAGGAATGTTAAGAACAGATGACAACAGAGTTAAAGAAAATATTAGGGTTTCATCAAATATATCCAAATAATTATTTGATTATGTACTTAATCTCTCCTTTACGTATTTTCTAAGCCAATGAAGACAACAAGATGTGCTCATGAAAACCACTATTTCTTCACAAAGCACCAGTGACAATAAACTCAATGGCACCCATTTACTTTTGGGGAATGAAATGCTGGATCTGAGTTCTAGGTATGTCTACATGATAGTTATCATGATTCAAATGTTTTCCTGTGTTTGAATAAAAAAAATCCCACACTCATACTGACCAATCTATAATCAATGTGAGCATAACTGCTGAGGAGGTTCTTTGAAATTATTTCATTTTGCACATCTGGTTACATGATACAATCTCCTAACATCTGCATGACAGAACCTGCTGCTAGAATGAAGCCCTATTTAAAGTCACATTAAAGAAACACTTGCAAGCCTACACTTTATCCTTAGAAAATATGAAAGTCAAACGTAAACCGAATCCCATAAGCAATTAAGCAATTAGGCCTCCATCAAAGTCATCCTGCTAAGCCCAAGCCGTTTACAAGATCACAGCTGTTAGGCTCCAGCTCTGCAAATTTGCCAGCCCCATACTTCACTTCAAGCAAGAATTGGATACAGAGGATGTTGTAGTCCTGATTTTGCAAAGTAATCCACAGGACACAATGAGGAGGTGGGATTTAAAAACATTTTGTTTCAGTGCAAATAACCTTGTCCCGAAAGAATTCACATAAAATAATTAGTGCATTTCCATGCTGTTAAGAATGAATAAAATGTGAAGTGAGAAACATGTGAGCACAACTACATTTTTAATACTCTCATCTAAGGCTCTTTAAGCAATGGCAAATCTTTCAGAGCACGTACAAGTTACATTTTCCTTGTTATTAACAAATATCCCCATCCTATCAGTAACTACGTTTTTTTAATCAACATCTTAATCCTCCAAAAAGAAGACTTGTACCATTGCCACATGGAGAACTTACTCACACGGGTATACCCGAAGCGCTAAGAGAACAATGAGACTGCTGAATTATAAAGGAAGCAAATCAGTGTCCTGGAAGGCAGTTTAAAAAATGTCAGCTCTCCCAGTAACAGCATGTAAGCAGGAGCTGTTGTCACCAAGAAAAACAAACTGGTATTCCTGACAGTAAATGATTTTTTAGAAAGTAGAAAGAAGACAAACAGAACTACTCTTTCCAAAACAAGCGTGGAGCTTAAAATTTGTAGCCTAAGCAATAAATGTCACAGAATAAGTTGACGGAACATTTTTGATAACTCTGTATTGAAGGGATTTTCCTCAAAAATAAGCACATACTTTCCATGAGTTTTCTTACAGAATTTTGTGTCAGAAAGCCACAAGTTGCTTATGGCTGGGCTACAGATGTCCCTGCAGGAACCATCTGACTCTTGCCTAAATTAATGCCTTTCTGACCCTGACCTGCTGCGTCCTCCTAGGGTTTATTTTTATTGTTTCACAAGAGCTAAAAATGAACCGTAACCATTTTAAGGCCTTACATAGCATTTTCGTTCTTTTTTCCCCCCCCCCCCATCCCTACACATTTAATTGCTTCCCACAAGCCAAGCAAATTGCTGCTTATAGCAAGCCACGGTCCCTCTGGTAGCCTGGAACAGTGCTGCTAAATTCCTTCCAAATTGTGGAGGTGAAAACCCGTCCCAGAGGACGGTTCCCTAACAGCTCCGGGCCCTGTACAAGGCATTATTTACGTCCTGTCAGCACCACCGCCCAAAGGAGCGCTGTGCCTGCTATGGGGCTGCTCGCTTAGAAGCCACTCTGTCCCACTGGGTCTGGTTCTTTTGTCGCTCTGAGACAACGGCTACAAACATTTTTATCCCAAACAACAGCCTGAGACAGAACGCTGCGGCTGAGGCCGCTGAGTGAGGCCGCGCCCCGTCGCCCTGCAAGATGGCGGCGGCGCTCGGAACTACAACTCCCGTCGTGCAACGCGGCCGCAGCGGCCGGAAGCCCGCCGTGCCCCTTCGCGGCTCTGCGTTCGCGCCGAGTGGCGCCGGAAGTGGCGGTGCGCGACGGCGGGCGGCGGGCAGGTTTGCTGGGCCGCGGGCCTCTCTTCCCCGTTTCCTGCCCTCCTCCCTTCTTACGGGAGGTTGGGGGAAGCCTTCGGGCGCCGCTTCTCGCGGGTTGCGTGGTCGCGGCCTCCCGTCTTGACTCACCAGCGGGCAGGCCGTAGCGCAGCCCCGCGGAGAGCTTGGCGGCCGGCGCCGGGCCCGTGGGCAGGGCCTCGGCGTGCCTTGCCTTGCCGCGGCCTGGTGGCTGGCGGTGGGCTCTCCTCCGCCGCTCTGCAGCCTTGGTCTCCTACGGCAGGTGCTGTGTAACCCCAAGAGATCTGACCTGGTTGGGCTGGGGCCGGGGCGGGGTGATGTGTTCTGAGTTATGTAAACATAGCTTTAAAGAACGAATTGAAAATCCGGGTTCGTTTTTTGTTGTCTTCTGTGTGTTATAGATGAGATGTTTTTCATACGCTGAACTCCAGCTTGGATTGTCTCTTTGCTGCGCTTTCAGAACTTCGTAGATAGTAGGAAGTGAAGATGAAGAGCAGCGTGACACAAGTAAATGTAAGTGTTCTTAAATCTAAACTATGGGGACTGATTATTTCCTTATTACTGGTGATTAGGTTTGCAGCTGGTGTGTTAAATTCCCTGAATGCAAAGCAAACCATCCATCATTGACAGTGGCTGTTTATTAGTGAAATATTACTGTCAAGTCAGTGAATTACTGTTACAGTATCACAAGGTTGGAAAAGACCTCTGAGATCATCGAGTCCAACCTATGACCCAACATCTACACCTACTCCTACTTGTCAGCTACACCATGGCACTAAGTGCCTCATCCAGTCTTTCCTTAAACCCCTCCAGGGACGGTGACTCCACCACCACCTGTTATTTCTAACACTTTTTTTCAAACAGTTGAAGTTCTGAGCATTGTTAGGTCACCATGATAAAGTGATCTGTGAAAAACGACTGAATAAATGATGGCTCAACAAAGATCATAAGTGTATGGAGGAATGGAGAAAAGTTGTGTTAAAAATGAACAGTAATATTAAAATAAAAAGATGAAGAGGCAGGAAACAGCATTTAATGTGGCAATTGCATTTCTTGTTGTGAAAGTTAAAGCTTTCTCTTTTAAAAGCTGTGTTATACATTTTTGAATGGATGGGAATGATTTTAAGGAATGCAAAAAGGAAAAATTGGATTTAAACTTACTCTTGTAAAATGATGGTTTAGAAACGTCATGCTGGGCATAGTATGCTGAATTTGGGACAGCAATACTCTTCCTATACACTGCCTCAAATCTGATATTTCTCTGCTTGCCTTTCTAGAGTTTGACCCTGCATAGGCTTCTTCACTCTTGTAGTTTAACTTTGCTGACTGAAGAAGTTTTTAGTAGAAATGCTTGAGGTATGGGCTTCTATATTCCCATATCCTCAAGGTCTGATAATTATGATAGTTCTCCTTCATCTGCCAAAATAATCCAAAAAGTGAAAGCACAATGGACATTTACCATTCATAATTTTGATGAAAATGGGCGAGGATTAAGACTAACTTGTGGCAGAAAGCCTGGTCGTGAAGAGCTGGGGGTGACAAGTTCTTCAACAAACATAGTTCCTCCTGCAAGGAGACATGAGAACTGCCAAACACAGAGTGTTTTCTTTCTGTGGATGCTTGTCTCTTTGGGTCTGCTTGCAAAAATGTAGATGGTGTAGAACTCGTAAGAATGGATAATCCTAAAAAGACCCACCTCTTTCCATCTGCTAAATATTATGCAAATACAGTTTTTCAAAGACTTCTATTACCAGTGTCTTGGAAGCTTAGGATACAGTTTTGCATTGTATTATTAGGGAAAAAAGCAACAACTTAAAGAATTTTTTTTAATCCTTGAATTATTTCACTGATCTGCTATATGCTGGAGTACCACAAATGAGTATTGAAAGGGGTCAAAACCCTTGGTGAAAATATTGTAATTTCTTATACTAGCATGGCTCTCAAAGATAATGTTACCCTCAAATTGAATTGGATGAATGAATCTTCCTAGTAGATGATGCAGTGCGTTTGTGTTTTACTGTTACCTTGGTTCTAGTAGGAATACTTTTCAAACAGTGTTAAAAATGTACCCTAGAGAAGAGTATGTTCTAGAATATGTTATAGAGGCCTGAAAAAGAAAAAGATATATATTTATTTGTGTACATGCACATACACAGTAATTTGAGTGATGGGAAGTCAGCCTTATCGGCTTGTTAATAGAGTGATGCTCATAATCTGTGTGTTGCTGTTAGTTCTTTAAGAAGTCTCGGTCAGCGTTGATTTTACTTACACAGCTCATTGTAAACACCATGCTTGCAATTTAGCAAAGTTACTTTTCTCTCCAGTTAAGTTTTTGGAGATCGTTTGGTATAGCTGTCCATCAGGGTCTGTATGAAGGAGATGTCATTGTAATTTACTAACCAACAGATTTAACTGGTTCTTTGGAGGGGCAAATACTGGTGTGCCAGCCTGTTTGTGGATAGAATGCTGCTTCAACAAATGACATGAGTATTTCTGCAAAAAGTTCATTCAAGGTGCTTAAGCAAGTCCTTGAATTGACATTTTGCATTGAGGTGAAGTGTTAACTGTTTCACAGCTGATCACTGGCTGATAACATGATTGTGGTTCTGAAAAATCATAAATAAGATTTTAAGGGAAGAGAAGATCCTTACAATGAAAATGCAGAGTTCATGAGCTGCTTCTCACCTGTTTCCAAAGTAGTGTTGAAACATGTTGATGAGGTCAGTGTGTTTCTATGTATCTTGTAGATGCTGCCATGCTCTGATTTTTGTGTACGCCTCCATAATTATGTTATGGTTCAGACCACAGAATTTTCTGTAAACTATGTAAGTGTTGATCACTTAAACAGTCCTTCAGAAATCTAGAATTAAATATATGCCTCCAGGATCTGTCAAGCACAGCAGCATACCTTAGATGTTTATAAAGTATGAAGCTAGGAATGACACATGAGAAAATAAATCATGGTTAGTATAGAGGAGGAAGATAAGGGAAATTATGCAATAAAGGGAAGCTTTAGGAGAGAGGAAAGGCACTTTTCAAACAAACAGTGATACAAATTATTAATGGTGTTGCATGTGATGCTGCAACAAAGTCTAAAATATGGAAGAAGGAAGCAAGAAAGGCTGACCGAAGGTCCATCTGTTCTGGTCTCTAGCAGTAATTCATAGCGGATGCCTTAAAGTGTTGAGAAAAAGGGCAACTATGAAAGTACTTTCCCACATACTCTCCCAGTCGCTGTCGATTTGCAGCTTCCTGAGCGAGGTAATTGCTTTAGCAACCATGTGAATTTTTCTTCAGTGTTTGTCCAGTCTGTTGAAGGCATGTAAGCATCTGGCATCTTGCAGTATCCTGTAGCAAGGAGTCCGGCTGCTTAGCTGCTTGTTATTTAGAACCAACTTTCCTTGCTGTAACTGAATGCTTTTGGCTTTATTTGTTGACCCTTACGTCTTGTGAAAAAGTAGGAAACCAAATACATGGAAGGTTTTGTTGTCACAATGGGTGTGCTCACAGTAATTAATACACAATGTTGGAGCTTGATTTTTCTTTGTTTTCTTAAAGCATGGTTCCAGTTACGAAAGGAAGGAAAACTACAGTTCACGCCAAAGAAGTTTGTCTCCGGAGGACAGGTAGAGTGATTAATGTTTATACCCTACAATTCTGTGCATGTTCCTCACATAGTAAAAAAAAAAATAAATAAAAATCATAAACCAAAATCCAGATGCTGTTTCTTTTTATGTATTATCATAACTGAGCAGTGAAAAATAAGTGTAGGTTTAGTAGAATACTTGAATGTCAATATAACAGTAATTATAACAGTAATTAAATAGACTTGTTATTACAACTAAACCTTAAAAAAACACTTAGCATTCAGTTAAATCGTCAAGGGACTTGAAAATTAGATGCCAGGTTTTTGCTTGGACTTGCACGTTGCTGATAGCACAAGTGTCGCTTTAGAGCAAGTTTATTGATGGCAGCAAGGAGATGGAGACATTTCATTTGAAGTGCAGTCTACTGAGGCATGAGATGAACTGTTACCATTTACTTCTGTTTCTACATTTTAATTGGAATGAAGCCTCTTGGACTGAACACAGTATCACTTTTTCTAATAGTATCTATTCTGTTTTATGCTGCACAAGCAAAAGTAGGTGAAATAAATGAATGCATATATTTTAAGGAATACATGGTGCTGACTTTACCTTTAGTATTTGATGTTACTACAACTTGGCACTTAATTTTAGAGTTGTAGAAGGAGGTTTCTTTTATGGTGTTTCTCTTGATTTTTGATTGTTTGCTCACAGCAAACTATTATGAAAGGAGTGTCTTCTATTTTAAAGATACAGCTATCGAAACTCGGGTTGCAGAAGTGGAACAGTTAGTATATACGTAACATTATACTTCGAGTAAATATTAATAACATTGCTTTTCTAAGCCTATTACTAAGAAAATTCTGTCTTGGGTTGCAAATAGGGATATAGATCGTGACAGATCTCCGTCTCCCAGAAAGAGAAGGTACTCTGATGACAGCAGATATGATCAGGAATATTCAAGAAGGGAGTACTACGATGACAGAACTTCAGAAGGAAGGTAAGTGTCAAGCCATTTTCTAATCAGTAATAAATTATTAGTTTTAAAGAACAGAATGTGAAAACTTTTCACAAACCCTTGGTGGTTTTGGTTTGATTTTTTAGAAGGATGGAAAGGGGGAGAGAGAGACACTATGAGAAGTGGGAGGAGAGAGAATCTGATCGAAGGAAGCAGAGAAGATATTCATCACCTGATCGTAGGACTCCAGAGAGGTTGGCAGTCCAGAGCTCAGTTGCTCATGATGAGACCCCTTCAAAGAAGAAGAAAGAAGAAGTGGATCCAATCCTTACTCGCACAGGTGGTGCATATATTCCACCTGCCAAGCTCAGGATGATGCAAGAGCAAATCACTGATAAAAACAGGTGAGTTGAAAGTAACATACTAAAGTTTTTACTGAAAAGCAAAACAGTAAAGGATTTTAGTGAATGTTGGTGAAAATGGGATACATTTTGTGGGCTAGGATTATGCTTTTGAAGATGTCCTTTTATCAGAAGAAAGGTAAGAGAATCAGATCATGACTGTATTTGCCTCTGCTGCAAAGTGTAAATGGAAAATACAGAACATTACCAGGGATTTTTCTGGAATATCTTAAAATACTGAACATACTGATTATACCATATCTGCAGAGATTTACATTTATATATATTGTGTTGGTTCAGTGATTTCCTAGTAGTTAAATGCATAATTGTGAACTAGGCTTCATGTTTATGCAGTGAATATTTTCTTATTGATTTTAATTATCACAACTTACATTCACCTTTTCTTATATATATACACACATATAAAAACTCATTCAATGCTGCCTCAAATATATGCATTAATAATTTGTGATACCTTTGTGATAGCTTGGCGTATCAGAGGATGAGTTGGGAAGCCTTGAAGAAGTCAATCAATGGTCTTGTCAATAAAGTGAATGTTTCTAATATAGAAAATATCATTCATGAGCTCCTTCAAGAAAATATTGTTCGGGGAAGGTAAGTCTTAGTGTATTCAAACAGTTCTTTTTCTTCTCTGCTAGTATGTATACTGTTATGTGTATGTCACCAGTTGTCCTAGGTGCAGTGTGTGGAGGCGGGTCGAATTTTAAAATTAACCTTAGGCTGTATTGGCCTAAGCAGAGTAGGGACAGGAAAGGAATTATATGCTTTGAGGAATAAGGGTGCAACAGATTGTATATGTTTCCTTTTCTTAAACGTTTTACCTCCACATTTTACTTGAGTGACTTTCAATTTACAGGTGCCTCATCTGTTTATTTTTGTATTCCAGGATTGTTACTGTGGGACAAATAATATTTGTAGTCAGTATATAGCAAAAGCAGTTCTACCATAGTTATTTGGGTGGATTGTTTTAGTATATTTATCTTTATGTTATAATATTTGAGTTCAGTACTAAGTAATGGTGACTGTGCAAGTGCTATATGACAACTTCCATTGCTAGAGGTTAAATATGCTGATCTAAAGGAGTATGGATTTCTTAAATTGGCTGCTACTTAAAGAAACAAAACCAAATCACCACCAACAAAAAGTCTCTCAACAAAATATCCAGAAGTAATTCTGTTAAACTTCAAACACATAGCAACACTTTTTCTGTCACAACCACTGTTATTTGTGGATGTTCTAGTTAAGAATACATTGCTTAAACGTACATAATACGTGTCGGGAAGATCAGAATCCTACAAATAGTGTAAAATAACTTAGAGAACTAAATAAAAACTAGAGAGTGAATGAAGTAGTTCCCGGATGAGATTTATATTAGAATAATAATAAGGTCTCAAACAGTGTGTTGTAGAACTGCTTTTTACTTGGCTGCCTTTCATATCCCTGAAACTTAATTTTCACACAGGCAGTAATAATAATATAGTTAGAAAATGACCATCTAGTGCCTTCTGACTAGTCTAACAATACTATTTGATGTGATATGTACTGGATAAAAACATTAAATATTTAATTACCAGAAAAATCTTCAACTTATGTATTTTTACAGGGGATTACTGTCTAGATCCATTTTGCAAGCTCAGAGTGCCTCTCCAATTTTTACCCATGTTTATGCAGCTCTTGTGGCAATTATCAATTCAAAGTTTCCAAATATTGGTGAATTGATTCTCAAGAGGTTGATATTAAATTTTCGCAAAGGATATCGCAGAAATGATAAGGTATGTAAAATGTGAAGAAGCAACATGCTGAAAGTTGTGTAGTTCTACTATGTTAACCTGTATTGAGTGTGGTCACATTACAGATTTCAGAAGGTGTATCATTAATACACTAAGTGTAGTGGTATTTAAGAGTATCATGAAAGCTTGACAGCCTATTCTGGGTTGGAACTGTGATAGCTTTTCTTTCTTTATTTTTTTTAAAATGTGCAGTCCTAATTGCGAGCAACTCTCAGTATTCCAAAATAGTTTCATAATTTAATTTGATTGTGAGATGCAGAAGTCTATAGGATGTCTGAGTTAACAATTTTTTTTTTCTTCTGTATGCAATGTGTTTAAAATTCCTTGTGTTATTTCTTTTGCAGCAACTCTGTCTAACATCTTCAAAATTTGTTGCACATTTGATGAATCAGAATGTGGTACGTTACTTCATGTTTCTATTCAATCCAAACTCTATGTGGCTATTTCTTTAGTTTCAAGACAGCAGTAGACTAAGTAAATATGCTCTCCCTCTTCTAAAGTTTACTGAAAATGTGATTTCAGGTTTAAATTCCTGCTTTACATGGTTAGGACCCTTCTGGAAAAGACTGTGGTAGTTGCCTATGCAGTTGTTATCACTTACCATTTCACTTACACTCCAGAGTTTCCCAAAACTTTGTTAGTATGTTTGGGATAGCATTCAGGTGAATCTTGATGCAAAACAATTGTCCTCTGAGGCTCTGTCCCACAGAACCTGAACAGTTTCCTTGCAACACTGTCATCTGGCTTAAACATCTGTGTAGGCAGAACTAGACTGGATTACATCTGAATCAAATTTGTATCCAGCTCTATGCCACTTTTTTATACGTTGGAAGTCAGGATACTTCACTTTAAATAATGATGAGAAACTATGTTTCAGGAACCTGTTGGGAATGTACAGCACTATGGTAAAGAGAAAACTAATCTGATGTGCCGTTTGCTTATATGCCTGATCTGGAAAACCTGATTTAATTAGAGACACGATGCACTTACCAATAGTTTCTGTAATTTAAGTGCTGTTTTATTTGATTCTTGGAAATGCATTCAGTTTTTTCCTTAATGGGAAAATGTTTTTCTTTGCAGACTTGTTCGTTTTAATAGTGTAGTCACAGTCATTCTGAAGTTGCTGTAAATACAGGTGGTAAAATTGTATTAGAAATTTTAACTTTGTCTTAATTAGCTTTGTCCCACTACTGTTGCCTTATATGTGTGATTAAATAAATGCACCCTCAAAGGCTGGACTGCTCTGTCAGGTAAATCGCTGTAGCAGTAATAGTGTAACATTGTATATTCTGATTCTTTACTGATATTATTTCCCTAGGCTCATGAGGTTTTATGTTTGGAAATGCTCACTTTGCTTCTTGAGAGGCCTACTGATGACAGTATTGAAGTAGCAATTGGATTTATTAAAGAGAGCGGGCTCAAATTAACAGAAGTTTCTCCTAGAGGTATTAATGGTAAGTTTAATTAGTCAGAATGTTTGTCTTTTTGGTGTTCGTATTGGTAGATCCTAGTCATATTTATATTGGTCTTCTTCCAAAGCAATCTTTGACCGTCTTCGACACATTCTGCATGAATCTAAAATTGACATGCGTGTTCAGTATATGATAGAAGTCATGTTTGCCGTGCGGAAGGATGGCTTCAAGGATCATCCCGTCATCCCAGAGGGATTAGATCTAGTGGAAGAAGAGGATCAATTTACTCATATGTTGCCATTAGAAGATGACTACAACCCAGAGGATGTTCTTAGTAAGTTAGAAATGGAAGATGCTATGACTGCATTCCCCATGTAAACAAATTTAAGATTAAATATTTATTTTTTAAAAATTTTTGTATTTTAAATTAAGATTCTCTTTTATTCTAAAGATGTTTTCAAGATGGATCCAAACTTTATGGAAAATGAAGAGAAATACAAAATGCTGAAGAAAGGTAAGGGGATGTGCGTATACACATTTATATATCATTTTTAAATATGTACACACTTATTCATAGGACATGCACTTAGCCAACTATTGTTACCAACCTTTATTTAACAGTGGGTGATATTTGTGTCTTTGAGTTCATCATAGACCTTTCCAATCTATTCCTGCTGTTTTCTTTAGTGTTGTTTCTCCAGTTATGTTTTCATATGATTATGACAGACGTGTTCTGCCTCTGCCACATTCTCCACCTGGAACACCCTTTCACTCTTAGGTGTTGGATAAAGTGGTTTTGGTAATAAAACTACTGCAGTCTATATTTCATTAATCTGGGATACTGCTCTTTCAGAAATTCTTGATGAAGGTGACAGTGAATCTGAGGCAGATCAAGAGGCTGGAAGTAGCGAGGAAGATGAAGAAGATGATGAAGAGGAAGGTGAAGATGGTAAGTGTATGACTAGCCCCTTACTAGTGATTGGTTGTAGGTGAAATGGAAAAGAACAGCTTAACTTGTTACAAATTTTGCAAAACTTAAGAATGTTCAAACGTTAAGAGATGTTGTAATCTTAAATTATTCTCAAGTCAAAGGATTTACTAGCAGATAGTGTAAAAGTAATGGTCTAAAACAGGAGAGTCAAACTCGCGGCCCCTGGGCTGAATCTGGCCCTTGTTTTATCTGACCCGGCACCTTGTTTCTACCCGGCAGCAGCACTGAGCTCCTTGCCCCTACGCTCCTGCCATCGCCCCAGTCACGTGTGCAGTGTGACACGCGCGTTAGGCTGCAGGAGCAAGAGAACAGCGGGAGCCATGAATTTGACACCCCTTGTCTGAAAGGAAGCATTCAGCACAGGTAGAAAGTGAAAAGCAGCTTTACCTGGTTGTTCTTGACCATATCAGTTTAATGTGAGAAAAGCCTTGCAAAAATCTGAGACATAAAAAATAGAGAACATGAAAACACTTCCCTGAAAACTAGCAAAGACAGTCTTTCTGGATGCTTTCTAATGCTCTGTCATATTTTTAAGTCACTTTGAAAATCAGAATGGGTCTTCTTTCAACTGTATTTACTTCATCTGTACCTCACTTAGTTCATTTCATCCCTCTTTGTTGATCTTTAGTGGAAGCAGTCACTGTTTTACACCTTTTCAAAAATATATTTGATTTTCAGGAAAAATGAGGGATGAGCATAATTGAAATGTTTGTGCAGACTGCATGAGTAACTGAAAAGCCAGCCAAGTCCTATCCTTGTATAAAACTAGGGGTGGATTTCCTCACCAGTTTGCTGCAATACTTCACAGCAGAGGAGAGCTTCCAGGCTGATGAAAGCATAAGGATTCACATAACTCTTCATCATTTATGTTACTGCCAAACTTTTTAAAAGAGTGAAGGAATAGTGAATATTTTATGAGTGAAGATGTTTCCAGAATGGTTTTGGTTCGGAACAGATTTTTCTATGCTTGTTCCGGGACAAAAGAGAACTTTGCAGAATGCTGTGATGTAGATACTGCACATAACAGAAACAAAGAATTTCCTCTTAAAATCAGGAGGACTACATAGAGCATCGTATACATAAATTATACAGAAAATATATTGCTAATGACATATACAAGAAATGTTAAATCCAGAGGATGCAGTGGTTAAGTCACTTGAAAAGTCTTTAAAAGGAGAGTTATCCCCATAGAACTATATCTCTGAATATTTACCTGTTAATTACAGATGAGGCAAATACTGATTTTTATTTTTCTTCTCTGTTCAAATAAAAAGAATTACACAAACTTTCTAAATAGTCCTAAATTGTATCTTGAAAAAGTATTACGTGGTGTGCTACGGCTGTTCCAAGAGATTACATATGTCTGCCTTAGTGTTTTGCTCTTTACAAAAACATGTTTTCCTTTGCTAGGTCAGAAAGTCACTGTCCATGACAAAACAGAAATTAACCTGGTCTCCTTCCGTCGTACAATTTATCTTGCTATTCAGTCAAGGTAAATATAATACAATTGTACGCCTATGAGTGTAGTTCTTTTGTAATGGATGAACTGAATTTCTCTTTCTTTTTAAATTCTTTTTTAATGTGCTGTTGAGAGGGGGGAAGTGGGACGTGTTCTTTATGAAACCTGACCTTATTATACAAAGCAGACTGCAGAGGGGAGAGTGTGTTATATACTGCTTTTGGGACTTACATACTGTGTCTGCATTTCAGTTTTTTTAAGGATGTGCAATATGACCTCATGTGTTTGTGTTTTGCTAAGTTTTGTAAGATGATACAATAGTAATAACAACCAGAGTCATCTTGTTTTCAGCTTGTCTGCAAATATGATTTTGGATTAATTTTCAGTTATAAACTCATGAAATAGAAAATGTTTATTAAAAGCCCGCAGCAACAAAAAACCCTAACAAAACAAACAACATTCTGAATCTTAATGAGGTACTTTATTGCAAAAACGTTGAAATTTCAGCACCCACAATCAATATAATTATGAAATGTTTTCAGCATAATCTGTATTGCACAGATAATGAGAAGTACTTTTTCTACTATTGCAGCTTAGACTTTGAAGAGTGTGCTCACAAGCTGCTGAAGATGGACTTTCCTGAAAGTCAGACTGTAAGCCTTGCTTCTTACTTTTTGTTAACTTCATTAAGAAATAGTACTGTGGTAGTATCTAGAATCCTTAGTCTTGTCCTGGAACCTGGTTTGTATAGCAAGCAGATATGAATAAGAGTGATTCCTTACAGCAGTTGTTTCTTAAAATGAGTCTTACAACCTTAAGAGCGAATAGGCTGATACATATTTCATAAGACACTCATGCGATTGCTCCTTTCTGTCAAGCAGTTCAAATGTTTGCTCGTAGCCTGTTGGGAAAGGTTTGTTGGATGGACTGTTGGAGCACTTGACTGAGGACAAAAGTACTGTAGCGTGGCAGTTATCTCAGTTGAAGATCATATTTATTGGCTGGCAGCTGTAGACTTTATCATTGGGGTTTGGAATTTAGCACAGTGCTAGAAGAATGTTGTTTTCTTGTTTTCACAGTCCTCTTTGAATAATACTATATAGAATTAAAGCAGTTGTAGATATAATTGCTTGGTTGCAGTCTTGAAGATCATCAGACAGACAAAATCTGTATTCACTGTCTTTCCAAGTCCCTTTAGAGAACAAATGATTGGAAGAGTAAAAATATGATAGTCCCACTAGCTGTCTAGTCAAGTCAGTAGACAGTATTACTTGTTCCCTTACCGTCTCCAGTAGAATCTTTCCTGTCACTTTGTGCTTTGGAAAATGTGTGACATTCACTAAGCATCACAGTTCTTAATATTAAAATTCGTAGCATTCTTTGAAAACTACTACATTTAGATGAATAAAAATTTGTGTTTGAATATCATAGTTTATGGTACTTACATAATTTATTTTGGTTAGCACACCAACCTATTAAAAAAGCAGAATTTGAGATGCTGTAGTTATGAGTCAGCTGTAATTGCTATGAATGAGATACTTTTAAAAATAACATTTCTGCATTTATTTTGGCATTGCATGTGTGTGCAAGTATATCTCTAAATTAGTATCAACCTATGATTCAGTACTAGTTGTAGGAATTACTGCAATTTAAGGTTCAAAATTGCTGTAAAACTACATCTTAACACTAGTTATCATCTTTGTGCCGATTTCTTTTCTCCCTAATAATAATCATTACTTTTCACCTTACCTTAATCAAAGATGTGAGAGCTTTGACTTGCTCGTTGTATAGACTTACAGCTCCTAAGGAGTTTTTATGGGGCAAAAAGCAAAAAATGAGGTTTCCTAGTCAGTGTAAGAGCAGAAAAAAAACAGATACAGACAAAATTATTCAGGGATTTATGGCGCTGAAGTCTGTTTGTGTGGATAAAAAATCTGAATGCACTCAGCAGGAATTTCTGGCTGAAATAACCATCGGTTTCTAAACAAAGAAAATTGTATTGTATTCTTTCAAGTTAATATTTTCTGATTGAAGCCTCTAGTGAATTGATTCCAACTGCCTTCATCATCATGATTATTTTTTTAGCCGTAGACCTATATGCTAAAAACCTACATTGCAGGATGATGTTTATTTCTAGTTTCTTTATACCTTATGATTCAGAGCTTTAACTGATCTCGAGAAATTTGTGAAATGTTTGCTGAACTCTTCGGTGAATCTTCAGTTTCTTTTTGCTTGTAAGAAAATTTTAATTCAGATCGAGGGTAGTAAAGGTGATAATGTCATGGTTGGTTGTTTCTTACAGTGAAGACCCTGTAGGTAAGAGCTCATCCTCTGTGCCAACTCCTGTTACGAGTGCTGGTTGTCATGGGAAGCTGGTACTAGAGTGTTTGAGGTATTGTTTAGTGCAGTTTCTATTCCTTAAACAGGTGAAACAAAATTCTTGTTGCAAAAGTTTTGTTGAGAATAAATCTAATTTTACAGTAACTTTGTGGTTTTTTCTTCTGGAGTCCTTCATTTTCTTTAATTTTGTCATTAAGACTGTTTCCTCAGGTTTTGCACAGTGAATTGCCAGTTAAGTACAGTATAAAAACTGGTATGTTCAAAACCTGAGCAGACATGAATGGCAGTTTTCAGACTAATATAGTCTTAACAACATTCTTGCAGGTTGATTGTTCTGGAAACCTTTATGAACAGAGACTTGTGGCGTGATTTAGCTGGGATGTGTTCAGGAATATATTTAGCAGTTTTTATCAGTGGTTGAATTATCGCATTATTGTGTCACATCAACTGCTGTGCAATGCAAGTGTTTGTATGCTTAATACCAGTAATGGATCTGTCGCACAGCTCAGACTTGCAGAAAGAGGATTAAGGTTCAAATGGATCATCCACAGAACAAAACAACATAATGCTACTTTTTGGCATTGCAGTTCACTGCCGGGTGCCAAGGGAGATGTTGGCAGTCTTTTTTTAATACTTGCCCAAAATTATGTTCTGACTTTAGATGAACACATTTTGCCATGAACTGAAGTGCTGCACTTACAGAATTGAGTAATGCTGTTAAACAGAAACCCAGTTCTTCAGTTTCCCTTCTGATTTATATGCAGTTTATTTTAGTCTCCAGCTGTATATTCTCCTTCACCAAAATACTCATATTTATATACCCATATATATACCCATCTGCTCATCCTTTTTTACCACCCTCCTATTTTTCTTTCTCTGCAAAAACACTTTCTTTCCATAACTTTCTATTCCAGGTTCATAAGCTCAGTTTTAGTTTCCAGCTTTCAATTTTGTCTTTTTCCTTGACTCTTTCTCATTCATTTACTTTTGTTCCAGGATTCTGGAAGTCTATTTCTTGTACCTGTATCTTGTCTTTAAACTCTCTTCCTGATGACATGACACTTGATCTGTTTCCTTGCCCTCTTTAATCATTTTTTAGATGGCTCCAGCATGTTGTCTGCTGCATCAAAGGGCTCTTCTTTTGTCATTAGAAATTAAATCTTACAAAGTGTGTCATCATCTTCTGTATTTTATTAATCTTTCATAGATGCAAACAATGTGCTTTCTTGTTTGTCTTTTTTGGGGGTAACCTTTTAGGTTTCTCGTCTGTGTCATTTTTGCGGTGTTATAATTACCTTAAATGAACAAAAGTGTTACTCCTCTGTGGTTTTACATTGCCTGTTTAATATTAATGTTCAGATGCCATATCAAAACTTCTGTCACAAACTTTCGTCCTGATCCTTTTTCATGCTGAATATTCCAAATTACAGATTTTCATTATCCCCTGTGTGTGGTGCATGTGGATTCTCTTTATACCAATGTTTCTTAAAAAACAAACAAAAAACTGAAAACCTCTGCATACTTCTGCTTCTTTTATTTCAGCTCGGTGAATGTTGTTACTGTAACTCAGATACAAAGACAGTTGTATGCGTCTCCTGTGCATTGGGAATCTCCTGTTCCCTCATACTTTTCTGTGTGGATTCTTAAGCTTTGACAAAGGAGTCTGTTGCTTTTTTGTTGTTGTTGATTTGACTCACTTTGGTATCTTAATTCTGCTCTTCTGCATTAGTGGTAGAATTTAAATACATCAAATATTCAGAATTTAATTCTTGTATGTTGGTTTCTTTTTTTAAGGAAAAAAGAAAATCGAACAGTTGAAAGTCATCCTTTTTGCCGTAATTTTAATAGGAGGAGGCTTGCTTTTCTTATTTAGATCCAACTGAAGCCTGTGGATGGAAAGTTGGAAAGCTTTCTTGTAGTCTGTGTTACAGCCTGTGAGAAGCTGTTCTAAACAAGCCTTGCAGTTGCTTCTTTGGGCATATGTTCAGTCTTGGCAGAGCGTGCTATTTCTCTTTCTTAAAATGTATTGTTATTATCTGTGCTAAAGCTGCTTTAATCCTATGCAATACCAGAGAAGAAAATCTAACTAAATTAACACTGTAGTAAGAGGAGTATGTTATTAGAAGTTGTTTTGGCTTCTGAACTATGGGGAAAGCAAATAAACAAGCTCAACTGAAATGTCAGAAATAGGTTTTCAAGTTTATGCTTTCTGTTAACAGATTTTTGTCACCTCTCTTCTTAGAGGAGTACATTTCAGTTTCTAATGTTAGTTGAAAGAGTTAAGGATCTTTATGGTGATACAAATATAGACAGGAATGACAACTACTTAGCTAGAGAATTGATTTTTCTTGAGGAAAACATGAAGAGTAGAGGATTTGTTTGGTTTTTTTTTTTTAAAGATGCTACGGAGTACTTAATGTTAAAAGGTTCTTGGCATCATTCAACCTGAGAACTAAGGGTGATGTCTTACCTTGTTGCCCAGTCTCCCTCAAGGGGGACAGGAAGGGACAACCAATCAAAAAAATCTAACCAAGTATACATTGTTTTTGCTCTTTGAAAATGTGCCTAAAACAGAATGGCTTTTAGGCTTTTGTTCGTTTCTTTTGGTTGATGAGAACTAAACTTCTATATAACAATGCTTGGAACCTTGCTAAATTAAATTTGAGCCTCTTCTAAAAGACTGTCTGTCGCTCAATGCAGTTAGCCCAGACAAAAGTAATGGGTCATAGGATATTTTTTTCTTTCCTTGAAAAGAGAAGTTATTGTAGGCACAGCCTTTTTGAAAGAATTATGCATGCATTTGTCACATTTTCATTTTAACAGGATAGTGTCACACTTGCTCAAAGCAGTCCTAGTTGAAGGGGTGGGAGTGTCGGTGTCTCTGTAGTGCTATTTGTGCATCGACACTGGAAGATAAAAGAATTATGCATTTTGACTTGACATTCAGTGAGAATGTAGTGCAGGAAACTGATATAAAGTGGGATGGTCTAAAGCTGATAATTACATTCTGGTCAAATTGATGATTTCTTAGATTCATTGATTTCCTTTGTTATTGTAGGCCATTGCAGCTGGTTTGGCAACTGCAGCATGATAAGTTCACAGACTTGCTACTGCCTATAAAAGGTCATCATACTCAAGTAGACGTATTACTGTATTATGAAGCAGGACTTTTTGTGGGCCTGAGGTGCTAAATCAGTCTGAGTTTTCATGATTTATCAATTAAAAAAAAAAAAGTACACAGCAGTAACTCTTGTCATTGAAGTTAAAAGTATGGTTAATCAAAGTTCTATTAATGCATTAACTTCCTTTGTTTCCTTGCTTCTTTTGTCATTGTTAAAGTCTGGAAATATAAGTCTAATGAAATGGATACACCCAATTTTTTGAACCATATACTATTTTAGCCTGGACTGCCATAGCATTTAGTTGAGAATTTTCGGTAAGTTTAACTGTACCTCTTTTCAAATGCATTGACTTAAATCTGGAAGTTCTGTCAGAATGGGAATGATTTTACTCTCGGACTGCTCCCCTGAACATCAGCCTGGCTCAAGGCTTTAGTAATCCTAGTTTCCAAATGTTGTAGTATGATAAATAACAGTAAAATAAGAATTTATGGTATAAGATATAAAGTGATTAATATCAATTTTTAAAAATCTTAATTCTTTAAAAAATTGATTACTGAATGTTTGTAACAAAATTTTGAAAGAAGCTGACCCTCAGCCTGTTTTCCTTTGTGTTGAAAAGAACAGTGTGTTCTTAAAGGTGTTTCTTAATTCAAGTGGCAGTAACTAATCCCTGCCTACAAGTCATAGTGTTTTGCACTGTTTAACCATCTCTTTGTGACCTGTATGGCCCTAGGAACACTTTTGATAGACCATCAATTTACAGGGTGTTCATTCTGTACACAAGTTATATAGATTAGCTTACATGGAGCTTATGTGGCTTGTGAATTATATCTTTACAATAGAAATAATATTTTCGATGCTAGAGACTTATGGATCACAAGTTGCAAAGCAGTCTGAGGAGTCTACAGAAGGTGTTGAAGAAGGAAAGCAACCATTAGTGTTATCAGTAGCCTTGAGTCTGAGATGTATCCACAGTCCCACTAGAAATTTGAATTTCATCAGTGTAAAATGGCCAGCAGTAACACAATATAAACAAGAATCAAGTCAAAGTGTTGACTTGTAAAATATCAAAGTTTTTACAAATTACATAATATTTTTGACCAGGTTTTCACATATGTAGAAGCCTCAGAAGACTACAAGAGCAAAAAACCCCAGCCTGTTCCTGAACATTATAGAGAAGGTATAAAATTTAGATAAACAAGATCGTACTTATTCAGTAGGTTTGTGTTAAATACAGTGCTGTTGACATCATTGAAATCCCTGAAGATGTAGAATGTTAGGTACACATGTAGGTACAGAATTTGGATATTGAGTTGAAATTTGGAAAGACCTATGGGTGGACTCAGTTTATCTTCTTTCATTCTCTCCAATTAATAAACATAGTCTATATGTTTTTTAAATTGAAAACAGTTTCGAAATAGTTCAGCAAGTGTGAACAAACTAGTTGCTTTGGCTGACCTGAGATTTCTTTAATCACCTGAAAGGTGGAGTACAGGTTACTTTTAATAGACTTATGGATCATACAGGAGAAGTCATCTAAACATATAGATGGATTATTCAAAATGTCACTTGAAATAATTAGTAATGGATTAAAAGAGGTCTTCTAAACAGTACCTATATGGCATGAAGTCTTAGAAACACAAGTTTTAAAAGGTACTACTTTAGGTATGTATCTATTAGGTAAGATTATTTTAAGCAGATATTTAACTTATAATAAGGTTAAGTTTTTCAGCTCTTCGTGATCTTTTTACTGGAAAACAATTTTTTTAAAAAATCTAAGACTGATTTTCAACTATCTGAAGTATTTAAAGCTTAATTTTATTTTTTAGTAAAATATGCTGCATGTGCCTTATAAATATAGCAGGTGATATTGATGATAAAATATTAAGTAAAAATAGCCAGTTTCATTATATAATTGAAGATCATTGACTTTCCTGTGCATGTTGTGGTTTACGTTGATATCTACAAGATGAAGGTATAAAAGGAATACAAAATTATGCTATATTTATGTGTTATTGATAACACAGCATTAGCTAGAATTCTCTGTAAACTTTGATCCACACATGTATTTGTGTTTAGCCTAAGGATTACCTCGATGGCATCACTAAGTTTTGCATGGGTAGCCTTCAGGTGGAGGGGAAGCAGATACTGTGGGGCTGTAATGTATTAGTTTACCAGACTCCGTTGTGTGTGTTGATGTGTAGCAACATATCACATATCCGTCCTCATATCCAGTTAATGATTGCTCTGTAAAATGTTGTAGGTCTGATTTGTGCAAGATTCTGGATAACTGTACTCAACTTTAATTATACATTGCTCTAAATGTGAAACAAGCCAAGATAAAAAATGGTACATAAAGGGGCAATAAAAGTTGAGAAGGACATCAGCTGACCAAACACAGGACACACCTGAAGACAGTACAGTAGCTGCCAAAAGTACTGCATGTAGTTTTCCAAGAGGCCACCTGCTAGTGAAACACCTTCTATGACTTTGCCAGCCTTGGCTCAAATGGCATTGTAATTCAACAAATAAAGAAGAAAAAGGAGAGAGATGCTGGATAAAAACAGGCATGTGTGGTAGTTACTCACATTAAAACATGCAGCAGTAGAAAAGACTTTAAGGTAGTACGTGGAAGTAAAATACAATTCAGCTGAAACAAAAGAAGAAGGGAAAACGTAGCGTATGTAAAAGCAGTGTAAATGCATGAAAAGCAAGGCATTAATTTCACATAATTGCATTTTCACATTGCTTTAAACCAACCTATGTCATTTACTAGATTTGCTTCTAGCAGATCAGTTCCTTTAGTTCCTTGTATGATTGTAGGAACCAAGTGCTGGCATTGCTAGTTTTATATTTTAAGAAGCTGCATTAGCTTACAGGGTGGGGATGTCTCATGATTGCTTCAGCTTGCGTATGCAATGGATGGAACCGAGCTGTGTGGCTGGCAAGGGAAGGGAGGTGGAAATTACATCGTTTCCAGCTGGGGAGGGGAGAGGGAGATCTTCTCTTGGAGGCAGCCTGGGGGGCAGCTCTAAAATTGCTCTGAATGCAAATCTTAAAGATAGCAAAAAATAAGGGAAGAAGTGGGAAAGTGTACCAACTATGAACAGGAACTACTAGTCAGAAGGGAGTGAGGAACTTGCGTCGCTTTAGCTCTTGTATCTGCAATGAACATAGCCTTCGTGTCAAGCTGAGAGGATGCAGAGTGGGCAGGGTGTGCTTGTTTTTTGAAATGGTAATGTGGGGGAAAAAACGAGTCCAATTTTTCCCTTTCCCTAGTTTACCCTTTAGTGTCTTTAAATGTATTGTGATATTTGCCATGTTGGATTTAGCCATGATCTGTCTAAGCCAGTATCCTGTTTGCGTAAAAAGCTAGTAGGAAATGTTTAGGGAGAACTGTAAAAAAAGCACTGTATTGGAGAGAGCTTTCTCCTTATCTTCTGTATTGGCAGTTTTTGGAAGTGCCATTTGGTTTTTTCCATGATACAATAATGAACTAAAGATCTTTAGTAAAGATCACTCACCGTCTGAATGAGACACCGTATGTTTTCAAAGTGTTTTACTTCATGATTGGATAGCTATACATACTTTAACTAAGCTAAATAGTCACTTGTTGAGCATTGTGTGAAAACTGTTGAACAACACAGTATATAAATTGCCTGTAAAACTGGGAAGCAAATTAATTGTGTTCTTTAAAGCAAGTGCTACACTAAAAAACACAGGCTTTTCCTGCCATAAACATCACCAGAAACACTATCATTGGGAGCACAGAAATGGGTTAACTAACCTTTAAAGCTATAAATGAAGCTAAAATTGCTATGTGAACTTGTCACATCTTTCAAAAAATAATTAAATCATTTTAAAGTTCGTTAATTTTTAATCTGGAAGACAGTTACTGTAGACCTAACCTCAAGTTGTTTTGATAACAATAGCAAGAATGTGTTTAAGAGCAAATCTATTTTCGTGTGTGATTATTCGTTACCCTCCTAGAAATCATTGTAATATTTAATTAAAATGTTAAAATATTTAATTACTGTAAACCACGGGGGATATCAATGTGGTAATTGCATTGAAGATGAGGGAGAAAAGTAATTTGTTTTTCAAGTCTTGCTGACTTTATTAGCAGCGGCATCAGCACTTTGCCCTTTTTATTGTTTAAAAACTGATTAACTGCAGCATTATTGTAAAATGGGATAGTATAAAAAGTTAATATGCATTTTAATACATCACACTAACGTAATGTGACAGTGTTGAAAGAAATGTCTTTAAATACCTCTGCAAGTTTGTTTCATACATTACTGCCTCGATATTTGGGGGAGTATTTCTTCTTATTCTGCACG
This sequence comes from Neomorphus geoffroyi, assembly GCA_033558235.1. Taxonomy (NCBI): domain Eukaryota; kingdom Metazoa; phylum Chordata; class Aves; order Cuculiformes; family Neomorphidae; genus Neomorphus; species Neomorphus geoffroyi. The sequence goes on from JAUMJM010000027.1 coordinate 38,676,399, forward strand.
GTTGACTTTTATTTGTTTTGAGGTTTGGGGATGGGCAAAATGTTTCTTTTCAGAATATATGCTTGGAAGAGTGACACAAGTGGGACAATATTAAATCTGATGTATGTTACAGTAAACTGGTGTAAGATATAAAGAGGACAAAATGCTTGAAATGATCCATTTTTTTTTATGGGAGTGTTGTTATTACTTTCACGATTAGCTTAATTTCTCTTTTAAAGTTATGTGACTGACAGTCAAACCTATTTGGGAAGGTCATGTATTGGTTTATTCTATGAAATTGGTCTTATAAGAAATAATAATTTAAAAAGTTAATGGGAAGACCTGCAGTTCTGTTTAAGTGCTATGTATTTCATGGCTCTTAATTGCATAAAAAAATGTCTGCTTCGATTGTCTTAATGTTTCAAAATATGCCCTAAGCCAGTTCATAGCTGTATTTTGATCTGTAATTTACGTAGTAGGTCAGAGGAATAAGTTTGTTTGTAAACTCATCTATGCTCACTTGCCTGCTGGATCAGTGCTGTCAGCTGCTGAAGGGCTCTAGTCCTCGGGTAGGGGTGCAAAGCAGAATCCACCTGTGGCTGTTGCCTTCTAGTTCTTTGTTTGGTGCGTGTGAAGGAATAGGAGGTGGTGCTGCCAAAGGGAGATTCGATAATGATTTTTGGAGTGATGGTATTGGGGAAAAAGGAGAAAGGGAGCTGGACAAGCTGTATTCCAAAAAAACTGGGTCTAGCTGTTCTAGATAGTTGGCGTCAACAGAAGCAGAGCATCTTCTGCAGGACTGCATCCGTATGTACCATAGGGACGGGGGAAAGTGGAAGGCAGGCTGTTGGTGATGGGGGATGTACAACGATTAGAAAAGTTCCTCTCCCTTGGTTTTAGAGGGAATCTAGGCATAGCAGCCTTCCGAGGCTCAGCTTAGTCTTTCTGAATGTCTCCCTTGGGCCTCTCTGTTGAAGCAATTGCAGTGAAACACTTGCTTATGGTGAGCAGAGCTTGTGGTGAGAATTACGGCTGCATAACTGAAGATATTAGTATATATCAGAATCTGCAGATATTTCTGATTTTGGAAATATGCTGCTAACCATGCATGTTGTAATTGAGTTTCCAGATGGCTTGTTTATATGCCACTTGGACATTTGGAAGTTCCAAAGAACCTTAGTTTTCTATAAATGCAGAGATTGTTGCTGTTGAAAAAAATAAAAATAAAAACCAAACAGAACCACCAAACCTAAAAATACCAAAAAAACCCCTCAAAACTTTCCCTTTATATCTTATGCCTCCTTTTTTGCACTGTGTTGAAGTCAGTTTGTAAACTAGTTTTGATGGGATTTTGGTGATCTGTATGGTGTGATAGGTCATACATTTTAGCTTAAGTAGAAGAGGAAATTTGAATGGCCATTCATACTCATGCCCCAGATAATTTCTAAAACATAAGAAATTCAGAAAACTACTGATGTTTGCAATGAAGTTTTATGCAAATGCTCTTGTTTCAAAGCTCACATCTATGTAAGAATTTACCTTGAGAATTTTTTTTTCTTAAACTAGAAAGAACTCTGCAATATGATACTTGACTGCTGTGCTCAACAAAGAACGTATGAGAAATTCTTTGGGTTACTGGCAGGGGTGAGTCCCGTTTTCAGATTTTACAGTTTATGGTAAATAATTTCATTGGTTCACTCTGTTTCACTGGTTTACTGTTTCATGTGTCATTCTTCGGTTTTATTTATCAATTAAAATTTATAGTCTTTTTACTATTCTGAAAATGGTTATATTAGTTGATTGGTGTTATTAGTTGATTGAATTAGCATTTTGATTGTAATAAGCATAGTGAATGCAGAATGAGAGAACTTGTTTTCTCTTTGTTGTTGCTTTTTTTACCTCCCTCTTCCTCTCATTGCCATAGAACAACTAAATCACTGCCAAAGGAATGGTACTAAAAAGATGTAAAAGTATTAAGAGTTTACAGAAAATACCCTTTTTACAGTGCTGGAGATTAATTTTGGAGACTTCTGTATTTTACCACTTGGTTCAAAGCTACTTAGCTAGCTACTTAAATGAGTGCAAGACTGAATACTGACTGTCCTGGGGTTGTGGGTGGGAGGGTTTTGTTTGCTTTTCAGTAAGCTTTTAGCTCTTTGTTCTCGTGTAACTAATTGCCAATTTAGTTGCAGTTATTTCTTAGTTAAGTTTTATCTATCTATGATACTGACAGACTTGACTAGTTAAGATAAAATACCTCTCCTCTCAAGGGAGTAAATTATGCTGAAAGGGATTGGTTTTTTTCCATTTGTATGTTTTATCCAGTATTTGAGGGAAACTGTTTTCTGCCCATAGTCAGTTATGAAGCACTAACCGTATGAATCTGCATGTTCAGTACAATATAAATGTTAATTTCTGTGTTCTTTGGAATGTTTATCCAAAATGTCTTACCTCGATGTTCTCTGCTGCCTCCCTAATTTTAAGTAGTCATTCATGAAGAAGTTATATTTGACAGGGATGTATTAGGTGAAAATACTGGATACACTAAAGTAAAAGAAATTGATGGATAATTTGCTGTACTTCAAAACTGATAATTAGTAATTTGCAATGCAGTGGAGTTTCTTGTTCTGACAAACTGCTGAAAGCAATAACATGTATCCATTTGAAGGTATTTTTCTGCTCCTCCAAGTGTTACGAAAATCTCGCAGTATATATTTGCACCTTTAGGTAACTTAAGTAGGTTATTTGCATGTTTAATTTTTTTTTTCATCTGGTTGTTTAAATTGTACAATTGTTGTCTCAGCGTTTCTGCATGTTAAAAAAAGAATATATGGAATCCTTTGAAGCTATTTTCAAAGAACAATATGATACCATTCATCGTTTGGAAACGAACAAGCTGAGGAATGTTGCCAAGATGTTTGCTCATCTACTGTACACCGATTCAATTCCCTGGAGTGTAAGTAAAAAAAAAAAGACTGTTGTCCTAGATTTCATTTTCAATAATTAATCTCTGCTGTTTAGAAGTAATATATAATACGTTAGTTCTGGTATTTATTCTCAGACACTGTTGAACAGTTCTGTTATGTTCCATCTCCTCTGTCTGCACCTGTGCATCATCATCCTCCCGCCCCCATTCTTAAGCAGTTTATTTAAACTCTTATTTTGTGGAGCTCAGCTGGAATTGATTGATTAAAATGTACTTTTTCGAACTTCTGAACTTTTAATCAGCAGTGTAAACAGCAGAACAGTCTCTGAAAAACAGACCTAAATAAACCTTTTAAAATTATAAAATTAAAAGTTTTATATTATAAGAAATCTTAAAATATTGTCGTTTTGTGATTTAAGTGCCAAATAAATAAGACAGTCTTGCATTCTGAGACATTTATTTCTTCATTTTTAATGGCATTATATCAAGGTAAATTCTGTTTTCCTAGTGTTTTATTCTTGTTTCACAGCCTAGTCTAATTGTCGTTCTTCAGGCACACACAATTCAGTCCAAATATTTCACCTCTTTAGAACTTAAGTCCCTGATCTTTAACTTCCCAGAAGTTCACACACCTGATTTTCTCTTGTGAAGCTTTTCTGGGTAAAATAAATCCTTAAGAAATTAGTAGTATAAATATTATCAGAAACTGCTCCCAAGTTGTAGAAAAGAACTTTTGAGGAAGAAATCCTTGACTAGGAATTACAGGGTTTGTGTTCTTTAGTAGTCAGTATCGGTCTTAACTAGTTATTTCAGGAGGACAGAATTTTTTAAGCTTAATGTAAGAATATGTTTAAAATGGAAGGTTTTTTCTAAATATTTTTCTAAATATTTGCAGGTCCTTGAGTGTATAATACTGAGTGAAGAAACTACCACATCCTCCAGTAGAATTTTTGTCAAAATATTCTTTCAGGAACTCAGTGAATATATGGGACTCCCTAATCTAAATGCAAGACTAAAAGATGAGTAAGTTGAAATTGTATTTTCAAAACTGTGAATTTAATCAATTTATCTAAAAAAGTACAGATAAGAACTCTTGTTTTCAAGTTCAACTAAGACTGCAGTTCTGTAGTTGCACTACTTCGAGGTAATATCATGTATAGATTTATTCATTGCAAAGAGCCCCATCAAGCTGAGGATATTGCCATTAGTTTGGGTTCAAGTATGTGCATGAGTATTTGCAAGATGTATCGGTTTTTTTCCCCAACAACAGTTCAGATTCCATAAGCATTTTCCAAATGCAAGTCAGTTTTTATGTATTGTCAGCCATGCAGCTCTGGAATAAATGTTTACTGTGACTTCTTTTTCTGTCAAAACTTAAAAAAAAAATACATAATTGCTTATCCCAGTTTTTCTACAATTATTTGCTTATCCTTAAGTATAGTGTAGATAACACATTGTTTTAAGCTTGTATGTGATTTAATGCATTGCTTTCTGGAAATGTTCTTTTCAGTTATTTGAGCTATTTTCTGTAAGTTGGGATTTCTTCTGTGGATGATGAGAAATTTAGTAGATGCTTTAGTTCACTTAAACTTAAACTTGAAACTATACTTAGGGCCCTGTTTGGGATTTCAGCATAGGTACCTAGATCTTTTAACTTCTTAAGTATTATTCTTTGCTGTCACAGGCTACTGCGATTTCGTAAGCCTCTTCAGGGCTTCACAAACTCAGGCTTTCTGTTGTAATTCTTCTGTGTGAAGGTGATTTTTTTTCTTAAAAGAGCGAATTTTTAAATAGCATTTTGATCAGATAAATCACAGATATAGACAATGTATTTAAAAATACACAAAGAAAAAACTTTTGTTGTCCTGTGGATATCCATACCGCTTCAGTTTATTAATGTCAGTGAGAATTAGTGCTAAGCTGTCATGGTGTTTAACTGAGATGTTTGTTTCCATCAGAACATTGCAGCCTTTCTTTGAGGGATTGTTGCCTCGGGATAACCCAAGAAACACTCGCTTTGCCATCAATTTCTTCACTTCTATTGGCCTTGGAGGACTAACGTGAGGAACACTTTTCTGATTTGATATTTACTTTCCTTCCCTCCCCTCTGCCAAAAAAATTAAACTGAAAATCTTACTGGTTTTGTTAAATAGGGATGAATTACGTGAACATCTTAAAAATGCACCAAAGATGATTATGACACAGAAGCAAGATGTTGAGTCATCAGATTCCTCTTCATCTTCAGACACAGACTCTTCTTCAGATTCTGATTCTGACAGCAGCAGTAGTAGCTCAGGGTCATCCAGCAGCAGTGACTCCTCATCTAGCAGTGGCAACAGTAGTGACTCAGGTACTTATTCACTAGCTATATATAACTATTTACGTCTCTTTTATTTACTTCTCTGCACCTATTTGTCACTATTTCTGTGTATACTTGTTTTGAGGAAAAACTAGCTAGAGACAATGTTCATTTCTCTGTTTTAAAAACTAATATTTTTTCAACTAATAAGTTTAAAGTACTAAATATTGCTCATGGAAATTTGTTTTAGAATATAGAAAAGCTGAGTTCTATTTTTAGAGACTTAAATATCTGAGGAGCTTTGTTTTGTAGATTACTTTTTTATGCAGTTGATAATGTTGCACAGTCTATCACTTCAGTTTACTGGAGGATGGAGGGATTAGAGTCCCTCCCTATTAATGTCAGTGGGATGCTTACTGGTGAACTGTAGAGACTAATGGCTACAACTCTTTTGCTTGGCTTGTTTGAGCGAGCTTGATACTGCTTGTGTTTTCCGTTGTTAGTATGGGCCTCTTCATGAGTCAGAAATGACGTTGTTCAGTTCTTCTTCCAAGTCTCCATTTTTAATTCGTCTTCCTCAGGAAGTTTTTGTGGTAATATAATCAATGTTCTTACCTGTAGAGAAATCTCCAAGGAAGAATTAACTTCTGTTGACAACTTAGTATTTTGTAGTTTTATACCTTATAGTTAGTGTTTAGTATCCTATACCATCCTGCTGATGTAAAACCTTCTATTTGACATGAAGTGTCATAAAAATGGCTGCATGTTAGTGTGAGTTAGTGTGGGCGGTCTCCCCCATGGTATATAATGTGAGCAGATGATATCACAGCATGACTTTCTATAGTACAGAAGCTTGCTGATTCAAAGTTAATTTGATTTATTATGTGCCTTTGAAATGAAAATGTTGATTAATAAACTAAAAGCAGTGTGCACTGCTGCTGCTTTGGAAATGCATTTTTGTTCTCCATTGCAATCTTACTGTACAAAGTCTCATTTATGTGTCATCGCATTAGTGACAACAAAGCACTAGAGGAGGGCACAGTCAAACAGGGTCAGAGGAGGTGTTAGTTCACCAAAGAGCCAGATGGCTTCTGCACAGACAGCTGCAGCTCTGCTGAGCGGCTTGATAGGAACCAGAGAGTCCTTAGTGACAAACCAACCGAGTCTGCAGTCTGCCAATAGGAACACTTTATCTTTGAGACTTTATGACCCTACGTTTTACTACCTGTCCTTTCTCCAGTCAGGAACACGTTCATTAAAACCTGCGTTTTGATATCTTTGCAGCCTGGTTTTACTTTGAAGTTTTTTTTCTGCTTCTTCTGTGCTTAAGTAGTGGTCAGAACACTAATTGAACATAACTATGTTCTTTAATGCTAGACTTGATTGAGATTCATTACTGAGTTTAATTCAAAAGCCCTCCTGTTTGCAGCTTTTTAAATCTTTAAAATAACTTGTTGGAGATGAAACACATTTTTCAGAGGAATATACTACAACATTTCAGTCTTTTAACAGTGGAATATATAAGAGAAAATAGTAAAACTGCTGATTAGAAATTGAGCGTAGAGCTAAATTAGACATTACTGTCTTATTGACAGTGTATGGAACTTCACCCGATGGTTCGGCACTACTCTGGAGAGGTTATGCCAAAACAGGATCGGCAGGGGACAAAATTTGTCTGTTATCAGCATAGCTTGTTCCTTTGTATTTACTTTCTTAGGTCTTTTTCTGCATTCTGGTTGATGTAAAATAATAGGGAAAATACTGTTTAAAAAACTTACATGTATTAAAATCTCAAGCCAGGAAGCCTTACTTCAGACATGAGACCTAGCCAACTGCTGTGGAACCCAGATATTTGATGTCATATTAAATCTACTTATGACTGTGTTAAAAACATTTAGCTGATTTGATACTGTAGTTCATACAATAAGGTGAATTAATGGTTATTCTAAATGGCTGTAACTCCAGTGTTTACTGATAGATACTGTCAAATAAGACCTAGAGGTTTTTGATAAAGAACAAACAGGAAGAGTAAGGCCTCTTCCAGTGACAGGAGCACTATTGCATATTTAGAAAAGCACAAGTTTTAATATTAAATTGTTGACAAAGCTATCACTGTTTCTCTTGAAAATGAGCCAGGGGGCCGTTATGTTGCTGCCGTACCTCACTCTTGAGCCATTTCAGCGTGCCTCTATTTCCACATTGGATAGCATTGGAGATTTTTTGCCCATCTGCTGTTCTTAATCTCCCTTGACTCATAAGCTTTTCCAGGAAGTAATTGGAAAAGTAAAATGATTTTAAGAGTCTGCATGGTCTGGGAAGGGTGATCTTTCTAAAAAAAAAAATATAAATAAATAAATAAATATTTTTGAGAGTTCTTTGATGGATAACTTTACGACCGTTGCCTGGTACTTCCATATCAAGTCCACAAGAGGATGATGCTGGGTAGAGATTCTCGAGAGTCAGGCATCACTTGCAGATAGTTAAGAGGTAAAAGCCCTGCTGATGGATACTCATGAGTGGCAGATACGTTTGTACAAATTCAAGTTGTTCCATCTTGAGCAATTAACTGGAGGCAAATTGGGGAGGAGGAAAGGGAAAGGTTGTTGGATTTTGCCCATACATAAATTTCAAATCTTTTCAAATATGAAAGAATATCTTATATAACCAAAAAATTCTTGGATTGACAGGGTTGTAGATCTCGAGTCAGATTCCCAATTAGTGTGATACTCTCTTAACACTGATATGACTGCTTAGTAATGGTTTACCTTCAAGAGCAGATTTGTTTGGATATTTTTGTAAGTTGAGGAACAAGTTTCTTTTTGATTTGAGCTGGGTCGTATTCTCAATACCTGTATAGTCATTGTCAGTGGCATGAAATGCAGAAGGCTGTTCCCTGATTTCTGATTGGTATGCTCTTAAGGGTTTTGGATGATGTGCTGTGACCTTGCTATTTGGTAATGTGAGGTTCTTATGTTAATAACAGTGGCGTTACTGAGAAATACTGAGGCTTAGAGGAGACTGGAGAGTAGTCTTGATAGTTCAAATTTTTATGGAGAATTTCTCTTTATGTAAGACAAAAAACCTGTAATGAAAACAGACATGTAAAAATAATCAGTACCTGCTCAATTAAAGAATGGGTGAATTTTCCCCCCATTGCATGCGACACCCAGTTGAGGAGGGGAAGCAACAAAATCCAAGTTCGTTATTTTGAAACCTTTGTCCAGCTTCATACTCACAAATATTTTCTAACAAAAAATAACTCTCTAGAACTTTATGTAGTTTAAGAAATTAAGTGTAATAAATTATAATGCAACTTTATTTCCTATAATTTGTTATGATTTCAGATGTTTCTAAAGCCAAAAGAAAGAGAGTTCAAAAGAAAAATAGAGAATCTGATAAAGTTTCCAGGAAAAAACAAGAAAGGAAAAGGAAATCCCTCGAAAAGAAAAGTGGAAGGAGACAGCAAGAGGAAAGAAGTGATACTGAGGGCAAATCAGAAAGAAATCACCGAAATTTGAGAGAATCCTACAGGAGAGATGATGTATCAAAACATCATCACAGAGATGAGTCCAATGGCAGAGACGATTACCGTGGTAGAAAGGATAGGAACCATGAAAGAAGTAAGGATCTGGAACATAAACACAGTAATTCCAAACCGAAGAATTCAGAGAGAAGAGCTTCTTTATCTGATGATGAACATTACAGACACTGGAGCAAAGATAATGAACCTCGCAGTAGAAAAAGAGAAAGATCAAAATCCAGAGAGAGAGCTCATAATAATTCAAGTCCGAGAGAGGAAGAAAAAGACCGATACAGAAATGGTTCAGAGAAACACCGAGAGAAATACAACCGTTATTCTGAGCAGCACAGAGAATCCAGAAAAAATGAGGACAGACGGAGGGAGAGTTCCCCACACAGACGGAAGTAATATGTAACCGGAGTTTGAAGTAAACGTGCGTTTCTGTGCTGTTCAAACTGTATTTTAAAATCTATTACTGAATTTCCTTTACAAAAAAATTTTGTACAGAGTGAAAATTTGCATTTGTAAATTTTATCAAATTTTTTCACATTTTCAGTACCACTTTTTTATAAGTATTGCATTGAGTCTTTCTGTTAAATTCTTCCTTTGGAAAGACAAAGCTGTTTATTTTGTGAATAAAGCCATTAAGATCTCAGCAAAATGGGTGGTTTTGTCCTTTAGCATCTAGTATTTATAACGGTGTTTTATAGTCTAAAAACCACTGATTTTTTTTAACTTGTTAATTGCAAGTCGGATACTGAAGCTAGGATGATAAATGTAAAAACTTCAAGAGTTAAAAATTGGAGAAGCAATGTTGCTGTTCTAAATGTCACATTTGAAAGTGTGTCAACTTGTTCTGTTACTTTTCACAATGTTTTTTAATATTGTGACATCCTGAGCTAGTCACACTTTTGATCTTAGGGGAAAAGAGTTGGGTGGTAGGGGGTTTTTTTTCAACTATGAATTTGATTTTAAAGTCATAGCCTTCAACTCTAGCCTTCCAAAGGAAGTGTTTAAGGAACATCTTTCTGAGTATATAAAAAATTAAGAAATGGAAATGTTTCAGATCTTTTTATGGCATTTTGAACTACATGGCTTGAAGTGCTTAAGTTTACTGGAAGCAAAGTTTATCCAAAAAAAATCAGTTGCTGCAGCAGTTTATAATATAAATTGTTCTACCTGGAGTCATTTGAAGCAACTGGCTCAACATTCATTGTGTAATGAATCAAAATCGTCTGGTTAAGATCTAAATCTGATTGGTAACTAAGGAAAATGTTTAAAGTCTTTCAGTATTAAATAGGAAGTAGCGTGGACGTGGTCAGTAGGAAAGGCAGAGGTGATAGCTGTACATTATGCAGTTCTGGATGCTGTAAGACTACTTTTTAATTTGTGAAATGCACACAATTGCTGGACCTACAAGAACATACATGTTTCACGTGTACGTCGTATTTCATCTTGTATAAAGCATAGAAAATATATTTAAGCTGGTTTACAGCAGCAAATAGAACAATTCCTAAGGAAATAAATCAGTTTTGCCTAAATCTTGTCACATTTTTCTAAGAAAAATGTCACATTCTTCATTTTTTTTTTCTGTATTTAACAGTTTATTTCTGCAAGCTTTTATGTAGGAAAACATTTTCAGTCAAAAACGTTTGCATGGAAAATAAGTCCACATTGCAGAGAAAATATAAGGTTTACATCTTGTTATACCACACAGCTAAAGATGTGTTAGTGGCATCATGAGGTGTGTGTTGGCTCAACTGGTGAGGTTTTGATCAACCCACTTCCCATTTTCAGAATTATTTGTGCACTTTGGCAGTGTGTGTTAATTCCAGGAAAACTTAATTTGAAAGAGTGTTTTCTAAAAAGAAATGTGCTGGTAATTATTATACTACTTTGATAGCTCTCTATGAACGTAACTGAAAATTATTTGTACTTCCTAATGGCTTAATTGTACAAACTTACTTGATTTATCTAGAGTAATACTTCCTTTACTATGTTATGAGTTTAATAGCATACAATTTATTAACTCATAACTTGAGATACTCTATTCCAAGTTTAAAAGCTTGTTAATTACATCTTTAATAAATGGAAATACGTTAAAACAATAAATGTGAAAACTTAAAACTTTTATTAAAAAATAACGCAGTTGATCTCAGCCATGCTGATCGGGAAATGCCAGCCCAAACTTCTCCAGTTTTTTGTTATTTCATACTAGCTGATATAAATATTGTGCTCTTTGATGGCGAAAAAGGGAGAAATCAGGACTTGAGCTGGGATTCTGGCTGCTTTTACAATTTCTTGGTCCGTAACACCGTGTGCATTCCCAGTTTTTAGCAGACTCACTTATGGATTTCCTGAGCTAGATGTGGTAAGAGCATCTCTGGGTAAGACCACACTTGTTAAAATGCCCTAATTCTTTAATTCAGTGGAGGGGATGGATTCTACGTTATTCAGTTCCAGGAGTTCCAGTATTTTACTGTGCTGTATGTGTAGAAGTGTGTTTCTTTTATAGCTTCTAACACATGGTTTTCATTTGCTGCTTTCCAGTGTGTTTCCAAATAATGATGTGCAGTCGTTTCCTGTTTGACATCTTGTATGTGATTGTTATGGACATAAACTTGTGTATTCTTTGCCGTGTCTTTTGCAGAAGTTAGTATTCACCTGTGCTATAGCCCTGATCGATCCTCCTGACCTTCACTTGTTTATTTTACTGCATTCTCTATAAGGGAAAATAAGTCTGGAATACCCTCATTTTGAGTACTACATAGTATTTTGGAGCTGCACAGTGACATAAGTTTGGGGGGGCTGGTTTGTTTTCAGCCTGGCCTCTCAATTGCTGCAGAGCTGAGCGATCCACAGTGATGCTCTGCTTGCTTTCCTCAGCAGTAACAGCTAATTAATTAGTAGAACACGCACAGTAACGAAGTGTTCGAATAGCAGTTTTGACTGAAACACTTCAAGAATCGGAGGTTCTGTGACATTCTTCACTGGTTTGCTCAGTTGTTAATCCTAAAAGCATGTTGGGAACAGCTTAGCCTTAGCTTCCTGCAATTTGTTTAATAGACCTCTGCTATCAGAGGTCACTTAACGTAGGTACTGTGTGTGCCGTGTGCAGATGCAGGCCGCATCTGCCTCTCAGATGAAATAAGTACTAAGCTGTTTGGGTGTTACTGAACAGCAAGTTTCAATTACGAGTGCGCTTGACTCAAAACAGTGGAACTGTTATGTTGGAAAAATGAAATGTGCTCTTTATTGGCCGGTAACTAGCAACCTGTATTGTTGGACTTACAAGCGTGTTGTGAGTGGGGGTATTTGTAGCAATGTGATGTTGGGCACGTGGACCTTGGTCTTCATGGTGTGTTGGAACACACAACTGCCATCAGCTGCGTGGGTTGGCACCCAGTCCCTTGTGCTGATCGGCGTTAGGGTGTGAGCTACTGCTGAGCGAAGCTGGATGTACCTTCGCCTGCCAAGGGGGACAGCTGCCAGAGGCAGCCTCCAGATTGGGTCTGAGCTGATGTGAACCAAAAAGACATCGGGGAAGGAGCTTGCGATGACTTGTTCTGATTAATATCCTTCCAAAAGTGCTTGTAACATCCAAGTTCATAGATGCAGTAAAAGAGATTGCAGGGTCTTGCTAGGACCCTGAGTTTGTGAATTTCCTCACGGTGGTGGCATTGGCTGTTGCAGAGATGAGCTGCTGACTCACCCGGTGAATTCACCATCCGTGTAGGAATAAATCTTGACTGAAGAGTCTGTGGTATGCGTAAGAAACATAGTTTTGTTCTGTAACTGTGATTCTATATTGGAGCGATGTTTGTGGAGTTTGATTATTGATATATTCGAGTCTCAAAAATGGGGGGTTTGGGGGGAAAAAAACCCCAAACTGCCGTTTAGACCATCTTGTAATATAAATCATCCAAATATAACTTCATAGTGTGAGAGCAGCGAGATTCATTTTGGGACAAAAAACACTGTTAAAAATACTTTAAAATTGTCCTTAACAAATCATGATTTCTAAAGCAGCTTTAGTTGCTTTTTAAGTGGTATTGCAGTCTTCAAGCTGTAGCCAGTTTGTCTCACTTCTGCATGGTAATGGGAACCTGACTGCCAAAGTGGTTTTCTGTTTGCGTTCATGCGAAATGAATTTTACAAACAGACCGTGTATATACGGAAGATGAAATTCAATTATGACAATTACTAGTAGTACTAATTAGATTTAGATGGTATGTTATTTTAACGTAGGTGTGCAGTGTTCTTTAATTTACCTAAGGCTCCAGTAACAGAACTCTTCTTAACTTTGGTGTGCAGAGTGTACTCTACAATAACTTAGCACACTTCAGCCACCAAAAAATACACGAGTTAGGGTGGACACCCCAAGCTCAGGCAGCAATTTAAGTGCCTCTCTGTCATTAAATTTCTACAGTTCTATGGATATAAAAAGACACTAACTTATCTTCATTCTCCCTTCTTAAATTGCTTTTGAATTATCCTTCACTGTTGAGGAAAGCACAGGGCTAATTTTCAAAAAAAAAAAAAGGAGTATTTTGTTAGCAAAGAGAACTGACTCACTAATACTCAGGGGGCAGGGAAAAGTCCTTCCATTTATTTTCAATTAGATAAGTCAGTATTTTTTTAAAAAACAGCTTTTTTATTATTCAAAATATTTTTTTCAAATAAATTGAAGTCAAAATGCAGAATAAAGGGATATTTTAATTTAAACATAAAACATAATACTAGGTTAAAAATGGCATGAGCAAAATATTACTTTATACACTGGAAAAGCTTCAGAGCTGTCCTGCTTTTTATATATTTTCCTCAAGCATGTCTATAATTTGGCTGAGACTAGAGTCAGGGATTTTCTTTTCTTGTCTACTGCTTATGACTATCATCAAGCATTTTCTTTTGACGTCACAAAAAAGGAGGAGGGTTACAAATTAAAACCTTAGTGTTGTGGGCAAAATGGCTCGTTAACCCATAAAGCAGACAAGACCATTAAGAAAATAATCTGTCCCATTTTCACTCTGTTTAAACGATGTCTGTTGTATGTTACCTTTTTCCATTATTTTGTAAAATAAACTGGAGACCAAAAATTTTCCTGATGAAGAAAATAAGTTGTAGTATTAAAAAAAAAAAAAAGGGAAGTGGAGGAAAGAACAAGGAAGTCAAAGAGGATGCGAAGCTTCAAGAATTTGTCTTGAGTGTCAGGGTGCTCACGGCAGGTAAGAAGGTGAGGTCAGAGTTATGATGACAGGGGGAGCCACTCACACAAGTGTGTGAGTGCAATGCTAATTGTTTTTAGGTTGTTGATGGGTGTTGCTACTGAATTACTTAACTGAAATGTGTGTTCTCCCATTAAAAATGCTGATCCCATGGCTTATCAGTTGCTTACCTATTGGCTTTGGAGGTACTTGGTGCCTCAGTCGCAGCTGTGAAATACATTGTGCAATTTCAGATTCTGGATTTCTGTGTAATAATGAGCTGTATAAAAATGCCATTGTCACTAACTTACCTAAAATTTCGTTTAACTTGACGAGCATTCCCTATATTTTCACATCCTCATAGGTAATTTCCCTCCATCTCATAAAGACTGAAAATTTTCAGCAGTCTTTTTGCTCTAAAGTCATATTAAGCTAATTGGAGGACATGTCCACTGATTTAAAGGGGAGAGCAATAAGACCTTTCGGCTTCTGTTACAGATGCTGCTCCTGCACTGACTATTTGTTGCTCAGTATTCTAACTCTCGTTAGGCTTTCCCTCATTTTCTCCTGCACTAGTTACGGTTTTTTCTTTTATTTTTTTCTTTGCACTTCTGAACATTGTTCTTTATCAATGAGGTGTTAGCCATTTAGAAGAATATAAAGCCAAAAATACACATCAAAAATTTACTGTGTATCATTTGCATAATGCATCGAAAAATGATCTTTAAAGGATAACTTGGCTGAAGAAACCGTGCGTGCATGTACGTACCATAACGAATGTGTGCAGCATGCTTCTTGCCTTCTCCTTACGTTGGAATAGTGAGTTACGGGACAGTTGCAAGTTTGATGGAGTGGTTAGGATTTCTTTCTGGTCACTTTTAGGTTAGGATTTCTTTTTGGTCGCTTTTATTTTGCAATACATTTTCTACAAAGAAGTAGTGGTGGAGTTTTATGGCTTTCTGAATTTAGATTTGAAGGGTCTCGTGTTTGCCACCCTTGGAGGAGCCACAGTGGTTCTAGGAGCAGCAGAAAAAGTAAAGAGGGGTTGACTTGAGCATGGAGTTGGATCCCATAGGCCAATAGGGAATATAAAGTTTTGATGTCTTCCCACTGGCAGCCTGTGTCATCCACCAGAGTCCTTTGGCTGTGAAGGGTCGTGCAGAGGTTTACAGAGAGAAGTGTCCACTGTTCGACCAGTTTGTTGATTAGCTATACCTGGACAAAGCTATTAGAGAAATGCATCTTAACTGTGCCCCTCACTGGCCCCTCACCACCCAGGTTCAGAGCTGGGTGTGTTATGTTGATGTCTGTTCTGGTGATGGTTACTGTAGTGTTTGAAGCAAGGTGAGCAGTTGGTAAGCACTGAGGGTTTTCACAATTGCTGGCTTGAACCCTGTGAGTGTAACCTACCGTGGCTGCTTTGAGGTTCGTAAGCAAAGAAAACCTGAGCAGCACACAATGACCTGAAAGCGCATCTCTTGGCTATAAAGAAAGCCTAGAGGGACATAACACTAAGGTTAGCTTTTTGCAAATACTTTCTTCCTTTCCTCCTTCATCTTCTTCCTGATGGTTGGTCATAAATAAACGTCTTGTATGTCCCGGATTGAATTAATGTGAATTAATATAGTTCATTGGAATAGATTTCAACTGTTTATATTCTGTGCGATGAGGTTTGTCACTGTACTATCTGAATACCTCCCAAACATTATTTTTCACCTATACCCTGTTAAACAGTACAAAATATTCATAGTCTTGATGTTATGAAATCTGGCTGGAAAAAGAAATGGTATATAGTACATTAACTGAGGTTCTGTGGCGATGGGTGGTGTAATGTAATGCCACCAAAGTGGAAAAAAATGCCTGTTTTTTTACAGTACCTAATGACAAGCACTTCAACAGATGGGATTACAGCTACCAGCGTTGTTAGAGTATATTTTGGTGTCATATTGTGTTTTATGTACACGCAATTATACTTTCCTTTCCAGGAGTAACTGAAGTTGAAGCTTCACTAGGGCAGTCCGCCTGTCAAGATGAAGCTCTGTCTCAGTAGACCAGGGAAGGCGGGTGGCACACTGTGGTCTCCGTGATTGTGATTGCCGGTGTGGTAAGAAGCAATGACTGGGTTTAACACACAGGGTTTTCACCCAAGACTCAGTCACCTTCATTTTTGGATGCCTGTGTAATCAAAACCTTTCTTCATTTCACAGTATTTATAGGAAGGCTTTATTTCTGTAACTGCAGTTTCACTGAAGTTCATAAAGAAAATACAGCTCGAAGACCAATTGTTTTAATGATGTGTGTATCGTTCTGGTGTTGAGGGAGAGTGTTTCAAGGTTAGTTGCGTGGCAGTTGTCATGAGCCTGTGAAATTCTCATTTTGAATGACAGGTTTAATTTTCAGTTTAACCCTAGCGTTGTCTTCATCCTCCCCCTTCTTCCTAATAACTCCAGTCCCTCATTTTTCCTTTGAAGACTACTGGACTCTCTTCTTATAAAAACAAATTGGGGGGCGGGGGGGGGGAACTCCTATCTCCAGAAGACCCCTTTTATTTCCTCTAATAAGCTTCCTGCTCCACCTGACTGTTCTGAATTACGTGTGAAATATTTAGTTCCTTTTCAGTCCGTGTTTCAGAAGAAAATGCCACAAATCTTGCAGACTATTATTACAGAATTGTCTATGTTAAGAGTGGCAAAAAAAAGCTGTAATCTTTTAAATGTCTTTTCATTTTCATTGGATGCCTCTCCTGTTATGAGACAGGATAAGAAGTGCTCATTTTCTCTTCCATATAATATTAATTACTGCTAATGTCCAGGGCAAAGTGCTTTTCTATTCATCTTTTCTGTAAACAGTTCTTCAGAGTTTCACTTCAGAAGGAAAGCCTTCATAGCCTATAATCGTCTTTATTTCCTCTCCTTTCTCTCTCGCTCTGTCCTTGGTCATTTCACACTGTGCTCTGAGGCCATCAAATACAGCATCCCAGTGGATGGGACCGTACCACTAATTTTCAAAATTACATTGTATTGTATTTTTTGGTTTTCCTTATGCTTTGGAATAGTCTGTATGGTCATTCCTTGACAGCCAGTGAATGGTCGGCAGGGAGGCTGAGCTGTCTCCAGTGATGCTCTGGCCTTTCTTCCAAAAGCGGTACACAAAACTTGCATGAATAATTCACAAGACTTCCTCTAATGTCCGTCACCATGTTCTTGTCAAGGATGACTTTCAGCTGTCAACTGATTCAACTAATTCAAGTTCTTCAGTTTTCTATCTTTTGTTCCAGGTAAGTTGAGTGAAGGGTAACTAATGGTACCACACAGTGTTAGAACCTCGGTTTGGCACTGTTTCACTGTCAACCTGTTGCCATTGACCATGTCTTTGTATGTTTTATATTCTAGCATCATGTTTCAAGTCCTGTTTTCAAAAGAAACCAACCTCACATCTGGTTGGTTTCTTTAATAGCCTCTTGTGCAGGACTTGTTAAAGCCTTTTTGAAAGTCCAGATGAATTAGATCAGTTCAAGTAGATTCCCTCCTTTAACTTTTGTTGGTTCCTATAATTTTAATTACATTTAAGTTAATATTTTTAATTTACCAGTTTTACTTGTAGAAGTCAATAGGGCAGAGGAAAAAATGATTGAAATTTTTTGTCATAGCAAAATTCTGTAAAGGAAGTGGGGGGTTTCTGTTCAAGACCTGTAATTATTCAATCAGAAGGGACCACACAAACTCTGAGCGGTTTAATCAGCTGAGAGCAACGTACGATTTTGACCTCTGGCCGGAGGGGCCGATGCCTGCCCCCGTGATGAAGGTGCTGATGGGCATCCACCGAGCTGTAGCTGCAAAGAGCTCCCTTTTGTCTTGCCCATTTAGTATTCCTCATTCTGCCGAGAAGGAACAAATGCAGGCTCTTAGGGGAGAGGGGGGCATCTCCATGCTATCTTTGCTGTCAAGACAATTTTAAGCTCCAAAGGGAATAGGTGGAGGTTGTACAGTTTTGTGGGACAATGGCTGGCAGTGGAGACAGTCATGTCATGTACTGTTTCCTTTGCTGAGACACAACAGCCCGTCTGTGCCATGCAGTTCCAGACTGTCACATATTTTCAGAACAATTTCCTGTGCCTACTGGGAAAAGAAATATGAAAAATTGTCCCTAATGAGCTAAAAATTATAAGATAGGGACTTTGTGTAGGTGTAGATCTGAGCAGAGCATCACTTTGTCTTCTTCTCAGTCTGATCCCAGAATTGATTCATTCGTTTCTGTAGTCCTTTCCAACAGAGGTTTCTTGTTATAAGAGAATGAGACTGACAGTGTCTTACTTGATTCTTTCTTATTTCCCTATGTAGTTCAAATGTAAAAAAAAATAATTCCTACTGTTTTAATGTATCCATGGGTTTTAATTTCTACCAAGCACTGCTGCAGCCGCGATTGCTGATGTCCTGATCGACGTAGTCATCCATTTCACCTTTACAATGAAGTGAGAGGGAAGGGGAAAAAGAATGCATGCACGTGAATAAATTGATAATGTCCTCTAGGCTAATAGCTCGTTTACCTTAAGCCATTCAAATTCCATTCAATTCATTTCTCAGCATAATTAAAGGGTGAACCAACTTCGATAAAACCTCCCTAATATATAAACTGCATTTGTTGTTTTGTAGATAAATGTGTATCTGTACACTGAAGCGTTCTCTTATTCACCAGGAAAGCAGAATATTCATTAGCGTTCCTGTTGCATCTTCCATCAAATGGACATATTAGGAGCTCAGGGAGAATTTATTGCCCTTTTCTGGCACAAGCAGTAGGTCTGGTATCAAAACCTGCACGTTCTCCAGAACCTATAATACACCTTGAGAAGCCCCCAGAGATCCTCGTGCCTTATCGTTATCCCTGGGGCGGCTGCTGTTTCCTTGCAGCCTGACACTGGCACTCACAACACCCAGGAGAGCGACTCGTCCTACCGCCAACAGAAGCTTGATGTGTTTTTCACTAGTTCTGAGGAAGCACAGAGCCTGGCACAAGTTCGAAACCAGTGCCGCAGGCCTGCGTGCCCTGTGGAGATCCCTGAGCCCCACGGCTGCACCCACGCCGTGGTGGGGAGGCTTTCACCGAGCCCCTTTCCCTCGGCTCCAGCAATGTCGAAAGAGCTCCGCGCAGTAAGAAACCCGCCCGCACCAGACTGAGCGCAGCTTTTCTTTGCCACCGTAGCCCAAGCCATTCGCTCCTGAGATCTGAGAGCTTCCCATCTTGCTTTTTCTTTAGGCAGTGCTGAAGACGTGCTTTTTTCGTACGCGCTACGCCCCCTCCGAGAGAGCGGGCAGATCTCAGCAGCGCAGACCTTGCATTGCTCATGATTTGCTGCTCTGTGGTTACATCAAATGTAATTTGGTTTGGTGGAGACTATTTTGGTGACTCTTCTTTTTTGGAACTCTGTAATCATACAGAGGCAGCTTTTGATCTCTTTGGTATATAATTAAGCTGTATCTATTGCTGTCTTTTTCTACAGAATAAGCGAGTAAACAAATGAATGAAAATGTGCTGGGAAATGACTATTTCAGCTGAGTTTTAAACCCTGAGAAAATCAGCTGTAGAATCGAAGTGTTGATATACTTTTTATTTTATCAGAATTAATCTCTTCCTAAAATCAGGATCCACACCAATAGTTTAAAGAAAGATTAATTAATTAAAAATTGTTGTGGGACTTAGTGGCGAATACAGTAATTGTAGGTGTATAATTTTGTAATATATATATATATTGTAATATATATGTATAATTTTGGGGTTGTATGCTTAACATGCATCTATTTAGTTATACGTAGTCATGTTTCCTTAAAAAAATATACAATATAATGACAAGGTTGCATATTAAAATTAATCTTTAAAATGAGAAACCCATCTTAAGTTTTCCAAAGTTATTTTACTGTATTATCTGCCAACTTGAAATTCAATAATCACAATATTACTTTTTACCTGACAGTATTATCCAGTTTGCGTGGAATCTCTGTGCATTTTAAAAATGGTCCACATAATATATCCACCTCTCCTACCAGTTAAGCAGGAGTAACTTTCTGGAACTTGACTATATGTATGCAGGCATAAAGAACCCTATGAAAATAGAAAATCAGAATAATTTATATCTTGATCTTGGTCACCTTTTGTTTCTCTTTCCATGCTGTTCTTGCAGCACAAGCATGTCCTGCAGGTGTCCAATTACTGTGCCCCGTAGACTGATTCTTATGACTCATCCAGTGTGTCTGAGCCAGCCACCCTATTGATGCAATTTCTCACATTTCTGCTGAAATTAAATAAGTACAGCTGCAGCTTGTCCTTTAGATACTCTTAGACCTGATCTCTGTTCAGATTTTGTATGGATGTAACTAAGTTAGGTTCGGGGTTTGTCCTGCGTTTTTCTGGAAGAGCTGTGTTTCGACAGGAAAAGAAAAGGGGGGGGGGGGTGGAAATTAAGTTTTAGTACAGGAAATGAAAAGTTTCCATATGAGAGAGAAGTTTTGATACGCAGTCTGTTTGCTGGTGAGGGAAAAACAAACCAACAAACCAGCAGTCAAATTCTTAGAGGTTTTTAGAAATAATAGTGTCGCACACGGTGTCCAATAACACAGGCAATGCCAGTACAAACTTTTAGTGGGGATCTTTGCATCACTAGACTTGATGGATAGATAAAACCTTGTATAGTCCTGTCCTTAGATAGCCTTCTTATCCTGGAATATACTGGAATATAGAGCACCTAATGGATGTGTCTACACCAATACAGAGAATTTTATGGCATGCTATACCAGGTCAGTTAAGCAGCTGGGTAATATCACCTGTGTTGCCAAATTTGCACAGGTAGTCTTTTTTTTTAATACAGGCAGAGCTGCAGGTAGAGCCAAATCCTATTCTTGTTGCCACTAGAGTAATCATCCCTGGGGATTAATTAGAAGGACTATTTATTGTATAATTCTGGATTCAGATTTCATGCTGAATAGCGTTAATTCAAGTACTTGCAATCGAGGATCACAATGTATCTTCATAATCTTTTCTTTTACTTTCATTGTTCAGAAAAGGTCCCGAGGCTGCTGTAAAGATAAGATTCTGTCTTTGAATACCGCCCTTTTTAATTTACCCCACACTAACTTTTCCAAGGTAAGATCTGGTTGTGTAAAGAATAAAGGGTTGCTGTTACCCTTGGTGCTTTTTTCAATCCACAGCCCAAGACAGAAGATGACTGCTTTCCTGTATGATCTAAAGAACTAGCATTTACACTGGATTTTGTATTTCATAGCTTTCTGTCAGGATAAAGGTGGCAAAGTTACGCTGCATGTGCTTGGCTTGTTATCTGCCCTTAAAATGGCAGATCTCTCAGAGAAGAGAACATCCCTTAGCTGAAAAATTATCTTTTCAGTTCAGATTTTCTTGGGATCAGTTTGTTGCACTGCTTTTATATTAGTGGAATAATTTCCAGTATATTAGCATACAAGATACATCATCCTTGGTTTTGACTCGGTGACATCAAAGAACACACATATTAGCTCTAATTCCTTATACCACCCCTCTCACGGTTCCTCATCTCCTGTGTTGTGCAGGTAGTATTATTTTTAAAACCAGATAGGAACTCAGAAGGGGACTTAGATCTTTCACCTGTGCTTTAGAAAAGAAATTGCATAGTTATTATCTGGAAACCCCTGGTGATTTTTAATGGGCACTGCTTTAGGAACACTCAGGGAAAGAAATATTCGAATTGGTTTTGGTTTTCAGCTGAAGAACAGTTTGTTTCTATGTTAAATGAAGTAGTGAAAACAAACAGTACGCCATCTGGCTCACCTACCTGCGTACTTCACCGGGAGGTTTTCAGATGTTCCCTCTGCCAGTTTACAATTTTCAAAACCCTGTATTACTCATGTGCTTTCTTTACCTACTGTTCTTCCCTGTCTAGGAATTTTCTTATTCCTCAAACTAAATTAGAATAAAAAATATCTGATTCTATTTTGCAAAGATTTTCCCTGTCTGTGGTTAGAATTATTTATCCTCTCATTTACAAAATCTTTAGTGTTTCCAGCATTCATAGCAAGTCTGTTAAGCAGAGGAAGAGGCCTCCGTGTTATCTGTGAGGTTGATATTCTCAGGGGACAGGATAACATTGAGTAGTCTTAATATGGACCAGTGAGCTCTCATTATAGAACAGATTGTGACTGAAAAGAAGGCTTTAGCTGCTTCTAAAGTGCTCGGAAAGATGTCATATGTTTTCCTTTAGATTACTTTTTTCTGCTTCAGTTTCTCAAAAGGAAGAAAATCCTGCAGAAAGATAAAAACATTTAACAGCTGGAAAGGTAATGAAGTACAGATGCAAATATTTCATTAAAACAAAACATTTATCGCTGATTTGCAACTTTTAATACTGTTTTAACCTAGTATAAAACACAAACATTTGTTCACAAGTCATTTTGAAAAGCATTGTGAGTATATAAATGACAGATCTGTCAGGAAGCATTCATGTGACTATCCAGTTATTTTGTTATTTATTATTTATATTGAATGTGCACGTACACCCCTACTCATAGCTCAGCGCTGTGGTTTTCTGAGTGCGATGTAGAGAGATAATAAAGAGATGTCCTTGTGCCAAACAGCTTGCGATCTAAATCCACATAATTTTACTCAACATGCAATTGGGAAATAGAAATGCTATCGTGGGAATTAACTGACCTGTGACACAGTGCAAGCAGGATAGTTATGTAAGACTGAATGGCTAGCAGGTAATTAAAAGAGTGAAGTGTATTCGTACAAACAACTTATCAAATAATTTTGAATAATGCAGATAATTTGCAGGCACCCTCCCCAAGCTAAATTAATTGGATACTGAGCATTCTAGCGATAGCTAGCAGACACTATTTTAAAAAAGGGGTATTTTTGAGTAGTTAAGAAGAGAAGTGGGATACTTAAACACATTCTAAACCCACCAGGAAATGGGAAATCTCTAGGGAAAAATAAAAAAGAGTAGTAAAGAGTTAATAGGAAATTGCAAAAAGCATTCCAAGTAACAAGGACTTGGTCAAATACAGATGCAAGGTAAAAAAGAACAACAAAATAAATCAGTGCTCTACTTAAAAAACAGATGATTTAGCAAGTAGTAGGGTGGCTAAGTGGTTGCTTTGTCTGTTTTTACAGGGGAGGCAGATGGAGATCTACTAAATCTGGGATTGTTTCCCTAGAGGCAGTAACAGGGAAGCTAGAAAATGTACAGGAATACAAGATATCGGGTCATAAAATGTCAGATTGCCTTAGAGGAACTGAAACTCAAGACATGCACACAGCTGTGAATTTTAAATTGAGTAAGGAAATAAATGAAGTTTTGAAAGTCTTAAATACTCGATCCAGAAACAATTCTAAAGAACTTCTTTACTGGAAAAAAACAAACAGGTGACAAACAAGGAACTGCAGGCCAGTGGGAAAAACTCTTAGAGAGCCTTCTGAAGGAATGTTGTGAGAAAATACCAGGAAAGTCTTCATTTGATTAAATGCAGGCATGGAAGATCATACATTTATGCACGGATAAAATATGGTGAAGTATGTCCTTCTTGATGACTGAAGTAAGTGGTTAGATTTTTAGTTGTGTTTTTTTAAAGTTCTGTTATCAGACATTAATTTTGAAGACTATAGAAGTGGGTGGAAATCTTCAGAAAATATGGCAAATGCCTCTCAAGGTTTTTCATCACAAATACATGGTAAAAAGCCATTACTGTCTTGGAATGGGCAGAGCGCATAGCAAACACAGAAGGCTGCCCATATTCAGTTAAATTCAAGAGAAGGTGAGTTTAGAGAGTCTGGCCCGATGACCCTGGGAAAGAGACATGTTGAGGTAATCACTTAGAAACATCTCCCATTACAAGAGGAGATGGTGCTTAACGGATGGGAAATACTGAACTAACTCTATCTGTAGTCTCTGTTTCTACATCTCGTCTCCCAGTTTCTGAAGTCTTTTTTTACTGAAACATTTCTCACCAAGGCTAACATTGAATGGGTTATTGGAGAAGCCAGTTGAAAAGGCGCACTGGAAATACTTGGGTTTATTTCCACAGAGGGAGACTTGTGTAACATGCCTTGGAAGTATTTATTCTTGTTGTTGCACCTTGTGTTATGTGCCTTATGAGATCACCAAAAATGCAAATCAACACTGGGAGCCTGGAGCATTAGAACACTAAGTTCATATTTTGCACAGACCACACACAACCCCAATAAACCTCCAGACCTATATTCCTACTCAAATCCCCTGTGGTGCTTAGGCAGCTCATTTTTGAAATGGACGATAATAAAAAAAATATCAAGCTTTAATTGTCATAAAAAGTACAACCGTCAAGTAAAGAAAGACTTCCTTACAATAAGTAGTTGGCCTTTCATACAAATAAAATGGATTTGTGTGGAGAACTCAGCAGTTCCTTATTGTTCTGGAGAAAAGAGAGAAGAGACTTAGATTTCTTGCACTGTCTCTCACAGGGAGAATCACGTCTGTGAGGGTCACTTGAAGCCTCCCAGTGGTGACCTCTTCTCATAATCAGATACAAAATGTCATCCGGTTTTACTATTGCTGTTCAGTTTGGCTGGAAATATCTCCCAGCTCTTGGGATTTCCCTAACTGATTTTGGGTGTGAGCATCCTTACAGGGTTTGCTTGCGTGCACCAGTCTGCATGGAACTACACCTTCACTGTCAAACGTGCACCACACTAAATCTATTCTCAATGACAGATGTTTTAAAAAAACCAAACCCACCCAAGTTTATTTGGGTTGAGCCAAATTTTAAGTTCTGAATAAACTAATGTTATAAAACTTTAATTCACACTCGGCACGTCTCCTCCCTACTCTACGTATTTGTAACTTCACTCAGGATGGGATTCCACTTCTACTGGTTTTTTAAATTGGTTTATGCAGCTTTTCAATGGAAATGCAGCAAGTAGCAGCCTCTCCTTTCCACAAGGTTCCTCGGCGTTCACAGACCAGTTGTTTCCTCAGAGCTCTTCCTGTCGCTCACACCACTTTTACAGTTGTTTTGATATTCAGCTCCCAAGAATTACTAATTGTACGGGATCTGTAATTTGATAACTTCTCGTGTGAGTTCAGTGTTTTGGCAGAGATGAAATGTGACACTTTGATAATACAGATCACAAAGCATTTTAAATTTTCCACCTTTCCCACCTATACCACCTTCTAGACTCCAGCACCTGCCAGGGAGCTGGAGTCAAGGATGTCAGGTTGCATAGTGGAAGACTTAACTGAAATGCTTTATAAAGATGTTTACAATTATGGGTTAAACGTTACTGTTTCTGATGAGAAGAGTCCTTTGAAAGAGAGTTCCAAGATATACTTTCACATAGAGTGTTCAAAACCATAATTATCTATCCACCATTACGTCTCTCTGTAGGAGGCTGATGGTTAGCATTCACTGAAATATCATTTTTTTTAATAAAAAGTAATTCATAAACCTAGGGAACAGAAATGTATTTGTTCTGAAGAACGTTATAGGATTCACAGGGGTTCTTAAATGTTTTCATCTCAACAGCAAATACGGTGCGTGGTCATTGTAGACCACTTTTCAATCTGAAATTGAATAAAATCTCTATGGCAACTACAACAGCCGTTTACATAGAAAAATAATATTGTGTGAACATAATATTCTTAGTTCTTTACAATAGGATTTAGCACTTGGATATAAAGAAACACACTGCTGATTTTTTTTTTTCCAATCCTGATAAATATTTTGAGATCTCTGAATATATTTTGGAAAATTGTTCTAAATTTCATCAAGTTTATCTTAAAAAGGGCTAAAAGCTAGAAAAAAGATAATAAAATACGAAAATATTGGCTATTGCTAATGTCGATTACACATGGATTTTCCTTTTTAAGATAATCTGATTGACCCCAAATCCTGCCATCCTGTGTCTTTTGTTTATTTATTTATTTTAATTCTGTGATCTGAGCTACTGAAGGGGTTGTGTACACTCGCTATTTCTCTACCATTGGCCCAAGGTTTCAGTAGTGGATTTTTCCTACTGTGTCATCTATTCTGCCGATAGAGATTCAGACAAAATCAGAATTTCTGGGGAAAAAAAAAAAAAGTGTCCTGTTTTCAGCTTCTCTTTCTTTCTATAGGAGAAATCAGCAAATCTTTCAAAAACACTGAGTTGAAGCTTTAGAGTTCGAATTTCTTCTGAGCAGAGAGTTCATGGTAGGTAAAGCACCAGAAGAAGGGCTGTATTCATGTTTTCGCAGGATGATTAGTTCAAGCTCTGGTTATTTCCTGTCCTGAATTATAAAAGAACTTATTGAACATAGAACTCTAAACAAGGTATGATGCAATACTTAATGGTATTAAGTAGCACTGCTCCTCTCCAAAAGGTGAAATTAAAATACAGCAAGAAGATTTTCTCCAATTTTAAATGCCTTTGTTTTTTCCTTTCTGCAGAGGAACAACAAATTAAGTACCGCAGGATTTCCCCTGTTTGCATCATGTTCTCCAGGAGGGACATCTGAATTATAAAAGCTGATACTATGAAAATGTTTATACTCAGGTTTGTATTGATTTTAATGTTTCTGTCACTTAGAATATTGGTTTTTTTCCATTAAATACACTTACTAAAACTTATGTTTTCTAGTATAATGATTATGTTGAAAAAGCAGGTTTGTACTGGTTACAGAACAGGACAGGTGATGCTTGTTGGTTTGCACGGCTCGCAGGTGGGCTGGCAAAGACAAAGCCTTGGAAGTCTCAACAGCGGTTTGTTTAAATTTAGGAAAAAAATACAACCCCTGACCACCAGAAACTGAAGAGGGGCAAGAAAAGCAGGAGACACAGTGTCCCAGCAGGGGTTGGGTTTGAAAGTGTTGCTTCTGGGACAGGGCTGAGGTAATTCTGGCACAGGAATTCCCAGAGAAATCGGAAAATACTGAGGTAACCGTCACAGGGCTCTGGGTTTGCCCAGGGAAAATAAACACACTGTGCAGGAGGAGGCTGCTTTATGGCAGCCGGTTGCGTCCCTCTGCACTGGGCCCCTCACTCCAAGAAGGACACTGAGGGGCTGGAGCGTGTGCAGAGGAAGGCAACGAGGCTGGGGAGGGGCTGGAGAACAAGTCCTGTGAGGAGAGACTGAGGGAGCTGGGGGTGTTTAGCTTGGAGGAGGCTGAGGGGAGACCTCATCACTGTCTACACCTGTCTGAAAGGAGGTTGTGACGGGGTGGGGGCTGGGCTCTTCTCCCAGGTGACAAGAGGGAATGGCCGCAAGTTGCGCCGGGGCAGGTTTAGACTGGACATTGGGAAACATTTCTTCACCGTAAGGGCTGTCAGGCCCTGGCACAGCTGCCCGGGGAGGGGGCCAGTCCCCATCCCTGGAGGGGTTGAAAGGACGGGCAGCTGAGGCGCTCCGCTTTAGTAAGGGGACGGGTGCGCTGGACTCGACGATCTCGCTCTTTCCCAGCCCAGCGATTCGATGATCCCACGAGGCCCGGGGTCCCGCTGCAGCGGGGTCCGCGCTCGCACCTCGGGGCGCTCCAGCCCTCGGCGGAGCCACCCAGACGCCGCTCCCGGACTCGAGGGTGGGCACGGAATCGGCGCCGCCCACGGAGAGCCCGGTGCGGGGCCAGCCCTTCCCCGCGGCCAGGGCGACGCGGCCACAGGTGCCGTCCGCACACCCCCCCCCCTTCGCCGGTGCGGGCGCACCGGCCCCGCCCCGCGGACGCGCCCACGGCCCCACCTGAGCCACCGAGGCGGGGCGGGGGGGGGCGCATGCGCCGGGGCGGCGGCACGGGGGGAGCCGCCTGGCTCCGGGGCACTTGGGGTGCGCTCGCTTCGGGCTGGCCGGAGCGGGGCTGCTGCCCTCCCCTCCGTCTCGCCGGCGGCCGAGGTAAGGGGCGGGCGGTGCCCCGGGGCCCTTGCTCCGTGTCACGGCGAGCAGGATTTGGGCGATGCCCAACCGGGGCGCGGGCAGAGCCGGGGTCCCGCGGGGCGCTCGCCCGCTCCGCGCCGCCGGGCAAACTTTGCGGGCGGGCGGCGGGGCGGGCGCTGCGGGTGCGGGGCGGGGAGCGGAGCGGTGTCCCCGGGGCGCCCGCCCGAGCGGGTTCGGCGGCGGCTCTCGCAGCGCTGTGTTTGCTTCCAGGCGCCTCTAAATAGGTCAGGGTCTCCGGCAGCTCTCGAGGTTGGTGGAGCCGTTTTCCGTGCCTCGGAGAGGCTCGAGGCTTCGTTCCTGGGCTCCCGGGCTGGACGGAGCCGTTTTCTTTGCAAACCGAATGACTTTTGAAAAACAGTTGCACGAGCGTAGCTCGGCTCGCTTGTTTTGTAAATCACGACGGCTTCGGGAAAGGTAGATTTCTTCAGGAAGCGAGGAATTAACCTACGTGAAGGGGTCATCCTTGATGAGCTGCTCATTATCTGCGCTGAGCGTAAGCCCTTGGCTTGCCGAGCTCCTTGCTGAGGAGCCCCTCGGGGGTGCTCACAGCCTTCCACTCCAGGTGCCGGTGACACTGTTTCAAAAGGGAGAGGTAGGTGCGAGGCTGTTGTTTTCTGCGAGAACGGACACAAAATGTCCTTATTTTCGCGAACCGTGTGAATATTTATGCACGTGTGAATGAAAACGTTTGTTTTCTCTAGACTTTTGACTCCTAAACAAACTAAGGAATCCTCTTCGTGGCTTTTAAATCTTCTGGGCGCTGGGTCTTTATTGTTAAACTCGAATGAAAATTAAAAAGTTAGAAAAGTATGGCACTGTGACCACTCGAAAGCTTCAAAGTGAACGTTTAACTGCAGCTAACCACTACTTATAGAAGGAGGGAGCTGATAGTTTTATTTCCCATCCTCTTTGCTGCTACTTCAGTGATGTCTTTCACAAAGTATAAAACCGAGGTGCAAAAACGTCCCCTATTACTGGTCAAGAACCTGTAAGTTTTCTTACCTGAATGAAAAGTAATACGAAATAGTAGTGTAAAAACATTAAGTTGATGAGGGCACATATGTGAAATTGCAGCAGATACAGATTAAGCCTTGCTACTGCAGGTCCTGAATGAGAGGTAATGGTAGGACCCTGGTGAGAGGGTTAGGCTGGTGAATGCAGGAGGACGTGCTCTTTGCAGCTTTGCAGCATTATGCTCACCAGTGGATGCAGCTGCCCCCTGCCCTGTTACTTCAGTTTAGCAAAGGAGAAAAGTTGTCTCTTTGCACAGTCCGTAGCTCACACTAGAGGGGTTTGAATGAGTTATGCTGCTTCTCCTTTTCTGAATAAGTAATCTTGCTACTCCTTCCAACTGACCAGGTCAGTGGGCATCTTAGATCAAAGGGATGAGGGACACGTGTTTTCTCTCCTTTCTTCTTTTTGGCTGCTAAGGTGTTCTTCCATGGTCACAATTTTTTTTTCTAGTGTTTGGCCTCCCCAGGTGCAATTTTTTTTTTTTTTATACCTTACACCTTTTCCAGTGAGCAGAGATTGATGTGATTGTATGAACCCTGCAAGCAGAAGAGAAATGGGGAGTTTTGAAATTGATCACATTACTAATTTCTTTATCTGTTGTTTGATTAAATAATCAAATAGGGAAGGAAACAATCCTCTTAGGTGGTAAGTTACCAGGTTCCTGTGGTTTTTCCCTGGTTAGTGATATAAGGGATGCTTTGTTGAACTTAGTCATTAGCAAAAAGTAGCTGGTATCAAGAGATGGTGCAGTCTTGCCTCTTTCCGCACTAGCGGGAGCTGTCCATCACCCCTGTGCTCCATCTGCTCTGCACACCCTCTCACCAGGGATGAATGCACTCACACCCGCAGCAGTCTCTCTTAACCAGTTTTTCTCAACTGCCTGCATCTTTTTTTTCCTCTTTTGAATTCCTTCAGCTAAGCTTTAATTGAGAGGATGTCTTCCTATTGGAGTACAGTTGCTTGGGGACAAGGCCACATAAAAGCAAGAAAAAGCCTTATGGAGGATAATCTTTTGAGGGAGCGTAGATTTGTTAGTTAATTACCTCTGGAAGTCCTTGGATTTCAAACAGCAGTGAGGATTGCTGCATAAAACATAACAGACACTTAACCTTTGTTGCAGTCTTTGCTTTTCAGATTATCACAGGGGACTGTGGTTTGAGAACATTTGCTCTAAGAATTTGAGAATGTATGAATTGAGGCATTAGTGTTATTTTAAAAATGGACGTATGGTACAACTGTGGTAATCTAAAGTCCTGAATCATTCATCAGACTGTGTTGGAATGTAACAGAGTATGGATCTGGAGTGCAAGGTTGTCTAGTTTAGTGAAATAAGCTGCAAAGCTCGGGTCATCTGTAGTTAATGTGAAGAAAAGTTGACTTTGCAGTCTGAAAGCTTGCTTTCTTAAATTCTGCCATCTCTTTGTTATGTGCTTAAAAACATTGAAATTCCTTGAATGTCAACTTGTAGCAGATAAATATTTTAGTCCTGTTAACTTTCATGTTTCATTCAGAAAATTATACTACTTAATATGTCACCCGTTGAGATACAAGCATGAATATCTTATTGGATGTTATCCTGAATTACCTCTGATGCAGCAGAGGTAGAGGCAGATGTTAAATGCCATAATATCCCACTTAACAAAAGGGGAATTTACCCAGATCCACAGACTGCACTTGCATCTTTTATCCTCAAGCTGACGAATGCACAGGAGTTGAAGGAATTGCAGGAACTTCACTCTCTTGTGTAACCATAATATCCCTCTAGCTGCATAGGTTGGAATTTTTACCAGGTACTCTGCTTGCCTAACTTAACATATGCGGTTCAAATGTTGGTTGAAGGGCTATTTTCTATTTTTGCCTGCAGGTGCAAATTATACAGGTCCTCTTCAAAGGTAATTTTTTTCTTTTTACTGCAGCCTCACAGAGCATGCATAATCTTACTATAGGAAGTTTACGGGTTTTATTATTTAACAAATGACATTGTTTTCAAAACAAAACATCTAAAACAATTTAAAAATGTGTGTTCTAAGGATTTATAAATGTTTTTCATAAAATTCATCTGTTTCCTGATTTTACGTAATGCACAGAGCAAACTGGGGAATTACAACAAAAACTGGATCTGCACAGTGCAAGTCATTTGACATCATTCTAAGTTGCTGGAGAAGATGCTGCAAAACAGTAGCTGCTATTCTAATACATTCAGTGGAAGCATATATTATTAAGTAAGCATTGCTTAATTTATGGCATCAATAGCATGTTGGTAAAAATAACAGAGTACTTGGTAATTTGTTTTGCTATAATGTGGCTTTTAACGACAGGAGGTCAGGGTCTTAGTCTCCCCAAAAGAAAGCCTTTTTTTGTTATGTCCTGCAATATATCACATTTCATGAAGTTGAGCTCATATTTATGCCCATTAACTGTCACAACTTGATTGTGTTTCCGTTCTAGATTAGTGTTCTCATCTGATTGTCTGCAATAATTCTTTTGAATTTCTCAAGTGTAAAGCATAAAAAACTTACCACCTATGTTGTACATTCTGCATACAACCGTGATTTTTCTTATATATGAGAGAAAGCCAACATTGCTTTCTACAAACGTATTAATTAATGTGTTAAAAATTCATTAGAGAACCTGAGCTGTCAAGGCTTGTAAAAATAGAAGCCTTGTAAACCAATCTAACTATATCAGTGCAGTTCCAGTCCTTTACTTATCAATATCAGTACCTTACCAGTTTGCTGCTGTTGAACTGCCAGACAGGTCTTGTAATGACAGGTGGTGCTAATATACATCTAGGCATGTTAAAACCATGCTAATTATATTATTGATGATTATCTAGATATGTGCACATTAGGCTATTATGAAAACATTGCTAATAATTCATTCCTCAAATTATCCAATAACACTTTGTTTATTGACGACAACATTTTGGTGTTAAATATTTATCATAAGGAATTTAAGAGCAGGCTTAGCTCAACGTGAGTACAAGTAGGTGCTTTAAACACTTAAGATCCTTTTCACCTTATGTTGTATACAGAAATTCTTGTCAATTTCATAGCCTTCTCTGTATTTGTTTCATAGGTTTTGAAAAGTCGCGCGTCTTCCTTGAACGCAGATACTGCACAAATAGGTTTCACCTTACAGATAGGTGAAATGCACTTTTTTCTGTGGCAGGATGCAGGGTCTGCATAATTATGCATCTTGGTTCACGAATTTTTAGATAATTTCCTGGTGATTTTGCTGCCTGACAGAATGATGGGTTGTGATATCAGTAAAAAGCTGTGGTTCTCCAATATACCGAACGGCATTTAATTAATCTTGGCTTTCCATCGGTGAACTGTTTGGTGCAGACATGCCAGTGCTGAAAGCACAGAGGACTGGGACGCACCTGCAACTAAATCATTCAGTCTGCATGGGAAGCAGGGTGATCTTGTCTCCTCCAGCACACTGAATCGTACTGAGAGGTGTCTCACCAAGTCTGCTCTTGCAAACGAATCACAAAGCGCAAAGCCAGTCTGCTCTGTGATGCCGTTTGCCCCATTACTTGCATCTGTGTGGCAGGGAAGAAGACCAAGACTACAAGACTAGGGTAAATCTTGTGTATGAAGGAGGATTATGTAATCCCTTACTAAAGAACAACTCTGAAATGATGGCGAATCTTTGACTTAGAATTACAAATGCATATAGAGTGGGATATATGGTGAAGATCAGGAGACTGAAATAAAATTCACTGAGGTGAAGTTTGAATTATATTGTGACATTGAAACATATTTTTTTTGGTTTTAACGCGCTGTGGTGTTCTCACGGTCTGTGAGGCATTTGGCATAGCGTGGTGGCCAAAATGTTGCCGTTCTACACCCCATGTCTTCTCGTGCTGAGTGGTTGGTAATCAATGGTGGCTGGTGCAGTGCTGATTCCCAGCAGAGGATGCAACCTACTGAATCTTTAACACTGCTCAGCATTACTAAACTTGTAAGATCCAAGTTTATAGCATAAGTGGTTATGACCGAAGGCTATGTTGTTCTCTCTGTATATACTTTTGCAGGTACCAGAAAGTCGAACATATGGTGTGAGATATTGTTTAACAGCTCATGCTGTTGAGTTTAATTTGACACTTCTCAAAATATTCTATTAAAATACAATAGAATATTAGGTCTCCCTAGTCCTATTACAATTTGATACAATTTCGAAGATTAATTTATGGATCAGTTATGTGACAGGCAGCATTAGTACAGTATGCTTCAAAATGGGAGAGGGAAAAAAAGTATAATATTTTTCATGTAACTTGGTTTACAGTGTATGTCTCTATCATAATTTTTAGCTTTAAAAGCATGCTTGTTTTCCTAAGCCAGGGGGGAAAAAAAAAATGAGCACAAAAACTTGTTATCAAGACATATCCCATGGAAGGGTGAGTTTGGGTAAGATATTAAGTAAACATTCTTGAAAGTCTTAGTCTGCCCTGTGCAGTCGGACTTCCAAAGAAGGTATAAGAACTTCATAATGGGATTTTATAATGGAAATGCTAATACAAGCTAGCAAAGGAGAACCTAGTCTCTATCTTTGCATGAGTGCAAATGACAACAATAAAAATTGCATGATCTTCCCTCTTTTGGTCACCTGCTAATAATTGGATTTTGAGTCTTTGACTTGGAATTGTAAATACATGTAAAGGCCTTGATGCGCTTCATCTTTGTTTTAAAATGAGATTGTTTAATACATGTTACTAATTAAGAAACTCCCTCATAAATCATAAAGCGTTACGGGAAAAGATTCTGCTTTCATCCATTTCTGCAGTCTGTTTTCTGCAATGCAGGTACAGTCTATGCCAGACGGCTGCACATTTGGTAGATTGTGGGGCCACATCAATACTGTGCTTGGTGCTTAGCGTGGTCCCTTGTTAATCAGAGAAACAGGAATAGCCATATTATAGACACCAAATAGCATTAAGACAATTTAAAAGTTGCAAATGTAACTATTTTAAAGTTAGGAAATGCCTGAAAGTGTTGTTTATACAACCTTAACTGAGCCTGTTGGGATGTATAATCATGAGTAATTTTGTTTTTTTGTGGACAAATGCAGACTTTGTGCACAGGATAGGTAATGCCTGCTTACTGACAAGTGGCTTCCTGGATCCCTTGATCCGTGGCTTGCCATTGCTCTGAAAATATGGGCTTTTCACTTGGTGCTCAGCCCATGGTAGCTGCGTGCTTCACAAACAGTAAAACTAAAAGTTAATTTTTGCCACAGATCTGTGTCTTAGGAGGGAGCTGCGGCACAGAATATTTAGATGCTCAGTTTGAGAGTCGTGGGGACTGGAATGATGTAGTGTGTGTTCACAGCAGAGCTTCTGTGCCTTGAATTGCAGAGTGAACATTCAGCACTTTTATAGAGCAGTTATCAAGTTGGGCTCCCAGAAAAGAGGTGCGCAAGTAGTGATTGTGGAAGGATTGATGCAAGCAACTTGTCTAGCATTACTCGCAGCTCTGTAGTAGAGCCCCGGCTACAGACAGATTCTGCACTGCAGCATTCAAGTGCCTTAACCTTGAGAGCATCATTTTCTCTTGCAGTCTCCTGCTTTTCTTCCCGCTTCGACAGCAAATGAGGTAGTTTTTTTCAGGAGGTAGCTGTTCTTGTGGCTTACGTTGTTTTGTCTTGATTCTTCTGCAGTCTGTGAGGAGAGAGGGGAAACGCGATAATTTAAAGATAATTATTTTTTTAAAAAAACCCTCAAGCTATACAATCTGTAAGCTCTGTCCTAAAACTCATGGTAAACCTTGAACTGTTCATCAAGTGCATTTCAAATGTTTATATCTAGAGCGTGGCTTCTGGGGCTTTTGAAATGATTGAAGAAATGAGGAAACTGACTTTGTACTACTGTGCTGAGCAGCATTAGAGGCTTGATGTGCTTTGTGTGAGTTTCACTGGTATTTGCTCAGGTACCATCAGATCCCAGTCTGGAGAACTTCAGTGCATTCTTTTGCTCAGGTGACACTGAAGACAGCGGAATCTTATTGTCAACAGTTTTGGGCAGCCAACATGGAGTTATGACGCTCCTAGTCCCATAGGTTTTATGAAGACTCTGAAGTACTCAACATATGGATAGGGATATTTGGTGCTATTGCCTTATTCTAGATGGTATTAAACTGCTAAAAGTTAGCATGTGTTGTCTGCAAATGTATAAAATATGAGGATGGAAATCAGTTCTCTTAGGAAGTATCTGAGACTCCTGTAGCTTTACTGATCTAGATTTGAGTAAGTCTGAAACCACTGTACCGAGGATCCCTTCTCTCTCTACTGCAGGCAGTTGACAGATGCTCTGGAACAAGTGATATTCCTGAAATGCTAGACAAGAGCCTTCTACACAGACATTTTATTTCTGTTTCAAACAGGTTTGAGAAAACATTTCAAGTCAAATTCTACTGTCTTTCCTTGACCTGTGGGTTAGTTTCACCAACTCAAGAATGCTACGAAAATAGCTTAAGACACCAGACAGTGGAGTTTTACAAACTTCGAGCACCAGAGAAAGTCACATTGATGATCAGTAATAACGTATGTTGACAGAACTAATGTCAAAACATGATTGTATTGTCAACTTCATAATTTGGTTATATTGTCAGCTGTGTTGCAGTGCCATATGTTAACTCTGTAAATTTGATGAGTCTCAATTGTCCTCTTCATAATTACGATTTATGATGTAACTCAAATAGGATGGGGAGGAAAAGCCAGAGGTAGGCAAAAGAGGAATGCTGTGATGCTTGTTTTTCAGTCTTTTAATGAATTTGCATTAGCCAGTATTTCTGCATAAACTTGGTGGCAGTATGTTGTTGAAGTTTAAAAGAGCTGGAAATATCGCTACCCTTGAAGAAACCCCATGGATCTCTCAAATGTGTTATTTGTAGCGCTCAGAAACTTTTCTCCTTGCTTCCATAATTGTAAATATCAAATTCCTATTTAGTAGTTTTGTAAGAAACTATTTGAACTTTCTTCTTCATCCTTAAAGTGGACATCAAGATTTTGAGCAAGGACAGGAAAACTGCCTTCTTGTTCAGAGGAGAAGATTTATACTAATCTAATTTGGCAAATGTCTTGTGTGTTTAGGGGTTTTTTTTGGTTGGTTGGTTGGGTTTGGTTGTTTTTTTTTAAAAAAAAATAGCACATGCTGGCGTTAAACCCCAGATGAATGACACAGAATGGCAGCAAGGAATTTGTGCCTGACAAGAGTGTGTGGGGTTTGTAATCTCTTCATGCAGCACCACAGCTGCTTCCTGCCTCATGTGTTGTATGGAGTTGTGTGGTTGTGGTAACTATGGGAACTGTCATGGCGAGTTAATAGTCAATAACATATTTCATGCTGAGCGTGGGGGTCTTGGCGATATGGCTTTTGTACACTACTACTGTATAAATACATTTGTATTGACGTGATGTTTTATGTGGAGTGGCTCTTGTTTTTACAGAGCTGGAGATCACGTTTTGTGTTGCACTGCGTCAGAGTTTTGAATGTTTCCAAGTATGAATTTTTGGCATTTATTGTTATGTTGGTACTGTCATGCTCCTTCCACCTTATGAGATCCCTCACATTCCTTTCATGCCGATGACTTTGGGTGATAGAAGTACTTTATGTTGTTTAAAAGGGTCATTTCAGCTTGCATTCCTGGGTGGACTAGTTAGCGGGCATTAGTGATTTTTATTCTTTTAAAGCATTTTCAGAATTTCTGTAAAATGCTGGTTACTAGGATTTTTATAGAATCATAAGGTTGGAAGAGACCTCTGAGATCGAGTCCAACCATGCCTGTCTCCCTACTAAACCCTGTCCCTAAGGAACTCATCTACCCATTTTTTAAACACCTTCGAGGATGGCGACTCCACCCCCTCCCTGGGCAGCTGTGCCAGGGCCTGGCCACCCTTTCAGTGAAGAAATTCTTCCCAATGTCCAGTCTGAACCTCCCCTGGTGCAACTTGTGGCCATTTCCTTTTGTCCTATTGCTGTCACTTGTGAGAAGAGCCCAGTCCCCACTTGTATTTTATGTTTTTCCAAGAAGCCGTAGGCAGAACTTAATTCACTTATCAGAGTACTGCCAGATGCTTCTTGGAGTTAGTAGGACAGTGTGAAGATGAATAACTTCCTTGAGATTGCATGGGATATTTCAGGTTTGAAGGTCAGGAGAGAGCAAGCTGTGGGGTGTTGTGGGGCTGACTGCAGTCAGCCCTGTCTGACCCCTGCAGCTTGTCTCTGCTGTTCCTGGTCATCCTCCACACCTGCCTTGCCCTCAGGCAGGTTAATGCCTTGTTCTTTGGCCTTTCCTTCAGTAATTGTATTTCTTGGCTTTTTCTAATTTCTTGACCCCTGTGTTGGCTTGGTGAGCTTAGGTGGCCTAGTTGTGTATCTAATACATGTCCACCTTCCAAATTGCAGCCTAACTCTACAAATTGCAAGAGCGGCCAGCAACTTGCTGGGATACCCCAGTAAAATGTGAATATTCAGATAGATGCTGCCTCATTTTTAATTAAAATGTTTTTGAGCCCCTTTTCCACCCAGTCAAGCCTGAAATAAAAGTAGTTTTTAGAAAATTCACATACCCTATTTTTTTTCTTTTTTGGCATAAAAGAGGAGTCCTCTTTATTTTTACAACTTAATTGTCAAACGTGAATGCGTTCAAAGTGGAAAACTTTGTTTGTTGTAAGGTATTTGGTGGGAAACCAATGTTAGACTGCCATGTAAGCACTTGACTACTACTTCAGTTACACATTAAGACTGAATATGTATATTTTAAAATGTATATAGTTAATTACTCTGAGATTAATTTTCTTTCATTTGATGAATTGCCTCAGTAGCTACAATTGTCAAGTCAGTAAAAAAAAAGGTGAAGAAGGAATAAAAATAAAACGTATCTACATCTATAAAAATCCTTTAGAGAAAAAGCTCTTGGAGTTAGAGCATCAGCCTCATGCTGTAGTTTTATATGAACTTGATGTATTTGATTTCTTATCCACTAACGGGTGCTCTAGGTGTCACAGTAATATTATGGATACTTAAAAGCCCTCTTGGGTTGTGAGACATATACATTTCGGTTACTGTGTCTGCATCAGATTTACTTCTAACCCTTCGATGATCTTTTACCAAATAACTGCATTGTCTGAGAAATCTGGCATCAGGAAATAGATTGTTTTTTCTTGAGTGAGCCATATCTCACCGGCGAAGGAATCCTATAAATAGCCTGAAGTGCTCACACTTAAGTTTAACTGCTAGGTTTAGGTGCATTTGATTAATGCTTTGCCTCAGTGCATATAGAGATTTCTTGGGTTGTGATTTTCTGTCTTCAGAAGCATAGGAGCTTGCTCTAATTTGAAAAAACTTGGCTAAGTTCAAAGACAACACCTGTGTGCAAGGAAGAGTTAAATCTGTTATTAAAAAAAAAAGAGGAAAAAAAAGGCTGACTCAGGGTTTCACAGGGCTTCCATGCTAGAAAATTAAATATCCATGTGCTTCATATAGCAATGCCCACCTCCTAGAAGAAAATATGTGTCTGTTTGAAATGTCTTTTACTATTTTACAATATTTTATACAAAACATGGTCAGTTTTAGGGCTCTCTGATATGCAACAATGGAGAATTATATGTTTAGCTGACCCTTTAATTAGCTCTCATTCTGTCACGTGTGATTTATAGCTCCTTGACTTCTATGTAAAAATGATATATGACTTAAAGTGGAAAGCTAGAATGGGTTCACACCTCTAGTTGTTTAATGGGTTCCCCTAGCTGGGTGACTGGTGTGCTGGAGGAGAGGAAAGCAGCCATAAGCATCTTCTCATTTATTATGGCAAGGATTTAAAAGTCCATGTTGCTGTGACTTACGGTTGTTTGCTTCCTTGGCACATATA
This sequence comes from Neomorphus geoffroyi, assembly GCA_033558235.1. Classification (NCBI taxonomy): domain Eukaryota; kingdom Metazoa; phylum Chordata; class Aves; order Cuculiformes; family Neomorphidae; genus Neomorphus; species Neomorphus geoffroyi. The sequence continues at coordinate 38,715,136 of JAUMJM010000027.1, forward strand.
GAATTCAGTGGAGCGAGGAGGGAGTGTGACTCCTCCATAAAGCACAAAAAATAGCAGTAAAGAGATGCAGATGCAATCTTTCTTGCTCAAACTTAGTTTAATGTAGTTGTTCCACATATTTGGAATCTAGCTCTAACTTTTTCTTGGTACTGAAGAAATAGTATTCCAGCATGATTTAATTCCAATAATGGAGTGGAAAACCCTTAGGAGGCCAACTGGTTTTGTTAGCTAAGGGGTTTGGGGAAGGTTTTTTCAAATGGCTATTTGTCTACTAAGTAACTTTTTTGGGGGGAAGAAGTAACTTGTTTGCTGCCTTTCTCTTAGGCTTAAAGTTTCTCTAGTTATGTTTCTGTTATTTTCTGAATATTTGGCTTTGCAGCATCTTTGATATGGTGGTTCTGATTCTTCAATACTGAAAATTGAGATTAGTTATTTCTGAATTCTTAATAGTTTAAGTGTTCTAAGTGTGTATTCTTGAGTGAAGGGTGGGAAAAACAGGGATAACAGAAGTGAAGCTGCCTTCGAAAATCATTTGGTTTCTGTTTGGGGCAGCTGCTTTTAGTGATCTCTGGGAGGAACCATCTGAGGTACAGGAGTAGAATGAGAAGTCTTTTTTTATTTTGCTACATAGTTTAAGTTCAAGAATTACCACCTTCTGCAAAGAGTGCAATAACATTGCAGGTATACCTGCTTCTAGCATCTGTGTGAGTTCCAAACACACACATTTAATTCTACAGCTGTTGTGATCTATAGGCATTTTCTACATGTTCCGGGAAGCGGCCATTCCTTATTTAGTCTTTAGCCTTTGCTGGGTCACATCTGAGTGTTGGGATCTGTCCTGAGAGATCTGTAGGTCCATCCTTTCCCCACTGCCTGGGGAAGTTTGGATTTACCACTATTAATCTGTAAAGAACAGTGTGGTACCTTTGCAGTTTCTGTGATACTGTATACGGGAACTACTGGGTTTGTGAATGATGACTGTTACCTACTCCCATGGTGGGGGAGATACAGTATCAGACATATTTTGGGGGTTTCACAGAGGGTAATGTTTTGCCATTGCTAGATGTTTATTCGTTAATTAAATATTTAAATATTTGCAGAATTTACAAGTTCTTCATTCAAATTTCTGATCACTCTCTTATATTTGTAAATATTTGTTCAATGTTTGTGGACTTTACAATCTCTTTTGGAACCAGCAGTCTTTGGGACAGCTGTTTCAGGAATACTTCAGGTAAGTGGTGAAAAAATAGCAACACTTTCCCTCTTCCAGGTGTCCTTCAGGTTGGTTTAATTATGCAGGTGGGCTGTGTAATCACTGTTGCGCTTGTGTCTTGGGCTTCTGGGCATTGGATTCTAGTCATAATTTTATCTGTAAGAGAAACTGACTTGCCATTTTACAATTGCAGTTTGTGGTTGCTTCATAATTGCAGTTTGTGGTTGCTTCATAATTGCAGTTAAGATAAATATAGTATTCAAAGAACTATGCAACATTGTGATGTTGTGGCAGAGCTTGAGAAATCAGTGTCAAGCAAAGACTACTGCTATTGAAACGCAGATCAGCCCTCTTAAACTCTATATTTGGTGACGTGTTAGCTTGTAATTCCAGAAGAGAATTACAGAAGCTTTCCCAGCACTTCTGAGATTGTTGCAACTTCTGGGAAATCTCAAACAAGCTGTAATTTCTGCTAGACCTTTCAAGGAGACTGTTTTGTAATATATAATAGGGATCTTGCATAAAGCACAAGGAACATGAGAAGAGCCGTTTCCAGAGTAGAGTAAGGAGCGTACATGCCATTCACTGAAAAATCCTGCAAGTACTCGCTGCGTGGTGAATTTTATAGTGCAGTCTCGCGTGCCCTGTGTGCTGCTATAGGTAATCTGCCTCAGTTCTCTCAAATGTGGGTGGAGGCTTCTTAAAGTTTTATGCATCAGGCTTGTGTGTCAGTTGTAAAGCAGAATGTTGGCACTGGTGATGGTTCCTGATTCTCTGCCTGTGTGTTACCTCGCTCATCACCGCGTGGTAGGCTGAGGTCACCTGCTGAGAGCACCTCTGCATGCGAATGTGGAGACAAGAAGAAAATGGACTTTGTCTTTCTAGTTTAGGAAAATTTAAAATTAATATGGAATATAAGCACCTGTGCCGAGGTATTGTAAGTAAACATGTTTGGAATTGCATAAGGTAATGACTACAGATGCTGCTAAAACCGTCCAGCATCTTTTTCTTTGGGAATGTTTTGTCCTATTCTGAGTAGGCGCCTCCTGGCTTAACTAGGAATATGATCTGTTATATTTTACAAGGTGACACGTCTTGTAGGGAGGTGAAATTTTAGTTGCATATTTTTGTAGATAGGAAATTCATATATTGGAGAATAAATGAATATAATAGAGTAACACTGATAGTATCTTTATGTACAAAGGTGTTTGCATACTTGCTGTCACAGTGAGGTTGTTACTGAACTATTCCATTGTTTGTGTTCTGGACTCCACCATTTTTCAAGGTTCGGATACATTGATTTACCTGGCTCCAGCCATGCAAATATATTTGCATCTGTAGGTGCCTCCTTTTCTAGGGAGGTTGTTGCATGCTCACTGATCCACCTGTGCAGAAGCATTTGTGAGATCAGAGCCTAAGCGTATTACTAGTAAATGTAATTAGATGTTAGACTCGCACTGTAGTGCAATTCTTCCAAGTGTCACCCAAGATTAACTGAAGAACAGGAATGACTGAGGGCGCTTTAACTGCTGAATCCGTAGAAAACCATTAGAAAGAGGGAGACTTCTTAAATTGAGAACTAGGGTGTGTGGGCCATTACCATGTGTAACTCCTTGCTGACCAGAAGTTTTAAAGTGCTCCTCCTTGCTTAGTCTGCTTTTAAAGAATAAGTATTTTTTCCTGTGAAATAATTTGATCAAAAAGTAGTATGTAAGTATTAATATATTGATTATTTGCTGCAGAGTTTGTATATCTGAGTAATGGTGTTTGTGGCTAAGTCTTTCTTCTTTGCCTGTGCATGAAATTCGGAATAAATATCTAAAAGGCAGGGTTAGTATGATAAAATCAAGTGTTTTCCAACTTGAATCAAATATTCTATTAAAACAGCGACCAGTGGATGCCATACTGGCACTGTTTAGGCTTGCTGTGTTTTAGGAACCTTGGGATTAGTGTTTATCTGTCCCATAAAGGACATGAATCATTTAGATTAGAAGTAATCTGATTGTATTGAAGTACAAATTATAGCACAAAGGCCATTCAAGTGGGTTAAGTGACCAGGGTTGGTAAACACCATATGACTGCTGATTGGTCGATGAAAGAGTATTAACTGAAAGATAATGATGGATTTTAATCCAAATCTCTAAAGCGCAACAGCTGTAGTTCCCAAATGAGTTCACCCTCTGACAGAGTTTTAGGACACCGCTTTATTTGTTTCCAACTATTTCTTTAGCACAAGAATTAATTTGAAATGTAAGTCATTATTCCTGTATAGTATATAGCTATTCCATACAGCTTTCTTGGATCAGGTTTCTATTCTATACAGCTTTCTTTGATTAGATTTCTATTCTACTTTCAGTAAATGAGTTGACTATAATTTTTATGCATATTGGAGAAATTGCTGTGTTTTTATTTTGGTGTTCTGCAGTATGCTAGGGTAAATTGCTAGTGTGATTCGGTGTAGGAAAATCAGCTGATGTTCTTCATTATTCATGTTTATCAACAAAGTATGAAGACTAGTTTAAAGTTTGTTTTTTTAAAAAAGGCAAACTGAATGACCGGTATTCCATATGAATTTGTTTCCAGTATACCTGCTCATGCTAATGCTTAAGAATGGCAAGTAAATGCTTATTTATAATAAATTACGTGAGTTTGTGTAATGTGCTTTGTTTCAGTGGGTCTATATGTATTTTAAAAATGGGAATTGCACCACATAATGATAATTTATTTTATCCTGAGAGTGACAAGTGGTAGCAGTTTAGAAGTGCAACGTAACAGTGTTCAGGATGTGAAATGAAAAATTTAAGTAGGATGTATTTATTAATGACCTCAATGTTGGAGCTATACTACTTTTTGTTGTTGTTGTTGCAATAAGAACTTTGCAAAGTTTCAGTTTGTTTCCTAATTTTTCCCAAAAAGATTTGTGCTTATCCTGAAATATTCATATTCATTAAAGGAATCAGATGAATTACTGCAAAAGGAAAATAATTTGACTTTGTGGTTCCCTGATCCCTCTGTTTAGTTTGGGAAGGTCAACAAGAGAACAGATGAAGTGATCCTAAATTATTATTTACAGCGTAAAGAGACACAGGAAAAAGAGTTGAAGTCCATTAAAATGATACTGGTTTATCTTATCTGTCTTTGTATCTAGAAATTGTGCGTGGTTAAACTGTTCCTCTGTTGTGATTCAGGATTTATTCAAATAGTTTAGATAAGATATGCCCTCATGGCAGGAGCAGATATTAGATTGTTTTGAGAGGAAAAATAGAGTAATTAGTACCCAAGTCAGATTTTGACCTTTTGGAATAGACACACCTAACGCTATAGGAAGTGTAAGTAGGTATGGATCTCGCCCTTTGAATTTACAGTACAATTCAAAATACAGGTAGGAACACTTTTGCCTGGTGCAGAAGTTATTGGTGAACGGCTTTGTGGAACTGGGAGGATATTGTCCAGTGCGTGTTGAAAGGAGGCATTGAATGGAGTTATGTTAGAGCAGTCTGAAATGCCTTTAGAAAATCATGACAAAAAACTTGTCACCTACCTCGACTTGGTTGTCAAGCCTGAAAAGTCTCTTATTTTCATTAGTTTTCTTATAAATGTAATAGATACTGTTTAGTTATTGAAAAGCAAGAACTTTCTCACTGAAAAGCTGGATGAAATAGACTTCCAATAAATAACTATACTGCAGGTGCAATCCTGAGAGTTAAATCTATTGGAGTATTTGTTTGTGCATATAAGTGACAGGATGTCTGTTGTACTACTGCTTCAAAGAAAGGGTGAAGTGAGAGAGTCTGACGAGGTGCCCGTATATTTTACATTATATATGTGTGTGTGTGTGTGTGTATGCTTGGTCCAGTAGTAGCAATGGAATAAGTGTCACACATCATGCTTGCTCGAGGAGTTTTGCAAGAGCTTTGGTCTGCCCAAAGTTGGGATAGAATAGGAGGCAGGGCAGAGTAACCTGGTAAATGTTTTCTGGTGTTGACAGACTATAAATGTATTTTACAACTTCTGACATTTTTGAATGTGGCTAATCCATAGGTGATAAGCTGTGTGAATTTTTCTGTCACTGGGGTTTATGAAACTGAGAAAACGCAAAGGTGGACGTAAGATTTCTCCCCTTCTTTGCACACTCCAGTTACCTTTGGGAATTGCAGTGTGAGGAGTGCAAGACTGGACCACAAGTATGCACTGAGAAATCCAATAAAATGAAAATGATGACTGTCCCATGACTTTGTCTTTAGAATTTGCAAAGATCCAATGTAAACCTTGAATATCTTTACAGGTCAAGGGCTCCAGACTGATCAATACCAGGATATTGTACTGTGGCTGAAGTTTCTGCTATAGCATCGGTAGTTGCGTTGAGTTATAAATTTAGCCCTTAAGATGCTTCTTTCTGCTATTGCTTTCTTTGTTTTGTTTTGGGGGTTTGGCTTATTTTTTAGAAGAGATTTTTCATATGTTGAAGAGGGACAGTTGGGGTTAGGATACAGCTACAGCTGCCACCTGAGCCATGCCCTGGCTGAAAACATGAGCAGGACTTGAGGGGTCTTTTGCAGTGTCAGCCAAGCTCATGGAGGATCTCTGAATTACAGACCTTGTTGGTTAAAAGTGTTTGGAAACCCAGACTGCTACCTCACTTAACCTCTCAGTTGTGATTCCTGCTCTAAATCTGGTGAAAAGTCTGAACATTGAACATAAAAAAAACAAAACAAAACAAACTTTGAAAGTTCCTTCTGTAAGATTTAGATTTCTCCGATTTTCGCTGTTTTTTTAAATTTGCAGCTTTTCTTTGACAGTGCTGAAACAGGTGCTCATAATGCTATTTGAGTATGCAATTTCTGAAAATGTTTTGACATTGATTGTTTTCTACAAAAAAATTGACTAAAACCCCAGAATTTTTCAAGGGGAAGTAAAAAAAAAAAAAAAGTAATTTGAAAATTTGCAGCTGTACATATTTGTAAATTTTTTCCGGTAACTAAGTCCATATTATCCACTCCTTTGTAAGGATATCTTGCTGCTTTCACATTTGGTTTCCTGTGGCAGATAACAGTCTGTTTCTGCTGACAGCTGAACTGGGCTTTCTTTGTTCATGGCTTAGTTAAGGATTGATAAATATTTAAAAACAATAACGTGTCATTTAATTTACAGTTTGGATTACTGATTGAATTGGCCATTTAGCTTAAACTGTATCAATTACAATAGCTGAGAACTCTCATTGATACTTGTCAAGTATTTAATTGCTATATCTAATGAAACATGATGAAAAAATTAAAAAAAATTGCTTTCTATATTGTTTAGAAGTATTTTGTTAAATCAACTAGTGACCTTCCTGCTTTTTAGAGATAAGGAAGCCTTAACATCACAATTGAAAACTGATGAGTCCCCATCTGGAGTTCAGGGAACTGGTTTGATTACTGCTCACGATGAGTTCGGACTGAGATGGATGCAGAGAAGTGTTCTGGTTGGGGAAAAAGAGATCCTGGTTTGTTTTTTTTATGGAAGACTTCCTTAGTCTTGGAAAATAAAGGCTAAGGGAAGGGGGAGGTTATGTGAACATGGGGGAAAAGGAAACACCTGCCTTCTGATGCATTTTTGGGCTGCACACACCAGGGAAAGAGAAACTTTGAATGAACAGAGAACATTGGCCCAGAATAAGTTGCTGGACATCACCTTGGAAAAATCTGTATGGCCAAAACCAGGTCTGATTGCTGGAGCTTTGCCCTGGCTGACGTACACAAGGACTGAATTTTTTAAGTCTTGTGTTTCTTACAGTGATAAAGCATAGCAGCAGTACAGGACTTGATCAAGTGCATGGCTGAGAGAACATCAACCCTCCTGCATAGCTGCCAGAAATACCATCAGCTCTGAACATGAGAAAAGCTTGTCAGGTCCTAGAAGGAAATTGAAATTGGTTTCTCTTTAATTCCCTTCTAGTTTTTGAGCCTTTAGGGTTCATATTTTCAGTCGTCTCTGCAAGGATTAGAGGGATATTTAAAAAGCTAGAGTTGCTAGGGATTTTTATGACTGCATGAGCCAGGCTTAAGAAAAATGCTTAATACTGCAAGATATAATTCTGAGAGCTAGCAGCACTGAACTGATGAATGGAGTGTCATAAACAAGAGAGACATCAGATTGATAAATTTGTTTTTAAGTGAATGTCTCAGTTTAAAGGAAAAGTAACGAGTATCTGAACTAGGCAAGGGGCCTCTTTCCAAAAAAAAAAACCCCGACCATGACCTTTGAAATTAAGCGACTTTAATTAGGGGGGGAAAAAATATATAGAGAAAGGATAACAGTTCTTAACTACAAATATATATATATATATATATATATATATATTATATATAACAAAACCAGAACAAGATACACAACAACACTGTAACCACAACCTTTAAACGAATGAAGTTCTATCCCTGCTCCTTTCAGTGTAGTTATATTTGGGACAGCAGGACGCGATGTCGCCCTCTGGGAGGCAGAGGGGCCCTCTCCTTGTCCTTTTGTCCCAAAGCATTAGGGGGGGTGGGGAGACGGGGCTAGCAACCCCTCTGCAGGTGCCATCAGTCCCAAGGGAGTCTGCAGCAATTCCAGGCAGTGGTGACTGCTCTCTGTCCGAAGGACGGCACAGGGCAAGTGCAGCTGGGGGCTCAGCCAGGGGAGCTCCCTCCAAGGTGCCTCCACCAGCTCAGCAAAGCGATGGTGCCCATTCACAGCAGCCACCAAGATGAAAAAGTGGCCCAACTGGAAGAAACCTCTCACCCCCCTCCCCTCCGCCCAGTTCCAACTGGAACTCGGAGCAATGAACCACTCCCCTGCCACCCGTCCTGGCTCCCCAAATCCCGTATGTTGGCGAGGGAGAGAAAAATTCCCTGAAAGGTTTTGAAACTGTAAGAGTGAACCTTTCCAAATGTTTGATGTTTTGAAGTGTCGTGTTTGCGATGTCAGCACAGGAGGCATATTCAATCCACTGGATCTTTTAAGGCGATAAGTGTGCTTAAAACTGCCTTTTAGCACAAACTGTGTTCGATTATCAGCTATTTGGCAAGGTTTAATCTAATCTGAGCACCGATCTGCTAGGTAGTCTAGCGTGAGCGGGCAGGTCTTCATTAATCAGGGCATCTATTAGAGGAATTTCTTATAACAAGGATGTTTTGCATTATGAAGTCAACTGGGACACTACAAAAAAAGTAACTTTTAAAATTTCTCAATTAATAACACGTTAAGGAAGTTGAAAAGCCACCAAATGTCTCCAGGGAATGTGACAGCTCAGACGAGAGAGAGATCTACTGAAATAAGGTATAAAAAATCAGTTTTACTGCAATCTCAAAGTTGCAAACGGCTTTGAAAAGTGAATGACCAGAGAGAAAAATATCTCATGAGAGTAAAATAGGCTTCTGAAGGATAACTTCAGCTATGAATGCTAAAGTAAAAGCTTCTTGGTGTACACCTCAGCATTTTCAAGTGCAAAAAATATATATTCTGCTCACACTTCCATCTTTCCGGGGGTTATATTTATTCAGAGGAGATTAACGGCCAATTTTCAGTGTGACTGCCTTCATCAGAAGTTTATCCCCTCACAAAATGACGTTTTTACTTTTTATGGGACCAGTATGCATGAATTTCCGTGGAGACTTCAGATTGATAGTCATAAAATGAAAGGTGGAAAAATGTTTATATCCCTAAGGAGATGCCAGAATTGTATTCTGTGCAGGATGGCATTATAAGACTGTGACTTGTGTAATTTTGTCACATCTTTATGTTAAATAACTTTATTGTGGTATTAAGTTCTAATTACACTTAACGATTACGTGGACATTTAATAAAGGCATGTGTTCTGCAGATAGCTGCAGTAGGATGCATAGATTGGTATTTGCAGTTTCTGCAGTAGAGGAAGCAATCTGGGATGATTTAAAGCAAGTGATGGTTTTGCTAACGGTTATTTAAAGGACAGTAAGGAAACACTTTGTTAAGGTGCATGGAGAAACTGCCTTGTACCCCTCAGTGCCTCTGATTGCTTGTGTGGGGGGAGAGGAATTACAAATCCTTCTCTTTGCATGTGCTTTTCCAGATTTTCCTCCTTTTAGATGGCCTCTACCTTCTCTTAAGAGCTGAGCTGTCATTTGGAGTCGGTTGGTGTGTTCTGTTCTTCCGCCCTGCCTCTGCCCCACATGGTATGAATGCTGGAGGAGGTGAGACACTTGTGCTGGCTGGAGGCGTCTTCCTTCAGCATCCGCTGCCGGGCTTCGAGGACAATCTCTGCTGACGCAGCCGTGTTGGCGTGGGCTGTAGCACCAGGGGCTCTTACAGTATTGGGTCCCCGCAGAGGCCTTTGCAACCCTCACCTCTCATTACTGTGCAGTGCTGACCTTCATGATCTCTCTCCTTTGTGTCCTGTTTTTCTGATGTTAATGATTTCAAGGCAATTTAGCCATGTTTTGAAATTCTGCTTCCTAAGGGGTGAGCTTAAGCAATACTTTTTTTTTTTTTTTTATCTGTGCAGACAGTGATGTAACCTTTACACTTGTGCAAGGGTTAATTCCCTGCATCAATGAAAGATTTTCATGTAGATGGTGTTTTAGCAATATTCAGAAAAATGCACTAGTGTATGTGTTTTTTTTTATTTTTTCTGCTTGGTTTGGATCTCTATCAATGTACAAAACGAGATTTAATTGGAAGGTTTAAGAAGAATGTATCGAATTATTTTATGTAGTTTCAGTGCCTAATGGCCCCAGATTGGGGAAATTGCTGTATTCTCTGTTAACCATCTATAAATGGTTATTACAGATGAAGTGTGTATGAGGAAGTTTGCATGCATTGTGAGGCAGGAGACGATGTCACACCGGTTCTGCTTTTTAATTGACTTTTCTTTCCTCTATGTGTATATAGTACGACAGCACATGAGCGGGAGGATGAGAAAAATCTACAGAGATGCGTGGGTAGGAAAATAGCTGGAGCTGGGCAAGAAACTGTAAGATGGAGAACAGCTGTCAAGGGGTAGCAGTAGAGAGATGCAATGAAAGGAGGCAAAAAACCCATCCTGTCAGCAAGAAAGAAAATTTCTAAAATTTCTTCAGGCCAAAGAAATCCGAGTTCTGCAGAATCTCATCTTGTTTGATAGACTTGGGTTCCCTGTGGTTCCCTCTGAGCTTATGGGCTACATGTGGCTTTTGCTATTGATCACAGTGAGAATACTTGCTGCTTTGTTAGCCCAGCAGCACGTTTTGCAACACATTCTCAATTTACTGCATGTCTGTTACAGTGCAACTTAACCCTTCTTTATTGGGCATTTAGAGAGCTATAGCCTCCTGACCTGTCTGATCTAAAATAAACTTAAACTAACCTAGTAGGTCTCAAAAGTCTTATAAACTTGACAGCAGATGGCACATGGTTTTTTGTTTAGCCCTGCATATACTATCTTGGTGGGTGGTAACTGCCTTAGGACAAAATCAGCATCCCACCAGTCACCATCTGGGATGGCAGATGATATGTGGGACTGTCATGAATAAGCATTCTGATGTTTGTAAATGTCCGAAGGAAGATACTGCTTGTTAGCACGGCAGTTGGTATGCAGTCAACACTGTGAAAAGCTCACTTTTTGCAGTAATCAGCAAAAGCCAAATTGCGTGCCTTGGGTCTGTCTCTGCAATATGGGTGAGTGTAAGGTGATTCTTCCATAGTTTGTTCATTTTGATGGTGAACTTGAATGGCCTTTAATTTAGCAGACCTTTAATCATTGTTGGTGCTTTTGTGATAACCAACACTTAAATATTATTTTTAGGTACTGTGTCAGAGGTGGTGTTTAGATGCCTCATACCAGATTTGATGCCGATAATGAGCACAAATGCATGCTATAAAATGTGCCCTTGCTTCGACAGTGTAGTCTGAGTTGATGGGTGAAGGAAGGGGACGATAAGGACATAAAGGTGTAAAATGACTTGCAAAAGAACACACTATAGTTTTGTTGCAGATGAAGGAATGCGCATATCCTGGCCCCATCTGCTCCCATTTCCCCTTCTCCCAGGTGAGATATGGACAGATAGACGTGTGAACCATTAGGCTACCCACAGGCCACTTCCCTCATCTTCTCTGGCTTTATGCACTAAGCTTCTCTTCTGGGCACACATGCTTTGAGAAACACTGTTGAGACTGGTTTTGGTCGAAAGGGTCACTTGTCATTCATATGACAAGTACTTTACTTTGAGTATTTTAGATAGTAAAGGTGGTCCCATAGGAAGCTCTGGGTTGTATCAAGTCTAAACATCTCTGACAGGAAGAAATCTGTGCGTCTATCACGCAATTCACTTCATAGTGAATTTAAAATGATTGTATTGTTTTGTGTTAAAGTGTGTTTTAGTCACACTGAGCCGGTCTGTGTATCTGCTGAAACAGGTACAACGCAACAGCTTCATGAAATGGCATCTCCTTTAGTTGTTCAAATAGCTGACTTGACCATTCTTTTTGTCAGTACCTTCAGGATACTTGGTGCAAAATGATCTACAAGAGTGCAGGGCTTAAACTATTTATAGTTTAGTGCTCTTGGAATTGCTAATGGTTCTTTGATATGAAGGTTTTGGGTAGGGGGAATAAACTACCTGAGTCTCTTCAAATGTTTTTAAGTATGATATGCAAATACAATACTGATTCTGTACACATGAGTAATAAAAGGGAAGAAAACCAAACAACCACCCACATAAACTTCTGTGCATACCTCTAACTTTACATTTTAATTTTAGACTGAAAAGTAGCACTCGAGTTCATCAACCACAAATTAGATTAATGCAATAGTATGGTTGCACTGGCTGGAATGCAAAGAAATTAGGAGGGCTTGTCTGTTGGATTTGTATGAGCAAATGCACTGACTCTTAACAGGTTCTTCGCTGAGGTGAGAGCAGGGTGGATCGCCGGCAGCATGGAAGCACACACGTGTGCTATTTCTGGATTGGGGTGTGAACCGTTAGCAAAACCAGTGAAAGGCTGCCTCATCCTTTCTGAATGGAAGTGGGTATTTTGACGTGGAGTAAGATAGGTATTCAGAATAGATTTTTCAGGCAGCAGTCACTTAAAGCCTGAGGGGACTGGCAGCTCGAGTTTAGCAGAGGCCTGTGCAAGTCTCTGCATGGGAAGGAGGAAATAGGGAGTGGCCATATTTTCTTTTTTTTTTTTACTCTGCCAGGGACCTCTCCAAGTTCAACAACAGCACAAATATGCTTAGCTATGGTGCCTTTAAACAAGGAAAAAGGGAAGTGAAGGGTTACATTCAAGGCAATGCCAGTTTTAACCCAGTCCGTTCCTTCGAATAACTGGGTGATCCGTCTGCCTGTTCTTCTAATCTGTCACTACTAGTTGAATAATTCCCTTATAACTTGACCATAAATCTTAAATAGCTAAAAAGCCCAAACATATGTCCTTTTACCTTTGTACTAGAAGGGAACACTGCTTTCAATATTTTTTCTGTTCCAAAAGAGAGTCAATACTTTACAAGGAAACTGAGAGTCTCTTATGGATGACTAATCTGGGACCATCTTTTTAGGAGCGCGTTAGGGTTGATGTGCAGAGCCACTGATCATGCTTGCAGTTTTGAGCAGGGTTTTCCCTTAGAATTCTTCTTGCTTCAAGCAAGCTGATGTGTCTCATGCTGTTTCTGAATTTAGCTTGTTCTTTGTTCATCCCCAGCTATTCTTTTCACAAAGTCCTCAAAACTCTGTGTCCAAGAGCTCTTTTGCAGCATTACAAGGCTTTATCCTGAATTAATGGTTTCCAGAACAACTTATATTCAGCTCCTAGCATTGTCAGACTTAAGCTATGTGAACAAGAAGGCTGTATACTCTGCCTGTCTTTCTGTTGTGGCTTCCTTTTATGCTCGGGTGAATTCTTGATATTTGTAAGAAAGGTGAGAAATGATTTTTGCTTCCTGAGACCAAAGCTTTATGTACTCCTCAAATGTGATTATGCTTAAGTAAGATAAAGCCACAGCCCTGTTACAAATACCCTGCAGGGAGCTCCCATTATGTCAGTGGGTTGTGATCTTTATTCACACAAGTTCATGTCTATAACTTTCTTTTATAATTAAAATAGATGCTTCACTAGAAGTACCTTACATCTTGTACCAGTTCTCCAATTAGTTCAAAGCCTTTTGCTTTACAGTGGGTATGAAGTCATCTTATTAACATAGAATTGTAGAGTGCTTTGGGTTGGAAGAGACACTTACAGGCCATCTAGTCCAACTCTCCTGCAGGAGCAGGGACTTTAACCAGATCAGGTTGCTCAGAGCCCCATCCAACCTGACCTTGAATGCTTCCAGTTCTGGGGCCTCCACTACATCCCTGGGCAACCTGTTCTAGTGTTTCACCACTCTAGCTGTAAAAAAAATGTCTTCCTTGTATCCAGTCTAAATCTACCCACTTTTAGTTTAAAAACATTACTCCTTGTCCTGTTGCAGCAGGCCTTGCTAAAAAGTCGGTCCCTATCTTTCCTGTGGGCCCCTTCCAGTACTGGAAGGCTGCTGGACGATCTCCCTGCAGCCTTCTCCAGGCCCCAACTCTCTCAGCCTGTCCCCATAGGAGAAGATGGTCCAACCCTCGGATCATTTTTGTGGCCTCCTCTGGACCTGCTCCAACAGGTCCATGTTCTTCGTGCGCTGCGGACTCCAGAGCTGGACGTTGGACTGCAGGTGAGGTCTCACCAGAGCCAAGTAGAGTGGCAGAATGACCTCCCTTGACCTGCTCTTGATGCAGCCCAGGATACAGTTGGCTTTCTGAGCTGCAAGCGCACATTTTTGGCTCATTCCCAACTTTTCATCCATCAGTACCCCAAATTCCTTCTCTGCAGGGGTGCTCTCAATCACATCATCCACCAAATCATATTTTAAGACATGATTCTAAAAAACATAGAAATAATTCATTCTTTAAAAAAATCCTATTTTTTGTGGTCCTTTTATTATTGAAGGCAAGCTCAAACCATGTAGCCTACATAATTTTCCTTTCATAAGTTTGGTTTCAACTCTCCTGACTTGTAAAATCTGATGGAGATGCATCTAATTAGATTTTTATTATTCAATGTAGATATTTTTTTAAAAAAATAGGAGGAATACAGGAGGATTCCTTTGATTTTAAAAGAGTACTTGAATACAACACTATGAAAGATGCGAGTCAAAACCCCAATCTAGCAGCTTTGTAGAAGTCTAGATATGTATGAAATAGTCTTAGAAAATTATCTTAGAGACAATATAATTCAATTGATTTTATTAAATTGGTAGTTGATAAGACACTTCCGTAGTCTTAAAGATGCGGATTCTGAAGATGGGCAAAATTGCAAATACAATTAAGACTCATTTTGTTCATTTCTATGGAAAAATTAAGCATTTTTATAAACTTTCATGTACTTTTTGAGGTGTTGCTATTAAAATGACTTGTACTTCTCACATATTTAACCTTTTAAAAGCATCCCACCTATTTTTAATTATTATTATATTTTACTGGCTGTTTGACATTTTAGCATTTTAGATATTTTATTCCTGGCTTTGTTCAACACAGAACTCATTTAAGTTTTTCTTTTTTTTTTTTTTATGGGTTTTTCCCTCCTCACTGGATGTAGCTTTAAAATTCCAGAATATTTTTGGTTTAGGTCATTGTGAGTATCAGGTCATATTTACATCTTATTTCATCCAGAACTGTGGTTTTCTATCAGCCAGTGATGGTTAGTATGTGTGGACTCTTGTTTATGAGGACACAAAGACTGGACTTTGTGGTACCTGGCTAAATGTGATGCAGATAACACAACGTGGGGGTGGGGGGGGGCAGTAGGGTTATTGGGAATTTCGTAGGGATTTATGCAATAGACACGTCGAAGGAGAAAGCAAAGGGAGCAGAGTAGCTATTTTCCTAGCAGGTCTATTCTCTCTGACTTACCCACGTGGAAGGGGAGGAAAGGAGTCCAAGATGACATAAACCACCATGCATAGAGCACTTCAGACATCTAGATGTTTTTCTATTAAACAATTAGATAAGAGTACTTAGAGTACAAGTTAACTGAAGGTAAGCGGTGGTTTAATGGCAGATTCCCCAGTTGCAGGCACCAGCTTGTCAAGTGGTTCATTAAGCAAAATCATGTTACAGTAGTGCTGGAAAATGTCCTTTTAAAGCATAATCCGAGATAGCTGTCTGGACTCCAAACCTGATTAACTTTCTTGGCTGCAGTCAGATATGTTATGTCAGGTGAGGATATAGCTCTTTGGCAAATAAGTCAATATGTAAATCTATTCTTGTTAATGTTAAGCATGCCAGAAATCTGTAAGTACAGGGGCTAAAGAGGAAAGCATGAACCTTGTAATTACAGCTGCAGACGTGGGCACATGCAACCACAGTCTGTGATAATCTAAGTCAAGAGTGATTTTTATTTAGTTCAGTTTAGCTGAGCTCGCAGTGTAGTACAGTAGATCTGTTTTTAGGTTTCCATAACATGGATAATTGCAAGGTTTACAGAACAAAGCAAAATACTGGCTACTTGAATGTTTTCAGTTTTCTGAATTACCTTGTACCGAACAGCTAAGTTTGTGTTTTGCAACAACCATCTGTTTTTTGTAAAGAGAGTCTCGATCAAATGTTCAATATTCTAAAAATATGTTACTGAAGAGACTGTCAGCCATTTGTCATACTACACCACTGAAAACTTTTCAGGCACAGGAATAGCAAGCTGACTTCCTGTTCCTCTTCGCATTGATAAACCGGCATTAAAATACAGGCTAAAAAATTACTTAGCATGGTTTAGTCAATGTGCAATGATTAACTGAAGTTTTTTTTATCTGTCACAAGGAATAAAAATGTATTTACTTTTCTGAACCATCCAGTTTTCACTGGAACTTTGAATTGAAACATTGTGTGCTTCACCAGCAGAGATGAAAGAAATAAGGAAGAGTTGTTCAATATGTGGATGGATGGATAATAAATAGCTTGACAGGTGGAAACATTGAGGAATACGATGCCTCCTTGAGGAATTTCAGAACAAGGCAAAGATTAAATGTGGCAGTTTGCTGTTTTGATTTGTACTGAAAGTAAAGGGAACACATCTTCTGAAAGGAAATTGGTCCCTTAAACATATGGGGGATTTTTTCAAGGTTGGCTTCCAAATAGTCTCTAGTGCTTTTTTAACACTGTAGGATACTGTGCACCAGGCACCACGCATATGCTGTTCACCACAGTATCCCAATAGAAATTGTTGCCCAGATGGTGTAAACCATATGCCTCTCAATAGTTTATCTATGTTTGGGAAATACTGTCTAAAAATATAAGAAAGGTCATAAGACTCCTCAAAAGCAGCTCTAGTCAATGTCTTTTAAATAATGCTCTAGACTAAAGCTATTCAAGCTGGTTGTTGTCTCTTTTTTTCCCCTTTTCCTTTTTTGAATTTTGTGTGTGCGCGCGCATTATGGCTGAGATGAGGAAGTATGGAATCATACTTGTTCCAGTGCAAGACCACAGCTCTTCAGGCATGCATGCAGACTTCACTGGCCTGTCTGCATAAACAGTTTTTCCCCATAGGAGGTGCTTAAGAGCTGTACAGCACAAGGCTCGGTCTTCAGTCTCTCTCTTTTTTTCCCCTCGGTTGTCTGAATGAACTTTTTGGAAATGTTACGATGTAGAAAGCCAGTTAAATTTTATATTTGTCCCTGTGTCTTCAGTAATTCGTTTGAATGCTTTCAAAGGCTGAAGGAGAAAATTCTCTTTGCCCATATATAAGTTGTTAAAATATGTTTTCTATTTTACTTACCTGGCACAGATCCAGAGAGGGACTGTATTCTAATTACATTTCCACTATAACTGTTCTTTGAAGTATCAAGTAATTAGGAATGGGCATTGCAAAAGTTTAGACCAGTACTCATGAGAAGAACTTCATGTAACCATCACTAATTCATTAGGATAACCAAAACTTATTTCCTTTGAGTACAGATTCGCACGTTCTCACCTACAGCAGTGTACTAAATAGAATACTTCTTTGTAGCTCCTCTGAAAGCACAAGTCTGTATGAAGTAAATTAGCTAAATTGAAAGGCTAATTGCCTTAAGCTTCAAGTACAAAGGATGTCCATGCTTAGATTTCTTTGCCAGCTGGTAGAGGCTGAGAAGATGTGGTTTCAGAAATCCTAACAGGGTATCTCATGACACCTAAGAATTTTAATGCGGTGTCATAAATCACTAATTTATTCTTGCTCCAGTATTGCTTGCAGAATCTATTTGGATAGATCACAGTTCTGTGTACGGGGGAGGAAATGTGACAGAGGGACAACTTGATTAGTCTGGTAACAGCTATATCAAATACCTGAAGAGCTCTTATACTTGCTTTCCTTCCTCTTATGGTTTTGATCAGAGTACAAATGAGTATATCTGTTTTGAAGCAGAATTTACTGTTGCAAGAGAAAGAAGGAGACTTTCAACTACCTATGAAAGATGTATATGGTATGAAATCTTGTTACAACTTAGATTTTTCTGTATCATTTAACCTGAATGTTTTCTAACATACTCAAATGCGCTGCTTTTTTTTTCATCTTTTCACGTTCTCGCCTTTCATTTTTTAACTAGGTCTGGTCCTCTTAAGTTGTTGAGTAAATGCAACTACAGTGATCCAGCACTGCCTTTATAATGCATGCGCCACCTCAGTGTGATTCACAGAATCATGTCATTTTCATATGGGATGTTTTAATTTGTGGATATTATGTCAGCCGTTGCTGAGAGTTGGCTTTCACTGCACTGTACTGAGGTAATAAAAACTAAGGGAGCTTGCAGAATTGATCTATTGTATTTTCCTCATGTGATCATTTCTATCCTTTATCCAGTTTAATGAACTCATAGTCTTGTTTTTAGGCTTAAACCTACTTCTGAGTACTTCAGAATCCCATCTATAATGCTCACTCTTCACAATCTCATCTATAATGCTTACTCTAAATGATTTGTTTGATTTCACAGAATATAATGATTGTGTAACTCCTCTTTATTCTCAGTTCATTTGACTGTAGTCTCAAGTAGCTGCTTCCGTTATCAGTTATGATAAAAGTTGTCACACGTGTGTAAGATGTACATACATCAATGTTTTCTTCTTAAACACTTTAGAGAGGATCGGACAAGGTTTTTCAAACACAGATTATTTGCCGCACCAAATGTTCAGGTCTCTGAAATCCCAGGAAAATGGGAGCTATGACTTCTGTATGGGAGCAGACAGACTTCTGAGTTTCTTTCTGGCTGTGAGTTACAGGTCCTCCAGGGTCGAGCTGGTCAGAGTGTGCTGCAATGTGCCCTCCTAAAGCCAAGCTTTAAGACGCTCACTCTAGGTGGATTTTTCATAAGTGCCTTGCATCTGCTGCTCCCAGAAATTGTTCGGAGGTCAGTGCTGCTTAGAATCAGGTCACCGTTTAATTTAGATGCAGTGTTTTAGGCAATCAGGGTTATTTTAAAATTTCAGCTTGCGGCTTTTAATGCTGAAATTAGTAGGGAAAGATTGTTTTAAAGATCCATTTGTTCTGTATTAATGCAGCTAAGGCTGTACTTTGTAGTAAAAATGAGTTTAAAACTATTCTGATTGTGAAATCGGAAGTGAAATTTGGACAGGGGTTCCCTCTTATTTGACTGAAGGTTAATTTTCTTTCTAGGCTGGCAGCTGGAATGCTGCCTTAGGGTGTAGGAGCAGTGTTTGAGTCCTTGCTATGCTCAGTTGTTCTTTCTGGTGTGTCCATGTTAAAAATATTTCTGGTCACATCAAGAGTACACTTTTGAGACGAGTGTTCTGATTTTTCCACATTAACCTTGCTTTGGTTCATGTTTCAGCAGTCTAAGGCTTCACCAACGAAGTTCCTTTGAATGAGAGTAAATCAAAACATGCAGTCCAGCAGCGTATATATGTCATGCTGCAGTGAGAAAGGACTAATGCAGTACCAGGTGATGCTTTCCAAAATAAGCCCCCTTTGGAAGCTCCTGGTGCTGTCGCAGGTACTCAGCAGCAGCTGCCTGCTCCATCAGTCTGCCTTCTGGACCGTGCAGCTTCCTGGTGCAGATGTTTGCCTCTGCTGCTTTTAAATGTATCCAAACCAACGGAGTGTCATTAAGATCTTACAGATGATTGAAATGATTTACATTTTGATACTTTTGCTTTCTGCAATCAAACTTATTAGATTTCTGATAAGCCAGGATTTTTAAACTGTTACGTATTTTATTATTAAGTAATTATATTTTTGTTTATAGCATCTAAAACAATGTAATATAAAAATACTTTTGCTTCAAAACCTTTACTTCAAGGAACAAAAACTACACCACCACTGTGGAAATAAAAATATACAGAAAACTAAGGGAAGAGAGGAAGTTATATATGGTTTAAAAAATACATTGAAAAGTAACAAATACCAAAGCTCTAAGCAGATTAAATTTTCAGATGAAAATGTCATCTAAGCTCAGCTGAGTTGAGGATCTTGGTTGCTTGCCTTGAAATATGATACTTTCATTTAAATGATTTAGTGTGACAGTGTCTAGCCTAGGTTTTCAGGATCACTGTTTTGGTTTTATAAGCAGTTAGGGACCTGACCCTAAATTATTTCTAATAATTATTTTTCTGTTTAATATTTGGTGTGGTGCATATCATAGGTTTTGTTTGTTGATGAAAGAACTGTCAGTTACATGAAACAAATATAACACTACAACTATGGGCTCTTGTTTAGAATACTCGATCGGGGAATCGTACTTATGGAGGAATTTGTACAAATACTAAAATTTTAAGCATGGGCTAGAATTTAGGAATGCAGTGAAATATTCTGTCCCACCACGTAAATGACTCTTTAATCTATTTATGAAGTTATTTCCATTTACATACCTGTACCAAAGAACCAAACAGACGTTCTCCTGGTAATATACACATAATATTTTCCTAGATAATGAGAGGATTTTTCTGGTATTGCTTGCAAATACCTCACTGTTTTGGGGATGATTGCTACAACTGCTTTTGTGTGTCATCTTGTGTGTGCAGAGGTGTGGTCTCTCTCATTCCTCCTGTCTAGCAGAGTGGCAGGTGTGCGCAAAGATCTGTGCTGCTCTGGTTCCCAGGCTGAAAAAGGAACCTTGCATTTGAAACCTCTTTGCTTCTGAAAGCTGAATATAGGTGCACTCTTGCTTGGAAAGAACTCTTCTGCACAGCTTCCAGAGCCAGGCTTTAGCTGATTCAGAATATTCTTTACTGGTTTAGCAGCATATCTTTAATAAAATACTCACCTACACACCTGTCCCCCAGATATGTAAAAGTGTTCTGTGCAATTTTGTTAACTTCTTATAAGGTTTTTATTCTCTAGGTACAAGTGCATATTTGAGGCTCCTGGATTGTTGTCCAGGTCCTGTTATGTAGTGAGTATTTGCGTAGCTCCCACAAGACTAACCTTTAGCTAATTTTTCTCCGTATAAGAGTTTTATAATTGTGAGGGTACTAACCGACTGCTATTCACAACATCTTAATGCTTGCTTCAAGGTGGAAAATTTGGGTGTGTATGAAAGTGAAAAGTAGTCTTCATTAGTCTCACTTCAACAGTCCCCTGTCTTCTAGTGTTTCAGTAACATCTCATCAGCATCCTTTTTGTTCAATAATTGTACTTGGGGCAGCGGGTACTGCTAGGGGTATTGGAAAGTGAAAAGCTCTGGAATCGGTGTTTAGTGAGGTGGAGGAAACGTATTTGAAAATAATCTTAACCTCTGGTAGAGATGCAATAATAAACTTGCCTGCGGAACAAAATAATGAGTTGTGGTGAATTGTTGTGCACAGACTGGGATATATTGTCGACTTATCCTCAGCTCTGTGGTGTGTCATATACGCATGTATTTCTCTATTGACAGCGCCTCTGCAATTTGTTGGAACTGGTCTTTGATTCATGTTGTATAGCATTTTAAATAAGATAATGCTGATTTAGAAGTAAGCATTATTAGTTGGCTTCTAGTAACAACTGTGTTTGCGTTGTAGGTATGAAGCGTCCATTAAGTCCTGACCACATCTCTGAAGATGGGATTATGAATCAACCAGCTGTTCTACGGTGCTTTGAAGAAAAAGGACTGAGGAATGACAAACAGGACCATCAATTAAGCAAAGAAAAGAAGAAGATACTGTTTTCCTTCTGTGAAGTGTGCAATATACAGCTGAACTCTGCAGCACAAGCTCAAGTTCATTACAATGGGAAGTCTCACCTGAAAAGAGTGAAGCAGCTAAATAATGGAAAACTCCCTACAAGTGCAGCTCCCGGCGCTTTGTTTGCAAGTACGAGCACAGGTAGATTATTCGTATGAGATGCTGGATTTTGGTCAAGAGATATGAGGAAGCTTTTAAGCTCTATCTCCCCCACCCAACATAACCATTAAACTTCATATAGATTAATGCTAGAGGTTAATATTTTGTCATGTTCCAAATTGTGCATTTATTTTCCTGTGAAGGCTCTGTTGGGCTTGTGTAGTTGAGATATGGTCTATTTAAAAGTAGCTGTTTAAGGCTCAAATAGTCATGAATTTTGTGATCAGCTTTTGTTCCTAAAACAAAGTTCTGGAAGAATGCTTCAGGTAGAGGAGAAGCTTTTAGAAGACACAGTGATGGAAAGAGGACAATGAGAGCTAGAATTTACAGGCCTGGCCCTTTCATTGTTTCTGCTTTCAGTGGTCTGGGTTTTCCTCTCATTCAAGTGCAAAGTAATTTGAAATAATACTTTTTACTTTTTTTTGTTTTAACTGGGCAAACCACGGGTCACCAAAGCTTGGGCAAAATGCATTTAATATGCGTAATGTAAAGATGCAAAGCAAATAATGTGCTTTTTTTATCGTTGAGGTTTTATTATTTCGGTATTAGACTCAGCTCATAGCTATTCTGAGAAAAATGCTGTATTTCTTTACTCCTCTATGCTTATAAGAAAATGAACACAGGGAACAAATGATTCAATCCTCTGAGGCTGCAAGGGTAAGGATATTGTGACTCTCCCCTGTTTTGAGGGGTACTGTATGCTATATGGTCTCTTCCTTTCATGTTCATAGTTTCAGGATTTTTCTGCAGGATTATCCTTTTTCTGTGATAGTCCAACAGCATTGAAGAGAACTTGTTTAAGCATTTGAAGGATGCTTTTCTCATTGATAGTGAAAATAGGTACTTTTTTCCTTTCCATTTATTTTGCTAAAGAAAATTCAGGGGGAGTTGACATTCCGTAGTATCCAAAGAGGACAAAATTGATCTTAAAACATATTCTTTGTATCTCATGCAAGTATAGCAAGTCATCCTTTCTGGTTCTGAGACAAAGTGCTGCAGGTTTATGGAATTATTGTTTAGAAGAAGCAAAACTGCTGCTTATTGACACTTAGTATTCATGAAATAACATATTTCATATTTTCCTGAAAACAGTTTTATTAATTTTATAAGAGAACTTTTTATTAGCAACATGAGGGGATTCACTTTTGGTTTTGTACAAAAGGTTTAAGCTTTTTCATTTATTTTTTTTCTGATTTTGATTTAGATTCTTGTTAACTGAATTTGACTTTTCTTGAAGGCTGTGGTATCATTTCATTTGGTTTAGAACCAAATAATGTAAGGACATCACTTGGGTAAGGCCTGTGATCAAAAAATATTATGTTTCTATTGAATAACACCTAAATTACTTAATAGCATGCATTCTTAAAATAACTTAGTGTCTATGAGACATTCTGACTTAATCTAAATAACTCTGTATGCTGATAGAAGACATTTGAAATATTTTCACTGGATGTTTTTTGTTAGCTGGACCCCTGCACCTGCAGTCTTTGCAGTCATTCCTAGGGATCACAGCTGATGCTGTGAATATTTTACATTTGCTGGGACAGACACTTTGGGGTTAATGTAGAGCTTAGGACTTAAAATTCGAGTTTCTTTGTGCTTTGTTCACTGTTGTCTATATTAGACTATATCCTAGTTATTTACAAGCTATGCTGGTCTATCCCCTGCGTGTTGAAATAGGCATTCTGTTTTCATAGTTGGTGTTGGCTCATGACATTTAAAAGAAAGAAATGACTTGCATAGGCAGTTTATTGTTATTATTGCATTTGATATACTGCTAAAGAGCCAGTAGGAGAATAAAATTTATTGAAATGGAGCTCTCAACACTTCCAAAAATAAGTAGAAATTAATTTTCTTATAAATTGACATTGTCCAGGCTCAATTTTAATCCATGTGCTCTGGAGCGCTGTTACCGCTTGTAATATGAGTTTGCCTTTCCCATTCCTTTGACTAACACTGTAAACTGAATTAATTGTGTGGATGGTAAGAGAACAATTACATTCATCTCACCTCACCAGTGAACAGACTTTGTTCCACGTGTGAAGGAAGCAAATATAGCCCTTCTCATCCTTCCTTGTTATAACTACCTCCCCTTCTCATGAACCAGGTACGGAACAGTTCAGCACGCCTCAGGAAGCTTTCTGCACAGATTGCTGTTAATCTGTGGCTGGAGTTTTCCTCTGTCTTCATAAGATGAACATGAAATTTATAATAATCGTATTGGAAAACAAGGTGACTGTAAAATATACATGACCGTAAATATTCATTGATGGTACGGAAACCAGGATTACAGACCTGCCAGAACTGTCTTGATCCTGTGTGACAGAACTGATCTGTGCACCCTCACTCCCTGGGTAGACTTTCTTCCAAGTGGGGATGAACACAAAGGAGTCATGAGACATTTCCATAATGTTCCTCTTCTGAGGACCTCTCTGTGACAGGTGGCTTTGGATTGTTATAAAGCATGCTTTTAATTGCTGACTTCCACTGTGTTTTACAACTATAACCTCGTTTTGTTGCTCAGAACTTTCAGTAACAGGTCTTTGTACCCCTACTGAAAAGTTTGGTAAGATTTGGTAACTGTGGAATTCCAGGTCTTGGCCATGAGGAGGATTTATGTACTTAAGGTCTAAGTATTTTTGTTAGAGATAACTTCAAAGTTATTTCTTTATATTTAGAGTAAAGGTACAATTGTCATAGAATTTCAGAAGTATTTAGCAACATTTTTCTAAAAAGCCCACTCGTTTCTATAGACTCTTGTTTATTTTGTCTTTTCCACCTTACTACTGAAATCTAGAAGCTATTTTGCAATTGTACCTTTACCTGCAATTTCAGTTAATTCACAGCAAGTAAAGTTGCGAGTAAAATAATGCTTACAGCTGCTTTTCTTCATATTGACCAAATCAAGAAATTAACAGTCTAAATTAGAAGGCTTTGGTGATTCGATCCACCTATTGAACTCCTTGTTTTATTTAGGTTGATGTTAAAAAAATCTGTTTTTAAAGAAAACAATATTCTGCTGGAAAAATGTGTTGCACATGACGTTAGAACCTTCAGTATTGCTTACGGTTAGTGGTTGTTCATGGCCATTTGTACCCATCCTGTCTTGCTACAGCTCGGGCTGAAGTTTGTCCGTGATACCATTCCCAAGTGACATCCCTACCCCTGTGACAGGCACATCTGGTGTATGGCCAGACTTAGAATCATAGAAACATATGGTTGGGAAAGACCTCTGAAATTGAGTCCAACCATACCTGTCCCCTTACTAAACCCTGTCCCTAAGGAACTCATCCACCCATTTTTTTTAAACACCTCCAGGGATGGTGACTCTACCACCTCACTGGACAGCTGTGCCAGGGCCCGAGAACCCTCTCAGTGGAGAAATTCTTCCCAATGTCCAGTCTAAACCTCCCCTGGTGCAACTTGTGGCCATTTCCTTTCATCCTATTGCTGTCAGTTGTGAGCAGAGCCCAGCACCCACCCCGTCACAGCCTCCTTTCAGGCAGTTGTAGACAGGGATGAGGTCTCCCCTCAGCCTCCTCTTCTCCAGGCTGAACACCCCCAGTTCCCTCAGTCTCTCCTCGTAGCGCTTGTTCTCCAGCCCCTCCCCAGCCTCGTTGCCTTCTCTGCACGTGCTCCGGCCCCTCACAGTATCACAAGGCTGGAAAACACCTTTGAGATCATCAGGTCCGGCCCATGACCCAACACCTACACCTACTCATCGTCTAAACCCTGGCACTAAGTGCCTCATCCAATCTCCCTTTAAACACCTCCAGAGACGGTGACTCCACCACCTCCCCAGGCAGCGCATTCCCATGGCCAATCACCCTTTCAGGGAAGAATTTTTTCCTAATATCAAGCCTAGACCTCCCCTGAGTGAGGGGCCCAAACTGACCCCCGCACTCGAGGTGCAGCCTCGGCAGCGCTGAGCGCAGGGGCACAGTCCCCTCCCTGCTCCTGCTGCCCACGCTGGCTCTGACAGAAGGGTTTAAACCATGTTTTGGGAAAATAAGGCAGTGTGTATTTACTTCTGCAGATTGAATTGGAAACTATTTCAGTTATTTCCTATAAGGAGGAAGAGAAAGGGTGGTTTCTTGCAGGAGGATGTATTTTGGAGTGGGCCCGGTGGAAGCTTTTTCCAGCTGTGCGTCTGGCGGGAGCAGCTTCTCGGGGACCTGAAACCCGCTGCCGCCCCGCACACAGGGGCTAAGGTGTCCCCTCTCCAAACAGGGAGGGACCAGGTGTGACAGCATGGTACGAACTCGGCTGATTTAAGACCGCTCGCCTCCTTTTGTGCCGCCAGGCAGCTGAGGAGTTCCTGGCGGGGGCTGCGGGGGGGGGGGGGGGGGGGCGGCTGTGCGGGGCGGCAGAGCGGCCGCCAGGTGGGGCTGCAGCCCGGCCTTCTTGGATGAAGCGAACCGCGTGTAGGGCTGACAGCGAGCTGAGGGTTAATATGTGCTGCGACCGGGTTTGTGGATGGGTTGCTATATTCTCCTTTTGAGATGACGCTGGCTTTGCTCCACAAAATCTCATTGCTTATTCCCGGAGGTGGCATCTCCTGATTGTCCTTTGCCCCTGTGCTCACAGGAACAGTTGGTGTTTTTAGGAGTGAGTGTACTAGAAATAACCATCAAAGACCAGATTTTACACATCCCTGGAAATGGACTGAGTAGTTGGTTACAGAAAGTGCCCGAATTCCAGAAGCAGGCAAAGCAGAGTCACTTTCTCCTGGGTCCTAGGCTGTTTCAAACAGCAGATGTGCTTTGGGGTCCGGATGGCACTCGTTAATGCCTCTTCGCAGACCTTTCTGTAGGTTTGGCTGAAGGTGAGATTGGGACATCAGTCCTCTGACGTTGTACTCCGGTAGCAGCTCTGCCTTTTTGCTCTTGAACTCTCTAACTTCGCAGGACAGTTTTGGAAGTGCTGCGGGATCCTGTGCGGGACTTGTTGCAGGGAACAGGCCTGCAAGTTTAATGTGTTCCCCTGTGACACCGAGGAAATCATCACGGAATTTCCTGAGAGATTCTCGGCGCGCGGTTGTGAGATCTGGCTCACAGCAGTGACAGCCAGGAATTTGTTAAGCTAGGAAAATAAATACATAAATTACCAGACTTCTGTTGTGTTCGTGACTTGAATCAGGCTCCAAAGAAGGGCCTGGGAATGCTAATGCAAAGGAGAAGGTAAAACAGTGATCTTGGACGTGGGAGGACAACAAAGCAGGATGGAGGAGTCAGGTTTTTCTCACTTTTAGCAATAGGGATTAGAACTGCTTTGCTTCCCTGTTTGATGCCATATTAAGCTGGAATTCTAGGCATCCTTTCAAATTAATGGAGGGAGGGAGGCTTACAATTAAATTGCTCAGAAATATCTTTCAAAGGATCCATAGACTGTATTGCTAACTTGCATCTTAGTTTTATAAATTAAATTTCCAGAGTTAGAAAGTGTGAATAGTGTCTTCAGCTATATCAAATGCAAAGGATCTTCTTAAACATCTAGTTTAGAATAATAATTAGTCTTCCAACCGTTTGACTTTTTCTTTCTCTCAAATGTAAAGCTGACTATTGGTAGACATTGAGACATTACTTTGAAAATATTCTAGATAGTGTTGAATGCATGTGCCAGTCTTTGGCCTGGTGCACGTGAGGAAGGCTAATTTTTATTTTTCTTTTTTAAAAAAAACCTGTAAAGAACATACTTTGCCAAGTGACTAGGTGAGTGCAAGGATAAATGATGCTCTGTTGCAACAGAATGAAACTGCAGTGCATTACTCTCATTTCAGTAGAGTTTTCCCTTGTTTTTTAATAGCCAGAAGAATTTGATCCTAAATGGAGGTCTTTGTACGTGGTTTTGACTGGGTAAAGACTACCTTTCTGACAGGTAGCTTAGTTGCCATCTAAGACTGCTTCATGCCAACTCAATGGAGAACAGAATTTTTGCTTACTTTAGGCCTCTTGATCTAGGTCCTCAAATTCCTTACCAATGTTTGTCTTCGTTTTTCTGAAAAAAAGAATAAGGATAATCTGATTTTTATTACAGAAGATCTTTATGAAATATTCTATAAAGTACTCAGAGGAATGCTAAGCAGCAACCAAAAATATCTTGGAAAAAGTTTGTGAGCTCAGTCCTACTAAATGTGTGTGTGCATAGCTGCGGAATCAACATCTGAGTCTATAGAGAAGAGGAGGAGGAGGATAGTAGGAAGCACTGTGAGTTTACTCTTTCTTGTGTAATGCTAGAACTGTTTTTAGACTTGTAGAAGGTCAGCACTTGTTCTGCTTCCCGTGTCCTCTGCCTACAGCCCAACCTTTTGGAAAGCAGTTTGAGGAAGACTGCTGCTGTGGGGGCACAAAGTGGAGCGAAGTCTTGGGGCTTCCTGCCTCAGCCCTCTGTGCGAAAGGGAGGTTGCTTCCTGCCCTGCTGCCCTGCTCTGGGTGAAATCTGTTTTTCTATTTGGAAAATATTACTTTTTTGCTAAAAAACAAAGCTATTACCTTCCTCCAATGTAATAACAATAATAATAATAATAAAAAGTTATGTTCTTGTAATGCAACTTAGAAAAGTGAGCTGTTGAGAAACTATTAGTAATTCTTACTGCAGGGTGCAATGACTTCTTTTCTTATTCAGTGGTCCTTTGGACAAGACTGCATTTGGTAAATGGTTCCACATTCTTTCCATCACTTAAGTGTCTTCTACCACTTTCTTAAGAGATATATAATGTTCCATAAGTTAACATTTTTCTTACAATAAAAAATGCATTTATGATAAGTTATTTTAATCTGCTACTCTGAAACTAAGGGAATTTATTCTGTTGTTTCAGTGCACTTGATACTCTCTACACCATTTTGTTGATGAGAGTTTACATCAAGGGACAGAGCTGACATTAAGGATGATTTTGTTTGCCAATAACTACAAACTGTACCCGTAATACTTTGTTCTGCATTTGAGTAGTGGCACTGTGAAAGTATTTGTATAACTCACAAAAATCGTAAGTCGATGATATGTGGCCTCACGAGTAGCCTTCAAGACAGAAAAATATGGAAAATTATTTCATTCACGTTTGTTGGTTTTAAGTAATTGCTAAGTTGCATTAGAGCAAAACATGCAGAACTTCCCTGCCAGCAAAGAGAATACCCAAGTGTTTTTGAAGTTGGTAAAGGTTATCAGACCAATTATTTATCTGTAGCCTCCACTTCATTCTCTTGGAGGTGGGGAGCACATGAATGACATACAAATGTCAAAAGCAAACAAATGGAGTGTGCGAGCAGTATGAAAACCAGCAGTGTATGAGTGGTGGTGCTGTGGGTGGAGTGGGCAGGGGTTTCAAAATACAAGTGGCTACCACTGTTGGCTCTTTTTCCCACTAGTTTGTGTAAATATATTCTCTTATCAAAATTCTCTGCAAAATCCCTTCTTGGAGAGTTTAACCTTTTTTCAGGGACAGTTACGCTGTAATAAAGTACCAGCATTTAAGATCTCAGATGTTCTACAGTCTAGGACCAAACACACAACTGCTCATCAGCCATGATTTCAAGCTGAGAATGGTTGCAGGAGTGGTGATAACACAACTTCTACTCAGGTTGGGAGTCTACCTTGTCATTTAAGCAGCCCGGATGATGGCCTGGAGAGCTGCTGAAATGAGCTGAGTCTGTGTTGCTGCAAGGATTTCTTCATCCTCTTTTTGAAGGATGCAACCCACAATTTACAGGTGTAGACAGCTGAGATGAAAAGGGATCTATACACGCAGACATCGTTTTAATTCAGCGTGCATCTGCAACAGTTATTTCTGTATTAAAATATATGAAAAAATAAAATGTCAGATTTGTTTGTTATTTTTACCTTGCAGAGGTAAATCAGATATTCTGTACAGTAAGTATCCTCATCTGGGATCAGATCCTGCCAGAATTTCTCTGATAGTTGTCTCATGACACAGTAGTGTCTTTGGACAGCAGTACAGGTACTGTGATAGCTCCGGCGTCTTTCTGCTTCTTTGCAAACTTAACCTAGTCGTGATTACATTTTACTCCTATTATACTGTGTATCTCTGTGGGTGCGAGCACGCACAGCAACACAAGCCCTTTTACCTTTTTGGGGAAAGAAAACATGAAGTACCTGAAAAGACAAAAAAAATTTACATAGTGGGAAGTCTGTGTGGGAGTAGGAAGAGCATGAATTTAATAAGCCGTGGAGATTTTTCATAGTAAGTAATTAAAAATTATGGTTGTTTTGGAAAGACAAAGGCATTGGTCGTTTATTGTTATGCTTTTAGTTGTTAATATTTTTTTTTTTTGCACAAATATTTAATCTGCTGGGCTGTACAGATCTTCACTGGGTCAGTATTCTAAAATTTTTCACCCAAATATTTATGCTTCTCTTTAATAGGCATCATATTTGTTCATGTATAATAGACTTTGTATGTTATGTGATTTAAAAAGTACTTGTTTGTTCATTTGCATAATTTTAAATGAATCTTATTTAGAAAAGCTGTAAGGAATCATTAATTTTTATTGCTGGATTTTTTTCCAATAACAAACCTCATCACAATACAGACTACTGATTCTCCTCTGTCTCGTGTTCATTGTAGAAAAGACAGAGCTATTTTTAACATTTACACAGTCTAGATAGATGATTCTTCGCTCTGTGTGGTTTGGAGCTGAATCTGTAGAGCCTTTCATAATCATATCTCTTTTTTTTAATGGTTTGTTTGAATTTGATCACTGTAGCTGTTTCCTTGCATTGATAATGAAGGCTTGGGTTGCCTGTTTCTCAGCATAAATTCACCTCAGACTTCTACTTTGACAGTGCTCTGTGTTTCAGTACGCATGAAGATACAGAACTGAAATTGCTTTGCTTTCTTTACAAATGACTCAGAGTGTGCTTGTCCTTCCCTAAAATGTTGCCAGCGTGTGAAGGATTTTCAATGAGCAATGCAATAAGCCGGCGTTTGGGAAGGTTTGAGGCTGCACTGGTATAACAGTGTGCTGCCACACGGATGATCAGGGCTGGAGCCAAGTCTCTGTAGCACCGTGGATCATATTGGTCACATACTGGAAGTTTTGTTTATGTAACTTGGTTGCTGTTTAAGCTGCTTAAATAGAATTGCCATAATGTGGAGTGGACTTCCCAGTAGAGGTAAGCATGATTTTTATTATTAAACTTCTCTGAATTGCTTTGAGATGTGATATTAAGTGTGGATGCTTACATGTTTGGCATGATTTCTGTGTGCATGTCATTTGTATTTTAGTTATTCCAGTGGAAAGGATAAGAAAAATGGGAAGGCACATAGTGCACATTTTTCTTCGAGTCTTATTTAGGTTTACTTTTAATACTGAAATATGTGGCAAGCTCCTTTTTCCTTGCTTGCTGTTTGCAGAGGGTATCTTTCTAGTAGGTGACTTCCTATGCATTTTAAATGTTTTCGGAACATATCAGTGAGGCTGTATTATTGTTACAGAAAGAAGCTAATTAGTAGTGTGACTAAACACCTCTCACCAGAGCTTGCTTTCTGGCTTGTTAAATTTCAAATGATAGTTATAAGGATATGTGAAACACAAGAGCTGTCGGATTCTCCAGATAAACTAAGAAATAAATGCATGAAATAAATTGTATACTGGATTTGACATCTTGCGTATGTCTGTCATTGTTAATATTAAAAGTTATGACCTGTCATGCCCAGGATAGCTTCCAGTAATTCATTTGTACTGACAACTTACTTTGAGAAGGGTATAAAATTACTGTCACTTCTCCCCAACCGGTTAAATTTGACATTTAGTGCAGTAAGTTTTATTTAAGGGAACAGGTAGTGTGCTAAAGGTAGCCCATGAAGTTCTCGTAGTAAATCTTTAAGCTTGAAAGAGGCATTATCATAAACTAAATAGACTTTGTACCTATGTGTTTAGAAAAAATAAAGAAGTTTTTTATTGAGAATGTCACCTATAGCAGGACACAAAAAATTAGTTTGACTGAGTTACTTATTAAGCATTGCTGTTCTGCTAATATATTTAGTTTGTGGTGAGACCTGCTATGATGATATTTGCATTTGCTGATAGTAAATTTTTAAATTAAAGGAGGAAACATGCTGAAAAATATTTATTAAAATGTTTTTCTTTCTTGCTATGCTTACTATGTAAAGACTGCTGTGGTTTGTTTTTATGAAGAACTAGGACAGCTCATGCATTTTCCTGCTAAATATATTTATGAGGCAGCTGTTTTATAGCTTTCAGCTCTAAAGTTATAGATAAGTGTGTATTTGTTTGACAGAAGATTCGAGAATTTCCATTTACTGCCAGTACATGTAAAGCTTGGCTAAGCAGACTGCATCAGGAGCACACACCATTTGTATTAGCCAATCTGTCTTTGCAAGTCCCAGGGCCACTATCTTGCTAGAAGCCACTGTGTGCTTTTGAAAGCATGAAATTAGTTTTATACTGAGCACATGGTTTCTCATTTAGCAGTTCTTTTTATGGTAATGGTCAATTTATGGTTCAGTGCCAGAGTTTTGGTGTTCTGTCAAAGCTGATAGCTTCTGCCAAGGTGTTCTTAGGAGATAAAAACAAACAAACAAACCCCACAACACCCCGCACTCTCCAAAAAAAACCCCTGCAACAAAAATGCAGTTTGTGGTGGGGATCCTAGGGAGACCCTAATAAAGGAAAAGTATCTCAAGTGACCTATACTGCTCACGTTTCTGATAGCATTTTGGAGTTATTTTCTTATAGCCTTTCAGATAACATTTGTAAGCATACGTTTGTCATTAATGAAATAAAATTATTAAATGTCACCTTCTTATACTTTACACAGAGTTTTATAATCACTTTGCAATAAGCTTTATTTCATGACATGGAAAATTATTGTTCCTCAATGCTAATTTACTCTGTGTACTTATTAATGTGTCAAGGACAAAATACACTTGAAAAATGTATATGAAGCACCCTAAATATTCATTAGAATTGCTTTTTAGAAAGCAAATTTAGAACACATTACAAACTTTACTGGCTCTTTGGAAATGTGTAGGAGTCAAAATAAGTTGTTAGTAAATACTTTTGTAAAACCTCCTTCGATACATGTAGTTGAAAGACTGATGAGCCAATTTTTGACCCATGTTTCATCCTTGGAAGAGGGCATTCTGACTCTGCCAGATTGCTAACTGTTCCCTCGCTAGCAGCTATCTTTAGTGAAAAATTAAGGTCATATACGTTGTCCACGGTTAGGCTTCACCGGGGTTACTTTGTCCAGCTTCCATTAATCTCTCTTGTAGAATAGGTAATTTTAAATTGTGCTGACTTGATCTTGCAATAAGCGTTTTGGTTTTTTTGTGGTGCAATATTCGCTTCTTTGTTCAGGTCTGTCTGCAAGGGGCAAAATTTGACATTGTATTTTATGTGGAAGATGTGGTGGGCTCTGCAACTGGTAATATTTCTTAAGTGCTGGGGAGAGATTCTGCTCAGCTAGTGATAGGCCTTCTTGAGAAATAAGAAGCTGGAGGCCATAGCCTTCAGAAACTTGCTTACATAGTAGACTTAAGCTGTCGTACTGATGTTTTTATTGTCCCATCATCATGGAGGAGGAAGAGAAGTGGAAGCTATGCAGTCTACTGCTCTTTTTCAAAGAGACTTGGAAGGTGCAGTGGAGTATCACTTCAACAAAACTCCTTTCTCAAAAACATGTTGTTTGGATCATCCTGTAAGATGCAGACTGACAGCTTGGGTTTTTTATATTGCTTTTAAAAAAAGTTACTGTAATTTTCAGACCTTTGAATAAATTTCCCTGCTATTCTTCAATGTGTGTTTAAAGGCTACCAGGCAGAAAATAGTTACAAACACTTGGAGAACAATGTGTGACGTGTCACTACCATGACATATAGAACTTGTTTTATTTCTTTAAGTGCTTGAGCTGGAATACCTTTCCTCGTCCTTTTATTCTTTTGGGATTCTTTTTATCTGTCCTTTTTATAGATATGAATACAAGCTTGTCGCATTTCAAGCTGGTTAGTTTTTTTTCCAAGACAGTGATGTTTGTAAGGTGCTTTCAGATTCAGACATCTTACATGCTCCTCCAAGTGTCTTTATTGCTGCATACTTCCCCTCCTGCCGTTTCACATTGGTAGGTAAAGTGAGAAGCAAGATCTGGTGTGCTCGTTATGCTGGCCAAAATGATTTTGCTTCCTGTAGGGAGCTCTACTGTTTCAAGAGCTATTCCTGTATCAGATTGCCAATTATCACATGGCACCATAACTTTAATTTTTTCTCTTTTAGCTGACATCAGAGATAATGTATGGTGATCTTTTCGGTTTGAGAGCATTTGGAGGATAGTAGCTTGATTATTGCAAGGTTACTTACAAGGAGATTCTGAAGGAGAAGCGGATGCTGTAAGCTAAAAGGAAAAAATGATTGCAGAAGTGGTATGAGGTTGTGAGCAATTCCATGTAGATCACTTGACTTTGGGACCCAAGTCTAGCCAAGCTCTTCGTGGTTATCTTGAATTTGCCTTTTTTTAGTGAAGGTCACTGATTTCTGCCAGAGGAGCTGAGTAAACTGACAACTGTAATTCACTGTGGCAGCCCTGTAGAAGCCCTGCTGCTGAAGCTGGAGTTTATATATGTTTTTCTCTGACTATAGGCTAGAGATGTAGAGGTGTTCTGGAGGTCTTACCCACAATGTTCAGCAAAAAAATTGTGTGGTTTTTTCGTATCCTTTCTGTTCTGTTTGATTCTGAGCAGTGTTCGTAACATGTCTTCTAAGGAAAAATGAACTGAGTAACTTCCCTTTTTCATGTATGCTTTTTGTTCCTGTAAGGATATATATATGAATGTGTTTATTTATTCGGGAAGTGAGGAAAGCAGGATACTTTTGCATCTGTACAGATGTAGGGAGACTGCTTTTGTGTAGACACTAGCAGTTAGGGCAAATGAAAGGCTAAGTTTCTTAGCCTTGAGGAGGTCCAAGACCTACCCTTTCAGGTAGTTTTTTTGTCTGTAACTGAGCAGTGCAGAACTTGGGAGAACACATGGAAGTCTCTTTCATGTTCCATGAATAGAGAAATACAGCTTCTTTAAAGACTGAGATTTGTCAAAATCATATAGTGCTCCCTGAGGGAAAGGATATGCCTGTGAAAGCGTGGCAACTTGTGGCAGTGTCGGACTTGACTGGACAAATATTCGTGGTATCGTGTGTTTGGTGTTACCACTTGTTAGTGTACGGGTTTGCTCCAGGTGGTAGTGAGATCTCTGTTCGAATCACTGGTGTTCAGGGCATTAAAGGAGGTTTCCGGATCTCGGGACTTCTGAGGTTGTTATAGTATGGTCTTTTTTGGATTTTGTGGTTTTGTTTTATTAGCTGTTCACATGGGTAATATTTATACTTTTACCAAGCTAGAAGAGACAAAGAGCAGGTCTCTAGTGTGCTGGTTTCCCTTTTGCTCTCTTCAAGTGTTCTGTATGACATAATTAGAAGTCAGAACGTATCGCCTGGAAGTTTGTGACTTGACCCAAGGGCCTCCTTTTTTCTTTCTTTCTTCAGGATGCTTCATAGTAGGGGGAGTGGAGAGAGGAAGGGGAGTGAAGAATTCCATGAAGGAAGTTCTTAAAATTGTGTTTATGCTCTAACTGGATTCAAAGTTTTCACGTATGCGCGGTCTTCTCTCGCTCAGCGTAGGGTGTTTGCAATGATGACATCATGAAAAGTTTTGTTTTATAATAGGTAGAATAAAACCATAGTTTTGGACTGAGCATTTAAATGTGAACAGAAAAGGAGGCTGTTTTTTCTACCAGAAGAACACACTTAAATGGAACTTTGAGAAAATAAAGAGGTGAAGAAAACTTCTGGGCACACCTGGATAAAGAGTGACAGAAAACACTTCATCAAGAAAAAGCAGACTAGTTGGAAAGCACTGAAGTTTATTGTTAAGAAATGCAATTAGTGTATTGTGGCCAGCTTTGTGAGTGGTACCACTGGAGCCTGATACTTCCCTAGTAAGGTTCTGAATAGTAAAAATCTTCCTCTATTAAGTAATCATTGTAGCAACCTCTTTTTAAGGAAACATAAGTAGTGTTCCCAGGTTACTTCTGAAAAGCTGATTTAGGCTTTTCAGTCACCTTTGCTGGTGAGCAGGGCACAGTCTTACAGAAAAGACAAAGCTGGAACACGAGAATTTTACTTGCTGGGAATTAAATCATCACGAACACATTCTCAGGTTTTTGTAGGTATAAAGAATGCCTTTATGAAAGCGCTGTAGTACCAGATTTTTTGTTAATAACTGTTGACAGAAACAAGGAAAAATATTATTGTCCCTTCATTTTGTTTGACATTGGCAAACACTTGCTCATTGTAATGAATTATTCTAACAAGTATTTCTCCTTTGAGCAAGTTATTTTTCTTCTTCAAAACAAACAAGGTAAGGAATTTCTTTTTAGAGATTACTTCAGATTAACATGTCTGGGAAAAATGTATTTGAGTTAACAGTTTTCCCTTAGTTGTGTGGAAGTTATTGCATGGTGATATCTATACTGTTGGTATCCTTGTATAGGTAATGTTTCTCAACTGGACAATCAGTAAAGCTTAAAATCCAAATCATTAAAGTAATAATTTACCAGCAGCTAATGAACTAATTCTGTAATCTAGTTATATTTTGTAAAGAGTACTCACCCATTAATATCTGGGTGACAAAGCTATTTACTTAAATACTTTATAAATTCTCAAATTTTAGAAGATTTTTGTTACAAGTAGGCACTGTTTGATGCTTAATGTTTCATGTTGTTCACCAACAATCACTCAGTTAAGAAACAGAAAAACATCCTGTGGCTTGATAAATATATCAGGAATCCAATAGCAAAAAAAATGGTAAAAATGAGAAAAGTATAACTTATGTATTTCAAACTAATCTTTCCATATACAAACTATTATATAATGATGAAAAAAAAAATCTTTGAATTTACATAATTTCAGATATGAATTGCTAAGTAGACCTATGTAATTGTAATGGTTAATTTATTAGCAGATATTGGATTCGTAAGTATTTGTCAAATAGTTTGACCAAAACTTTCAAGTTGTTCACAACACCCTATTTATGACATTGATGAAGCCCAGGTTTATTGTAGTTTTCTAAGAAATGGGGAAAAAACCTAGAATGAGCTATTGCAAAAGGGATAAAGGTTGCTAGGGTTTCCATGCTCTGAAGGTGCTCTGCAACCTGAACTTGTGACTACTTCTGTTCCCTTTGATGCGCGTGCTTACTTGTTGGAAAGATATCAATAGGCTTGATGATGAAGTTTGATTTGGGGTTTGAGTATGATGTACCAGTTAACTCAAGAAGTAGATTAAAACAGGAGGAAGGAATTTGTGAGAGGAGAAGGTATTATTGCATCCCAATGCATGAAACGAAACATGAACAATACCAAACAACCTGTGACCACTTACACAACCGTAGGTGCATGAAGAACCATCACTAAAGTCTCAGATAAAGGGCACACATGAGTGTAGCTGGCACTTAAAAAACTGGAGTGCACTGACTTAATAAATATGGTGTACTTCACCTTTTTATCTGTGTTTATAAATTTAATATACCAAACTGTTTATCATCAAAATTCCATTTCATGCATAGTAGGCTTGTTCTTAAATGAAACAGAAGTCAAAAGGATAAAAATAGCTTTATAAATCATATTTTTTCATATTATTTGTTTTTTTAATCATTGTTTCAAGTAAAACTTCCAGTCGCCTTTCAAGAAGGTGTAGTACTGAAGTATCTTTTGAAGAAAAACTTTGAGTTAATTGTTGATGTAGGTGTCTTTGCGTGGTGATCTGTTATACAATAAATGTTTGAAGGGCTGTTAGTTTATTGAAGCATCACTGAAATTTAAAGACCTGTTTGAAATCGAAGTTATAGATTTCAATCATGTTTTATGTCAACTACAATGGCAGAAGGAAAGAGCAGGTTTTAGTGGACAATGATCCAGTCTGTTGCACTTTATTGCACTAGACATCTACCCTGGCAAAGACAGGCTGTGTTAACAATCATAATGTGCTGCTTTTTTGCTTGAATTTTGGGAAGGTCATGGAATTAGAGACATATACATTCTGCCTTAGACTAATTGCAGTTATTTTTTTCATCTTTTTATAGTTCTGCTTCAGTAATATTTGTTATGATTATGTAGAGTTGAAATCAGTGGATGAATCGGGCAAATAAATCTATCTGCACTTTTCAAGTATTTCTACTTTGTGTTGCTTTCCTCACTTGAAAAGCTGGAATTGAAAACTGCAGAGTGGAGCGCAGGAATGTGTTCCTTCTGCTGGCTGCCCAGTTAGCAGGTTGTTTTGACTGCTTGGAATCTCATCCTCCTGTACAAGGGGTCATTCTCAGAACCGGCAGTTGCGCACTTTGCAGAAGGGAGCTGATCCTTTCCCATTGGAAGAGGACGTGCCTTGTTTGTTCCACAGCAACCCCTCTGTGGCAAAAGCATACTGCTGGGAAAACAGGCAGTTTAGAAACGCTGGATGAGGTGCCCATGTGCGAGACAGGAGCAAGCATAGACTCTGGGTGGAAAAATAGCAGTTTTCATTCTGTCTTGAGTAGCCAAACCCATGTATCTAGAAATGATATACCCTAAAATATGTCAAAATAGCAA
The DNA here is from genome assembly GCA_033558235.1 of Neomorphus geoffroyi. NCBI lineage: Eukaryota > Metazoa > Chordata > Aves > Cuculiformes > Neomorphidae > Neomorphus > Neomorphus geoffroyi. The sequence continues at coordinate 38,753,264 of JAUMJM010000027.1, forward strand.
CTTTTAGTAGGTAGTTGAGTGGTGGTAATCTGCAAGAAACTGATGTTCTGCTGTAAATACGCTACCTATCTTGAAACTGAAATACCTTTGCTCACTGTATTATTTTCTAGGCCATCTATTGCATGAACACATGGCTTATTGCCTACCTTTAAAAGTGTTCTGGGGTCAGTAGAAATTGTATTGCGAACTCAGGTTTCAGGTGTTACGGAGTTGTTAGTGATAACCAGTAGCAGTGCAGACACACAGTGGAGGTTTCTCTGAGGATCAAAGGCTCTTGTAGAAATGGTCTGTCTTTTTTTTTTCTCCTTTCCTTTCCTTTGATCTTGTTGCTGAGTGTTAGTGGCACATGACCATAGTTTTGTGGTGTGGAGCAATCAGCTGCCAGAGTGGAGTCTGAAGGGACATCTACCAATTAACTGAAAATAATGAGAAAAATCTTGTTACACTAATCAAAGCAAACTTGTTACCGAGAAATTTGGAAGTCAACCTATTTGTAAGCCATGTATAATCTAGCCTGACTCTTCTGATATAAACAAAATCAGAATCAGTGCATCCACTGGGGCTCATAGACTTTGAGGACCAAAGGAATTACCAAGCGTTATCTCCTGTACAATACCAGACAAAATAATCTCAAGCATTAATTCCTTCAGTAGAAGAAATTGCTTTCCCTAACATGCCAGTGCTTGCTGTTAAGTCCAATAAATCTGCAATTGAACTAGAACACATTATTTAGAGACACATCCAAGTTCAATTTAAAGACTTCAGGATGTGATGAATTTGCTTGTTACGCTGTTGAATAGTTTAAATAACCATTTACCTTTGCAGTTAAGAACTTCATCTTCCTGCCGATTTAAATTTTCTAATTATGAGACAGGATGTGCCTTTTCTTCCTTACTGTTAAAGAACCCTTGTTATTAGGTAGATTCTCCTTTTAAAACAGCAAGGAAGCCTGATTTCAAGTTCAGCACTGTGTGTTTTAAGTGTGCCATTGCAAACACAAGTCGTGTAACATTTAAAAAGAATGAGTACCACCTTTTTCCTTTAATAACATGGTTTGCAGCAGTGGTTTCTGACTCTCTGATGAATCAGAAGGACAACTTTGCCTCCACAATAGTGCCCTGTTGGTTCCTGTTTTTTAAAGTCTGCACAACTTACTCTTAATTGTAACAAATACTCTTTCAGCCAGAACTGAGTTCATAAAGCTCTCAAGTTAGGAGCATGTTTCCACTACTTCTCGAGATTTTTCTGGACTTTTGCTGTTTTTTCCTCTCCTCCAGTAAATTCTCAGTTGGCAGGAACAAGATTTACTGTTGTGAGCACTTCTGGAAGGACAATTGTTTTCCTGCTCAAATCCCTTGCTTTTACTATACACTACTTGTTTTGCTCTCAGTAGAAGCTGGCCTTCATTTCTAAAACTAGATGTTAAATACTGACCGGCAACTATGCAGCAGCTCTGTGTGCATTTCTTGATACCATCCATGATGTGCAGTGACCTTTGTTACCCAAAGTTATGTTACAGGTTGTTTCATTTTTTCACAAATGCACAAAGTTTAGTATCAATATGGGGATTGCGGTGGTGTGGTTTTAGTCTTATTTCCTTTATGTGGTGTGTGCTTACCGTGTCACCTGAGTTTCTTGTTATTAAGACATTTACTTATCTAAAGCTTCTTCAGGAAGATGCAGAAAATAGGGAATACAGAATCTTCTGCTTATTTCTGCATGTATGATTTACCTGACCGATGTGTTTTTACAGCTTTGCCTGAACTAAGAATATCGCTAATCTACCCATGTAAATAATTTTGTTGAGTCTTGATCTTTTTTGGTGCACCGGTACTTTTACATGACAGACATCCCGGGTAGCCATTGTCTTTTCCTCACTTCATTGGGGTTGTTTAGTGACAGTATAGTGCAGTACTATATTCAGACTATGGAATGTCCTTGGGATGTCTTTAACTGCTATGTAGCGTGTCCCCAGCTCCCACATCTGTCTGTCCACAATGACTTCCACTCAGAAAGAGTGGAAGCACGGCATAAGCATCCTAATTTATTTGGATGACTAGTTCCTTCTTGTTTTACTCAAGGTAGAACACTCACAGTTCAGTTGCACAAAACGGTTAAAGGCTTGCTCTTAAGTCTGTGGCTGTAATGAGTAACACTAATCTTTCTAATACCTTGCAAGCTACTGTTCAGGATATATATATAGTGCTCCCACAATATGGCTTTTTTTTTTTTTTATGATACTAAACTTTCTCCCACAGAAGCAGGAGTGAAGAAGCTCTATGAATTTAAGTATTAAATGTTTCGGCATTTTCAGTATTGTCTGCAAACTTGGTGTTTATCCAAGCTGCTCTTATTTCTGTCAGGATGCACTCTGATGCATGTGTGTACCTGTACTCAGGATTTTGAGTGCTATCTGTGAACACATCCAAAAATATATTGCAATTTTATATTTTAAGGACTGAAAATTATAGCATGATTTGAATTTAAAAATGAAGTTATTTTGTAGCAATGCCTAAAGTAGAAACACTCAGACAGAAGTAGAATTCTGCTCTTGTGCACATCATTGAATGTCTGGGAAGGTTAGTCACTCCTGAATTGCCTGCTGCTTCTCCTGCTGTGTAAGCCTTCCCTCTACTAAAGTTAAGTAGTTACCCCAGGCTGGTTACTTGTATTTCAGAAACATCATCTTTCAATCTTGTAGTCTGACTTGAAATTTTATGTAATCACATGGTAGTATTTTCTCCTCTTATATTTCTTCTAGTGTCAGAGTTTGTAATTGACTTTTTTCTACAGTTAATTAAATGTGGTGTGCTTTCCTATGACTTGTGTTCCTTTAGCTGCAGAATTAAGCTTAACATATTTAAAGTGTGCTTGTTATATGTGAGTGTTCTTTTTTTGACGACAAACCTAATGCCTATTCTGCTTCGTGTTTCAGCTCTGAGAGTACCTTGATTATTTTGAAACATAGTTTTGGAAGTTGCTCATAACTGCTGCACAAAACCACTTTTTTTTTGTAAATAAAGCATTTATGGAATGTGAGAAGTTGGAAGGAAAATATTTTAATCTCAGGTAGCAAGCTTGGCTTGGTTCCTCTAAAATGACAACACATAGAAACATTTTTCCTCTTTTGTCATCCGTCAGTCACATGTATATATGAGGCTTCTGATCTTTGGCTTAAACTACTGTTAAGTTTTCATTATAAATGTGCCACCTACTGGAGCAAAAGGCCCATTGGCAAATATTTATTAATGTTATCTTCTCCCAGACACATTTGCATAGTAATTTCATGCTAGATTCCTGTGCTTCTGGATGCCAGATCTACACACTTCTTGTCAGCCTCACCATAAGGTATGAAAATAGTAATAAGAATTGGAGAGGATGTGGAGCATGGAGACTTATAAAATGTGTTTAACAAAAAAAAGGAAAAGAATTGATATAATGAATTATAATGAAAAATACCGGCCTGCCAGTGAAAGACTAATAAAGCAATCTTGCATATGTAGGTGCAGTATGTCTTGGTTTCAAGATGAAAAAAACTGTTTAATTGTTCAGTCTAGCCTTGTAGCAAAGAGAAACTTTAAATGAGGTTTTAGATTACCCTATGGGGGGTTTTTTGTTGTTTTTAAAACAAATCTCCAGCCTTGTCTTGGCATAGGACTAATCATCATCATCTTTAAAATGAGAGGCGTGTTGCTCAGAGCTTGTTGTCTTTTATGTTATAGTAGTTAACTGAATGATTATTTGTATTGCAGACGTCTTTTAAGATCCACAATTTTATAATACAAGACTTGTACAGAATTACAGGAAACACTTATCCCCAAAATTTTAAAATCTGCTTGGAAACATAATGCATGAAGACAGTAGAGCAAATTGGATGAAGAGAACAATCTAGAAACAGCCACTCTGCTTAAGTCAACTGATTTTCTTGATGTTTCTAATGAAAGTGAATGTTTGTTTTAGCAACAGTTCATTATATTATAGTAGAAAAATGGCTTAATGTATGAATAAGAACAAGCAGAACAGCTTTCTGAAGATGAATCTGTTTTGCTGCATATTAGATTAGTAAATTAGTGTGTTCCTGCAGAACAGTATTTGGCTTGATTGAGCAGGGTTGGTTGGATTTTGAAGGGATTTTGGGGGGTTTGGGGTCTTTTTGGTAAGGGATTAAACAAAATGTAGCCAATATGTTAATGAGACAGCTATAAAAATTTGGTAGTTTTTCTTATACAAGTTGCTGATTGTTTCTTTCCATGCCTTGCAAGTAAACCATAGCCATTGCTTTTGAAAAGAAAGAATGAATCGATGAGCCACCCTCATAAAATGAGTGGGCAGTCTAATAGACGATGAGGAATGTGCTTGGAAGAGGTCAGACACCTCCCAACTCCCTGTCTCAGATTGTGATGCATGTTGCACACACCCTAGTTTTAAAGTTTCAAGCAGTTTCACTTCCAAGTCCTGAATGTTAAATGTAGAAAGTCCAAATTTTATGCTTCCTGAATCTTAAATTTCTGTTATTTCAATGAAAGTATAAATAAGCAATTGCATAAATTTGGAGTTTTTAATTAATAACCCAGATTTGTAAGCTGCTGACCATAATCAGTGTCCTTTTACAATGCCTGCTCATTCTTTTCATCTGTCAAATGCTCTTAAACTGTTTTTTGATCTGGAAGTATTGGGATCATGTTAAACATTTGATCCACATATTACAGATAAATAGAATGCAAGTATCTCTGAGAGACTGTCAAGGAAGTTGGAATGACTGCTGACAAGGCTACATGGTACGTCTAGGATGGCACGGTAATTGGATGGAGCTGGTAACAGGATGTTTTCCTTCAAGTCTGGCACCCATGTCTCAGCTTAAGAGGGAAATTGAATTTTAGTCATAGATATTTGTTGCATGAGTTCTCTTTGCAGTTGTTTTAGAAGTGAATGGCCAATTTCATATTGCTGGGTGAAGGAAACTTAGTTTTGTTAAGGTGTTTTCTCTTGTGTGCAACTGAACCGTTTCCAAATCATTAATTTTTAAAAACTGTATTTTCTTGGTTTTATGCCTGCCAAATAAGTGAGCAAAAGCTTGCACATTGATTTTTTTAGTGCTACATGAACAAAGAAAAGACATGTTGAAAGGCTGAGTGAATTAATGTCTTTAAATGACTTGGAGATCTATAAATGAGACGTTATACAGAAATACACTGATTCTGATTCGTATTTTCCCATTATGGAACTATATTTGTCTTAAGCCACTTCCTTGGACAGAATAAGCTTTAGGGGTTTTTTTCTTCTCGTGACTCATCTGGTTTTATGTAGAGTAGTCCTACTTATGGAAAATATATATATTTTTTTTTTTCTTTGGTAGGTGACAGTGTAGTCTTCTGCAGTTTTTGAAACAGGCCAGGGTATAAGCCTGGCTTTGGTCCAGGTAGTGAGCACTCGGAGCGAGCTGGAGCAGTGCTTCAGGAAACATGCTGCTCACAGGAATAGGGCTCACATTTCCATTGGCTGGAAAAATAGGAACATCAGCTGGAGTCATTAACATCATTGTTTTTAGGGGTGTCTGTAGCTGATCTGCCTGCTTTCCCAGAATGGGACACTGAAGCCAGTAAATAAGGCAATAAAATGTTTCACAGGTGATAAATCTCATACACCAAACGAAAAGAAGATCTAAGCGGTTCTAAGAACACCCTGGTTCATTTAAATGTTAGGAGATTGGGGTCGTAACGAAAGGGCATGGATAAAGAAAAACTCTGCTATTTTTATAAGGGATGGTAAAGATTGTGTCACAGGAAACATCTGAAATGCTTTTAAACATTTCAATAATGAAAAAAAAGGGAAAGTGATGCAAGTCCTAAGCAACGTGTGAAAGTGAAAACACTCAAAGTACGTGAACGTAACTCAAGGAAATACCTAAGTACAAGAACATATCCCCAGGAGATATTTGAAATAAGCAGAGTACGCTATTACAGAACTGAAAAATAAAAAAAATCAAGTCCTGCATGCAGTTTTATGGGCATGTGGAACTGATTCAAGGCCTATTTCTACATGCCTTGGCTTTCAAGGGTAAAGAAATGACCTAATCTATTAAACCATTGTTCAAAGCATGATTTGATTTTTTCAGAATGATTTGGTCATTAATCTTTTGTCTAATGGGTTGAATCAGCAGTGTTTCAATTTATTATCTTTTATAGGGATATACGTGCTTGCATGTAATATATGCACTTGTAAAATTAAAAAATAACTAAAGATAATTCCAGAGTACAAAACTGGAGTGAGCAGAGAAGTGCTATACTGGTTGTCTAAGCATTCCTAGACTATTTCAGCAAATTGCAACTAAGTTATGTCTGTTCATAAAGAGAGCATAAATTATTTGGTGATTCTTTAATTTTCTGTTATGCCTAAGCAGAGAAGTATGCTTAGGAATACGCGGGATTCGGGACTGCAGAATTTTAGCAAGGGTAGAAAAGATATGCTCATTGAAGTCACTGAGAGATATGTAATTCCTGGATAAAATATCGTAGCATCTTAGTTACAGCTGTTCAAAAATATGGCAAATTTTGTAACATCAACATATACTACTAAAAAATAAATCTTTCTGGAGGAACATCTGGAATTATTTTGAAAGTCAAAAGTTTGTGTCTTTGACTAACTCAAAGATGCTTTTCTAGGGTAAACTCAAAGTAAGCAGGTGTTTTCCCGGTTGTATGTTGTAACCATAAAGAAGACTATGATTTTATTTACCTGCCAGCCAAGGAGAATTGTGTGCTGGTTACTTCTCGCTTGTTGATATGTGAGCTAAACAAGTGTGCATAAAAATACAATATGTTCTGTTTTGATGATATTCGCTTCTTATCAGTGTCATACTGGCTGCCCTTAGACGAACTTTGAGATGTTTGAGTATTTTTTTGTGTGCTGTTCTTCCTGTGTACAAGAGGAAACAGCAAGGAAGATTTGAAGTGAATACATGAAAGTATATGATGTGGGGTTGCTTTAGGTATAAGAAATTTGAGTGTGTCTGCACCTTGCACGTGTGGCATGGCAGTGTGATTTGGTTTGGTTTTAACCTAGTAACCTTTATGGCCCCCTTCAACCACTTTTGTCGGTTGGTAATGATGACTTGAACTTGACTGTGGTTGTCAGCATCGTGAAGGACGTTCAACTCATGTATGGCATGAGGAAAACTCTTTCCTGATAGTATTCCTTGTGAACAAAGATGGCTTTAGCTGAGGGAGCGGATGTTGCTGAGCATTTTTGTGGTGCCGTTATACTCTTAAGGACTGAGATGGTCCTTAGCTGCATTTGTAAAGACAGCGACTGCCTTCCTTGTTCAATATGTTAGGTAAAGGCTTGCCTGCAGCTCTTCAGTGCAAGAGATTGCAGAGCTTCTCTCCTTAGGTGAAATCACCTGCATCTAGATGATCACTGTCCATGCTGCCAAATAAAACCTCTGTTTCTATCCACTGCTCTGAGTCAAACTTTTTATCTAGATTATTGGTTTTGAATAGATAACTTTAACATTGTGCCTAGTTCACAGAAACAAACTGATTTTTCATTTTTCTTTTCCACATGTAAGCAGTTAAGCACCATATTGCTGAAAATAAAAGCTAGGTAAGGCTGATTTGCGTCCCTGCCACGTGTTGCTGTCTATTCCTCAAATGCTTTTTCTGGTGTGTCTTTAAGATTAGCCCACCAATAACAGTTTAAGGGTGTGCACATGATTAGCATGCTGGGGTGGCATTGCTGGTACTTGGTTTGCAGGGAGTAGAGCTGTTCCGAGTTTATTAAAGATGAGCCGCTCTTGTTTACATTGTTTGTTTGAATTTTGAACGTGCCCTGTGTAGTTGCTTGCAGATAGTCACTGTCCCTCAATTATCTTCTCAACTTAGCAACTGATCAAAGAAGAATTACCACTTGCAAAATTAGATCTGTCATAAAATGTTCCAACGTAGCCGCAATCAAGTATCCACTTCATGAAACCCAAGCTGAATCACTCCATGTTTATCATACAAAGTATTGTGCATAGCTAAGCTTTTACACAAGAACAAATTTTAGATTATGCTGACTGCCATCATTAATTTGTTTCTAAATTCTGTCTCTCTAAAGCAGGATTGCAAATCCACGTGTCCCACGTCTAAAATTCTGCATTTCAGCCTCTGAGGTTTCTGTGAGGTTTGTAGAGTTGTCTTGTTGCCAAGCTGCTTTCTACTCAGCGCACCTCTGGGAAGGTTTCCGTGGCTCGCTTGTTTTATTCAGTAGGAGTCTTGAAACAGTTACAACTCCAGCAATATGGTCCTGATTTCCCTATTCAAGATGGTAGTGCACAAAAAATTGAGTTGAAAAGCTTGAAATGTCTGGTTTTAGCCAGGTTGGACTGTCTTCAAACATGTGTGGAAAACATTAAGCTATCAGTGTATGAATATTAAATTGGCAGAGACTTGTATAATGTAAGATTATACATTATGGCTGAATTAGGTCCTGATTTTTGAGTCAATAGCTATATACATTTGTGATAGACTACAGTAACTACTAATATAATAATCTTGTCAGATAAATGTGATACCACAGAGCATTTTGGCTTCGAGTATGTGTTTAAAAACCCCTGTATTTTTTGCAGAATAATACGAGCCTCTGTTCATCTGCTAACATGCAGTGCACTTACTTGGGGCTTTTTCTAAAAACTTCAAGTTAATGTTGGGGTAAAAAAAGTATTCACTGAAAATGTTTTGAATATTCCTACTAGCAATACAGATATTAAAATCAACCAGGCCAGGGAAGCTCAAATTAAACTTGCATGATAGTTCATCCGATGCCTAACAGCTTAATGCTAAATAAAGTAGTGTACATTTGGGTTTCAACACAGACTTAATCTGGACAGATGTTGAGTTTGGAATCCAGGTGGCACTTGAGGGCTTAATTTTCATTTCTTAAGTAACTCTTTTGACGATTTGTGATTAAATATGAATTTATCTTTAGTGACTCAAAGACAGTAAAACCAGTGCAATATCTTGTACTCTGAGGCTTCACTACTATTACTGGGTACCACTGGGGTTGTACATCACAGCAAAGTCAAACACTGAAGAAACTTCTGTGAGCAAAGTGTGGTACTCCGGCTTTAGTTAGGAAATCCTCAGTAAGATGTGGAAAATTTGGTGTGTTCAATTTATGGTTGGAGATCCTTTGGAATTATTCAGATTGTAGCAGCCATATTAGTCAGCTAATTCTCTTCATATGTGAGAATTTTTGTGTCTTCATTGCTTCGATAGACTGAAGTTTGTTTAAGGTTCTGACACGCGATTTTATTGAAATGCGCTGCCATCAATATATGAAGAGGTATTGATGTGATTAAGCTTTACACAGTTGATGGAGAAGGACTTTTAACATGTTTCTAGATTCTGTTTTATCTTCATTTATCAAAGTTGCTTAAATAAATAAATGCTAAAAAAGCTGATTGAATTTCTAAATAGTGTAGAAGATTTGGGATTTTTAATACTTAATAACCCTTGACTTGAATTACTGTGTCTATGTTGGCAATACTACTCAAATTCAGGCGATATTTTCTCTCTTCTTTAGTTACATGCGAGTTTTCAAATTAGGTGATAAACCTAGAAGTTTTATCACCTAATTAATTTATAAACCTGAAAGTTTATTTATCCTAGCTATATCCAATCTTACTGCATTGAATAATTTTAAAAGAAAGAATGGAACGTCAGTGCTGAAGTTTATATTTTAGGCTGAAATAAGTGTTATGTCTGCTCTGAGCTGATGGAAATGAAGTACGTAGCATTGTTGCATGCTTCTTTTATCATTGCCCCTATGCAAAGATACGTCAAAATCTACATAGCATATGAGAAATTATATTTGCACACTTTCTAGAATATTTTCTAATCATCCTCTTTTCTCAATAAATAGCATTCACATTTATTAAAATATATATTTCTTAGAGAAACAGCTTTTTTCCTCCTTCCTTTGAACCCAGAATATTCATAAGACTTCGAAACCTTACACTACTGTGTGTGTATTTTTGGGGAGGGAGTTTGATGTGGTTAATGAACATTTGCAGAATTTATGATTATGGTACTGAAATGTAACTCATTAACTGACTAAGCAAATCTTACCTATCTGGCTGATTAGAATTAGAAACTGTCTTTGCTCTTATTCCTAAAAAAAACCCTACAACACATTAATCCAGAGTAACCGAAGGGCAGCTAAGAGGTTTTATAAAGTACTAAGCTGCTTAATTATCATCTGAGTTTGAGGTACAAATATTAATAGGATATTTTGATTCATTTACCATAATTATAACTCTAGGACTCTGAATGTTTCAGAAATCATAGGTATGTCATTTTTCCCAGCCATCATATGTAATGCCTGCGATATCTCTCTGAATCAGAACAAACAGCTGAATTACTTGCAATTCTTGGCAAAATAAATTTTTAAAATGTAACCTTGTATGCAGTTTCAATGGTGTCCGAGTGTATTTTAGGGGATTGTTCCCCTTGTAGTTCTTGCTGTTGAAAATCAGTTTCTTCATAGATAAAACATGGATCTTGCTTTTAACGCATTTGTATACATCTCTATCTAAGTAAAATGTGAATTGTGTTGTATTTTCATGTGCATTTCCAGAGATTATTAGTGTCCTTTGTCTAGTACATTTTCAGGATTCTTTTATAAGCACTTAAGTAAATGAGATTAAATTAAGCAAGCACTTCATTATTAAAAGTTATGTGCTATTTGAAAGAATAAGAATCCTTAAAGTAAAGAAAACAACATGAGTTAAACAATGCAAAGTTTTTATATCTGTCTGCTAGTTTTTCCTCATTTTTTCCCCAAATTCTTACTTTTGGTATCTTATATTCATGGTAGTAACTTCAACATCCTGGCAAAAATGTTGTGTCTCCTTTTTGCGTTTTGGCAGTCACGGTTGTGGTGTGGCAGCTCCCCAAGGACAGGTAGGGGGCACGAGACAATACTGACTTCCCGATTTACAGGATGCTTTAAAACCAGGCTCAAGAAGTGTGGGATCACAGATAGAGGGGAGGAACGGGGTTATGGGCCCAAATAAAGAAGATGATATAGAATACCTGCTGTTTATATAGCTCAGATGTGTAGCTCTGTTGCTTTTTCACAAACTGTGCAGTACCGATAGGTTAAATATTAATGCCCTCGTGAACCCCCTACCAAGCTGCTATAGGAGGTGACAGTTTCCTTAAAATAAACCATTAAAAGGTTTATGATGGCAAATAGGGGGACCGTTAGAAATTTCAAGCGTTGGAGTGGCGTGAGGAGTTGATCTGTTTGTGAGAAACGGATGAGCTGATGCTCTCGTTGTCAGTGGAATGATTTGCATAGCAGTCTCTCTACCTCTGTTGCCAAGAGCCTTAAAAGGAGCTGTTCAGTATCTAAACGTAAGGTATGCTCGTCATAGTCTGAGAGCTCTCCCACCACCAAACTCAAGTTCTGGTGGCTCCAGTCAGCTGTCTGGGGTCCAGCCCCTCCTTCAGGCTGTGCAGGAGAAGTTCAGGAGAAGTTATCCTCGGCTGCATTTCAAAAGAGCCCAATTTCTGCACTGGTGTTTCATCGATTAACATCAAGCCTAATGTTGACTTTCATTCTGGCTTATAATGGTGGTCATAACTATTACAGCCAGATGAAGCCTTCCGTTATTTGAGCATTCTTTTCCCATTCTTTTCAGGAGGGGGTGCAGTGCTTGGTCCTGCTTGGGATGTTGTGTGTACTGAGCAAAGCCTTGTAGCAGTGCAGTCTCACCATTTCAGTCAAGAAATGGTGGTGTGGTCCAAGCCAGAATACTAACACCTTACAAAGCAAACCATAAGTTAAACTGCAACCAGGGTAAATATTGGGATACAAAGGAACCAGTGTGGTGAAGAATGTGCTGTAGAGACTTACTGACTTTATCTGAAAAGAACTCAGAAGGACAATCTTATTGATTTTATTCTTATCTCGATGACCTTGTAGTTTGAGTTAATGGTTTCTAAACTCCACTGAAGAGTTTGCAGGACGAGGACTGTGAAGGAGAAAGGGAAGTCACGTGGGGCTGAATAACAGACTCTTAAGATTTTGTTCATTCTCTAAGTCTTTAATATGTATTTTAATTTGCACGGGTGTAGAATCAATGAACATACTGTATTCATATAATTTAGACAGGACTGAAATGTAGGTCAGCTGTGTTAAGTTATATATTTATTTTAATGATCAAGGTCATCTGGAAGTCATCTGCAACTACAGTGGTTGTACTTACTCTTACCTAACAGAAATTCTTGATTAAGCTGCATTTTGAGAGAGAGGAAATAAAGAGTGAGGTTTAACTGACCTAAAAACTGGGCTTTTTCTCACTGTGGCATTCCTGTGTGACTTGTAAGACAAAATACATTTATGCTTATCTCTGGATACGTTTATCTGGTGATGAAGCTGTTCTACTTTTGGGAAGGTAGGGCTGCAGAGTCATCTTTTGTGACAAATCATGAATTGATTTTAAAATTGTCACAATTTCTGTAAATCCAAGCATAAAAGTGAGTAGGAAGCACTTTGTGTAGCTGATGTTAAGATACATCCCAGTTTTCCGTTCCCACGTGGCATGGTGAACCTCACCTTCACACATAACGTTGTTGTTAAAACTTGACTGCTGGTTGTTTTAAAGCTGAAGAGGTTGTTGCTTTCTTGTAAATGTTAACAGGGCAGTCTGTATAAGATTAAGAAGCACCAAGGGATAACGTAACTGCAGTTTTCCGAACAACTGTGTATGTTTCAGAATAAAGAATCATGATTTAAAAAAATTAAGATATATTTCATAGCTGCAGCATAATTCAGATTTGTTGCCTGTGGCTGTTATGGGAAAACTTTCTTAAATATTTTTCTCTTACTCCTTTGAAAGATTTGAAGTTAGATGAACAGGATTTTAATTCAGCAGCAACTTTAAGCAAAACAGCTCTGATTTTAAAACTTAGAGCCGACAAAAAAGACCGGAGTTGCAATTACCAAATTTAATTACCCTTTTTTTTTTTGGCTTTCCTGATGGAAAGCATCTCAAGTCAATCAAAGCATAATTATGTTAAAGCAAAAAGTGTTTTGTTCGTACTAAAAAGTCAAGAAAAAACCCAAACAACTTCATAAAATGTAATTGCATAAAATGTAAAAATAAAAATGAGGTTTGAGCATTGTGATTTTTCGGATTTAAATCATATAAAAATATCTGCTCCTGCAAACTTGCACACTAGTATCCTTTTTCTGCAAGGTGGCTAAGGATGCTTAAGCATGTCCCCTTTTCTACAAGCAAAGAACATGATTAAAAAAAACCACAGCAAACTTCTAGAAGCCATAAGGGGTGATGGGGAAGCTTGTATTTCTATAGTTTTTTATTCCTCTCGTTCAAGTGAGTATAAATATCTAATCTATAGAGGTTTCTCTATCTAAATTCCATCTACTATGTGCAGTGTTAAAGCTCTGTCTTACCAATATTGACAAATAAATATTCGCTGTCTTGCATGTTATTGGAGTAGAGATGTTTGAGTCTCATCAACCTCCACTTGGTTCAGTTCTTGAAGAGATCTGAGCATTAGACTGTCCAAATTGAAAGTTAGATTCTTGTGTTAATGGCCTAATTTCTCAATTCCTGAACTAGTATCATGCAGCACACATTTTATTATGGTTTGTCTTGCTGTGACATTTCTTTATCTTAACACACAACGGACCAGGAAATGATTTAAGTAAAAATGGGACCTAATATTGCAATAATAAAATTCACGAGTAAGGTAGGGAAAAGGAGAGAACTTGTGGCAGAGTAATGTATTATATGAAAACCGATAATAGTTTCATTCAGAATTAATTTTTTGTTGGCTAGACAACACAAAAATGGGAGATACAAGTTAAGTAAAAGATTGGATTTGGTCTTGCTGTTTGTATATCTAATGAATAAATGTCATAGTAAGACACTAGTCATACACGGAATGGTAATGAGCCCATTTCCAGATTTCACTGGCTATTATTTTCAGCTACAGAAAATGCCTTCTCTGAGGAAGAGGAGCACAGAGCCATGCAATTTTAGGTGCTCTTACAGTTAGTTATAATCCACAAGGACTTCTTTGTCAATACTCTAATAATAAGAGAGAAAATAAAACCTGATAAATTGTAGGGGGTTTTGTTTGTTTCCCCTCATATTTTAGCAATTCAAGCTGAAGACATGAAATTGCCATTTCATGTTCACCTTTCAAAACCTGATGTTATGTGTAATATTTTTATTAGAATATAAAAGCAGATTTCCTGTATCATTTTCACACTGGAGCTTCAGAGAATACGTGGAGCAATAGAGGTCTTTAAAAAGCCTCTTAACTGGATCATTTTGGGAATTTTTATGTTTTGAAGATTTTAAGTCACAGTATGTTGAGTTGTGATCATTAAATCGTAAGAACGGTGGATTTTTTCCATCTCTCAGGGTTCTGTACAAAGAATACACACAATTATTTCACGTAGTCTACAGGGGTTTTGGCAGGTAGCTGTTAACAGTATAGATGGCCACTTTCCTTTGCAGGTTGATGGTTATAGATTTCATGTTATTTTTATGATCTAGAATCGCATGTCTAGATCTCCTATCTATTAGTAGATAAAACTGTTCATCTTCTGTAGACTGTGCTATATATACCGACTGTGACCTGAAACTTGCTGGAGCAAGGAATACTGTGTAAGCAGAATTGTGGAAATCATCACAGAGTTTCAATGGCTTTTTTGAAAAAGGGTGAACAAGGAATAAGCTCTTTGATAACAGTGTTATGTTAATTAAATGTAACTGTGACCTTTTTTTCAGTATGTTATTTTTTTGGAAGTTATTTTTTTGGCATCATCATCAGCTGTATGTATGCTTATAGCTTTTATCGTGACATGTCCTTGTAAAAACTGGTTAATCAGTGTCAGAGAACAGCCTGGCCTGGAAGGGACCTTGAAAGATCATCTGATCCCACCTTCTATGGGAAGGTGAGACTAGATTAGATTATATAGCACCCTGTACAATCCTATCTTGAAAACCTCCAGTGGTGCAAACTCTGCCATGTCCCTGGGGAGGTTGTTCCAGTGAGCGATTGTTCTCACTGAAAAAAAAATGTCTCATATTGAGATGAAAGCTCTTGTGAAACTTTTACTTGTTGCCCATTGCCATCTCCACGTGGCTCCTCTTGAAGACACAGCCTAAATTATCTTTATAGACAACGCTTAAGTACGGAAATACTGTAAAGAGGTCCTCCTTAAGACTTCTCTTTATTATGATTTTATTAAACTGGGAGATAATGAGTGATCTCCATCACTTTCTTTCTGAGCCTGAGGCCAGGAGAAACCGGGGAAAGTGAGAGACCTAGGAATAACTTGGTACACTGGGAAAGAAAGACACGATGATAAGATTTTATCTGAATACTTGATTTTTCCAGAATACTTTTTAAAGGAAAGCGTCAAACCTTTATGTGTTTAAAAGGAAACATAAATTGTCTCCAATTTTCATTAAACTGCGTTTAAGTGCTGTTAGGCATCTCAGTGTTCAGTGGCAAGAGGAAATACTAACTATAACGCAGAGTCCATACCGTTCATCGGGTTTTAGTTCGTCGGTTCCTGCATGTTTATTATTTGTGTTTCATTGTGTGGCAAAACGTAAGCGAGCTGGCTTGCTCAACCAAATCTGTCTTGTAGTATCCTTTACAAGTAGGACAGACATCAGCTTTGTCCACGTTAGCAGATCCTGCTCATCTTTTTGTTGGGAGACGGGCCAATCGTGGCAGCTTGAATTGGTGCTGTATAGGCAGGTTTGACTGCAGTTGTTATGGTTCAGTATAGTTTGTGTAAGAAGAGCTTGAGTTATGATTTCCTTTAAGGTTATTTCAGGTTTTAACTGATGTGAAGCTGAAGGACTGCAAGTCCCAGAAAGACAGCTGCCCCAGTTCTCCAAGGATACACTATCCGCACTTTCTTTTGGCTTCTGTGTAGTAGTTTCAGAGGCTCAGTGCTTTTGGAAACTGGGCCGAGTGGTGGAAAATAGTGAAACAGCCCTCAGGAATGATCACCAGTTTAGGGAAAGACTAGTCAAA
The DNA here is from genome assembly GCA_033558235.1 of Neomorphus geoffroyi. Classification (NCBI taxonomy): domain Eukaryota; kingdom Metazoa; phylum Chordata; class Aves; order Cuculiformes; family Neomorphidae; genus Neomorphus; species Neomorphus geoffroyi. The sequence goes on from JAUMJM010000027.1 coordinate 38,769,340, forward strand.
TGTCTTTACACTTCTGATATCTTTATTTAGAAAATAACACTATTGAAAAAAACTAATTTGAAGGAGATTTTTATCGGGGAAAAATGCATCATGTTTATTGAATTAAAAAAAAAAAATGTTGTGATGTTTCTCCGTTTCCCATATCACGATTAAAAACTCAGTTTTGTTTTTATGGGCATAAATCTGCATCCTGTCACGCATTGAAGTATGTTGGTACTGTGCCAAAAAGGTGGCAGACTGCAATGTTAATCTATTGAAGAACGTAGAAACAAAAGAAGTGAAAATACACACCATTCTGTTTGAGCAACTCTAAATGCCTTCATTCTATGATTAATTAAATTAGGTTGCTTAAACATTCATAACAGTTGTATGGAATGACCTTATTTAATGCTATCAGTGTTTTAAATGTCTCTGGAGAACCTGGATTAGCCGAATACCCAGTTTAAGAAAGGATGTCCTATGCAAGCAAGTTGTCCCGAAGGGATAAAAGTGGTAGGTCTCGCGTGCCCTGGAGGAAATGCATAACTAAATGGATGGGATGAAAGGCAGCTAAGGTATCAATAAGGAGCCTAGAGGTTAAAATTGCCAGACTAGTGTTTTATCCAGATTGGATAGAGATGTCATGTATAAATTGCAAATAACCTTGTGGGAGGGAAGTTTATTGAATATAACGCGATTCAGAGATAATGTTTTAGGATGAAGTAATCGGAGATGTCCCTGTGATTTTTTGATCTGTAGTGACACACCCTACACAATTCATGTGACGCTTTCAGAAGTTGTAGCTTTGGAAGCTGCAGGGCAAGCTGATGGAATTTTCTGTCAAAATGGTACAGGTGGAGGTCTGACAGTGAATCCACTCCTGGAGTCGGGGTGGGGTGAGGGGTGTTTTTTCTTCCATCTGAAGCCTGGAAATTTTCAGCCAACCTTCTATGTATCTTCCACTTGTTCACGCACAGCTTTGGGAGCATATGTTTGTATTCTTAGTGGATAGAAATACTTATGGAGTATCACAAACGTTCAGACAACTGTGTGAATCTCAACCTGTGAACCTTAAGGGGTGGAGTTTAACAGGTGTAAATCTGCTTCTCATTCTGATGTGTCTGTACAGATACCATCTCTGCAAAGGCCATGCGCACAATTTGATGAATTTGTAGAGAAGGCTGGCTGCCAAGAGAAATTAACTGTGTCTTGTGTCACTTAAGCAGTTTAATTGGGTTTCACACCTACGGCTGAAATGAAAATGAGCTACTACTTGTCACCACGCTCTGAGAGACCGGTCTCTTTGTTGAGTAACACACATCCATCTGCTTCAGAGGGAGTTTATTACAACAGATTGTGTCCTACTACACTGAAATTCAGCTGCCTGACCCCAGAAACAATTCAGTGTGGAGCCCTCAGTCATCTTCTCACATGTATCTACCATCTCTGAAATAACCCTGACATGCACCTGTGTGCTGGGTGTCTTCCTTCCCATGATGTGCAACGTAGCTATTCTGATGCAAGACTTTGGTTTCTGTCCAGTTAGCTCTGAAGTGGATGGCATTATTCTGGTGTATTGTAGAAATACAGAATTACTGCAACAGGGGCTCTGGAATGAGTTATTGAGTAAACCCAGGGGAAAAAAACCCAAAACAGCTCCAAACTCCAGCATCACCAAAGAGGAAAAGGATTCAGTGTGCAAGAAGGAAAAAACCAAATGAAGAGAGGCCAGTATCATCTTCGTTACACAGAGTCGAGTTTGAATTGAGAAAGAATGGGTAGAAAGATCAAGAAAAGGGGAACTGACATAAAGTAACAGAGAGGAAGGATTAAAGAGAAGGGAGTGAGGAGAATGAAATTCTTCTCCAACGTGAAGAGGCTGTGTAGGAGAAGACTGGAGCACGTACAGAGTCCACAGAAGAACAGACATCTTGCTTCACATTTACAGAGTATGGGTGGAATTTTATTTCTTAGATGGTGCCAGTTAAACAACTCAGCCCTTGAAGGCTTTTCTCAGCATCTGTTTCACAATTCTAGCTTAACACAAATGCAAAGAATTGCAATGTGTCATACTTGAGTCCTCTTGAAACACCCATGTTAGGACTGGACTGCACAGCCTTCCAGCCCTGCATTTTGTCAAAAGTGTTTTCACTTATAGAAAATTCCTGTTGTGCTCTGCCATTAAATGAGAAAGTCCGTGTGTGTGTATTCAAATCTGATTAGAAAGAGGTATTAATACCTCACATAAGTCTGTCAGTAGTATCCACTAATGAGTGAGGTTGTGAGTCAGTAATGTTTTTTCTTGACATGGTTTAGTTTCTTTTTTTTGTTTCTTCTTGCATCAGGTTGTTATTATTTTCATAACTCGGCACTCAAACATCAGAAGGTAATTTGGGGCCATTACTAGCACAAATTTCAACAAGTTACTGACTCAGTGCTGTCATCAACTCTGAATATTATTTAGAAAAAAGGCCTGCCATGCCTAAAATATGAACTTTAAATTGATTAGTGTGTCCTCATCTCCTTAAAAATGTAAATGAAACAAATCAGTGCATTGAATTATTTTTTGTCTTTGCAGTGCTGTTGCTTTCTACTTTCAAATTTTGTTTTGAAAGACTCCAGGGAAAAGGAAAAGGACAATTGAATAATCTCTGAGATGATCCTTATAACAGGGATTAATGCAGTTTGGGCTGTCAGCCTGTATTATAATATACCTGGATGTGTCATTTTTTTCTTATGGCTTCATTTCTCAGTAAAACTGTCTTGTTACTTCCTACTCATGTTCAAACTTTTTGGCATCTTAGTCGTTGCGAACAGTATACAGTCAGTTGAAGGATTCAAATGTGTTTTCAAATTAAATAATGGCTCAGGCAGCTGTCTTAAACTTACTTTTTCATGTCAGTGCAAATGTCTTTCGTTTTTTATCATGAATCTAACATTTCCGTGACTGTGACCCACTTTGCTTCCATTTATGTCATAGGAATTGCTGATTGGTTTGCTAACATCTGTTATCCCTTAACAACAGAGAAAAGCATGCTGTTTTTAAAATATATCTATCTGTATGGAAGTTTTCATTGCTCCTCTCCCACAGCCTTTACTGTATTTTCATTTTTCTGGTGTCAAAAGATAGTTAAAGGACTTCTTTCGAGGTATTCATGAGAGTGAAGTTAAATACTTTCCTCAGAAATCGAACAGTAGCTCTTACCAGTATCAACACGTGCCACGATGTCCTGCCCCTGCCCAAGCTGTACCAAGTCCTTTCAGCGCCCTGAAGCCACATCCCCTGCTCCCTTTACCTCTTCCCTTTCTCCCTGGTAGTGCTTATGCTTTCGTTCAAGCGCAAAGGCTTCCCCAGCCATGCATTATTTGCACCACAATTTGGGAATCTCTGGAGTATGAGTATTGCTTCTTCCTCAGTGATGAAGTGCTTTTCAAATGGCATTGGACTGTTCAGCCTTTATGGGGTATTTTTTTGGTTTGTTTGTTTTTAATGGTGTGTCATCACTTTCTAAAAAAAGACTTCTTATATTTCAGGAGTAAGGACACTGGGATTTATCTGTTGTGATGGGATAATTGTTTTCCAGCTCTAGTTCAGATGACTGAATTAAAGAGAATGATCAGAATAGAACAAGCTTGGAAGAGAGGATTTTTTTATTATAAAGCAGGGCATATCTCATACTTTCTTTTTGACTTTGGGAAAGTCACAGATGCTTTAATACATTATACATAAAACTTGATGTACTTGTCATGTGTATCTTTTTTGTATTGCTTACTTGCGCTGTAATCTCTTCGGTCAGGAATTCTTTCTTAACTTGTGTTTGTAGAGCTCTTAGTACTGTGGAGCTTGGTGTCATTTGACACCTTTCAGCGTTACTGCAATACATATAATTAAAAATCATCAAAGGATGTTTTATAGATTTTTTTTTTTTTTTTTTAAACCTAACTTGCAGCTGCTTAAGCTCTGTGATTTCCTGTTGTTGACATAATTTAGGAGCTCTTTAATATTATGATGAATGTAGATGTACTTGAATATTTGGAAGCAAAAGCTGGGGAAGAGATATATGAATATTTTGCCATTTTCAAACATACCATTTTTCAATTCTTTTTTTTGGTGAAGGTTATAGAGAAATGCAGTACAAACAGAATTTGAGAATTAAAAGGTGATGAGTCTTTCAGAATTTGTGTACTTATGATAAAGAGGAAAGGTTAAGGGCGTCTGATGTACTGCATGGGAAACATCCTCTTCTATAGTACTGTACTTCTGCTTCTTGCATCTGTATTAATACAGATCCAAAGCAGAAAAGAAGTTTGTCACTCTCTTTTTCTTTTTTTCCCAACTGCGGTGGAGTAATTACTTACTGGGATGGCTCCTAAAACATTTGCTGCCAACTAGACCTTATGATGACAAATTGTTGGGTCAAAATAGCAAGTGAGTTGGGGCAATGGTGATTCGTGATGAACAAAAATAGGTTTCACTGTGCTTTTATAACTGGAGTGGAATGCCTTTGATATTTCACCGATATTTGTTAGAACTTTGAGGGCTGCATACCTGTTGGACCCATTGTAATCCTTAAGGCTAGAGAAAGATTTAAGAATTTGTCAATGAAGATACCTGCTTAGAGGTGAGAATTAAATTAGCACTGGTGTTCTTGAGGTTGCCTCATCCCTTGCCATGACAAACGTGCATGGCTTAAACAACATGGCACCTGGTTGCTAAGTATGGAAAGACTTTGGCGTTCCATAAAAGGATAACATATAGGGGAATATATTTGTCATCTCCTCCTCAGAGGAGTTGTAGAAGATACAGTGTCATTTTGGAAGGCGCATTTGAGGTCATCTGTCATGGTAGAGTGTCACACCAAAAGGCAAAGTTAAAATTTAAGCAGCTGGAATGTAGAGGTATAATTATATTTTCTCTTTTTTTGAATGCTGTAAACTGGAACAGGAGTACTGTTTTATTATTTCATTTAACATGCAACATAGCAATTGCTAAGTTTAGTGGGATGTATAGGTGTATGTGAATATATGTGTGTAAGTTGGATCTGTCTGTGTAGAGTAGGTATACAGACAAGGAGCAATAAGCAGAATTTACTTCATGTAATCACAAGTAAGAGGATACACAGCATGAGCTGGTAGTTTTTAATAGTCCTTTGATATGCATTTCAAGTATGTGTTTACTATGAGAGAGATGTTTTATCTGTAAACTGGGGCAGACTTAAATTTTGCTTTTCTAAATCCTCCTACAGCAAGACTTCTAGTGAGGACTGAATCCAGTGCTCTGTATGACAGGAAGAGCTCCAATTCATTTATGACTGGGATGTGCATAAATCTGGGTGGGGATTATAATTTGAGAGTTCGGCAGAATACAGTTGCTTGCCTCCTTTGAATCTGTGTCTGAATGTACAACAACTCACTGTAATTAACCTGATGTGGTAAAATGACTGAGAACAACTGAACTCCTTTGATTTAATATTTTTTGTTCTGAAAAATTTCTGAGAAGCCTTGTGAGTTTGTCACGTCCTGTGAAATTTATCTAGTGAGAAAGGGATTTAACTGTTACTACCTCGTTGTGGGCTTGATGACGTCTTCTGCCTGTTCTTGTATGTCTGTACGCTAGGTTTGGGTTATTTTACCTCACTTCTGACTTTTATTTTCCTCCTTCAAACTGAGATGATTCTTAGGTATTGTATTAAATGCATTGGTTAAAAATACTGCTCAAGTGTGGCCAGCAGATTCTTCAGCATGTTTGACAGGGCTTCAGTATTCTTTTGACAAAGTTGGCTTGCCTTTTCTTTGATTCCTGCCTCGAATTTTAACGGTAAAGTATGGGTAATTTGATATTCCCTGTGCTTAGCAAAATTTGGATTATTGGTGTGATAGGTGTTTTTCTATTGAACAAAAGTTCTTTCTTTCATGTAGTAGTCACTGGTTTCAGTCAGTGTCTCTGGAGAGTGCTTGTAGTTGATCAGTGTGATATTCCACGTATATATCATCATTATAAACGCATTAAGATATTAATGATATTCATTTTAGCTGATACCTTAACAGTAGCATTCTTCCGCTTAAAATATATACGTGAAAATATGTGGTGAGCAAAGTTTAGGCTTAAGAGTCACAATAGGTAGTACAATAATGACAAAGTCAAACTTTTACTAAATTTTGTCGTCTTCTTAGCTTTTATCTTATTACCAGATGTAGTAGCTACAGTCCATATTTCCTAAACTGCCCTTTTGTGAAAAACCTCTGCAACACTTCTTTGTGACAAGTAGGAGTAGGTGTAGGTGTTGGGTCATAGGTTGGACTCGATCTCAAAGGTCTTTTCCAACCTTATGATACTGTGATACTGTATATGGTGCACTGAAGGTATAGCCTTGAGAACGGGTACAGCGAACCTAAAGAGTTGTTCATGCATGAAACGCAAAGGACCAAACCTAAAGGATCCAAGCCCAGCGATGAAGAGAAGCCTCTAACGAGTTTGACAGCGGGATGGTGTTATTGCTGTTTGACACTAATCTCTACAGAATTCCAAAGTGCTAAATTTTGGAGTTAGAAGGATGATCTGCTCTATGCTCCAGCTGAAAACACAGGAAATCTACGTATGCTGTCCATTTTTCTTCTATCACGTCCTGACAGTACAATTCACAGTTTGTGAACAAAGTCCAAAATACAGGCATGTTACGTTGCAGTCTACTGGAGAGACTTGTCTGTATCAAAGCACTCTGGAAACAGAATGGACACAGAAAGAGTGGAAGTCTAAACACTGTGTTTTGTGTAGATGTTGATGGATGCTAAGTGACTTTTGTTTTTTATGAAACCTTGTTTAGCCAGAGAGAAGTAGTAACCTGTTGCAAATGCTCAGAAATCCTCTTCTTCATCTCTCATATGTGGAGGCTGGAGGAAAATATAGGGAAAAAAAATTTAAAGCATGAACTTTGGTTTAAAAAAAAAAAAAAGACACCACCAGAGCACCTTGGCAGTTGGGCTGTATGTCACGTCTTTATTCTTTGACTTCAGGATCTGCTCATGTATGAGACCTGAATGCGCTTGCCCTCAAATAACCTGCTCAAGAGGCCTTTCCTTTCTTGTTGCTTTACAGTTCTAGTGTGCATGTTCTTGTGCGCTCTCTTTTCCCCTTGATTAGATTTGTGGTAGCACTTGCAGTGAATGTTGTACCACCTTGTCTTCTGGAAGGTCAGCACCTGATAGCTAGCTGGAAAAGAATATATTCACTTTTGTCACATTTCATTTATCAGTGTTCTTTGCCTGTTTCACTTTTATTTCTCCTTAATATTTTTGCTCTTTTCATCTCCTTCTCCGCCTTCTGCTATCTTATAATAGCATTTTGCCCTTCCATTCCATTCTTCTCTCACATATTATACTGTGTTTAAGCCCTTCTTTTTTCATCTTTCTTCTCTGTATTCCGCTGTTTCTCCACTTTCTCTTCCAGCTCCGATCCTCCATCTACAACGTAGTAGCTGCATGGTCACCTCAGACTGGTGCTCCAAACCAGAAAAAGTATTGTCCTGCTTTCCTCATCACCTACATCATTTCCATTGTGCTTTGCACAAGGGTATTGCATGCCCTTGTGGCCAAAGAGGCCATCGTGCTGGCAGCGTGGAGGGGCCGTCAGTGATGTAACAGCACTGATTACAGATTTCTGAAGGGACCTGCTCAGACCAAAGGAAAATCAAGTGATCTCAAAGTTTTGGGCATTTAGTAGAGTAGATGGGAGTGAATAGTTGTTTTAAAGGGAGGGGAAGAGAGATCTGTAGTTAAAACTGTGACGTGTCCTGGAGGTCACGTTTAAAATGTGAACTAGAGGGCAGGCCAAAATGTTAAAACAGTGATTAGGGGGTCGTAAGACTTGCTCTGTAACCGAAGAGTGGTCTTCTGAGAGATGGGCTTTTGAGAGGGAAATAGAAGGGGGCTACAGTGCCATGAGCTATCTACACGGTGAAACCTGAGCATGCGAATGCAATGTAATGGCTTTAGCAAGGAACTATCAAACATTGCCAAAAAGGAGAAACTGCAGTCATTGAACAGCTGGAGGGAGCGGGGGAAGCGTGCCTGCCAGTTCAGGGGAAATACAGTCCTTGTCATTTTGTCTTGCTATAGAATGCATAAACATACTGCATGCTTATAGAATGTGTGAGACGCTTTTGCACTTAGCAGCGAAATTGGAAACAAAAAGTCCTTTAGACATCATAGAAAATACAAGTGGTAATATTATTGTCAGCATGAGAGAACATAGTATTTGCTTGGGAGTACTGGTCATCTTGCTAAGTCATCTGAGTCTATAGAAAACCCACATAAAGTTTCATAGAGGTTTGGTGTTGCCAATCCCAAGTGCGCCACAAGAATGAGTCACATCTTCCAAGATCACAAGATTTGCTTAAAAATCAGAGGGGTTTATTTTTAATTGGGTTTCATTTTTATTTGCCTTTTTATGTCAAGGCTGATTCATTTTTTCCACTGTTTTTCTGTGATCGTTACTGCTAGCAATGCACACACCTCTTTTTTTTTTTTTTTTTTTTAAGGAAAGGACTTCTAACAAGAATACTAAATATTTCGGGACATGTAACAAAATCACGTAATTGCTGCCAAGTCATGTTGGCAGGTAATTATTGAAGTAATTCCCCTTTTAGTAGAAATAATGAAGAATAGGAGATTGTAGAATAAAACAAGATTAAGCTAAAGTTTCGTATGTGCTGTTTTGGATAACCAATAGTCACACCCTAGAAAAGTGTCGTCACTGGAACAGTATTTTTTATTAAGGACTGAGTACAAAATTAATCTGCTCACAAAAATTTTTTCTAGTATTTCTGCGTATATGGAAGTTTGAAAAGCAAATTACTTGGAACAAAGTCCTCTTCTACACCTCCTCCCATCCTTTCACTTTTGTTCAAAACAAACAAGGAAATCAAGTAAATCTTAATTCTATACATTTAAAGCAAAGCCCTGAAGTGGAAGGGTTGTATACAAAGTTTCTTCCGTTATCTTCAGTTTCTCTGTGAGGAATTATCTGACATTACTGCAACTGCAAATTGCATCAGATAAAAATCTGTCCTTAATGCTCTTGGATTTCTTTTTATGCCTTTTTTTATTATTTATTTAATAATAAAACTCTTTCTATGCAGTATCCTTACTGGGGGTTCTCTTGGCAAAATATTTTCGAAGAGTCAGAAGGTCTGTGCAGACCCCAGTTGTGGTGTACTGACACAGCACTTCTCAAAGCAAGGGGACACAGGGCATGGATACTTCTCCGTTAGAAATTTATGACTTGAGTCTTGGCTTTCCAGGTGATGTGCCTTTTGGGTTTATAATAGAAAGAAGGGGGGGGGGGGTATCTTTCCATAGCAGAGGTTAATTTTAATTGTTTGAAAACAGTCTGTGGGATTTTAGTGGACGGTAGATACTTGCCATGGTAGCAGCAGCATTTTAAATCCTTTTGTTCCATGTCCAAATTAGTCTGGTAGGTGACTTTTGAGTTAAAAAAGTCCAGATTTTAAAAAAATCAAGGTCAGTTCCGCTGACGTTTCCTTAAGGGAGGTCTTTTTTGTCAAGAGGAGACAAAAGCTGTGATATAATCAAGCATTAGGGAAAGATGGGGCATTTGCTTTTGCAAAACTTGAATTCAGCCTGCAGTTTAGATTTTCCTACATTACTCTAAGTAGTACAGCAGTTCTGTAGGGAGTTTTTCCCTTGGTTAAAGATAGGCAGCTAGATTAAAACCAATTTCGGGACGAATATATTGAACTAGATGACTTTAAAACTTCAGAGAAGTGACCACTTTTTTTTTTTTTTTTTTTATTACATCAAATCAAGGTGCACGAGCTGCCGTCTGTCTTTGCATCACTTCTGCATAGTCTGAAGAGGTGCCGTTCACCAATGAGAGTGAACCGAAGTGTCCCAGCAGCTTTATGGGGCAAGGTGTATTTCTCAGCAGCTCGAGTTCAAACCTTACTCAAAACTTGCATCAAGTCAAAAAGGAGCTTGTGAGAACATTCCCTTTGCTAGATCTATTGTGCAGAACTTTCTATTCTGCTGAACTAACTGTAGATGAGAAACATGCTTCTGGGTAAGTAATTCCATGTGGAGGCTGAAATCTGTCTTTCAACTCGCTGCATGGTAGAACACTGTATGCTTGCTCCCGCCGTATGCAAGGAGAAATACATGTAATGTTTTGCTGATTTGTTTTTAATAGCAATCCGTTAGTGAAAGCTGGACTCGTTTGCTCAAGTTTAAGGACTAAGCAGTCGAATTAGGAAATAGGACTGTGGGTGCCTGTGTTCTATTTTTTTTAGATTTATCTCTAGATGTTGAAGAAATACAAATGCCAAAATCGGTATTTGAAATTTATCCTTTTCTCCCTACCCCTCCCCGCCCCCCTCCCTTTCAGATGGTAATCGTGACCTTTTCTGAAAGAAGGCTACAAATGAAAATTCTTGTTAGTAAGCCCATTAGAGGAAAGTGTTTCTTAAATATTAAAATATTTTTTTCTCATTTGTGAGCATACTGATGCTTCCCTGTAAAAATTTAATGCTTATTTATTGTATGCCTTCAATTTCCTCCTAGTATTATGCCACTAATCCTGTTGACTGATGTTGTGTTATATAATAGTTTCAATAACCGTAAATAATAGTAGCATTTGAAATGGGGAAATGCCTTCATGTGTATTTTAATGAACAACTTCAAATTATTGAGCCTATGAAATGTTAATATGTTGCAGATTACTCTGTGCTGCTTAGAGTTGTGTTGTTTTTGAAACTACTTCTTTTATCTCTCTTTTCTTCTGAAAGTGATGTGTATCCATTGACTATAATTTTTATTTGCTGTTGATTTGTTTTAATATTCTAAAGGCATGAAAATGGCCTCGGAGGTGTTTGTTAGGCAGAATTTAGTAATGCCATATTTAGATTAGTCTAGTTAAATTGTTCAGATTTCAGCAAATTAGGTTGCGTGTTTGTAGGTACTTCATGACTGCAAATACAACTATTTCACATTTATCCCTTGTTCTCTTCATCCACAAATATGTGTTTCTGACATTGTGCTGTTTTGTTTGATGATCATAGTTTTACAGCTTGGGTGCTGAATTCTTTGCAGTAAGGAAAAGCTTTCTGGTTTTTCAAGACCTTTGCCTCTCTGTCATTTTGTGTATTCAGACATAGTCATGACAATAACTTTGTGTTGCAAAGAAAACACGTCTAAGAAATCTGGTGATTTGGTTGTTCCTGTTGCTCACATATGTGATTTCAGCATTCTGTATTTAGAAATTTATTAATTCTCTCTGAACTTGGAGCAGTCCAGAACTTCCATGCCGCCTTCAGGATGCTTAGTTAAACATGAGTAGTCATAATTTCCCTGCGCTGCAGTTATAGTAATGTCTAGATTTACATTTATCTTTGGTTTTCTGGTGTGGCTCGTCTAACAGCCCCTATAGGGCCAGGCTGCCGTGTGTGTTGTCCACAGCAAACGTCTACTGGGCTGTGCAGACAGCCCAAAAATCTTGGGCTGTTCCTGGCTTCTGGGAGACGAGACGTAGGCAGTGGGCAGTCTGTGCTTGGCCAGCCACTGGCTGTCTGCCCCTCTTGGCCAGCAGATGGCAAATCCAAGCTGACGCTGTCTTGACAAAATGGCTTGCAAGCAAAGGGAGAGGAGTCCAAAAGTTGGTGTCCAGCCTTTGGGAACAGTCGCAATGTGATGGAAAGAGTAGAGAAGATTAAGTCTATCCAGAAAATGTTGGTGAGGGGGAAACAAAACACCAACCAGCCAAGGAAGCAAAACTACCACTCCAAAACCATAAGAAAACACAACAAAAACAGCAAAAAAGATTGAAAACCCAACAACAAACCCAACCAACCAAAAAAACCAATTTTAACTCCTGAAAATTGCTTTATGCCGAATACGCTGCTCTGTTAAGTTGAGAGATATTCTGTTGAGAGGGAAAACCCGTTAAAGCTTCAAAGCTTTTGCACCAGGGGTGATCAGAATTTTTGCAAGCGCTGAGCAACACAAATGCTGCCAGATGAGGGGAAATGTGTAACCCTTGCTGGTGGCATTGACTACCACTGACCTTGCTCTCAGGGAAGCAGGCACTGGGTTCTGAGTCCAAGAGGCAGGAGGCAGCAGTCGGAGTGTAAGAAAGGGTTTGGAAAGTGGGTGTTGGAAGAGAAATCTGAACTTGTGGTAGGTGTTTGGGTAAAGAAGAGTCATTCAGCAGTACTCCACCATCACCTTCCCAATGATGTCTCCTAATAATAGTAATTTGCAAGAGCTTTCTCTGTAGGCAAGATGAAAACGGCTTTGCAGATAAACAAGAATTTCAATTATGGGTGTTGATAATGGGCAGTGCACAAGTAAAATCTGCGTCATAGATTTGTGTTTAGGAAAGTGAATATCCCAGATGCATGTACAGATTTCTTGATTTTTGCAAACAGATATTTGGGGTTGTTTAGTACTTGAAAATTTGACCTTTGGGGAAAAGATGATTTTATGTGCTGTAATACTAAAATGCTTTAAGCAAAGTTTTAAAATAATTTTATTCTATAGCCGTAGAGAATGTTGAGATCTTTTGGAATGACTTATTCAAATATCTTTGTAGTTGATGGTGTATTTGTATTTGAATAAATTCAGGAAAGATTCATTATAAGCTGCTTCTATCCAGTACTGCTATAAAGAAACAGGAAAATAGAATCATTTCATCACTTAAAGCTGCTTAAACCTTCAGGGGAAAAAGGGTTACTACTTAAATTTCAGATGAAAGGAGTGTTTTGTGAATTCATCTGTGTCATGTATTCATACCTGAATTAAAATGAGCCATGATGTACTGCACTTTCTCAGGAACATTACATAAACTTCCTTGTTCTAAACCACGCAGAGGTTTGAAATGTGTAAACAGAACTGAAAGAAACTTTGCAGTAGTTTCTCCACAAGCAGGAAGCCTAATATTTACACAACAATCAATAGGGTAATGGACACAGAGACAAGCAGTACTCTCTCCTACAAAACTTGGTTTAACTGGTAAAAGAAGGTAGGATCTATCTGAACAACTTTCTTTTTTAGTTAGAGGCGTAGGGCTGGGGATGGATTTGGCTTGAATTCTGTGAAACTTTGTTGGTGAAGGTTCGGAGTTGTGCAACTGAAACAAGGGATTATTTAGAAGTGTGTTATATTTGGAACAGTATTCTGTTTCGTTTTCTGGGGTTTTGATCAAGTCTTTCACTAGCACTTTTGTGAGTCTCTAAAGAAGGTTAATTGAGGAAAAATCTGATCCTGATAAAGCTTGCTTTGACATAACTCCTTATCAGGAGTTTCTTGATGTATGATTTACTTATATCTTCCTGTAATTCTTTGCTGTGATGTTTGTTTCTGTCTGTCCTGTGGGAGAAGTTCTGCCTCACTCTGGGCGTGTAGTCAAAGGGAAGCAAGGATACAACTGACCTCAGTGTAACCAGAAAGGGACAAGAAGGAACAGGGGACAGTATACGTATTATTTCTTGTTATTGTCTGATCTACGTGGCTAATGGTATTCCCAACTTGTATTGTCATATAATTTTCAATTCAAGCAAAAAGTTCCCAAATCCAAGAACTTGTGAGAGGAAGCTAAACCTATCTTGGTTCCTTTTGTTTCCAACATCCTTCTTGCAAGAACTCTGAATAATGTTGATTTTCCCCAAGTCCTGTGGATAGGAATGATTACTAATTGCATGTGCTTCCTGCAAAGAACGGTTGACAGAAAGACCTGTCTGTCGTTATACCCCCGGAGATGACCTGTCCATAGGAAGGAGAGGAGGTAGCTGGAGTGTTGAGGCACTGCTAAATTTCAGTTTTGAGAGGTGACGTTTTGCTTTCTTACCCTGGTGGTCTTTCTCACTGCTCCAGTTGTTGTAGGAGACCACGTGTGTGAAGGTTGTAGGTGTGGCTTGACCTTTAGAAGTAGCATGGTCCTTTCTGAGATTGGTCAGAGTTTTTGGTAGTTTGTTGAAATGTCTTTGGCACAAAGGTTAGGGTAGAAACTGATGATTTTTAACACTTCAGAAGGTACATCAATAAATCAAAGGTTAGGTGAGCAGGAGGTTCTTCCAAATGTCAACAGTCAACAGAAATGTGTGAAGGTCCCCAAAGATTTTAAAATCCTTCACAACAGACAGCATCAGGTACTCCTAATTGGGTGAAGTCTACCAGTTTTTTGCTCAAGCATATATGCCCCGCATTTACTTATAACAGCTGTTCTCAGAAGTGACTTGAAATTTATAACAATAATAAATATTTAAACTAGGCAAAGAAAACTTCAGCTGACAAATTATAAGCTGCTGAAAAATGTGATCTTACAATAAAAAGTATCATGCAAACCTCCTAGTTAATCTAAATGGGTTGCCTGTTGTAGTAATAAAAGCCAGACAGTCACATTCAGTTTATACTATGAAACCAAATTTAATTTTCTGGACTTTGTGATTGAAATATCTGTTTTATTGGATAATTTCATTAACACTTATTACCAAAAAGAAATGTATCTCAGACTTGTACATTTCAAAGGGCAGTGCTCCTCAAAGAAATTTTATGTGCGCTATTTGGGCATAGATCCAAACCAGTGTCCAGTATTCCGTTATAAAGCAGATTCCTTCATTTGAGGAGGTAATGATTGATATAGCAGTGATAAGTGCAGTTATCCACAAGTGATGAGGCATCTCTCTGGCATTTACAAGGTACTTCCTGTATGTTGTTTTTAACACCCACCTGTTGGCTGACTTGCATCTTCATGTCTACGCAGAATTCCACTCCTTATTACTTTCTTAGGGGTATAGGTATGATGGTGTGGGAGAATAAAATAGGAGACGATTTTGTATGTAGCTACATTATATTCTAAAGTAGTTTTTAATTTTTCCCTCTGCTTTTAACAAAACATGTGTACTTGGTGATGCTATGGTGCTGTGCTTTGTACTAAACTGAAGTTGATGACTAAAGAATCACATTGTTTTTTCGAGATTTTATGGGGAATTGGAATAAAGAGAGAACTTTGAGAATCGAGGAAATAACATTTCTTTTTTAACTCTTTCGCTTTGTTGTTCTACAACAATATTTTCATTATTAAATGTCCATACATTTGCTTGATGCAAAAAGATGCTCAAGTTTCTCTCACTGTATCTTGCTCCTTGTTACCTGTATTTCTGGTTCTTGCTCAGGAAAGCATGCAGTTGTATCTTTTATCACATCACACAAATTACACAAACCCACCACATTGCATAACTTAGATGTCTGCCCTAAGCCTGTAGTGTAACCTGTTTTAATTGATTGAGAAAATGCTAAGCATAAAAGTAAAACCCCAAAACAGAACACCGCCTCTAAAAAATCATAAGCTTGTCATGTACTTCTATAGTTGTGTTCAATTTAGAATACTCCGTTCATTGTAAATAAACCAAAATAAAATATATCCTTATATGTTAAAATAGAATTCTAACTATTGCAAGTTCTGAAGACTTAAAGTGCTGTGTTATCGCTTAAGGTTACGTAGGGATACAGTCCTGGAGTGCTCTTGGGAAAGTAGTTATTGCTGACATGCAGCAGAAAGCTTTTGTGAAAGTAGACTTAGAGGACAGAATGAAATAGTTACAGTAAGGGGCCCGTGAGTCAGCCCTAGGCCAGCTTTTCCTTCCTTTATTTTTCCTTTATTTTCCTTTATTCAAAAAGCAACATCTGATGATTACTTAAAAATGTGGAATGAAGTAGTGTTGGTTTACATCCCTTGATTTGTTTTGTAGCCTGTGTCTTAAGGGTAGATATCAAATTAGAAAAGTTCTGAAAAGATTGCTAATTCTTAATCCCAGAAAAGTAACTGAAACATCTAAAGGATTGTTTTTCTCAGAATTCCACCTTTAAATACCTTGAAAATATTTTTTGGAGGTTCCATGCTACCAAAACCAGGTTTTCCTCTCTCTTTTTTGAAGATTAAATTTAAAAAGGATTATTTAGACTAGAGGTTGTGTTTGGCAATAACTTCCAGGGCTATTCTTGGATTGATTCATGTGCTTTGTCTCCTGTGTAATAATTAATCAGTTAGGTGATACTAACTGCTGCTCTGATGGTGACCATATATTAATGCCTGCCAGCACGTCATGGTGAAACAGCTGAAACTTAACTAGAAATGTCTATAAGAAGTCTAAAAAATAGTTCTGAAAACTTCTTTGAGAGGCTACTGCCCGTTTCCTGAAATGAGAGGTAGTAGCAGAGCAGAATGTGAATGCAGCCCTACCTTGTGGGCCGGTGAGGTTCTCTCTCACAGAGAACCAAAGCACTGCCTGTACGAGTAAATCATAGAAAAGGCTTGGCTGACTACGAAGCAGATATTTTTTCCCTTTTTGAGGGCTGAATATTAATTTAACTATGGGGTATTTGTTTATGAAATTTTAAAACTTATTCACTAATAAAAAGAAGGCGACAAGTCCTAAAGATATAGCAATATTTCAAAGTTCTTAATTTGAACGTCCCTACGTGTATTGCGTAGCTTCTCGGGTCTTTGGTAAGTACACAAAACCTCATGGGAATTCATGGCTTCTGTTCTGAACGGTAACGTCCGTAGCTAAAGCTCTTCCTAAATCCCCGCTCTCCCTTCCCGCATTCTTGCAAACCCAAGAAACTTCATTTAGTTTAATCCAAGTGCCAGCCTGTTTTCTCTCAAGTGGTCCCGGATCTCTAGAACTGCAGATAACTTGAATTGCTTCCCCATAAAGAGAGGATTTGTTAGTTAAGATGCCTGGGAAAAGAGGCCATTTTGGAGATGGACGTTTTAAAACTTCCAAGTTAAAGGTAAGTGTAAGTCAATATCTGAGGCTGAGAAAGAGGAGTGAAGTATTCGCAACTTTTTGATTTTTAGTGTGCTGGCTGATGAAATGGAAGAGAGGAAGAGATGTCAGAAAAGGTAGGGAGAGAAGTACGGAAGCAGCAGGGTTTCTGGAAAAAGAAAAATCTGCAGAGACGAGTCAAGATCAGAGTAGAGATATCATTAATAGTGGGAAGAGACACCTTACACTCGGCTTCCTTAGACCTCTAGGAAACTAAGGGCACTATAGACGTGTAAAGAGCGTGAGTCACAGTGTCTAAAACTTTTGAAAAGACTGAGGAATGCTTACATGATTTTGATGGCACCGAAAGAGTAGCTGTTCAGCCAGTAAAAGATACAGGGAATACTTGAAGGTATTGTAGTAAGGTGTCCTCCTTTCTTTCCCAGTCGTCTTATAGCTTATGGTATGTGCCAAGCTATAAACCGAGCGACCAGGTTTTACGAGATTCTCTGTGAATGCTGTTCTTTACCCTTGCACTGTTAGCTTGTAATTCTGGTTTTGTTGAAATGTTGCCACTCACTGCAGTGGAATAAGGAGCTGACTTCTGAATTAGTATTTTGTATTTCTGACGTACTTTAAAATAAATGACTGGTAGGCATCTCTGCTGCCTATCAGTTGCCTAATGTACTGCAGGTCAGTCTGCCACGGGGCGTAAGCCTCAGCTTGTGGCTGGCTTGCTCAGTCTCTATTTTTGCTCTTGTGTATCCTCTGAGAGCAGTGGAATTAATCTAATGGACAAGAGCATATGTGAGAATAGAAAGAGGCTCAGCAATCCACAAAATCCAGTCTTTGCCCGGTTTAAATGAAAGATAAGTAAAATCCTATAAGTGGGGATGTTTACATTTTGGTTCTGCGTTTTGAGTGCAAAGGAGTCGAAGAGGAGTGATGTGACATTTCTAATTAAGTGGAACTCCAGCAACAGAACAAAATGAAACAGCTTTTCATTGAGCGTACTCAGTAGTAAAAGATATACTTTAAGATCAGCGGTGACAGAGACTGCATGATTACTCCATGCTCTTTAATTATTAAAATTATGGTAATTATCACATTTAAAATGCATTTCATTTGTTTTGATATTAGAAATACAAATGATTCACAGGTGAAACTGGTATTGAACCACGTGAATATAGGCTGCACTCACTAATCTCATTGTTTTCTGATCTTTCTGTAGACGTCCCAAGTTAGCTGTTTGGCTTTTGTGCCTTTCCCATGGGATGTTCTCCTTTTGTTTTGTTGGATAGGTTGTTTTGGATATTGATTTTCCTGTATTAAGGCTTAGAAATACCGTCCATTTTTTCCATCTCATCATGCTAATTATGTCCTATTATATTAAACTAAGGGACGTTCTTTGTTTACAGCATTTATGCCTCAAACATTTGTGGTGCAGTGAGGGGTACAGATACTAATTTCCTTTTAAATTAGTCCTGGTAATAGCAGTAGGAATGATGTTCTGTGGTTGCATTTAAGTGTCTGAATAACATCATTAAAATATTTATTTCAAAGTTGTCTATATCTAGTCAACTCATAAATGCCTTTTGAGTAGTACTTTCCATGCCGTGGAGTTAGTCTGTGGTTCTTGTCCTGATTCCTGTGTTCATAAAGGTGATATTCGTTGTTCTGCCATGTGGCTCTTGCTGTTCCTTTGTGTGCTGTAACCTTGGAGTTACTTTTAGTGGCATGCTCTGTGCCTGTGTGGTGCTTTGAAACATTTGTTAGATTACGTGAAAGGTCTGTAAGCCAAACGCTTGCTTCGAGCAGCTGTAAATGGTATCGGCTTACTGTTACAGCTGTCTGCTTTGGGGACATTAAGAACTTTCTGAGTCTGTGTTCAAGCTTGGCCATTGACAAATAGCATTGGATAATGAAAGGGATGGGATCCTATTACAGCTTAATAATAGTAAAACAAACAAGGAAACAAAACCAATGAAATTACCTCTTCAGCAATTAAATTAAAAGTAGTGATACTTAAGAAGTTAACAGTAGTCTTAATGTTTCAAAGAAACATTACTGGGATTTGAGTAGCTCTTTGAGTTAAAAGAAATGAGCAGCTTTTGTGGAGTAGGAGGGTAAGATGATTACTATAACAAACTATAAAACTTTCTAATGCTTGGTCAAAATAGGAAGGGTTCATCCAGATACATTTAACACGCAGAATCTGTAAACCTAGGGATTTATTTTGCTCATAGTTGGAGGGCTAATTGTAAGATTTGGGCAATCCTTCTGTTACAGCTCTTTGAGAAGTACTTTGAGATGTAATTATGCAACTCTAACGAAAATGAGGATCTCAGCAGTGTCTGCTTTTTAAAATTAAACAAAAGAAAGACTTCTACTGGAGAGAGAGGAATTGTTTCTTGTCAATCCAAACATCAGGGATAAAAAACCTAGACACTCAGAGCAATGAAATTATAAGAAATATTAAGAAGCATAACAAAGTTTCTACAAAGTCAGTATTTTTTGCCCAGTTGTGAGTCATTCAGTACTTAAAAATTACATAATACTGTCAATTATGAATACAAATCCAGGAAGAGTTTTAAGATCTTTCATTGGAATTTTAAACCCCTGATACGCTAAGGATTAATCCTGTAAGGAAAAATGAACATAAAGAATGAAGTACCTGAAACTGATCTTTGAGAAAATACACAAATTCCTATTAAATTACATCTGGAGTGATTGTTCACACCACAAGAAACAAAAGGATGAAAGATGGACTTAATGCAAAGGCAGCAAGGTTTCTTAATTTGAGCTGTTGCAAAACCATTACATGGTGGCTGTAACAGCTTTGCCGTGCTCTGTCCAGAGCCTCTTGCTCTGAGCAGCAATGCGGCTTCTCTCTGCCAGAATTCTAGAGGGAAAGGTTTCTGATGTCCCTGCCTTCACACCCAGGAATCCCTTATCTCCAAGGAGTCCCTTATCTCCAAGTAGTCCCTCGTCTCCCTGACTAAGGTGCAACAAGGAAGTACTAAGCTAATATAGCAAGGTAACAGTTAAGCCTGTGCTTTTTGTGTTTATTGCCAGAAGTTACTAGATGAACTGTGGGTTTATATGCCAGCTTCTGTGTTGTTCTTCATTTTCATAATTTGATTGGACCCCTTCGAAAACTTTATATATTTGACCTCTATTTGCTTTTCATCTTAAATGCATTTCTTCCTTTGCATTTGAGTAGTGTGGATACCTTACTCCTTCACGCTCCAGTTTATCCAAATATTGGTCTTTATTTAAGATATTTGAAATAGAACTATAGAAGCTGAAATCCTAGGCAGACCTCTGCTGCTGCAAGTTAATTGTCTATAATATCCCAGGGCATTCATTTTCTTTTTTGTTTAATCCAGTCATGTGACAGAAACACTTCTACTTTGTCTGAGGAAGTTATATGTCTGTGGTTTTCCTCAGGTGTCCTTAAATGAATTAAGCTACACTTAACATAGATGCTAGTAGTGTCCCTGACAAGGAATTTGTGTAATTAGCTATTGTTTTAAATGCATGCCCTTTCATATTCCTCATGATTTCTGAATATATGTTAATCTTCAAATACAACTGACCTTGAAGTTAGCAGTTTCTTGCTTTACTTCATTTTGAGTTCCCTCGTGTTTTTTTTATTGAACAATCTTTACCAAAAGTTTTTCCCCCCCCATAAAACAGTCTTTCCATATAACTTTTTAAATTGAAGCCTTTTATTTCCGTCCCTGTCACACATTTCTTTAAATTGTGTTTTAAATAATATTCTTCTCTCCCAAGGCAGGAACAATTCCAAACATATTTGATAAAAGTGCCAGTGGGACTTGGCTGAGGCTGTCCCTTGGCTATTTTCCTTCTCCCTTTGAGTTCTACCTAGTTTCCTGGTGCATGGACTTCTTTCCCTTCCGCTCAGGCTCGACGGTAGGGGCACAAGAATCAGAAACTTAATTAGGTTAGCAGGTTTGTCTTATCCCTTCATCCCTCACTTTTTGAGAGATGTGGAATTGAGCTTGGCAGCTTGGCAGAAGTGATGTGCCAGACTGCGTTTTTCTGTCTGTAGCCAGAGACCAGCGTGTTGGCTCAGGCTTGTCAGAGCCCGGCAGCTGCGGTAGTGGTGGTGGGGTGATGCCCAAGTCCTGACCCTGCCTGACCCTGGTGGTTACTCTTCCAAAGCAGGAGTTGCGTGCTGCTGTCAGACGTTCCTGTAGAAGTAAAAGGAGTCATGAGTGGGATGTAAGGCTCTGGGGAGCGACGGTGGGGAGGGCAGAGACACTTCAGTAAACAGAGAAGTGGTGTGCAGGAGTCTTTCTGGCTGTTCATGGCTCTGAATAAGATGCCATAAGAGGAGAGCAGTCTCTTTTTGGAATGAGTTCCTGCCTGGAGGCATCTGCCCAGGTGAATAGCTTAAGCTTTGCAATCCCTCTGTGACTGGACAAGTCTAGAGCAGGATCTGCTGAAGCAAAACTGAGGATGCTATAATGAAACTCCTGAGAGTGGACAAGGAGCTTATTTAAAACAGTCTTGCTTGCTTTTCAATGAATTTGTTCTTATATTTTCAATCCTCTTTGCTGCTGTAATTATTTGCATCGTGTCCCTTAGATCTTAGGATTGCAGATAAATGCTGTCTGAGATACTGAAATTAAATAAGTGTAATAAAAACTTCTTTCATCATCTCTCCTTTTCTCCCTCAAATGAGAGAAAAGTATTTGTTCGAAAGAACAAAAAACCAGGGTTCTTCCAGAGTTTTACTTTTACTTTAAGCACCTTTGCTACACATCAGAGCGTTTGTAAAACTAGGATCAATCTATGTATTTAGTTTCAGCTTATCAGTAGAATGTTCTCACTCAGCTGGAAACTTCCAAGCTACAGGAACAGAACTCTGCTGTCACAGCCTGCCTGTTCTTTCATATATTAACATTTAATGATTTTGCTTTTGTGAGCTCTAAAGTCAGTTCAAGGCTTCTTAGCAAAAGCAGATTTTGTCCAACGCAAGTAAAGGATCATAAACCTGAGAGTGAAGTGTTCTTTCTGAAGCGTCAACAAAAATGTATTTTGGCACAGAGGCTGAGTTGTTGAAAAAGCTGTTGGTTCGCGAGAGGTTTCTGTAGAGGTAAAAGGAGCCATGAGTGGGATGTCAGGGCTGTAGGGAGCACAGGCAGGGAGGACGGAGATAATTCAGTGACTGAGCAGTGGTGTGCAGGAGTCTTTCAGCAGGCAGGTCTGGTGAGGAGAAGGAAGAATCATCTTTATCCCAGTCTGCATCCTCCTCTTGTGCATTATTCCCTACCATTTGCTGTCTTGCTAGAATATTTCCTTCTGACTGTTTTATCCCTCACCTCTTGGGATGAGGCAAGTCAAGGTTTGCTCATGGGGCAGGAAATTGAGAGGCTAAAGCTGCTCCTACCGCTGGGGCAAAGATCAAGCAGCAACCCCTGGGAAGAGATTTTGTGCTTTTGCTGCCTCTAAGGTGTTGGGAGAGGGGTAGCAATGTCACGTGGAGGATGGGGAGAAGGTTCTTGCATGGGAAAATAGTCC
The DNA here is from genome assembly GCA_033558235.1 of Neomorphus geoffroyi. NCBI lineage: Eukaryota > Metazoa > Chordata > Aves > Cuculiformes > Neomorphidae > Neomorphus > Neomorphus geoffroyi. The sequence goes on from JAUMJM010000027.1 coordinate 38,791,647, forward strand.
TTCAGCTGTCCCTGACAGCTGCTTGCGTTGCGTACTGGCTGGCTTTGCGAAACAAGACTCTGCTTTACTGTGTTTTATCTCTGATCCACTGTACCAAACCAGAGATAATCTGCTATTTATAATGATCTTTGGAAATTCTCTTGCTCACCAACAGCAGGATTTAAAGTAGAAGAGTCTTTAGGTGATACTCAATTTGATCCCATGTGTTCTGTCTGTTCAGGGGCAGGAGCTGTGTTGAGGTGGAAGGAATTAAAGACATAGGACTGGAATCTGAAAGGCGCCAAGTATCCTGGGGCTGAGCACCCTCAATTCCCATCCGTTGCAAGTTATACTGTAATGTGAGTTAATGGATTATGAGCAAAGAGCAGTGGGGTTCAGCTGTTAGTCTGAGCTTCTACACATACTCGACGTAGGAAGGATTGCGCTAGAGAAAAAGCAGTTCTGCATGGTAGAGGAGAAAATGCAGAGAGAGGACCTTTGGGTTTTTTCATAGTCTGTGTTGCGTTTCTGTGGATGGAGCAGCGCTTTACATGAGTTGATGAGGAAGATGAAGCATGGAACTTCCTTCTTCCTTCCCATGTTGAATTATTTGCAGCCTAGAGGCACTTGGAGAGAAAATAAGGTAAGCACCTTGGTGCAGCGACTGTTGTATTCTTCAGGATATGGGACTGGAGGCAACTTCTGTTTTGCTGATCTCTTGTTTCGCAGCAGGAAAATTGTCTTCTCTGCCTCTGTTCATTACCACTAGAACTAGGGTGGGCAGAAAGAAACACAAGTCTCTTTCTTGTCTCTTGTCTTTTTTTGAGCGAGGCTTTGATTCGAAAGGTACTATTTATAATAACTTCTATTAAACCCCAAGACTCCATACTGGCAAGTAGCATCCTGTTACTAAAGAATGAGCATTTCTCAAGCATTAAAATTGCTATTCAGCTGTTCTTTTATCTCCATGGCAACTTTAAGCGTAACAACAAAGCAGTAGGTGATGTTGTCAGCCAAAAGATCTGTAATGCTCAAGTGACTGTTGATAGCAACAAAATGTGTGCCAGTGCAGGGTCAACTTACAGCCAGTAATAGATATTGCAGCCATGGCTGAAGTATTGCTAATGACATTTTAAAGCAGAAAACATATCAGAAAAAAGTAAGGTTGATGCAATTGGCAGGTTTTTTATAAATCATACATGAGGTACTGTTTTAAAATTCAACAGGAAACTTTGGTTTACCTTCACGAATGGAATGAGTTGCATGACAACTGAAGAGATTCTTGTATATATAATACGTGCCACCTTGACGGAGGGGCTTAAGCTTTGTTCTCGGCTTGTTAATGGAACACAGAGCAAATCCCACTTTAGAAAAGTCGAATCGGTTCCTAAAGGAGATAAAAATTCAAGGTGAAAGGTTGCCATTTAGGTTCAGTGTTGATCCATAAAAGAAAGCACGTTAAGAAAGAGAAGGCAATGCTTTTCTTAGAAATTAATAAAATAAAAAGAGGCCGGGAGGAATTATCATCAGATTTTGATCTTAACTCCATGGTAGCAGGGTCTTGGATGTTTTACTGACACATAAAATTGAGAATTGTTCATGGGAAAAAGCCTTGAGAAAATCAGACTAAACATTGCTGAGAGTAGTGCTGGAAATCCAACTATCTAATGTTAAAGCTGGGAGAAAAGGAATTAAAGTAGTTTTTATGTAGTTGAGACATAACAAAATTAGAAAATCTATTCTAAAGAGGTTGACAAACTTCTCTGAACTGTTGATGCTGGGTGTACTGTGGGAATTCTGCCTTTTAGTATGTATGTATGCTGTCAGTGCAGCATCTACCAAGAGAACTTTTGGAGTCTTAAATTAGCTGATTTTAGTGCTGGGTATTTTATACAGGTGTCACCTCATTTCCTGAATCCAGGGTTCCTTGCTGTTTGAACTGTTATCAAAAAAGGCTTTTCTCCTCTATGAGAAAGCTGGAAGATGGAGCTTGCAGCCAGCTGTTGTTCAGAGTTTGGCTTGACAGCATTACACAAAACCCTCTTTTGATGCAAACAGACCTGCTTCATTCACTGACAACCGCATGAGATACCATCTGATGTCTGTTTTAGACTTCAGAGAACTGTACAGATACTCCTGTGGTCTTTGATTACTTATGACTCCAGTTACACCTGTCTGTGTCCCTCCTAAATTAAGGCAACAGTAGTATATATTGTTTAAATTTTTTTTATTTAAACAATTGATCCTGTTTGCACTATGAAACGCATCCAGCTCTGTTTCCTTGCCTTATGGTGGGGGACATTTCCTGCTGTTTTCTTGCAGTGTTCATAAAACACTCCTTTTATGTTTGTAAGTAGTGGAGGCTTGTTGGTACCTGTTTTCTCTCCTGAGGAGGTCAGTTATACGTGTAGTAGTGCCAGTTGTGACTGTACGTATGCCATAGAAGGAACTGAAGCCCACTGAGTAACTCCAGGCTGGCCTCAAGCTGGGCAGTGCCCGCTTAAGTCAGTGTCCCTTCACGCTCAGTTCTGGACCTCATCTTACAGTGAAATTTTGTGTTGCATTTCAGTCCTCTTCCCTTTGCTTGAATCTTTGGAGGAACATTTCACTCCTGACTTGTTGTAAGTGTTAAATCTCGCTCATTCCTGTAAGAGGCGACTAATGTCACGGGCTCAGATCCACAGTGAGACTGAAACCAAGAGCGAGGCCAACACTGAGACCAAGGCCCCCTTATTCAGTCACACAGGTACCTTTTATACGCAGCAATCTTCCATCAGCCTATCAGTGTCACATTGCTCAACTATACTCACACTTTCCTTACTGCCCTTAAGTGGACTGATCGTGCACTGATCACGCAGTGCTGGGCTTAACTCGTTATCGCCTTTTCCACGGTTGCCCTGTGTCATGAGTCTCTCAGTACTTTGACCAAAGCCCAAGAACTTGTTCCACGGCCCATCAGCTCTTTTAAAATTATCTTCTCCCACAGATTCCTTAAGTTGCTCAACCTAAAAGCAAAGCTGTTATTGCCCCTAAGCAATATAAGCTCTTCTGAAAACTGAAAGTTGCATGTGATTTTTTTATTTTTGCTGTAATTTATCACCAATGACAAATATGTATTTATACTTTCTTGACTCTAGCTTTCCCATTGTAAGCAAAACTTTGAGCACTGGGATTCTAGAGAGTCAGGGAAAGATGGACCATCGATGGCTGAAACCAGTGGGCTGAGGTTCAATAAGGCCAAGTGCCAGGTCCTGCACTTGGGTCACAACAACCCCGAGCAGCGTTACAGACTTGGGGAAGAGTGGCTGGAGAGCAGCCTGGCAGAGAAGGACCTGGGGGTGTTGGCTGACAGCGGCTGAACAGGAGCCAACAGTGGCCCAGAGGGCCAATGGCATCTTGGCCTGTATCAGCCCCAGCGTGGCCAGCAGGAGCAGGGAGGTGATCGTGCCCCTGTGTCCAGCGCTGGTGAGGCCACACCTCGAGTGTAGGGGTCAGTTTTGGGCCCCTCACTCCAAGAAGGACACTGAGGGGCTGGAGCGCATCCAGAGAAGGGAATGAGGCTGGGGAGGGGCTGGAGAACAAGTGCTACGAGGAGAGACTGAGGGAACTGGGGGTGTTCAGCCTGGAGAAGAGGAGGCTGAGGGGAGACCTCATCCCTGTCTACAACTGCCTGAAAGGAGGCTGTGACGAGGTGGGTGCTGAGCTCTTCTCCCAGGTGACAAGAGGTAATGACCACAAGTTGTGCCAGGGCAGGTTTAGACTGGATATTAGGAAGAATTTCTTCACTGAAAGCGTTTGGCACAGGTGCCCAGGGAGGGGGTGGAGTTGCCATCCCTGGAGGTGTTTAAAAGATGGGCAGATGAGTTCCTTAGGGACAGGGTTTAGTGGGGAGACAGGTACGGTTGGACTCAGTGAGGTCTCAGAGGTCTTTTCTAACCAGATGATTCTATATGTCTATATTGTTTTCACTGGTATTAGGACAGATCCCTCAACATCTAGTTGCCATTGAAGGATGAACTTTGAAATGCCTAAGTAGGTGTTATAATTCCATCAATTAGTCTGCATAATAGACAATTATGATCTAGATAATTATTTGCCTCTGTATTTTCTCTCCAGTAATTAAGTTCCAGACTGCGCAAGATCTTGATGCTTGTCATTATTTGCTGTTTACTCTGCAAATCTTGCATAATCTTGCTAGCCCTTCTTATAAATGCGAAACGTGTTAGAGAATTTATAATTTCTAGTGAATACTTCTTTATAGTTCCTTAAGATTTGTTTCAAAGGTCTGAGCTGCACATGCAAGAAAATACATCAAATTCCACAAAGCCAGTAGCAGTCATCGTTTATTTTTCTTACCTTGCTAACTTTTCACTTGCCTTTACTTCTTTTCCTTCTGTTCTGACTTCTGTTCATAATAAAGAGATTGTCAGATAATAAGGAGTTTGACTGACACCATAGATTAAAAGTAGAATTCTTGTTTTATTCCATGGATTGGACAACTTGAGATTGCCTAGCTCTAATTTCCATGATTCAGTGATCAACTTTTAATCAAAATGCTCTTATATATCTACTAATGTTGGCTGAAAGTTGCCACCGCTCTAGAAAAAGTTAAATATAAATTCTTGGGGAGATACCTTGCTTTGTTTCAACTTGCACAAATCGTAATGTCTCTAAATGAAGTTGTTTCTGCTTTTCATTGATTCTGCTCACAGTCCTTTCATACAAGCAAATTGTTATAGTAAGAGATGTGACAACTAACAGCTGTGCTTGGGGTGTTTGATCATGAACTTTGCTAGAAATATATTATGGAAAATTAACATTTAACATCAGATACAACTTATATTTAGGAATAAAACTGTAATTTTTGTATTTACTGGAAAGGTAATTAATGCTGCTCTACAGCATGACACATGTTTGTCCTTAATAAGAGAAAAAGCGTTCCATAAATAAAAATTCCCAGGTTCATTACAACTCTGCAACTTTCCATTTCATGCGTAGTGGTAGCGTGACTCTGTAAAAGTTGTTTTGACAAAAACATTATTTATAAAAAGAGGAAAATTCCGCTCACAGAGTGTAAGGGAATCTTAGCAACCTTTTTTACCAGAATTCGCAACTGCTGCTATATTGAGAACTTCTAAAATGTTCAATTGTCAACAACCAGATTTGACAGAATATAAATGTGAAAAGTTTTTCTGCTTTACTTGTCCACAGGAATAGGTACATAATTCCTATCGGTGTGTGTGTTCGTGCTTATACTGTTCTCTGCATTTCAAATGCAAAAAATGCGAGTACTTTAAAAAAATAGAAACATAAATTTCAAACAGAAATAAGTGCTCATCTCATGTTAAGCTTAAGCTTTTTATTTCTCGACACAAAGAAATACAAAGACAGTTCTGTATATTCCCATGTTTTGACAACCTTATTTGTGCAGGAAGGACCCACTTTTGTGCTTTAGAGTGACTACAATTCTATACTCTGGAGTGGGATTCATGTTAGCTTGTAGCACGTGTTTGCTTTTATTTGCTTCTGCTAAATTTTCTTTTATTGATCGCTTGACCAAAGCTTGTGATAAAACTATTTCTGAAAGACATAGCCTCCTTGAAATCAAACAAGACCATTGTTTGTACTTAATAAGAGAAAAGTTTGGCCCTGGCTATAAGTACCTTATTGCAACTTGTCTTCAAGGACTGCAATCCTTGTGCCCATCGCTGGTCATCTTATCCTCTCCTTGTCAATGTGGAATTGTTTCTCTGGAACATATAACACCATGTTATTCAGTCTTGATACAAACGCTTGTGCAGTTCGGATACCCGGACTCTTTGGGGAGATTTTTTCCACAGTCTGCTTCAGCTTAAAAAGACTGCCACCACGAACATTAAATATCACTTAGAATAATCTTGGTGTCAAGAAGCTTTCCCTGATGTTCAGACCTGTTTTTCTCAGTGTTATCCTTTTATTTCAATTCTGTTTATTCTCCAAACCTTTCAGAATTCTTTACTTCAGAAGTCTTTGAAATACTCTGCCCCTACTCTTGCCTCCGTGTCTATCGTGTATTGTTCCTAGGGTGTTCATATTTAACGTTTTGTAATTTTTAGACTTCCCAGAGCTTGCTTCTTATATTGGTTTGGCTCAGTCTCTTTTAAATTTGTAAATCCTTTCAAGTTAAAATGTACCTGCTGCTCAACACAATAAGCATTATCAGACAGGGACTGATAAGTCCTTCCTTCATGTAAGGAATTCATTAATACTTGGAGTTTGTCCCTCATGCTGTGGCCGTGTTATTAGGGTTCATGCATGGTGGTTTTATGCAGAAGTGGGAACTGGCCTTTATCCTCCTGCACCTGAATTGCTACTCTGGCAGATCAATCCCTCACTCCTTCAACTCAAATATTACTTGAAAACACATCAAATGCTTTTACTATTTATACATTTTTTTCATATTTCTCACTGTATGACCAAGGTCTTCTTTAAAAAACCTTTCAGATAGAATGTCCAGATAATTTTATTTTCTGTAGTTTTTGCCTAAGTCTTATTTTAACTCCTCTCTGCTGCCTGATGGATTGATTTATCAATCCATAATCTATACCTGCTCCAACATATGCAGATCAGGTAGTCTTAAGTTGATTTACAGATTTTGTTTGAATATGCATAAACTGAAGTAGAAATACCGGGCAAGACTCGTCTTGTACAAACCTCTGTTCTTGTAGGCACAGAGTTTTACAGTCTCAAAAGTAGTCAAAGTTTTCTAATTCTTACCACATTGCAATCCAGCTGCTTTTGTGATTTCTTCTTATTCCTATCTTAAATTCCTTTTTCCCATCCTTCATCATGGATACCAAGAATTAAATACTGTGCTGCAGGTTAGATCTCATGGCATAGGATGACTCCTTCTCGGTTTGTGTTGGAGATAAATGTCCTCAGGGTTTTTTCAGGCAGAATGATGGCTTTTCTGGAGTTCATGCTTGCAGACAATGCTAGCATTGTTAAATCTGGGAAGAAAATGCTTATGGATATTATTTTTTTGGCACAAGTGTTGTCTAAAGACATACCTATGTTTGTTTTTAATTGAGGTATCAATCATGGTACAGTATTCACACATGCATTCCATAAAGCATTTAAAATACGTGACACGCATTTCTGGTTTTCTCTTCTTTTCTAATAGAAAAGACACCTGAGGATTAAATTTCACTTTAATTTATTTTTTTTGTAACTTTCAAAGGTGTTTAATAAAAGATGTTTGAAGTTCATGTCCTGGGAAAAATGTGTTGTAGAAGCCTGAATTTCCTTGTTAGCAGAAAGCTGTAAGATAAAAACTGTCTTTGCAAAAGTCGTGGTGAAATGGAATTAAATGTTAAAAAAACCCAAAACCAAATTTAATGCTTTTCACATCTTTACAGGGTGGATTTAGAATACTTTACAGATATTTTTGTCTTCAATGTAAACATTCTAGTACTGTCAGGTAGACTCACTCTTCTCTTTCTTGTTCTATTCTCTGCTCCGACTACGCTTTTTTAAATACCTAAAGAAAGTTCTCCTTTGGAAGCAGCGAAGGCCATCAGGCATCTTTGTGATTGTCACAGTTTAACCCCAGCCCAGCCGATTTTGACAGCTAAAACCAAGCAGCTGGGCTCCCAAATACCTCTCCCCCAACCCCGGGGAAAGGAAAATAAGAGGAAAAAGACTGTCGGGTTGGAAACTAAAACTACATCTTTTATGAAATAATAATGATTAAGAAAATCATAGAAAGTAATAAAATGTATACAAATACGTGAGATTCATCCAGACTTCAGATATATATCAAGTTCTTCCCCAGAACCCTTTTGAAAATTCTGAAAAATGACACAAATTTCAAGGGTGTAGGCATGACCGGTACAGGTGGAGGGAAATTGCTTGTGCTGTCTGTTATAGGTGACCATGTTAAAAGTATGTAGGCTCCTTCTGTAGATGACTTGACCTCCAGAATAGTTCTGAAAATGCAAGTTCAGAGCCTACTTCTTCATCACCACTGCTCGAGGAACCTCAGCTCCCCAATCAGGGATTTGGCTAGATTCCTTAGGTTATAAAGCAGCGAGGCTATTCTGGAGTATGGTTTCGCTCTGAAAGGCTGTATCTGTTGCAGAAATATATGGCATGTTTTAAAGCCATGCTGGAATGCATACTGAACTGTGAAACCATGACTGGTGTACCCACAGGAATGTATAAGCCTTGACCTTCACTAAGGAGCCCGTCTTTCATCCCTGTCTTTGTCAACGTCTCTTGCTGAATTTAACATGCTACTGCAGCAACTGCACATGCAAAAAGATATAATTATGATTCAGGAACTCTGAAGAGCAGTGGAGAGAGAACCTCAGTGTGTAGCCCAGAATATGTAGTGGTGGATAGAGGAGCGGGTAAGCTATGATCCTTCCTCTGGACTGCAAGTCACTGCATAACTTTCTTGCGGTGGTCCTCCCGCTGCAAATGCTGCAAACTGTGTAATGTCGTGTTTGCCTCTTCCATTCGGTGTCCAAATATTTCACGTCTTCACTAGGTTTCTCTACGCAGCGGTTTGAGAACTGGTAGTCAAAGAGGAGCATGGAGTAGCTTCTGGTCACGTATCAAAGTGAAAACGTGAAACCATGCTAACAAATACCATGGTGCCCCTCCTTACTCTTCCTTTGCGTGGAGAACTGCTAGCGCCAGCATCTGACCTGGCAGCTGTTCTTTCTACACAGAGCTCCTCCTGACGCAGTTTATCGGCCAAATTTCACACTGGTGCTGCTGCTAATCCTAGTGACTCTGTGGACTTAAAAGGAATGATGACGGATTTGCACCAGGTTACAGATCCAAGTTAGGATCATTTGCTGCAGTTTTGTACATCCCATTGGACCTCCAGGCCTTAAGTTTATAAAAGGCATCCTGCTTCCCCCTAGTTTTCTCAATAGCGAATATATGCAATTAAAAGAGAAAAGCGGAGGTATGTTAGAGATACTTTTAAGATTTCTTGGTGTCTAAAAGTATACGCTTATAAAATACTTGCAACTGTGACTTCAAAATGTTACGTGAATAATTCTCTCTCTAACAATCTGAGTTGCATTTCGGGGCTTTTTCTCCTCCTCCTGCAGTGAGTGTCATTACAGCTACCAGAAACATTGGCGGGGGGAGCCTTGCCTCTGTAATAGCAGTGATTTTCTCTCCTTGCTGCCTTTTGCCGGTTCTTCCCACCTCACAAAAACACACTTTATTTTCTTTGAATGATGTAGTTTCATCTCTGTTAAGTTTTGAAAAGTTCAGAGATATAGAAACACTTCAAAACACTTCAAATGGTGTTTTCTCTAAAATGGGTATTGTCTTTCAGTCAGAAAAGCCTTTTTTACTTCACTCTTACCAACAGCTGAGGATGGAGAGAGGTTAAATGGATGTGGTACTCTCAAGAGAATTAGGAAAAATGTTTAAACATGGAAGTTGAAGCCCAGTGATTGGGAATTTAAGCTTATTCTTAAAACAGGAGTCACTGCAAAGTGGAAAATGAAGGTAGTGTTTGTTACTTCATTCTTACTTCTCAGTATGAGAAGTAATTATTTACCACCTAATATAACCACAGCTCTAGAAAGTGAGAAGGGGAGGGAAAGACATCCGCCTGTTCTAGGAGGCAGGCTGAAGCCTGTAAACTGGTTAGATCCCTCTGTAAACTAGGATTTGAGATACTAAATATTATGAATGGATTTTTGCTTTTGAAGTTGTAGTGAAATATTACACTGATTTTTAAGAAAATAAGGATATTTATTATAAGTGAGAGGGACTTGTTTTTAATAAAAATTTTAACAGAATAGCCATCTTACCTTATTTTTAAGTTGTGCAGCAACTTTAATTATTGATAGAAACAATGTAATATACAAAAGGGCCAGGAGTGAAAGTAATTTTGAAGAGAGGATCGATAAGTATATTTATTCAATATACACTTATCAGGATATTTTTTTTTATCAAGCATACTGTGAGAATCTGGGAATTGTTTTAAAGAGACCCTACTAAGAGCACAAATGCAAACTCTGTGATGACAGAGGAGAGATATGAAGCATGGCAAGGATATCTTGACTACACATTAAGCTCTTTATGGAGTCAAGCACAAGAGGAATATATGTGTAGGTAGGAAATTAAAAGTAGTTTAAATTGCTGCTGATGAAGAAAGAGTAACACAAATGTATAGGACAAAATTGGAAAAGAAATGAGACTGAAATATGCATCAAACTTAAAGAAAACTTTCTTCTAGTGCACTTCCAATATTAACAGAATACCAAGGAAAAAAGTGGATTGTTGTTCTGGAAATGCCATAGGAAGCCAGGATTGCATTATTTTTCATTAGAAAGACCAGTCGTGTTAACCTGACAGCCATCAGCAAAAATAACAAAAACCCTTAAGAACGGGTTGGCATGTCTTGTGAAAGGAAGATGAAGTCCCAGAGCACAAGGGAGATGATAGGATCACATATTTTTAAAAGGGAAGAAAAAACAAGCTGAGTTTTAGGACTAATAGACTATCTTCCCTCTGAATAAAGCGGCAAATGAATTATGATAAAGTATACGAAGGACAAAAAAAGCTGAGTAATAACCGATGCAGCGCATAAGCAGAAATTGCTTCTTTCTGGCTGCAGGAAAGGATTGCTGCGTACCACAAGCTAAATGCCAGCTAACACTGCCATGTTATCAGCTAAGATGGGCAGCATCCTGAGAGATATAACCAGAAACATAATGTGGCAGGCATGAAATTTCTCTGCTACCCTGCAAGAAAGATAAGGGCCAGTTCAGGCAAACCTGGGTGAGAATGAGAAGCATCAGCGCTCACAATATTTTTCTTTTCAGCTGCTCCCATCTGAGTACTCTCTGCTTCATGACCATGAGTTCGGCTTGACCAGCTCACTGGTCGGGGTGAAAGCAAATTCTTTTCTGTTGTTTTTTTGCCAGTTTGTTTCCAGCTGGTCTGACTCCCTGCGCTGGCGTAGGGGGAGCGCTGGGAATGGAGAGGCGATGGGATTGCCCAGCCTGCTCCCAGTATGGGCATGGAAACTGATTGCAGGATCCGTAGCGTGCTTCATAAAAATGCTTTCATGCTGGTTTTACATCAGCCCCCACCTTCTGTTTATTTCTCTTTATTATCCTTATAGTGTTCTATTAATTAGATTCGCTTTATGAAATGAGTCATTTTAAAGTGATCTTAATTATTCTCTGGGAAATTAGAGTCTCTATGAAAGAAATCAGAAGTCTTTATGGTCGAGCCTTGGTCAGGCTGGTGCGCTGCTGGATCCACAAGCTGAATAAGGTTTCTAGACAGATAACACCCTTTAATTAACGTTCAATCTGATCACGAGTGCGGTGATCCATGCTAACAGATCTATTAATCTGAAATCTGTTGCCTTCATTTCTCCCGGTGTAAGAGAGAGTAGATAGCACATATTATATTTTTTATGAATTTTTGAATTCCTACTTATTCCTGACTCAATTCTGACTTTGAGAATAAGTGAGGCAGTGGACCTTAAGTCAGGAGAGGCGGAATTTGTGGGCTTTGATCTTCTGAATGTCCTGACCTTGCACTGCCTGTAACCCTGTACTCCGAGGTCCCCTTTTATGAACTTTTTGAATAAATCAAGATACTATTTCTTTTTTTTCCAGAAGTTATTTAAAATGCAGGTCTGTAACAGCCAGATAGTTAGGAACCCCTCTAAGTTTAATTCTAAGAATAATAGCAAGGAAAATGTCACTGAAATACAGCTTAGCAGTCTTTTAAGTTATATTTGATCTGGTGATGTCAAGAGCAGGCTGCCCTCCCTCAGGAGTCAAGTTGCAAACACTCTCCTTGAGGGTAATTAAAGCTAAGCACACAATTACGACAGCCCAGATTTGTTCAGGCTTGCTGGTTGTCCGGTGTCTCATAGTACCAACATCACAAAAGCACAACGCTGAAATGAAAGGATTATTTATCTCCAATTCTTATGTATGTTTAAATGCTGCAGAGGAGCTGGACTGTAACCTTAGTGACTGATTACAAATGGGAAGCCTTTATGGGACCACATGATCTGTGTTTTATTATCCCTTTGCTTTGCTAAAATGATTCATGGTTGTGTGGTCATAGCAGAAACCCCTGCAGCTTCTGAATATCATAAGACGTTGACAAACTTGTAGTATCTGCCTTCCATTTATAAATGGCCTAAAGAACTTTGGTCAGAAAGGCAACTCTTGCGCGCTTCCGAAAGGCAACTCTTGCGCTCTTTTTACAGCCAGGTTAAAGAACCTTTATTTGTATTTTCAGGCAAGATAAATGCTGAGTCTGGTTCCTGCTTTCTTGAGTGGTGTGTTTCTAGGTACAGCACAGCAAGTTGCACTGGTAATTCATAAAGCTCAAGAAACAAGCTCTGGTTTGTGCCTTGCTGTGACTTTCATGTGTGTGGCCTCTGACAAAAGGGAGCTGTAGTATGGTGTGTGATTAGGAGAAAGCTGAAATCCTCCAGGAAATTCTGTGAAGACTTTCTTGTTGCTTTAGTTATGAGCACCAGGAAGAGTCAGAGAAGTCTGGGAAGGAGGAGCTTTTCCCTTCTGTAGTATTATCTAAGAAATTATGAAATAGTTCATTTCTTCTTTAAACTATGAGGAATTTCTTCAGTAAACCGGTCTTAGAAAAAGGATTGTATCACCTGGACTTAAATTGTACGTGTGATAAATCTGCCCACTGCCTTTGCAAGTCTGACCACTTTTGGACAGGTGCGTGCATGCTGCCTGCCCTGTGCTGTGACAGAGACGTTAAATTCAGTGTGAATGTAGGCAACATGGGCAGTGTTATGAAGGTTTTTGAATCTGCTTTCTCCCCTTTCTCATTGTTCCTTATTTTCTGAACAAAATGACAGTGGTTCTTCTAAAAGCTTATATCTAACTATGGAAATTATGGTGTCTAAGGGGAAGATTGTGACTGAAATTGTTACCTTTTGGACAAAAAGGGGGCGGCCTGGATGTTCAAAAATCTTTTGAAATTTCTGAAAAAGTGAAAATCTTAATTGGAAGGAAAACTAAGTTTCATTCAGTAGAGATCCTGGTTTCCGTTGCAAATAGTTTCCAGAGATCTCTATAAACAACCTAAATTAGTGATTGTTGCAATCTTTTTTAGGGAGCAATATCAATAGAGGAACCTATGGAAAGAAAACACGAAGCAACTTAGGTAACTGAGTTTTCTAGAGGTGATTTTGTAATATGTGGAAAAAGCAAATGAGGCATGAAATTCTCTGAGCTATGATGACTTTTGGGAGAGTTGGGAATTATCTAATGTTGTTAAGTGGTTAGAAATATCTGTAAGGACGCATATGGGTCTGGACCCCTATTATCTTTGACACAGCGTTGCTGAGCTGGTATGTTGGAATACGGAAATGGAATAAGCAGCAAAAAGGCAACTGCAGACGTAAATCCCCCAGATGTAAAAGTTAAGACATAATGGTTTGGGCTGACTAATAACAAAATGGTTACCCGGCAGCATTCGTGGTGATAGACTTGTTTGGTTTTAGTGAATAGGAACTTGGTACCTCCTGAAAGACAGGCTGTGGTAAGGGTTAGACATGAAACGGTGATAGAATTCTGAATAAGAGCTGGATTTTTAGAAACACCAGGTTATGAGAGAAGTGAAGTGATAACAGCCTTTCAAAAAAGCTAATTGCAACCAAGCCTCATCCTCAAAATTATGAAACTTTTAAGGTAATGTAAGTTGGGTGTAGTTGCTCCTGTTCCTTATCAGGGTAGCTTCAGTTTGAAGCAAGAACAACTCCAAACCAAGTATTTCTTAGAAGCACATAAGAACAGAGGAGGGAGCAGAGCTGCTCACTCAGACTATGGGTACCAGAGGGAGAGGCTTGAGCAAGCCTGGAGATTCTGAGAGAAAGAAATTGGTATCGACTGCAAGGTTCCAGGTGACTTTAATGCAGGCAGGAGCATTGCATTTATTAATAGTTGTCACTTTGATTAAAATCCAACGTACTGAGCTTGATGGTGTTAAGTTATAATATGCCACTGTGCTCTCCAGTCAAGCAAATTGTCTTGGTTGCTTCAGAAATCTAGAGAATTAGCACTTTTAAGAACCTAATCAGAAATATTTCCATACTACCTACAGATAACAGCAAATTCCAGTTGTACTGCAGCCAACACGTTTCTTCTAAACATATTGAAGGATGTTCCTTAATTGCTGAGACTTGACAAGGAGCCAGTGCTAACAAACATACTTTGATATCAGTTTGGAGTTTGCTTGACTTAGGAGTTTAAATACTGAAAAAAAAAAATAAGACTGGGACAATGTGTAGCACGATTACTGTAAAATTCATGCAAGTCCTCTCACAGCCTCCAGAAAACAAAAGTGATGGCTTAAAGGAGAAAGAGGACAAGGATGTATGTGGGTCACATGTTATACAGATCCAGGGTGGCGACAGGGCTCTTCCAAATGTTCTGATCAAGTAATCGTGACAGAGTTGTTAAAGGAAAATGCAAGATAACCTGTTGAACATCTAATTATTGGTTGTATTTTCCTATTCCGCCTTTTCTGGTATCTTTTATGAAAACTACAGCGATTCCTGCTGTTATTTTGAACTATTAGAAATGCAGTACAACTGCAAGGAGAATGAGATTTATCTAGATTAATGTATTTGTTTCTAAAAGACTGAAATTTCAGTTTTCTATTGTTAGGTTTCTGCTCTCCTTCCCTGCCCCCCCCACAGCCCCCACCAGGTACACGTCATGACTTGTTCTTCCTAATTTTGATGTACTAAATGTAGATATTAAGGAAGCTCTTTTGAATATTAATTAATATTATTCTAGAGGTTTTCAGTATCAGTTTTTCCAAGATTGTCTTTGTATCAAGTACATTCATAGTATTTATGATCTTTAGACTACTCTTTCTTCTAAATGAACATCCTTCAGTGATAACCATTGGAGGTGAAAAGCAATTAGATAAGCAGAGAAATATTAATCATTCGTAGAAATTAAAGTGATTCCAAGTCTGCCCCTAATATTTTAATGAGGAAAGGTCTGATCTTATGCAGATTTGCTTACTTGTAAGAGCAAGTAGGTTTATCTTTTTATTCTGGAATCCTTATGTAAAATAACATGCAATGTATTTCTGTGCTTCTTTTCTGATTGTAAATGAGCTTTATATAATTGTCAATATTAAATATGTAAGTAACAGTTGACTTTTTGGATTGATTAAATGCCAGAACTTCTATTTATTTCAGCAGCACCAGATTTCAATTTATTTTTTTATTGACCTAGTCGGTGGAATCCTACATGTGTTTGAGATGCAGAAATACCTCATTTCATGGTAACTGATTTCATACAAAAGGAGAATATGGAATTCTGTTAGCACATCTTCATAAGACATTTAATTCTAGACAGATAATAATGGAAATACTAACTTCATGCTCAGGCATGCTGGAAATCATGTTTTAATTTGTAGGGAGAGAAATATTTTCAGATTATGTCATTTTTTTGGATAAGTCCTTCTTGAGCATAAAGAGCTTAAAGGGTACTGTATAGAGATAATATGTATGTTGCTGTGAAGTTGTATCGAATGGCTCAGGACTACCAAAAAAATAAACTCAGAACAAAGTGCAAAGCATTTGGCATGTCATTTTATATCCATGGATTTGTTGCTATGGAAAGCTAGACCTGGACCAGTGCTTTCTTAGCACTTGTCTTATGAGTGTTCCACGCAGTGCTGTTGGGTAGCCATAAGCTCTACACCTGTTCTTGCTGCCTGTCCTTATAGCTTCTGAAAGAAGACACATCTTTTGAGGATTTACCCATTTTTAGTTCCCAAACGTGTACGGGCGTGTATCGTTTGTGCTTTTTAAATCTGTTAATGAGTCAATGGAAGATCTGACTGCTCCATTGATATCTGAGTAATAGTTAAGAAGCACACTCTCCCAAGTTTTAAAAGATATGTGTATATCAGTAGCTCTGTTGGTGATCAGATCAACTCCCAAGGGAGCTGCACCCTCATTCATCAGTTAGTTTGTGTGGTACCCCAGGGGCAGAGAAGTTGTTAGCATTTTCCCCTATTGTCATCTGGGGGCTGTGCCGTCTCTCATATGCTGGGCTTCTGCTTCAAGTTATTTAACAAAGAAGTTGGCTGGATAGCAAGTTATCTCTTAGGATCGGGTTAATTTGCCATGTGGGAAAATCAGTTGAAGTAATGATTTTTCTCCTTGACTACTTTACTTTTAGTAGACTGGAATCCCTAGGGGTATCATAAGTCTCATTTATCGTAATTTATCCTTATTTATAAGGAAGCAATGTTTGTTCTGCTCAGTGAATCCTGAAAAAAAAATCTACTAAAATGCGGTATTTTTTCACATTGCTTTTTATTTAAGAGAGGAGAATGTCTATGTCTTAAAGTTCACCTTCGTGAGTATTATTAATAGCATACATCTAAATAGTTTTTCCTTAAGCATTTTGATATCAATATCTACTGTTCAGAAACTGAGTGGTTTTACTTGCACTTATATTTGTTTTAGCAGTTTACCTTATGCATAAACAGAAAAACGTGTCATTCTGTAATACCTATGTAGAGCTGTAACTAAACAAACAAAATCAGAAAATTTCTGAAATCTGTAAACTGAGAAGCAAAAAAGACTTGTATTTTTATTAAGTATTGGGAAAGGTCTCGGAGGCTAATGTCATGTAAATACCGCAACTACAAAATGCAGTGAGTTGCAAGTGATTGGTTTTTACCTGACATTTATGAAGGGAAAAACTGTAGGGAAAGCAGACAAATCTGGAGCATAATGCAATGGGGCATCAGCTATAAGGGAAGGAAGCTATTAATTTTTTTTATTGTGTATATTTCTGTCCTCAGCTGGAGTAACATAATCTCATTGTGCCAGTCTTCCCATTAAAACTGCATATGAGCAAATGTAGGAAACTCTTGTGCAAGTTGGGTTTCTTTGGTCTTTGTAATTTTTTGCAAGGCATAGGCAGTAGAGATTGAAGAGATTTTTGTTCAATATGAAAGCCTAGGTAATACCTCTGACTCTAACCTGGCTTTTGAGCCACATGCTGAAGTAAAAGTTTGTGGCAACAGTCGAATCTTCCACTGACAAATTAATAAACTGTCCCAGAAAAAGCTCACAGATGAACCCATGCAGCAGTATCTCAGAATCCTTCCAGGGAGATGTTTCAAATTTGTCCAGCCTGGGCTCCCGTCTTCTGGAGCTCTGTAGGAAAATGCTGTAAAGGGAGATGGCAGTGTGAGGTCTAAAGTCAGGGTGTCTGTGCGTAGCGTGGTTGCAGCTCCTAATGGATTCAGCCAGCGTGGGCAAAATGAAGGGACAACTTGTCATCCACCCTTGAAGGGATACTGCTGGCTCCAGCAGTGCCTGAAAAATGCTGCACTAAAAGCTTCAAGGGAAGAGAAAGTCCAGAACTGGCCCATACTATTGGTTATATTGCTACTGTACCCTGGCCAGTTGAGAATACTCAACACTGGTGTAGAAAGTAAAGCATCCTCGTAGCCTAAAATGGACAGACAGTTCAGGGATGAAAAATCCAGCACAGCCTGTCCGTAAAACTGAAAACTCTCAGTGCAATATGCGTAAGTAGTGGTGGGTGTGAATAACTCCATACCCCTTACAAGTTTTTCCAAATACTGTCCATGGCACAAGTTAAAACAAAAGCGATCACGTGTAACCGGAGGTGGATTTAGATTGTCCAGTTCAGAGAAATCTGTCAAGGAGATACTTTTATTCTGTCCTGTTAGTGCTTCAGTTAGTCTTCCACTGGGCTTGTTCTGAGTATGGACTGCTTCCTTGGATCAAAGGATTAAAATATTGTAGTAACATCTTTACGTAACAGAAAAAGGGGAGGGGCTTGAGTATGACTTTAGGTTTCTCTACAGTAGCCTTTAATAAAGGCTTTGGAAGAGCGTCCTTTCAAGTCTGGAAAGTAATTACTAACTTTAAGTATGCTGTAATTGTTCACAAAATGTGTTTTAAGTGAGTAAGTTTTATGATGGAATTGAGGTTTTTTGTGTAGTGGTCTAATATGGACCCAAATCAGAGGAATAACTGTGCAGACTTGACACTTTTTTTGCTTGTCAGTGCTAAAGGAAAGCACTTTAAAAAAATCATAAATGTAATATTTTCAAAAATAATTTTCAGGAGGTACAAAGGGAGAAACTGTGTGTGGAGATCTGACTGAACTTGACACCACTCTTACTTGAAAAAGATGAACAGTGACTGTTAACCATGGCCAAAGTTATCTATCATTATCTGCCAATACTGCGATTTTGCCAGTTGTGGCTTCTGCAGTTTTTCCGTGAAGTTGCAAAAGAGCTGGAGGTTGTTGGCAGAGACTCCCTGAATCTGCGTGTTGTCTGCCCCCGTCCTGGCTCCTGGGTAAAGCATGTCTCGCTGGTCCCTGGGACTCAGCTTGTCACCAGGGTGTGCCCAATACAAGATTTTCTAATTACTCTCCCAAAATATCACTTTCACTGCTTAATCTATTAATTGCATGCTCTTTTTTTCTCAGAGGCAGATCAAATTTGGGTAGAGATAACTAATCTTTCATAACTTTTGCAAAAAGATCGGTATCCCAGTACGTTGCAGTGTTCATGAAGCCACTGTTACACATTCGTGGCTGAAGAGGAACAGCACCTGATACGCAGGGACTTGTTTTTCAGATAAGTATGTGTAGGAGGAAGAAAATCCTTTAGTAAAATGAGATATTTTGGGTCATCCACTTAAAGGAAAACCTATTTTCCTCCACTTCCATGAGGGCAAAAGAAATCAGTGAGGATCATTGCCTTTTGGCAAAGTCTGTCTGCCGCTTGCATCTCCAGTACCTAGGTAGCTCCTGCCATAGGAGTCAAAGCTGACAAAGCTAAAATATTATTTGAAAATGATGAAGCTGAAATAAGCAAGTAAATTTACATGAAAGTTCATTTTATATTTATGCTGAAGATTTACAAGTAGTTGAAAACAATCTATATTTGACGTGGCAAGGAGTCTTTATCATTAAAATGCTAATGAAATGGTAAACATCTATTAAATTTATGAAGATAATAAAGCTTGTCAGCTACATCTTTCTTGTGCCAGTATTCCTGCTTAGCTCAGGTCTGCACGCAGTTTGGTGAGTGGTGGTGAGAATCTATTTGACCTTTGGGAGCAATGACAGCGTAAAACTGCCCTATTCTGTTTGATTGGATGAGTTTGTGCTCAAGTGCTTCTACCTGTAGTTTAGGTCGTCTTTATCTGACCATTCTTACAGAGGCTCTCAAAGGTGGGTCTGAAAATCAAACTTCAGTCAAACAGGGTCGCTGGTATTTGATGAGTAGTAGTTGAAGTAGTGAACTGGCAAACAGAAGTGGACAAACTTCTTGCTAGTGAAGCCTCCCTAATCAGTCTGATAGGCGTGTACATTTTCTATTCTGTATGGGCTCTGAATGTATCCGAATCTACTGGTTTATAATAACTCTGGTTTTTAGTAACCCTGGTTTAAACAGAAACACAATGAACTGCAAAACTGCAAGTGGAGTTTGAATGTTTTTGTCACATGAAATGATCTGTACGCAGCCAAGGAGGACAGAGAAGACTGCATTGTTTGCAGGAGTTTGCTTTTTAACTTTTAAAAC
The DNA here is from genome assembly GCA_033558235.1 of Neomorphus geoffroyi. Classification (NCBI taxonomy): domain Eukaryota; kingdom Metazoa; phylum Chordata; class Aves; order Cuculiformes; family Neomorphidae; genus Neomorphus; species Neomorphus geoffroyi. Next base: position 38,811,252 of record JAUMJM010000027.1, read on the forward strand.
TTTTATGCCAAATGCTTTCTATACCTTTCTTAAAGACAGCATCAGAAACCTGGCTTAACTCAGGTTTTAAATGACAGTCACAGTTTAACTCTATTCTGTTATATTTTTTCTGTAAAATTTAGTTAAAATAGGTAACTATAGCTTCATTCAAGTATGTCTATGGAAAAAGAGAATGAGTCTCTTTTCACTTCATGGATCTTTAATTGCTTATGAACTTCAAAGAGAAACTTGTAGAAGTTAGATTGATCATGGCACTTTATGGGCTTTAGGTAATTGAATACAACATAGCTGCTGTTTGAGTACAACTCTGAAATCCAAATTATGTAAATCTACTGTTTCAGAACCAGCTACTAGAAATAATCATCATTCTTGCAATTGAAGATATTTTCTTTGGATAAATCTTCTGACACGTTGCTTTCCTTTTGATGCATTTTTTCCATTATGGAGATGAAGAAGAAACTATAGGCACGTTAGCCTTTAGGTTTTTGACATTTGTGACTCCACTTGAATAAGCTTTCACTTACCATTAATTAGATGCAACTGTCAATGATTTTCATGGGCTAGGCGGAAAAAAACCTTACATTTATGAAAGTACTATGATAGAAGAAGGGAGAAAAGAATCTGAGAAAGTCTTAAGCGTATTTTTCCTTTCAAGTTGTGCAGCTCAATTTGGATGGTGCTCAACTGCTCTCTCTCCATAGTTGTCAATGACCCATCTTTGTGCAATCATCACACTTCTCCTATAAGAAGAAACACGGAATAGATTATAGCTTGCTATTTATCTGCTGGACCCTAATATAATGTTTACTGTGCTGCAGCTGTGATCAAAATGACTGTCTCTCCATCATTTACAAAATTTCAGCTCTGGGCTAGTTCTAAGTGTTTAATCATCCAAAAAAAAAATCCATGCATGTCCATCTGGCTTCTGAACTCAGCTTTCCTCTTGGATACAGTGAGATGGGGTTGAAATTGTGTTTGTGGAGGCAGGATGATGAGATGAAGAGGAGGCAACTTTCTACTCTGCCTTCAGTTTCCCATGTCCTTAACAGGTGGAAAGGGAGATCCTTAATGGAAGACTGATGCTCAGGCAGCCCATATGGATTGCCTGGCATCTTGCAAGTAGATACATAAGATTTGATTTTATGGAAGAAGAAAGGGAAAATTGCTTGTTTACATCCCTCCCTACATTGGGTTTAAAAAGGTCAGATTACTTCTGTGAGAAACTCCTCACGAGACTGCTGTGCTCCCAGCTGATGTGCTGGCCACTGGGGAGTGGGAGAAGGAGGTAATTGTGAAGAAATACTAGCGGAGATAGGAGAGGCAGAGAATAACTCTCCCTCTTTTAGAGGTGCGGGACACTTGTGTTGCAGTACTTGGTCCAGAATGTGTTGAATTATTTATTCAACCCTAGAAGGAGACACTGAGGGGTTTTTTTATTATTATTATTATTTTTATTTTTATTTCAACAAGGAAATTTCATTTGGAATCTGTTTTGTATGATTCCAGGAAAAAACTATTCCCATAGGCATAGCTGGAAGCTGCGTACTAGGCAGACTATTATGTGAATAGGGCAGATAGCTAGTTAAAAATGAATACTTGGACATCTGTGCCTTCCCATTTCTTCAGGGTCTTGCTAGGGAAGGGTGCTGAAGTGCATACAGAAAGAATTTCAGTATTTAGATTTCTGGAAAGCTCGTGTTTGGAGAGAAAGACCTGGGCTCCAATTAAGGAAATTCTAGTTTGCGTTGCATTCAAAGAGTTATGTTCATTTTTGTGCTAGCTGATTATTTAATTGTTGGCTGTTTTGTAATATTTGCCTTGCACTGTAAAACAGAAGGCACGGTGTTTGTGCAGCACCTGATAGTTACTGTCAGAAGAGGAATAAATAAACAGGCGGCTAAGTGTTTGGAAGCAAACTCAGGATTTGAGCTCACATGCATTGTCTGTGCTAGCTGGGCTAATAGGCAACCACAAATTGCAAAAGCATCTGACTTTAATGGGCACCCATGCTGGCCTTTTTGGCACCAAAGAATTTTTCAGCTCTAGAAAGGATTTGTTCTATCTGCCGGTGTGATTTATATACCATATGTCTCCTCTTGGGTATCTGAGTATCCATGGCCATAGGGAAGTGCTCTGCCTCACCTCTAGTGTGTGGAAATAGGTTTCTTTTAATGATATTAACTCCTACAGAGCCACTTTATTACCTCCCTGTGTTATTGTTTTTCTTGGCAGTTGTGTCAGCTATAATGTGTGTGTTGTGGAAAGGAAGAATACTATGAATTCCTGGTTTTGTTTGCTCTTGGCAGGCACTACTGCACTTCCCACCCTTGTGCGCACACCTACCTTGATGATGCAGCCTTCCCTGGATATCAAACCCTTTATGCCCTTCCCTGTGGACAGCAGCTCTGCTGTTGGATTCTTCCCAAATTTTAACACAGTAAGTAAAGGTGTTTCCACATTTAGTTGCAGTGTATGCTTTCCAAGCTGATTTTAATACCCAGATTCGAAGGTGCCTTAAAACAGGGCATCACCGACACCATTTTAGAGGACTCCTTATGGCTGTGCTATGGTGGTTGCTGTTCTCTTGTGCAAAAGGCTCAGAGTGGTGCTCAGCTTTCTCATTATGAACGGGGCTGATTCTTTTCTGACTTGCTCCGTTGGGGTGGTGTTTGCATGCTGAAGAAAAACCCCACAGCAGAGATTTGGTGAGTGATGGAATCATTTTGAGCCTGGGTGTGTTCATATCCACGTGTTATAAAAAAGGAAAAAGCAAAAACTAATGGAAAACCAGCTGTGACAGGTAAGGCACAAATCTTTCACTGACTTGAATCAAGCTAAGCCCATTACAGCTGGTGAGGCAACTGGAGGATCTTGTTAATTCTAGTACAAGAATAAAGTCTAAAATTGTGCAGTCAGCCAATGTGAAAAATGTGAACCTGCTTTTTTCAGTTTATGGTGAAGCATCTCGGGTTTTGGCAAAAAATTAGTATTGCTGAAGTAGTGCCAAATGCTCCTGTAGTTCTTTTTTTCAGAGCAGCAATAACAAAAAATACTCTCTTCTATAATTCTCACTTCTTTAATAGCTCTTGAAATAGTTCCAAATGTTATCTAAATGGTTTTTTTGCTACTACACCTTAGCATTTGTTTAATTAATTATCATCCTAAATGCATTAAGTACACCAAAAGCAGTATTTTGCATATTGCCTCTGAAATTTCCATATCTGGAAGTAATTCAGCATGGAATAAGTTGGCAAATAGTAAGCTAATTGGAAGAGGAAGGTGTTTAAAAAACGGGTGGATGAGTTTCTTAGGGACATGGTTTAGTAATGAGACAGGCACGGTTGGACTCGGTGATCTCAGAGGTCTCTTCCAACCTTCTGATTCTACGATTCTGTAATTTTATGAAAGTGCTCTGGGTCATTTCTGCTGAGTCAGCGAGTACAATCTGCTCGTACATGACCATTGCCTGAACTGTACAGCGTCACACTTGTCACTGTAATTGTGAGGTAAACGGAAACAAAAACAGTGTTACCGCCACCCGACAGCCATCAGCTGAACCACTGCCAAGTGTTTCCTTTCACAAACTCACCTTCTGTCTGTAGTTAAAACAGCAAGAGGATTTTTTTCTTCGTGACTTACAAATACATCCTGCTGACAGGCCTGGTGCTACAGCACACCGTGCTGCGTATATGGGAACGTATCAGCCCAATGAATATTATAACCACTTGCAAATATTAGTAATTATTGCAAAACATATATGAAAACTGTGTGTTTATGACAGAGATGTGAGGATGTGCATGTGTATAGATTGATGGGGGGATGCCTACACATGGCTATATAGTGAGAAATAGAAGATAAAAAAAAAAAGTCCAGGTATGCTTGAAGTGCAGGACCAAAACTCGATACAATTTTAAGAGAGCAGTGTGGCATTCTCGTTTCCTAGGCATGATACAATTAATATTCATTTTCCATTCTCTTTCTAATACATTTGATAATTGTATTTGTTATTGATTTGTCTGCCTTCCAGTTGCACTGGTTTCAGAGGTGAGCTTTTTCAGACTTGTACATAAAGGCTCAGAGAACCTTTTCTTTATGGATGCTGTAGTTTTAGAGTCAAGCAACATCATTTGCCTACTGGTGGTGTTAATGAATTTTTGAGTGGCAGTAGCCTCTAGAAACAGATTAATTTGTATATTTAGACTATTTTTGCCTACATACACCAGCTTGCATTTACATGGGTTACATTCCATTTGCCTAATTCCAGGAGTGTTTATCCTTCATACTTGTCACTCCTCTCCAAACTTCTATGGGTTTTATTAAAAAAAGAGAGACCTGGGGTGATCAGCAAATACTGTTGACTCGGGGTCTACTGCTTCCCTTGGAATTCTTGATAATTATATAAAATCGTGCTGCTATGCACCACAGACACTGCGTGTTTAAACTATCTTTTTGAGGAACAGTGGTTCACTGCTACTCTATTTCTAATTCACACACTTTGCCATTTATCTTGCAAGTATTGATTTTTCCCTAGCAGTCTTTTACAATGGACTTTAAAGCTCGTTGGAAAACTAAATCTTTCATGGTTATCTACTGATGGGCACAGTGAATGCCAGCTGTCGTGCATTTCCTTGCTTTCTAACTTAGCACAACATTTGCAAAAGTAGATTTCTATATAAACTTTTTTTTCTTTCTCCCTGTAAAGTGGGACGGGAAGGGGGGGGAATATGTAAAAGTAAATAAAGGTTGTAAAAGCCCTTTTCCAGAAGGTCAAGTCCAAGTGAGGAGAAGCTGAATCTACTTGACCTGTAATGTATGTGTCATCCAAAGTGCCATAATTTTTCATCTTGGCCAGGAACAGAATATTAGAAGAGCGTTTTATCCCCTGCCCCCCAAAAAACCCGTATGATTTGCCTTATGGATCGATCGGGAAATCTGTACACTTCACTCACAAGAGGACTTGTCAAGGACTGTAGATGCTGAAACCTCTTGTGTGCGGCACTCAATCTCTGTGCCTTCAGTAGGACTGAGGGGACCCTGCAGCAGGTGCCAGGGCCGCCGTTCGTCCTCACGTGTGTTTGCTGAAGGTGACAAAAAGAAATGCAATCTCGAGAGAAGATCCACCCGTTCATTTTCAATGGCAGTCAGATACAGACACATTTTTCTAAACCTTGCCAGGAGCTAGTTTCTAACTCAATTTCTGTGGCCTGAAAAAAAGAAAAGCTTCTGCTTAGGAGCTTGGTACAGTAAATACCGAGGCAGGAAAACCAAGGTAAAATGTATTAACTACAGACGCATTTAAAAGAACACCCCCTACAGTGTTTCTAAAATAACTTCTCTTATTTATGGAAATATACTTAAAATCTGGGGTAAACCCTTTCTTATGTAGTTAACTTTGACAGTTCTAAATTCCAAAAACATCTGTGAGGCTCCAGATGAAGTATCAGCGTTCCTCTTTCTTTTGTGAAAGTGTTCTGATCGCTTGTTTCTCTCCTCATGGGGTACTTTCAAATGAAGCATGGAGCATACCCTGATTTTTTTTTTTAAAAGAAGTGCCTGCTCTAAGTATATCTTATTTTCTTGATGGAATTGTGTGATTTAGCTTAAAATGTCTCCTTTCTGTTCCTCCTAAAAACACTAGTAGTTCTAAAAATGCTGTAGCCGTTTGTCTAGTGCTTATCAATTCATGCCCCAATTAAATTTGTCTTTGTTCCTTAGGAACAAAGCTTATTATATAGGAAAAATTAATTGAAGAATGATTGCGCTAACTCCTTGGATACATGCTTTTATTCCTACATAAGAATGCCTTTTTATTTCAACGGATCAGCCAGAAAGGGATCTTATAAGGGCAGAATAAATAATTCCAAGCAGAGACGTACTGCAGAATAGGTGCTCTCTTCATTACTGGTCTTTTCACAGCACCAGTAAATAATTTTGTCAGAACAGGGCAGGCATGATCAGACTGTCGCAGCCTGAACCTGAGTTTCTGTACAGAAGGACAAATCCTCTCTCAGAAATGCTGCGGCAGCAGATCCAAAGATGTCACCCCATTTGTCCTGGCATGAAGTTCTAAAAGCTCTTGCTCAATTACTGACACCCCTCTGTCTGAAATACATAGCTTGAATCAAATTCTTGGCTGGTATGACTTAAAATGTTCTAGTTTATGGCAGAATAGGGGACAGCATTACAGAAACTTCCCAAATTGGTACCTCCAATTAGGAATGGATGCGTTCAAAAAGGTATTGTTTAGAGAGAACTCTTTTTTTAGCACACTAAAATGACTTTAATGATTCCTGATTCCTGAACGTGTAACATCTTGCATATTGATTGCATTTAAAGATCTGTAAGACTTCAAAGTCAAGTGCATAAACTCAGCAGAAATCAAAGTTAAAATTACCGTGGTCCCCATTGTGCATTTATTAGAATGCAAATTTCATTGTGCATTTATTAGAATGCAAACTTGAATTTTATGCTCGCTTGCTGCCATCGTACAGTTTCAACTTCTGTTCCATTTTTAGTTTGCACCTCCAGGATTCTTTGTCTCGTGTCATCTGTCTTGTGGACTGAATGAAGAAAGGACGTTTTATGGTGGCATTATGAAAGATTATCGTGATGCATGCGCTAAAGTGGCTGAAAGGCAGGATTTATCTTGCAAAACCAACTTAATGATCACTAGCTGCCTCTTTCTAGGATATATTTCTCCTCAGAAAAAAATATCTCAAAACCCCTGTACAATCTACCTTGTCCTGAAATGAGAGCAGCACTACATGAGTCGGATTTAGTCAAAGTGCTACAGCCAGGGATCTGTCAGTCTGCACGAAAGCAGCATCAGCAGCTTCTCAGATTCTATCATCGTAGAAAATAATCAGCAATTCATATGCTTCCTTCTGAGTTTGTTATGGCCTCAGGGGTAATCAAAGATTGTAACATCTCTTGTAGCTTTCACACTAGTGAAATATTTTCCATCTAACTAGCCCGTGATTGGTTTCAAAGTGCGGGTTCATACCTTCATATTTTAGAGGACACGCGGGTTAACGTTGGCCTAGTTACTGCTTCGAGTGCCTGTTTCTCTTCAAATAGGTTTATGCCGACTCTTTGTATTAGATTCCCCCTCAGTCCCCTTGTGAAGTGGACCAGAAGTATTTTACATCTGCTAGTGAAGGTGAGCCAGCTGGAACGGGCTACGGGAAGGGAAAGAGGAGCTGACTGGTAACTTAGGCAGAAATCTCTGTCTCTTCTCCAGCACTGCCCTTGCTGGACCGCGTATCCCTGGCTTACCCCCAAGACAGCTACTAGGAACGACTAATTTGCTCTTTCCTCTTCTGCATTTTCAATTAAGTCCCTCGCTTTATTTACTGCCTATGTAGTTCTTATTTGAAGGGCCGGGTTATCAGCCAAGGCAGAAGTAGAGTTCTGCAGATAAGAGCGCAGGGCACTCGTATCGCTGGCTTTGCTCACCCCTCTTTGCCAAGTGCCTCCTCTGTGTTTGGCACTGCACGGCGGCTGGGGAGCGTGCGATTTCCTTCGCAGGGTCTGAATTCAGCCACTTAACGCCCTGCTGCAGTGCCAAAGTGTGCTCTGGAGCTGGGGATTGTGTACAGGAGGAGCAAATTACAGATGCAGCCAACTGGATGTTGCCAGCCCGTTATCTGTGGTCCTCTTTACTGAAGAAGCGTGTCTATGCACTCTGATTTTGCCTTTTTCCTTTTGTGAAGTGCTGGAGGGGAGTGACCTGCTCTGCTCCTCTCCCTCTGAAACGACTCCAGAGAGCAGGTGAAGTTTTGTAAGAGCTGTACTTCATCCTCATTAACTAACAGCACAGACAGCAAATCTAAGCAATTAACTTAGGAGGAGAAGTGTTTTCTGGGGGTATTTTGGTAGCTGGCTATTTTGTTGAGGGGTTTTGGGTTATTTTTTTTTTATCAAGAATGGCATTATTATTTTCTCATAGACATTTTACTTCCTTTTTTATAGTGACAGAGGCACAAAAGGCACTACAGGTTTGCCTTCCATGCCTGAGCTGAGCACTTAAAAACGTTCCTAAGTCACTTTTAGTTACTATGGCTATAATAGTTCATGATTTCCAAGTCAGCCAGAATCACCCAAACTACAACATGAGAAATCATCCTGTTACTTTTTATAGAGGAAACAGAAGAAAATAATAGGTGTTTTCCTAGATATTTACAAGTGAGAAAAGCAGAGCTTCACAAACCACATAACAAGGCCCAAATTCTGGCAGCACAGACCTTTGCTCTGCAGCTGGGCTTTGCTTTCTCCTCTGACTCTCTTCCTCACACAGTACCTGTCCCCAGAGTCCCTTTTCCCTCCACGTATTCCTTTTTTGCAGTTGCCCTTTAATTTGTATCCTTAGGCTTTTTGTACCAAGCCAGGAGCCTCTCCTTGTCTTTCTGTGGCTTTGATGCAAACCAGCAGAGACCTCTTTCAACTGTGGTGGCAGGTTTTGGAAAAACTTCTCGGCCTTTGGAGACCCTGAAAACTACTTACTTAAGATGATATATTTTTCTCACAAAATGTTTGAGCCATTTCTGCTGAAACTTTCCAAAAAAGAGAGCTTACAGCAAACACCTGATAAGATACATAGAGTTAAATATGGAAAAAATAATGCTGCCAAAGGCAGGAGATAGTCGTTCACTCTTTGACAGCTTTTACACTTTGTGGTATTTTAGTATAATGGTGCAAGTTCTCTAGTTCCTGTCAATAATCGCTTTAAAGAGCAACTCTTTGTTAAATAGGTGAGCCTAAACAAATAAGTTTCTGACTTATTTCTAGTCTTTAATACGTATTATTGTCAAGAAAAGAAAATCTCACTTAAAATAATACAGACTAGCTTTAAGGGAGAATCTCCTCAAACATTTATTGTTGTTTAAAATTTACTGTTACTGTGTAGTATTTCTGAGGAGAACTGGATGGGTGAGTTCCTCCTCTCAGTTCCCAGATCAGCAGCCACATAGGAAATCCTGTCTCTAAGGAGAAAATCCACTGACGTGCACTGGTGAGAAATAGAAGTTGCCAGGCACAGTAGCTTTTCCCTACTGCTTTACAGGATCTCAGGTTCATGGTGTGGTTCCAAAAAGTAGCTCTTAAGTTGTTGCGCTGCTTCAGTTGTTGTGCGTGGAAGTAATTACGTCATCAGCCTAATTCCGTAAAGAAATACAGTTACTGCATGTAAATGCTACCGTTTGCCGAGTCCCCCCAAAAGTCTGCTCCTCGGCTACGTGTTTCATCTCTGTCTTTACAGAAAGCTTAGAGCTAGCCTCTCTGATACTTCAACAGTATTTATTTCTGTCACTGGTCAGCACGGGGAAAAGCTCAGAAGCCTTTGCCTTCCTTGAATTGCTTTCTTCTCAACTTCGTAGCGTGTTCATGACACAAGGAAACTGGCTAAAGGGTTGTTAACCACAAATATTTAAGGTATTAGATCATTGAAGGATGTTTTTCAAATACACTTTGAGGAATATATCTCCTTTCAAAGCAAGCAGCTAAAGCGTTGTTGTTTAAAACAAACAGAGCACATGTGTCGCACCGCTATGTTTATAAAAGATTCAATAGTTTCTTGTTATAAGATTTGTCCAAAGCAAAATTCTAGAACAGCTTTAGAGAAATCGAAATTCTCCGTGTGTCTGATGAATACAGAAGTGGCTGCTTTTACAGTGCCCTGCCTGTACATGGTTAGCCCTCCTGCAGCAATGAATAATAAATTATAGGAATATAGCTAAGAATTAATTCTTGTTTAATTCTTTCGTTATGAATGTGAATGTTGCTGGGTGTCTTTTAATCTGGACACAGTCAATTTTATGATAACTTAAAAATACTGTAGAGCATTTTACAATCACAGTGTGAAACCTGGCTTTCTTTAGTGTACCTGAAAAGTGATGATACACAGGTTTGAAGCACTGAGCAGCCCATTTCAGACACCAGAGCAAGGCTGATTTTTGAAGGTCTGTGCTTTTCAAGTTGGTTTTCTCTCTATTCAATCTGTCTGGTCTCACAGTAGAGATACCGTGAACTTCCGCTGCTTCCTCAAGTTAACGCCAAGGAAAGAGGATCACATTTCTTGTTCATGTCTTTTTTTAATAAAGACAGGTTTCTACCTTTGCCTGCTTGTGTCTCATTTACTTAGATGTTAAAAGAAACTCGCCCAAATAAACAAAAAAAAGCCCCCCACCCAACAGCCTTTGATACTACATTAAATTTCAGGACAGATTTCATTAGAAATGCAATGTTCCTTCAAAGGTTCTATCTAAATACACCGCTTTTTAATCAAGAGCATTTTAAAGCCTGTTTTGTGTAGTACTGATCAACCCCTTCCCCCTCCAACCCAGGAACACTGGTATTGATTTTTAAATGAAGAAAGCCTATTATTCCTTCCTTGCTGCGAGGAGTAGATGATAGCTGTGGGCTAACATACTTATGCAGTTCTAGGTTCTGATTTGCTTCTCATTTATATTCAACTGTTTTATACATTTGTATTCAAATGTGTATATATATGTATGTTTTATCCTCTTTTTAGATGTTTTTCTAACATGTGAAAAGTAAAAAATTAATCTGTTCCAGAAGTATAGGCTTCCTGTGCCTTTATTCTCTCCCGTTTGCAGAATTCATCAGGGCCATGAATTTGTCCCCGTCCTCTTTTTGCACAGTTCACCAGTGTAGAGGAAATTCAAATACACCTAATGGCGTACCATTCATTTTTATGTGTTGTTGGCATTCTGGAACAGGCTCAGAGCAAGAAAGCTGCCAGCAAAACTTGGAACAGACCCTTAAGTTGAAAAGGGTCGTATCTCAGGACCATATTAGAGATTAAAGCAGAAATCAGGAATCTTGCTTACCCCAAACATTACGTAAGCTGCTTTTCTAACTACAAGCTCTTAGGCTTGTGTTGTTGGACAGGATTACACTGGAAGGTAATTATTCATATTATTTTATTGTCAGGTGGAAATAGGTAGTGTAAGAAGAATAGCTTTGCTCTCAGGGTATGTTATTTGTTTGATTTCCACGAGTCTCAAACTACAGTATGTTTTTATTTTTTGCTGGATCTGGAGGCACGATGGTTTTGGAAGTGTGTTTTTGTTTAGCTGAACACGTCGACTGTTCTGAGTAACAGTAGCCTTAATAATAAATAACGGTTAGATAGCGTCTTCCTTCAGATGGTTTTGAAGAGCTGTAAACATGTTATTTACACCTCTCGGCCCTTTTGTGAGGTTGTAAATATTTTTATCCCCATTTTACAAGTGAATAATATAAGGCTCAGGTGAAGTGACTCAGGTAGAGTTAAACTCGCGAGCCAGCAGATCCACAAAGGGAAGTTGTTGTGTCCCTTGAGCACTATTTTAACCATTGGGTTTGTATTTGTCTTTGTTCTTTTTCTCACATTTGGTCTGTCATAGTCCTAAAAGTTTATCTTACCCACTCTGGTACTATGGTAGAGGAGTAATCTGGGTGGGTCAAATAAGTTGCTGCTGATTACTTAAAGCTGGTTCAGTTTAGTATAAAACAAAGCATTAAACCTCAGATATTTGCTTTTTTTCCTCTTCCTCTATTTGCATGGGAGGATTCTTTTTTGTCCCAAAAGATTTCTGTTTATTTCATCTACAAAAATCTCCAATCTTGTCTGGAGTAGAAAACTTCACGGTTTCTACTGCAAGGGTTAAATCTGTTGTTGTTATTCACATTGCAAACTCAATATTTTTACGTACCTATATTTTCACATGAGAATAAACCTTACGGTAAATGGACACCAGGTTCAGATTTTTTTTGCTGTGGTGTCTCACCAGTTCTTTTTGTCTTTCTACAGAAAGCAAATGTTTAATTTTAGTAGTCTTTTTTACAACAGTTTCTAAAATAGCAGTGATATTTAATTTTTAGAACACTCTTTCTAAAGCTCTCCTGGTAATGATTTTCTAAAGCAGGATTTATTTTTAACATGCAGTATATATATCCACGGGTGAGGGGAAGGGCAGGCAGGGGAAATATTCCTAGCACTAAAAGAGTAATAATAAAAAGTAATTAAAAGATGTTTTCTCAATTCTATTTTGATCTCTGTGCTTAATCATATCGCATATCGCTCCGCAGGATGGAGAGATAGATGACCTGTGGTTTGTTTTTCTTTTTTTAAATACCAGCGTCTTGATTTAATCCAGAGAAATGCAAAGATTGGAGAGGCCAGAAGGGCAACAGACCAGAAAACTCCTGGTTTATTTTTTCAGCGTAGAATGTTTTTCTTTTTCCTTATGTTGGTCTGAACTACTATTTTGGAAATAAAGTTCGCCTGAGAAGACTGGGATTCATCCTTGGTCCTGAGGTTTGTCTTGCGAATTAGTGAAAACCCTATTGAAAGCAGCCTCTGCTCAGATGTAGGATTCCCAGTTTGGTGCTCTTTCAGATGGCTCCCTCTCCCAGACTGGGTCAGAACATTTCCTAAGATAGAGAAGGACGTGTGATGGTGAAATTATTTGTGCTAGCACACAAGAAGAAGGAATGGACATGTCAGGAAGAATTCAGGGTCGTGCTTCCCGAGTTCACGTGGAGGCAAGAAGGTTAATGCATTTCTTTTTAAAAGAAAAAAGGTTTGATTAAACAGGTAAAGAGAAAGCGTATTTGAGCATACTGGGTTTTTTACTTCTAGTACCTATACTTCAACGGCTTTTGAAAAGGAGTTGGAGAAAGTCTACTAAATGAACCAAGGGTTTTATAGTGGGAGGCTTAAGGAACCATTTATCAAAGAGAAGGTTAAGAGCTGATCTGATTGCAGTGTACGAGTGGCTTCACAATCAGAAAGTATCTGAGATTAGGATGACCTTTAACAGTGAATCACAACGAGATTGAGTGGTTTATAACAGCAGTGATAAGATTTGGGGTTTAACTGTGGGAATAATTCATTATTAGCATCGTTTCCCCAGTGCAATAAGTTTATCTTAGTTGGAAATTTAAGCCAGGTGTTGGGGTGTTTTCCCCCAAAATTTAGGCTCTGGTTGATCACGAATTATTGCACCTCATAACAGGAAGGGCTGAAACTCTGCAGTGCATGAAATCGTGTCGTGCATTTTTCAGGAAATTAGGTGTAATGATTCCTTCTGGTTTGAAACAAATCTGTAAATTGCTGCAGACATCACTTTCACTATTCTGTGTGATTGTAAATACAGGCATGCAGAGAGAATCATCCCCTTTTTCATTTTTCCGTGCAAGCCGTACTTTTAAAAAGCAGATGTGCAGGAGGGTAGCACATGAAGTGTGCGTTATGCCGTAGGACTGGGCATAAAATAGGGATGAAAGCCTAACTGCTAGTGATGAGAGACAAAATCAGTCTCCTAAGTCCAGGACTCCATCTCTGCAACTCTTAACAGAAATAGTGTGGCATTTTCAAAAATGAAATTAACCGAACCTTGTCTCTAAAAGGAAAGTGAGGAAGCAGAATTTATTAATATTCCACATCTCTTAAGATACAAAAGGTTGTTCCCGGTTCTGGGTACCCTTTTAGTTGTCTTCTACTAAAAATGAAGAAGAACTGCAAACTCCAAAGTTGCCTCTTTTTTATTTTTTAAATATTCACTATTGTTTCAACAGCTCTTTATGGACTCTGGGCTGTTTTCACTCACTAGAAGTAGCGTGTGGAGGTCACAGCTATTACAGCCACTGTTTTCCTCGGGGAGCTGGAGCTTTTTGAAGAACAGGAGAGACAAACACAGTGAGAAGTTACATTCAGAGAGGTTTGCCTTCGGAGTACAATGTTGTTGTTGTATTTTGGAACCACGCGGAAGGGAAGAGAGATATTAGTCCTTGTCGTCTCTTTCTTAGTGGGTGCTTGTATCTTCCTGCACTTGGGGAAAGACATCTACTCAGAATTTTTTTTTAAAAAAGGAATTTTTGCAGCCTGAGTGTGGTTGGGTGTTAGAGAGCCTGTTAATAAAATGTGATTAAAGCAACCTTCAGCTGGACCATAGGACTATGTTAAAAAATGCCTTTAATATTGTAAGTTAATTATTGTTTTTGTTTTAGTTAAACATTCACACTGGTATCTGGATGGGCTGGTGAGAATCTGACAGAAGTATTGGCTTGGTTACTGGACATTTACATCTGCCTGTTTTTTCAAACCTTAAAATGTTGTGAAGAACATAGGGATAGAGGTATGGGGAGGTGGTGTTTGGAGAACTGCAGGCTCACTGTACAGAAATACATCTCTGTAGGAACACGCTCTGTGCTATTCAAGGAGGGTCGAGAAGCAGGGACCACTGCGGACAGTCCCACAAGAAAGGGAAATTGTGCACATCTTAGAATCATTTAGGTTGGAAAAGACCTTTAGCATCATTGCATCCAACTATTAACCTAACACTACCAAGTTGACCACTAGACCATGTCCCACTTCTACATGTCTTTTAAATACCTCCAGGGATAGGACTCGACCACTTCCCTGGGCAGCCTGCTCTAGTGCTTGATAACGCTTTCGGTGAATGAATTTTTGCTAATATCCAATCTAAGCCTCCCCTGGTACAACTTGAGGCCATTTCCTCTTGTCCTAGCTCTTACGTGGGGAAAAAAGACCAACACCCACCTCGCTACAACCTCCTTTCAAGCAGAACAACAGTGGTAGAGCTGACTCAGGTGCTTCTGGTCATGCAAAATAAGCAAGGAAATGTGTAACAGTATAGCACAGTAAATTACACTTAACATTAGCCAAATGAGAAATATGTTCCCTGTTGAGATAAAAGCAGCACAAATGTGGAGAGAACAGATTCTTGCTAGTTTGCATTGGCCAAGAGTGCCAAGTATTGCATCACAATGCTAACATCTCTGATTTTATGCTGGGCATTTTAAATATGTGCTCTGTTGAGTATGTATATGCAAATCAGTCACTGTTTTAGTTATCAGTGCAGTTATGGTAGGAGGCTGTGTATGTGTGGCAGAATTTATGATAAGCTGCAGCGTATGGTCGTTCTGCACAGTGGCACTGTGCTCAGCCTTCCTGACAGCTGGAACTCAAACACGGGAGGAGTTCACGTAGGCCTTGTGATCTAGAGGGATGTTGAAGAATTCTGAGCTACACGATGCTCGTTGTTTGTCAACAATAATGATAATGATAATGAGATGCTGGAGTGCGTCCAGAGGAGAGCGACGAGGATGGGGAAGGGGCTGGAGCACAAGCCCTGTGAGGAGCGACTGAGGGAGCTGGGGTTGTTCAGCCTGGAGAAGAGGAGGCTCAGGGGAGACCTTATTGCTCTCTACAACTGCCTGAAAGGAGGTTGTAGTCAGGCAGGGGTTGGTCT
The DNA here is from genome assembly GCA_033558235.1 of Neomorphus geoffroyi. Lineage (NCBI taxonomy): Eukaryota > Metazoa > Chordata > Aves > Cuculiformes > Neomorphidae > Neomorphus > Neomorphus geoffroyi. Next base: position 38,826,530 of record JAUMJM010000027.1, read on the forward strand.
CTTCTCTCAGGTGACCGGCGACAGAACAAGAGGACACGGTCTCAAGCTTCGCCAGGGGAGGTTTAGGCTTGACATTAGGAAGAAGTTCTTTACTGAGAGAGTGTTTGGCCTTTGGAATGCGCTGCCCGGGGAGGTGGTGGAGTCACCGTCCCTGGATGTTGTGGTTTTGAATTTGTCCGAGGAATTTTTCTTCCTATTGCCAACAAGGGGAACATGAGGGGGGTGGGGAGAGACCGTTTCCGGGGAACAGGAAGAAAAATTCCTTGGACAAATTCAAAACCACAACACTGGAGGTGTTTAAGAGGAGACTGGATGAGGCACTTAGTGCCATGGTTTAGACGATGGGTAGGTGTTGATGTTGGGTTATAGGCTGGACTCGATGATCTCAAAGGTCCTTTCCAGCCTTGTGATACTGTGAATAATAACACACAAATAGAGTTGTCCAATGGTTAAGGAAGTCCCAGAATTTAGTTCAGATGTTGCTCCTGCATTGCTAATTTATACATGCCACTGTTTTCTCCCTTTGATTGCCTGAAGGGAGCATTGGATTATATTATCAGTTTGTGCCACAATACAGTTTAAAATTTTGCTTTATCAGAGGAAAACAACACAGTGTGCTGTAGGGACACTCTGTGTATTTTCAGAAGCTTCTTAATGCCCAGTGGTTAAGTGATACTCAGTTAAATCTCTTAGACCCACTTACCAACATTCTGTTCACAATTGCTCGTCCAACAAACAACTCTAGATTTGCCCCAAGAGTTGCATCGTGATGACAGGCAACTGAACTGAGGGCATAAATTGCCAGTCACAGTTTTAAACCTTGCTCAGATTTAATGTTGTGCTGCTGTTAGGAGAAAGCAGAGCTTTTGGTTGTAGATTTTTGCTAGAGTGGTAGCAATAGCATGTGTGACACTTGCTTAGCGTGCTTCAATAGCTAAGCAGATCAGGAAGAGAATGAAAACTTGGAAATTAGGTCATTATATAGGAGCAGCCAGTGTAAATCGGTGACCTATCACTAGCTCAGATGCGTAACCAGCACTTCAGCCGTGCATAATAGGCAAGTTCTAAAAGCTTCAACTCAGGTAAGCATCTGGGTTTACCCAAACTTTTAAACTGGAGGTTGTACCTGAGCAAAACCTAGTACAAATATTCTGATTTTCCAACATCACAAAAAGCAGCTTTTCTTACAATGTAATGTCACCTCATTTAAACAAAAGGCTTAGAAATGATATTAACCTTTGTGCTTGCAGCAACCTACCTCTCGACAGTCTCTGAGTTCACAACTGGTGTTTGTACTGTAAAGAGATCTTTCAAAATAAGCAGAACTTCAGTTTCACCAAAAGAGTTGCCCTGATACACTCATTGTTTTTCTCCTTCCTGCTCCTACTTTGATGTCTCAGTAGTCTGGTTCAGTTCTAAATAGGCACCAGAAGAATGTGTGGTACCATGACATACAGCAAGGCAGGGAGAGTTCCTGATAGGAAGAGTTATAAGAGAATTCAACAATGAAATCTTTTAATTACTAAGAATTGTATGTAACAGCTCATATAAAACTACTTTTGGACCTGAGGACTAAAAGATGGCAAAGAGGATGCAAGTTTTTAAAACCCATTCCACGGAGAATGTAAGGTTTTGAGTGGCATATTTTTTCCAGACAAATTAATAGAAACCTTAATAAGAATGGAATACCTCATACTGCAAACTGCCTGTAAATTGTCAACATAATTCCTTCTTTGCAAACCTGTTTGTAGGGGTCAACAAACATATGAATAAGGATGTTTTAATTGACATACTTTGAACTATCAAAAATTATTTTCACAGAAACCATTGGCAAAGATTTCTAACAAAACTAAATTGGCATAAGGAGATCCTTACGTGCCAAAAAGATACTTGTGAGGTAAGCAAGCTCAGGAAGATTGCTAATGGTGAAGCTCTCCAGGGTGGAGAGGACAAAAAAAGACTAAGACTAAAACTTTGTGGAAGACCATTAGAAGACTGAGAAGTCAGACAGTAAATGGTTGGTTCCATCTAGATAAATGTAAAGTGACGCACGCGCAAGGAGAACGTCGCAAAACTTCCCGCCATTAACACTTGGGAGTAATATCCCAGGTTTATAATAGTGATTCCATTAAAATATCAGCTCAGAGTTCAGTACCGATCCACCTCGAGTATTTTATGTGCTTTCTGCCCATATCTTCAAAGTATTGGCTTGAATTTGTTAAACTGTCGTAGAATTGAGAAGGGCAGCAAGAACGCTCAAGAACGCTCAGGCGTGCTTTCTATGCAGCGAATGGCTGAGCAACACAGAGATAACTTGGGATGCGGTTACAGGTGATAGAAAATTGAGTTGCATGGGGTTGCATTTCAACAGAAATAATAGTTTCTTGACGCAGCAGATAGTAGGCATTGGTCCTCACTGCAAAGAGTAAGGATTAATGTTGTCCATCAGTTCAAGGGAAAGTAACTAGGATTTACTAAATACACAGAAAACATCTATATGTGGAAAATTTCTGGCAAGAAAAATATGTGGAACTTGGGAAAATAAGCAGGGGAAATGCCGTATATGTTTGTGCTGCTCTTGTTCTTCCCTTGATAATTACGCAAGGTTGTTTTGGGTGATAAAACAATAGGCTAGATGGAGCTTCAGCAGTTCTTCTGTGCTTCTGGATTGTCTATTGCTACATTTGCATTTTCTAAGTGCTTCGAAAGCCATTATTGCCAGTCTCGGTTGATGCAGAGTATTTCTCATGTTTGCATATTCTCAAATGGGGAAATAGAAGGATTAGTAGCTAATTACAGCTGAAACCTGTCCAGATTCTGTTAATCCTTGCTCACTTTGATAGATCAGGTGGTTCTAAGGAGGCTTGTTGCAAAAATATAGTGTCTTCTACTTTATTGAAAAGGCATTTTTAAATTTAACTTTTTATTCAAACAATCGAGATAGGAGAACAACACTAAGAGGTTGTTAAAGCTATTACTCTACCAGACCACTGTGAATCACTTTATTAATAAATTCTTCCCATAACATAAACAGCAGAGTGCAGGTTTCATTTGCATTTATGGTAGCTGTTAGCTTCTGGTTTTATTTTGTTTCATAGAACTGGTTTTTAAATACCAGTGTTCCCCACTGGGTAAAGTATGCTGCGTCATTTCCTAATATATACCTCAACAAATTACTCTCCTACTCGCTCCCTGCAACGAAGAGGATAATTTTGCGTGGTGATCCGAGATCAGCTTACCCTGCAGCATTAATCTGCTAACAGAGAGATGCTATTTTATTTTTCCAGTATGCTGTAATCCACCCCAGTTTCTGATATATTTAAAACCTGTTAATATTTAATGTTGCCCTTCTTGAATTCTAATCATGACCAGACTCCATGCGGGGCTCCGGTTTGGGGAGGATCGTTAACCGTTGCTCTGGGCATCCCGAGTGGTACTTTCTGGAGGCAGCGTGAGCCGTGGTATTTGTGAGAGTTTGTCCTTGTGTTGCTTTATCTGTTTGAAACTGGGATTTTGTGCCTAATCTGCGTGGTATGGTTTTGAACTGAACTGCCTGATGCTGGTGCTGCGGATTGGGATCTGGAATGCACAGAGGAATCATTGAGCACTGCTTCTTTTTGCATTTTTATTTTTTAAACGGGACTGCAGACGCTAGTGGATGTTTTTGCTGTTTCTTTTCACCAGTTTCGGGCACTTCAAATGGTTGAGGTACTTTTCAGCATTACTCTTTTCTTCTAGACTGCCTGATCTAACAATTAGTAGTTAAGTTGAAAATCTTCCATTTAAGAAGAAAAAAAAGCTATTCCTTAATGATACAGCATTGTTTTATTATATATTATAAATGTAAGAATATATTGACTGGCATATCAATTATTAAATGGATGCTCAAAAAACTTTTACTTTTCATGTCTAATTGTGATATGTTATGCAGGGTGATGCAATAAATGGTGCAAGTCAGAAATAGAATTTTTTTGTTATATTTTAAGCTTTTAAAATTTGGACCATCGGGGGATGTTTATATTGGACATTGGGAAGAATTTCTTCCCTGAAAGGGTGGTCAGGGATTGGCACAGCTGCCCGGGGAGGGGGTGGAGTCGCCATCCCTGGAGGGGTTTAAAAGACGGGTGGATGAGTTTCTCAAGGACATGGGGACAGGTACGGTTGGACTCAATGATCTCAGAGGTCTCTTCCAAACTGATGATTCTGTGATTCTGTGATTCTGTATTCTAGAAACAGAGGAAACAGGAAGTAAGGATATTTGTTTTAGGGGTTTTTTTGGACTTTATCACATTCATTGTAACAATGCTATAGTGTCAATTAATAACTCAGTAGTACTTTCTAGACAAGGTGCTTTTACTTCTGTAATTGTCTTAATATAGTATCCCTTTGGCGATGACTCACAGTATTTAATGGCAAAAGCTAATAAAATTTGTATCATCTGTCCAGAAAATTTTCTATCAATGACATTTGCAAAAGCGTGCATTTGTCTTAAAAGGAATGTAGCAAGAAACCTATGTAGCTTTGGTCAAAAAAAAAAATTAAGTGTTTAATGTTAGGTCGTAGGTGTAGGAGGGTGTCTCCTTAGGCGTGATGGAATGTGTTTTTCTTGTATTTGTGTATTTGTTCGTGTGACTGTATGTGGAGAAAATCCTCATTAGTGCAAGCTTCTTCGGAAGCTTAAATGTATTCTAAGGGAAAATTACAATTTTTTCCTCAGGTTTAGAATGTCTTGAAGCAGCAAATTTACAGTTATAATTCTTTAACTAATGAATCAGTAACTTCAACTTTTCTCTCTTCCTTTTGTAATTCAGCTTAGTATCAAACACCTGATGTACCATCCAAGATTAACCATCCAGGTTTGGTTTCTTGAAATAATACTGTAAAGGAAAAAAAAACCAAACTCATCACTGTGAGTGTAAAGCAAACTTCAGAAAAACATAACTTGATAACAAATTGAAATATTTTCTCCTGTGCTGGTTTAGAAACAGTTTTGGGAAATGAACACTCTTCTTGTAGACCATAATTTTTTGTCCTTTTTCAGAATCCATTTCTCATCTCAAGTAAGGATTGAGGACCACGCATGCACAGATGCTCATAGGATAATGCAGGTTGAAAGGGGCCTCAGAGTCACCTGGTCCAACCTCCAGTTCAGAGCAGGGTCAGCTGTACTCTCAGAGAGAGATATTCTTTTATATGAATTAAAAAAATATGACTGAATCTTTTTGAGTAAGGAAACTGATTTTACTCTACATCCATGCCACATCAGCAAAAAGGACATATTTGGCTTAGTTGAGACCTTGATGCAGTAGCAGTTATAAACTTTCTCCTTAACATCCAGTGCCATTCCCCAGTTCCTAAAATGTTAAAAACAGAGCTCTCTGCACTCTTGAGGATGTTCTAAACTGGTGACCAGCAGGAGTCCTAGTATTCATCAAAGATGTAATCAGTTCCCAGTTCCTGAAAATATTCAGTCAAATTTAGGCTTAATATTTTCAGTGCATCGCTTATCTCCTGTTTTTCTCAGTGTTTAAGTGTTTCCTAAAGTGTGGTAACTTCATTACCGTTTCCTGCTGCGTCATTCTCTGAACTTTATCCTTCCCATTGGGTCATCAAATTTGCATGGAAATGTTTGGGGACTGAGGTCTTCTTCCCAGCAAGTTATGTTTGGAGCCTGAAAAGGACCTCCTCTCACCAAGAGGTCTCCAGGAGAGACTATTTCCCAAATAAGTGCTAATATCTGAACAGAAAAACAAGTAGACGTTAATGACAGGGATTTGTTAAGGCACAAAAGTGGTTTTTTGTAATGTTGCTTTTGGATCAGCAGCTGATAGGGGAAGGCTTTCAGGGGGCTTTTTCCAATTCTGATGTAATAGTGAGCAGCACGGAGGATGTACAGGGTTGGGGGAGGAACTATTTAGTAGCCTGGGTACGGCAGCAACAACGGAGCTGACTTTTCTTCATAAGCTGTAGCATGTTGGTAAAGAATTCCCTAACCTGCATTAAATCTAATTATTGTAAGGCCTGAAATTTTGTTTCCTCTTGTTTATGTCAAAAAAAAAGTAAAGAAAAAGCTTCCAGCAGAAAGTGTTATTTTTAAATTTTCTTCTGTATTACCCTGAAAACTTGTAAATTGATTATTGTTTGTTCTCCAGATGGATCCTGTGCAAAAAGCAGTTATAAACCATACATTTGGAGTGTCCATTCCCCCAAAGAAGAAACAAGTAATTTCTTGTAACGTCTGCCAGCTTCGCTTTAACTCTGACGTGAGTATTGGCTATTTTCTTCCTTTATCTTTTTTATTTTGGTACCAGAGGTATAATTACTATAAACTTACTCTGCTGAAAAAAAATCATTCCAGTTGTGCCTACATTCTCATATTTTGGCTTGTTAGAGGTGGAAGTCTAGAGAGGGGCGTTGCTGTTTGATTGAATGGGTCTGGTGCGATATCCAGTGCCACATCCATTGGCGATGTCCTATTTGACGGTCCAGTCACATTCAAGAGGTACTGCAAAAAGAAATCTTCTTTTAAAAAAAATAAGAGTGCAGGAGCAGACAGGAAAGCTTCCTTGTGAGTCCTTCGTGTTTGCTCTTCTTCCAGATGAAACATCTTTTTCCTGTTGTTCCAACATGCTTGCTGATGTGTCTTCCAATTTCTTAATGAAATCACTCTTACAGTAATTTTCATTTGTAATAAATATGAACTTTTACTTATAGCTGCCTTTTTAAGTATGATAAGATTCAAGGAAAGTGGTTTCTAAGGTGCAATAAAAAATGCATTACAGAAGAGTATGTTGACTGATACTTTTAAAATATATATACAATTATTATTTTTCCTGAGTAGCTTGAAAGATAAAGAAACCCAAGAAAACTATATATAAGAAAACTATTACTTTCTACACTTTAAAAATATGGGGATTTTCTTGGAGACTATTTACTGTTGTCATTACGCTAATTAAAAAATCCCCCAAATGCGCAGATTTTTTGTGGATCTCGTGTAAGGACAAATCCTCAAGTGATGTGTCAATAGATACTTTGCTGTTAAAATTTCGGTCTAGTTTGCACACACCTTCTCAAAGCCTTCTCGTATTTGGAGATTCCCTGTACAGCACCCATACCTATCACTCTGATTTTCTCTGCCTTTACCATTCTACTTTGAAAAGTGACGTGTAAAGTGGTTTCCCCACTTTGGCTTTCATGTCTAGGCTGGTAAGGCTTTAGAAGCAGTGCTAAATTACCTTCAAACCGATTTCTGAATCGGTTGTCTTTTGACAACTTTATTAATCTTTCTTTGAAGTGGCAATATCTACTTAGTTGACTGATTTCAAAAGTCATGATTTAAAATTTTATTCACGGGTCTTTCCTCTTTAAGGTTAAGATTTAAGGTCAAAAAAGTCTTCCTGCTCTGATATTTGGTCCAGATTCCTACTTTTACTGATTAAAACAAGGAAATAGTAAAGTTTCTAAAAATTTCCCTGGGCTCCCTGGATCTGAATCTTGCTTGAGCTGGAACTTACTCCATCACCAGGGAGGTGCTCAGCCTGTTCCTGCTCTTCCCTCTCCTCTTGAGGTCGGGGTCCTTATGATGATGGGTCTTGTCTCTTGGGTTGTCGCTCGCTTTGGCTGCAGTGACATTCAGGTAGACAAACAGCACTCCAGGTAGACAGATTGAACCACAACTTAGTGGCTCAAAGCAAAAAAGGGAGCTGAAATTATATCACTCTGTATATCTTCCAACCAGGCAATTTTTCCTATCTAGACTTCCTCAAAAATAGAACAAAAAGTACATGTCATATTCCGCTTTCAATAGTGGCATCATAAAAGCATGGCAGATTATAGCTTGGTTTCCTCTTCTGGAGTGGGTGTATTCATACCGTCTCGTACTCTTTGCTCCCTAAACAGAATCAATATGCTCAATTGCAGTGAGTAGAAAATATCATCACCCTTTTGTAATGGATGGTTATAAGAAAGGGTGAAGCATCGTGGCTGCGCTGTTAGTAAAAAAATGCAATTCCTTATTTTGTACAGCAGTTCGCTTCGCTAGGACATTCAAAAACAACCTGGAAATTTGATTTTAGAATGTACTGGGATTCCAGTAGTGTTATTAATAGTAGAAAATACTTAAATATAAATTTATATTTCACAAATATTTCATAACCACATCATACAGGAATATTTCTAGGGCGAGTTTTCATAGTAGAACACTTCTCATTTTAAAGCCATCTCGCCTTTCATCGAATTATTCAGCATCTCCTGGGAAGCTTTTACGTGATTTTAAATCTTTCCTCCAGGTTCAGTCTTTTGACCTTGAGAGTTATTTATCCAAGTGTTTGTTACGCTGATGGGTTTGGTTTTTTTTTCTGAGAGAGTGAGATCTTATTTTATTCAGATATTATTCTCAACAGCAACCTCCCATAATCTGCAGTGTCATAATTTCTCTGAGGTAATGCTAATGGCCTTTCCACTGAGCTCTGCAGAGTAAACAGAAAGCTCCCTTGATGGGGTTTCCTTGCTTACACGTATAGGCAAATATATTCTTGTGGCAGTTATTCCTTGAAAAGGTAGTGCATTGCGCTGTCTTAGCTTGTTCAAAGACCCTTCACAGAAATAAAAAAATCTGGAGTCTATGCTTGTATTTTTCTTTTTGATCCCTTTATAATGTGAAATTATGCTTAGGAAGTGGAAAAGTCTTTGCAATCCATGCTGTAGGTTGGACTCGATGATCTCAAAGGTCTTTTCCAACCTTATGATGCTGTGATACTGTGATGCTGTATTTATGGACTGGGGGAAAGGGAGTCAGATATTTGTGAACCTTGTAACTGCTGAATCTTTCAGTGAGTCGGTTCCACCATGTAACATCCTAAGCATGCAGTGAAAGCCTTTCAGGTGGCGTCAAACTGTGATAACCTGCATTAAAACCTTGAGCACAGCACATTGCACAATGAGATTCGTGGTCTAGACGCTTTGCACTTGCGGTTTCGTCTGACTCTACAAGGCTGCTTCTTGATAGACATTTTGTTCCTTTGAACTTCTGCTGACCTAAATAACACAAATGGAAATGAAATGAAAGAAGTAAGCTAGTAAGTAGTTTTCTCTATTTTTGTTGTCCTAAATTAATTTCATTTGCATGGTGTTTGAAGATTCTGACCTGATTCTAGTAGTCTTTTATCTATTGCATGAGTAACGTATGGACCAGAAGATATTCGGCTGTGAGAAGAAGAAAATTGGTTTCCTTGCCTGCAGTCTTTTCCTGGCATATGGACACTCACTGGTCTGGGTTAATAGACCAAAAAAATTCAGACTAGTCAATTTACAGTTGTCAAATCTCTCACTAATTAATACAGTCGATTGCAAAGGTTTCAGTTTTCTTCTCCTAACGTGTCGGCAGGTTTCACTTTGGAGAGAGTGTTCTGGCATCAGATTCAGAGGCAGGGAGCTGCAGCTGTCTGCAGGAAGAAAAAGGCTGATATAGAAGAAAATCTTAAAATAGGTTGTCTCCACTGTAGAAGTAAATGTATCTGATGTTGAAGTGACGACTCCTGTGTTTTGAAAAGTAAAAGTTGCTAGGATTATGCTGGTTTTCTTCTACCATATCATCGTTTGAAGAGACTGATTCCTAAGTGAATTCTTCCGGGTCTCGTAGTCTGTTGTGTTTCTAAAACAAATTTTTAAAGTACAACAAGAAGAAAAGCATTGCCTACAGACTGAAAAATTGGGTTTGGTTTAGCCTGATCTGTTTATCCTCTTTCAAAAAAGAAGTTAAGGATTTTGACTTACACTCAGAGGCATTCGGCATTATAGTCTATCTACGCTTTTCTACAATGCGTTAGCTGCAGTTTGGTCAGTTTGGAAGTTGCATTTTTCTGCTAATAAATTCTGCCATAATTCATAATTCTAAGCTCTGTCCAGGAGAAACTGCAATACAGGAGAGATGATCCAAAGTCTTGAGGAACAGAAAAATAACGCATCTTCTGTGAAGTAGCACGAAACTAAAGTTCTTGAAATAGTCTGAATTTTGAGGTCCTTGAATGGGAATCTTATCTGTATTGGCCTGACAAAAATGACACTGAGGTTGCTTCAGCAGTATTTTCTGCATGATCTAGCTAAGTTGCTGTAGCTGGTACTGTGAGTAGGATTAGGTGCCTAAACCTAAATCTCCTGTCTTTTGAGTATCTGGGACAGGCACACCAGGCAGGTAGACCTGACAGAGGAGCTGCTCTTGGAGGTCAGGCAGGACACCAGAGGACATCCCAAATTGTACCAGATGCCTGTTTCTAGAACTGAATCCTCACTTATTAGGTTTGCTTCTATTTTCTTTTCCCTTCCTTTTCCTCTACTTTTTTTGTTCTTTTTCTTGAGTTTGTTTTTTTTTTTTGATTGGGATTGATTAGTCAGAATAGAGATACTTAATCCAGTCTGAATACATTTTTTTTGTGTTATGAAAATGAACGTACATTTATGGAAAGCTGTTTAAAAACACCCAAAAAACATATTTTAATTGTTACAGATGGATTTGCTCTACTAAATAAGAATAAACATAAGCGTTTCCATCTTTGCAGCAAAATATCTGTGAACACCATTGTATCTTTTAGTTTTCACATGATAATGAAATAATGTGTTCCAATGCAGCGATGACTAATGTGTCAGTACATTCAAGCTATGGTCTTGTGTTATAATCTAGCTCAGTAAAAATGATAAATATCTGTTATATTTACTACCGCCAGAGACTGTGTAGCAGAAGAGGAAGAATCTTCTTCGTGGAACAGATTGTGATAGTGAGTCAGATTTTTTCCTTGCTTAGAGGCCACCAGAGCAAAGAACGTAATGGTATTCCATCATAAGGAAGCAAGGTATGCAGAGAAAAATCTAGCTTAGACTTTGAAAAAATATTTTTGGAGGCTTTCAAGAAGTTTAGGATTCCTTCCAAACTGATGGTATATCTACGTGGATTATAGATAAGTTTTGCTAAATAAGTTTTCATATTAATTAGGTAGGTCTGGCTTGTTAATATTAATGATATTACAGACTTCCTGGCAGAAACAAAAAGCAACCTGAGTGAGTTTACTGAGTCCTGGTGATGCCCATAAGAGGGTCCAGTAGCTACAGGGCAAGGGGCAAAAGGGCTGTTTTCTGTCCCACATAGGTTCCCTCTCTGCCTGCTCTTGGCTCCATCTTTCTCATTCCTTTTGACCACCAGATGAATCTGTGGCATCTCCTGCGGCTGCTGCGTGGCGTTAAGTCCCCCCAGCAGCTCTGGATCTTTGTCCATATCATTCCTGAAGTGTCTGTAAGATTCTGCTGTTGCATCTAACACTGGAGCCTGGAGCGATGAGAGTAAAGTGAGTCTGGCTGCTTCAGAATTGCGTTTTTCTCCATATCTATGAATCACCACCTTACGCTCAAGTAACTTCTCTCTGCTCTTCTCTTCTCCCTCGTTTGTATTGATAGTCCACACGGGTTTTGGAGCTTGGGCACGACAATGGCAGTTCCTTTCCTCAGCAACCAGACCTTTCTGTACTCCAAACTCATAAATTTATTATGGGGTTTTGTTCATTGTTTTATTTGCTAGTGGGTATTTGGAAAATAGAGTTTATCATCTCTTAATCACATCTGGAAGAAGTGTCTGCTTCCCTCTGCACACTGTTTCTTGTAGAATGGTCTTCGGCTGTGATGCAGCATCTTGTTGATAGGCTATAATTGGATTGAAAGAACTTGTGTGCGCGCGGTGCGTTGCTCTGTAAGCGATGGCTGTAAGTCAGTGTTGCTTTGGGTGTCACCTGCAAACACCCGGAAATCAAGAAAAAACACCTTGTAGGCAGATGGGAAAAGTTGGGCATTAAGAGATCCTCTTATTGTTGAATGCATTTATAGCTAATAAAATAATATGATGATAGTGATCATCTTTTTAAAAAGCCAGAAGGCAGATTTTTGAAGTTTGGGCAGGTATTGCCAAATGGTAACTTTGCAGATTTGAATGAATCACTCATGATGTCAAAAAGAGAACACAGAAGATCATCAAGAGCATCAAATAAAATTCTACAAAACTGTCATGATCTTTTGTCAAAGGTTTTAGGTATTCCCTATAAATAAGACTATTTATATCGATTCTTTTATTTTGGAGGGTAGTGGAGCAGATAGGGTGTAATTAAAAGCATAAATCTCAGGGACTTGTGAATGTAATTTTCTGTTTCGTAGACAGAACTGAAAGAAAGATGGAAGTTGTCATTTCCAACATGAGAGAAATATTGCGTGATTGTAGGGTACAGAGTTATAACATACTGAAATATCTGTTCACATAGCAGCTTTTTAATAAAGCTTTTAACTAAGTTTGCTTAGATATTTAAAATATTAGTTGAATTCTTATGACATGGCTAATCTTCACAGCTTTTTAATTTTTTTATGTTCTTTTCAATACTAATCTACCTTGCTATTTGGAGCAATTAGGTTTCAGAAATCTAATGAGAATGGAGTTGAAAAAATAATGATGCAGAGCATAACAAATGTATGAACACTTTGCTTTTGAAGATTTATTCAATTACATCTCTTATTAATATCAAATGAGATAAAACTAAATTTTTCAACACCACTTCGTAATTTCTGCCTTCATATCATTTTAAAGCTGTGGTTCTAGTTTAAATCATTCTTAGTTCACGTGCTCCTGGCATAAATATGCACACTTGCAAAGTGGTAAACTATGTGATTAAACATTCAGTAGAACTCTTGCTATTTTAAGGCTAAAGAAACTCAAAACAAATGGTTTAGTAGGGAGACAGACACGGTTGGACTCGGTGATCTGAGAGGTCTCTTCCAACTTCCTGATTCTATGAAATCTTAATGTCATGCGCATGCACACTGAACCATTAGACTTAATCAAACCTTGCATCAGATGATCATTTGAGGCATTTGGTAGCTTAATATCTCATCTCTTTATTTAGTAATAAATTCAGTTAATTAGTCATTCTACCCCAAAGAGACTCTAAAACTCAGTCACTTGTAACTGTCAAAACGAATATTGCTGATTTCAAATACACCGTCAGTCATTGCTCCTGACGGGGATAATTTTCTGTAGTCTTTGTACTGCAATCTTACGGGAATTTCAAAGTTTTCTTAAAGGTAGTATCACTGCCGATGAATCCGTATAATCTTTCTATATATGCATATCTGGACATACACACATGTAAGTTAATGCAAAGTAAAGCTACTGAGGTTATTTTAAGCACTATAATACGCTAATGATATTCACATTTATTTTAGAAAGTGCGTTTACGAATGAAGATTTGCATTGTTTGTGTTTTATTAGATACAAGGCTAACAAATTGTGTGTAGTCTCACAGCTTGGCATCCTGATGCTTAGATTTAAAATTTAATAATTTGGAGTTGAAAATATAGCAATTAACTTTGTATTTTAAGTAAGATGTAACATTTGGATCATTTATGAGTCTCATTGAAATACATTTTTGTCCTTTCTTACAAAAAAAAATTTGTTAATCCTTATTGCATAGAAGGCTTTCTTAAATAAAAAAAAATGTAAGGTTAAATTAGTTGAGGTTCTTTAATTACTTACTACTTATAGACTGTAAATGGAACTGAAAATCTAGAATGCTTAAAGAGAGGACAGGTGTCCTCCCACCATTTTAAGGTGTAGAAAGTTGAAAAATGGTGAATGAGAATTCCGTATTTATTTGTTAATATTATTAACTATTTCCAACTGAATTCGAAATACAGCTTTTCATTAAGCCATGATCTTCTAAAGATTTACACGTATGTTTAGTGTCTTAAAACTTGCATCCTGTCAATAAACAAATAACGCCAGGCAAATACATAAACACTTCAGTGGAATTTGACCGGTCACTACAAAGGTATTTTTTGCATTCTGGTATTTAATGTCACATTTAATGCAGCTTAAAGCTTTTCCTGCTCGTCAGATCTTCCTAGCTAGTACTTGACTTTCTGTTTCTCTAGTAAGTAGGGGAATTTCTTTTTAAACTGTTGCAATATGTATATACCAAGCCAGTAGACCACAGTGGAAATCGGGTTTTCCTTCTAGATAGAGAAGAGAGTTATTTCATACGAAATATTGTCTTATTCCACTTTTTCAAAAAGTGTCCTCCTTAACCTAGTAAGAATTGCATTTAAAAATTATAATAATAATAGAAGTTCAATGATTACATATAATTTTGTTTATTTGAAATAAATTTTTCAAAATAAAAACTAAATATACCAATAATATTGAAATGTTGTACAGATAAATTATTTAGCTACAGAATTTGATTGATCCCTAAAGTAAATACAGGATTAAATACTGGAATAAATTATTATGGAATTAAAAATCATCACAATACATGAGTACAGAGAAATTTGTTAAAGTTACGTATCTTTGTTTTGGCTTTTCCTAACTTTTTTTATTTTTCCAAATATTGTTTTGAGGATATGGAATTTGCATGAATTAGTTGTACTTAATTACTATTAATCATGATCAAAAATTACAGTAAGTATCCATTTAAAATACTGCATCCCTAAGATATTTATTCTACATTTCATTGTATATTTTTGGGCGGGTATTATGTTAAAACTGGTAAATTATCCTTCTTTTAAACATGTGACTTTTAAATCTTGTATGCAGGACTTCCTTTGGATTATCAGAGCAAAGGAAAATAAATGTTCAGCTTCTTCTATTGACTAAAAATGAAAAATTTGTATGTTATGGCTTATTTCAAAGATATGTCTAGTGTTTCAGTAATGTAAGTTATCTCATAACATGATCTATATTCCTGTATTTGTGTCAGAAACGAGTTTTAAATGGGACTTGGAGAAAAAAGTTTGCCTTTAATATGGTACTTGTGCAAATATTTTATAAAACAAGGGCTTGTATTGATCAGGACATTAATAATTGGTACCAGTAATAATCAGAACTTGCCTTCCATTTGTGTTTCTACTCACAGAACACATGATTTGAAAGAGCCTAAAAACCAAAGGTTTAACAAAATCCAGCCACTGGAAGTTGAAACGACACAAATTCAGTGCGGTAATAAAGGGTCTGCAGATTTTCCATCCCTAGCTCCTTTCAAATCAAAGCTTGACAATTTTTTTTCACCAAAGGAACCTGAACTAGTTCAAACAGTTTTGGAAAAGGTCGATGTTCAGAAGCACTGCTTAGATGGTCGTAGCAACACCTTTTGGCCTTATAAAGTATGAATTTGATAAGAAAAAGTTTGTAATAATTACAAAACTTAAACAAAAGTAATTCCGTTCCCCATGTTTCTGTGAGGCTTTGCTTGTGTTTATGGAAATTTTTGATTTTAATTCTGCCTGGGCTTGTTTGTTCTCAACAGGTCTCATGTACACTATATGAGGATTGAATGAAGGGAATCAAAGACTGTAGTAGGTTACTACTGATATTGCAGGCATTATTATTGCAAATATCAGCAGAAAGGCTTATTATCATTGAATTGACTTACTAAGTCTTTCTCTTGAGTGCACTTATGTCTCTTATGTTATAGCTTTGGCCTCAGGCAGCATATGATCCTCTCAACAGCACACATATGCGCAGAGCAGAGTTCAAATATTTAAAGGGACATCATCAACTTGAGAATGCTTGAGTGGAAAATCTTGCAATTTCTATTATTTAAAGTATTGGAATGGAAAGGATATATATATACACACACCTCAATTTTTAGCTTCACTTTGTGTACACTGTAACATGTCAAGAGTTTATTTAATTTTATTGGTGGCAAACACACTTTCTAGTGCATTGTGTAGCAACAGCAAAGCTTTAGAGAAGTGGACAAGGGTGGAGAGAGAGAAAGGGAGATTCCTATGCCTGTGTAAGGCCCGGCAACGTAACAAGGTGCAAAGAGACCTGTGCTCCTCTACCCACATTCAGAACGGAAGAGATCAAACCCAGAAGTTGACAAGTGTCCCTTTAAGTAGTACACGTAGTAGTAGTGGTATAGCTATTTAGTTGTTTCTTTATGATCCTTAAATTATGTTTGTACACGTTTTTAATATTTCATCGGTTTTAAAATCAAGAAATAGTTTAATAGCAATTGATGAGTAGACTCCTTCCTGGTTTTATAATAAAGCATTTGAAAACATTCAAAGGAATTCAAAGTAAAACTTACATAGCAGCCTTTCTTACTGAACGCTTCCTTACTGAAATCTCGTATACAAGCTGTCCCACACTTCCCTTTCGAGGCGGAAAGCACTGTGTTTCACAGAGTGTACATTCATTTAAGAAGCTTCGGCGTGTACGAACTTCGCTCCTCTGTTTGAGTGGCAGTTCTCCATCGGTTTTAACAGTGCACATAAATTTTGTGAGGACTCCAGCACACTGTCTGTTCTCCTGTCTGGTCCCACTGTTTCTCTTTACTTACACTCTACAATATGATAAAACTGTTATTACATGCTGTCCCAACGTGACTGTATTGTAATGCCAATTTCTGCTGATCTTAAAACTATTTTCCTCGTTACGGCACCATTCTGTGTGGAATTCAAACATCTTAGATGTTGTAGTTGCTTTATTTATAAAGCATGTGACTTGTTTCATGTCTCTCTTCATTTACCACAGTAAACTAAATAAAATAGTCCTGATCAATGAAAGATAAAGTATTTTTGCATGAACGTAGGAAGGTTTACTTGCACTGATGTTTTTATATACCAAGTGCCAAGGTGTGGTTACCTGTTTACACGAGGCATGCTTTTTCTGAGTGTTTTACTTTGAAATAAACTACATTATTAACTTTTTTAGTTAATATGTAACTTTCAATATAGGCACCTAGTAGTATGTCTGAAATATTGTTTCTTAAATGATGTTTGGAAATACTAAGAGCATAAAGCTATTGCTGAACAGTATAATGTTATGAAATTATTGTATTATATAAAATTATGTTTCTTATCCAATTTTGGTCTATTAATTTCTTAAGAAGTCAAGAAAAACGCTGAAAATGCCAGGCTTTGGAGTCTGTATTAAGTGTAGTTCCTTGGTTTTGTACCTGACCAAGTGGCCTGATTTGTCAAGGCAACTGGTTTTCTAGAGTCGGGAACAATAATGAAGACTCAAAATCACTGACAAAATTCATACGTCTAGTTTTAGTTGTACAACATCAAGACACTGGCCTAATTTCTGAAGACAGGTTTAAGACAAAGACAAATAAAGTATTTCACCTCTCTATATATTTCTACTGTTCTGTTTCGGCAGACCAAGAAGAGTAAGTTATATGTTAAGCACTTTAGCCAACCAACAAATAAAAAAGGGGAATAAGTATAAGTTCCTCTCCTTCTTGTCCTTCAGGTTCCAATTTTCTTAGGCTTTGAAAAAAATTATTCAAGACAGTTTGTATAAAAATTGAGGCTGATAAGTATTTAATTTTCTGTGTTTTACTTAGGTCTACTGAAGCTTAAAGGTATGGTATTTCTTCATTTTAAACCTTCTTGCTTGATCTAATACAGAAGTAATGATGTTGTTAATGCCTGTTTCGATTGCTGTTAGTGTAATAATGAAAATACTTTATGACTTTTGTACTAGGTCAAACCGAAGGAAAAATGGATTATTTAATCACGTTACAGCACAGTACATCTTCCTAACTACAAGCAATAAAGACTAGGGAACAGTACATGAAATTTAAGGAGCGTATTTCTCAATTGGATGTCTTTACATTTTTTTAGGCGTTCAATTCTTTAAGCAACATAGAAGAAAAGAATTGCATTAAGAATTACAGATCTTTGTATAATCTTGAAGCCTCTTTTACCGAGTTATTGAAAGCATATACAATTCATTAAAATCCTGTTGTTTGACTATATAAGAATTTACATATAGAAAAACCGTTCGTATGAACCTGCCAACATTTTCTAGGTGGAATAATATGGTGCCTACTATTGAAAGTGACGCTTTTCTGCCTTGCGTTGTGTTATGTAGAAGTACAGAAAAAAGTGAGCCTGATTTGTTCTCCTTTGTAGAGCCAGGCCGAGGCCCACTACAAAGGAAGTAAACATGCCAAGAAGGTCAAAGCACTTGAGGCAACGAAAAATAAACCCAAAGTTGGTTCTTCCAAGGACAACGCAAAGGCTAACACAAGCTGCTCCACCACGCCAGTCACAGCCAACATCTCTGACAAATCAGGTCAATGAAAACTTCTTCTTCTCTACATTCTTTGCTTTCTCCTTTTTTGGTGTTTTTGTGAGAGAATCTGGTTGCGTGACAGTGATCCATGACTTGTGTTTTCTAAAATATTTACTGCGCTTTCTTGTAGCAAACTGGTTGGGTTCGTTATTATCGAAGCGCTTTTTTCCCATCTGTGAAACATCTGGTGTCCCTGAATGCTAAAGTCTATTTCTTTAAAACTTTTGAAATTTACTTTTATAAAGAATGGGTGTTCGTGTAACAGTAATAATGGATGGGTGTGGGCGAGGTGTGTGTGTATAGTTGAAGCATAAGAAATCTTAGTAAGAATTTTTTCTTTTCTAAATAGCATAATATTGCTCAAACAGGAAAACACACCTACAGAAATGTAGTGAAGCCTCGTGACGCGGTTATTTCCTGACTTCTACAGCTCATTAGTGCTTGCACATCACTTTTTTTCCCCCCCGTAGGAGTAACTTGAGGAAGATCAGTAGCACTAATTGCAATAAATTGCTTGAGTCTCTCCTCTGTCAGTGTAGTGTTTCTGACTGAAACAGGAGAATTTCCTGAACTCGCTGACAGTCTGAAATACTGTTCTTGTTACCCAGGAGAAAACACCAACTGTGGGTTACCCAACTGTTGGTCTGATAGACTGCTTGTGATAAATTTGCCTGAGCAGCCATTTATTATCTCCTTCCCCAGAGCTGAGCTTGGCTCAGATGCTGTGAAGTGAATGACACAGACAGTTTTCTGACACACACACCAAAAAAAAACCCCAAAATCCATATTGATGGCTATTTGTCACCCCGCTCTCTTCAGAGCATCGCCAAAAGGGTCTTTGTCTGGGCCCTTAGCAATGACAGTGGGGCACAAAAGAGCTTACTGCTCCCCATGTTTGCAGAAGAACTCGGACAACAGCTGAAGTGAGATAGCACTTAGAGGATTTAAGAATGCATTCTGTAAAATTGTGATTGCATAATGTCCTTCCCTGGCTACGCCGGAGGCTGAAGGACAAATAACAAACGTTTCAGCGTCTTTTAGAAACTCCATCACCTCTTCCGCAAGTCTGAATTTGTGTCATGTTTTCCTTGTCAGACTATGAGATCTGTCCCTGACTTAATTTTCTTCTTTCCTATGCAATGTACCTAAAATAATTCACACCTCTGCATTCCGGTTTTGATAAAACAGTCGAACCGTTGACAAGGGAAACCTGCTCATGATATTTTTATATTACCCTGTTTTGACAGCGTGCTGTTTCATGTTACTAATTACTCCACACAAATTAGACAGATTACCATCTGTGTCTGTTGGATTATACCGCTGCAAGTGTTTCTACATTAAAAATAAATCACAATGGAGATTTACTTAAATGCTTGTTTCCTGTTAGGAGAACAGTAGGGTTCTCTGAAGGAGGGGCTTCTCAGAGCGTGTTACTGCTCTAGATTGCAGGTGGCATGCTTGGGAAGACACAAACCTGAATCTGGAGTGGCAAATTCTCCACATATGCAGGGAATGCTGGTCACAGAGGTCACCAACAGCTTGGAGACGGGGGGTTTTACCGGGCGATGAACTTAAATCCAAACCGTGTTTTTGTTCGGCTACACTTTCCCTTACAGAGGCCGTCGTTCATCTGTTCTTTAGCATATGTTTAGCTCCTTAACATAATGCTTATTGCAGCTAGGGCAATCACTGCGTTGCTTCTGGGAATCAGTGGGGGGTGGGGTTGCCATAAAGCAGATTAAGTGATACCACATTTTTTTTTTAATATTTTAACACAGCTTTAATTCTCTGAGAAATGGATTATTGCTATATATTAACTGTACATTTTATTTTTCTTTAAAAGATTTCTAATATTAAGAGTTTCAGAGTGTGCGTTTGTGGTGTTGGGTTTTTATCATGATTACCTGGGTAGATGAGACTTACGGTCACATCATTTATTCTTATCTCCGTTATTCTCTGCCTCTGTCTTCACAATTTGACTGTATTGCCTAGTGTCAAAAATATTCATGAGATGATGAGGTTTTAATGAAGCTTCTGTAAGTTTGATGAAAATTGGCACCTGGGTAGAAGAGAAGCTTTGATTTTTACGGTTCATCCTGAGGGATGCTGCTGTGTGAGCCCTCTTTTGTTTGCCTTGCTGACAGGTCAGGCACTATGTTTGCCTTCAGGATGGGGAGTTTGAGAACGTGCACGTGAGGTGTAGATCTGAAAAAAACGGCATTAGCAGGACATAAAGTAGAGGCTACGTGGAATCGAGGAAGGGAATTATATTCCACCACTTGGGGAGCTGTTGTAAACCATTGTAATCTGGAGGACTGCTAAGTTCCTGAGAAATGTTCATCATTCCTAGTGTCCTTTTCTTAAGTATGGAAGAGAAGAACGAGAATCTACCGAGAGAAGACAGTCCTTGTGTTCCTTTGTCATCTACTGTACTTCCACTGGTGTTAGTGCAGAGTGAGTAGGGAGTATTAAGCTGATAAACTGAATTTATTATTTTCTTATGTAGGTCAGCTGATAAATAAAAGGACTCGAGGCACAGCTATGAGTCTTCTTGATGTGCTGTCATTTTGAGTGACGTAACAATGAATCATCTGGAGCTTTTTAGACTGAACGATTGTTACATATTAAACTAAAATATCAAGTTAAGTTTGCTACGGAGCCGTGTCTTTTCTGGGTCAGACACAGCATGAGATTCAAACCACTTACTTGTCAGAAGTCACTATGATTGTAGTAACAGAAAAAAATAATTTTGGTTAACTCAGCTTATGTGGTGAATCTATCAAAGGCAAAACTCAAATTCATCCGGTCCGTATTTTTCAAAACTTCTGATTCAGTGGTCTCTTTATAGCTGTTCCTTTCAACTTAGTGTGGCCGCTGGCAGAGCTACAGAAGTTAAAGTAATCTTTAAGGTCCTGTAGACAAAAGTGACCTCAGCAGAATGGAAAGGAGTGACTGGAACTTGGTCTGAGCATGGTGATGACCAAGTTTTGACAAAAGCAGTCTTCTCTGCTTGATGTTAATAATACATTATGACTCACAAATGACTTCTGTAAACTGATCACCAGCAAACTTAACAATAAAGCCACAGTATCATAGTGCTGAGTTGGCTGCGACCTCAGATAAGTGGATATTGATGGGTTGGATTGCACAGGTTTTGCATCCTAACATGATTAGACTGTGTGATCTAATTTTTTAGGCATGTGACTCTTTACCATTTAGAAAATACTTGTTTATTGGTACTTGTGCCACCATTCTATTGTGTTCACTGTTTCTGCAGACAGAAAGAAAACGTCACAGATGATGTGTGGCAACGTTGTTGTTCCTCTACCTCTTATCGGGTATTGTTGTCCTAATTGGTATTTGCAGATTGGAGGTGCCCATAGGGGACTCTTTCATAACCTGTCTCCCACATAGTTTTTCTAACCACCCAGGAAAAGTCTAGTAAAGGCTATGGAACAGTTTGTTAGGCTAGAAAATCATTAACGTGATACAGCAAACTTTTTTTTTGTAGCTGCTTTGAGACATGGTTATAGGAGAGCAGTCTTAACAGTACTGGGAACTGCTCTTTCACGTGGGGCAAAGGGTCACTGCCCTCCCTATGGAAGCTCAGGATTTTCAGGGTGGCTACACAGAGAAGCATGTGTGTATACATATATATATATATATATGCATGCCATATATATATATATGCCATATATATATGTATGTATGTGGCATTGCTTTTGAAAAGGTCAGGGGTAGCAATGAGTACATAACACGGTTTAGAATATTTCGAGTATGTATTAAATATAGCTTTGAGAATGCAATTGAAGATGGTGTCTCTGATCCCAGTTTAGCATAATCTAGATGCTTACAGTGATGGGTCCTTCGGGAATGCATGTGATGATAACTGGATTGAAATGTCACTGTTTCCTTAGCAAGCAAAAAGGAATTCTTTGATCATACATCCAAATAAAAATAAATAGTTCAAAATGAAGCAGACAAATGATGTGGCATCACCTTCTTTGCATTTTGCTTTGATATGAAAATGAGGAAGTAAATGTAACTGATTTAAACTACTCAAAATAGTGAAAACCAGGTTTCAGGTTATAAAAGTAAGGTCATTTTTTTCTGTCTTTGATCCATACTCTGTATGCACTATTCCCCTTGTGTCAGTGGGAGATGTCTGTGAAACGCTAGGTACGGGCATTTGGAGTTAGATACACCTAACTAGGCCAAATGCTGGAACCGGTTTGCAAATCCTCATCTCTCTAACTACTGCTTTGTTCTGTAGCCATCACTCAGGGCAGCTCAATACGCATTTCACGGGTTGATGATACTCCAGCATACGAGCAAGCCCGCGCCGCTCAGCTGTGTATGGCAGGACGCAGGAAAGGGATGCAACTGCAAGGCTGTTTGCCAGCTTCTCAATGCTAAGCGAGCCCTGTAAGAGTTATCCTAGTCATTATGCTGTATAGCCAAAACCAACTGGAGGCTGTTCTGAGGAACATCGTCATGCTGGAGTGCAGGACGGTGTCTGACACTGAATGGGTTAGCTCACATTTTGAAAACAGCCCAGATGTCTTGATGGACCAAATAAATGCCACTCGATGTCATGCGTGGTAATTATTTGACTGATTCGACTGGACTGGCAAGTTCAAGACTTAGCAAAGTTAACTTTGAGGACTTGTCAGTGGGTTTTAGTGGGTTTTCTGTGGGTGCTTTGACAACAAAACCGAGTGTTTTTTCCTTTTATTCCTGAGGTAGAGTACATCATGTTGGATCACATTTACTCAGGAAGATTACCATGGGTTGGATTTCTCCAGCGTCCCAATTACCAGTGCTGTCTATTCTTCAGCTATGAATGAGTTGTAATGTCCCAAGGGGGAGGACTCAGTTCATATTTCACAAGTCCACCATCAGGACACTCCTTTAATCATGTTGCTCTCGTTGTTTATTTTAAAAATCTTCCTGCCAATTCTTAGATTCTAAACTTTTCCATATGCATAATTCTAAAAATTATACCAATTATTTCTTAAAAATCCCTTTTTACCTTCATATTAATTTCCATTTATCACCTTGTTTTCCATTCATTTTAAAGGAATTACTTGTTTACATAGCTCAAAACCTTTTTTAGATAAACCTTCAGAAACAGCTGGGAGATAGAGACACAAGGGCTCCACAGCTGGACTGTGGTGTATCTGTTCTGGAGAATTCTAGGTCATTTGTCATACAGATATCATTATAAGATTCTTAAAGTTTAGGGTGTTTCTAGAGCATTTATTTTTTGATCTTTCAGTTCTTTGTAATGTACACCTAGACCTCAAAATATGTTGTGACAAAGTTGAATTTGGAGCGTGGGGCAGGCAGGTAGAGAAGCTGTAGGAGAGGAACACGACAAGGATGTGTTTGTCTTGCTGTCCCCCGACTTCAGTGAGCCATGTTTAGAATTTCTGTCTCATGCCCCTCAGAGATGCTTGTCCTTATGTCTAGCCTCCACCAAAAGCTGCTGATAAGCCTCATCAGCTCTTCACATTTCTGCATACATAAAGAATTCTGCTGAAGTTATTTATACGCATGAAATGATCACGCACCTGCGGTTTGTGTGTTCAGATAGTGACAGCTAAGCACAGGCAGGTCTCTGCTAGGTAAAGGCATTAGGGTCAACTAAGTTGTAAATTCAGTCAGATTCAGCCACCAAGGAGAGTCATTTCAAAGCCATTTTTCATTAAACCCTCTGAGGATGGTAAGTTTTGTCTGTTTCGTTCAATGTTTCACAGCTATCATCTGAAGATCGCTCTATATTGCCATCTGTTGAAACTCTGTCCCCAAGAAAGAACTGAGGGCAACAGTAAAAAATTTGTTGCTTGACCACAGTACTTTTATGGTTGATAATGTAAAGCAGAATTAATAAATGCTCATAAATTCATCACAGACACTGCTGCAAATACCGTGTGTGTATTTCGAGGAGTAAATTATCAGTATTGACATGTAAAACATACTGCCAGTGGCACATTGAACTCCTGTATTGGATTTAGTAGTAAATATCTTCTGGCCATTTTCTGTTGGGTTATTTCAGCAGCTGTTTCTGGAAGTTGCTATTTGATTTATGCTCTTAGGATGAAAGGTTAACCAAAAGCATAGTTAGCAGATTAAAGTCTGTTAACAGGACACTATTGCAATAGATTGGATCTTCAAGCATTTTCTTCGCTGTCACTCTTACTAATTGTAATTTTCAGAAGTGGATATTCAAGCCTCACCTTTCCGTATGTGTCGTACAACCTGAATGGAAGAGCAGTTGTTTATCACGTTTTGGTGTTGGTAAAATCCTGGGAGCTCCTGAAAGTCTTCAGGTGTTTCTTCAGTCTGTCTATAATAATGTTGACTGGCACGTATCAAGTTCTGCACCTCTACTGAAAACTGACTGTAGGTGCCATCAACTGCGGCTGACACAATTACATTGATGAGCTGTTGCAATTCCCGTTGAGATTTTAAAAGGACAATCTTATCTTTCTCCTGCTATTATATTAATCAGAAATACGTGCAAGCAGGACTTTGGTTTGAAGAAATGTTAAGCTTTTTCTCCTGCAGTAATTAAGCAGAAACTATGCATCAAAAAGGTATTGTAAGGTGAAATAAGACCCTCCTTTATGTGTCCTATATCATTAAAACTGTTTATGACTATTACTTTTACTTATTCCAGTTCTAAAAGCTGGAATTGCCTTGCATATTTTTTCATTAACATCCTTGAAATTATAGTAAGATTTTCTTACTTTGGGGAGAGGTAAACATAGGCATTGGGCCACTCTACTAATGTTGCAGAACAGTGGGAGCAGAGCGAGGGATTTCTCAGCTCCCGTCTTTTTTTAACTAGATGTGTGCCGTCCTTTAAAGAGCCCATTTATATACATTGAAATTGTTAACCAACTCTTTTATATAGTAAAGCCAGGCATACGCTTTTCTTGTTTGTTCTCCTAATGATGTGCCTTTTGAATATCTAAAGAATTTTTCGGGGTAGGATGATGATTATAATAGAATAATAATATAGTGAATATGAAATAACTGCAATTACTGGTAAATGAACGTATCTATGTTTCCATAGAGGACATAACACTAGAGAGGTGACACTACCAGAACTGTTATGTATCACATCAGTCTTTACTCATCGTTGTCTTTAGAACATACCGTTACAGAGTTCTTGAGTCTTCAGGTGAGGAAAGGGAGAAGGGGAGAAAGCGGGACAAAAAAGAAGTAGTCGGCAAAAAGAGAGTAGAGACTGTGATACCAATGTCACTCATCCACTTTGCAATGTTCTATTGAGGAAGAAAAATGATCCAGAAATATCCTAAAAATTGAGGGTTATATAATGAGATTGTGTTGAATCTGCAAAATTTCGGTTAAATTTCTTTTTTTTCTCTCAGCCTTTGAGTGAATTTAGTCTCCAAATGTGAAAGAATGGGTCAGGCCCAATGCTGTTGCTTCAGGTTGCTTTGCTTTTGTCCTAAATGAGGGGCCTTTTTTCCAGCAAACATGTATTTACTGTGAGAACTGTCTTGCTGTTGGCTCTTTTCTGTATTTCTCATTAAGTAAAGGAAAAGACTGAGAGTACAAGCTGGTCTAGCAACAACTTCCACACAATCAATAACGTGGCTTGATTTGGAATTTTTTTTGGTAAATGTTATTTTTACCCATACTTACCTTCATTTTTGTAACATAAATGCAAGCAGCATTTAGAACAGAAGGGGAAATGCACGTTGCTAGGGGATGGCTGGCAATTGTGAGACTGAGAAGTTGGTGAGTTGGGTTTGGTACAGAATTGTTCAGAGATCCTGAATCAAAAAACAAAAGCAATAATATGCATGGCCAGCACATCAGGCATATAAATAGATCTTTTGAAAAATCTTCTTTTATCATTCTTCCAACCTGCTGCGATCGTGACTTGGTATGAGAAATACGCTACATTTCCGATTGCTTAAAAATTGTGCGTACAACCAATAGGTAACTTTTAGTTCCTTATTACTTGTTCTAAAGGAGAGTGAAAATATTTTGCGATCTGTTAGATGCAATTTATTGGTCAAATCTTGAGGGCATGACTAAATACTCACAGTGCTCAGGCAAACTTGCCACAGAAATCAGTGAGGACGCCCAATTCTAGATGTCATTTAACTGAAATGAAGATGTGCCTTTCATAGTTGATTTCAATGGCAGCTCTGCCTGGGCAAGTACTGAGTAAGTGGTTCAGACAAGAATGTACTTGCATGCAGATTGCCAGTTCTGGATTCATTTATTTAGACACCCATAAATTTTGTACTGAGTTTCAAAGCACTTTAGCAGCTTAGGGTAGAATTTTAAGATTTTTATTTTTATTTTTTTTTTGCACAAACAGCAAGTGAAATGTGTTACTAGGAATATATTTCAGGTTCATAGAGGGAGGAGGCAATGTTATTTTTATAGGTGAGGAGAAGAACCAAGACATTTTTAAGCAGAAGTGAAGGATGGCTGGGCAGAAAGTAATATCTTTATTGTAATTTTTGATTGTTATTTTTCGAAGCGTTCTTACATTATTAAAATGTTAAAAAAGATAATGCAGTACTACATAAAGTTTGCATTCCAGGCCCTCTAAAATAAATGTGACAGAGTCTGTAAAGGGAGTATAAAATATTTACAAAATAAAGAGATGTCTGGTGTCAGAAAAAGATAAGTTTAACCAGCAGCAACATTTGCCTTCGCCAAGATGAGAGTCATATTTTGTAATAGCAAAACTTATATTATATTTCAGACTTTGCCCAAAATGTATTATCATTTTCCAAGTCTTAAATTTTTCCATTCCAGCCAATACAGACTGGCTTAGGTTAGAAAAGATGAAAGGTTAAGGTAGATTTAAAGTAAATTTGCACCAGGAGCCAGAAAGACTAAGCTGATGAGTAGTCGGAGTTAAAGGGTACTCGTTAAATTAGCGTCTGCCCTCGCTAGCTGTGTGTTGGTTTATGCCCCCTGGTTAGATCCACCTTGTCTTCAACTGATGGAAGCACAGCTCTGCTGATCTTGCCGAGTTTTATGAACAAACTTCTAGTGAAAGTTTTCCCAACCTGCTGTACCAGGGTTCCAAGGTGTCACTGGGAAATTAAACACCAGCCATGTACACTAGGAAACTGCTCTGTGTGTGTGTTTGTAGATAAGCTGGGTTTTTTCCAGGACTAACACACTGCATTTACCATAGTTACCTGCTTACCCTAGTCAGTCTAAAAATAAAAGGAGGGCAAAAACTATATTAATCTCATTTTAAATGGGAAAAAAATCAGTCTGATATAACCTGCATTCTATAAAAAAGCAAAATTGAAGACAAACAGATGAAATGGAAACACAACATAAGTTGTTTCAAGTAAGTGTTAGAATTTGGTTTGTTTGCTCCAGACATAGTTTGTGCACTCCTAAATGTTGGCTTGCAGTACAGAATGAACCCTTCTTCTTGTTCCATTTGCCTTTGCACAGAGAAATGGCATTGTGTTGAAATATTAAATAGGTTTTTGAAATGGGAATGCCCTTTGTCGATATGTGACAACTTGTAAACAGTTACTTTGATACATACTTTTTATGTATGCACCACCATTTTTTGGGAGGGAACACCCAGATTTTTCTTGATCTGGAAGAGATTTAAACCACCAGCCAAGTAACCAAAAATGGTTTCCCAAGAATCCCCGACTATGCTATTGAAAATCACGAGTGGTACAGTGGGATCATCTCAGACATTCCAGTAATTGAAGCAGCAAGGAAAGTATACAAATAAGTACAAAAATAGATTTGGCAGAACTGTGTGTGCTTCTGAATATTTTCTAATTCTTATAAATCTGCTCTCATAAAAATTAAACCCAACTGAAATTTCAAAATCCAAATCTTTGTAACGTAACTTTAATCTGATCAGCGGCAAACATTTCCGTATTGTGAAAAAACGACAAGTTCCTTTGTAAGAAAAATGCCTTGAAGTCTTTTGTTATGCCAAATCAGAAATAAAACATCTAAGAAATGAATTATCAACGTCCCTGTTGTACCACAGCCAAACGAGAAATATTTCTGAAATGAAAAAAGGTGCTTCAGCTCAGCCTCTTGGAGAGTAGTGATGCAGTTAATCAAATAACTAGCCTAGCTACAGGGTTCATTCAGTATTGCAGAGCCATCCAGACATTTCCTGATGTACCTTCAGTATCCTGAGAAAAAATGTTGTAGCTTATTTCAGTACACATTTGTGTTTGAGACGAAAAGCTTTATATTTATAGCTTCCATTTATTTCTCATCTTTGTATAGAAACAGTATTGCTTTGCTTTAGCGTGTGTCACAGATTGGTTTCACGTAACAGTGTTTCATTACAGAAAACCTGGCCGTTTGTCAGACAGGCTTGAAGTATAAGAAAAAACATTTTACAAAACCTACAAGCAATCGAAGGGTTAATAGATACACTGTGCTGTCTGATTTGCATGTAGGTTTGCAGTGGAATTTTTCTAGAACAGAGCCCTACGGGTTTTTCAGCCTCATTTCTCAGTAGACTGCACAACTGGTGAAAAAGTAGGTATTTTGTCTGACAGCCATTAGAGTCTCATTATTCAGCAAACGTGGAGATAAAACGAAAAATATTTTGAAATCCCTTATCAAAGTTAGATAACTCTGTCTTAATGAGTGTCAAGAAATAATCTGATACTCTTTGTTGTTTTTTTTGAGTGATGCTGAGACGCAGGACAGAGTGCTTACAAATGCTGTAAAGGTTATGACCACTACTGACTTAAT
This sequence comes from Neomorphus geoffroyi, assembly GCA_033558235.1. Classification (NCBI taxonomy): domain Eukaryota; kingdom Metazoa; phylum Chordata; class Aves; order Cuculiformes; family Neomorphidae; genus Neomorphus; species Neomorphus geoffroyi. Next base: position 38,855,403 of record JAUMJM010000027.1, read on the forward strand.
TGCTTTCCTGCTATTGCTTTATGGCAAAAACTACCCAGAGTGTTCATCTTTTTCTTCATAAGAAGGAGAATTAATTGTGTAAGTGCGTGCTTTATTCCTTTATAGCAGTGTGAGCCCGCAGAAGATAAGACTTGCTGTGGAGAACGGTGTTTTGAAGCTTGCTTTTCTTACTGGAGCTGTTGTCTGCCTTTCTATTCAGTAGCTTTTCTGCTAATACATTGAAGGAGGCTCTTTTTGTCCTTCTGTTAATTTGGTCATGGATCTTGTTCTCTAAACATTTCCTATTTCAGGGCAAAGATGCGTACATCAACTATTGTTTCCAATATGATGACGTGCGAGTCCTCTTTTTCTGCCCCGACCTGTGTCCCAGGGTAGATCCTAAGGTTTGTTTAGGCAGTCCTTCAACTACAGTGTGGCTAAATAAGTTTTCTCACCTTGATTTTATTTTTTCATGGTTTCTTAACATCTCCCTTAATCATTGCTAGTGAGGCTCGTAACCTCTTTGACCGTGATCGCTCTACTTTCATGTTCTCTAATCAGTAGGTTAGCTAAAGCTGCTGATTTTTCTCTCTCCAAATTCTTCGTGTCCTTCACTGTCAAAGCTCTCCCTGCCTTTGTATGATTATTCTAATGTGTTTTCAAGACGCTGCTTTGCACCTACCACCCATCAGCCACTGAAAACGGCTTCCCAAAGAGCTTCATGCTTTCCTGGTCCCGTTTGTAAAGAGCTCCCTGCAAACAGCTTCCAAACTTACTTATGTTACTCTCACTTTTAAAAATTTCTCTTTCTCAGAGAAAGAAAAAATTTCTCAGAAAAAAAAATCCTCTGAGGAGTTCAGGTGCCACAGTGGTGCCTTTGCTGATGGCCAGTTTTTCTCTCTCTCCTGTGATTTCATACCTGTCTGTCTGCAACAGCGATCTTTGCTCTTAAACTGCGAATCGCTTGGTCTGGGCACCACTTTATTGTTCGACGTGCAGATAGCTTAGAACCGCGAGGTCAAGCGATAGATTTTAGTAATATCAACTAACTTGCCTCTTTTAAGTGTTGTCAAAGAGCCTATTTTATAAAGAACTGTAGGAAGAAAAAAATGTAGTGGGAATGTCACTTTTTCAGTTTGTCAAATATGCCAAGTATCCCATGTCTAATGTTTTATTTTTCAATAAACATTTTTAATTTGTGTTTGCTGATGCCAATTTAGCTACAGTAATAAGCTTTTCAGCAAAATTTCTTGCATTGTGTGTGGCTGTAATTAATGCAACTGATTTTACCTTTAATACACAGTCGGTCAGCGAAAAAGCGCTTATACAATAGTCTGACAATCTGATTGATTTCCTCTTCCCCTTCTGTAATCATCGTACCCTTCAAAGATTGTTTAATGCAGCCCAGGATTCGTAGGCATATTTGGAGCTGTTGAAATTATAGGGAGAAGCTGAAAACCTGTTTCACTCAGTGACAGTCCCAGCTCCTGGCAGGGAAGCAGGTGAAAAGCTGTACTTTTTATCACATGCACACAAAATATATCTTTTCAGTAATCAAAATATTATTTCTTCTGTTACTGTCATGGTAAGAGCAGGTTTATTTATTACACGTAGGCAGAAAATGCGTGTGATGGTTTTGTAAGGGTTATTGATATCATAGCAGAGCTCTGTATCTAAAAGCTTTTAGCATATGTTTTGGAAAAGACTTCTGCAAGTGTATCACGTCCTTACCTTGGATAATCTTTTAATTTCAGTTGCTATTTGAACAAGCTGTTGTGAGACAGAAGTTTAATGTGAAGTTACGGGGTTTGTACCTTCAGTGCTAAAAATTGTGCGATAGGGATGTTGTAATATGTGAGTAGCACTCAGTGTTATTGATACAGAAAACCTTTATCATTTGAGTATCTAGATATATTAATTACATTTAGAATTCTCTTTGGTTTCATTTTTATGAAGAGTCTCAATTCTGAATTAAGGCTCTAAATTTTAAGTTACTTTTCTATTGAAAATAGCACGTATATTTTCGTCACGAAGGCCAAATTAGAATTTCTGCCTAACAAGCACCAAAATAATCACTCTCACTCGAAAAGAAAAAAACTTCTTTCCCAGCTATAGGATGCAATACCTATAGGCATGGGTTTAGTATGGTAAGAGTTAATTTTAAATATTTTAAAATACAATTTACAATATTTTAAAATACGATTTCATTCTGTTTAAATATTAATATGTTATAAAATTTTGAATACTTCACGCAAATCACAAAGTAAACCAGTTGAACTCTCTTGACCAAAGTACTCAATGGAATGGTGAGAGGAATTAAATATATATATATTCTTTTTGCTTTCTGCATGAACTGCCCGGATCACTGCATTATTAGCTGGGGCAGAGCGCTCACGTTCACTTGTTCACCAGGAAAGAAAGTAACTGAAAAAAAAGAAGATGCAGGTTGAGCGTCAGGAGGAAGAAGTTTTATGGTAACATTTTCGCCCCTTCTTGAGTGAGGGCAAAACGCTTTTTCTTAGCTGAGCATTTTGGCGTTAGTGGATGGGTCCTGTAGATTTTGCCGTAGTAGACGTGGCGAGAGCTGTGTGAGCTGTGAATGTCAGCACATCACTTCAGCTGGGCTCGTGTTGGAAGCTGGAACCTGTTAAGATTCGAACCTGTCAGACGTGATCCAGCGCTGTGATCTGGCTTTGGTACGTACAGCTGAAATGAGGCAGTACTAATTAGACAAATAAGCCTTGAATTTTAACGTGGTGCTGACACAAACATAAGGCAAACAACCAAAAACATGTGAAAACAACTTCAAAGCAGAATTGAAACAATGGCGAGACAACGAGGGCGACAAGAGCATTGGTATTACCGAGCCCAGAGCAACACTTAATTAGCTGGCTTTATTTTTTCCTGGGGCTCTATTTCAAAATAAATTCAGTCTTCAGTGAGAACTTGAAATGAACCATTAATTTACTTATCTAGAGTCTTGAGGAAAAGGGAGACTTGATTTAAAGACAGGGATTCAACACAGATGAAATATTGCCTTTCTGTGTGGAAAAAGAAAATGATCAGATAGAGTGTAAGAGTATGGGTTAGGTTTTTAAATTAACCCATTGCACGTGAGTGACGATGTGAGCATTTCAGCCTGACCCCGACTGAGGTTGAATCACAGCTGCAGTTTTCTAGAAGGAGGTCGACGCCACCGTGAGCTCCTGCTTCCAGCTCCGCTCTGCTGAGCGGCGCAGCAGAAGCTGGCGGTGTGGTCCTGGGCAGGGTGGACATGTACACTTGTTTGGACACCGCCCAACTCTGTTGGGCTCCATGGGTTTGGCCCAGGTGGAAATCAGAGCAAATTTAAGCCTATTCTCAACAACACTTGCCTACAGAAATAATAAGAGGACTCTAATCCTACCACTGCGTCTAACTACATGTATTTTCTACAGCGATTGCTGTTTGGAAGTACTTATATGCATGGAGGTATTAACAGTTACACTTCTGATTTCTGTGTGAAGATATTATTTGTTAGTTCTGTGCTATAAATACAAATACAACGAGTAATTCTCTTTGTGCTCTGTACAATGTATACGTACGATTTGCATTTCTTGTGCTTTGCACAGTTGAATACTTGGCATTTCTGTCTCAAACATAAAACTGTAAGTAATGGTGTTTTGCATGCTGTGGACTGAAAACAATAAGCTGTTCTCAAAAACCCATTTGGAGAAGTGCAATTTTCTGATTTTAGAAGCCAGGACAACCCAATTCTGGCCCCACTGCAGTGACAAATACGCACTTTAGCTCAATGTACTTTCTGTGGGAGTTAAACTGTATAATAACCTGACAATTATGATCTTTGAAGATGTTCTGCATTAAGCATTTAGAATCGTGAAAGGAAACATTAATTCATAGAGGGGCGTGTGTCTCTCCTTATACACACACATCCCCGTGGATGAAGAGCTTATTTGTGTCAGGAAGCTTTCCAAATGATGGTGTTATTATGTGAACTGAGGATCTTTCCAACAGCCGAGATACTGGCAGAACTGAATCCAGCTGGATGCTGATAACTTCTCTCTAGTTTTCTAGAAGCTTTCTTCTTAGCTTGTTCCACATTGCGTACTCCGGAATCGCTTTGTATTGTGAATATTGAGAACACTGTAAATCTAGGGATTATTTAAAAAATTCACGAACTGCATCGGCTGGTGGCTGGCTAAGTGAGGAGAAGTGGGAAATGAAATCTGTCATTTTTCAATCAACTGTTAAATTCAGTGATGGAAAAACGTCAGTCTGATGGTAGTTGGTGGCCTGAAATGGACCTTACTCCATTTCTCAGGATCTCACAAAACAACAAAATAAAAACCTGCTTCCTCTTGTTGCAGACAGTTGGAATGGCAAGGTCAGGGGCTGCAGGCTGGAGTGTGAAGGGTGTATTTGCTGCACAAGGCAAACTCTTTGATTTACAATATTATCAAATGCCATTTTGTTAAAACTGTGTATTTTATGAAGACTCAGAAGTCGTAATGTGTTGTAGATTTTTTCAGATGTGACTTATTGCTATAGAGAAGTTAAAATTGTTTATGAACGATGATTTAACATCACTTTCTCTTGTCATACTTTAACAAACAAAATACCTTCAGAATCTGGTTTTGTCACTAGTTTTGTCCTAAGAGTCGTCCTTGTGCTTCATACGATACAGTTCACATCATGTAATTTCAAAGTATTTTTATTACTATTTAAAAAAATAATAATTCTTTTATTAGAGTTGTCTTTTTCCTGTTTGTTAACAATCTAAAATTGATGTACTGCAGTGCACTTCTGGGAAATACGCCAGCAACTGTGGGGTTTGGTTTCAGGATGCCTGTTCATAGTTCAGACGCACTGCCAAGTGTTTGTTGTAGGGGGTACAGTCCTGTTTCAGAATTCTTGGCAGCACACCATAGGGTGATGGTAAGCCTGAGTCTCAGAGCGCTAAAGATAAAATGTAAGGGTCCATATTTAAAAATAACCAAGTGCTCATAATAGAGCGTAGATTTTAAAATCAGTTTAACGCTACTTAAAACTATGCCATAGGCTTCACATGGGATGTAAGTAATTTTCAAAAGGTTGCTGTTATGTGTATTTTCTGCTAGCTTAGATGATAAAATTTGTTTCCTGTTGTTCCGAGTGACAACAGGTCATTTAGGCAATAATGTCCTTTTTGTCAAAGTTGCTCATGCTAGAACCACTGTACTGTCCCCCTCCCATCCCATGTTCTTTATAGGTGACCTTCTTTTATTGCTGGCAGCTGGTATGGCCCTTGGTCACAAGGACTGCAGTTGGATAGCTTAAAATGCACTGAGCTCTTGTAGACAACATTGTAGACAAGGAGAATTTGAATACTGACTCTGGCACAGAATTCTTCTTTAGACACAGCTGGGACCTTTAATTTATCACCTTGCAATCACCATCTGTAAAATAAAGTAATACCTGCCTGTCTCATAGGAGCACAGACGATTGACTCATGCTTGTGAAGTGATACAGGAATGCACTGAATGCACATCAGAGCCACCTGATCTCCAGATATACGGGGAATTGCTCTTGGAAAAAAGCTTGGAAGATATTAGCAGCTGTGTTCATGTGTATAGTGTAGTACCATAATCAACTCCTGCACCTGAAATGAGGACTATCGTATGTGAAGATAATGGTGGAGCCATTCAGCATCCTCCCAGTGACTCTGAGAAACCTGAGCTATTCCGAAGGCTCGTATATCGCTTCTCAGAAGAACTTTTGTAACCCCCAGTGCAAAGGCTCACATGTTTCTGAGTGCTCTCCAGTCCTTAACCCTCGCTGCTTTTTGGTTTCCGTGGGCTCCTTTCAACTGGCCAAACTTGCAGCATGACAGCAACAACAGTTGGCATGGATTTGTTGAAATCAATGATATTTACTGGTAACCTTAAAAACAGGAAAATCACCCCTTTTACCCAATTACCCACATTTCATGGTAGGACTTCAACAAGATTTGAAGAATGCTGCTGTCCTGTATAAAATGCGATTAAATAGACCCCTCTCGTGTTACGTTCACTAACAATAAAGGACTATTACTGTATGATTTTGTGTGTGTGTGCAGCATATTATGACGTATGTATTTTGCTTCTTTTAGAAGATAAAGGGAAAACAAAACCCAGTAGTGCAAGCCAGCAGTCCAGTGCAGAAGTGGGTCCTTCTGTTACCCAACCTGGAGCGGCAGCAGTGGCACCTGTAACACCTGCCTCATCCTCCAAGAGCACAAATGGAGCTTCGAGCACAATTCCCGAGTCAGAAGAGGAAAAAGCCAAAAAATTATTATACTGTTCGTTATGCAAAGTGGCTGTGAATTCCCTGTCACAACTAGAAGCCCACAATACAGGTGAGTAAGCGTATAGCGCAGGTCAGTTGTGTGTTACTGTGTTCAAAATTCAGTGTAATAAGCTGGTTTTCTGACACTCTGCTCGCCAAGCTTCGCTGAGGAACCTTTCAGTGAAAACCTACAATGGCAAGTGACAAAAGCATTTCTGTTCGTTACAATTTCACATGTGGTGTTTGATATTTTGTTAAAGCCCTCTCTAAATTTTTTGAACTGTCCTTCACGTACTCTATAAGGTTTTAGTTGGCAAAACTCCTACAGTTCATGTTACCTAGACGGACTCCAACATAGTTCAGGGCTGCAGTATGATCATAGTGGTTTATGTAACACTAAGGTTTCCAAAATGTCAGTTGTCTTTCGTATTTGCCATAGGTCATGTTCACCTAATAGTGTCAATTCTCTTTCATATTTCATCTCACTGTCTGGGGTGTCTGGTTTTTTGCTGATACAACTTGTAATAATTTTTGTTACGTGATATTTTTGATAATTTGAGGGTGGCCTTCTTAGATTTCCTGAATGTCCTACAGTCTTTATTATTGCAAATTAGATATGGTCCCTTTAAAAGGCCACAAGCAGCAATCCCTAATGTGCTCTGGCTGCTCTGCAATGTGTTGGTGATGTAAAGCTTGTTAACAAACCATTGAAGCTGATTTTACAGCTGTAATCCATTCTTGAAATGGCCAAAGGGGCTATTTCTTCCAAATCAGAGGATACTTATTGAGGTGTTCCTGTTCCTAGGCAGCTTTTGAGTGATTGCTGTGGTTCCTCTCTGACTGACTCTTGGCTAATGCTCTTTATCATGATTCACCAGCTATGTGGATTTTGGCAGAAGAATAAGCAACCTTGGCCGTACAGCCATACAGTGCCCCCACACAGAGAGGCAACGGTCCAGTGTGCCTGTTGTTCCCTTTTTGTACAAACCCTTATTCCATTTAGTTTCCCTTTAGATCGAAGAAGTGGGAACTACACCGACCCAAACCGGAGCCATCATTAATGCCAATCTGTGGTCACTGTAACCATTCTGTCTTGAAGACAGGTTTCAAGCTTCGCCAGGGGAGGTTTAGGCTTGATATTAGGAAAAAATTCTTCCCTGAGAGGGTGATTGGCCATGGGAAGGCACTGCCCGGGGAGGTGGTGGAGCCACCGTCCCTGGAGGTGTTTAACAGGAGATTGAATGAGGCACTTAGTGCCATGGTTTAGATGACGAGTTGGTGTTGGTGTTGGGTCATAGGCTGGACTTGATGATCTCAAAGGTCTTTTCCAGCCTTGTGATACTGTGATATAAATGTGTTGCAAAAAGCGACAAGGCTCATGGACACGGCTTTATGTTGCTGATCATTAACTCACCTGTATCTCCTTGCCCGTCAGGCTCCAAGCACAAAACCATGGTCGAGGCTCGGAACGGTGCTGGTCCCATCAAGTCTTACCCTAGACCTGGATCCCGGCTGAAGGTGCAGAATGGCAATAAAGGCTCAGGACTGCAGAACAAGACATTTCATTGTGAAATTTGTGATGTCCACGTTAATTCAGAAATTCAGCTTAAACAGGTAGCTTGCGTGTATCTGAGGCTTCTTTGTTGGTTTTAGTTGCATTGCAGTATTGTGGGTGGGGTGTAGGTCTGTGTGAAGATGTTTTGGCAAAAAGTGAACTTGCTGTTTATTTTCTGTCCTCTCACAACTATTTCTAAGTAGTTCACTATAGGTCAAGTTCACCTAATTGTGTCAGCTGGGAAAAAAATGGGCTTGAGATTCACAAAGCAGAGATGGACAAGGTGTCATTATCAATGAATAACATAACAATTGTAGTTTACAAGTTCACTGCGGCTCAAGAGAGAGATTTGAACTTTGGTCTCCCAAATGGAAGAAATTCTGGGCTGAAGTTCCCTGAATTCCTCTTCTGGTGCTGCTTCAGCCTACTGGGAAACTTTTTAATACTATGTGAGAGGCGCAGTGTGACTTGAATCTATTGGTTTAGAACAATCAGCAGGAGGGTGATACTGTAGAGATGTCTGAATTGTGCAGAACAACGTTATCATTAACAACACAGCTGTACGAACGTGCAGCTCTGTTCTGTCTAAGCCAATTAGCTCTGGGTTCAGAGTCGTGTCCGTATAAATATATGGTTTGTGATGCCCAAACGGGAATCTCTAACGGGATGGTGCTGTGCGCTGTGGATGTGTCCTCTAATTCCCTGTTATTTCAGTTATCTCTAAGATGGTATTAAGTTGCATGGTGTAGACGTATCCCTGGGCGCTGGTTCTTCCTTCAGCTAATACTGAATTATTTATACAACTGAAGAACAGCAGCCAGACTGAAATTTACCTCCTACTTCTGAATATTTGTATGACCTAGTGATTACAGCTCTGCCTGCTTCAAAGCTTCTCAAGTGGAAAAAGGAAATACTAACCAAAATATCAATAATTTGCAGAGCCTGTCTCGGATCACAGAATTCCCTGTATTTGATTAGTTTCTGATTCTCTATTTGATTTGCTCCAAATTGTTATGTTTAATTTAGCAAAGCACATCTTTGCTCTCTCTAAAGAACCTACTTTATCTTACAAACAGAGGCTTAGGCATATCCTGCTGATAAATCAATTTCAAACTCAAAACTGGGAAATGTTTAAACAGCTAATTAAATGTGAGGCTATTTATTTCAGCACATTTCCAGCCGAAGGCACAAGGACAGAGTTGCAGGAAAGCCTATGAAACCTAAATATAGTCCTTACAACAAACTGCAGCGCAGCCCAAGTATTTTAGCAGTAAGTATTTTTATTTCTCATCACTGTTGATGTGAGTCTGTGACCCTGGGGACTCCCACCGCACAGTGACAGGAACATGACAGACCTGACGCTTCCACAGCATTTCTGCCCCCGCAGGCTGAGTCTGCACAGGGATCAGATTTGGTGATAGTTATGTATTCTGTCTGCCTGGTCCAAGGCACACAGACAGCTCTGTGAGTGTTATTTACTGCTAGGAAGAAGGGAATAATCAGTGGAATGGGGGATGAACTGTGTGCCTTGTGGAAAGGTATTGGCTCTGCTGAGCTAGTGCACTTCTTGAAGGTTGCAATGTATGTGCTGTCTCTTTATGGGCACCTCAGGTAACTTTTGGCTTTGACAGAGGCAGTCAGAGAAAAGGATGTGAGATGTTAAGCTATAAAAACACTAATGCTCGTTCTCTGCGTACAGCAAAACCGAGTGCTGCGTGGAGGTTTTATGTCGGTGCAAAAGAATTATCAAGTATTTAGAAGAACTGATTGCCTCTCCGTGCTGGGGCTGTGCTTGTCCCTGGCTACCAAAACCCTTCTCCTGCGTTTATGCCCCTCGCCCGCCGTTCTCCTTTCACACCCACCTGCATTTCCAGGAATTCCCCGAGCTGGTTCTGCCTCTCAGCTGCAGCCAGAGTTCAGACTGGCTCTGGCACAGCACAGATTGGCTGGTTATTTGCTTATGACTCAGCCTGTATTTTATTCATTAGGGAAAAGCGCGCGCCACCTATGGCACAAAAACAATTTATAGGTTGGAAAGACAGAGATGCAAATGTGTGTGCACAAGGGTAAGCAAGTGAAAAGCCTTTAAAAGCTGAAATATTAATACGTCTTTCTAATTGTATAGAGGCAAATGAAAATGCTGCAGGCTTTCTCTAAGTCTCCCCATTCGGTCTGCACGTGTTCTGCACATGCTGATTTTCTTCACTTGTATAATGCATCGTCTTACAATCTATTGCGTAATGTAATGCATTAATAAAGGAAGGATCTTAATATCTTTGCCCCCACAAGTGTGTGATTGTGGTGGAAACCATTTTCAGTGAGATATTAGATATATATATTTCTGTTAACCTTTTCACCACAAGCACCAGCAATGATTACAGATCATAAACTGAGCAATAATTCTTTGAGAAAGAATTTTTTGTGACCTTGATATTAAAAATTATTTCTGTTTTCAAAAGAGCAGCTCTGCATTGGCAGGTAAAAGCTGATAGGTTTGATACTAGTTTCCTATTTCGACCACTCGACTTTTGACATTGACATTGACATCTTAATCCTGTTTTTCTTAATATTTCTTTCACAGTTATGACTTATGTAATTTAATGTTGTTCACTTGCAGATTATGCTTCCTTCTAAACGTCAGTGTGACTGCCCCTACATTCAAGAGATTTATGTATCTTTAAGTAAACTGTTTGGTTGCTTTAATTGCCTTGGGAGTAAGAAGACAATGTGGATAAAATTTCTAAGCAGCTGACCTGAGGCTTCTGGGAAAAACCACAGTGTGTCCTTTGTCAGGGTTCATTTTTTTTTTTACCCTCGTGTAAAAGTGGGCATTGGAAGAACGGTATTTTCATTGCTTTATCGTGTGTTTTATTCCAGGCAAAACTTGCGTTCCAGAAGGACATGATTAAGCCGCTGACACCTGCTTTTCTTTCGTCTCCTCTTGCTGCGGCCGCGGCGGTGTCGTCGGCTCTGTCCCTGCCGCCCCGGCCCTCAGCCTCCCTCTTCCAGGCGCCTGCAATCCCACCAGCTCTCCTCAGGCCCGGCCACGGTCCCATCCGAGCAACACCCGCCTCCATACTTTTTGCACCATACTAATTTATTGATGTAAAATAAGAGGTAACTGCGGCCAGTAGAAAGGGAAAAAGGAAAGCAGGGAAGGGGGTCAAGATTTTAAAATGTCTTTTTTTTTTTTGGAAATGCCATCCAGCGTGACCCTTCCACCAAACGCAACCCAAAATTCATCATTTACAGTACTGCATTTTGGAGTCTAGACAACTCTGTCTCAGTCTCTCTCTGTCTCTCTCTTTTTCTTTTAAACAAATAGAGTAATTTACTAAAAACTTAATCGTTCCTAAAATTTATACCATTGAAGACTTCATGCACCTATTCTTCTCCCCCCTCCCCTCCCCCGCAATGTGTACGATGCACCTTGGAATCAAGGAACATAAAATATTTTCCTGACAGACTTGAAAACCAGGGTCTTCCTCCCTCACGCTTGTGTAAATACATGAAAACCAATGGGCTATAATCTAACGTGGAAAAAAAGGTAGATAAACCGAACGCTTGATTGTGGATAACATCTCCAAAATTAATTGCGTTTTTTTTTTTTTTCCAGTGTGCTCTTGTTGACAGGGATTGTGTGCTGTCCTAGACCCCAGTACTGGTGTATCTCGTGTAGTACTAAAGATGTATCACATGTCTGATTTTAGTATTTTTAGTTTCTGTGCAAATGTTTGAAAGCAATGCCGCGCTGAAGCTTTTAATAATTTCTTTTATGTCACACTTTATTTAGAGAAATTAAAAATAGAAAGCCATATAACATATAGTTAAGATTACTACTTGATTGCTACTTCCGTTTAAGTTATTTTTGTTGTTTCCTCACTGATGTTGCAAAGCAGTGTTTAAAGAGAAAAAAAAGCTTTGAAATTGCACATTACCACAGCTCACGTGCATTATTCAAGATGTCAATGCATCCATGTATTGGTACGTAGAAATCCTTTTTCTTCATTTCGAACTAGTTTCCTTTGTAACGATGCTGCAGAACATTGTGGCTCCCTAATGCAATAATGTACAGAACGTAAAATATTTATAATTGACTGTAATGTCTGTTTACTGAATATATTGCAGTAATGCCCGACCTATCTTCTTACCTCCCCGACCCTTTTATAAAGGTGATATCAATATGCAGTACTCAGACTGGAGTCATTATGTGATAACGGGGACAAAAGGTAGAAGAAAAGAAAAAAATATGATTACTTTTAGAGCATCTTTATCTGCAATCCATAATAGTAAAATGTCTGTGTATTTTTTTAAATGTACCTTTTCAATAAAATAATAAAAAATATACGTGCTTCATGTGTTTATTGATACAGGATAAAAAAAAAAAGCCTGGAAGAAACAAATTTGGCTAAAGGATTCTTCAGGAGCAGACGAAGCATTAGAGTTGCAATGAAGTATAATTACAGGAGCTGTGTTTACTTCCCTTGTGTTTTCACATCTTTTCCTTACTACATCCTGTTACAGCCTTTCCTGGGGCATTTCTGCAGTAAGACTGTAATCATTCACCGTAGCAGAGATTCAGAAGAAGGAGCAGTAGAGCCAGATGGGTGATTATAGTTTTATTATTGGACCACCGAAATGCTACGGCGTAGTTATGCCATCTCTGATGGAGATTAAGGATTAATTTTAAAACCAGCCTGGGCATACCTGAGAATAAAAACGTGTCACTTCAGAGCCAAGGCTTGCTTTGAAGCATGGGCAAAGTAAGCAGCTGCTTGACGCGCGAGGCTTTTGAAGGCAGATATTTGGGGAAGCTTTGAAATTATCTTTTTCCCCTGCTTAAAAGCTTGATCTGTTCTGTAAAAATCCACAAAGGCCAAGGAGTACAAATTTCAGGATCTTCATAATAGAGAGTGTACCAGCCAGCAGGTACCTCATAGCTGCAACGTTTTAGAGACCACTTTCTGCAAGGGTAATTCTGCCCCATTTCCACTGTTCAGTGGAAGAGTCGACTGTGTTGCAAGCAAATAATTCTCTGGAGAATAAGATACAAAGCAGTAGGCAACAGAGTCCAGACTTTTAGCATCCTCTGGGGACGCAGGTAGAGTTGTGTTAACCCTGTGGACTGTGAGAATTATAAGGTAGCGTGGGTGCGCACCCTCGCGTGTGCGTCTGCTTGTGTCCGATTTCATAACTCGTGCTTGTTGGCCGTCGGGTTTAACTCTCAGCCACTCTGAGAGGAGTTACTTGCATGAGGAGCTGCTTTGTGGCCAACGTGAAATAGGTTTAGAGCTGTGTGTTTTCATTGGCTCTTCAGGAAATGACAGTTGTCGGATTGCTCTTTTCCCTGCTTTTTACAACCCGATGGTGGCGATGAGAAACTTAAAGCAATTGCAAGTTGCTCCAATTGAAAATGTTCCCATATAAAATAGAGAAAACCTGCACTAAGAGGAGGACTGGCCAGGGATGTGCAGATTTGTTGGGCAGGTGATTATTTCGAAGAGCACTGGAAAAATATTTGGGTCATTAAAAGTGAAAGAACGTGTCGTATCATTCAGCAACAAGTGGAATTACTTAACTCGTGAAACACAAGGGGCTAGAGGACTGCAGCTGTAAGCCAAGGAAGACACATCTTTGGATTCATATTCAACAACCTTTGTGCTCTTCGCTATGTTAATTTATATTTTGTGTACTGTAACTCTGCTTGCTACCAAAGTTTTGTCCGTGACGTGCAGGACGGAACATCTGAGATGATAATTACCTGATAAATGGCAAACCCTCTCTTTATGCCTACTGGAATCTCACATTTCAGAAATGAGCTCTACCTGAGGAGGAAAACTTGTGCCGTATTTGTGCAAAGGCTATCAGCTGCTTTTTGGATACATTAGGATATTTTCTCCAGAGGAGTAATATCTTAGCAGACAGTTGGCTATTAAGCTAATGGATTTGTTATAACAAAGAACTAGTACAGATAATATAATATAATATAATATAATATAATATAATATAATATAATATAATATAATATAATGTAATATAATGTAATATAATATAATGTAATATAATATAATGTAGTATAATGTAATGTAATGCAATGTAATATAATATAATATAATATGATATAGTATAATATGTTATAGTATAAGATGTTGAGATGCTGGAGTGCATCCAGAGGAGAGTGACGAGGATGGGGAAGGGGCTGGAGCACAAGCCCTGTGAGGAGCGACTGAGGGAGCTGGGGTTGTTCAGCCTGGAGAAGAGGAGGCTCAGGGGAGACCTTATTGCTCTCTACAACTGCCTGAAAGGAGGTTGTAGTCAGGCAGGGTTGGTCTCTTCTCTCAGGTGACCGGTGACAGAACAAGCGGACATGGTCTCAAGCTTCGCTGGGGGAGGTTTAGGCTTGACATTAGGAAGAAGTTCTTTACTGAGAGGGTGATTGGCCATTGGAATGCGCTGCCCGGGGAGGTGGTGGAGTCGCCATCCCTGGAGGTGTTTAAGGAGAGATTGGATGAGGCTCTTAGTGCCAGGGTGTAGTTGACGAGTAGGAGTAGGTGTAGGTGTTGGGTCATAGGTTGGACTCAATGATCTCAGAGGTCTTTTCCAACCTTATGATACTGTGATAATATAATTAATATAATATAATATAGTATAGTATAGCATAATATAATAATATAGCATAGTATAATATAATATATTTACAATGCAGTTACCATCTTGAATAAATATATTGAACGTGCAAACCACGAAGTTAAGAAAGCTTGAGCAACAGGAACACATCCTCTCCTATGTCTGTTTCTCTAGGTGTGCTGACTGCACACTGAGCTGCCAGTTGTTACTGTAAGGGAAGTCACGAGTTATAAGGGGCGCTGTGCTGCTCAGGGATTGTCACCTGACGCTGCCATCTCTCTGTAGCAGATGAAAAAGAAGCCAGACCGGACACAGACACATCAGCAGGAACTTTCTGCTGGCACTTGTGACTGGATTGTGATCCCTGGACTGCAAACGATTTCCGTAAAGGGTATCAAACAGAGGACGTGGGCCGGTAGTCCATATAAATATATACTTTTAATAAAAATAAAAGGAATAGGATCTTTTCTGACTACTCCAGGATACTACTATGTGTGCCTCTCCCTTCTGCAGGTCAAAACAACGATGAAACCTTTCCTTCTGGTTTTGGCAAAATAGCACAATGAAGAAGACAGAAGCTTGCCTTGTCCTTATCACCACTTGAATTCCAATGATAATGTTGCACTGGGAATTAGAGTCAGATGGATTCTGTAAATTAATACACATTCCCTGTGTATTCTTTTATTAAAAAAAAATTACCTTATTTTACTTCCTTACTCTGTAATCTTGGACTATAAATTTCATGCTCAGAAAAGTTTTGGAAAAGAATTTGTTGCATTTGTTTGGAAAAAAAGAACACAGTTGTCTTTAAGCTCTGCAGGAAGTATTTTATTACCTTTATGCATCTGGCTAGAATCCAGTGAGCCTCGCTCTGTATCTTTTGAACATGTCACCTGCAATAAGTGGGGTACTGTACTATTTATTTATGCTTGGTCAGACAGTAAATCTCCACGGCTGTCGCCTTCTGGTCACAGTGGTCATGATGGTTTTCTTACTATGGCTAGTATTTTTTTGAAACCATTTTTTCCTTGGCATTCTTGTTTCAAACAATAATCTAAGCATCCTCAGGCATTTATTGGAATGACCAGCATTTCAGGTAAAACTATGTACATATTTTTTAGTTTCTAGTGTTCTTAGATATTATAATTTATTTTTTTTATTAAAGTAAGGTTGGTTTAGAAACGTTTCTATTGAGTTTATTTTTCCTATTCATATTTATTTCTGTTGACAGAGTACTATGCTGGATGCTCAACGCCACGAGCCAACTCCTGCCAAGCGTCAGGATTGGAGGGGGCGAATCGAGCCTGTCGTCTTTGAAAAGCTGCTGTTGAGGGAGGTCCCCAGTGACTGGAAAGAGGACAATTTTATACCTGGCTTCAAAAATGGCAAGAAATAGGATCTGGGCACATGAAAACAAGTAGGTGATTGGGACTGGCCAGCACGGGAGAACAAAAGGCCAAGGGGCGCAGTGGATGCCTCTACGTTGACTTAAGTCTTGCTTTTGATGCCGTCTCCAGCGGGATCCCTGCAGGCAGACGGGGGCAGCATGGGTGGGGTGGGTGGCTACGAGGTTGCTGTAGGAGAGTTTGAACCACTAGGTTCCCAGCGTCGGGCACGTGTTTGCGGTGCTGCTCCTCAGGGGTCAGTACCACCGAATGGACCCACCGGTGACCTGTACAGAGGCATGAAGAGCACTTGGCAAGAGGGCAGGTTTTAGTACCGGCTCAGGGGCCCTGCTTTTCCAGGCCACGTGCTGGAGAGCGAGGGACCTCAGCAAGCTGAAGACATGGTTTGATGGGAACATCATGGGCTTCAGAGGCCAGCTCCTGCATTTGGGAAGGAGCCGCGCTGTGCGATACTGCAAACCAGGCTTGCCCACCAGAAAGCAGCTCTGCAGGAAAGGACCCAGGCAGGGCAGGGGGTGAAGGGACCCCCAAACGGAGCACAAGTCTGCAGTGCGCCCTTGTGGCAGCAGGGCTTCACTGAATGCTGCACTGCATTAGCAAAACCATGGTCAGCAGACATGGGAAACCCCTGTGTCCAGCACTGCTGAAGTTGAACCCGGGATAATGTGTCCATCCTGGGGCCTCCTGGAGAAAGCCACGAAGGTGCTAAGGAAATGAGCACTGTGTGTCTGGGAAAATGAGGTGAGTTTGTTGAGCGTGGAGAAGGTTGTGGCAGTTCTGGCCGCTGTCCTCAAGTGTCTGATTGCTGGTCACAGGGAGGAGAGATTGACATTTCTCAGAGAAACCCCATGGGCAGATGAAAGGAGACAGCCAGAGCTGCAGGAAAGAACATGCAGACTGTGCATAAGGAAAAATATTTTCCCAGTGAAAGCCCTGGAGAAGGTTACCCAGAAACTTTATTGCAATGGACGTGGTCTCAAGCTTCTTCAGGGGAGGTTTAGACTTGATATTAGGAAAAAATTCTTCCCTGAAAGGGTGATCGGCCTTTGGAATGCGCTGCCCGGGAAGGTGGTGGAGTCACCGTCCCTGGAGGTGTTTAAGAGGAGACTGGATGAGGCTCTTAGTGCCAGGGTTTAGATGATGAGTTGGTGTTGGGTCATAGGCTGGACTTGATGATCTCAAAGGTCCTTTCCAACCTTGTGATACTGTGATGTTCACCCTTGGGGGTGAGTGACCTGATCCAACTCTAAGTGCTTTGAGCAGGAGGCTGGAGCGGGTGACCTCCAGAGGATGCTGCCATCCTAAAGGTGTCAATAATTCTAAAGGATAAGAAGAGGTCATCTTCTCCAAAATCAAAAGTAATCGTTGTGTTACAGGGCCATTGGAAGCTGAAGGATACTTTGCAGCACTAAATACTGACTGATCGTAACATAGTGGGCACCTGCTATGAAAGCCTGAAAAAATGAAGACAAGCATCTTACCTGTAATAGACTGAAGAAGGGGAACTGAAAGGAGGAACTACCTGGAAAGGTGAGAGTAACAGGGAGGGGAAATTATTTGTACTGCAACGTTGTGACTGGAGTTTGGAGGGGCTGTGGTTGTACTTTTCAGGCCAAAAAACCAGGACTTGGCAGTAACTGCAATGCTATTTCAGACCTCAGGGAATTTTGAGAAAACAAACACGTTTTCACAAAGTTATTTGTGTAGATTATCTGAAAGAGTTGGGCCAATTTGATGGCTGGAAAACTTCTCACCAATCTTGTTCATGTCCTGTGTTCACCGCCAAGCAGCTTCTATCAGGGCCCCAAGCACCGTGGCTGGCACCTGGTGGGCGTTTTTCTCTGGGTACGTGTGCTTTGGAGCAATGGACTCTTTAGGCTTTGGAGTGCATATTTTTTCTGCACCCTGCCAGACTTCAAAAGGAAATACCAATACCAAAAAAAAATTGGTCATGTTTTTAGGCAAGTATTATGGACTTTTACAGGCAATGTTAGTAACAGAAGTAAAGTCGTAGCAAAAGAGTGGCTAATATAACAGGAAAAGAACACGGTGTGCAACAGGCAGTAAGGCTACTGTTGGCTGAATCTTATGAACATCTACTGCTTTATGCAGGCATGATGCTATCTCAGAAGTGGGGTGATATAAGGTGCAGAAATAAATCTGTGTCTGGAGAAGTGGTCAGCAAAATCCAAGGAATGTAGATACGCTGTCAGACATAAATCCACTACACAAAATTGTTCTCTTGAAAAAAAAATTCAGACCTGTACAAACCAAAATTACTCCTTTCTCCCCCTTAAAATAAAGACAGGCAAAATATTGTGATTTTATTGTGCAAGCCAAATGAATATGGAACAAAACCGAAAGGCAGAGTTCACACTCAGGCGACTATTTTTCAGTGACTATTTGGGTTCCATGAGATGTAAAGAGAAAGGGGCGTTAAGGACTTAGGTGGAACTGAAGCCAACAGTAGTAAAACACACTCCATCAGTATAAAACAGTTTAATGTATTGTGTGAAGGGGCGGAATCAGGCCAGTCCTTTTACAGGAGACAGGACAAGTGTAGGGGTCTGCAGTGGGTTTCTCACTTTAAGAACCACTTAGAAACAGCAGACAGTGCACAGAAGGCATAAGGTGCCCTGGAGGAGAGGGATGCCTCCTCCGTCAGATGTACCGAGGAGAAAAACAGGCATAGCCAGAGTCACAACTGCGGGAAGCACAAGTGCCAGGATGGCCATGGTGCTCCATGGTGCAGCTTACATCAGGGAAAGGACTGGCTTGTTGAGGTCAGTCTTACATGAAAGTATTTGACAGTTGTGGTGCTGAAAAACACATTAATTAGGAGGTGTTAGCTGTTGTGAGGTACTTTCCTAGGCTAGGAGCTGCCGGTGTTATTGTAGCATATAGGCTTCTTTTTCAACGGCTGCTGTTTACACTTCAGATATACGATGTCATTTCAGCACATTTAAATGCCCAACGTGTGAGCAGCCAGTTGGCGCTGTCAGAATACTAAATCTTATCCATAGTGTTCAGAGAATCATGGAATGGTTGGGGTTGGAAAGGACATGCAGAGGTCACCCAATCCACCCCTCCTACAAAAGCAGATACACCTACAGCAGATTTTACAGGAATGTGTCCAGGCAGGTTTTTGAGGATCTCGGGAGAAGGAGACTCCACAGCCTCCCTGGGCAGCCTGTTCCGGTGCTCTGTCACCCTCATAGAAAAGAAGGTTTTCCTTATGTGGAGTTAGAACTTCCTGTGCTTCAGTTTGTACCCGTTGCCCCTTGTCCTGTCACTGGGCACCACTGAGAAGAGTCTGGTCCCATCTCCTTGACACCTCCCCTTGGATAGTGACGAGGTCCCCTCTCAGTCTTCCCTTTTCCAAGCTAAACAGACAGAACCACCACCACAACACCTGCGGGGAGAGTAAAACTGGCAGGAGATTTTGTGATGTCAGATTTCAGCACGTAAGAATGCCTAAGAATAGGGGACAACATAACCGTGACCTTTTTCATTTTATCTGTCTAAGCTCTGTCAGCCTTGACTGTACTAAGCACATTTTCTGGCAGATCTGATGCTTGTCTTAGAGAGGGTCAGTGATGCCTGCAAACACTTCATTTTGGGGATATATTATCTTCTCAAGAAGGCAGGTGGTAGCTTCATTCAAAGCTAATTTTCATGTTCAACTGTGCCAAATCAGGTTTTCACATGCAATTTGAATTTTAAAACGTTCTCTAACGTTTTCTGCCAAGGCTGGATGAAAAATGGATCTTCACTGCCTGCCTTCACTGGAGCTGCTCTGAGGCTTTCACGGTTGAATAGTGCAAGCCTATTCATTGCCAAAGAGGGCAAAGGAAATACTGGGAGTTTGGTTTACATAAGAGCAAATACACTGGCTCCATTCTTGCTTTTTCTTGTCTGTGTAATTCCTGAGGGACCACACAGAGGTGTTGCTCCTGTTCTGGACAGAGCCCACCCAGTAAGGCAAGGCACACACGTCTTACAATGTGTGCTGGGTTCTAATTTCCTTTCCTTCCAAATACCTGACATGCATCAGAGGTAAAAGAGGTCTGTCTCTCGTTGTCTGTCTGCCCCTGAGTCCAGGGCTACAGTAATACCCTTCCATGTCTTGAAACTTTACTCCTCCAGAGCGCCTTGAGTCAATTCCTCCCTCCTTTCCTAGGGCAGGGATGCATTTCCTTTGTCTTGGCTCCCTGCCTCCTTCCCCCAGTGGAGAGGCAATCAGAGTTCCTGTAGAAAAACCCTCCAGTATGAGGTACCTGTGACTTCCACAGGTAAGTGTTTGCTAATGAATTATTCAGCCTCCAGGAAAAAGGAGGTGGGGACAGGAACACAGTGTCTATCTGACACCAGTTTAGACTTCACTAGTGAATGCTTTTCACCAGTGACAGCTATGAAACCATAAATCCCTGACTGCAGTCGCTTGCTGATGCTAAACAGACTCCAGCTATATTTTCCTCCTTCTCTGCTGCCCATCTTTGAAATACATAAGGGGTGAGCAGACATGCAAACACAGGCACTTCCGACCACCTGAGCCCTGTGACGCCAGATCTGGCACCAGTCTCATAAATCGGCTTCAGTGGTTGCGCTCTGTAAATGATTTAGCGCAGGAGATACCGATCAGTGGCAGCAAAGACACCAGAGCTGTTCAAATGTAGAGGGTGATAAGAATTACCTCCGCATTTTCAAATGCAAAATTAGTTTTAAATGTTTTTAGTTGCTACGAGGCGCAGTGCACGGACAGACGTTTGAGGAGGAGAACACAAGTATGTTTTCAGACCGTCAGGGTTTGTTTTACATTGTGAGTGAGGAAGTATTCGGTTGGGATTTGAAATGCAGTTACGTGTCGTCGCTTAGAGAGTTAAACCAAAAAAAGCCGCTTGATAGACACTTGGTAGATGTTACGAAGTGGGTCATCAAGGACAGGACTCGACTCAGTGCCAGGGACTTCACCTGCCCGCTCCGACCCATTTTACTGGCATCTCTTCCTGCACACCATGGCTTGATCACCTACAAAATATATTTGCACACAAAAACCCTTAAACTTATTTTTCAGCTTTATTGTTGTTTTGCTTGTTTGTTTTCTTTGTTAGGGCTTTTCCCCCCCTACGACTGCCAAATTCCATTCTGTTACTTGAAAAATCTCCGGTGTGCAATAAGTGCCGAAGTTCTATGCATTTTCCACAACACACATTTACATTTACGTTTACTGTCATCATCTCCAGAGCTGGCAAACGTTCCAAATTAAGGAGTTAACAGAAGGCAATGAAGAACTGTGGATGGCAATGATTATTTCTTTCTATTCATAGGCTCGTTGCATTTGTTTACTCTAAAGCAAGCTTTCAACTCTGTACTTCTGAGATAACGTAGAACATTGATAATGAAGGTAGAAGTTTAAGACGGATAGAACTCGTCAGATATTCCCAATATTTCAGTAAAAATGTCGGTGAGCACCAAAAGAAATGTTATTCTTGGCATGAGAGAGAAAGGAAGTCTCTCTTTCTGATTCACTGGCGCTGTTTGACCTTGACGTAAGGAAGAAACACAAAATGCTGTTGCATGTTGCTCCTCAGGGCACAGTGACAGAGAACTTGAAATTACTGAAAAAATATTGGCTTCTCAACACATTAAGATAGTTATAGAGAGAAAATACCTTTGGTTTTTTATCTCGTGTGCTTAGTCTGGTTTGATACCTGTTCATGAAACTTAATTGCATGATATCGTTTGGATGCTGTCTTCGACCTCTAATACAAATACCAAGTGAACTGAGGACAGTGATTGAATGGGGCAACTGCTCATATTCAATATATCACAGAGGAATCATACTGAAGGGGTTACAATACAGAATTTAAATACAGCCTATCTGCTTTACAAACAGCAATCCTCCCAAGACTTTATTGACGTGACCAGGCATCCTTTAAAGCAGCCCATGTAGAAAATTTAGTCCTGCTTTTATCACATCTTAGAGTACCTGGTTCTTCCAAAACAGAGGTTTTCAGAGAAAAAGGTCAATGAGAAAAGGACTCCAAATAGAAAATAAGGTTTCTTTTAAGAAGATATGAATAAAAAAACTACAGTCATCCTCTTTCACTTTAGAACTATATTTCACCACATTGCCAAAGGAATTTAGCTTTCTCATCACGACAGATAAAGAAGATGAAAATCAGGGAAGTTTTTTTCACTTGGTATTCGGAAGGTTGTTGGCAGTGGTTGTTCCCACCTCTTCTTAAAGCTTGGCTGCTTGTTCTCAACAAGCAATTCACACAAGGATGCATTTTAACAGATCACCCACTTGCTTTCTAGAAAAGCTCAGCAGAGCTTGTCACACCTGGAATGAAGATTTATAAAAGAAATAGTTCAGTCTGCTAAAAAGCTTTCAGATTGATTTAGAAAAAAGGAGTGAGAACTTCACATTAATCATGCTTGGGTTTTTTCCTTGTTGTTTTGTTTGCTTGTTTTTTAAATGCATTGGAAATAATCTTTAGTGTTCTCAAAATACAGCTAAGTTAGGGGATCTCTTCAAGCTTTTCAATTAGTTAGAATCTGACTTTGTAATTAATTGTGTTTTCAAAGATTCCTCTCATACCTGCACAATGCCTACAACCGGAGATACAGCCTTGCCTGCTACAAAAAGCCTCTCAACTGAGGTACGCAGTTCAGTTCCACGTTGTGATGCGGCCTCTGCCCTCCTTCGCTGTCGGAGGAAGAATACAGAGGATAACAGTGTCACAGAAATTCTGCGTGGAGGTGTTCCACCTAAGGAATTCCCTTTTCTTCACTAACCCAGGAAAGAACTGCGCTCCTGAAATCCGTAAGTCTCTGTTGATCAGAATCCTTGCAGGAACCTCCGTGCAGTCCCCCCCGCTGCAGTTGCCTCAGCAGCCCGTGGAAAAGAAAATCGTGGATCTTTACAGCAGAAACTCTGACTGGATATACAGATAAAGACTAAAAAGCCGTGATGCTTTCTGATGCTTCGTGCTATCTTGAAATACAAAACTTCAGGAATAAAAGTGTAACTCTCTTGGCTGTCAGTGGAGTTGGCACTAGAGAAGGATAGCACATTGTATTCGATTTATGCTGCATCTCAGAATAAAGGAAGTGATGTGCATAGAGCTTCTTAGGGCCAGCTGTTCTTATTTTAAGATAAATGCAGTTAAACCTGCAAATATCTTTTTTTCTTGCTTTTTAGAACGGCTGCTTTAAGTTGCAGAAGTTTTGCCTGTCTGTAAAACAGTCTACAGTTCAAAGCATATTGCATCTGCTTCGCCCTCAAAGAACTATTTTATTAGGAGAGCCAACTGTACCGGCATTGCTTCCCTAAAAACAAATCAGAAATACATCATTAAAAGGAAAACATACTTTCTAAAGTACTTCCCACATTGCTTTCTTAAAGTAGGTTTCTTTAGAGTTTACCGTTACAAGTCAATAAAATGGTTTGCCACAAAGCCTAACAAGACGTTTTAACAATATAGCATACAACGAAACGTTACTTCTTGCAAAGACACGTTAAAAACTTTACATCAAGTAACGTTTAGCATGCCAGAATAAAAATACTAGTGATCCTTTCTCATAGGCAAACATTTTTATACTTAATTAGTCAGAGCCCATGAACTAAAAATAATAATTAAAAGAAAAAGGCCAAGAACCAAAGATGCAAATCCTTAAAACGAGAATGATATATCTTAATCTGGATCCAAGCTACTCTGGGCTAAGATTTCTGAGATAGATATACCATGATGGAATTAGAAAATGTTCTGAGCTGAATGAAATTGTTGCGGTTTGAAAAGATGATGCAAGCCTCAAGCACCTTCTAACTAGAAGTAAGACCAAAGAACTTCTCTAACTGTATTATTATAGATTTTTCTGCAGAAATTCAAAACATAATTTACGAAGTTAATGATTGAAGAGGACTAACATTTGAAGCAAGCTGAACAAGCTCACATTCACCCTGGATTAGGATTTTCCCTAGAACCAGCGTAACTGAAAGGTGCAGAGTGACTGACACAGTGCCACCTGGGTTGCAAAGGTCGACTACCCACAGCAGATCACATCCAGCACCGCCACTCCTGCACAGCAGCAGAAATACCCTTGGGAAGCAACATTTGATCCTTCTGCCAAGCCCTGGGCTTGAGTGCTGGCTGGTACAGGAAGGAAGCAGGTTGTCGGCTGCTTCAGATACAACCTTTGGAATCATCCAGAAGGACGCCTGGTGGCAGTTCCTGCCCCATGTCTTCTTGGGTCCAACTAATCGGTGAGTCAAAGAGGATGCAAATGGGTGCGTAGCTCTCACTAAGTGTGCTAGATGCCAATTTAGAGTCATTAGCTGGTTTGGAATTATGCCTAATTTCACATCGCTTCTAAACTTAGTCCGTAAAGAAAACTTCGCCTTGTGTAACTTAAGTTCTCTGAGACAGCAATAACCTGACCTTAAAAAACTGAATGTGAAATTGCTCAGTGATTGATTTTTTCGTTTTAATTATTTTTTCTTTAGAAGTTAAATTTAAATGTGGCACTTTGCAGTCTACCAAATCTAGGTCAAATAGATGGGATATTAATAATAACCAGTCCTAGGGGTTCTATGTAACAGTAAATTCAGTTGGTGGAACCCTACAAAGCCAGAGTTTCTTACAAGTAGCCATCTCACACAAGACAAAGGCATAGGCCAGAGCTTGCCAGACTTCTGTAGATACTCAAAACTGACCCGGGCCTCTTCCTCCCTGGTGCGTTCCCTCCTCTGTAGCAATTCTAGGCATCACAGGTGCAGAAAGAATGAAGATTGCGGTTCTCCCTATCCTTGTTAAACCAGTTTTCTTTCTATCCCCAAAGAAATTCAGTGAGTGAAGGAGGCTCTGTTATCTACCTTACGTAAGGGTAAATGCAAAGGAAGAAACAGGGTGGGTTTTCTCAGATCCAAGTAGATTCAAGATCCTGCCAGAAGGCAGCTGAGCTAAAAGGTGTTGGGTAGCATCTACTCCAGCCACGCTACCTCCAAAGATAAAAATCAAAAAGCTAGGCCTTGCAGGAATACTAAATAAATGGAAATATTTTGGCTTGTGTGAGCTGAAATTAAACAAGAAACATGGAAATATATAATCCCTTTGTGCACTGGAGCTGATTTGCTTTTCTGAAAGATGCTAGAAGCCTCGGCGAGGCGGTTCTGTTTTTACTGCAACCTGCTCTGTAATTTGCTAATAGACAATATTTAAGAAAATGAAGGGGTGAATCTCTTGCTGGTTTTGGCTCTTGTGAATCACCTGGCCGGTGCCAGTCAAACTGAAACCAGCTCAGCAGAGCTGGCAGCAAGACGCTGGCAGTGCGACACAGCCCATGGGGCCACAGCAGTGGCCAACGCGCAGGTGCTGCCCGGCCGTGTCCGCTGGTTGTATCACCTTGGCACACCTTTGGCTGGGTTTACTTTTCCCCATGCATGCAGCACGTCCTGCAGTGCCCTCTATGCAAATTCAGAGCAGGTTTATTTCTGCACTCAACAGAATGATTTGTATCAGGGGTCTGACTAACAGCCCTGGCGAGTGCTCCGAAGTCTTCTGGCCCAGGAGGTTTAAAAAACAAAGAAATCCCCTGTACCATAAATGAATGTAGGTATGGAGAGCTGGGCAAATGACAGCATACAAAAATGGGCCGTTAGAGCATGGGTAGAAACAGTATTCATCAACAGCAGTTTTGTTGAAAATATAAAAATTTAGAGAGAGAAAGATGGAGGACAAAGATGAAGAATTATGTTTGCTTTGAAAAAGAAATTACGTCACAATCTGCTGGAGGATGTCGTTAAATGTTTTTTTAAGTGAAACCGTGTAGTAAGTGAGCGTGTCCTACGTGATGCCCCTTCAATTCATGCTTTTTTCATCTTGTATATGTCATGTAGTTGGGAATTCTAATGACGTGTTGAAAAGCCAAGAAAGCCTGACACACAGAGAAAGACTTTCTCTGGGCATGCTGATGAGCACTGTCATTCCAAGCAGATTTATTAGAATAACTCTTACTGAAACCAAACGTAAGCTGACGTCAACCACCTGCACTGCAAAGGTTTGGAGTACGCTGTTTGCATCTTGTTGTAATGCAAAATTTAAACAGGGAAAGGCGTGGGAAAATCAGAAGTGGGGTCCCTCTACTACTGTGTCAGTTGATTGGTGGCTAATGAGAATTTCTCTTCTCCCTCCCCAGAATTCCCAGATCTTTCTGTGAGTGGAGCGCCACTGTGCTGGGGTGCGTTTTGATGACACCTAGTGGCAAAGTTGGAGTAATGTGCCAGGAAGAGAAAGCACAATTGGGTGAAATCAATTTTGTTGAATCTAAGGGAAAATGAGGTCCAGAGGGAGCACAATAGGAACTAGCGGTTAAGAGTAAGAAGTGGAAAACAGTATGTTATGAATGAAATGGAGACGCTTAACAACATTATGTTAAGAATCATAAAAAGCTTTGATAAATATATTATGTATCTTTATAAAATGTTCCGTACAAAGAGCTGTAACAGGCTCTATAAGATCAGTTACTGTCTATTTAAAAACAACTGTAAACAGAAGTAAGATAAGATTAATTAGTTTAATTCAGTAAAATTCTGTCCTTGGATACCACTCAAGTGACTTCCACCACGGTCCGTTTGAAATAACCAAGAACACAAGCTTAGGGGTAATAGTGTTCCAGATAAACGTACAGTGAACGTCCAGGTAAACATCAAGTGAACTTGATGTGGAAAAAATCTCTTCTCTGAGCAGAAGCTTTGAGGTTTGGCTTTAAACACGTTGCAGCAGGTGGGGGGAAGAGGCCAGAGGTGCGAGCCCACCTAGTGCCATGCTGGGAGCTACTGCAGTGGCAGGGGGAGAAGCCACAAGCCTCCACAGGTAGCTCTGGTGAGCTGTGGGTAGGCTGTCGGAAGAGGTTACCTATGTATTTCTTTTATTGCCAAGCTGGATCTGTGAGGCTATTAAAGAGAAACGCCAGCTTTTCTGTTCTCAAGTACGAGTTCTGGACCCCTCAGTTTAAGAAAGATGTTGAGATGCTGGAGTGCGTCCAGAGGAGAGAGATGAGGATGGGGAAGGGGCTGGAGCACGAGCCCTGTGAGGAGCAACTAAGGGAGCTGTTTAGCCTGAAGAAGAGGAGGCTCAGGGGAGACCTTATTGCTCTCTACAACTGCCTGAAAGGAGGTTGTAGTCAGGCAGGGGTTGGTCTATTCTCTCAGGTGACCGGTGACAGAACAAGAGGACACGGTCTCAAGCTTCACCAGGGGAGGTTTAGGCTCGACATTAGGAAGAAGTTCTTTACTGAGAGGGTGATTGGCCATTGGAATGCGCTGCCCGGGGAGGTAGTGGAGCCACCGTCCCTGGAGGGGTTTAAGGAGAGATTGGATGAGGCACTTAGTGCCATGGTGTAGTTGACAAGTAGGAGTAGGTGTAGGTGTTGGGTCATAGGTTGGACTCGATGATCTCAGAGGTCTTTTCCAACCTTGTGATACTGTGAGTCTTGAGAAAGCCCTTTCCCTGAAGAAAGGCTTTAATGCTTTTTGGGGATTTTTGAATTTTCAGACGTACTCCTGTACCTTGCAGATGAGCTCCTGTGAGAAGTCTGTCACCACCGTGGCAGGCAAAATGCTGCAGGTCTCTACCCCGCCTCACACAAATGTTTTTTTCACTCTAAATGTTTTTGACACCTTGCTTTTTAGCTGTCCCATGTCACAAGTTTGTGCGCTGTCTTCTGTTTGCTTTACAGAAACAGCCCTGAAATCACCTAAGGAGCTTTAGTTTGGCTTCTAGTTCCCAAGTGATGCCTGCTAATAGATGGTAGAGATAGGGGGATGGGTACGCAGAAAATGAGGCTCTCGTAACCCGGGCGTTTACATTATTCTTCTCATCTCCCTTTGTGTGTCATTAATGGATGCACTGGAGCTGCCTTCAGCCTGCTGCAGTTACTGCTGAATTACCAGTTTGAGGTTCCTCGGTCAACTGAACATTCATTCTTAAAATGTAATAACCTATACTTCATGAAGAAGCAGTGAAATTAAATAGTTCGTTTTCTTTTTGGTTTTAAATCTCTGAAAATTTCACGACTCTTTCCCCATTCTATATTCTCAGTTAATTTGTATGTTGGGCTGGTTTTGCCGTTTGGGTTTTTTTTCTTCTTTAGAAAATAAAGACTCTTCTGCTAAATTATAGGTCTCTGAGTTGAAATAATCAATTTTCTGAGGGCACCATCATTAATGATTTGCACACAATGACATGTGCAGCTCCATTTTCCTGTCAGAATGTCCTCATTTTCACTTTGTTATACCACAGTTAGAGGTCAGCAACTGCTTCAGTTTCAGAACTCTAAGCTAGAAAAGAAAGCAAGTGGGAAACTTTCAAAAACTTTCCCTCTCCAACAACCTCTCAGTAATTTTTCTCCTGTTGGGACAATATCCCAAATTTTAAAAGCCCAGTTTTGGGTTGGGGTGTCTCATTTAGATTTTTACCCAACGTTGAATAATATATCAGTCCTGCTTATGTGCTTTTTTCTAATTATATGATTTAAATAGGTTAAATTAGTGAAGAAGAAATAAAATACCATTTTTTCTGCAATATGCAAGTGAAATCTGTATCCACGCTCTAGCTAAAGCAAGAGTTAGTGATTTGTGCTTGTATGTAAGGAGAGGATTAAGTATGTATTTCCAACTAAAGACGTTATATGGAAGGCTTGTCAAGACTCGATGACAGCAATCCTGGGTTTCAGTGCCCTCTCCCACAGGATAAATGAGAACCCCTGTCTTGGCTTAGCAGATACAGGATATGCAGAGACACGTTGACAACCTGTTCTTCGTGTTGACTGAGTCTAACAAAAGAAGCAACCAGCTTCGATTCAAATTAGATGTTAGGAAAAAATGTTCATGGTTAGGGTGAGACAGCATTGGCGTAGATCGCTTAGGCTTTGTTTTTAAAACCGACAATAGAGGAGATTTCACAACCTGTCAGCAAACTTTTGCCAAAAATGACTCACTGCAGAGTAACGTGTCGACTGATACCTTAAGATCCCTTAGAAATCGAGATTTTAGTAGTCTGTATACGCACAGTTCATTGATTTGCTGGTTTGTTCAACCATCTGACACCTTAGCCCCAGTAATTGCATCCAAAGTCCTATATGAGCTGCCCGTGTAGTTACTTTACAGAATGCTTTCATGCATTTTTTTACTAATTGGCTGCTTCTGTATTTTTATTTAGTGCGCATTAACTTTTAGCCTGTCTCATAGGGAACACTTGGAGTACAAGTACCAAACAATAATTAGTGTTGTTAAAAATCCGCTGCAACAAAAAATAGAAACTGAGAGCAAGGAGTGAAATATTTGCTGCTTTCTCCGTTGAAGGCTTCAGCACCAACACTATTACAGTACCAACTGCTCATGTAACGACGAGGGCTTGTGGCCTTGCTGCTAGAGCAATGCATTTTCACCAAGGATTCACTTTTTCCTGAAAAATCCAAGTAATTCAAGCCTTGAGAGTACCCAAGTTAATATTAACAGCTGTGAAGTGCCTTCCCCAGCCAAACGGTCTCGGTGTCTGCCAGGCCCATGAGCATCTGGCAGCCTTTCTGTTCCTTTCCTACCGCACACCTGGTAGTGCGGCATTGATGGGGGGTTACAGAAAGTGACCATTGAGGGCAGCTCTAGACTTAGAGGGACAGCTTGTTAACTGAATAAGAAGTTATTCTTACCAAAAGTCATCTTTATTTTGTCTCCAGAGAAGATGAGAACAGCTGTCTAGCTCATGTTGTGAAATACGTCAGGAAACTCACTGGGGCACAGGTTTAAGAAACTCAGTCCCACTTTCCCACCGTCTCTAAATTAATAAAGAGCCCAAGATGTCCCCGTTACTTGTTTTGCAGCTGCTAGAGGAGTTTGTCACAAATACAATTTTTCAGCCTTGGTCCCAGGTCTGCCTGATGGATAGGGAAACATAAATTGGGATATAAATATTTATGATGTATGGTCGCTCGGATTCTTTTATTTATAGAGTGTTCGGTGCAGGTGCCTATCACAACAGTAAAACTAAAAATGAGCCAGGTTTCAGCGTTTATGATTCATCCACTACGGAAGGCTTAAATCATCAATCCACTAAACGAAATGTTTCTGAACTAAATCTTAGAGTCTTTGTAAGTGCCAGTCTTGCAAAGAAAACAAATTTATATTATGCATTGACCAAAAATGCTACCTTGAATGCGGAGGACTTACTAACTAGCCCTCGAACACCAACAGCAAAGCTTAGAATAACTGATACTAGAAGAGGAGCTACTGGACTTGATATCTAAGACAACCGTGGGGTTTGGTAGCTGTCTCTCCCTAGCTGTACACCAAAGCGTTTCCAAAAGTCATTAGCCATTTGCAAAATGCAATGGCTGTCACAGATACAGTGAAAGTAGTTGTGTTAGGCAAGAGGAGCTGACAGTCGAGTAAAAACATGCCCTGTCTGACACTTCTCTTTTTTGAAACCCCGGCTGCATACTTTTCATGCAATTTAACTTTGAAGAGAAACCACAGAATCACAGAATAGAATCATATAATCATTAAGGTTGGAAAAGACTTCAAAGGCCATCAAGTCCACCTGTCAGCCCAACCCCACCACGCCTAACAAGCCATGGCCCAAAGTGCCCCATCTGCAGGTTTTTTAAACACCTCCAGGGATGGCGACTCAACCACTTCCCTAGGCAGCTGTTCCAATGCTTCACCACTCTTTCAGTGATTAAATTTTTCCTGATGTCCAATCTAAACTGCCCCTGACACAACTTGAGGCTTTTTCTTCTCATCCTATCACTTGTCACTTGTGAGCAGAGCCCAGCACCCACCCTGTCACAGCCTCCTTTCAGGCAGTTGCAGACAGTGATGAGGTCTCCCCTCAGCCTCCTCTTGTCTAGGCTGAACACCCCCAGTTCCCTCAGCTGCTCCTCATGAAACTTGTTCTTCAGACCCTTCATCAGCTTTGTTGCCTTCTCTGCACACACTTCTTGTACGGAGGGGCCCGAAACTGAACACTGAAATATTCGTATCTAGACATCAGAACTCAACCTTATGAGCCTCTATCCCTGCAACTCTCTTCTTCATGGGCAATGATTGCAGGTAAGAATGCCTTCAGGTAAGAAAATGGTTCTGTTTTGCCTGTAACAAAATATTTCAGACTCTCCTCCAAGGTCAAAAGACTTCTATTTCAGATCTACTGGTGGGAACCAATCTTAAACAGCGAAGAAACATAATGCCTTCAGTTAAAAACAAACATAAGAAAATGGTTGAAAGTAGTTTGGATGCCAACCTAGCAAGCTTTTCTTCTTTTAATGTATAGTGCTGGGAAAGTAAAACTTCTGTGTGAGGCTCAAGCACCCATTACGGGCTTTTATGAACCAAGCTATCTCAGTCCTTAACCTGCCCCTCAGTATTTCTTACTCGTATTTGCATTTCAGGTGGTCTTGGTCAGTAATCCGGCCTCCACTGCTTGCACACATAAAAGATTCTCTTGCCTTAGAAAACCTACAGCTTAGCTATATGACAAATAAATTGATGTGAAAACTACTTTTGGTTCTCTGGAGGGAAATTAATCAGACAAAAGAATAGAGGATGATAGCTAATACTAGAAATGGCACTCCAGGTAACTACTGCACCACAACTGCATCTTTCTTCCACAGAAAGGCCTGCCTGCTTTCTCCTACCCAGCTTTTGGGGGTAAGTGTCCCTCCTATGGCTTTTGAAGTAATCAAGTCTTATCTTTTTCCCTCAGATGAAGTTGGTGCCGCTTGCTCTTAGTTGTCATTCATTCCTGGTCTTTTTGCATAATTGTTGTCGTTATTTTAACACCGAGCATTTTTGCTGGTCCTCAACCTGCCTAGATTTTTTTTGTCTGATCCAGAACCTTACAGTTACTTCCTTACAAAGCCCTCTCACCAAGCTTCCCAGCATTGTGCTTTGTAAGGTACAAAACAGGAAAGGATTGTACCTGCACCATCATGCCTGCCTTGTGAGCCCTCACTCACTTGGCTCGAGATGTGTCTTACTTGCTCTGAAACTGTGAAAAACTTTTAGCATTTACCATTCTCTATTTTCCAGTCTCCAAGAGGCTCTTTCACCTCTCAAGAGTGGTATTAGGCTTCAAAATCAGATTGCTCTCCATAATCAACTTTACGAAGACCAGATTCTCTGCTGTTCTATTGTCGCCTCTCCAAATCGCCATTCACTTACAGGTCAGAGCCTTCATTTACAGGTAGCAGAGTGGAATAGTTTTCCATCAAGAACATTATCACCTCTAAAGCCAGGTCTTCACTAAGCAAGGTAGAGCTTCCCCATTTGTATAATGCGTATTTGATGAGTAGTTGAATGAGTTGTTCTTCCTTGCATTGAACTGACACGAGATCTCTAGCTTTTCACCCAGACACATCGCCTGTGGCAGAATAATGGTTTGATCGCTATGGTGTCTTTCACAGACAGTTGTAGCATGTTGTCAGTTTGCTTTTTGTGCTTTTTATCTCATGGCACTGCCACAGGAAAGCAGAAAAGTTATCACTCAGGCCTGAGGAAAAAAAATAACCCTGCCTAATAAACCCTCAAGTTTCTGTTGCTTTCATTTCATCTCTGAGAGCATTTTTTCATTCTGACCATGATCAGACTGAACACTCACAAAAGTAGCAACAGCACTTCCTACAAAGGTCATTTGAACAGAAGGTTAAAAAGCAGGACTCTATTGACTCGGGGGTTTTTATCTGTATTGACTTGTCTGGTTTGGTGCCAGCTCAATATTCAAAGGAAGAAGCGATTCTTGTCCTAAGGAATTTTTGCAAACAAAACTTAAAATGAGCATTTCTGTGTGTGAGCTTCTGTGCAATAGAAAAAGTCTGTTTCTGTAGACTTTTCTGGCTTGAAACATCATCAGGGCTGGTTAGAAATAAAACAAGATATCTGATATTACTCCTTATGCTGGTTCTTTGGGAAGCAGTCTCACTTCAGTTTTTGTCTGGGTTTTGGTCCAAAACAAGCTGGCTGGACACGTCTCTCATTGTAATAATTCACCTGCAATTTCCCTTTTCTTCATTTAATGAAGTTGAAATCACAATATTGTTCTTGAATGCATAGACCTCCTGGGTAGCGAATCTCTGCTGAGTTTCCATGTACTTGCTTGGTAACTAACACTTACTTACCAGGCTGTAATATCATTTGCTTATCTTGCCTTTTTTGGCTTCAGAAGCAAATAGCATAAAACCAGATTGGCTTGACTGAGGGAGGCTGTTTTGATGCCAGTCTAGAAATCAGCTTTGGCTGCTGCTTGCCTGCAGATGTTTGTCTAGGTGAGAGGCTTGAAGTTCTCTCTTCCTCTGAGAGCCTCACAGGACTTTTTCTCAGGTGGGCTCAAATAAGTCAGTAGAGGTTTCACAGTTTGGGATGCTTTATCATCCTGCAATTCTGAGCACCGTCAGGGGTTGCCAGGTTCACAGGCAGCAAGTTTCCTACCAAGCAGTAGTTGCTAAGGGGGTCCCACAACTTGCTGTGTTCAGGAAAGGAGAAACCACACTTTGTCCTGTATTCCCTGCGGTGTGGTGTAGCCACCTCAGCGTGGCCGTAAGTAACCATCAATCCGGCCTGGGATTTTAAAGGTCATTTTCATCCCTTCTGGATGACAGAGGTTAGCCTGCTAAACTAATTGCACAGAAAAGCTGCTCTCTGAGTTAGGTGTTCTGTAAGCGGGTCTCTGACATCACAAAGCATTGAAGGAGAAGGGGCAAGTCTAAAGCAGGGAAGTTGAACAACCCATCATATCCTTCCCTTAATTATAGGTTTGGATTGAGGTGTGTAGATACAAAGAAGAGATGATGAACTTCTCTTTTTAAAGGCAGGGATTAAAAACAGCTGCAGGTAGTCTTGGCTTTAAACATGACTGTCAGAATACCAGCCTGGTACTCAAACCATTCTCCATGTTTCAGTAGTCCAGGGAGAGCACCTGGTTTCCACCAGGATGCTGGTGCTCTGTCTACCTGTTTATATGAAGGGCTGCTTGTTTTCTTGGAATTACATACAATTGAATTTCAGATCTTCCAGGACTGGCATAAGACATTAATCCAGCTGCAAGTAACCAAAGGGAAACTAGAAATTCTGTAAAACACCTTCATATGATCATGTAGGAAGGATGGCAAATGTGTGCCAAGTATAGAGAACCAACGATAAGAAAGATCTACCTCTCAAGTGGCTGGAGATTTATGTGACCAAGATCATCACTGAAAGTCTACCCATCAGCTGCTGCACCCATTGTGAAGACCCTGGCCTGCCCTGTTCAGTCTGACAGTAATACTTTCAAGTTTGCCATCGCTATAGAGACCACGCAGGCAGCCTTTCAGACCAACACTGCCGCAAGGACAATTCTTGCAGTGTTCAAAATAAAGATATGGGTACGCACTGATACTCCTCATTTGAGCCTCTTAAAATACTCATATTTTCATCCAAGCTTTTGCAGTCCTGTTCCACTCCTCTGCTTACTGTAAATCAGAACTTTCTACCTCGCTGAAGCCTTGTATGGCATTCCCTGCTCTACGGGACAAACCGCAGAGTAATCTGTCATTTTTAAAGTCTGAAGTCAACGACTGCCTCTCTTGACAGTGACAGACTGGGATAAGAGCAGCGAGCAGACATTGATGTTGGGTACTTGTTAGTGGAGAGGGTTCCTTCTGCCAAGCGCAAATGAACACGTAGATCAGGCTTGGTTGCACAGAGCTGAAATCAAGTCAGCTCTCGCACCATTCAGCATCAGCCAAAATAAAATATTGCCCTGCTTTGGAGTGCTTGGGAACAACAGAGGGAGGAATCATACCCTGTAGAATAAGTGTTCTTCAGATCAGTTGCCCCACTTAGCGGCAAAGACACGGCTCCAATCCTTTATCCTCTCCTAACGATGCCCCCTGTGCCCTTCAAAAATCCTACAGTCTCTCAAAACCAGCATTACTCACATTAACAATAACTGTGTTTTAAAAGGCAACTGGTCTCCTGAATAAACTTTAAACCTGCACTAAAAAAAAAACTCACATAAATATTGTACAATAAAACATTTGCCGTACAAGCAAAAGGCTATCAAACACAAGAATTAGGGAAACATAGGCTTCAGTAATGACGCACGGCAATCCTGTTCCTGGTGCCTTTTTTTGTTGTTCCGGAAAAGCACTGTGGCTTTTCTTTGGGCACCTGGCTTCCTTTTAAAATAGTGGATGCTTAATTGAAATTTCAGATGGACAGAATTCCAACTCAGAACCACTTTTTGCTTCACTTTTCTCTCTCTCTGATACTTGAGAAAGACCCTTTTATTTCTCTCCTGCATTTGACAAGAAAAACTTGTTATACAGAAATGCAGACTACGATGGTGGCAGGCCTGCACCACATCAAACACCGTGGGACAGCACTTTGCATTTCTGTTCCAAACTTTTGAGAAAAATAAAATTAATAGAAAAGTTTTAAGGAATGTTTTGTCTTGAAATGTTTTTACCTGCAAATAAACAGGAAAACGAAGCCCAGTAAATTTGTGGGTTTTATTGGCAAAAGAGTATTTCTATGGAAAACATGAACTTAAATACTGCTTTTTTAATTCTGATCCACTTGATTCCACAGGAAATGCTCAACAAATTCAAACTGCCAGTACTTTTGCTGAAAAGCCACATAAAAAATAATGTAATAATTCAGTACAGAAGTGAATGTTGGTCTCTGGTACTTTGTACTTAAGACTATTATTGCCTCAGAAGGTAATATGTATTCTGGCATCCTGATGACATACTGCTGTCTTATGAAGAGGTCTGCAATGCTGAATTTTCCAAACTACTATAAACTTAATTACTTAATTATTCTAAGTGCTTATTCATAGCATCATTACTTTTAGTATTTGAGTCTGTAATTTCCCTCAGAATATGATTTGTTCCTTCCTAAATCATAAAAGTCAGGTCCGAATGTAATATTTGCCTTGTCAGCATATAGAAATTTCACTGTGTTTGCTCCGTGCGGAACACGCATTAAATCTTCACCGTTTAAAGTACATGAAAGAAACTTCGAAACCCTGCCTGAACTGGCAGGGAGCGGTGAGGAAGGAAGAGGATCCAGTCAAAGGAGAAGGTGGGGATGTGCGTGTCGGCCCAGGCATCTGAGCAGATTGAACAGCGTGGATGGAACCCACCGGCCAGGTAGGACGAGAAGCATGGATGTGTGTCTAGGTTTTCTTCCACGTTTCCATTTCTGCAGAAGGCCCGTGAATATTTGTGGTTATTCTTACTGAACGTGGGGGAGCGGATTTTTGCTCGCTGTAAATTCTTCCAGCTGAGGTTGCTTTGCCTTTTCAGTGCAAGGGATTTTACTCACCTGCAGAAACTTTAAGTTAAAATAACATATTCCCTTCCGTTGCCTCCTACTGCTGCAATGTGATTCGGAGAAAAGGTATAGTTGTAAGACAGTAGATAACACACCTTAACGGTAAGAAAATTTAAGTTAGATGGATCTTGGATTTTAATAGCAGAAGCTTACTTAATGCTGTGCAACAGCTGCTGGTGCATACAGTGAAGATATCCCTATGTTATTATGCATGTTGAATGTTAATATGGTATTTGCTTTTTTTTCTTCAACTCAATTTGCTTCCAATTTTTCTCTTCTTTTATATGATTTTTTTTTTTTTATAATTCTGTCAGGAAAGAAAAATCTTACTAGTTGCTAAGTAACTGTAGCAGTATTGCTGCAGATGTGTGATAAGTATATCTGCTTACTATGGTGGTCTGTATTTTTTAAATCAAAAACACCTTTAAGCAAAATAAACATGATATTGAAAGTAGTGGTGGCCTGATAAAAGATGATTTTGATTATCCAAAATATTTGCAGCCGTGTATACATTACATCAGCTGATATTAGGAAGGTTTTGGGAGGGCTGCCTTATTCTCGAGGGGGGTGTTTTAATAGTAGCAACATAGAAACACCTCTCCCATGAGATTTATACGCATCGGACATGATATAAAGGCACTCTTATCGCACATGGCTGTGGCTGAGGTGGGAGACACTTCCTTCACGGCATATTCATGCTAAAACAGAATAGGCCAGAAGCTGCAAGATCACGGAATCTGATTTTTATCAGTTTCTATAAACATTTCTAGGTCGATCACGAGTCTGAAAGCTGATCTAATATTTCTGCCTATGGAGACTGGCGAGTCGCCCTTTGCTTTTGTCAGTACGGCATTCCAGGGCTTTAGCAGAAGTTTTATGGGAACATAAATGGTGGTTTTCATGGAAAAATTAAATCTCTTGACTTATTTGCGTGCCTCCTCGCACACAGTGTCTATGTTATTTGAGTGCCACAGTCGTCCTTTCTGAATTCATTTCCCTGGGCACTGCAGAACCCCTCGGGCTCTTGGAAGTCAGGAATCTCACCCGTTTCAGGTCACCCCTTGGCAGATGCAGTTGTTCACTGACTGGTCCATATGAGAGCTAACAGCAACCTCAGTTGCTCCCCCGTGTAAGAGAACAGTGCTGTTGCGTGTGAAGTACAAGAGTGGAAATTGTTAAAATCGATCGTTCATTTGGAGGGAAAATATCTTATGTGACGGTGAATGATGGCTCAACTGAGAGATCTCATTTTAACGTTTACTAATCTGTGTGTTTGGCTTTGTACCCATAACAGGATTTTAATGCAGATTTTTAACTGTATTTATATGTGTAGACAGACTCTCCTCGTAGTGTAGAAGGAACAGAAGAGTCATAATTGGTGACATTATTCAAAACTAATACATGCCATTTTAAAGATGTGGATATTATGTTAATATTTAATTTATTGTAGAGAGGTTAGGAGGGCTCAATTTATTTGGGTTTTTCTGTATTCAGTTTAATCAAATGTGTCCGTTAAGTGTAGGATGTGGCATTTGAATTCTTTTAAGGTGTGCTTGTAGGAGATTGATTTTTTCCTGTGTTTGTAGAGAGTGAAGGAGTTTGCCCGTGTAATCTCCAAAAAGGTCAAATCTTGACTTAATAAATGTATGATTCAGGAACATAAAGCTCATTCTTTAGGACATCACATTAATATTTATTGGGGTCTGGACACTACAAAGACCTGCTAATTAGCTGCAGAGTGTTTTGTGTATTGGTTAAACTGTCTTAAACCCAGTTTTGCTCGAGAGGGATTAAAATTGCTCCAATTATGATAAATCTGCTAAACTGGGGACTCATATTCCCATGAATTCCTATGGCTCAGATTAGCGTGCAGGTACATCTTTCTGCCATGAATAACAGCTGGTGGTAGTTGACATTTTTAAGAAATTCAGCGAAGAATATTTCCAAGGAAAACCATCCTCTGTTGCAGTACTGCTTAGGTGAAGGAGGATGTCTATTTATTGTGCAAGGCAGTACGGTACAAACACCGCTAGGCTGAACCGAGCCTGTAAATTCACAAGACTCAGTCTGGATGTGGCCCAGAAGGAGTACAGCTGTATTTGCATAGTGCCAGCCCTAATCAAATATACTCTGCTTCTGGACTCCATTTGGTTGTTTCTCAAACACCTTTGATTACAAAGTTAGCGGGTTGGAAAAGATAAGATCAGATAAAGCAAGCACTAATCTCAGAATTTTTCAAAGAGGGAAAGAGAATGTATGCTGCGTGACAGTTAAAAAAAGACTTTATGCTCTGGTAGAACATTCCTAGAATAAGTGGGCTTAAGAAACACTTGCAATTAAAATCTCATTCCTTCTGTTGAGGGAAGTAGCAATAGAGTCAAAACTGGATTGAAAAAATAGAGGTGGAAAGGACTTCAAAAAGAATCATATGGCACAGAGGGACGCTAATCATATTATATTTTTTCTTAAAGACGTGTGGAGAATACTGTTCACAAGCCATTAGAAGGTGCAAAGCAATGAGGGATGAGCGTATGCTTTGTCAGCCCAGGATGCCCCAGCTGATCCTGCTTCTTGGCATTGTGAGTGTTGATACAGATCGAGGTGGGGAGGATGGGGAGGAGGCAGGCTCATATCTTGCTGGAGCGAGGGAAGGAAAGTAAGCTCTTACGTATGTTTGAGGAAATTGAAGAGAATGCACTCATATATTAGACCAGCTTAAATCCTGGAGGCACCTTCTGGACCAGTCAGTAAGAGAAAAGTATTAATGTAGCTTAGCTGACCTTAAATCAACATAAATTCCTTTGTTTTCATAGAGTGATTCAGCTGAAGATCTTTGCAGCTCTGCATGCTATTGTCAACCCTGTGGTAATTCTGGAGGGATGGTGGGATTTGAAAAAACTACTTGGATACAGCTGTTGGAATCTTAACTCCTGTAATTTTTATTTGTTTGGGTTTCCTTCCGACAGGTATTATTCTAAAATAGAAAAATATTATTTCATAAAACCTCATTTAAGACCCACGCCCCGAACTTTCAGGACTCTTGGCTTTCAGTGAAAGGCACAATAATGGGCAGAGAGCAAACCGTCTGCATAAACTATTCACCCAAAACTCCTGATAGGGTAAAACCACAGAGAATAAAGTGCTCTCTGGTCTTAGTTATTGGCACACAGGGAAAAGTCAGCCATCAGAAAGCTTCATTTGCATCCGCTTTCATCTCAGCACTTCCCCACCGATGAGTAACAGGAAGCAAATTAGAAACTAGTTTGGATAGTGAAGCTGAACTTCATGTAATTGAGTTCAGCTTGGAGTGCTTCTTCAGACGGACTCTCCAAATAAAGTGAAGGTTCTTCCGGAAGCTGAAGAGAGTGTTGGCAAATTTTGATTAGCTCCTTGAGGGTCTCCTTTTTCCCAGAGCTGAAATAGCCACCGTTAGCTGAACCGAAGGGCAGGGTGGGGCAGTGCTCCCAAGGGGCTGAAGCTTCTCTGTGAGCCCTCTTGGTTCTACACCATGAAAACCATACAACAGCTGGAGAAGCGCTGGCTAACAGCACGTGCGCCTGCTGCGTGCTCTTCCCAGTGACTGAGGAATCAAAATAATGAACTACTTCTAAAACCCGCTTGAGGGACTGTATTATCTATCACCATAAACGCGTTGCTGGGGGCGGTGTTCAGATTGAAGCTGTGTTTCTCTAATAATGATAATCTCTCTCTTCCCACCACCAAGAATCCAGTGCTTGGAAGGGGGAAATGATTTTTAAGGGCTCTCAGGGGTTATATTTAGTGGTTTCAGAAATTCTGACTGAGGGCTTGAACTAAAGATACACACTAAGAACTCTGAAATACATCGAACTGGTCTTTTTCTGATTATTCCAATCAGCTAAGAGAGAGCTTATGCAATTTGAAGCTTGTATTTCTTGCTAACACATGTTCACACACACAAAGGCATTCTGTTGAATTGTATCCAGAAAATTAATTATTCTTCAGTAGGATTTTGGCTTTCTCTGAGGACAGCATCTACTTTTTTGCATTAAAGAAATCTTTTGTCTTTGTTTAACAAATAGGTGCAGTGGGGAAATACTTGCCTAGGAAATTCCTAGAGGGGATAAGATGCACAAAGATCTTGATGCTGCAGTCCAAGATAAATAGGACACTGTAATACTCTTAGCAAATGAAAATGCAAATCACAGAAAAGTAGAGGAGAAAAAAATATATTCCTTGGCCCGAACATTCCGAGAAAGGGAGTTGGACTGGGAAGTGTCTGACAAGCACATTATTTGCAGTCTCCTGCTAATTGAGCGTTATCTGAATTGCTTGCGGCTGTCATTCCACGATCAAATGTATTTGTAGAAATGCCAGTAGTTTCAGAGAGATGATGCACTTACCAGAAAAAATTATAAGCACTAAATGTTTACTGATAGAACAGGTGTCCAGGAGGACTCGCTGGACTCGATGATCTCAAAGGTCTTTTCCAGCCTTGTTATACTGCGATATTGTGACTCCTTGTGCTTATCAGGAGTCTGTCCTTAAAGTCTAATCAGTGTGGTTCTAATTTATTAGCTACAGCTAAAGAATCTAATTGGGATTTTCTTTCTTTGTATATGTGAGTTCAAGTTGTCGGCACCCTTGGCCTCTCCACCACCTAACAACAAACTACCATCTCGGCAATGAGGTGTAGGTGGGGCCAATGCAGAAAGGTAGCTGGCAAAGAAGGAAATATTCTTGAAAGAAATCAAAAAGCAGGCATACAACTCCACGAGACTTAGGAAGTAGGGAAAATAAAATAAAATAAAATAAAATAAAATAAAATTAAATTAAATTAAAATAAAATAAAATACAAAATATAAAATAAAGCAAAGTGAGGGAAGAAGAGATGTGGAAATAATAAAGTAAGAAATTTGAGAAAAATGTAGAAAGAAAGAGGAATGGGAGAGAAAGAAATAATGGTTGTGCAATAGAGGAAAAGTTTGGATTGTAGAGGGGCAAATACAGTTATGCAGAGGACAAATAGAGAATGATATGGTGAACGATACTAACATAAGGGAAAAATGAGAAAATGAAAACAAATTAGCAACAAATTTGAATTACAAACTAATAAAAGGCATAACTACCACTGTGTTCAATGAATGCTTCATACTATTTGTCTTGGGCTTTCTCATGAAACTATATTATCATAAACCATGAAGTCTGATGTGGCATTGATGCACAACGATGTGGATCTCCGTAAGCTGAAGCTCCATGGAACCAAAATGAAAAATGTCTGCCAGCAAGCAGGTGTTTTGCCATGTTGTGATCCTCAAATACAGCTTGAGGGTGCAAAGCTAGATTTCAGATGCCCCCAAAAGCATTTCTCTCTCTTTAGCTGTCTTTGGTTGATGCTAAATCACAGATATGTGACAAATGTATGTCTGAAGGACCCTTACAAAATAACTACAGTTCTGTAATTCATACTTTTAGTTAGCAGATACAGTTTAATAAGTCTTCTGGCACATAGGATTTTACTCCTTGTAGGTTGTAGGAAAATCTTCTCTAGCTTTCTAACCCTTTAAATTACATAGAAATATACATTCATGTTTATTTTCAACTACAGATCATTTAATTTCCACAATTTCTCCTTTTGGGAAAACAGCATTTTATGGAGACGGAGCAATACAAATGACTGCATTCAATAAATTCCTTTTCTAGTTCCTATTGTATGGATACTCCGTAGGTCTTTTGAATACCAAAACTCCAAATAATCCAGATTCTCCAAAATTGGATTTGTGTTGAGGCATCCAGCTGCTGGCAGTGCCTCTTGCCAGCTGTCAAACCCCGTGATACCTCATATACCTTGTGATGCTTTTGCCATGGATTATTGATTGGGCACCGAGGTCAGCAGAGCATCGGTGAGTCTGTCCCTGCCTTGGGTTACAGCTGCCCGCAGACACGACGGTACTCACGCGCCCGCTCCAGCTGTACCAGTGTGACTCCGTTTTCAAAAGCGTTAAGCACTGCAGAAGCACAAGGAGAATAACTGAAGTCCCGTGGGCATTTGAGATAGTTCAGCTCCACCCCGTACCGTGAAGACTGCCAAGCTTTATGTGTTATGAGACAAGGAGAAAATATTGTTTGGACAGAGCAGGGGGGGGGAGAGAGAAATAGATCAAAAGCCACACTCGACACGTAGCACCTTTTCAAAGTGCTGATTAGCAGTTTGTGTTCAGACACGAATCTGAGGCTTTGGGACTGAGAGGGTATTTTCAGATCTGCTCTTTTCAAGCTGTGGAGGAGCGTGAGGATGTGGGGAAGAGGACTTTGTTACTGACTGCCTTGCTCTTCTACTTTCCAGAGTGCTAATCTGGCAGGCTTGAACACCTTAAGAGACATATGGATACCAAGTTTAAGGTAGCAGAGGATCAAAAAAGGGAGTGACTTGAGTCAACAGGGTTATTTTCCCCCTGAATTATGGGCTCATTCATTTACATGGTCTCATAAATGAGGTTTCTTTTAGGTATTGTCATCTCACCCTTGAAGACTCCCAGCAGGTACTGTTGGTGTGGAGTCGTTTGGAAGATGATTTCTATCACAGGTTTACACAGACAAATTCAATAATATAAAAACCCCAGCAGAAACTGCTGTGTGCAGCTCTACGTGCTTTAGGCAATCCCAGAAGAACAGTGCTGCTTAGGAGCTGCTATGGATGTAAACATCTCCCAGACAATGGGAAATTTCTCCCTTTCTGGAGTTGTCATATCTCATAAAACTCAGACAAACCATATATAAAAATATAAATATATAAAAATATAAATATATAAAAATAAAATAGAAAATATTTTATATTTTTATATAATTATATAAAATAAATATAAAAAAACAAAGCCGCATAAGTGGGAATGGTTTCGAAAGTGCAAATGGGTAGCAGTTTTTTGAGCGTCAGTAAGAATGAGAGAATGAAGTTGTTTCTGTCTTCACTGTTGGTGAATACCGTGAGAAGCAGATAAAAACTTAAAATCTGACAGAACTTTGAGTGTTATCTTGAAATGAAAAGACACGGTATAACCACTTTGGAACCAGTGATGGATCACAATTCGCTCACTGCAGCAACTATAAATAAATAAATAAATAAACAAACAAACAAACAGCAACCAAAAACACCCAGAAAAGAAAGGGTCTAGTGCAACATGTGTCCTGAAGCCCAGGATGCTTTTAATCACAAAGGAATACACACACAAGTCGTCTTAAAAGGAACGGCCCTGTTCATATAAACACAGAGGAAAGCGTTCTTTACAAGAAATGAAATGTAATGATAAACTCTGCTGACTATTATGACCAAAATGACTTCTTAATCTACGCCACAGTTGATGTTTATATGAGGTGTCATTCAGCCATTTATTTTATCTTCTCTTTTTCTGTTTCAGGAAAGAATCGGGCAGATCAGCTACAATTTCCTCTCATTTCAGACAAATGCAGTGCTGATGGCTGTGGCCTGAAAGGAGGAGAAGCCCTCCTGCCAGAAAAAGGAGGAAGACTCTGTTGACATCTGGCAGCAGGAGAGGAACAAAAGGTCTGCTAGTTTGATGCTGGTGTTACAGGTGAGATATTTCTCTTTGTAATAAGCAGACATGTAATAATGTGAGTGAAATTGTGTCGTTGCAATACCGAGTGTACACCTGGGCAAATCAGCTCACGTAAATATGATTTGGGGTGCAAAATTGATTTGGTTATAGACTGACAAGGCAGGACAAGAATTCTATTTAATGTCTGCTTTGAGCAGCAAAGACCCCTGTGCAGCCCGGCGTGTCACACATGCTTTTGCTGGAGGGCAGAAGGAACTGAGGAGCAGGCACTCCTAGCACAGCTGCAGTGTTTACTCACATGAGCTTGGAGCTGCAAAGGCCCTTTGGACCAAGCGGGCAGCC
Source organism: Neomorphus geoffroyi (assembly GCA_033558235.1). NCBI lineage: Eukaryota > Metazoa > Chordata > Aves > Cuculiformes > Neomorphidae > Neomorphus > Neomorphus geoffroyi. Next base: position 38,899,539 of record JAUMJM010000027.1, read on the forward strand.
AAGGCAAATGGCTGGAGGTGCCAACAGAGGCAGCAAATGACGATCGGCATCGGCTCCTCAGCAGTACAGGCAATACATCCCTTCAACCTGACAGCCATAACCGGCAAGATTGACGTGTTACTATGGGATGAGAAAACCAGTCACAGGACCCAGCACAAGAGATGAAAGAGAAGGACTATACATTATATACTTAAGCTTCTGAAAAGGAATGGTTATATGTTATTTACTACCCTACCTCGCTGTTACTTCTTCCTCCATCCCCCTTCAGTGAAATATTGTTCTAATAGTTGAGTTTATTTGTCATTTACAAGTGGCAATTATTAGCTTACTTCATTTTATATTTCCAGCTTTCAGAATAGATATTTAAGCTGGTGTTTATAAGAAACTCCTGAAGTTTGAACCCAGCCCTTCTCGCTGTCAGTAAAAGCCTGAGAGTAGGGCTGTATTTCCCCCATCTTCACAATACATATGGTATTTCCTGAAATATTTTGCAGTTAATGTTTGGATATTAAACTTTAATAAATACTCAGAGAAGTGTGAGAAGTTCCACATGCTGACAAGTACTTCCATATTCTGCTGGGCATCATTGTATCTTCAAACTTGTTCTTATTTAAATTATATGTGCTGATACCGCTTTTCTTACTACAGCTTGAATAATAAATATAAGGTCATCAGTCACTTTGCAATCGTTTAAAGCACCCAGCGTTATGTTAAATGTCATGGCCATACTCAAAAGAGTGGTTTGTCTTTCAGTGACAGCTAGAATGAGGCACCAGAAAGACACCGAGTGATTGGCAACCTAAGATCGACTTGTGTGAGCAGGCTGCATTGTTCCCACCTTCCTCCCTGTGCAGTCAGAGATGCAATTGGTAAAGGTGCTCATAATATGCCTTCCTCAGTCTAAGTGTGGGTGCTTGGCAGGGTGTTCTTCACAGGGACCCGTGATGGCTTTGAGATGTTTTCTTGCTCTTGCTTTGAAATGCTCTGGAGTTACTCATTTTGACACATAAGGCTCGACTCGTTTGTTCCAACTTTCCTTTAAAGAGAAGGAAAAAAGCATGAAATATAGGCTCCTGTGACTACCCTGGATACGAGCTATTGCTTGTGAGAGAAATTGCTGAACAGATGATTGCATTTTCATTTTTGTAGTCTGAAATGGCTGATGGGACATTCAGGTATGATACTTAAGTTCTTTAAACTGTGTTAAATTTTAAGAAAATATTTGCAAGTTAACAGAAGTTACTGGTATCATCAAAACATTATATATAATAGAATTGCCTGGTTGGAAAATACCTTCAAAATCACTGAGTCCAACCACACCTGTTCACATCCCTGAGAAACTCATCCACCTGTCTTTTAAACACCTCCAGGGATGGCGACTCCACCCCCTCCCTGGGCAGCTGTGCCAATCCCTGACCACTCTTTCAGTGAAGAAATTCTTCCCAATGTCCAGTCTAAACCTCCCCTGGTGCAACTTGTGGCCATTTCCTCTCGTCCCATCACTGTCACTTGTGAGAGGAGCCCAGCACCCACCCCGTCACAGCCTCCTGTCAGGCAGTTGTAGACAGTGATGAGGTCTCCCCTCAGCCTCCTCTTCTCCAGGCTAAACACCCCCAGTTCCCTCAGTCTCTCCTCGTAGCACTTGTTCTCCAGCCCCTCCCCAGCCTCATTGACTTCTCTGGATGCGCTCCAGCCCCTCAATGTCCTTCTTGGAGTGAAGGGCCCAGAACTGACCCCAGCACTCGAGGTGTGGCCTCAGCAGCGCTGGACACAGGGGCACAATCACTTCCCTGCTCCTGCTGGCCACGCTGGGGCTGACACAAGCCAAGGTGCCATTGGCCCTCTTGGCCAGCTGGGCACACTGCTGGCTCCTGTTCAGCCACTGTCAGCCAACACCCCCAGGTCCTTCTCCGCCAGGCAGCTCTCCAGCCACTCTTCCCCAAGTCTGTAACGCTGCTCGGGGCTGTTGTGTCCCAAGTGCAGGACCTGGCACCTGGCCTTGTGGAACCTCATCCCATTGGTCTCAGCCCATCGATCCAGCCTGTCCAGATCCCCCTGCAGAGCCTCCCTTCCTTCAAGCACATCCACACTTCAGCAAGCTTGGTGTCATCTGCAAGCTCACTTAAGGGTGCATTTGATCCCTTCATCGAGATCGTTGATCAAGGTATTGAACAGGACTGGACCCAACACTGAGCCCTGGGTAACACCACTCGTGACCGGTTTCCAATTGGATTTGACTCCATTTACCACAACCCTTTGTGCCCGGCCATCCAGCCAGTTTTTAACACAGCAGGGGCTGTGCCTGTCCACGCTGATGGCAGCCAGTTTCTCCAGCAGAATGCGGTGAGAAACGGTGTCAAAGGCTTTGCTGAAGTCCAGGTACAGCACATCCACAGCCTTTCCCTCATCCACTAAACAGGTAACCTTGTCATAGCAGGAGATCAGGTTGGTCTGGCAGGACCTGCCTTTGGTGAACCCATGTTGACGGGGCCTGATCACCCGGTTGTCCCGCGTGTGCTGTGCGATAGCACTCAAGATGATCTGCTCCATGACCTTCCCTGGTACTGAGGTCAGACTGACAGGTTTGTAGTTCCTCAGATCCTTCCTCCGACCCTTCTTGTAAAAGGGTGTAACATTTGCCAGTCTCCAGTCAAGCAGCACTTCCCCAGTCAGCCAGGAGTGCTGGTAGGTGATGGCAAGGGGTTTGGTGAGGACCTATGCCAGCTCCCTTAATACCCTTGGGTATTAGTTATGATTATAAAAAATTAGTTATGATTATAAAAAGATACTGCAGCCAGCATTGGCTTGGCTTTTATTTTTCATTATTTTAAATATTCATGACTTACTGTGTTAGTAATATGTGAAAATATACCTTGTTCTTTCTTAGAAAGGCAAATTTTCCCTTAACACTCCTATCTGTAGGCTCTGCCTACTCTACATGTGGACCCTGACATATAAACCTCACGTTGTGGTTTTCAGGGTACTAATCTCATAGCAGAGAATACTCAGATCACCATAATTTCCTGACCCATTTTCCAATGTCAAAGTTTCTAAGTAATCACCTGTTACTTCAAATAATATAAAAATAGCATGTCATTACCATTAAGCACCGACCGCAAGGATTTAATTTTAAACCATTTCTCCTTCCCCTGACTGAAGAAATGCCTCTGCATCATTTTTAACCTTTCATCAGCATAATTGCTAAATAATTAACAATGGTTAAATGACGAGAACCTGAGAGACTGGAAAATTATTACTGAATTAAGTATTTCACTGGAGCAATGACCTATATGAATGTTTCAAAATAAAAGCAATGTATATTCAATAGCAGCAGCAGCACGAATTCTTTGTACGTGCTAGATCTTCTCATAGATGTGCCTTAGCCACTTAGAGATCTAAAGACCTATCTCACTGTATAGAACCAGTTGTGTGCTGAGGCTGAGCTCTGCTTCTCCGAGGTTATTTCATATTCATATTCATATTCTGCAGTGCCTTCGTTCCCACTAATTGGAATTACTTGTTCCACAGAATGAGCCGTGGCAAGCAACAATATAATCTCTATAATCTGTAATATAAGATCTATCTCTAATATAATCTCTAATATAAACTCTATAATCTCTTTCTATTTTTGTAGCAGCTTTTCTCCTTGCTTCTGTTAGTTGCGCTGATTAAAACGCCGAGATTTCCTGCGGTTTTTCCACTTTTCTCATTAAGCTCCAGCGCTGATTTTGGCTGTCCCTTTTAAACACGCTTTAGGAGCTGATAATCGTCAGCCTCCCCGTCCTTGTCCCATCTCTGTGAGTCACTGGGCTTTACTCACCCTCCTTTGTCTCCTAAATTGGCTGCGTTTAGAAACCACCCACAGACCTGCTGGGATCCTGATGACCTGCTAATCCAGGTGCCATCAACACGTGGGGCCGCACGTCCCCTCGTGTCCTTTGTTCCAGCCCCTCCCATTCATTCTCCACTCTTCTCAATCCGAGCGTTTTTACTACAACTCTGCATAACAAGGGCAGGAAGGCGGGGAGGGGCTGGAGGGGGTGGAGAGCAGGGGTAGGAGAAACCATGGGAGCATGACGTGCACGGCATAAATCTGTCAGAAGCCTGGCTGCTACCTACACGAATTTATTCCCCCCTCCCCCTGTTTTTTTAAATTCTGAAGGCTTTTTAGTGTACATAGCGTTATGGCAACACTGTTAGGACTCCCAAATCAAGACTCTGCCTACGGATCTTCTTCAGATCCTTCTCAAGTTCATCCTTTTCGTCGGTAAATTTGTCTTCCCAATAGTTTTTGGAAAAATCATGGAAAGTTCTCTGCGGGTTTGACTCCCAGTTCGAGGGCGCGGATGTATCTTATATCCAATCACATACCTGCACCTCCCCGTTCCGTAATATTCTTCTTTTCCCTCAGTGGTGGATGTGATTCTGCCGCCAGTGGCTGATGTAACTACTCTTTGAGTTGCAATTCCTTCGATTTCACCTCTCAATAGCCACTTCTTTCTTTCTGCGTGCTTTCATCTGCTGCTGTGCCGCTCTTCTTGAGTCAAAGTTTATTTAAGTTTTTTTGGCTGAGGTTTTGAGGGAAGTGGTGGCAGAGAGCTGCCTTTGTTTTGTTTTTCTGTTACAGTTTCCAAGGTACGCAGTTTGCTGAATTACCAGTTGTATCTATACAACCCTAATGACCCTTCACTCCCATCACTTTATTTATCCCCCTGAGCTGTTTAAATCAGGGGCACCTGGCTCGAAACAAAGGCAAGTGGCTGGCTGAGTGTTTTCACGAATAAAAGTAATGTGTCTATTGCTTCAGCTATATCCCCACCACTTCCTCCTGGAGTATTTAGCACAAGGGTGTTCAGGAGGTTTTGGCTTTGTTAAACACCTGCTCAGAAAAATCTGTTGAGCAGCGGAGGCCACGGGAGTACAGCAGCCCACCAGCGCTCGCTTTTGAAAGCGCTGGGCTAACGCTAGTACAGCAGTTGTGATCCTCTCTCAAAGTGCTCGACATGCAAATTTTAATCAATGCCACTTCCTCATAAATCAGTCCCTCCAGCTTCCTAATTATCAGCGCCAGGCTCTGAATTGTCATTACACATCTCATATTGAGGGCTAGATTGAAAGTGATATCTTCCTGTGCTGCACAGGAAAGGATTTAGCGCTTTGCTGCTCCGTCAGGGACCTGAGCGTACAACATGAAGCTGATTAGCACGACTTCCACTCTGCACAGAGTTCCACCACCACAGCTTTCCTATTGAAAAGCTACTTATTTTTTGTTGCCCTTTAAAACAAACCCCCAACCCTCCCCACAAAACCCAAACCCTACTGCAATACTGTCATTTATAACTATTTTTTTTTAAAAAAAATGCCTAATGCCAACATCAGGTTTATTTTTTTACGTCGTTCATAAACAACGTGACTAGATTTTCGCAGCCTCCTGCTTTTTCTGAACAACTGAAACCCTCTAAATCAATAAAAAGAAAGTGAATTTTCACTGGAATGGCTGACGCTCTAAGCTTTCAAACCCACTGTGAAATAATTTCCCTCTCTAGTAAAATAGAGGTGAAATTCATTGGCAAACAAGTGCGTGTTCTGTTTTGTTATGTGTAAATAGAATAAAAAAGGAAGTATGATTCCTATATTATAATTATTTGAAAAAATAATTGTGTGCAACCTGTTTCCATTACGAATAAGCAGAGTTTATTTATTGATTTAATAAGGTAAAAATAATCATATGCTATTATTAGGTTGCTTAGTTTCCTTGTTATACCTTACTACTACATATATAATTTAATATTTCTAGTGTTTATTGTTAATAAAATAATGAATAAAAATTAGAATATTATTATATTTTTAAATTATTACATTTATAAATATTATTATATTTTAAAATATTATTATATTTAAAAGTACAATCCTTTTACTGCACCAAACAGTAAACATTTTGCACATTTTAGAATACTTATTTTTGATTCCTTAAATGGAAAGTCTTAAAGACATCTTTTGCAAAGCGAAGAGAAAAATCTTTCCTTTTGCATTTAAACTTGAAATTAGAAAACCAGATTATACTTCTAAAAAAATTGTATAAAAGCTCAGCACTCAGGATACTGTAGTTTATTAAAGACTTTTGAAGGCATGGTCTGCCAGGGAAGCCTACAAATGTTATTGAAAATAATGCATAGGGGCCAATGATAAAAAAAGGATATTATGAACATACAGAACAAAAAACTTGAAATATTGAGGCATAATCTAGATTAAACTCAAATACAATGTGTTATTTACCAAGGACAACAACAAAAACCCTCGGAGTTTTGTTTGCTTTCTGTTTTGCTTTGCTGCTGATTAGCTACTGCAAACGTTTAAAACTGCATATCTGTGTTGTGCTTCATGAGAGAAACAACAAAACTATGTGCATTTTCAGTTATGATCTGGAATGTATCTTGCACGCTCTGGCTGTGGGAGATAAATGGCCTTTGTTAGGAGCAACTTTGGTCTTGACTCTAATGTCTGCTTTACTAAACAGAGATCCAAAGACCGGTTTGTCAGTTTGACTCATCTTTCATGCAGCTAAAAGCTCAATGTGCTGTTTCAAAAGCCTTCCGGTAATTAGTAATTTGATTTTTAAATCTTTTGGATCTTACATGGCTTATAGGTGATCCAAAGTCCAGACCACAGTCCTGCCACTGAAGCTTACAGAAATGTTTGAAAAGAATAGTTGATAGTGGCTACTCATACAGATCCAATTACAAAATTTGCACTCCAGTGCAAAAATACGTTTAATCCTACAGGTATTTTACTGAAACAAGCTACTTCATATACATGAGGAGTCACCTTGAATTATAAATACAAGAGCACTAATTATGATGAGTAAAATTGGAACAAAAATTATGAAAAGGCTTTTCTTCCCGTTCTATAAAAAATGGTTTAATTTCTTACATTGGGTGAACAATTAAAAATAATGAAGGAAGAAGTAATATGGAACTGCTTGACGAATCTCTGCACAGCTTACAGATTCTGATTGATCTCAAAACTTTTCTGTATTACTAAATATCACACCGCATGTGTAACGTACTGCATGCTGCCAGAGGCTGACACACGTTCAAGGACTGGAATATTGGAAGGCCCTTGAACTTTGCTGGTTCCACTCGAGTGGAAGCCACTTGAAGAAATTCACAGCAGCAACTTAGAAAACTCTGATTAGTCAACTTTGTTGGACAAAATGTTTGATGAGAGGACTGGTGAAGTCAGGGATTGATACCAGGAAAGACAAGAAGGACTGACTGACTACTCAGAGGGAAAGGCACGTGTGACTTAACAAGGGGGGTTTACTTTTCAGCTCAAGGTAGGGTTTGATGAATACTTCCTTTGGCTGAATCGACTCTGCAGGGAAAGTTAGTTTTCATCTTAACCAGTTCTCCAGCCCGGCTCACTGTGTAGCTGTGCAAATAAAAGGGCACCACGGAAAGGCAGTGGCGAGAGGGGCAGGCGCAGGCGCAGATGAAGATACGGCTTATCAAGTCTGGCCTGAGATGACCAGTCATGAAAGAGAGCCTGCCTGTAGGTGGAAGGATGGAGAAACACATGCCATCTTCCAGGTGACAGAGGCACGGGTAGAAAAGCAGTGTGGGTGCGGTGAGAGAGTTTTGAGCTAAACCCAAACCACATTTAGCGCAGGGAGGAAACCAAAACGAGACATGCGTAACAGTGATTATACCATTAACCAAAGGCAAAGCTGCAAAGACTATTTAATTCCCTTATGGCAGGGGTGTCAAACTCACGGCTCCCGCCGTTCTCCTGCTCCTGCAGCCTAACGCGCATCACACACACTGCACCCGTGACTGGTGCGATGGCAGGAGTGCAGGGGCAAGGAGCTGGGCGCTGCAGCCAGGTAGAAACAAGGTGCCAGGCCAGATTCAGCCCACGGGCCACGAGTTTGACATCCCTGCCTTATGGCATGACATTGAAATATGCTTATGAATTTTAAGCAGGAAGGTTCACTATGACAGTTTGCTGCAATATCAAGATACAGAAAACTCAATTGTTTCTTGCCAGTCCTGAGAATTCTAACTTTCTATAGCTTTTTTCCCCCCAATTTTAGTCTAGGTTCTTATAACACAGGGATGCATTAATATAGGGCAGCATATTATAAGCAAAATACTTGCTTTTAAAATAAAAAGGCAAAGAGTAGTCTGATTTCCATTGCTGATTTAACTACAGAACACACATATTTTACTTACGGATAAAGTATGAAAGATAGTCACAGTTTTGAAAAAAGAATTTAGGAGAAAAACGAATGAAACCCAATTATTTCATAAAATAATTGGTGTGACATGAACAGACACTTGGCAAAATGCTTAAATAAAGCAATCTCACAGCTTAACATTTATTGCATTGTTTCAAATGCATCAGCATTCCAAATATACTTCTGATTCAGTTCAACCAAACTTTTCAAAAATTCTGAAATGACAGCCTGTGTAGAAATAACAAAAATCAGTCATAGTATCAAACTCTCACCAAGCAATACATGCTCTAAAAAAGCACAGAGCTTGAAAAGCCCTAGTTCCAGATGGCCTTTTCATTAGGTACAAATTCTGCTTCCTCCTCCAACTCTAAACACAGTTTAGCAAAACCTGAAAAGGAATAGAATCACCACGGTTTGCTGAAAGATGCAAACATATGATGTTGCAAATAGCTTTTCCTTTTCTGTAGAGACTGAGAATAAATATAGCAGCTTGAATAGCTCACCATAAAAGGGTCTACAAACCACACAGATCAACTGGGGGGATTTGATGGATAGGTATAGACAGCCTATTGTGATAGTTGTGAGCCAGCTGTTGCGTACCCTGCACCGGTCTGCGGGAAGGAGTCCACCAAACTCCTGCCTCTCCAAAGCTAAACCAGTTAAATATTAGGAAATAACTAAAATTTAGCTCTTAGTGCTGAAAAAATAAGTAGATTTAAACACCTTTATAACCATTACAAGAAAGACAGTACTGAAGCAATAAGGTATGCAACTATATTTGGGTATAAGAAATCAACTTGTATACAATCAATATGACTACTTTTAAATTTCTTATTTAATGTAAGTACAGAAATATTTTCTCCCCTGCTATGCCCTATAAGTGGAGTTGTACACGTGTAGTTCATCTAGCTCTGTACTCCCTGAGATTTCTTTGCCTTTATCTATGTGCATCTGGGAGGTTTCCTTATAGTTTGTAGCGCTGAAAGTTTAATTCATGGTACATTGGGTTTTCAACTTGCTCACTGGCTCATGGGAAGGGTATGAAGAGTTTTAGTCATCTTTTATTTAGAAAGGATCATTTCCAAAGGTAAAATTTGCTACGAGTCTGTAAAGGGAGATTTTGTGTGCTTGGAGGTTTTTTTCTACCTACAGAATTTTCATGTTTTGTAAAATTCTGTTACACACAGTAACTCAGTGCATAATAATACTATTCCATAATAATGTTCAATAATATTTGTTTTTATATGAAAGTTTTTCACTGTTACCTTATTAAGTAAAAATTGTTGGATGATTTCATTCATCTCTGCCCTATTTTTCCCATCTCTCTCAGTATGAGCTGTTCTGAAACCATGTTCATGTACTAGAAGACAAAGTGCCAAGTACCTAATTTAGCACTCAACAGTTACATCCAAATTTCAGTCGTTGTGTAACACCAAATACTGTAAAAATGAAAAGCTTAAGAAATCTTTGCCTCAGACTAGAAAATTATCAGCACTTTGGATTAGACCGTATTATTTATATTCCATTTAAATAGTACCTCATTCTCAATGTGGCCTGAATGACTTTAATGACCTATTTGTAATATGTGTGACCCTCATAAATAAGATCACTATTGCAGCCTGATTGCCCATGGCTTCTGATGTATGTTTGCAGAAAAGTGGTACAGGAAGAGGTTTACAAAATACTTGTGCACTATGCAAAGCAACAACAGAACAGGGACAAATGAGTGGGGTTTTAAAACACCTCTGCGGATCAGAAACATGTGCAATGATTAGGCTCCTAGGGCTTTTGGACATGTTTGAATATCCTGGCCATTCTAAGATTTCAGAAGTATTTTAAAGTTAAGGATAAACCAAATTAGCTATATTGGCGACTACTCTTTCAAAACACATTGAAGTACACAACAGTTTTGACAAAGCAATGAGAAACTACCCCCGTACATTCCAAAATGTTTTACTTTTTAATTATAATTACAGATGTAATTCCTTTCTTTGGTAAAGTAGTTGAAATGAAGAATATTTCTGACCTGCAGGGTGAACAGTGAATACTGAGTAACCAAACACCGACTAAGACTGAACCTCTAAAACAAGCACTCTTCTACACCAAAGGTTACAATTGAAAGCTCCTAAATGCTTAATAAATGTAATAAAGTCAGGAAGCTTTAAGGACATCCATAGACTAGCAGGCACGGTGATAAATTTTAACCAGCTCAGCCACTTGCTCCTAAAAATGGCTTTTCTCTGAGAGTGAAGAGCTCTGGCTTATTGCCTCTAAAAATAGCTCATATTTCTTATCCTCTTTCAATTCACTGTTGCTAACAATGATTGTGATTAGAGTTAGTATATACCCTGGAAGCCAGCTGCTGTTTGTGAAGTTAGAAATCCAGGCCACGTGAAGAGCAACCTGTACAGAGAAGGTATTTAAAATCCATAACTGAGTAGTTCTTGTTACCGTAGAAAGATATTTTTTTATTTAGACACTACAGAAAAAAAGAGTTCTTGGGATACTCCTTTCAATTTATTCTTTCTCCAAACGATCCCCATTCTGACCCCTAGAAAAAAACTACCTAAGTTTTTTCTCAAGAACATGCTTGTTAACACCTTCTTGGATAGAACTGTGCTAAAATCTAGAATCGTCCAATAAGGGGAATGCACACAAAAAGTGTAAAGCAGTCTTTGTCTTCCCCTTTTCTAAGGCTTCACGAAGTAACAGCTACAATACAGGTCATCTGTTTCCTGATCTCTGACATACATTACCATCTAACTCCTCTATGCTGTTAACATTTTGCTATGCCTGCTAATAGTTCATTTTGAAGCTGGAAATTGAATGTAAATCCAATGCAAGCAAAAATGGTGGTGATACTGAATGTAGCTTCTTCTACAGGCTATTGTTAATAAACCCCATGGTCAAAGGGTGAGCAAGTTGCAGCGAGACATCAAGTAAGCAAGCCTCATTAGACTGGTTTTTCTCTTTTATTTTGGTGCAAGCAGAAGAAAGCAGCACAGAGCTGCAAATATGGTTCCAGGAGACAATTAGGTGCTTTGTACAGGAGTCATTCAAGAGGTGACCAAATATCAGCACTCTGTTACTTCATTGTCAACATTTCAGTCCTGTTTTTTCAGAGCTGTTATGCCTCATGTGATAACTAGTATGGTAAGTAGAGTTGTTCCTTCCTCAGCAAGCAGCACAGCAGTAATCCCTAATCGGATTGAGCTATCCGCCGACAGAGTATGCTGTAGACATCCCACCAAACCTGCTCAGTGGTGTGGCACGAGCACCTAACATGACAGGTAAGTTGGTTCTCATCTCTTCCCCCTGCACCACAAGCATGACCTGAGACATGCCCATCCCCACTCTGCTGTCGTGTACCTTCTGAATGAAGCTACAGAGACGGGATCAAGATCCACACCCTTGTTATTGTACAGGGACACTCAGGCCAGACCTTGTGAACCAATTTCCTGTGTAGAAAGGAAGACGTTCTCCCTGTATTACGGAGGCCTAAGGTCTATTACCAATCGGAAACCATTTATCTTTCCCAAGATGAAATAAATTTGCGAGGAAATCATATTCATATTTAGGCAACTTGGGCAGCAAGATACTGACTACAGAAAGTTTTGCTTCCCGTTAAGCATTTCTCAGGTAGCTACTCAGGCAATGAAACTTTTAGCCTTCTATTTTATTTTATTTTTTGCAAGAAAGCCCTTTTTCAGTAGGAAGGAAAGGACAAGTTATGAAGACTGTCTTTTATAGAAAGTAAAAAGCAATTAAACAAAGTAATAAAAGCCACTGCAGAGTTTGCTGCAGGACATACACTCTTAACAGCTTCTAGTATTTGGAAGGATATGATGAGATCAGGGTATGCTTTATTGTTTCTATCAGAGCACTAAGAAGCATATGGAAAAAAAAACCAAACCATCCCCCGAACTTTCTTCAGAATCTTGCAAAAACACATACTGAGGTCTCATCAGAGACATGTCACTCATTCAAAGACCTTTATAAAACAAATATTTTCTCTCTTTTTTTAAATAATTTAACTGAAGAACTTAAAAATCATTGCCAACATGAGATAGTTATTTAAAAGATTGTTTTATACACCCTTTGAGAAGCATGAAAATAATAAAATATAGATCCCTTAAAACCTGCTAGGCACTGCCTACACAGAGTGCCAGGTTTTCAGTTTCTGCTAATCAGTAAATGCAGTCTCATGGGTTTGGGCTATCTGGGACTCGACTTTCAGATCTATTAAAAGCACAGTTTAAGGCTTTGCTGCTAATTACTTCAGAAGAAACAATCACTTTTCAGTTCAGGATTAAAACCTAGTATTTGTGTTTAAAAGGACATTTCAAATTTTCATGCTAATAGCAAGTAAGCGTGGCTACAGAAGCCAGTGAACGATAGTTCACATACCAAGTACTGTAGCAGATCTTTTGTTTGTTTTTGTAATGTTTTCAATGGGCACTGAATGCTTATATTTTTCTGTCACTTCCACTTCCCAAGACTCCTGATATTGTTTATCAACATAGAAGGCACTTTTTCTACTGCTTTGCCAACATGAATCCGGCTTTATGACAAATACATAAGGCTTTAAAGTACTTACTTGTGACTATGATGATACCATCTTGTTATGATCATAAAGCTTCGCGTACAGAACATTCTCCAGTTTTTATTTACAATTCATCACTGCCAGCCTACACGAATCCCACTGCATATAGTTATTTGCTTATTCACTGTATATATCATTTATGAATTGCAATGGTCTGTTGCATCTCTAGCCACTTATGCTGGATAGTGCTAGCTTACACACATTCATTTTTGTGCTACAGGTAAAAAACAATTGTCTATCTGTTGCACAGAGACTTCAAAGCAAATAACAAGCAAAGCAGCAGAATAAATCACTCCAAGTGGAGGGTTTCCATCCAGCCCATCACAAAGCTGTGCCTGCCAGTGATTTCTTGTGCCCAACAGCAAGTGAAACAAGAGTGAAGGTACGTAGAGGCCCATGGGGTGCTGCACAGGATTGCCACTGTCACACCTGGTGGCACCTGGGACCATTGTCATGGTGGTGTCCGCTAGAAGTGTGTGGGGAGTTGGGTTGTTTTTCCTTGAAGGCTGATTTTTCCGGGAGTGCAGCAACTGAAGCTGGAAGCAATAACTCCATTGTGAGAGCACTGCTGTGCTTGTAACAAAGGCTCTGTTGTGTCGGGACAGAGCACAGTGTCCAGAGCTCAGGATGTTTTCAGCTTCTTTACTTTTATTCGTATTTGAGTAAATCTGGCATGGCTGCTGGAGAATAATAGCATATATTAAGGCCCGTTTTAATCAAATGGGTCCTTGATACAAAAATGTACTGTGATTTCTTTTTACTGGCAGTTTGCACGGCAAAGGCAATTAACTACAACTCTGAAATGCCGATATGACCTTAAACAAAATTAATCATCTTGGATTCTGTCCTGGCAAATCACCTAGCAGAGTATACATGGATAATGAAAATCAGAAAACCTGCTAGAACATCTTAATACTGAACTAGCACAGCTCCAGCCAGAGCATAAATGAGAGTGACTTTTGGGTTGCTCAGTCTTAGAGCATTGGAAGCTGCTGCAAGAGATCTACCCCTCTTCTCTGTGGGAGGAGAAGCCTTGTTCAGTCTTTGAGAAGAGGTTAGAGTTGTGACTAGGAAAATAGAAAAGGAGAAAATGGGTCTATGTCCTTTAGATCTCAATTTCCTCTCCTCTCCTCTCCTCGCTGCACCAAAACTACACGACCTTGTCATAAATTGGTGTACTTTCATTTATTGTATAGGCTATGTGTTTGGAATGGTACACAGACTTTAATGTCTGCACCGCAGAGGCTTTTGAAAGTGTGAAATAACAAAAAACCCTCAGTATGGCAGTCAGCTTTAGTTTTCCCTTCATTGATTTTAGTTCTGCTCCTTTTAAAGACGTAAGATACATATATCAGTCACTTCCACTGGGTTTTCATTTGTGCTGGGCATCAGCAGATCTCTTACCCAGTGTTCTGAAATACTGTTTGTCCTACAGTCAGAGATCAAAAAGATACAGCCTGTGGGATCTTAAGTAATATTGATGAGTAGTGAAAGCTTCTTCCTGTAGTCTTCCCTTCTGACTACAAGTATGTAATAAATAAGCATAGATGCAGAATAGTGAGCTAAAAGTTGTATCTGGCACATTCTTAAACCATTAATGCACACACTTGAAATATTTTTTAAATTTTCCTCTTTATTTAATAAACTAAAAAGTAATTTATATGGTTCTTCACAGCAATTACATTTGGTGGGAAGCTGGTGAAAATCACTAATGTCTGTTTATCTCTACAGGTTGTTAGGAAATTTTAAATATTCTTTCAGGAAAGGAAGACCAGACAGAGAAAGTACATTCTCTAGGATGACAGGCCTTGGCTAATAGGTCTCCTCTGGAAATTTTATTATCAATTCTTTACGTTTTGCTCTCGAAGGTCCAGTGGGTTGCGCTGCTGCGAGAGGGCCAGCGTTGTGAGTTAGTGGAGGCCAGGGATGAGGTCAGTACCACAGGCACGCTCCGAGGGTGAAGTTGAGGGCGATTCCTTCAGCAGATGTTGACTGGCAGCCACCAGGAAAAGGGGGCAAACGGGGGCAGTTTTGCAAACTGCGTTTTGAGGGGAGCAACCGAGCAGTTGCAACGTATGCGAGACAGTTTTCATATTTGGAATAAGACACAGTAAATGCTATTCCAGCGCTCTGCAAATAACAAGAGCAAAATTACTGTTAAGACAGAGTTTGCAGAAGCCACTAAGCAGCCTAAAAATGATACGTTCAGGAGATTTAAGACTGCTGGCAACTCAAGCCCGGGCAGTTTGAAAGCAAGACCAGTGTCCTGGATGGTTCTCTTCAGAGCGTTTCTTTCCACATTTTTTTCTTGTATTACATTAGTCCTGGTGTGACAGAGTTTCAGGACGTTTTTGCAGGAGCCTGGAAGGACAATAGGTCATTAGCTTCAACTTGGGGGAAATAAAATACCCGTTAGCACTGTGATTACCGGCGCACCGATGGCAAAGGGTGGAAGCCCACACACACACCTGCCTGAGGCACCGCCCGCCCTCGACCGGTTTTCACCTGCGATCAATTTGCCTCGCACCCAACACGCCCCCGCGCAGGCAAAGCACGGACTGCTCGTCATGCTGCCAGGGCTGCCAGCGCCGAACACCCTGCCCTCCCCCGGCCCCCGCCTGTGCCGCGCGGGGTGTTCACAGCGGCCCCTGCGCCGCTGACAGGGACCGGCCCGGCACCCCCTGGCGGGGCGGTGCCATTGTCCGCCGGCGGGGTGGGGCCTGGCGGTGCCTTCTCCCGGCCGCGCCGGGTGCCGCGCAGCTGCCGCCCCGGTAGAGGCGGGCGGCTCCGCGGGCTGGGGAGGGGGAGCCGAGAGCTGCGGAGCGGAGGCGGGCCCGGCAGAGCCCGTGTGGGTTGTCTCCTTGCCGACGGAGGAGGGGTCGGAGCCGCCCCCGTCCCCGGGGGCTGCCGGCGAGGCGCGCGGCGCGGCTGAGGGCAGCGGCCGGAGCGGGCGGGTCCAGGCTTCGCCCTGCCAGCCCGGGCAGCCGGGGCGCAGCAGCCGGGTGAGTGGCCGCGGCCGGACGCGCTCTTCCCTCGCGCGGCGCCGCGGAGGGGCGGCGCGGCGGCCCCGGGCGGAGCGCAGGCCCCGCGGCCTGCCCGTGCTTTGTTTCCCGGGCGGCGGCGTTGGAGCCGCGAGGCTGCCGGCCCTCCCGGAGGCGGCGGCAGCGGCGGCCGGACCGTGCGGCGGGACAGCCACCCCGCACCCGGGCTCCCCGGCCGGCGTCGCATCCCCGCGGCGGGAGGGCGGGCGGGCTCGCGGTGTGCCTGACGGCGGAGCCCGTTCCGCTGCGCCGCTGTGGGTCCCGGCGGCCGCTCGCGGGCCGGCGCCCGGCAGGTCGGTGCAGCCCGGGGGAACCGTGCAACAGGTCGGGCATTGTCCGTGCCGCCGCTGCGGGGGCAAGGGTCCCGGTGGCCGCTGCCTTTGTGCCGGAGGGGAGGGCGGCGAGCCCGGCGCGGGAGGGAGGAAGGAAGAAAGGAGAGGGTTTACGGGCAAGGTTCCCCGGAGGGAGCCGGGGGCGGGAGCGCTGCTCCGCTCGGCTTCCCGTGGGGATTTTCCCGGTGCGGCTCTGGGTCAGTGGGGACGAGTCACGGCCTCGGCGCTTCTGGGCATCTGGAAGCGCTGCCCGCTCGGGAAGCTGATTCACTGCTGAAGCAGTAGTTGCTCAGAGCCGTGGTTGCCGTGTGTCTGCCTTCTGACAGGTCCATTGTGTAGCAATTTTGCCTTTCCCCCATAACTGTAGCGTCCCTTCCCATCCCTTAACAGGGGTTTTTTAGCCGGGCAGTTGCTGGAGGAGATGCTGTAAAGCAGCCTTTTCCTTAAAGAATTCGAACGAGTGTATGGAAGCAAGAGTGGAGACAATTAGCGGAGAATGCTTCTTTGTTTTTTGTGGGTTTGGCATGTATTGTTTTTTTTAAGGAACGAAACTGGTAAGGCTTACATGGATGAGCATTAGTGGATGCTTTTATCAGTCGTTCTTTCATCTTCCCTCATCCCAAAGGAAGCACTTGTCCTCTGTAGAACTGCAGTGTCTGCATTGTCCTAAGGATTGGATGTTGACTTTGTTCATGCATTAAAATTCACTGTGATGAGGAAGTACGGTGTGTTTGTTTTTTTTTCTCGCCTTTCACATTGCTAAGATTCAGTGTATAGTAAACAATGAATACTGTTATTACATTATAGGATTAGTGATGGTGATGAACTTTCATACTAACAAGCATTCGCATTTTTTCTGAATGTAAGTTTTTATAGTCCTATTCCAATTGTCTGTACCAAGCAAAAACTTAAGGAGAAAAGGGGAAAGGTAAACCACACAATAGACCTGAAGCTTGGTCAGAGAGGCCTGCTGCTTACTGGTGAGGTGCTGATCATGCTTTGCTCTCGCAGGGGGCAGAAAGAAGGAAACAAAACAAAAAAAAAACCCACAGCAAAACTAGGAACAGTTATGATTTTTTTTTTATTTTTTTAGTGATGGATTGTAAGATTTTGCACAATTCCTTACATCATAGATTGCTCCTTGAAGAATCCTGTAGAATCACATCAGCCAACTATCTTTACTAAAGTATTATGCTAACGGATGGCATTTTATTTGCAGTTTAGATGATCTGTAACGTCAGTTCTCCTAGAAATAAAAGTTAGGAGGAGAAAATACATGTCTCTTTCAATTTCTTAGAAGAAACAATATCACAATGTCTCCTGGAGTTGTAGGCTATAATTCTAAACTGGCCTTGGAATCTAATTTCTCAGTAAAGCTTAGGTAAACAGGGGAAACTTGGGTTTATTGTTTTCCAGCAGCAGAATAAAGGGGTTGGGTGTTCAAGTCAATTTCGGTTGGCTGTTGCTTGGGAGTGTTGCTAGAGGGCAGAAATGGAGGTACTTCTGGAGGAGACTAGATACATTGATGGTGAACTTTAATACAATGCTGCATAGCTGTCCTTAGGCTAGAGTACAAAGAAGAACACCTTTATTCCCCGGTAACTGTGAGTGGTTGGGGAAATACAGGATGCTTTGTATAGGTAGCTTCTAGTAGAGTCAGCAAAGGCTACCCTAGGGTCTTGTAGGAGTGAGAAATGATGTTGCAGGATTTCCACTGGGTCTCTCTTCAAGCCATCTTGAACGCTTGCTGTTGATGTAATTGTTCCTGATGTATAGCTGTGTCTTCTTGCCTTCTCTCTGTCTTTTTTTTGAGGCTGCTAATATGTTTCCCTGACTAGAAAACTTCCAGTTATGTAAGGTTTTTCTAATTTAAAACTTGTTCTGAGAGAGATTACTGTAACGACTGCTGCATCTGAGGAACTATAAAAACTATGAAATGTATTTAGTATCTTGTCTTCGCCTGTAACACGGTATAATCTGACTCTGAGCTTTTGAGTTTTGTTGGTGGGTGGAATTTGATCAGACGTAAGTTTCATGCAGGTCTTAAAGTATTTGCTGAGGCTTTAAGTTTGCATATTTCTCAATTCTGCATCTTCTAATAGAAGTAGGGACTATTTAAATTTTTCAGTTCAGGTTATAATTTGCCTTTTAAAATTTTTTAGTCGTGATTATCTTAGTTTGTCACAAGACAAAGCAGGTAGTCCTACAAAAACACACTAACACTGTTCTGGTTTCGATTTTGCCAAAAATTCTGTGTAAATTATCTCTGACTGAAAGCATACTACAAGGATTCTGGTTCTTGTTACTTTCCCACTGCTTCCGGTGCTGCCGCAGGAGCATTGCCTGCTAATTATAAACAATGTTGATGTCTACCATATGTTTTGGTAGAAAAGACAGGATTCCTGCTGTCCCACTCAACTTAAATGCCTAACTTACAAGTATTTGTGAATGTATAATGGAAATGTTGACTCCTCTATCATGTAGACTTGTAATAAAGGCTTGTTTTCAGCCTCTAAGGGAATAAAGCTTTTAATTTAGATGCATTAAAATCTGAAACTATGGTTAAATACTTTTTTTTTCATTTAAATTTGCAGAATTGAGGATCTGGAGCTCATACTTGTGTCCCTACCTGAGTGTTGCATTCCAGTACAAATGGTAAGTAAGATCAATCTCTTCCAAAAATAAGGTCTTTAAAATTTTTTTAGAGTGTATTAGGTGCTTATGAAGCATTGACACTGATGAATGCACTGTGTAGAGCAATCTTTGCAATTGGTTTTGCACAAACTTATTTAGGCTGTAACTCGTGCCTTCTTTTATTTACCTGTTTTTCTTTGTTCTTGTGACTTTCAAAAATCTTTAGGAGATGCTATAACGTAACCAGAGCTTCTGATACTTAAGTTATGCTACATAGTTAGGCTTGGATACTATTAAATAGTGCAGCTTGTGTTACAGTGACTCACATAGTGATAGCTAGTGTCTCACACAGAGTTGTGTTTGCTAATGTATTGGTGTTTAAGTGTAAGACTAGAGATATGTGACTTCTAATTTAAAGAGTGAGCTATGGTTGTGGGTGACAGTAAAGAAAGGAGTTTTAAAAGCATTGAGGTAGAGTGTTGTCGCTCTGATGGGGTTGATAAGCTTGTGTACAGAAGAGAAATGGAAGACTTGAGCACTTTCAGTCAGCAAATGGAAAAATGCACTGGCAAAGCTTTTTACTCTTTAGACTAAGTGAGAGATTTTTGAAGTGAGGATATCTTTACAGCAGACTCTAAACTCAACAAGGAGGCAAGTGAAGATCAATATAGAGTGTTTTGTTCCTGTTTCTAGGTGAGAAGATGAGCTGCTGCATTTTGGACAAGCTGAAGTTTGGAACCTGGGGACATAAAGAACCCATTGAGAAGGATATTACAGTAGTTAAGAGGAGATGAAGGTATGACTTAGGGCTTTGCAGAATCAATGATTCTAGAGAGATAGGTGTATTAGGCATGTAAGAATTCAGAACCAAGCTAAACTTGTGGAGTGTTGGCAGAGTTGGATTTGAGATGTGTTCTTGGGAGAAATATGATGAAGGGCCAATGTTGACCAGACCAAGTAAGGCCAAAAAATAAAAAGGTGCTGGAAGAATAAGATAAATAGATTTGATGTTAACTTGTTGTTTTGGTTACTAAATGATATGTGTGGCTGAACTTGAGAAAATAAATGGCTCTTCTTGAGGCAAAGAATCAGGATGGACACATAATACGTAGATGAAAAACGCCATGACGTCTATACTTTTTGGTGATGGTTTCTTTCTAATCAGTGTATCCTCAATGTGGGTTGCTTTTTTTTCTCTCTGCAAGCATAGCGTTTGCTAATTCTTTCATGTTACTGTTTTTTAGGGTGAGATTAGAATGGATCAGTGGAAAAAAATTGAGTGCTACATCTCCAGGTAGCATTTTGGAGAGCTTGATTTTGTATTTCCTGAAGCATGTGACTATTTAGAATCGTGGAATGCTACATGTTTTATTTTGAGGGGATAGAAGAGAAAGAGAGGTGCTGTGGTTACTGCAGGCAATTGCTGTGGCCAATTTAATTTTTAATTCGCAGCTGAAATGTTCAGAATTTAACATGAATACTAAAACTGAAGACACTTGTGAAAGTTAAAGATTTTTCTCTTGCACACGGTAATTCAAGGGCAGCACAGACAATTATATTTATTTTGTACAGTAATGAATTAGTATAATTCTGTTCATTCACATTTTTAAGTTTCAAAATATTTCAAAATATTTATGTACCAGACCTGGCATACGATGTCTGACACAAAAGACACCCAAGACTGTGCCTGTATATCTTTTTATTTAACAAATCAAGAAAATCAACTACAATCACCTTCAAAATAGTTCTCTTCTGATTTAACACACAGCTGCATAAGATGCTGCCAATGTTTGAAGCAGTTCCACAGATCATTTTCTGAAAGGCTGTTGAGGATCTCTGACACTTACTTTCACACCTTCTACCAAAAAAAACCCCAGGGTTCCTTTGAGCACCAACTTAATCTTTGGGAACAGGTAGTTATTAGCTAAAAATTGCTTCACAGATGAGGTGTTGTGGGCTGGCACATTGTCTTGATGTTAATTCGGTTTTCACTGTTGCACACTGACATTTTCCAGCTGAGGGTAAGAAAACGTCTGTATTTGAACACGCATCCACTCATACTGAGTGAAGTGATTGTGTAGAGCCTTGCCTCGCTGTGAGAGGTTAGAACACATTCGGTAACAATCTCTGTCTTTCCTCTCCCACTCTCCATTTCCAAGGTGTAGGGATAGTCTCTTTTTTGTGTGTTGGATGTCATATTTCAATCTCTTCTACTTTCATGTTTGGTTAAGATTAGCAAAGTTCTGAAATTATTTATTTATTCCTTCTGAAGGGATTTTTATTATCCTCCTCGTTATGTCTACCTTGTGTGTTGTGCAAGGGGAGGGGAGGAGGCCACTACTGTAAATTTTCTTATAAATACAGAGGAAATTGTGTGAGATATTTTAGGGTTCACACAAAATCTTACTCTTGAGCTGGGAAGTTTTAAAGATTTATGAATTAGCCTCTTACTTGTCATCTTCTTGTTTTGAGTCAATTTTCTCCACCTAAAAAGCATGGTTGCTTTTGTCTGCTACACTCCACTCTCCTTTTCCTCTCAAACTATCCCTTGCCTTTTCATACATCTGCCACTCTATAGATGGCTTTCAGTTTAGAAGAACATTTCGTTTTGCTTCATTCAGTGGTAATGTGACTATACTGAGCTGAGAAGTGATTCCTGGGGGCCTGAGCCACACACACTTGTAGTCAATGCCAAGTATGTGTATTGTTGTGAATTTGTACATTGTTTTCTTATATTTATGTTTTAAAGGGAACAAGAAGTTCTAATCTTGCACCCCAGAGGAAAGTTATTTTTCATTTGTTCCTGACTGCCAACAGTTGCAGTCATCAGTGCAGCTGTTTGTCTTTTGACTTGGCTACTTATGAGCTGAATTGTCCAATCTCATTTCTCCCACTGTCGTAGTTTTATGAAGTACTGAAGGCGTAAGACTTCTGTGATCTTTCATCACTTGGACAGTTCCTTAAAGAACCAGTGATAATGTACTCATTTTCCCCCAGCTCATTCTTGCAAGCTTTTATGACTTGTTTGTTATTTTAATAGAAGGAGTTAGAAGAAGAGTATGTAATTTTATTTTACTATTCATTGGTTATTTCCCCCCTCCTACAACCTGTAAGTTGAAGCCTGTTTCTGTGGTAGAATTTACAGTTTGTGTGAATTCTGTCTTATTTCCACATGTCCTCTAAGTAAAATTTTAAGAGGTCAACCTGAGGATTTTTTTTTATGTATCTTAGGAAGTGCTAAAGAGGAAGAGAAAATGTTTGTTCTAGGCTTTGAACATAGCGTTTCAGTTGACCTGTTCCTATATAGAAGGTGGTGGAAGAAACAGCCTCCCAAATTGCGTCATTTTGTGTCTTCTGTGGTCAGTTGATGCTGTAAAGTGAGTTGGGACTATACCAGATGATCACAACTTCAGTTTTGACTGCCTGTTGAAAGGAGAGATATAAAGTAGATGAGAGCCTTCTGTTGCCCTTGGGTAACATCCTAAAAGGGCAAGCTATAGGTTTCTGCAGAAAGGTAAATATGGGGTATCTCTCTGTAAACAAGGCAGAAAAGGAAGTGTGAAGATGCTTCCAAAACCTATGACTGATTTTCTCTAGTTCTCTGGATTAAAGAAGTCTGAAAACTGCTGTAATTTCACATTTAATATGTGTTTGGCTTGGTATGTTAAGTGTTGTAGCATCATTATGAACTTCTGCTCATGTTCCTTTGGGTTAGAGCAAGACTGTTGTCTGTGGACATGGCCTTTGTGCTGTTCTTTGAGAGCGTGCTAATTGCTGCACGGTATCACGTGCTTGCCCTTCTTGTATGAAAAAATGAGATGCTGGTACTGTGTTTCACAGCTGTACGTGAAGGTGTTAGTGTGTATCCTTAGTTATATTCTTTCTGAGCTCCGTACTCTTCCCCATCTCCTTTCCCTCTGGCACTTGCTGTGATTCTGAGGGAAGACTGTACTGTTTTGTGAAATGAATGGTTGGCTGAGATCAA
Source organism: Neomorphus geoffroyi (assembly GCA_033558235.1). Lineage (NCBI taxonomy): Eukaryota > Metazoa > Chordata > Aves > Cuculiformes > Neomorphidae > Neomorphus > Neomorphus geoffroyi. Next base: position 38,922,370 of record JAUMJM010000027.1, read on the forward strand.
AGTTAAAACTTATAAGCACAATGTCTTTTTCTTCTCGAATGGCACAACTTCTTTCACTTGTTCTCCATTTTTTTTTTTTGTTCACTGTTCATTATATTGCTCATCACTTCTCTTTGCCACTCATCTTTTATTTTGTTTTTCACAGAATGTTGGGGGGGGGAGAGGAAAAAGGGTGGGAAATGAAAATAGGAGACGCGTTAAATAGGGCAAGTAAATAACAGACAGCTTCTCTAAATTCTATTATTAGCTATAGTTAGAATTGTACAAGCTAAGTTTTGAATGCCCAGGTGAAAGTGGGACAATAAAAAATAGTTTTTCCAGGCTTAAATTTGGTTTGGCTGTGACAATGTGCTTTTGGGTCATAGCCTAGCAAACTATTAACCAGCAATAGAGCCTGGTTTCAATCTGTCCATTCATCTACCTTCGCAAGTTGCTAAATTAGAGTACTAATTGTGTAAGTGTAATGGAACTGACATTTTATGGTTGAGTTTTGCTTTAAAAATAAACAAACTTTAGATACTGATTCAATCTACTGAGTCTATATTTTTTCTTAATCCTTTAGGGTGAATTGACAGGTTATGGAAGATCAGGAGTATTTCCTTTGTGTACAACTTGAAAATCAGGCATAATCTAAAACTTCATTATGCCCTTTTTATGGTTAGTTTTTACAGATAGTCAAAAAGAAAAAGAAAGAGTGAAATGATTGAAAAAGCAAAAAAACCTTGACCTTCACTGAATATGTGGAGTTACCTTTTCTTCTGAGGCCTTAAAGGGCTCTAACATTAAAAACTTTAGTGCTGCTCCTAATATGTTAAAGAGCTAAAAAGCGAATACTGCATTTGAGTAAGCTGATGTTAATCTGCCAGGTTTTATTGTTATTTTGAAACTGTCCAGCCGGGTAACCCAGTTTCATGTGCTTTTTAATTGAAGGCAGCATTAACTGATGAATGTCTACAGCCGTTTTCTACTTTTTAAGCAGTCTTGATGTGCTGCTCAAATTACCCTGGGGTTACAGCCCGGGAGATACCTTGGTTTGTTTTTGTGCCACTTAGCTGTGGGAGAGATGGCATCCTTTAATGTAGCTTTACAAGAATGTGAAATAATAGTCTACGTAGAAAGTTGAATATCACAGTTATCTTTGTCTTTTGCACGTGAATTTTATTTCTGTGTGGGACAGATGAACTCTTAAGCTGATCTAGGGAGAGTGTGGGGTAATGCTTTGTGGGTTGAAGTTAGCATCTGAAAGAACTTGCATGCTGGCTTCAGGGAATGAAGCTGTTAATTTTGAAGGTCTACTACTCAGAAGTTGGTTTTGAAAGAAAAAAGAATGTCATCCTATATAATCACGGCTTGTTGGTTTTTTTTATTTTCTTCAGAATGTCTGTTGTTTGTGCTATTGTTTGTGCCTGGACTTGCAAGCTGCTAGAGTTTTGAGTGTAGCTGCCCATCTGCTGCTTGGTTATTTATAGGCAGATCTGTGGAGTTCCTTCTAATGTCTAAAGTATTCAAAACCATTAATGAATTAAACATCACAATACTCCTGTAAAAGGGGAATTAAATGGGGGAACTGAATGAAGACCAAAAGGGATAAATGACTTTCTGAATGCCATATGTATATTTCATAGTGGAACAAGGAACAGAAACTAGGGTTTTTCCTCTGACTTTTAGTCCTGTGCTTAACAGACCGGCTACGTTCTCTTGCTTCAGATGTGAGGAACGGAATGAAGAAAGTACTTATTCTTTGAAACTTGCAATAGATGCTTGGGAACAGGTTAACCCATTTAAACACCTTGCACTATGTACTAAGAGCATTATATGCTTTGGGTCTAATGAGTTTGAGAAAACATGTTGATTCTCATAGAGCCTGAATTAGTTTTGATTGCTGTTTTTGACTAGTGGTTCTTGCTGGGTTGCTAACAAAGAAGAAGCATTACTTGCAGGGCAGCTTCTCCTTAACATCTTCAGGGCCTCTTATTTCCAGTCATCTAGTCTCTCAACTTCTCCCTCTGCCCTCTCTCTTTAATAGACGTTTAAAATGGTTTTAAATAGTGTCTGGAGGTGTTCTTATTTGATGAGACTGAAATCTGTAGCAGAAAATGCAGGTGATGGTCTTCATCAGAAATTATGCGCTTTCATGCTGAATTACATTAATCATGCTGTGTGTGGTGTGTGGCTCTTCGGGGTTTGGGGTTTTTTTTGGAAAGAACTTCTAGAATTTTAAACTTGGCTGAGTAAAACAGTCTTTCCAGAGCCTAGAAATGATAGGGGTTGCAGTCAACCAAATTATGATTTGATTTCACATTACACTGCAGCCTGAAATACTGTTTGCCTTTTTATCTGTTCTGTTAATTTTATTTATTTTTTTTTACTATTTGTTTAGTGTGTCCCCATCCTCCCCCTAATGTATACGTATTTCACTTAGGTTTATATTGAAGAGAATTTTTTCCACAAGTAGTATTAGTTTCTGTTTGGTGGGGTTGTTGGCAGAGTTGCCTTTCAGATATTTCAGATATTTATCTTTTAAATACAAATATTATGTGGATTTAGACTTGCCACTTTTCTGTGAAAATCTTCAAAAGAATGGGTACGTTGTTAGAGATTAACATTGTTGTAATGATTTAAAAACCTGAAAGCCCAGGCTATTCTAAACAAGTTCAGTGAAGTTCTTCAATATAGTTTTAATTTAACCTGTTTCCTGTGTACACAAGTTTTAGTTTGGCACGTGCTGTTTTAATTGGCAAAGTAGATTGCAGATGGACATGCAGCACTGTAGGTTGTTTCTGAAATTCAGCAAACATTTAACCTCTTTAACTTGTTTCATATCTGTAAAATTTGAGCATATAAAAGTTATGTCTTGTTTTGGAAGTCATAAATGCAGCTTCTGGGAGGATTTCATTTCCCCCAAGTGTAATCTGTTCCCTTCAGTGCTCTTATTTTCCTTCTGTAGTTCTATTTAATGGCTCCAAATACCTTTTTTTTGACTAGACACTGGATCTGTTTCTTTCAGCTAAATAGTGGTATGGCGTTGAGCAGCACATCATTCTTTCCGCATTCTAAACCGGGAGGTGGGTGGCGAGTTTAAGAGCTCATCACTTTATCTTCCTCCAAACAAGTTAAAGACTTTATTTGTAGGTCTAAATATGTACTTATATCTGCTTCTTAGCAGTGTACCTTTTAAAAACACCTTTGATAGCTCCCAGTGGAAAGTAGAGGGCAGCTCTCTTGAAATTGTTTCATTTTCTAAAATTAAAAAAGACATTTATTTAATTCACCTCAAGATTCCCTGGAGTGTTGAAGATGATTGGAAAGGATATTAAACCTTATTTCAAACCTGAAGATTTTTTTTTTTCTCTCAGGTTCTGATAACCTGGCTCTGGTGAGAGTTTTTATCTAGATGGAGCATATCAAAGCTCTTACAGAAGAGAGGTAATCAAAAACTTCAGGAGTTTCTGTAACAAAGACTAGGTGTCTGAAATTATCGGCAATTGTTCTGACTCCACTCCTTCCACTCTGAATGAACAGAATTCTTCCTTTGGTTCCAGGAAATACTGAACAGAAGAACTGTTTTGATCCATGGATAGTGCTGCTACTGTGGCAGAAAGCCAGGCAGTGCTTTCATATTAAATAAAAAGGTCTTTTCACAGCACCAAAGAAACGTGCTCCCTAGGGTCAATAAGTTGATGCAAACTTTTGTTCATACGTGAAAGTGTGGTGATAATGAAGTGTGTGTAGGTTTGAGCTTTCTTAATTGATTATAATAAAACAACATTTGTAATAATTCTTAAATATAAGCTGGGGAGGAGAGGGAAAGTCGTTGCCAGGTGTATGTTCCACATCTTACTGAAGTTAAATAGCTTACAAAGGATTGTTTGAGAGACAAAAATGGCTGCCTGAATCATTCTTGAGTTTTGTGTTTTATGCAAAAACTAACCTACAGATTCTTGTCTGAAGCACACAGAAAGCTAAAATAGGATGCTTATTTGTTTAAAGGGCAAGCTGACTTGGAACTTCATTTCCTGAAGGAACCGAAATTTGTTTGTTTTCTTTTGTAATATGAGAAATGTGTATTTTATATAATTGCCAAAAAAAAAAAGACACTTTAAACATGGAAATTTTGGGGATGGGAATGAACATTGTTCCACTTATGCGTTGGAACAGGGAGGGACAGTAAAATGCTGTTGAAACGTTATTTCTGTTTCATAATAAAAAATTATTCTGCCTTTTTTTCGTTTGTAATGAAGCTCATTGTTTTCAAGAAAAGGGAGTAACCATTCTGTTTTGCCTCAGGCTCTCTGTTGGGGTTCCCTGGGGTTTTTTTCTTCTTTCTCCTAGATCACTTATAGTTTTGATTCAGTTGTCTCCCCCTGTGCTCAAGGAAAAAGTTCTATTTGTGTGCATGAATGGTAAAGTAACCAGAGAACTCCAGATTGCAATCTGAAAGCCTTGTGTCTGGAATGAAAGAAAAAAAAAATCTTTTACCTATTTTTAATTTGAATGGATACTGGTGCCTATCTTGACTGGTGTATTTGTGTGCAGAATTCATTTTTTTGTGTGGATTGATTTGTGCAAGTATGAACTCAAAAGAATTAGAAGCAGATGCCGTTGCTACTTTGTGTAGGCTGCAAGAGGGGATTTCAGTTCGAGCATCGTGTTGATTTGTCAATGAAACACAGAAGCTTAATCACAGTGAATTGCAGTTCATAATGCGATGAAAATGGGATGAGAATAAGATGAGATTTGGAGACAAAATGAGCAGAAGCATTTCCAGCTATAGGTTAGGTGTGCTTGTTCTGGCTGTTGGGTGTTTTTCTTTAATTGAAGACCTAATGGCAGGGTAATGGCAATGTCCTGACATAAATGCAGCGTAATGTATTTAAATAACCATTATATTCTTGGTAATATGAGACAGACTATGCAGAATTGTAGTTTTATTTACACTTACTTTATGTCTGAATGAGCAAACAGGTGATTAACCTGTAAATTAATTGTAGTTTAATGAGGTTGGGAAATAGGACTTTTATCTCTGCCTTTGGTTGAGATTCTGCTTGGAGATGATGATGAGGAAGGCTTTTATTAATTAAATATGTGTGATAATGGGGTTTTTTCTTCAGATTTTACAGTGCTTTGGATTTTGATTAGTGTTCTGTGCTTCCTTCAAAAGAATACAAAAGTGTTTTGGCCAGTGCTCCTTCTAGGGAAACATAGTGATTGATTTCCAGTGCTTAACAACTCTAACTTCTTGTGTTTCAGAGCTGTGACGATCTGAAGTAGAATGGAGGCTTCAGTAATATTACCCATTCTGAAGAAAAAATTGGCTTTTCTTTCAGGTATGGTTGCTGTTTTTCTCAGTTGGTTCTGCTCTGCAGAATTTGGATGGGATTTTTAGATTGATCACTTGTATTGCTGGATATGTTTAACAGAAGTATGTTGTCAGATATCACTTTGTTGTATTTCAAAAGGATCTCTAACTTTTAATCTAGTAGTCAAGCTGTTGCTGTTGGCATTTAGCACTTGTTTTTCCTGTAGCCTGTAACTCAGCCCACAAAGTTGAGGTCACGAAATTTCAGTCTATGTATAAAAGAGTAATGATTTAGCGGACATCAAAGAATAATCCTTTCTGGGATTTTTCTGTAGTTTTAGAAATACAGAGTGAATATTTTCAGGATTTTCTTTTATTTTTTAAGAAAGTTTTTCCTTCCTTTTAATTTCTGTCTCTAACATCGAAATGGATGGAAGCAGAATTAGTCATGCATTGCAACATTTTGCTTATTGCCAAGTAGTTAATTCAGTCAAGGCTGGAATTGTTGTTTTATTTATTAAAATATTGTGAATCTTGGGTTGAAGTTAACTTTCCTCCCTGTGCCAGAGAAAAACAAAAGGGGATAATTTAAAATGTTGAATGACATGGTCTTGCTGATTTCACTGCTGTCATGAATAGCTGCATTAGTTCTTGTTATGTGATTGACTTCAGGGTAAGTAAATAACTTGCAAAACATTTCTCAACTTCAGAAATTGACAGATGTTACTGTGAATAAATTTTCTTCTGCTTTAGTTTATTTTAGCAAGCCTAGTTTAGCCTCCTGCAGTCACTTGAAGGAAAACTGTTCCTTTTGTTAATAGAACTTGGTTTGCTTTGAATTTGCCCACTGTCCCTAGCAATTGCAAATTAAATAATCCCTGTTCAGAAACAAACAAATAAAGCCCCCAAACTCACCTTACATTAAAGCCTGGCACAGTGGGCGATTTGTTGTGTAGTAATGGCAGATGTTGGTCTGTTGGTCATTCAGCATTTTACTGCAAGGTGAAGTTCTCATTAACTAGAGTGCATTTTCAATTTGCTATTAAAACCGCCTGATCCATTTTGAAATGTAGATGCTCTTAGTAGTAAGTAATTTAGTGAGTGGCAGTTTAAATGCTAGGAACCTACATATTTTGAAGTGGGTTTGACCTTTTTGCAATTGTGTACTATTAATGGATGCTGTAATTTAATGGATGATAAAGATTCATGTAGTAGTTTTTAAGCATTCTTCAGTGAAAGTAAAGGAACCTGGCAGAAAAATCAGTTTGTCTTTAAAGTAATTTTATTCCACATTTTAATAAATAAAACCATTTTAATGGTTAAAACTGAATAATCAGAAAAATTATATTTTAGGTAAAGGTTCTCCAGTGTTCATATTCTGAAGCTTCTTGTCATTTCTGAGTTGATTTCATACAAATAATGTTGGCTCTGTCTTTTTCTGGAAGAAACCCAGAGTGGTTTCTGTTTGGAGCAGTGTCTGTTCAGATTTCAGTTCCACGGCTCTGTAGCTTCCATGTTGGTAGGTCCTTACAAATAGAGAGAGGAAATAAAAGGGCAGGCTGCTGACTCAGCAGAAAACCTGAACAACCACTTTGGTGAAAAATTAATTAAAATTTTCTTTTTGGGGGATATGCTTAGTTGCTTTTCTTGAATTAAACTTTTTTCAGTTTATTAACTACGCCATTTCTGAGCTATAACACAGAAAATTAATTTTGCCTGATTTTATATTTCAGGTTTAATTTTGAGCCTAAAGACTCAGTCTGAGTTTAGCGCTTTCTTGTAAGACAAGGAGGTGTTGTTTGTCACAAGTAAAATCACAGTGTGATTGGGTTTATCTCACTAAACATTATGTTCTGAAGGTTGTGGTAAATATGTATACAATCTTTAATTTTCAGGAAGGAGTTACACATAATACAACCAAGATCGAAGAAAACTAACTTTGATTAAACAAATCTTACTGTTTAGTGGCTTAGTATTGGGAGATGTTAAACTACATCTGTGATAGCCATCAATTCTTAACTGGTAACTTTAGGTTATATTCCTTTAAAGCCCCATATTTCCTATAAAAATACAGTTTTGAGCTAAAATTGTTCTTGGATAAAGATATACCAGTTATCTTTTACATTGATGACTGACCATCATTTTTCACTGAGGAAAAGAATCGGTAATAACTCCTAGCTTGTTCTTCTTGTGCTGTGGCAGCTTGACAGACTGTTTATCGTCTGTATATTTTTTAGTGCAAGAAAGTTGCACACAAATCACAGTGTAGGCACAATACAGATATTTGAATCTTCTTAGTATTGTTTACAAGCTAGGGGAAAAACTCGTCAATTTTTACACAAGTTGTTGTCCCAAAACTGAATAATTTAGATAATTATCTCGGTCTTTTTGTGAAATATCGAGCACTTTTTTGGGGGATTTGGTTTGTATTTTTAGGTCAGTTCAACAAATGCTATTTAAATCCAGTTACAGAAGTGAGATTTTTCTGCGTGTCTGGTATCTTACCTGGGTGAGCTTCAAGTCTCTATTTGAGAAATGTAGTTATTAAACAGTGGGTTGCTGTTTTCTGGCAACGACTCTCCCCGAGAAAAGAGAGAGCTGGGGGGACACAACTATTGCAGTGGACCACTTGAAGCAAAGCAGTAGGTCCTTTATGAAGATGTGGAAAATAAAAGTGGGTTGGTTGTTCTTTAATACTCGTTGGGGAGTTTGCCCAGCTGTGGAAACAAGTTAAAAACCTATGGCAATTAAGATACCAACATTTGTTCTGGTCTCAAGGCTTTCTGCCTCCAAAAGATCACTAGTAATGACCCTGTTCTTGGAGACGTGGAAATAACAGAAGTCAGCTGCCCACCTGATTTCCATCACTCTACAACACTTCCCGATTAACCCTTTCAGGGAGATGTGTCTATTTTTCATGTGAACTTGTATTCAGTAGCTTTGGTTTCATTTCTAATTTAAGCTACTAGTAGGAAACTAGTCGAAATCCATGTTGGTTACTGGGTCATACCTGTGTCACGCAAGTCAGTTTTTTAGAAGAAAGACCAGAAGAAAAGATTTCACCTTTCTTTAAAGATCTTTTTTTTTTTTTTTTTTTTTTTAAACTGTACCTTTCTGATGACTTTACTGGGAGTTTGTGTAGTCAAAACCAGCCCAAACCACAGCTGTGCAACAATCTACTTAAATGCAGCACATCAGCATCATCTAACATCTAATCCTACTGGTTTTCATAATGGACATATAAATGTGAGGCCAGCCCTTTCAATACTTTTGTTGCTGATATAGTTTGCAAGACTTTTACCGGAAGAGTTTGAAAAAATATATTAAGATTAAAACAGCTGGTTGGTAATTTTTATTCTAATTGCAAAGTGACTGTTTTGTGTTTGTAAGTTGGTCTGGAAATCTTACATATTTGATGAATGAACTACCAATTTAAATACGTGTCATGGGCGGCCACTGTGTGTTACAAGATCCTCGTTTGTGTAGTTGATGTTTCTAGGAGATGGTGTGTTCTGGTTGGATACACGCTCCTCTTGGAAGCTTACCAGGTTTCTGACAGGCTGATGGTGTACAAGGTCTAGGAGATGCTTTCTAACAATGTAATCTAGATATGCTTCTGGAAAACTTGCTTTCTGTTTATGTTTAAAGTACTGGTTGAAAGACTTAGGACAGCTACAGACGTGGCCTGTGCTCTGAAGCCTCTGTCTTGCTTTAAATACCAATATGGTGAATGAGATGTGAAAAGTCAGTTGTGATTTTTTCGTAGCAACTTTGAAGATTATTTGTATAAAGAACTTTGAGACCACGTATCTACAAAGTATTTATTTTACTTTACTCTTATAATGACTTTTTTCCCCCCAAAATAGGAGGGAAAGACAGAAGAAGTGGCCTCATTCTGACAATTCCATTATGCCTTGAACAGACGAGTATGGACGAGCTGAGTGTCACACTAGACTATCTTCTAAGTATCCCAAGGTAATTTCAAAGACATTCTGTTCAGGGCTACCTTCTTTTCCAGTGGTGGATGGGATCTTTTTATTGGTTTTTATATGCTTTTCAATACCAAATGCATTTTACATAAATGTTTTAAAATGTGATACTGTCTGAATTGCAAACATACGTCCCAATAAACTAAGGAATATCTGCTAAGGCGATTTATAAATGTTTTTAAAACAATTAAATGATTGGGGGGTTTTTTTGTAGTTCAAGTCTGTTTGAAAAATGACTGACTGATTAGATTCAGGTTGCTTACAAGTAAAACAGGAATAGTTATATGACAATTGTACAACATTTTAGTTGAGGAAATTTTAGGGGTTTTCAGACAGCTTGTTTTTTTGTAAAGTGATGAAAATCCCAAATGGTCATCGGTGCAAATCGGTGCATTGTCTTAAGAACTTGGCCGTATTTATAGAACAGATGCAGGCATTGTTGTTCTAGCAAGCATTAATTTTTCTGCAGTCTCATCCTGATGTATGTTTTTACATATATTAGTGTAACAACTGTCTGAAAATTCAACCAAAGTAGCCTTTGTACTCTGTACAAACTGGGAAATCTGTTTGAAAGCAGAGTTCTGTGTTCCCACGTCTAATGTTCTGTTTGACAGTCGTGGAAAAAATTTTCTTCTTTTTTATGGTGGCAGTATGGAAAAATCATTGTCATTTTATTCGCGTGTTATTTTTTAGTGGGAAATGCAAACTTTTTGGCCTAAGTGCTTGCCTTTTTTTTGTTCTGGAAAGAACTTGAACAGTGTTTGGAAAAATGAGGGGTGTGGGAAGGAATATTGTCCCAAACCCAGATAGCTGTCCAAGAAACGTTCATGTTACTTTTTTCCTCAAGATCTATGTGTAAGGTAATACGTTTAACTTCTGACTCAGTTGTGTGTGAGATAGGTCGTAACTATAACTGTTTTGAAATATACATTCTAGTCTTGATGGATAGCTGTGTGCAAAATTTGAGAGGCATGACTCTTTATTGTGTCTTGGGTAAAATTTCTTTGGGGGGTGTGTTTTAAGCTTTCTTAAAACTTCAGGCACATTTATTCCTGGTGTTAAAGTCTACTGTTATGCCTTTCTTGGATGTTATTTAAAATTCTTGGATTCTGAAGAGGCCTCTCCTGAATCCAAGCGAATAGAAGTGGCAGTGGTAAGCTATTGTCTGTGCATACTAAGGTTTGCTTCCTTTATTGGATTCTCTGTATTGTGGCTTAAATCACCAAGTGTGAGGGGTTTTGTTTTGACTTTTAATACGAACACTTAGACTTGTGTTGCCTGAACTTCTCAGAAGTGGTAGCTCACTTTTTGAATTTGATAGTTTGGGGTGTTTTAGTAGGTTTAGTAGTAGAGAGCAGATGGTGATGCTGCTAGATTCCAGTGAGCCTAAGGAAGCCATGGCTCCAGATGCTGTAGTAACACTGTTCATCTCATTCTTAACAGTAATGGTAGTTCGTCCTTTGAGTTCGTGCTGATTAAATATTGCATGCCTAAAGCCTGAATGTTCAGAATGCTTCTAGAAAAAGCGTGTGTGATCGTAGAGGTTCATTAAAACCAAAAGCAGGTATAGATTGGCAGCCAACTTTGTAATTATTTTTTTTCTAAATAGACCAGTAAGGTGCTTTCTTCCCTTTTTTAATTCCAAGGCAAATTTGGTTTCCACTCATAACTGATGAAGCTCAACTTAAACAAGAAATAAATAACAGTTAAATTTCTCGGTGTGAAACATAGTCCTTACTCTTACATACAAGTTGCTTTGTTTTTTGTAAGCCAAGGAGATTACAGAAATGGCTTTGTTTTGTAATTGCAGAGTTGAGTGCTAAAGATTACATAACGCTGTTCTACTTCATGTAAATGTTATGGGTTTTAGTTACTTGTGGCTGGAAAATTTCAACTTGAGATGCAATATCTAATGTGGTAACTAATGCTAAAATTATGGGCTCATGTCCATGTCCTCTTCTGGCTGTTGCTGTACTGATTGTGAATAGGTAACGCTTACCAGTTGGTGATATCCAGAGGTTGCTGCCACCATCGAACACTGCCAGCTGTTGTTGTGAGCACCTGGTTGTCAGCTTCAGTTAGAAATGAGCTGGAGTGTTCTTTGTGGGAATGCACAGAGTGAGGAAAACTTTCACTATTTTGTGAAGTTCGTGGTTCTCAAATCTTTTCAGAATTGCTAAAGTTTGAGTAAATGCTTGTGTTATAAAATACACTGCAGTACTACAGAAAAAAATATAATTTGTAATATCTTTTAATACTCTTGAGCATTAAAATTTAAAGTTATTTCTAAGTTAGTAAATTTAAGGTTTATAAGGCAGTATTTTTATAAGTAAAAGCTATGGAGTTGTATTTTTGGCAGATTTGAAGTAAAGTCATTGTGGTGTGACTCTGATGAATTATTTTATTCTATATGTTTTTCTTTTAGTGAGAAGTGTAAAGCTAGAGGATTTACTGTGATAGTGGATGGCAGGAAATCTCAATGGAACGTGGTAAAAACAGTTGTGTTAATGCTACAGGTAAATAGTTTTTATACAATTGTAGTTGATTAGTTTTATAGATGTGAACCAGTAGCTGTGCTATTGTAGAGGCAGTAGTTTCTTTATTGAGAAATGGACAATTTATGGTCTTTTAAAATCACGAAATGTGCTGCTGTGACAGAGTGGTGTGCAGGAAGAAACAATCTGAAAAGCAGATGATAAACTTTACTGAAGTGAGGGACAAATTCATTAGGTGCTGAGAACACATGATTGTAGATATTTCTCTAAACTAGAGTTTTAATTAAAAAAAATTACAGAAATATGCTCCTGGCATTATCAACTGTGATTAGTAGAATTATCTACAGAGGAACATTTTGCATTGATTTTGTTATGAACTTTAGTGCAATCTACTAAAAAGCAGGATAGAACCAACAAGTGAAGTAAATGCAGCAGACTTAGTTTAAATTCTATGTTCTTGAGTAGGTGACCTATAAGTGGAATTCAATTCTATTGTAAATGAGAGTTTAATCTTGAATAGTTTACTAAAATTTTTATTTATTTTACAGAATGTTGTTCCAGCTGAGGTATCGCTTGTTTGTGTAGTGAAGCCAGATGAATTTTGGGATAAGAAGGTTACGCATTTCTGTTTTTGGAAAGAGAAAGATAGACTTGGCTTTGAGGTATGTAGAAGTTTTTGTCTACTTCAGTCAAAAATACTGGAATAATTGGATGAAAATTTAATGTTTTTCTGAAAAGAATTATATTCCAGATGCTTTGTGGGTATCATTAGCAAACCACTATGGCTTTATAACTTTTTCCTTCTTTAAGAATATAAAATAAAGTAGGTCTCAAATTAAAAATGTGTGACAATTAATTTTTTGCTGAGCAAGAGGATGAAACTGCTTGCTACATATTGTGGATGTTTTGAGTAAGAACCTGTTGAACAGGGTTTAGTGTGAATTTTTTTCATGGCTTCTGTAATAGACTGTAGAGATGCATATTGTATGGTGTCACTAAATCAGTAGTAACCATTTTGAAAAACATCTTGTTGCTGTTGCATGCATCTTCTCTCATTTTTTGAGTTCTTTTGATATTAATAACAAAGGTTACAGGTCACTTCAGTTTGCCAAATATAAGCTGATATTGTTCTTGGCTTGTGAGGCAGTGTGCGTGCAAGAGATAACACTCTAATGTTATTTTTAGAAAATTGTCATCAGTCTTTCCAATCATTTTTGAAGTTAATCTTGTTTGAACTACAACAGGCTTGCTGTGCTCAGTAAATACTAAAATGTCTCTTGGTTTCATACAACAAAGCTCTTGGTGTCTTTTCTGTTTACGTCTTTCATGAAAAAGCATTTTGCAGGTGTCTCCAATGCTGTGTAATTCTTTCTGTTGGTACCATTATAACACTCTTAAACTCTTCTAGAAAGCTTAGTTCAGGGAAAATGGGAAGCGGAAGATGATGGCCAAAAGGTTATGTAACCATGAAATAGTATAAACCTAAAAACTATATCCTCCAGATAGAATGCTGTTAGTTCACGTGAATTGGATCTTAAGTCTTGTATCAGACTTTACCTGAAATAGATGGCTTTGGTTTTGGAAACAATTTGTACATGTCAGAGTGCTTGGCAGGGATGTGGGGATGTGGGGGTGAAGAGTAAGATTCCTGTTTTCCATCAGGTGACCAAATTTTGTGTGGTTGGTTTTTTTTGTGTGTTTTTTTTTGTTGTTGTTGTTTTTGTTTTTTTTTTTTTTTTTTTTTTTCAAATTTGCTTTAACATCATTTTTTTTTTTTTAATCTACTTTAGAGTGTTTTAATTAAGGAAATCCTGCATGTTTGCCTTCAGGTTGTTTATCTTAGACATGAAGATCATATTTTCTTTTTGAGTAGGTCTTTAAAGACAGATTTGAAAAGTAGCCCAATTTCAACAGAGCAGTCCAAAAAAATCTCTAAACATTGCGTTTGAAAGTTTGCAGCCAGCAAAATATTCACAGATAAATGTGGTGAAGTACCTAAAACTTCGCTCATGGAAGTGTTTTGCAACTATGATAATCTTGTAACTTGCGTTATGGTTAAACTCTCTCAGGTCTTGTAGATGTCTGTCTTTGCCTTCACCCGAATCCTTTGAGGGGACTGGCAGGGAAGTGTGGGCAAAGTATATTTCCAGCTGGAAGTATAATGCGTAGCAGCTCAGTCATAGCTTTTGTATTCAAAACCACGAGTACAGCAGTGTCCACCTTTTATAAACTAGGCTATTGTTTGAAACCCATCCAAGATGAGAATTAAAAAAAGAGACTGAACCAAACTTCTCTACTGAAAAGGATGATTTAAGAGCTTGTGTTTAGAAAGTGACTTAAGTTTGCAATATTCAGTTTCACACAGATGCTTCCTGCACATAAAGTAAACAGCAAAGTCCAGAGTGTGGCAGTAATAAAGGTGAACCACCCTCTTTAGCAGTCTCTAGTGTGATTTAGCTTCTCTTCCCACCTGCACATCTGTAAATATGGCCCTTGGACAAATTGAGGAAGCCTTTGAGTTGTGATATAGAAGAAATTTATTCAATGGTGGTTACTGTATACGTCATTGTATTGCTGGTTTGGAAATTAATTTTCTAGAAGATTCTTAGATTTTTCTTTAATATGACTCGGCTAGAATCTGTTTCTAGACAAAGAGCCTACAGAAAATGTTAATGAAGTAGGAATAATTTTCCATGACTACAATAATGAAAGGATTTTTTATTTTGTTTTACTTTAAGGATTGGCTAAGAGTCATGAAATGATGATTCCGTAATGAAATTTAGTAAGTTTAACAATTTTATGAAGCATCGTCGTGCCAATGATGATGTTGACATAGACCATTGGAGTGTAACTAAACCTTTTGGTTCCTGTTTCTAAACTACTTTTTTCATTACTGAACTGCAAACTCTTCTCCCTGACCTGAGGTTTTGATTTAAGAGACTCTTAAATTAATAGATCTGGAGTTTTAGGAAGAAGAAAATAATTAAAAGTATTAGAGATGCATTTCGTACAAACCTGTATCAAAATGTGTCATTTGTAAGAAAAATAGTCAGTGATACATCATTTTGCAAGAAAAATAATTGTAGTATTAAAACACAGTAGCTGCTTCCTAGGAAGGAGGAGAACTTCAGATTTATTCCTTAATACCTCCTTGTGTCTTGGCTTGATGCATGAGCAGATAAAAAGTTTGTGTGAGTAGAGGATAATAGCAGGTTGTTGCTGAATTATCATTTTGGTTGATAAGTGTTTGCTCTTAAGTTTCCCTTCAGCCTGATTTAGAAGTACTGGAACGGGGTGAGACTGCTTGCTTGCACGAGGGGCTACAATTGGCTTTGGGGCAGTTCTAAACTCAGGTTAGATAACGAGCAGCTGTTGGTGTAGAGTTGTAATAAATGTTTCTAAAGAGACAGCTGTGATACTGTTCTAGCTCACGGCACTTCCTTGTGTCTTGGACTTTCTTGGGTTTTACTTTTGTTGGTGGGTTGGTTTTGGTTTTTTTTTTTTCCTGTGCAATAACTCATTCTTAAATGACCTTCTTTGAAGGACAGGGAAAGCTGAGAGAACAGTAGAAAAATACTGTACTCTCCTAAATAATGAAGAATCACTGTTGGTGGTATTAGGCAAGCCTTTTTCTTCACAATTCATTAGCTCTTGGGTATGTATTACTTCATTGTCATTTGGAAAACTGGCTCAGTAAAAATGACCCACCTTCTCTGCGATTCAAATAATATTTGTGTTAGACACAGTAGTATGTTTTTGTTCTATTCCTGATAAGAGTGCAGAGCACTGATAAGGCTATGGAAGCCTCTAACTCATGCACAAATCTACAGCTGCATAATTGTATATTACTGGCAGAAAAAACAAAGCAACGTCCAGCTTTTTGGTATTGCAGGTTGGATTTGCCTAACCACTAGGAAAATCCAAGATTGCTTTTGCACCAATGAAAAAAGTTTGATCTAAAATTTAAATGAAAGCATGAAATAATTTTATTCACTTGAGTGTGTAGTCTAATTTTATTTGAAGTAAATGCTAGGTAACTAATTTGAAATTTTTAATGGGGCATCACATCTACCTCCTATTTTCTGCTATCTGATCAGCTTTTAATACCTTGCTTAATATGAAGCCATTAATTACAATGCCTTCCTTTCTGTTCAAAGGCAGAGGTCATTTGCTTCAGAGTGAGATGTGATGATGATGAGTTGCAAAGCGTTGAAAGTAAATGTGGGAACTCAGATCAAAAGGCTACTGGGTGGATAAGTATAAAGAGGTGGGCTGATTCAGCTGAGTAAAAGCGTGTATCCTTATTCCTGGTTAGTATTAGCGTTAGTTTTGGACCTGCCGTAGGTCAATTTCCATTCATCCTCCAGCAGAGCTTTCTTCTGTCCCTTTTTCCCTCCCTAAAATGCTTATGGAAACCAGTTCATGTGTCTATTGAAGCATTTTTTTTCTAGTCTGTGTCCATGATTCATAACAGGAGAGTTGTCTTAGTTGTCCTAAGGGTGTTTTTTACCTGAAATGTTGCATGTTACACTATACTTAATACTGTTAATGGTTTTTAATTAAGAACTGAGTTTGAATATGAAAATAATCTGTTGGCAGGTGTTGCTTTTTTATTAATATACTCTGTGGTGATATGAAATAAATCACTCTTCGTTAGTAGGTGTAGCGTGTTTTATTTGATTGTGAGCTTTTAATGTAAAGATACCTAGGATAACTGGAGGAAAATGTGTACCATACAAGTAGAAGACATGTACATGTTTAAGCAGTATAAAATTTTCATACAGACTGATGGGATGGTTTTTGGTGCGTGCTAGTCATTTAAAAGACTAGGAGATAAAATAATCTCTGGGCCTCGTTTGGTTATTAGATCAGTGCTTTGAAAATCAGTTTGTTGAAAGCAGGGATGAAGAAAGTGTACTTGCTGTTCTTATCCATGTGTGAAACATGGAGCAAAACTTAGAAGTTCAGTTAGGATTGTCAGATAAGAAATCAAGGGCTTTTAAAAAAAAAAAAAAAAGAGAAAAGGTGGTATATCAGAGTATATAGCAAAAGGATCCTGATAGCTCGGAAGTCCAAAGTTGGCGTAATTCTAAATGCTTCATGCTTGCACTGTAGCAGCTAATAACTAGTAATAGTGCCAGAAATTTCATATGATCATACATTAGCAGAATCTACTCTGGAAAATATCAGGTCAAAATCATCAATATACAAAAGAGGTAGGGAAACCTAAAAATCATATTTTTCCATAAAAATTTCCTGCATATCAACTTGTTTATGGTCTGTATATTTGCATATCAGAATTGCACTGAAAGAAATATTAACTAGCTGACTTTTTTCCCGTGTTATGTAGCTGAAAATATAGCTAGTAAGATCTTATTATTTCTCTAGAAGTGTAAGAGCTGTTGAACAAAACAAGTGGAAAGGCTAAATCTAATGTGATTAGACCATTTTTTTTTCATTTAAGTTGCAAGTTCAAGTAAAGGTCATTCTTCTCTGTCTACTGAAGTCAATGGTACATATCTGAGTGGATACTTACATTCCCTGGACTAAGGGTCCTTATTCTGAAAGTGGTTAAATGCCTGTTACGTGGTTATAGCAATCTGTAATGTTCCAAAATAAAAAAATTCCCACCTCATACATTTTATATGTGCTTTTTTTTTTTTTTTGTTGCCATTGAGAACACACTGTGGTCTAGAACTTCCTGCTATGTTATTACCTGGGGGTTTTATACTGCTCTTGTACTTTGAAATTAACTATTGTTACTATATGTATCTTTATCTCAACTCTTGGTACTCTAGTTGTAAACTGTGGCACAATCATCCCCATTTTACTTTTAAAGAATGATGTTAATAAGCAGATTATTGCTCCACAGAAAGACATGAATAACACTTTGTAGGAAATCTCTATATTTTGTATACAATTTTCCAGTCCAGTGTTTCAATACTGAGGCACCAAAATTTGTAGCTTTCATGGATTTTCCCAAAAATATATATATAATTATGTTTCTTTAAATGCATCTCTTTTCATCTGCATGTTTCTTTGATGCTGTTTTAACATCAGAGGTGATGGGTCCTTTCTTTTAACAATCTGGGCCAACTCAGGGAATTGTTCCTGTGAAGCTGGAGTATGTAAGCCTGTGTTTATGTCACATTCTAAATTCAGTCCTAAAGAAGGGTGTGTTGGAAAATACCAGAACGTGTCTGCTTAGCAGTCACTTCTCCGGGATGGAAAATGCCAATTATTATCATGAGCTCTAGATGGGAAGATGAAAGTGAGCAAAATGATCACGCTCGAAAGTGAAGGAGGCAGTGGAGATGACAGTATAGATCTAGATTCTGTGAGCTGCTCTTGGGTTTCTAGTCTGCCAGGTTTCCATATGGTACTGGTCAGATAAATATGTAACTTGAATTTCTTGATGTAATGCTGAAGCAAATGATTGCTGTATAGATGAGTATTCGCTACTAACAAATAATAGTCTGTCCTACTCAGTGTTTAATCAAATAGTGTTTCAAGAAAAATGAATTGAAATAATTTTTATGAGCAAACAGTAAGATGTTTTTTCTCTTTGGGAAGAGGAAGTCTTTGCTTTACAGTTCCATGACAATGGATTGCTGTCAGACCAGATAAAGGGGCAGCTGTGTTTTGCCTGTTAAAAGTGCTGTAGTTATTCTTGAAGAATCACCAGAAATATAGCTGAGGCCACATTAAAGATTTTCCAGCAGCTGATTTTGCTGGAGAATAAGCACAGCTAACTTTGAAAAGAACAAATGCCAGAGATTAATCTGATTGTGCACTAGAAAACAATTAGTATTCACACTTAATTTTAAAAAAAGTTGCTGTTTTTTATACAAAAGCTGCCTTCAGTGTGGTGTGAAAAATGAACATAGGCATTCTTCAGTTGGGATTTTTGCATAGACTGAGGTGCAAACATTCTCACAAAATCTAGGCCTTTTTCTTTGAAACTTTCCCTGTATTTTTCCAAAGCTGTTTGGATATGTAAGCCCCTAGCATAACAAACCATCCAAAATCAATTCACTGAGAAAACAGCTCTAATACAGAGCCCAAAGGACTTCATCATAATTCAGCATGTTATACCTATCAACCAGGCTGCGAGAGGGGAAGAGCTATCTGGGCTTCCCAGTGTTTCGTGGCAGAATTTTGGGGAAATGAAAAAACCTGTCTTTTCTTATGCCTGTTTGAGAAATTTGTCCAAATTACCAGTCAGCACCAGGTAAGTATGATGAGCTTTTAGCATGCTTTAGGAGTGACAGATTCTTATGTTCCAGTAAGTAAATGGAGAAAGTGTTAAATATTTTGATGCTAGTTAAAATTAGTAAATAAGGCAGTGATGTTCTGTTTGTATTGAGTAAATACCTTAATATACTCTTAGAGTAGCCGCAGTTGTAGTCAGTTACATTGCAATGTAACAGATCAGAACAGATAATTTAAACACATGTATTCTTGTATTTATAAATGTTCTTGCTGTTGCTTTTCTATCAATTTTACATAACATCAAACAGCAAATATGGTTTATAATAGATACATTCTATTATTCTAATAGATACATTCTATTATTCATAGTCTTTTTGTAAAGATACATCTGATTTCATGACTAGCATTAATTAATACCCACATGATCTTAAAGGCTGCTTAAAATAAGGGAGAAACTGTGGCGCTTTCAGTCCATATAAACTTCTCCTTACTTGGGCACACTTGGCTTTCACAATGTTTTAGCAGGCCAACATTATACAAAGCAAGTTTGCTGGTTAGAGTAGAGCAATGGTAAGAGGAGCTACGACTCTTCTGTGTTTTAATCACAACTAAGTACAGATGATGTCTGATCGGTAGCAAACAGGACATATTTGAAACCTGCTACCACTGTCACCTTATTAGCTGTCACTGTTGTCACAAGTGGATGGACCCAGTGGGAGGGGAAGCAAAGATTTAAGGATTCAATAATTTATACTTTTCTGTCTTACCATCTGTCCAGATCTATTTATTTTTCCCTGAGGAAATTTAAGCTGTTCACTTTAACATCCAGCTATAATCTGCTGTCCAAAGCTTTTACCTTGGATTAAGAAACTTTTGTTTGAAGGTAACATAATAAGATGACTTTCAAAAAAAAGAAAAAAATAAAACAGTTCAGTTGCAAGCAAACAGTAGAGTATTTCTCTTTTTATAAGTGTAAATGGTCTTAATTTGTACCTGTGTCTTATCCAGGAGTATTGAGAGCTGGTCAAGCAATAAAAAGCCATCATCATTGTTTTCACAGACGGAGGTGAAACTAAAGATATTCTTCATGATTAGTGGTTTAGTGCAGTTTGGTAATGATAATTTTAGAGGGAAGGATAACAAATAATTATAAGTATAGCATTAACAAAGCATTGAACTATGGAGTATTTTGAAGAGCCCAGGTGACTAAAAGCTTTGTGAAGCACAACACATTGAAGTGTGTGATTCAAATGCAAAGGTGGAAGGCCAGTTCATAAAGGAAAACTCTTTTCGGCATGTGTTGGTTTGACATTGTTTTCACAAAAGGTCAAAGACCATTGCTGTGATTATATTTTGAAAAGTTTTAGGAATCTGTGACAGCAAATGTTTGCACGCTATAGGTGCTGATCTTAAAGTAGAATTCATACCTGTAAAAGAAGTGTCTTGTTGAGAAGACACACCTATTTTTTAACAATTTTTTCCTTTGGCTCTCTGTTCTTGTGGACCATTAATCTATAGTAGCTGATTAAAAAAGTATTTCAGAAGTTTGAGAGGCAAACTGGACTCTTGACACCTAGAAATACCGAAGTTACTAATTTAAAGCATATGCTGGGTGTCACATTAGCACTGCCACTACTCTAGGTCTAGAATAAGAGCTGAATTGTGTTCAGGAACGTCCCTTCTGCCACCACCTTCTCAAATTCAAATGTTTGTTCACGTTTTTGAAGTATTCCAACAGGATTTCTGCAGTTATCCCAGTGAAGAGTCAATAAATAGTTTAAGAAAGAAACTATTGAGTGGGTTTTTAATGAAAAATGAAAAAAAATTCTCTTTCATGAAAAATAATAAAAATCCAAACTTTTTATCAATGGTTTTTGGAGCAACATCTTAAATTACAACAAAGCTCACTATTGAGGTGGAAGACCTTATTTTCCAAAATTTTTCCAATAAGGTGCAAAAGAAATGCATGTTCTTTGGCCAAATCTCGTTTTTGTCGGAGGCTTATTTTCTCATATGGCTGGTGTGGTTATTATAGGCAGGTTTTGCTTTGCAGGAGAGAATTTTTAAAAATGTTTCCCTGGTACGAGTTTGTAAAGTATGTCCCTCCTTCCTGAAGTATCTCAGTTAAAAAATCAGAAATAAGTCATCTCAATGTAATCCATCCTTTGCTTCAGCTATTTTACTTCATTTATTTTTTTTTTAGAACCAGTGATGTGAACCAGGTGCCCTATTCATTTTGGTTTCAATACCAAAATGTCCTGATAGAGTAAATTGTTTTTTTTTTCCTTTTTTTTTTTTTTTTTTTATGAACTCATAAAGATGAAAAGAGAATGTGAAAATTGCTTAAAATGTAAATGTGTGCCTAAAGGTAGAACAACAAAGGTTTTACTTTTTCTTGGACGTAGGTATTACTTAAAAAAAGTAGAAGTTAATTCCATTTATGGCGGCTACGTACCATTAAGAATACAGGAAAATAACCTGTGTTGGCTGAATGTTGCTGGAAGATGTTCTTGTACATTGACTATTTGACCATTTGTTTTGAACTACTCTAGATTCTTTAATTGTATGAATTGAAAAATCATAGAATAATTCCAGTTGAAAGGGACCTCAGGAGGCCTCTCAAAGTACAACGTCCTCTCAAAGCAAGATCATGGATGAGATTAGATCAGGTTACTCTGGGCTTTATCCACTGGGGCCTTGAGAAACTTCCAGGGATGGGGATTACACAACCTTTAACTTTCAATTTTAAAAATGACCCATGCTTGTTGACTTGAATGGGGTTTGATCTCAAAACCCATCTCAGAAACCTATTTTCATCAATGATTTGGATTATCAAATTGATTTAGTGATCTAAACGGGTCTGAACTATCCTGAAGTAGTGAAAGACAAAACTCTTGAGGTAATTTTAAGAGGAAAACGCTTAAGTTCAGTGTGGATTTTCTGTCTTCCGAGTGTCTGCAGGGTTGGACTTGAAGTAGAAGCCTCTGTCCTGTTGGCTTTTTCAACATATTATTATTCCCTGCAAGAGTATGTGTGTGATGTGATGGGTTCTCAAAACTGTCTCCAGTTTTTTTTTCTGATCGTATGTCTGCTTCTATAGGCAGGTGTTTTTCCACAGGACTTGGATCAAGCTTAGCATATCATACACTAAACCAACCTGTGCTGCCAACTTCTGGGTTAGTTTTATGAGTAAGGCTCAGCCGGAAGCTTATAGAATGCTGAAATGAAGGGAAGAATGTAGTCTTCTGACTAGCAGTGGACCTGAATTTTCCTTTATCTCCTGAAGTAATTGATGAACTGTATTTGTCTCCTAGGTGAATGAGTCGTGCTTGTAAGCATACCGAGATTTGAATTTGGCTGCTCATGGAAAGAGAATGGTTGGTCCAACTCTTGCTGAGCATATTTGCACAGTAAATGCAGACACTGAACTTTTATGGCACAGATGCACCTCTGAGACTGGAAGTACTGCAAGGGAGTGATAAAAATCCCAAGTGCTATGCAGCATGACATCTGCTGTTACGTTCACTGAAAACATTGTGGTGTATGACTTAATCAGGAAGAATCAGTTACCACCAAGAAAACAGATATCCAAGAAATATTTCTTATCCTGTTGTAAATAGATAGACAAGGTGGTACAGGTGATGCTTGTATAGGATTATGCATGAAATATACACTACATGTCAAAGGACCCACGTTATTTTCAACCAACTTCCTTTAAACATTTAGCACTAAAAGGGTCACTTTCTCTGAATCACTGAAAGATCTGTTCAGTGACTCTGAATCCACTTAACACAACTCCTCAGGTGCTTAAGGAAAAATACAGGCATTGCTTACAAGTATACTTAAAACTTCTTTTATTGTTGCAGGTTATTTTAGTATCTGCTAACAAGCTGACTCGATATATAGAACCATGCCAGCTAACCGAAGATTTTGGAGGAACTCTCACTTATGATCACATGGATTGGTTGAATAAGAGACTGGTTAGTTTTTGGTTTTGTTTTTTTTTTTTCAAATTTCATGAATTTTCACTTCTGTAAAACTGTTAACTGTGTAGAAATTCAGATGCGTAGCAGTGCAATTCAAATGCATGAATAGTCTTATGATGATAAACAACACTGGATTTGCTCAAGGGATGATAAAGCTAATTCAATCAATTTGTTGAACCAACAAGTTCCTTAACGAAGCTCTATTGTAGACCCTCACTCTACAAGAGCCTGGATGAGTGATATAGTTGCTACAAAGAGAAATTTTTTGGCTTCTGATAGGAGAAATCCAAACTAAGGAGGAAATACTTGGACTCTGCAGATCCTCCAAGGTTTTCTCTTATGCCTTGGTTCCTGTGGACTGAGAGCCAGTTTTTAAGCTCTCCTACACGAAAACCTCTGTCAGTTCAGTTTCCCCAGAAAATACAGGGATGCAGTAAATGTCTAGGAGCAAATAAACCCCTAAATCATTAATAGACACAAATTGTTTAAGCGTTGACTCTTGATTTGCAATTACTTAAATTGAACTTCAAAATAAATATTTAATTTTCAGTGAAATGGTGTGTTCCTTTCCCATGCAATCTGTTCTTAAAATGTGTATCTCTATACAGGATCTCCAGGTGGGATCCTGGACAAGGAATACTGCACAGTATGTCCCAACCACGAATGTCCAAAGCTTTCAAACATGCCCTGCAGCCAATCTCACAGAATTACTTTCCTCTCAATAAATCTGAGGGCTTACAACATGTGTACTGTGTTTGGTTTTTTGCTTATTCTCAACAAATTGTGTGTTCAGACCCAAGGGCAGAGAAAATTATCTACTGGGCAGGTTTTTTTCAGCTGGTCTTTCCATGCACACATAAAGGCCATCCATTAAAGCAAAGCAGCTTGTTTCTTCTCTGTCTGGAACTGGGAGTGCCTGGACATGAGGGAAGGCAAATCTAATATTTTCCTTTTTCTTCCTTTTTTTCTGGTATATGCAAATCTGGCTTCCTGCATTCGTTGAAATTCATAAGGCCTGTACTTCCATGCTAGCTGGGACTTCTGCTCTATATTTGGTTCAGACTACAACTGAAATTTTTTCTCCTGTCTCTCCTCTACTGACTCAATTCACTTCTTTTTTTTTTTTATTAACAAAGAAACTCCTCCATTGCAACTCCTGAATTCTGAAACTAGATGAGGGCAGAAAGATTGTTTAAGGTACTAGCTGAAAAATAGTTTAAAACTGGTTTACATTTTTCATTTTAATTCTATGGATTTTTTTCCTTTTATAACTACTGAATTTAGGTTGTATTTTATAAACAACCCTCTTATAAATTGGGTTTTAAGAGTTGTCAAACTGTGTCCATTTTGGTTTTCCCTGACATATAAGCAGTCCTAGATAGGTTAAGGAATGCTCATCTGCAGGCTATTGATAATCTGTTGACACCACAAAGATGCAGAAGTTACTGTGCATGTCGCTTATGGCACCGGATTGTGCTTAGTTCTGTTAAAAATACAAAACTAGAAATGAAAAAACAAGTATAGAGGAATCATCTGATCAGTACCCAGAGTCTGACCATACAGGCCTTGCTATCTGCGATCAGAAGCCCCTATATTCAAAGAAACTGATGAGACTATTTCTTTCATATAACGCATCTTTCTTTTGTCTTAGTTATTAATTACAATATAGCCCATATTATGGTTGATAGAAGATGGAATCTTGACAAGGTTGATTTGTTTTAATCCATTCAAGTGAGCAATCAGATGATCGTGTCTTGACTCTAGCATTAAGATTGACTTAAAGGCTTAAGTGAAGAAGTTGAATAAACATATCCATAAAAACTCAGATTTTGCAGAAATCTCAAAATTTTTCAGTATTTCAGAATTCAGTCTGTCTTTGTTATATTCGGTGTAACGTTTTGCTCTCTACATAAGGAATCTTGTTAAGTGTTCTCTGGACAAAATTTAGATGTTCTGCTCTTTCTACCCTGCCATCTGAACATTGGGAAATAATTACACTATGTAGAGATTGAAGTATGCTAACAGAACTAGTGGATAAATTTGCACCAATGCCTTCAGTACTTCTGCTTATGTAATTTACATTTAAATTAAAACTTGCTTCTTGTTTAGGTATTTGAAAAGTTCACGAAAGAATCAACGTCCTTACTGGATGAGCTTGCTCTAATTAACAATGGAAGTGATAAAGGAACCCAACAAGAAAAAGAGAGGTCTGTGGTTTGCTCTTTGAAATCAATGCTTTTGGATTATAAACGTCATTGGGAATCCAAACAATATTGGCAATATGATATGACTTAAATATTTTGAAAGTAAAGAAATTCTGATAACAGAATCCACCAATGTGTCTTTAGATGGATGCTCACTTGACTATTGACTCCATGCAGCTGCACTTCTGCTTTGATACAATGAGTAGAAAAAGTGAGGACTTCACTGAGTGATGAAAGAAACATATGGTCTCGTGTCAACGTTGGGTAGCTCTGGCCTTAGTTTAAGTTTTTAGTGCTACTGTAATACAAATAAATCATGTGATGGTTACTTTAATGATTGTTAATTTTATTATTAATAATGTGCTTGTTTCTTTATTCAAGATCAATAGATTTGAACTTCCTTCCATCTGTTGATCCTGAGACGGTACTTCAGACAGGTATAGTAAGTCAAAAAATGATAATGTTGGTCAATAAAGTAACGTTATTCATTTTTAAGCTCAAAGTGAAAGCACAGAGGGTACAATAATTTTCTTAGCCATCATCACAATGTGACAGGCTTATTAATTCATGTCATCTTTGTTGGGTTAAAAAAAATGGATATTAAATAAATGGAAGAACTCCAAATGTGGCATTTTAAAGGTAATTTTTAATAGTCCTGATTAACATCTTTACAGTATTACCATAGTGAATACATTAATTTTGAGAATGCATTGTTTCTTGATGATGTCAAGATGTTGGCTTTACAGAATGAATTCATCTCAGTAGCCATCAAACGCTTACAATACAGATAGATTTTTTTCTAAACAGTTCTGTTAATTTGCATCAGCCTAGATCTGAGCTGATCATCTGTAAAAGTGAAGCATATTTTTCTGACTCTTAGCTGCTTGGGCTCTCCCTTCAGCATCAAACAGTTTGAGTTTCTTTGATTGAAATGGTTTTCTTTAGGGCATATCCCATTGACAATGAAGTGTAATAGGCTGTTGATTTGGACTAGAAATTTGCTTAAAGATTTTTCCCTTTCTAGAATAGTAAGTAATGCATAGTGTTATGGTGGTGATCAGAGTCTGAATACTCAGAATCTGTATTTTAGAGCCTCCTGCAAACTAAGGTGAGGATCACACATAATATTTACCACAGAGAACCGCTGGCTTTACCTGCCCTCTGTGTAAAATTTTAGCTTAATTAGAGGTGGGATAGTATTGTTCAAAGGTGAAGCAATAGTTCCTTGCTGCAGCCTTTATAAAGTTTTTAAATTATGAGGTGTTTGTAAACACTGTCTCTAGATTTTAGTCTGATTGTGTATCCTTCTCTAATGGTAAGATTTTTGGACAAAATCTTTCAGTTTTGTGTAAGCAGATGGCTTCCAAGAATGTTAGTTTATATTCTGTATTTTCTTAGTTACAGCATAATGAATTTGTTTTTTTTTTTTTTTTTTTTAGCTGTGAAGTTTAACAACTTTCACTAAACCATGGGAGTTCCTAAGAGGCAGCCTTTCTCTGTTAGATTCACTTTATTGCAAGTTTGAGAATGAAAAATTAAACTCTCCCCTATTAAACTTTCCTATCTTTTAATGGTAAATATGAAAAAACCTGAGGTTTTAGATGAGGCTTCTGTCTTCATAGTCACAAGTACTGTTGCTTTCACAAGCTCTGGATCCACATGTAAAATATAGTCCTTAGAATTTTATAAGAATCTAGTTTAAAAAAAGTACTTTCACCTGGAAAATGTTAGTCCTTTACAGCTGAAACAATATAATAAAAATTTGAAATTATCCCAGTAGAACTATGACTTTTGAAAGCCTTTAAGTCTGTTTGCCCTGCAGCCATCTGTGCCTATCTGTATAGTATTATAAAAGATGAAATCCAGTATGTTTATTTCCATAGTATGGCAAAATGTATTTGAATTCTGAAGACATGGTCATTTCACAGTAATATATGCTGAGTAATTTAAAGTTCCTTGCTACAGTCTCCAAAGCCCGTGGCATTTTGGTTGTCTAGATAATACCAGTTGCATTTAGAGTCTGTATTCCTGCATTTTCCGTGAGATGTTACAATCACTATTCTAGTGGTGATTTTTTTCTTTTACTCAACTGACCTTTTATCGTTTTTACCATTGATGAATGTGGAGTTTGCAGATTTTCACTTTTACATCAACAGTTATTTAGTGACCAAACACTGTTTTATTTGCTAACTTGTTCATGGAGCTTTTGGGGAACAGATGGATGATCTGGGTTTTACTAGTAGTATCGTGGTGTATGTCTTAAAAACTTCACCGCAACCTAATAACATTCTTCAAACAGTTTAAGCAGGGGATTAAATTGTTAAAACGTAGTATTTTGCATATATGAAAGTCACTATACTCTTTGAGTCTGTACCCTGGTATGATGCTTAAGAGCACAAAGAAAAAGGTGAGAAAAGTGAGAGAAACTTATTGATCAAAGTACTTAGTATTCAGCTCTACTTTCTGTGATAGCTTTGTACATTTTATAAAAATCCTGAAAGATAGCAGTGAAATTTATATGCTTGGTTTGTTAGTGTTTCTAGATTTAGTCTGAAAAATTATTTGAGAATAATATTTCAGATGCCACACTATTTTGAAGTACACTGTAATACTTACAGATGTTCTAGACTCAGGATTGTGCTTTGCAATTGTTTCTTTACATTAATCAATGCTATTGTCAGTATGGAGGTTAAAGTCACGGTATGTCTTTTAGGTATATAAATATATAAAATATACCACATGATTTCTACCATATTTTGATACAAACCCACAAACTGTGGCCAGTGCTCTGCATGAAGTGATGTCATTAAAGGTGTCCAATGCATGAAAGGTCATTAGCTGCAAAAATACAGGCATGCTTACTAATTTTTGTGCTTATTTTTTAAACTTTTATTTATTTGTTTTAAAAAATCTAAATTAACCACATTATTATGTGTCGTCTTAAAGGCCATGAGTTACTATCTGAGTTACAACAGCGTCGATTCAATGGTTCAGATGGAGGGGTGTCCTGGTCTCCAATGGATGATGAACTGCTTGCCCAGCCACAGGTCATGAAGCTGTTAGACTCGCTCAGAGAGCAATATACCCGCTACCAGGAAGTTTGCAGACAACGTAGCAAGCGCACGCAACTAGAGGAGATTCAGCAGAAGGTAATGCAGGTAAGCTTGGAGTTATTCTTGAATACTCTGAGGCTGTGGTTTGAGCTGAAATCCCAGATGGTTTCCTGCACGAGTAAGAATTGGAGGTGAGCGCTTCATGCCTCCTTCCGCTCTTCAAACTGAAATGTGCTGTTTTCACTTGATGCTTTACTTTGCGGCTACCACAGTGACTTTCCAAAGGCTGTTCTGGTAATTAGAAATGTGCTCTCTTGCTATGGTTCTGAAGAACCTTCACATTGTCCCTTTGTTGCTTTCTGTGGCAGTGTACCACTACCTTGTCAGGGCACAAATGTCTGACCTCAGCAAAGAGAAGTCATAAATGAGACACGTGTCACTCTGATTTTGCTTGGGAGTTGGAAACATTCCCCTACCCATGTTGTTTTAAGTTCCTGTTACTGAAGATAAACCATTATTTATTCCTTTATTTGTCTAGTGCTTGTTAACTAAGTTGAAGTGATTAAACTTTCTATATTTCAAGGCTACACTGACCAGAATGAATAGAGATCTTCCTAATCAATCGTGTTAAAGGTCATAATGAATTGATTTGGTGCTTTGGATCAAGCATGTAATTAGCACTTTAACATTTTCTCAGAAGAATCTCAGTAGAGAAAATCAAGGAAATGGAATTAATTTATTCCTCTTGTGTTTATTACTTTAAATTAGATTTATAGGTTTTTAAGCTTCTGTATAGTCTGAATATGCATAAAATGGAACAGATATTGCTTTTAACCTTTCAACATTGATATTTCAAATGCATAAGGAGTGCAAATCAAGTACTTGTACTTCACAGCATTCCAGGTATGAGTACAGATAAAAACTAATCTTGTTCTTTCTAGGACTGAAAACCGAAATCTACTGAGGTAATAATTTTCCCTTATGTAGTCATTTAGTATATCATAAAAAAAATATTTTGATATTTGGAGCTAGAAATAATAAAAATGAGATGAAAGTAATTCTGTATAGAAATATTAGTACATCTGTGAGTATAATCATGCTAGATTTTTCCTGTGGTAAAGTTATAGTGGTTGAACAAGTTTTGTGCTGATTGAAATGAGATTTATAACATACTTTGGCAAACTGACATTGTTAATGCATTTAAGTAGCCTTGTTTACTGGGACATGAGCCTCATTTTGCAATGTTTGTAATAGAAATAGTTATTCATTTGCTCTGTCTACACTATGGATGCTGCATAGTAAGTGATCCGAGTCCCAGTACGCAGGAAAAGTGTTTTGCTCTTTTACTGGCTAATCAGTTTTATAAAGTGCTTGTAAAAGCTCTCTAAATGGTATATGAATGTATGGGGAAAACTTACTAAACCTATAAATTGATTTAGTTTCCTTTTGGTTTATGGAAGAAAATTAGGCTAACAGAGAAAAGTAAGGTGATGATGATGCTCTGGGGGAAACCAATAGAGGCAGAGTTCCATGGAATTTGTTTTGCCTAAACAAGAAGTTGCGGTAGAACATATTTGTAGTGTTTTCAGTTGGAATGGGACTGTACACAGCAAGTTTTCCCCTTGTGCTGCTGATTGGTGTTGTGTGGGGTCTTTTTAATGGTTTTAATTTCCTGTTAACTCTCATTACAATGACATCCCTATTTCATTCTTTGTGTAGCTTCTTATATTGCTTAACCACTCCTGGCTTGCTTTTGTATTCTTGTTTCATTTTCACTGTTGGCTGCTTCTGCGTGCGGTGTACTGCTTAGTTATTACTCTTGTCTCAAAGTCATCCATAACCACGTCTTCCCTTGTGTCACCACTCTTCCTTCTATTCCATAGTTTTGTTTCCTTTTCCTTAGTCTTTCATTCTGCAGGGTAAAGGTGGCAATGATTTCCAGATGTTTTCTGATGAGCAGTTCTACTGAACAGACTGCTGATGGGCAACTCTGTACATTGTGATAAATTATAGCTTTGTCCTCTCTTAGGCAGAGGTGTTAATTACTATTTTTCTAATCTTAATTCACAAAAATTAACACCAGGCCTTACAGTAGTCTAGTCATTAATCACTTAAAAAGATATTTTATGAAAATAACATTGCTTCTTTCTTCAGGTCCCTAGTGGCTTCTCTCAGGTCAAGTATCTGTCACACAAGAATGGCCATGTGCTACGCTAAGCAGTTGCAGAGGCAATGCAGTAGTTGCTAGGAACTTGTAATGAGGAGGTCATCTTGGTCAGAGACGACATAAGCAGTAGCCTTGCACACCGTTTGACTTGCACTAGAAATGTTATTTCCATACGTGTTTTCCAAGCCACGCTGAGGGTGCAGGGGGACATCTGAGTGCAGTCACTTTTAAGTCCAGGCCAGACTTAACCAGCAACAGCTGTGTGGATGTGCTGAGCATAACAGGAAGTTTCTCTTTAAATAAAAAAGAACCTAGAACTGCAGAGTCTTAACCCTAGAAATGACAAAAATAAGGACGACCCAGGATGCTTTTGGAGCAAGGAATATATGCTCTGAAACAGTGCTTCTTATGCAGGGGTTGGATGGGAGGTGAAGACAAAGGCTGGGAAGACACAAATATGATGATTGAAAGGTGGGGTGAATTGAGTGACTTCCTGTAACGGTGTTGGTCGTTCTTGATTACTATTGCAATGTATCCTAGCAGCATGAGGAAAATGGTCCAGTTAATCCTTTTTTTCATTTCTTTCATGATTGTGGTGTTACATTGTGTATTGTATTAAATTTCCTGAACAACTGTGTTTTTATGTTCTGTCATCCGTGTTTAAACAGAGGCCACGTTTAAAAGAGGAAACTGGCTTCCTGTGCTTTTTCATTAAGGTTCAGAACCTGGGGGTATTCCTGCATTTCCTTACTTTAGGACTTAAATAAGTGACTTGTACATTAGGTTTCACCAGGGCTGTCTCTTTTTCTAGATATCTAAAAATTCATCGTAAAATTTTGCCATAGATAATCACCTGGTAATTCAAATGTGTATAAAGAACCCAAAATGAGATAAGCTGCTTTGCTTTGAATAATATTAATATCAGATGGAATACTTTCAAAATAATAATAAAATAAATCCAGTACTGTCGTCCAAAACTGTATTGCAATGACTCTGAAAAAAATTCTGTAAAGGCAGATCCCATGAGATGTTCTGTTAAGATTCTGTAAGAGGTTTCTGTTGTTTGAATAGAACAAGCTGAAAGACAATAATGTAAAACACTGAGTTGTGTATATTTTATTTTTGAGTAAATCCATATCCTGTACTTGAGTGGCAATATATTCCACAAAATAGGGAGAAAACTCACAGGTGTGAGGCTGAATACAGCTGTGAATTGTAATTCACTTGGGGAAAAAAAATTGGTTTTGTTTGAATATGAGAGCGCCATTATCAAGCAAATTGTGTTTTAAGCTCTTGTGTTGACAGAGATATGAAATGACAAGTATGTATGTGACAGATCTTTTGCAGGCTGCCACCTGCTTTCATGGAGTGACAGGCTAAGATTAATGAAGTTTCTATTTAAAGCTCTTGAAGATGTGAATGGATTCAATGACAAGACTTCTACAGATCCTAGAAAGAATTTTTAATTTTCTTTTCTTAAATGTGTATTTCCATTAAAATATTTCTTCTTCGGTTAGAAAATTCTTTTTATACCAGTTTTCTTGTATCTGATTTGCTACTTTGTTTTTGTCATCTTTATCTTATTGACAGGTGGTCAATTGGCTTGAAGGACCTGGATCAGAACAGCTAAGAACCCAGTGGGGAATAGGTGATTCGATTAGAGCTTCACAAGCTTTGCAACAGAAACATGAAGAGATTGAGAGTCAGCACAGTGTGAGACTTTCCTTAACCTTTTCAAGTAGCAAAATAATTCTAAGTACATAGGGTTATGAGCAGTGTATTTTGGTTATGACTTTCTGGGAGTTTTGCATAGTGCTTGATTTTATGGGTTACAGAGAAAAGTACATGAGCGCTTTAAGAACTTAACATGTACATATAATGATCATATTATTTATTTTCTTTTCCAGTGTAGAAAAATACCAATTTTTATCTATGATTTTTATTGGGTTCATCATGTTATGTTGAGCAGGAGGAGTAAATTTCCTTTTTCCTCCCTGCCAAAATGACTGAGAAGTCCTGTACTTAGATGAATAAGTTAATATTTTTGTCTTTATTAAACTACAGTTGCCAGTGGCTGAAACTGGCTTAACAGTTTTATTGATTAGGACTTAATGAAATCTCGAAGAGACTGTTTTGTAACTGTACTGACTTGATGCCTTTGCTTCTAATTTTGAAGACTCTCCTAAGGTTCAGTAGAATTTTGTCTTTCCATCAGGTGATTAAGTGTAATTGGGAGATGACTACTCAGTGTTGCCAAAGGGTGTGTTGCTTACAGTGCTTTTCCTCTCTTCTGACTTTCCTTGTTGTAGACATTGACAATTCTGTCTGCTTCCTAAGTTCCCTTCACAGTCATGGCAAAGAAAATAGTCACCAGGTTATATTTTCTGAAGTAATTTAGAAAAACAACCAAATCAAACCTTTAGTCCAAGTAATCCTGTGTCCTAGGCTACATTGGTTCTATTGACTACATCTCTACTGAGTACAGTTCCCTTGCTCAGATGCAGAAGAGGGAATTGTAGGTGTCTGTGTTTCATCAAGTGAATCCCATCTTTCCTGTTTTCTCATTGCTTTAACCTCTTCAAGCAATATCCCACCCTGAAAGCTGGTACCTGATGAAGTATAAAACACAATTAAAATCCTAACTGGAAAGAAGAAAATCACCTGCCTACTTCATTGGCAAAAATAATTTTGATTATCTTTTAGTCACTTCAAACTGAAAAGATAAAACAAGATTGAATATTCTTTGTTCTCACTTGGATACTCACAACCCAACTATGCTTTAGCTGGGGCTAAATACAGTCCTCGAAATCATTGAAATCCCACGGAAGTTTACAGACTGGCCTGCAGTTTGCTTATCACTAAAGCACTGACAAGATAGAAAGCTGTTTGGTTCTGGGGTGCCAGAAGGAGTTTGTAGAAGCAACAGTCTGAAAAATTAATATTATAACAAAGTAGTAATTGGGAGACCACTGGGCTTACCTTACATTTAGATGCCTATGTTTAAATTAAAATAATTTTGTGGACAACAGCACTCAAAAAATACACTTGACTTTCTTCTTTGATTTTTAAATATTTCATAATAACTGACCGTATTCTTTCTCTTTAATTTTTTTCCTATTTTTTCTCTCCTAATTGAATTGACAGCTTGTATGCTTGCTTTTTTCATCATCTCCTATTTTTTTATTATGTTACTTCAATTTTAAAGATAATTGCAGTGTTCAATTTATTTTACAGAGAGGCATTTTTACTTCAAGTTTACTCTAAAGTGAAAAAAATAGTTCTTCTAGGGTGTTTGTTTCGAGGGTTTTCTGGTTGTTTTTTGATTTTCATTTTCTGGCTGTTATTCATGAGCAATATACTAGAGGTGTTATTTTTAAGCAAGTGTTGGCTTTTTCTCCATGGTTTTAAGCTGTCATGTACAGCTGTGCCTAACTTTCTCTTGTGGAAAGGGTCAGAAACACACTTTTTATATCTGGTTTGCCGGTCTCTTTATGTCACTGATAGCTTGACCAAAATCAGTTACTGCAATTATTTTACTTCAATTCAAAAAGTAAACACTGAAAATTAATCTAGATTTTTGTTGTTTGATTTCTCATATTATACTTGACTTGTTACACTCAATAAGCTAGATTTGTGTTCAGTGATTAAAGGTAATAACAGGAGTTATGTTGCGTAAATTGAGTTTATTCAACCTATATATCTCTAGTTGTGTGTGACGATGGAACATGCTTCCATATTATGTCATCTTAGTTGCGCCTTTTCAGGTAGATGAGTGATTTATTCTGTTCTTAAGTTTTTGGCTGATGGCTAATTTGACTTTTTCATTACTTTCTTGTCCTTTCATCTTTTCATACTTTTTCTCCTATAAGCAGATGGTAGAGGCAGCTTTGGTTAAAAAGTGAAAAGTCCAGAATATGGGTATTTATACTCTGTTTTGCATGCTTTGTACATAGATGATGCAAAAGCTGAAGGCATAATTTTAAATTGTGAACATCCCGGTAGGAGTGTGACAAGAATACTAATTAAATGAGATTTTAGGCCAATAGATGGTGCTGTTCCTTAGCATTAGGAATGCATAGGGCATTTGAAAGTCATTTTACTGTAGGGCCGAATAAAAGCTGTTGGGCAAACATGTTTTGCTTTACAGGCATCTCAAGCATGCGAGATGTGAATGTGAACTTGATATATCAAGTCTTCTTTAAATCTCCCAGAGTTGTTGAATATTTGAAATATTTTATTTTGTAAAAACACCACCATTACAACATAACTAACTCTTATATTGAGTAATCAAAGCACTTGAAAAACAAATGTGCATTTTGCATTGAGTATTAAAGTTTTTCTTAAATAAGAAACGAGGATAATTTTGAAGTTGGTGTACATAGATACCCTGCTTTATTCAGAAGATGGAGATTTCTTCCACTTTGTCAACAGTAATATTTTTCTAAAAGTTTTAAGAATATTATTGCTTGTTTCAGTCACATCACTGAAAGTAACACCTAGTCTTATAGTGTTATGAACAGCTTTTTGTAAATAGCTTGCCACTCGGCAAAAGGTCTTTTTCAGTACGGATTTGTTTAGAAATGGTCAAATTCCTCTGTTGTTTCAGTAAAATAGTTTTAGTGGGAGATTTTGCTGGGAGCTAGTAGCCATGCTTGTAATCTTCCCATCTTTCTGCAGCATTTGTTTCATACTACAATACATGTATTAAAATGTACTAAGCATTTTGAGTTGATTTTAATTAGGATCGCTTTTTCCTGCTGTGTAAGATTTCATAATTAGTGTCAGCTGTAATAAGCTCTTTTTTCAATCTAATTATTTCTTAGTCTGCAGTTAGATGTATGCAATTTTAAGAGAAATCAAATCATATTTGGTATTATTTTAATGCTTAATTTTCTTGTATTTGTAGGAGTGGTTTGCTGTCTATGTTGAGCTTAATCAGCAGATAGCAGCTCTTCTAAATGCAGGGGATGAGGAGGACCTTGTGGAACTGAAAGCATTGCAGCAACAGCTGAGTGATGTGTGTTACCGGCAGGCCAGTCAGCTGGAATTCAGGCAGAACCTATTACAAGCAGCACTTGAATTCCACAGTGTTGCCCAGGATGTAAGTTTTCCTTTTAAACTTTTCACGTGTCAGTATAGTATTGCCTCATTATAAATGTTTAATACATTGAAAAAAAGTTAGGGGAGCGAAGGGGAAACGTAATGCCACATGGCAAATGCAGAAGGCCTTCATTTACAATAATTGAAATGCTGAGTAGATGAATTTCTCCCTTTTCAGAGTGAAGTGCTTTATCTTATGTCTTACATTTCAATAATATTTGGAATGAAGTGATTGCTACTTAAAAAGTTAATTTTCCCCCTTTTGGTATTTTTTTTTTTTTTAATTAGATCAAATGCATGAATTGAACTCGCCATTTGGTATACTTTTCATAGTTATGTTTTTAAATTAGCACTTATTCCTTTCCTATACTTGTCTGGAAAAAAAAAAATAACCTTGGCCTCCCCCCCCCCCCCCCCCCCCCGCCCATCTGGGGATGTATGATCTTGGAATTTTAGAGGTAGATGGATCACCTTTCGTTTTGACTTTCCATTTCCTATAGATGCTAAGAGGAAGTTCTAAAATGACAGCTTTGCAAACATTTAGAAGATTGCAGACCCACCATCTGAAGCTCAAGGCTTCTTTTTAAATGTCAATACTTCTGTTGTTTTTCATTTTAGTTGTCTCAGCAGTTGGATGGCTTGCTAGGAATGTTGTGTGTAGATGTAGCACCAGCAGATGGAGCATCAATTCAACAAACTTTAAAACTACTGGAAGAGAAATTGAAAAGTGTTGGTAAGCAAAATATTTGTGTGTTTGATACACATTCTAATTAATGCATTACAGAACAAAAACCAGTAATTCCACCACCCCTTTAAAAAAAGACAGCAGAAAAAATGTCTCTAATTCCTAGCTAAGTAATGTTCCACCTGACTGTCTCTGCCTTGCTTATGCTGTGTACTGCACAGTAGTTCTGTCTGGGGAAAATGATCTGGAAATGTTTTCTTTAAAATGTTTTATGTATGGTAGGTATTGGTTATAGACCATTATCATGCATTTATTCTGTGCACAGACCTTCTTCTCCACTAATCATGCTTAATGTCTTGGGAATATAGTGCTTAGAAGATCCTTTTTCTGACTCTTGGTCATTAAGGTTGTTACCCACTCAGTTTTGGAGTGCTTGTACTGAGTATTTTTGCAGTAGCTTTGAATGCATATGTTAATAATAGGAAATTTAAAGTCCTTACACTGTCAGGCATATAAAATAGAATATTTCTTGGAAGGGACCTACAATGATCATCTAGTCCATGTTGGAGGAGGAGGAGCTTTGAAGCAGAATCAGAAGTGGTAGAAGTAGTTGATTAGAATATATGTTTTAAGCACTAACTAGGTAGTCTTAGGAAAACAGATAGCATAGCCGCTAAATAATGGATGTAACATCAGATTCTAAGGGTTGGCTTATTTCTGTATAGTGTCAGCCATATCACATTTATTACCAAGTAGTAAATTCTGCCAGTCACAGAAGAACATTTAGGCTACAACTGCATAGCAGTGATAAATATTTTAGGTATTGTGCAGCTGTGTGGATGAAAGACATTAATTAGCTATTTGTATGCTGAAAAGTTAATACTCACTGTCAGCTTTTATTCCTTTTCTTGTTTTCTACTAGGTCATAAAATAGCAAATCCTTTGCTTTTCATTAATATGGACAAATGCTCGCTCAAACTTAAAGGTTGGAAAGGCCAGTGAAAGACACATTATTGTCCTTTTCACTTTCCAGTCTTCCCTCTGAGATTCTATTGCATCTCACACTTCTCCTCAGAGGGGAAAAAGTAATTAATTTATAAGAGAGACCATTGACTTTTTTTTTTTTCTTTCTCTTTCTTTAGACTTAGGCTTGCAAGGCTTGCGTGAGAAAGGTCAAAGTCTTCTTGATCAGATATCTAACCAGGCATCCTGGGCTTACGGAAAAGATGTAACCATTGAAAACAAAGAAAATGTGGACCATATCCAAGGAGTGATGGAAGACATGCAGCTTAGAAAACAAAGGTGTTATGAGCATTTCTAGTCATTAAGATTTTTGTGTGCTGATACATCACTTTATCTTCATTCGTTTATTTATTTAAAGAGAATATTTTTCTTTACCTTCAGCTAAGGGATGTAGTACAACTGTGACTTATTTGTGGTACATTGAAAAGGAGCAGAAGCTTCCCTGCCCAGTCAGTTGTAGCATATTCCTACATCCAAGCACCTTTTCTATTTTGGTATTGGATGGAGTATTTCAGTGCTTTCCTGTACTTATAAATGCTCAAGAATTACATATTTAATTTATATGGAATTATGGAATGGATGCAAGAGGCACTTTGTGTATGTTAGTAGTTTGAGATGGAAGGTATGCTAAGTTTATGGTAGTGATGGTGGCTCTAAAATTGTATTGTAATTATGCACAGACTTCTTCATCCTCTTTTTCACAACCTCTATCCTTTTAGCACGACCTTTTCACTCAAAGATAGGAAGAAAGAGGAGCTGATGTCAAGGACAGGGTTCAGAGTGGAAGCACAGAGTTCAGTTTTCAAATTGTGAGGGATTTTGTGTGTGTTGGAAGAAGGTAGAGTGGAGAGTTGAGTTGTAGTAGGGAAAAATGCTGGGGAGTAGAATTTGCAAGAGGGATGGATTTTGCCATCATCCTTTTCCTCCAAACCTGTCATTGATTGATTAATTTTTCTTAAAGATGAGCATCAAGTTGCTCATTAGGAATTAATTCTACCACTCAAAGTGTTTTCTTAAGGAACTCAGTGTAAGAAACTATGAGTTCTGATAATGCTGAGAGAAGGGTTTAAGTTTTAACTATGTTCCTCTGAATCCTACTTGAGTGGCACTTTGCAGGACCAGCTGCAAGGAGCGGTCAAGGACCATGTGTCAGTAGGATGGCAGTTGGAATTCAGTACTAAGAGAGAAGTGCACACAGGAGAAGGAAAAACTTTGTGTACTTAGTAATGGACTCTGAACTAGACGTTAATTCAAAGATAAACATTAAAGCAACTTTTGCAAGAAAAGTTTTCGAAAAGTTTTTCGCAACTTCTGCAAAAGTCTGTGAGAAGTAGAATGCTGTAGATTATTAGGAAATAATAGAAAACTAAAAGGAAAATG
Source organism: Neomorphus geoffroyi (assembly GCA_033558235.1). Classification (NCBI taxonomy): domain Eukaryota; kingdom Metazoa; phylum Chordata; class Aves; order Cuculiformes; family Neomorphidae; genus Neomorphus; species Neomorphus geoffroyi. The sequence goes on from JAUMJM010000027.1 coordinate 38,960,963, forward strand.
TCACTGTGTCACTGTATAGATTTGTTGTCCATTTGATGTTTTAAATGTTACACAATTCTGGTCTCCATTTTCAGTGGGAAATAAATTAGAGGATCAAAAAATCAGTAGAATGTTCAGACTAAAGTGTAAAGCAGTTGATGTATGATTAAACAAGGTTCTTGAGCCCGGACAACGTAAAATAAGGGCTACTATCTCTCAATAGCATTTAACAGTAATTTTTGTGACACTCTTTTTTTTTCCCAAATTCTATTGAATATTTCTCATTTATAGCTGTAGTGTGATGTTTATTTCTAGGGGCATTTTGCTACTTTAGTTGTTCCTTTGGAAACCATAAACTGTTTTCCTGCATTATTAGAGCAAGAAATTTCTTTCTGTAAGCGTCGTAGCCCTACAAGACATGTAATAAAAAGCAGTAGGCTAACAGACTGTTCTTTGGAAGTGCTTATGTTTGCAACCGTTTTGAGAAAACAGATCTGTGCATACCATCTTTTGCATTCACTTGTAGTGCTAACTGTTGTTGACATTAAATTCCATTTGCACTGGATAGGAGTCTGAATCTTGCTGTCGACTTGGCAGGCTCTGAAATTGAAGTGGAAAGGTCATTCTGCTAAATGTATTAGCTTAGCTCTCGTTGTGGAAAGAAAAAAGCTTTCAACATTGTTTTTTATTCTGACTAGAGAAAGAACTGCAAGTTCTGCTTAATTCAGAACAAGATAATTAAAATCAGTTTTAATATATATTAGATTTCAAAATGCTTCCTGACATGTTTTAGTAAAGGACGTTATCGCATATGGGTTCAATTATTACAGTCTTTAGCTAGAAGGAAAAATGGGAAGATATCTTAACATTTTTTTAAACAGTCCTCAATTAATTCACTAAGAAAACTTTGCCACCAGCTCACAATATAATTCCAAATTATGCCAGACTTAAGTCAGTTTTCACCTACTTAACTGTAGGTGAAAGTCTGTCTTAGTTCACGTAAGCCTCTGTGTGGCCCGCAAAGCTTACAAGGGCAACAAGGTGAGGAACCTGCAATGCAATTGGAAGGTCTTAAAGCTACTGCTGGTATTACTGTCTACAGCGTAGCCCTATCAGAAGTCTCGAAGATCACGATGTTGGTTGTAGAGCTGTGTTCAGTTTATTGCATGTTTACATGTTTTGGCCAAGCGAAGCAGAACAAAAATGTTTTAACCACCTGTTCATGAACACTTGCATCTTAATGTTGCTCACTGAAAACGTGGCTGTCAAACTCAGTGTATTGTGTCTGCTGTGCGTGTGTTTTTTTGACTCTGTCTGTGCTGTTCTTTAAGGTGTGAGGATATGGTGGACGTGCGGCGACTGAAGATGCTTCAGATGGTACAGTTATTTAAATGTGAAGAGGATGCTGCTCAGGTATGGAAATGTCTACAGAATTTAATCAGTCCGGTCTTTGTGGTCCACTGACTAAACTTCTGGGAGATGAATAGTTGTATGCTATTACGTCTATCACATTCAAAAGTAGTTTTATTTAGTGAACTTGTACAGTGAAAATAAAGGACGTAGCATGACCAAAACCAGTGTATTTGGTGATTACATACAAGGTCTACCAGTTTGTGATACCTCTTTCAAAATTTTTCGATGTCAAAAGTATATGCTAATACTGAAGTTACTTCATTCTTGTGGATTAATTTTTTTAATTTACTAGTTTTCATTCTTTTAACTTCTGGTTTTAAGGCAGTAGAATGGTTAAGTGAACTGCTGGATGCTCTGCTGAAAACACACATCCGACTGGGAGATGATGCTCAAGAAACAAAAGTGTTACTGGAGAAACATCGAAAATTTGTTGATGTTGCGCAGGTGAAATGAATTACTTTATTAGCAGTGTGGGGTTTGTACAGTTTCAGAAGGTCATCTAAATAGAATTGGTACCCATATGGGCAATCTTGAAAAAGCTTGTTACTAGTCTTAATTGTTTACCTTGGTGCTCGAATGAAGAAGTTGATTGCTGGAATGGGTAATGTGACTTTGAAGTTCTATCAACAATAGCGACACTTCAGTTGACCAACAGTTTATTCTGCTTCACGTGCAAACTGCAAAGCATAAAGTTCACATTGACTTTCTTGAAAGGCATATATTTTAAATAAAGACTTTATAAAGACTTTTGAAGGCCTGCAATCAAAATACTGAAATACAGGGGAGCCACTTGCTATTTTGTGCTGTGCTTCATGAAACAGAGCAAGTCTTTCTATTGATTTCCCAGATAAAGCTGACTGTTGGTCATGCTCGTACAAGGAGTTTTGTCGCTAGCAGAGTTAGTGGTTGAACAGACAGCTTTGAGTCCTGTCTGTAACAGCCAACTAATGAATCCTACTGTACAAGAGTCTACTAAAATTCACTGAACCTGAAGTGCATGTTTGCACACCTGTTTGCAAATCTTGAATAGGCAGAGATGCTGGGTACACGTGGAAGAATTTCACCTAGGTGTAGAAAGTGTACAAGCTGGGCCTTTTTCAGGTGCTTTTTCAGATGTATACTGCTTTTAGGAAAGTCTAATTCAGACTTGCCAACTGGCAGATGTGATGTTTTCAAGTTGTGCTTGTTAAAATGGGACTCATTTTTGATGAATTTAGAACTGATGATGGCAGGAGGATAGCTTGTTGTTATGATGTACCACAGTTTGGATGCTGAGTGACCACAAACATGATGACAGTGAAGTTAGTGAGATTGTAATCTTGGCAGTAGACATCAAGTATCCTTTGGAAGATTCAAGCAGCTCTTCCGTTTTTTTCAGGAAGCTCTGTTATTTTTCTACACAACAGAGGATTGTTTTGTTTTAAAAAGCAAAAAGCACTGTTTGGTCATTACAGTTTTATTCATACTTCAGCATTTTCTAGTAGGTCAGATGAATATTTTGTGTACCTAAATTGAGGAGGTTTCATAAATTCATCTGCTGTTATTTTGAAATGCTCATTAACTCCTAAGTTAAATGCAGAGTTTTTATATGTACTTTCTTTCCCATTCCTTCCAACTTTTAGAGTACCTACGATTATGGGAGACAGTTACTGCAGGCAACTGTTGTCCTGTGCCAGTCCCTGCGATGCACCTCAAGGTCCTCGGGGGACACACTTCCAAGATTGAACAGAGTGTGGAAACAGTTTACAATAACTTCTGAAGAAAGAGTGCACCGGCTGGAAACGGCTGTTGCATTTCATTCAAGTGCTGAAAAGGTGAGCGTTGGGAGTTCCAGAAGAAAAATTTCTTATCAGAATTAAAGCAAACAAAATGTGATAAAATGTGATAAAAATGAAGCTGAGTAGGTCTTTTTTTTTTTTTTTCCCCCCCCCCCTTTCTAAATATTAAAATAAAAAAGCAGAAAGAGAAACTTAAGCGTATTTTTCTGATGGTTAATTTCAATAATCAATGCAGTTGTTGCTTGTGTACCTATAGATGTATAGGGCCTGCTTAACCAAAAGGAGAACAGCCCTGTAGTTCAGGTGCATTGAATTGGGGCTGGAAATAATGTTTAACTCCACAGAGGGCAACTCTTATGTTGATCATAAGCAATTTCTTTGTGTGTTTTAGACTATTTTTTAAAGGCAAGGAAGACTTCTTGATTTGTTTTTATGTGCAAGGTAGGCTACAAAGCTATGAGTTGCTTAAGATCTTCAGAGAGTTAAAAGGAGTATTGTCTTTTAAGCTGTGTGCATTTTCAATGTGATATTCTTCTCTCAAACTGTGTAAACGAATCAATCTATCACCAGTTTAGTTTCCAAGTGTGCTGTTTTACCTGATACCAGATCAGAATTCAGTGGTACATAAACTCCTGAAAGAATTGATTGTCTCAGTCCGTGTTATGAGCTGCAGTAGTTAATTGCTATGTTTTTAGGCAATTATAAGTTTTTAAAGGTAGTAAATAGCTGGAAAATTAATGTTCGTGTTCAAAAATATAATTCTGCTAGCACTGTTGTGGCATATTAATCAAACTGTGAAGAAAATACGCTGTTAATATCCATACTGCTTTGGAAAAAAGCAATGAGTGGCAGAGGGAGAAGCAGAAGAAAACACAGAACTGAGCACTAGTAATGGGTTCCAATCCCATCTGGAAACGCTTGCCTTCAGAGTTTCAATGCCACCTGTTCTCTGCTAGATGTGAATTTTAGTTTTGAAAAGGCTTGTTAAGGGCCCTTCGTTATTCATGTTTATCGAATAGAGTAGACTCTCTGTCAGAAAGTTCCTGCCACAGTCATCTAGTTCAACTCTGACCAATCCAGGGCTGACCTAAAGTTCAAGCACGTTAAGGGTGTTATCCGAATGTGTCCTCAACACTGACAGTCTTGGGGCATCAACCACTGTTCTAGGAAGTCTGTTCCAGTGTTTGACCATCCTCTCAGTAAAGAAATGCTTCCCATTGTCCAGTCTAAACCATCCCTGGCACATCTTCAAAGCGTTTCCATGCATCCTATCACTGGATACCAAGAGGACGAGATAAACACCATTGTCTCCACTCCTCCTCAGGAAGCTATAGAGAGCAATAAGGTCGCCACTTAGCCTACTCTTCTCCAAACTAGACAAGCCCAAAGACTTTAGCGACTCCTCACAGGACATTACTTCCAGCCCTTTCAGTAATTTTGTTGCCCTCCTGTGGATGCATTCAAAAACCTTCACATCCTTCTTAAATTGCGGGGCCCGTAACTTCACATACCGCTCAAGATGTGGTTACTTCAATACTGAATGCAGTGGGATGATGATTTCTTCCATTTTATGTGATTTGATGCAGATTACTATTTCTGTGCATTTTCTTATTTGTTGATGGAATATTGTCTGGCAAGACTATTTTCTTTTTTGTTCCTTCTTAGAAATAATGTTCTAGTACAGAACAGTGATGGACCTAAACTATCTCCTCAATGTAGCTTAATCGGTATTTTCCTTTCTTGAATTGTATGAATATTTCAATTGATCCCATTTAAACGTGGCAGTGAAGACTCTGAAAGAACATTCACCCTGCCAGTTAATGGAACTTAAAAAAACCTAGATGCTACCACTTATATACTTTATTCTGCATTGCTTTTTGTTTTTTTAACAGATTTTGCAAGAATGTCCAGAGCAGCCTGAAGCTTTTGATGAAATTGAGCAATTTGATGAAATTGAAGCAGTTGGGAAATCGCTGTTGGACAGACTAACAGTGCCTGTAGTTTATCCCGATGGGTATGCAAAATGTTTTTCTAATGGCTTCTGAATATGCTTTTGGTAAAGTTTCATAATAGTCTCGTATGCAGAAGAATCCGGAATGCTTATTGCTGAAATTAAAAAGGCGATGCACTAATACTCATTAAAATTTCTTTCCCATGTTTTCACAGAGAGCAGGCAGGTCCAGTTTCAAACTTTCCAAAGACAACATGCCTGCTTTTCTGAAATAGTGACTTCTTCACACTCAGTCATTATTAGATTTATGCAGTCTCTATCCTAGCAATATATGTAGAAATAACAGAAGAATGACCAGTCTTTGTCTCTTCTCACTGAAGAAAGATATCAGATTTGAATTGTGGTATTTTGATGAATTTATTTGCAATTCTATCTGAAGTATATTGAAGATAAATTTACATTTGATTTATTCAGCAAATAAAACAGTACTTGTGAGCTATTCGTACTCATTTCAAATTGGTGGCTGTCTTGAGCTACAAATTGAATTTGGAATCTCAGCCGTAATAAAACTCGGTTCTTTGTGTCCGGTAAAATGCACTTGTCCATTGTGATGCTGAGCTTGTAGTTAATTTCTTCTGCTTGAGTAGAACCAAGCCTTGGGACTAGTCTCTGGGTGTATGGGATCTCACACCTCAATGAATGAGGTCTGAATTAGAGGATGAAACCTTACAAGATGGTATCAAGCAATTGCATTATGGGTTACCTGAAGTCTATCTGAAAAATAGTTCCAGGAAGCTGGCTGTGAAAAATAACTGTCTGATTTCCAAAATATCACGCTCCCTTTGCAGTATAGTTTCCTTCAGTAAGAAATGATGCGCATGAAAACTTGAACTAGTAGTGATTTTTACTGCCCTTTCGGTAGTGTATTTGAAAATAGTGGAGGATTTTACAGCTCTTAAGGAAGGAGGGAGGGGAGGCACAAAACAAAACAAGCAAAAACCAAAATAAACCCCACACAATTCCCCCAAAACCCCAAAATTCCTAAGAGTGGTGTTTTAAGTATTTTGCTATAACTTCCGCATAGCAGAGTTTAGTGAACCAGTAAAACTAACAACTGTTACGTGTAAATTGTAGATGGGCTATGAACATAAAAACAAAGAGTAGAATCTGGGAGAGCTCCTCATGAAAGAACACCCTTGCTATACTTTGAGGTTTGAGGTGCTGCTATAGTTACAGGTATATACACACCTGTGTTTTAGGTAGGCTGGCTGACTGAATCCTGAACATCATTTCTGATCCTTCTGGCACGTCCAGTTGAGTACTGTGTGTCTCCCTTCTCAAAGGTGGGATCTTAGCTTCCTAAATCCTGCTCGTCATCCCTAGGCATTCTATTTTTGAAGCACGTAACAAAATTTGCAAAGAGTTCACTTATTAGTAGAATTGATTTAAGAAGTACAGGAATACATAGTGTCATAAAAAGCTTGGAGGCATCTCCTTCAGCTTCTTTACCACTTCAGGCTTTCATCCGTATCTTGGAAGTCTAGGTCACTGTTCCTGTCCGGCTCACGGCCTCTAATCTTCTAATCAGGAAGAACATCTGCCCATGGTGTGATCCTGTGCCCAGTTGTACAGTCTGTTACTGGAATCTACTCCTGGGTGAAATAACTTTTCTGTCTGTTTATGCCTGTTCCCCCATTCTGTACAAAGTCCTTTGTCCTGCCACCATTTCCAAAGTCTTCAGCCTCTGTGATTTCTAATTAGATTTGAGATCTGTTGTTCTTCTAAAACGCCTTCTGTTCGAATCTCCCTTTTGCTAACAGGTTGGTTAGTGTCTTCCCTGGCATTTCAGCTGTTCTTTTGTGTTTGAATGAAAGAAAACAATTTATGCAGCCATGTATTCTTTTCAGTTTGAGAGACAGGTGATATAATTTGACGGCATGTGGCTGACTTTGCATAGACTGAGTCCTTCAATAACGCAGCAGTTGTATAGCCTCAGAATTCATGTATAGACAGATTTGCTTGATTGCTGTGGTACCCCAAACCACCAGACTGACCTGAGGGCAGCCAAAGAACAATGGTAAAAGATAGTGTTAGTGAGTATCTGATTTCACTTGTAGAATAGCACCATGCTGTTAAGAGAATCTTTTGGGTATAAAAGGGTCATCTAAAATTTGTAACAATTTCATCAAGATCTGCTGTCAAGTCTCATCGGTGAGTCTGACAAAGCCTTTTACAGGTGGATTATGAATTTTGAGAGGAAAAAAATGTTATTTTACTCATCTGCTTCGTGTTTTCTAATGCCATTCACTTGGATGCTTATACACTGTCTTACTTATCAGTGAAAACTTTTCCTGTTTTTCTGGGTTTCTTTTAGGTCTGAGCAGTACTTTGGGAGCCCAAGTGACATGGCTTCTGCAGCAGAACACATTAGAGAGAAGATGAAGCTAGTTAGCCTGAAAAAGCAGCAGCTGAGACAACCAGAAGCTACCACGCCAGAAAGCTAATACTTACCCATTGTCTATGAATTCATAATAGGACTTCAGTTTGTAATCCAGCATGTTGTTTGCATATTACAGAATTCAGCATAATATATTAAAATGCATTTCACAGCTGTTTTAAGTCTCATCTTTTTTTCAAAGTAAATGTTCTCAGCATCTCAACGCTGTACATCTATCAAGCCATAACTATTTAACATGCTATGAAACCATAGATTCCAAGTATCTTACGAAAAGGAACTGTAAACTTTGCACTGAAATTTGCTGTAAAGCTTTACCTGACCTGTCAGCTGCTTCTTAGTTAAACAGCTGATGCAAGCTTTGAATGGTGCTAATAAGTGTTAGGAGTTCCATATTATGAAATTGTAGTTCTTTGCTTCCCCCTGTGCCCAGGTGATGTTGTAATTTTAGATTGGAGGTAAGGTTCCTGCAGTGTAGACAGTGGTAACCCTATAAATTTAATTTTAAATATTTCTTTAAAAAAAAAAAGAAAGATCATTTTTATTGTGCCAGTGTGCAACCTGTCCATCAAATCTTGGATATATGAAATTCATGAAACAGATGTTCTCCTATTTGTAATGATAATGTATTAAAAGCTGTTTGTGCTTAATAAAAGTCATCTTTTTAAAATCTAATATGAATTTGTTCTGGTCTGTATTCCCAAATATCATTTATGTTATTTTTGTGATAAATGGTAGTAAAAATCGTCACTCTTGGAATATGTTTATAAAGTCTGTATAACTTTTCTTATGAAATGCTCTTCAACACACTGTGGGTGTAGGGGGAACTGCTCTTGAACTATTAATAGAAGCGAGAGTCTGTGGGGTTTTATCTTACTTTCTGATAGCAGTATGTACACTCGAGTAAAATAATATGTGCATAAGTCGGTGTTGTATTAGTAATAGTTCTGTTCCCGCATAAGACTGATATACATCCCTTGTGCTTATTTTTAAGTCTTATTTCCCTTTGAGTGGAGAATCTTGAATAATACGAATATCCCTGGTAGCACCTTTGAGATGAAAGATTTTCATCTAATGAAAAATGATTAACCTGAAGGTCATAAACAACTTAAAACCATGAGATTAGTAGGAAAATTAAATTTATTGAGGGAAAGGAATTGGACTGAAACAATCAGCTGTGTGTATAATTTGGTTAACTTATTACTCTTCGGGATTTAATGTGGATAAATTCAATATTGTATTTACTGGAACATGGTGTCATATCTGGCCATTTGAGAGTAATATGTGTGAAACAAACAAGTCTAAGTACGTTATGTTATCTCACTATATTTTGCTCACAGTAAAAATAACGCTCTTTTCCTGCAGGCATTCTTATTACTGTGCAGGTTTTCTTGATGTCATTCAAATATTTACTGATTTGTCTCAGCTTTTCCATGTTTTCTGCACAGGGAAGTGATGTGTCAAATAAAGCAATTTCTGTATTAAAAATTATAATTCTAAATTAATATCTTCTCTGTAACTTGAGTGATAAAGGCTTGTTTGGTTTTTTTTTCTCAGGGTGTTTTGGCAGAGGAAATCCAATTAAGTTTGCAATAGTACAGTATTGCATTAATACTGGTTTTAAACCAACTGAAGTTTCACAAACCTTATTTATAAAGAGACTTTTTCAGTATAATCTTTTAGTTTCGTTGTTCAGTTCCATTTGAGAAAGCTGCTGCTGCTACTATATCAAATATTTAGATGAGAGAATTTTATTTAGGAAAAACCCAAACATGAAAAATCTACATATATTTAAGCACAAACAAATAAATTAAGATTATAGTCACTAATAAGCACTGAGTCTGCCATTCAGCAGCATTGTTTGTATATCAAGTCTACTTAGAGTAAATTATGATCTGCAGTATTAAAATCTCATTAAAATCCTAGCTTACAGTAAGCACACGTTAAAAACCTGCAAATAATCTTAGTGTTTGTGTTATATTTTTTTTTTATTCTGTTTTTATTCTGCTTACGGTCTTGATAATGTGCAAAACCAGAGTGGTGTCAGAAGCTTGGAACTCACTGATGCGACAGCTGTGTGCACAACTTGGGACTGATGACCGTTCACCCGAATAACCCCAAAGTTAATTTTGGCTCTGTGTATGAAGTCCGCTCTTGAGCCTGTTCTTATCTCTTGTCTGGCATTCCTAGAGGCCAATCGATTCTGACTTTCATCCGTTTGTCTCTAACCAGGTTTGTGCTATAACTCCTCGGGTTATGCCAGCTTTTCCTCTCTCTCTGCTCCCTTACCTCCTGCCTGGAATTCCCTGCCTTTAGCAAAATCAAACGGCTGAGCAGTAGTGGTGGCTCTGCCTGTGCCTTTTGCTCTGCACTAGTTGGTAGCCAGAAGGATTCGAACAATGGAGTTCCAAAAGATGCAAATACGTTTGGGATTTCCTTTTTAACATAAGTCACCTGCAGTGAGGTGTATACAGTGCCACGTGTAACATGGGGAGATACCATAGAACAGGGGAGGATTGATTGCGAGGATTGTTTTTATACTCCCTTCGTGTATTATGACCAATAATATGGAAGTGATGGAGTCAACCCTGTTCCACGGTAATGAAATCAACAAAAATCTCTGAATCCTAATCAGCCAAGTCTGAATGTATTTGAAATGTTTCAAAATATGGTAAGAATTTTGTTACTCTTTCTGGTAATGTCATTCTGAGTGGTTTTTTTAACAGTGAACACTAAGCAACGTTGGAAATGTGATCAACTCGGTAGGTGTCATCCAGCATCTGCTGGATAGACTGGCAGTCATAATGCCTATACTAATAAGCTCTTGGAGTTGTAAAATGTGTGGGGTTTGTGTTCACTTCCATAAAAACGTTAGATTTTTACTGCCAAACTCTTGTGTGGAGTTACTTTTCCCTTGGAAAGAACAGGTTTGTACCATGGAGAACTGTTCAGCTTGTGTGACTGACTGTTCAAAGAGACTTGCTCTGGAGGTAAAGCAGTGGATGGAGAAGGATTCCGTGTGCAGTGGGATTGTATAGCACTTGTTACACCATCGCGCTAGCCTAAGAATATCGATGCCAGCTGACAAAAAGATAAGGGGAGGATTTCTTTTTCCATCTCAGTTGAAGAAAAAAATGTCAGTAAGTCATGTTCATAAGGAGAGGTTGTCGTGGGCTTTCAATAAGAATAATGAATGACATGTAATGATGTTACGTTACCTCCTTTTTCCTGAATTCTTTCTACGGATAATTTTAACCTCTATAAAGAGATTATGAGGAAGAAGGAAGAAAGGAAGCTTCAGGAGCTACAGATGAAATTCTGTAATAGCACATTATGTGAGCTCTGGAGCTAAAATGCTGAGAAATGGGAATGAAAGCGAAGATTTAGTGATAATGAACAACTTTTCAATTCCATCCCTCGTGTCTGTCCAGACCTTTGCAATGTTAATAAGGGAGTCAGCACTGTAAAAATGCTTTGTTAAAACTAGAACAGAAGTCTAGCATAAGAAAATAATGAGTCTAAGCATACAGGCTGCCAACCCATAGAAATGTAATGGTTGCAAAAGCACTTGCAGGGGAACTGCAGGGCCAAAACCTGTCCAAGTATTGGAATTTATGTATTACCATTCCAATGAGGTAATTTATTCATTATATCTTTGAAGAGAGGTCGTCTGTTGCCTTTTTCAGATCTGTGGAACTAAGATGCCAAGGCCAGTAGTCCAGTAGTTACATTGCTTCTGGTTCCAGCTTCGCACGGTTATACTGAATCTGTAGACTCAGTTCTTTCTGTAGTGCATCGTTTCCACAGTTCCCTAACACCAACCAATCAAAGTGCAGACTATTGCAGAGTTACTTCCGTCAAATCGAAATCAGTTGTTAGAGAAGGACACTGGGCTATCATTTTAAAATCAATGATAACCACAATCATCCCACTTTTGTTTCTTCTGCTTAAATAGTCCTGTTGTTACAGTGCTGATGCCTTGCAAGGCTGCATCTTGATTGAAAATCTTATTAAAAATTGCCTACCTTTTGCAAGGATATGGAGTCAAGCAATTCTTCAAGATACTTATCACGTGGTGCTCGGTGGAGGTAGTTTTGTTGTGGAGATGTGCAGTGTGGAAATGCAGGTAAGAAGAAATAACCACACAAAGATGAGTTTCCTCTCCAACATCTAATGGATCCCTGTGCCCAGATCTCCCGAACCCGTGGTTGCTAAGGACAATTTTCTGTGTCTTCAAGGCTAATTTGGAAGAATTGAAGAAACTTGTGAGAACACCTCTGCTTTTGTCAAATTGGAAGGCTACGTATTAAAAAAAAAAAAAAATCAAAGGTATTATTCAAAAATAAACGTGTGCTGTAAAATTTGAGTTAGGTTAATACAGGATGGCATAGAGACAGAATATTAAAGTATTTATATATGTAAAGCATTAATGATACACTTAGGTCCAATATAGCAATGAAAATTAAAGTGACAGCTTTCTCTTTTCCTCTCAGAGTTGACTTCAGTTTGCATATTACAGCAAAGATGGGAATAAAATAGAGACACAAGAGGAAGGTTGGGTTGGGGTATAAATTTCTTTAATAGAGAAGAGAAAAAATTTCAAGTGTGTGAAGGAAACAGATTGGAAAACATTAAAAAGCAAAGAGAAACCCCCATTTTTAAAAAATGTTAACGTCAGTTGGAAACATTCAGCCACTTTTCCGGATACTACTGGTATTTACAGTGTATAAACTGGAGACCCAAGAGCTGAACTAACATTTCGGACTTCTGAAGCACAAAGGAAAGCAAAGGTAACTTCAATTTGTCTTAAGTTTATCATTTCTGAATGTCTTATGAGAAGGTCGTTAAGAGGAAACAATTGCTTGTGTTAGTGGAGTTGTGCAGATAATTTACTTTAGTCATGAACAGAAATGGCAAGGTATGATTTTTATTGCAGATAGACCCACAGGTTTTTAAATGATAATGCTGTTTTGTTTGTAGTTTAACGACAGCATTGAAATGTCAAATGTGTCTACCTAATGCTACAGGAAAAACTACATTTTTGTGCTCAGAGTGTGCTTAAAAGTATGTATGTTTTAAAGTAATTTAAAATTGTTAAGCAGGTTTTTTAATAGTTCTACAGCTGTTTTACATATCAGCAAGACTTTCAGCCGTTCCGCAAACACTTAACCATAAATTACTGTTGGACACCATAAATGCAAGCTCGTGTCGGGAAACCTTTAATGCACTTAGGATTTGTATGTAAAGGGGAAGAACACTCTTTGCTATGTAAAATATCCTATTGATTTTTTTTTAAACTCAAACATCTGTGCTTTACGTTTTCTGGGTAGATCCAATATAACTATTTCTAGTTTCTAATCCTTGGTAAGTAATAGTCTTTCTTTGGAAAGGCTGATTTAGGCACGGATTCTCTGACAAATTTATATAGCAACCTGTGCCATTGCCCACGGGTGAACAAAATGACCTGTAAGATTGCTTGTGACGGGCTGTGATGGGTCAAGGACAGCCCTGAGAACTCCGTGAAGTCTTGAGCATCACTTGCTCTAATTGAATGGCTATAAATGCTCCCTGCACAATAGGATTATAGGTTGCACCTTAAGAACTTTATTGAGCTCTTTCCTATATCTTACACCAAACATTAATTCTAATCATCTATCAATTATGGAAATAAAATGGAGACTGAAGCTTATTTTAGCTGTAAGAACTGCCTCTTGGAAGAACTGGTGGAAGACCTGTTGCTTGAGGTGTTTTCTATCAGAACAAAGCTTGAGTAAGTACCTCTCAAGCCCCCTGACTTTTATTTGTTACTGTTCTCTGGTTTGGCAAGAGCAGCCAGTGGGTTAATTTCTGTTTTCAGACGCGGTTCGCTGCGTTAGGCGTGGCTTGCGGTGACTGATTGCCATCTCAGTTTGGGGATTTCCGCTTCCCATGTTCATTTTCTCAGTAAGAGTCGCTGATGCTGGGTGACAGCACACGTTCCCACTGTCACTGCTGCCTTTCCAGGTGTGCCTGGATCGCTCACGATCCATGTGCCTAGCAGGATCGGGGGCTGCGGAGTTCCAGTGGGCTGCAGAACTCCGTTACGACGTTTCTCTCAATCTACCAGATTTCTTAGTTTGTTTTTTTTTAGGAGTTGGCCAGGTGACAAGTGTCTCAATGTTCCATTCTCCTCTTCCAGTTTCTGGGCTGCTAGGAAAGAGAGTAGATTCGTGGAGCAGATTCGTGGTGTCTAACTCTTTCCCCAGGCAAGTGTACAGCACGGTTACTCGGTATTTATTTATGATTGTGTGCTGCAAGTCTGACTTCTAGAGAGTTGGGAACAAGCCATATTCCAAACTGGTACCAAGTGCCGACTGTTCTCTTTCTGAACCCTCGTTTGCGGCTCTGCTTGGATGACAGATAACTGCAGGCTCGTCTCCACGGGGGGAAGTTGTACCATGTATTCAACACATCTGACTGCTACTCCGCATATCTGTGGTGATGATGTGAATGTGATGCCTTGCTGCCTGCTTTATATCGCTCACTGCCTCTCAGAAAGTGGCCTCCCTCCTCTCCGAGACGAATGTGTCCAAAGAAACACAGTAACGTGGTCGGCCGTAGCCAGAGGTTTTATTAATGCTTTGCTTGAATCGACATCAAAAAGCTGCAGCGAGACACATGCTTAGTGAGCCTTGTAAGGTTTTTATTTCCACCCATTGTACACGGCCAATTCATCAGGTAACTGCCGTTTGCAGGCATCATTTCATGGTGTGTTACCTCTGCTGAGCCAGTCTCTCGGGAAGAAGCCAGGGAATTTGCCCCTACAGGTGACAGAAATGTGAACTATTTGAGTTCTTGTCATTCACAGCTGTTATCTCTTCCTTAGGTACTCCTTTGTCTTCTGGACAGTATCAGGTCTACGTTCAGGTCTACCACTAAACACTCCACTACCAATTTTGTCCAAGACTTTGCAAGTGATCCAACAGGCATTTTAGATTTCCTTCATTGTTTCCAAAGAAGAATTTAGTTTCGGGATGATGTGGTTGCTACTGTCAGTGTGTATGTGTGTGTTGGAAGCTGCATTCCCTGCTTCACGGGGTTGCTAAGAAGGAAACCTCATCAGTATTTGGGAGTGGGTGAGATGTTACAGCCATAGAAATCGTGCACCCAGAAGATGTAAAAAAGCCAGCTCAAATAATTTTCATCCTAGAGTACTGAGGTGATGGGATTTTTTCCCTATATATATTAGTGAGACCTGAAGAGCAGTAGTAAGAAAAAAACAGGAAGGCAAACCAAGGAAGTGTAATAAAACCATTTGGTGAATTGTAGGAGTTTAATTCATGATGAAAACTGCTTAGAAAAATCATGCCATGTCAATAGATGGGCTGCAAGGATGTTTGGAAGATGAAGCTCGCAGGAGGCATCAAATACCCTGCAAACAGAAGGAAATGTTTACGCAGTGAGAGTAATTCTGTTTAATTACAGAATATTTACTAAATATCAAATCAAGTGAAACAAAGCAAGAGCTATGGAACCCATGAAGTACACTTGCACGTTGTTTTTGTTCCTGGAACACTGAAAGCAAGGTTCTAAAGCACAGTTACTGCAGATCCTGATGCATTGACAAGGGATGACTTGAAGTGCAGTGTTTATCTCTGCCTTCTGAAAAGGCTTCCGTACAATGAAAGAATGACAAAGGAGTCTTCCAAAGTATCCATTAATTTAGGGCAGTTTCTGGGATTCCTCATAGAAATGTGGCTTTTAATCTTTAAATTCCCTCCTGCAGCTGCTTATGTTGGATCCAAGCTCTGTGAGTTAAAACATGAAGAGAGCAAAATAGTTTATTTTTTTAAACTTTCTCTTTTTTTAGCTAAAGAAATAGAAAGCTGACAGTAATTGCATGACTGGAAAAAAAAAAACCCTAAATCTAATATTCCATCTTGTAACTTAAAAGGATTATTTAAGATTTTTTTTTAAAAAAATGTCAAGAGTATTGTGAAAACATATTGCATGCTTTTAAAGAACCACTGCAAAAATATACAAATATATGAATATTATGAAATACTAAGGATTTGAAAATACAGGAGCGTTATTATTATTTAAAATTTACTTGATACACATTCCTGACAAAAGCCTCAAGAGTAACGCCCTGATCTGTGGTTGTTGGTAGATTAAAGGATAGGAACAGACTATTGCAAAACCTACGGCACAGCCAGTGATGCCATGATATCTTCTGTAAACCTTCTGTAAAAATGCCAGTGTTTTTTTAATGTGACCAGCCAAAACTGTAATACCAAAGTTATTATTACCTAAATCTTCCCTCAGCACTCCCGCGGTGGGGGTGTTGCCAGCGGGGCCACAATGCGATGTCTGAGAACGTATCCCACAGGATTCTACCTCCAGCTTTTTAATATTGAAATTGTGTTAATGTTAAAAATAAGAACCTCTATGTGTTGTTAAAAATGCAAGAGGTTCAGTTGTGCTTGGTTTGATATTTCCTTTCTCCCCGCTGCCGCAATCACAGTACGTGTGGAAGGTCCCCAGTGCAGCTTTGCTTCTGACTGCAAATTTCAACTGCAGTTGAGGGGCTGCCTTGTTTCTCCACGTTGTGAGGAAGAGAGATTATACCAGAAAATCTCGTATCCACCATATCATTAAACTTCAATTTGTATCCTTTTACAGACAAGGACGGTGATTTTTTTCGTAGCTGTGTTCAAGTGTGAAATTGAAGGTAATTAAGGAATGGGGTCCGTTATCAAAGCAGCCGACCACAGAGTTCACTAGAGGACGGGTACTTCAAATGAACCTGGTTTGAAAAATAGGAAAAAAACACTTGGCTACAGTAGCCAAGACCAGAAAAACCACTTTGCTTCTGTTTTCCCTCAGATGTCCACCAGGATAAGCATATTTTCCTTCAAGATGATGTCCCCGAGGGATTATATCTGCTGCTGCCCACTGTGGCGTCTTGTAGTACACATCGGTGACCAAGCTGTCTGCATGGCGCGGTGTCACTTGGGAGGAAGAAATCACCTGTTCCTGGTGATTGCACAGCAGCGGTTTTTGCTATGGGTGGCAAACAATGGCTCTGAAGCATGTAAATCCATTTTGACTGCTCTCCAAATAGTATTGAAAGAGTATTGGGGCGGGGTGGAAGGGTTTTTTTTGAATTATAAGCCCTGCTTCCTGAATTCATGTGGGACTTGAGTTCTGAAGGGTTACATGCCGTGCTTCGTCGAGTGCAACGCATCACTTAAACCGGGAACAGCGATGGAGCACCCTCATAGCCTGTAGTCGCACTCCTGTGACATCGACTGTCGGCACTGAGCACACACCTGTTTAGCAATTCTGTTCCAGATAAATAAGCAAAGAGAGGGGAAAAAAGGTCTTCAATACTTCCTACTTGTTAACATCTAATTATGTCACGCAATGCAGCATTTGAATGCAAGAAACAAGCAGGATGTGATACATGTTTGCTGTTTGAGGTACCACGGTCTGGAAGAGGTAAATCTGTAACCGGAACACACAGAGTGTGAACCTTCAAGGAGCAGAGTTACACAAGGTGGAGTTATCATTTTTAAACCAAGTAAAGCACTGCTATTTGGAACTTTGCTGATAAATGACTTTTTAAAAGGGTTCTAAAGCCTTATGGTTCTTTAACACTTACCATTCTACTCCCTTGGTGAATTTGTCTTCCGTGGATAAACCTTCCCTAGTATCGGATGTTGAAAGTAACGTGGAATAAGAAATGTGGCTGTGTAACATCCTTCTGCCCTTGTTTTAAATTTAGCTTTCTGCAATTTGTGTCCATTTAAATCAACTCTTCCAAACAATAACAATACAGCCTCAATGTTTTGCTTGGTTAGGATGATTATTTAATTAGCCTCCCGTTAAATGAGATATCATTCAGCTGCGATGCACTATGAGTTACTTCTAATTCACACAGAATTCTCACTGTTAAGACAGTCCTAAAAACTCAGTCACACTGATGTAACTCTGTCTTTGAAGAATCCATGTGATTTTTAACGGATGTTTTTATTTGGCAAATTTAATACAGACCTCTGTAAACACTGAAAAATAAAGGGAAACAGTCCTTTCATACAGCTAAACTGTAAATGTAAGCTAAACACAGAAATTAGTGCCATGGACCAAAACTTTCATTGTAGTTACCTGATCAGTGGGACGATTTGCAGCTGCCTTGAGGCTTGAATTTAGATTCTGCATCTTAATCTTTCTGCTTTACAGGGAGAAAACGTAGCCTGTCTCACAGCTATATTTGGTGCAGACTGCATTCTCCGCTGTGCTAACACACCACATCAGGAAGGAATTTCAAACGCTCCCAAGGAATTCAGTAACGACGTCGTGCTGGCTTTCCTTACATGCATGGGCGAGGGAACATACTAATCTTGTGTAATAAACTGTTCTCCTTTTGCTGCTGCTGTTGGAGCCTGAACAAGGGTCTAATGAACAAACCCATGTCTCTTCATTCTCCTGACAGTCGAACACGCTGTGCCACGATTTTCTCTGTTGGCAAGCTTGCAGCTGGGCTGACTAATGTAAATGCCACCTGTGAGCAGCTGAAACTGCTTCGCTTTCGTATTCATCAGAGTCCAGCTCCGTAGGCCGTGCGCCGTTTGTTTTGGACAACACCCCGCGAGGCAGAAATGTTGACCTTCCCTGGGGGTGCTGATGGGGTAAGTTCACTCTCCAGCTGATTCTGAGGAAATCGAATTGGTGGCAGCCTCCCTGCCATTTCTTCCACAAATTTAAGAGGGCGTGCTGGTCTCTTCACCTGGTGTGTGAGAGAGAATGAGATGGGATAGTTTTGAGCTTCACATTTGTGTATTTTTTTCTGTATTGTTTAATCCTTTCACCTAATTCAACAGTAAAAAATTTTAATTGTTTATATTTTGCCATTCTATTCACCCTTCAATAGCCATCAAGTCACTTTTTTTCTTCCGGTCTTTCCTGTAGCTGTTGCTTTAAGGAAAGGTATAAATCCAACTTGTGGTTTTTTAATTGGCCATGGCAGCTAAATAAAATTAAACTTGAAAAGAAAAATGATACCAAGTAATTAACATATCTGGATTTGGAGAAATCTGCTCAGATGAGTTGACTTAGAGGTACATCTGTTAAATCAGTCAAAGCTGCCAATGGCTTCAGATTTATTGTGAGGACCTGTGTTCCCCGTCCCCTCTGCTTTTTCTCTTCCCGTCCCCTCTGGTGTTATTTGTCCTCTTCCTCCAGTTTAACACTGTATGGAATCAGCTTGAGCTCATGTGTGAGTAAAGTATCTAAAGAAAGGCGTCCTTTTTGAAGACATTCGTGGTTTAATGCATTCTCAGAACAAGAAATTTGTTCCGGTGCACGGACCCTTGAGTGGAGATCCCAACACTTTAGTTTCCTATGCTGCTGTCACGTCCTAAAACAAGATTAGAAGAAAGCAGAGCAGGTTGCCACCAAGCTTGGTGGCATCTCTCTGTATTTGAAAGCAATCAAGGCAAACAAACGCTCTTCAGGAATTTAAGTAGCGTGATGCCTGGTGAACAAAAATGTAAGCAAGTCCCTATGTGTCAGCATTCCTCCCTACCCTGTGCATAAGCCAAGTAAAGAAAAAAAAGACTATTTTTTAAAAGATGATGGAAAGAATGGACTTTGTTTATATAACACTTAGAGCCTGAAGGTATAAATTTGAAGACTATAAGAGTGGAGGCTGAACTGATACAACATGCCTGGTTAAATTGGTGAATCTTTTCTATTGTTGAATAAATACTAGGGAATTAGGTACTGTTCTAACAAATGTTACGTACAAATAGCGCGTGTAATTTGTGGAAATCCTCTAGGATCGAAATAGAGGGCTATAGGGAAGAGAATGCTTTGGGGTGAAGGAGTGGGACTTGAAAAATTAATGACCCGGGGACTGAAATGTATCAGCTGTCATTGCTTCGCAGGTCTGTTTGCTGTAAGAGTTTTTGCAAATATTGCTGGCCATGAAAGCAAACAAATGGATTTTGCTCTTACCATTATCTGAATTAGCAATGTGAAACTATTTACCTGTTTCTTGATCCCTGATACACTGTTGGTTTGGTAGTTAGCAGTGTAGGGGTGTTTTTTGATTTCCTGAAGGCATGTTCAGCGTGGCAGGGGTTAACTAGGATACCTTTGCTTTTGGTCTTTTCTCTGCCTCTTCTGTTCATGCTCTTTTCTTAAGGTGGCCTAAAGCATCTTCAGGGCTGATGATGAAGGAGCAAGAGAAGAGTTTTTGTTAGGGTTATGCTCAGGAAGAATGGGAAGATAAGGCTATAATATTTCATTACACTTTTTAAGTAAAACAAATCTGGAAACTATTAAAACAATAATACAGGGAATATGGATCATGATTTGTTCTTATCGCTGAGAGAGTGGGGTGATGCCTTCTGCCCCTCAGGAGTCCTTTCACAGCTATTTCCTAGCCCGTTACTGGCACTTCGGTGCCTTCTCTTTGCACAATGGCAAAGATGGCACAACCTCCTTTTTGGACCCAGCAATGTCCCAAGATATTTCAGGGCTGCCTTTTCTTAAGCTGATGGACTCAAGACAGGTAAATGGCTTCTGCCTGTGCTTAAGCTGGTACCTACCTGATGTTCATTTCATTTGCCATGGCTGGTCCTTCCCCTCCCTCTTGCAGGTGATGATAACCTTGCTTTTGGGAGCAGGGAGTTTCCCTCTTGGTGCACAGGTCCTGCCTCGGTAAGTGGCCGCGGGAACACCTCGCTGCCATCAGGGCACTCAGGCCAGGCCACCCTTCAGCCCTGGTTGACCTGGGGGTGACGAGGGACAGAATTCTCTGGGCTGTGGCCCGTGCCCTGCTGTGGGGGCAGGTGTAGCATGTGCGATTCCTTGCTCTGCCTCTGGATGCTGGGATGTCAGTTTGTGCCCGGCCGCCGGCTGTGCTGCCTCTCTGGTCCTGAGTAAAAGGATGATGTCTGCGAGCACCTCAGGTTCCTGCTCTTTTCTGGCAGCCTTCGCAGGGTGGTTCTCTAAGAAACCCTCATTTCTAATTAAGTGTTAAGAAGCAGATGGTGTTACCGTTTACTCTTCCTCACATGCCATTCACAAACATTTTGGCCTCTGGAAGGTGGTGTCTCTGTTCTCCGCCTTCCTGCCCTGGTTGCTGTCAGGATGGATTTATCGTACTTGGTTTGGGGTTTTAGGAATGACAATGCTAGGTTAGGATTTCACTTGGTTTGTCAACCTAGAGTCTTACCCAATCAGTGAATTTAAAGAGGAGCCTCTTCCAGGAGAAATATCTACCTCCTTCTCAACCTTCACCTTTGTATGCGGCCTCGACGGCTGCAGCCACCTCCGTACAAACCAGGGGAGACGTGCAGACTGCTTGCTTTCACACCCTTGCGCCATCATTCCTGGTGATACCTGGAAACGGTCCCTCCTCGAAAGGTAAGATGCTAAGAGCCAGTGAAACCCAGCAACCACAGACTTGGAGAACTTTGACCTCTTTGCCACTGGTGGGGCTGCTGAAGGGAAGCAGTGGTTACACACCTTTTTTGTGAGCCACGTGAAACCTGTCGGTTTGAGGGACACCTTCCCTTCTCCTTGCTGTGTGTGCCCGTTCTCCCAGGCACGAGACAAGGAAAGCAAGGAGACTCGTTACATTTACAAACCACTCCAAGCGAAGGACCTCACGTCTTTGAGGCTGCAGGGAGTGAACTTTGTCTCAGAGGCATTTTCAGAGAGTGCTGGCAGCTCCAAAGCTCTGAATAAAATGCAACTTATCTCCCGGAAAGACAGGCCATTTTGCTGTGCACAACTGTCAGACCTGTGATTAGTGCACCTCCCTTGCCACACGAGAGAAAGCTGCTGATAAGACACTCTCTACGCTGAAAATTAAATGAGTTTTATCATGTTTACCTCTCAAATCCTTTTTACACAGAGTTATTACAGATAACACACACTCGAAAGACTCGATCTATTTTGTTTTCTGAGATTTTTCTTTGTTCATTTGTTCAGTTTTAGTGTTTCTTGTGCACAGCTGGTGAATGCTGGGTGGTTCTTGTCATTCCCACTCTTGTCTTCCACACAGCAGCAGCAAGGGGAAAATATTTCTCTCTATTGACACAGATAACTTGCCTGTTTCTGGCTTCTAGCAGGATTTTTGTTTGGTTTGATTTCAGACAGAGGAACAGATGACAGATATGTAAGTAAACAAGACCGATAAAGGCATGTTTGTCGAATTCTGTTTCCCTGGACGCAGCTGAAATGGATTGTCATGTAATGCCAAAATCCTCAGCTTTTTCACCCAAGGTTGTGCTGCAAGATCTTTTCTGATTCCTTGCTACCTTTTCTCTGCCTGCTACTCTGATATTTCCCTGTCTCAATCTAGAGAAGACAAAGAAATACAATATCCATGCATTTGTTATCGGAAATTTTTAATCACTTGACTCAACTGCTGCCGAACTTGCTTATGCTCAACACCGTAAGTGTAGTGTTTTTCCATGATTTCCAGATGTTAGCTCTGTGAAAAATGACTTCTCATTTAACACGGGTGAAAAACATGTCTTCTGTCTGGCTACCGTAGTGAGATGATGGATTGGTCCAACTTGGGCTGTGAAAAAGTACACTTAAAAAGTGCTTCTGAGAGAACAAAACCTCAAGGACATGATTGGAATTAGTGCCAACATCAGATTGTGACTCTCTTTATAAGACTAAGAAGAGGTCAGGGATTTTTTTTTACAAGCAATTTTTCCAGCAGTCTAAGTCCTATTTGTTCTCAGTCCTGCCTGCAGGGTGGAAAACCCAAAATCACTTGTCTTCTGGATTGTTTTTGACTATTGAGCAAGTTTTGTATAACAGCTCTATCTTCTACTCAAAGTCAAGCAGGGCGCTATCTTCTGTTTCCATTTTGAGGTTTTTTTCAGGACTTCTACCCTCCAGCTTTTGTGTGGCCATTGAATTTCAAACAATTTATCCGGCCATACCTATTACACAAATACCCACGTAAGACTCACGAATATCTATATAATGTCTTCAGAGGAATTAGAGGTGTTACAAGGAGTTTCGGAAAACCGTGTGATATTTGTACCTTTATTGGCAGCTTTAAGAGTTCAAGGTCCTGTTTTGGTACAAAGGATGGGAAAAATTGGGTTTTTTTTTTTTATTTGCCAAGCCCGTTTAGTTCAGCACAAACCAGTATAATGGGCTTCTGGATGCCCCATTTGAAACTCAGGGTCTGAAGACGGTGATCAGATTATCGTTTGCCGACAGCTGGAGGGGAGGAATGTTCAGATAATCAAAAATCCCAGATCTTGACACATCCGTACAAATTCCCTGTAACTACCGTAAGTTTCTCCCAGTCCAAAATATTTTTTAATTTCCTTTCAGATCTTGGTTTCATTGCAGGTTTGTGCCAGTTTACAATTAGCAAATCTAGTTTATATAAAAATGCACCAAAACGTTACATGTTTTCAAGCAAATCAAACAAGAGGAGTGTTGAGCATGTGCTTTCTTGAGTGGAATTGTTTCCAGAGCGACCTGCAAACCTAAACCCCAGTGTTACTTTCTCAGCTGTTCTGTAGAAGGAAACCTAGCAGCTGTTGTCTTGTTCAGTAGGCTACTTGCGGCGTGCTCTGGGCTTCTGGCAATAGAATTAATATTCCAAACCAATATTGTGATTTACGTATGTCTATCTATTTCCCTGCACTGAATAAAAACCTTAAGGGGAGTTAAAGAATTATTAGAGAGATCTTCCTCGTGCTTGTTTAGTACAAAATGAAGACTATAGATACAACCCATACTTGAATCAAAATCAAGTAAGTTAGCTTAGTATTAGGCAGGAATAAAACACTCCTTAAGAAATCACGCCAAGTATTTGGTCTCCTTCTCTGATTGTTACGATCTCTATACTTTTAAATAGTTTTGGATTAAAAATCCTGTGTTAATTCAGCATCTGACTTACATAAACATGTTAATTCTGCTTAAATACTTTGACTCAGCAGAAGAATTATGTCGAGCAAATATATTCAGGAAGTAGAACATGAGAAAATAATTTACCTCTGGAATGTGAAAATGTAGGATATATAGATGCATATTTTGAAACCTCAAAACACTGGCTTCTCTGGGGAGACTCAATAGTAAATTTTTTTTCTAGATGTTTTAAGAATCCTTTTTCCTTTGATTATCCAGTGTCAGGTGATGTTCGTGGAAGAAGCCCTTCACACATCAGATGGTGACAAAACAGAACAGGCAGCTAAACGTTACCAAAGTAGGGGTGTGTCAAATCTCTCTCAAGAATGATAAACTCTAAATGAGTCGCCTATTTTTAACCTCCTGTTCTTTCCTTTGGGCAGACTAATCAGTGTTAGCTGAGTTGTTTCACTGAATGAGCCCAAGCAACTCTGTTGCTTTCTGAAATGAACCGCGGACCTTGCAAGCGCATTTCAAGTCTGCTTTGATGTATGAAGTCCCGTTCTGAAACACCATGTCAAATGAAGCCGGATCGGAACAGAAGCCTTCTACAACAACAATCAGTTCGGTTGCTGTTCAGGCGGGGGATGCCAGTATTGTTGTAGCTGTACTGAAGGTAAGGCAGCCACCGCTCGTGTGTCTGGTTTTGGCCCTCTGCTACCGGGTGATCACTACTTCTTTTAAATGCTCTTTGGAAACGGCTACATAAAGTATAAAGCAAGGTCATTTAATCACTTAACAACCAACAGAGCTTCCTTGGAAGTTAATGCTTGTTTCTTTTTACAGCTTGTTGTTGTGTTTGTTGTGGGGCTGGGTTTGTTTTTTTTCTTTTAATACAATAAATAATTTGACCAAAACATGTAGGGCATTAAAGGCATGGAAATCCTATTATTCTGTTTAAAAAGTAAGAGATAAATCAAGTGTGCCATGAAAATGCATTAATAGTTATGATGTTACCTTTAATCGTAGTTGAGACTCCCCGAGAGTTATTTTCAAACTACACTCGGCGATAAGTTAACATAATAAGGAGTCTACCAACTCCATAAATGAAGATAGTCTAACTCTGATAAAGAATTGTTTTTGAAAGCTGCCAATTCTTATTCCCACGTGTTTCAGTAGAAGCGCTTGTGTGTATATAGTCGTGCTTAGAAGCACCTAAAGGTCTGTTCTGTGAGCTGGGATCCACACCTGAAATTTTGCATAAATTCCAACTGTGATTTACTGGCACTCAATTCCAGCTGTGATTTATTGGCAGTTTGAGACTTCTTTCACCAGACAACCTGGAAAACGTGCTAGCCTGTGCCACTAGATTTTGTACTGCAGAATAAGGTGATAATGAACTGGGCTGTCACCGAATTGGGGTGGTTATTCAGCATGGGGCTACCTCAGTTGTGCCCATGGGAAGGTTCTGCCCTATCGGTTCTCACCCTGCTTGGGAGACAGGGGAGTAATTTCGTTGCAAGGAGGCTTAAGTTTAGGGTGAAGACATTTATTTTTTCCTCTGGGTGTTGTGGGAATGATGCCTCCAGTGACATTATCATAGAATCATCTGGTTGCAAGAGACCTCTGAGATCGAGTCCAACCGTACCCGTGCCCTTGCTAAATCATGTCCCTAAGAAACTCATCTAGTCCAGAAACTCAAGAAACCCATTGTGCTTCATTCCTCACCGCCATCCTCTCTGACCTATACTTCTCAGACTGTAACTGTTCTGTAACACCGTGCATTGAATCAGCTGTGCTTCGGGTTGCTGTCAAGCTTCCTGTGTTTTGTTTGTCCCCCAGGACACGACAAGCGATGGTTATCTGGGTTTCTGTTCCAAAGGCTGCCAAGTTGGGTAATCTCTGTCTGTTCTTTATGCAGAGATGTTTGATCTGTGGGGTAGAAATAAGATTTGGTGTTACGGTTTTTGCATCTGCTGTGATATATTTGTACCTTCCGCCCACACTCCCACCCACCAAGATTCCTTAACTCTCCATGAAACCTTCAGCTAGAAGGGCAGATGAGTTGGAGAAACCTTTTTGGCTCATTACGATACTCTTAGAATTCACAGGCAAACCCTAAGCTGAAGTAGCTATTGGATAAGACTAGTCAGGGATTTTGACCCCTATTTCAAATGAGGTGAAGTTCATACTGCGTCTTTGTTCTGCAATTGAATACGTGCCTATGGGTTCCCCTGCTTCCCTGGTCATGGAAAGTATGTGTGACCTGAGAGTCTGGAAGGAAAGCTTGTGTTTTCTGAGGGCTATAACGATTTACTTATTTCAGTGTGGAAAATGGGTGAAGCTTCAGCTGGTTGAATCAACACCAAATCTATTAGAAATTGGCAGCAATCAAGATGAGACTAAGAAACTACTGCAAGATCATGAATTCCTCCTTGCTAAGCTTAAGGTAAGATGTGCTGAAACTACATAAAAAATACACCTAATCATTCTAGTTCAGGTACAACGGCTGACAAAGCTGCCTGGTCCATGAGGTTGTTGGTAAAACTCTACATGGAAAAAAAATAAGTTCAGCCTTTGTCAGTGTAACAGATCAAAGTTAAACCTCCGTGTTGGAAAAATGTGCTCACTGTTAATTACGGTTTTCTAACATCAGCAGTAAAGACGCACTGGTTTTTTTCCACCTTATACATTACCGTCAAGTGAAAAATTCCTGTAGCCCTCTGTAACTGCTAAATACAATGGAATGTCAATGTTTTTTAAAATTCTCCAGTGTTAAGAAAAGTTTGATCAGTTTATAACAGCAGTAAACACAGGCAAGCTCTTTGTAAATGTGAAATAGACATTCCAGGCATATTTTTATTGAATGTTAGTTGATGTAAGTTATGGGAAGAATGATATTGTAGCACTAAATATTGCTTTTCTTGAGCTAGGGAGATTTTAGCCAAGTAACGTACCTAAAATAACATTTTAGCATTCTTTAGAGCAGATTGTAGCAACGGTGGCTTTTGGACACAGGGTGATATTCTTGCATGAAAAAAAAATGAATTATTTTAAATGTGGGTGTTTGGCACTGAGAAGAGTTGAAAGGCACCTAAGAAGAAAATATGTTTTTATGTTTTGATAGGGCAGATTGATTTTAGATTTTATATCTGCAGACAGATTCCTCTGAAATCTTGGAGCTGTGCACAGCAACTTATCTTGGTAGATTCCATCTGTTTTATTTTTTGAGATTACGCGAAGTTCAGATCTGCGAGAGCCAAGACTTTCTGGATAACATCAAGTGCATTTGATGTAATAGTAGTGACTGTGCTTTCCCATCATAAATCGCAAGCGGATGTGGAGTAATTTAATACCGTATATAGAGAATGTAACCTAATACGGTCCAAAGTATGGATTTTGAATAGCGTGCAGAATAGCATTACAGAAAAATCCCACCCTCAAATAAAAAACCCAACAAACCCCCAGAAAGATGATTCTGCTGTCTCATCAGTGCTCCACTCGGGCATCCTTGGACTGCTGTGTCGTGTTTGAACAATTCAGAATTAGCTCCGTTCTTACATATTCACCACAGAAGAAGCTGAATTGTTTTTCCTCATTGTCATAAACAAATTTTAAAGAATAGAAAAAGAAAAAACATTAATTTCAATCTCCAAAAGAAAAGCAAAGATTCAAATAATATTTTACTACTCGGTCAAACCTTGAGGTGATCCATATTTATATTAAATGTTTCTTGCTAAGGGGAAGAAGTAATATAAATATTGGTCTAAGAGAAGTCTTGTAGGCGTGCCTGAAATCTTGCAGGAACACAGACAAGGAAAGTAAAACAATAAATCCCTCTCTTCATAGGCTCCAACTTGAAATCACTGTATTAAAGAAAACAAAGAAAAATAAAAAGCTATGGTAGATGAAATCTTTAGATGCAGCCCTAAGCTGCTCCACCATTTTTCTCTTAACATCTTTAAATGAAAATTAAGTTTTGGATATATTTTTTTCCTTAAAAATTGCTTAAATAGTGAAAAAAAAAAAATCCAAAAGCATTTCCTGCTCTCTGAACTTCATTCAAATATTTGACTCTCTATTCCTATCAGTGTCGATGCACAGAACCTGAAGTTTGTTTTTCATTTAGCAGCTCTTATCTTGTTTTCTGCTCACAATAAATAGCAAAATAATAAAACAGTCATAAATATTTGCTTGTATTGATGAAAATGCTAATATTTTTCACTATTTGTGAAGCCTTGTGACTGACTGCTTGAATTCAGATAACTGATCTTTGTTTGTTTCCCTGAATCTTAATATATTTTATCAGATTAGAAACTTTATTATGTATAAACTCTTAAAGAGTGCTTGTCAACAAAATGTATCAGGACCCAGTACTCATTATCTCATGTTTTACACTTGCAGTCCTCTCAAAATTCAGCATTGATTAATAAACATTCTATAAGAGGATTCAGTTCCAAATGACTATTTTCTTCCTCAGTAATTTAAGAGCTGCTATAATCCAGGCCTGCAATGTCATAATAACTCGTACCGATTGTGCGTTATTCAGACATGAACCTTTCTGTTTTATAGTAAGCTGTTAACACTCGTCAGTAATTTAAGTTACTTGTCAGTAATTTAAGTCGTGTCTGAAGTTACTAAATCCCTTCCTCAAAAGTTTTTACAAGAATAAATCTCAGTCTTTGAAGTACTGATTATGGTGGTTAATGAGTTATCCATTAGTAACGTGAACACGGACAAAGAGACAGTGATGTTTCAGGGTTCAACGTTTATGGACATAAAGATACCCTTGCTTCTTAGAGCATGAAAGAGAATTTAGAAATGCAGGCAGGATAGAGGCTGAAAGGATGGCACACAATTGCATTGTCCTTGTTTTGATGGTGTCCAGTGTACACGATTCTATTTGATTTTTTACCCTTAATGAGCAATATAATTTTGCAAATTATTACAATAATTAATTATACAAATACATGAACATTCTCCCAGCTGCAGTCTTAGCCAGCGTAGTTTTTAATTTTTCCATATTGGCTAAAAGTTATTATTTTCATTGACTATATTCTTCCAACTGACTCTATCGATGATCAAAGCGTTCAGGCCAAATTAATTTATAGTCTTCATATATTGACCATTCACAGGTGTGAGTAAGGGCAAAGTTTGGCACAGTGACCGGTGACGGGTTTATAGCACTTCCAATGCTAGAGGAGAAGGAATGTAATCCAACTCACTGGGAATTTTTTTTTTTGAGTTAGGGAATTGGTTTTGACTTGGAAATGTTAACAGGAGTTAAAAAACCCTAAACAACCAGATTGACACTAAATAAGGCAGATGGTACTAAAAAGGGTAAAAGGAACAGACCTTTTGAATGAGAAAGCAGTCATTTTTAGAGCATTCCTTTACTGATTTTACTACTCAGAATCATTGTGGCACAAGCTCTATGTGTAGTTTAGGGCATTAGGAAAAAATACCAAAAACACAGTAGATTCTAACAAAAGAAATTATCATAGTCTTTAATAGTGTTAATTTGTTCCATTGGATTTCGGAATTGGGAACTCGCTACTATTTTAATAAAAAGCAGAATACAACTTTTGAAAAGATCCCCATTTCAAATTTTTATTCATTAACAAACACACACGTTATTGTTAATGGATTTGAAAGCATAAATGCTGAACAGGAAATAGTAAACCTGAAACTAAACAAAACCAGGTACTTGATGTTTACAACATGTAGTTAAAATTCCTTTCAGTGAAATGCCATTTATATGTATAACATCCGTATTGGTTTTGGTGGAAGTTATTCTATTTATTTTTGCTGAATTGTCGTGCTGTCTGCCAGTAGCCCAGAAGATTAATGAAACTTGTTTAGCAACAATGATTTAAGAGATAAACTATAATTCAGTTTAATTCTGTTTAATGATGCCCAACCGGTCAGAAAAATTGGTATAAGCTTGTGATTCATTCTAGGCAAACTTACACATCTCTTTTCCTCTGGATGTAAATCTTGTGTTTCTAAGTGTTAAAGAATTACATATTCTTTCATAACTGATGAATTCATTTTGCAGGTCTAGATGCTGCCAACACTTACGACCCTTGTTTCCGGTCCATTAACTGAAATAAAATGTTTCTTTTGAACATGGTCAGGAATTAAACGTAAATATTTTCAGGTTTAGAATCATAGCTCTTTCTCTTTGTGATTCGACCCTTCAGTAGTCTCAGCTTACACGTTCTGATTCTCCATTAAATTAATTCTGTTTCTCTTTTGCTAAATTAGAACATGTCAGCGGTAGAATTTCTGTTGAAAACATTGGCTTCTGTGATCTCATAGAAGTCTCCTTCCCAATATTCGCCGTCTCCTTGTTTAGATGACCTTCAGTAGGTTTCCATGTTCTGGAGACGTAAATATATGTTTTTGATATCTCATTCTTGACTATTTCATAAAAACGTGTGAAGAATCTAACCCAGAAAAATGTCCAAGTTTCCAGGAAGTGAAATGACATTGGTTGCAACGTGCGTGCGCATTTCTCTGCCTTTCTTCTCGTTTTCATTATTGGATATTTTCCAACAGGAGCCCTATCTGGAGACAACCTGCCACCCTAGTGTTTGAATTTCTTAATATTAATGTTTTCTGGATCACCTAAAAAGAGAAATGAGACTGTGTTGTGTGTGTTTTGCCATGCTTTTGGCTATGACTCTGTTAAAATCCCCACTAGGGCAAACAGTAGCATTCTTGGTTTGCACCCAGAGTGCTGCTTTACGTCATGAAATAGACTGTGGCGGAACAGCTACAAAACAGAAGTAAATCTAGCCTATAAATTTAATCTGAAAACCAACACGGTCATTAATTTGGCTCATGAACTTGACAATTGCTCCTAATTATTTTATTTACTTCAATTCACAGAGCATAAATTGCAAAATAGTAATTTATATGCTAATATCTAAGGAAAACAAATTAGAAAATTACATTCTTCAAAAAGCTATAATAAAATATACTAATTTTTTTGCATTTGATATCTTTTAAATAAGTCAGTTATTTCAAGTGAAAATATTTTCATAATCTTTATTTTTCAGTACATTTGTTATGGAAGAAATTACTTGTTAATATCTTCTGAATTATTTACAATTAATTATTGGGCTGTTCAACAGTACAATTAGCAGCAAAGTTCAGCTGCATTTTCATCATAAAGCAGAGCTGATTTTCCCAAGAGATTTGAAAAAAAGACAAATCCCAAAAACAAGAAAGAAAGGAAAAGGGAAGGATTAATAAATATTTATTTCAATGTTAGTTCAGGATGCTCACCAGTTTCAGTAATTGCTTAAACAAAATTCCCACTGAAATAGTACCGGTCCCAAAGTAGTTTTATGACTACTTTCTGGAATTCAAGTTAGTATTGTATAATTTCAGTATGATCTGTAAACAAAGATTAATTTTAGCAGCATCTCAGAGAGGAAGATAGTCTACACTTCTGAAAATTCCAAGTTAAAATATTCACTGTAAGAATCTGAAGTTGGAGCCTCGTACTACGTAGAACATGAGGTCAGGTGGGAAATTCGGCCCAAAATAATAATGAAAAGAAATGTGGGAAAGGAAGAAGGCAAGAAACCACTGAGCAGGATCAGGGTTTAAAGTCTAGTTCCATAATTATGAGAGAAATGTATGACCTGGTCACATGCGCATGCGAGTCTGCTCAAACAGTTTGACGAGCCCCAAGTGTTTTTCAGGAAATAAAAATTACAAACAGAAAGAGACGGGAAAAGGAACAAAACCCAGTTTCCCAAGTCCTTCCGAAGCAATCTGATACCCGGTTCCGAGGAGAATGTTGCTCATCAGAAGCTCTTCACTTCTAAAATCTCCATTGCGCTATAGCTAATAATTCAAATCTGTTGTTCATGGTGACATAAACCAGACAAGATTGTGAATTTTATTTAGGAATTAGACGGACTCGGGAGCTGCTGAAAAATAGAAAAATATTGAATAGTATCATAGAAGGAAAATCGAATTTTATGATGACTGGATTCAGGAAGCAAAAGGTAAAAATTTTACTGACATTTTATTTTTGGAGGTGTAAATCAGGAAGAGTGAGATTTTCCCACTCATCTGCCTTCTCAAAAGGCAACAGACAAAATTACCAATGGTTTTGATACCACATTAGGTTTTTGTAGTATTCCGGGATGCGTTATTTAAAGAAATAAAGTACACACCTGTTTTAAATGTGAAACATTTTCAATAGACATTAAAGGAAAACCTAGCATTAAGTCTGTATTTCAAAATTTCCACTCGTCAGTTATAAAACCCAAAAGGTTACTATACTTAAACAGGTTTCTATTGGATTTTTTGTAGCTTTATGCCCACTGCTTTTGAGTTTCATTTAATGTGGCCGTTTAGTTTGGTTTAACTTGAGAATTTTCTTTCATTGGGTTTGAATTCGTCACACTTGAACTGAATAAAATAAAATAATTGAGCGAAGCTTGAAGTTTTTGAACGTTATCCCAGTTTTCTGTGTCTTAAGGATTATGTGCCTCATAGCCAATCAGTTACTGGAAAACAGCAGGCACAAAAGTTATGTAAAAACATAAAAAAAGGCTTTTAAAAGAAGGAAATCTACTTCTGGGCCCCATGTTAAGAAAATCTGATTTGGATTATTAATAAATAGCACCGGTTTCTTAGAGAGCTGTGAATGCAAACATTTTATGCCTCAGGAAGGAACGCAATACTGGCTTCTCAGTGCTTTATTTCATCAACTTTTTATCCAGTAGTATTAAAATGACTGGTTTAGAAATAGCATTTCTTTTTTAGAAGTATCGATAAGAGTTGGACAACCGTGCTCTCAACCCACTCTCTGCCAATTCATGCCTATGCCATTCACAGACAAAACAAGCTGGAATACTTTCTCTTGCCCTCAAACACGCTACGTAGGAAACGACGCCTCCATGCGCCTCAACTTATGGACAGAGGTTATCGCCTGATTTCTTCTCTATTATGTTAAGTCTATTAAACAGAGGCTGCCTTAAGGTTGTCTTTTAATGAGTGACAACAGGAACAGCCAGCATTAGTTTATTGCAGTTTATACTTTTATTATTATTTTCAGTTTATTATTTAGTTTCGTCCAGTTTATTTACTGGAAGACTAAAATATATTTATATTGAACGTACAGGTGATGTGAAGAGCAGCATATAATATTTAGGTGTGCTTGCTTACCTGCTGGAAAATGGCTTCAATTAAAGAAGTTGTTCATTAGTATTCCCCGTGCAAAAGCTTAGAAGCAAATTTAGTGGCATAATCAATAAGATGAGAATGACATAGCACGAGTTTAACTACCAGTTTTACTGAAACTATATAACAGAAAGGAAATGTGACCGCATTACTAATGCAGGTTTGCCTTTGATGTGCTTGCTCTGTTTTTATTGTGAATATCTCACACGTCTGAAGATAGCCAACGTGGGAAAAGCGGAAAATAGAGGATGGGTAAAGTAGCCTTCCAGATGAGGTAACTTCCTTCTTGTTAGTGTTACCCTGGGCATTCCAAGACCTTACCTTAAATGCAGTGTTCTCGAACAGGTGAACCATGCAGACAAAGATGTGCCCAGGTAGGCAGCCAGCGTACCTGTAGGTTGCTTCTGAAGGCAATTACCTGTGGGGAAAGGAGGCCCCAAGCCATCGTTATTTTCAGTCAACTGTAATCTGTTTTCTGACAAAGGTAGGAATATTATACACTACCCTTTTGCTCATTTTCCAGTTTCTTGATAAATATCAGGGAAAATAATCGTGATGACTGCTAGCATATTAAATCTCTAGATTTGTTTTCTGGCTATCACTTAACCTTAAAGTGAGCTTTTTATTTTCAACAGAATAATTTTGACCGAGCACTTAGAATTCTGATGTCATTTTATGGAATATCTATTTCACATGTCACAATAACTTCATTCTCCGCTAAAAGCCAATATTCCTTACAGGATTACTTCTCCAAAAATAAAGACGTAGCCTCCTGTTGCTGAACTGCCGCGATGTCTGAAAGAAGTGTCGTGATTAGGAAACCCAACAAATAAAGGAGAGTGGATGCAATGAATGGAGTCATCACAGTGGATTTTTCTGGGTTTTTATTTTTTAGTTTGCAGCATTTGCTTTTTCCAACGAAGTAACACTTTTTCTGCTAAAAGCAAATGCTGACCGTAAAGAAGTTAGAGAATAATTTTGCATCAAATATATTGGTAAAGCATTTTCACCTATATCCAGTAAGCGCTCCGAAGTATATCTACATTAACTTCATCCCACCCTGCCATCAGCGGGGGTACACAAGATACACATCCTTGTGTATTCCATTCATCTCCTGCCATAATATTTCTTGTATTCTACACTTCGACCTTAAAGCTTCCACAAGCCTTTCACAAGATCTTTTCTTCTAGGTGCTAGAAAACAAAACAAACTTCCTTCACCTCTGTTAACCAGGATTCGTCCAACAAAGGTAGCACTTGGCAGTTTGTACTCAGAGCTTAGCCTTTTTTTGAGGTCGAACAAAGAATTGAAGCTTTTTTTGGCTCTGAAGATATCGTGCATCTCTTTAGGAAAACCCAGTATTACATGGTCAATGTATTTTTATAGCTCCGATAGTATGAAAATAATTGAGAATTAATGATGCAAAGGATAATAAAGGTAAGGATTCTGACTGCTGCACCTAGAAAGAGACCTGCAGCAACACTTAGTTACCTTGTCAGCTAGATAAATATTCTTGAATAAATGTTGACTGGAGTAGATTGGATTAGATTCCCAAGGCCAGCTGTGCTTCCTTATTGGGTTATAATGGAGATATACAACGGTAGCTATGAATAGTTACACCAGAGTGGAAGTGTCTACTCCATGCAAATGACCTCATCTAAAGTCAAAGCATCATTTTACATAAATGCTAATTGGAAATACTTAAATACAGAATATGTAGCATTTGGGGGATTTGAGCTGTGCTTCTCATATTATGAAGCAATCAGGATGGGGATTCAACAGAACAAAAAGAATTGGTTTTACAAAAGGATTAGAAAGCAGAAGTTCCCTTTCCATTTCAGAAAGTGAAATGGAGGGCATTTTTTCCTCCAGAACACTGCCTTTTAATTAAATGCTCTTTTTGATGAGTTGGTCACCAAATAATAAGGAAGCATCCATGTTGACGTTTCTACATACTGTAGAAAAAGATGGGTTTGTTGGAGATCCTCTTATGCGCACAATTTTGCCACTCTTTGTTTTCATAGTTAAGTTTAAATCATTTCATTCTATATTTTCTCAATGAAAGAATAAAACTTCCATATTTTATTATACTGTTTTCACAGCACTTCTTTTAGAAAGAACTGATGAGCCTCTTCGGTTCAAGCTGACAACTTTGTTTATTATACAAGGTCTAGGGAGGACTGGAGGTTATGGTTCTGTGTTTAAAACAATAAAGTTTTCTGTAAATTCTTCTTTTCTGTTAGATCTGTCAGGAAAATGTCAAGTTTTAAAATTCTTTGGCCTTTATTGAAGTCTGTGTCATGAGAATGAGTTACCGTAGATTTTAATTTGCCTGATACAGATTTCCTTTCCCATTACACTTTCATCTGATAGCACCTGTAATAGCAGCAGAAATTGGCACTTTATTAATTCATTCTCATAATAAAACTCAAGATGAGAGGGGAAAAAAGAAAAGAAGATAGAACAAATGCTAATCAGTTTTTCTGACACACTGAAGGTTTTTTAACATAAGCTGGAAATGGCTCAGCAGTTATCTTTTTCGTGGTGAGATTAGCAAAAGGAATGAAAAACAGTAGAACAATTTTCCTTACAATAGAGTATTATAATTTGGCTGCCAGCTTGAGCAGTGCAGTGAGCTGGACTGGAAACATAAAGTTTGGTGTGTTCCTGGAGAATATGTGCATAGGTTCAAGCTACTCTTGTCTGGATTGCATTGAGATCGTTGGAAACTCAAGAGTAAATTACCTTAAATACTCTAAAAGTTTGATGATGACATAGGAAAGAAAATCCAAAATATTAATATCTGCATTGATATAATTTCCAGGAAGATTTGCATTTAAGGAAATGTAAACCTGTTTGTATCTAAATATTAGAGACAGAGCGATAAATTCTCTTAACGCTTGTTTTAAATAAAATTTCATAAATTATTCAGTGTAGATGAAAATCAGAAGCTTATTATGAAACATGCAGGAACTCTACACTCTTATCACCAGGAAATGGAAATAAATCAAGAGTAGGAGACTTTTTTGTTAGTTTATCAGACCCACCGAAAAATTATCCCAACACCAGTATGGGCACAGTGGTTTGGGTTTTCTTGAGAGGTTTCTTCGCTTTTCTTCTTATCTATAATTTCTTTTATCTTCTCAGGCTTTGGAAGACCAGGTATGGGATCTGCTCCGTGAGGCAGACAAGGCTGCAGAGGAGAACACCGAAAACACTCAGGTTTATGACGCCATGGCCGATACCCTTGGAGATGCGTGGGATGCCCTCATCATTATGTTAGAGAAGCGACTGGGACTTCTGGAACTTACCTTGGTGTTCTTTGAAAATGCTCTGGAGGTTTGTATTGAAATGAAATTACTCTCAGTTTGAAACATCCCACATCTTACAGGTACTCTGTCCATTGTAATTTTATTATTTTAGATATTTCATTGCATTCCTAAAGGCTGAGGCAATTAAAGAAATAATGTTTTCTTAATGCAGTTTGCTGTTAAAATTGACCAAGTTGAAGATTTCCTGAAAAATGCCCAAGAATTTGACAATATCGACTCTTTGAGAGAACTCCTTCTGCATCAAGAGCATCATACAAAAGGTACAAATGGTATTCCGCTCCTGATGGTTTGTGATTGTGCACGGACTCTTCGAAGGGTGATTTCATTCTTCCTGTGAATATTTAACAAAAAAGTAAAATCTTAGAACAAATATGGAGATATCCTATTTGGAAAAACCAGATCAGTGAAATCACTCTTTATTAGGCTTCCTGAAAGATATGAAACTTCTTGTTTTGAGCTGGGTCTCTCACGGTTCCGTCTTCGTTGCTGCAGAGTAGGTAGCGGTAACTTTGCATTCTGATTTCAAGGCAGTCCAGGTCAAGTGAGTCGTTACGAAACCAAGCTGACTTTCAGCGATGATTGGCAAGCAAGTTTTAAAATTATCCTGCTGCATGGGAAAATTCATCAATGTTGTTATAGCTATCGATGAATTATTATTTTCCTATGGAAAACTTTCCACTGGAAAACTTCCAATCAGCTCTAGTAACAATCAGCCTCAAAGACCTGCAGTTTCTTGCGAGTGGCCAAGTGGAGAAGTCCGCACTTCACTTTCCTTCAGCTGGAGATGCGGTTTGAGGCAGAAGAGGTGGAGTGAGGGTGGGAGATGAGGGAGGTGACAACCAGCCAGCTTCAGGATCTGTGTGCCTGTAGTGGTTCCCTGTGTTTTGCTTGTGCCACTGTGGAGCGCGTCTGTGTTTCAGTTTCCCCGCTGAGTTGTCCAACCTGTTCCAAAAGGTTCTGCAGTTCAAGCTGTAACTCTTGAGGAAAAAAAGTGCTCTCTCCTCTTCCACCACAACTTCCCTGCAGATATGTTTGCCTAGAAAAATTCTTCCATGTGAAGTATTTGTTTAAATTTTCACGTGAAGCATCTTCTGCCATGCCGTGATACCCTTAACTCAAAAAGGGTGAAAAAAAAATCCCTAAACTAGCTTTACTGCGTGGCTATTTCAGACACCTTTGCAATTCCATATGGTTTTGTATTTTGTATAAGACTTAAGACTCCATCTTTAATTTTCACTGTAAGATTACTATTAATTAGTATAAAATCTATTATACTTTATTATTCACTACTGGAGTGCCATCCTAAAGATGTTTAGCTACCTTGAATGCCAGGTATTCTTCTCAGGAGACTGAAAAGAGAACTGAACTCGGGTAACTCTAATATGGAGTTTGGGGCTTCCAATCCAATCTTCATGGGAGCAAAGTCCTCGCTGTATAGCAATTTTAAACTGCAATATCTAGTACTAATTTGTTGCTGAAAAGAGATTCTGTAACTGAATTAGATGAATTAGAGGAAATGGTTTGACAGAGAGACTGCTTTGATGGGGATTTATCATGAATTTTTATTATTAAAAAAAAGATGTTTTGAAACAAATGCATTTAAAATCAGCATAAAACCCATGGAAATAAATGAATTACCCTGATTTATCCATTTTTGTATGTATTCCCTTTTGGATGGACCAAAATGGAAAAAATTCTCATTAATACAACCTTTCTGGAAGGCAAGAAGTGCAATGGACAGGCTTGTTGCAGTGAACTTGTGGAAGCTGAACTCTCTTGTTAGTCCTTGGTGGCTGGAGAAGGGGAGGCATTCCACTTCTGCACCTTTCCTAGGTGGTCCACAAGGAAACTGGAGATTTAGCATGTTTTACCTGGAGTTAATCAGTACATGTTAAGCTGGGAAGATGAATTTTTCAGCTCTTTGTTGCCTGTCATTGGTTGCTTCAACAGCAGCTCCTTGCAAACATTGCTTTCTTATACTTTTCTTAATTCCTACCTTGACTCTTATTCTGACTTGGCTCCCCTTCCTCCTCATTCTGTTTTTGTTTGGAAGTCCTATAAACACCGATTGACGTCCTTTCAAAAGATTTTATACTACGTGACTTCAAGGAGCTGGAACGAAGACACATGACTAGTAGGTCGTTAAAATCTACTGCTCCACGGAATTATAACTCTGAACGTACCTAGGTAGATTTTACCAAGAGTTTCTGATAGTAATAACTTATTTAGTCAGAACTTTACACAAGCCCCCAGTCAGGAGAGCCTTTTCTTTCTGCTTCTGTTAGGGACATAAAGACATAAATCTCACTTGCGCCACTGATGAAAAGCTACAGAACCACACAGAAATCAGGTTTGGAAATTTCACTTCGGCTTCCCTGAGGACTGGAAAAGCATCAGAAAGAACTCAGTTTTGAGAAAACAATATCGCTTCTGGGTTTTGCCTCAATGACTCTCAGTGCATGGTTGTATGTTTGTATCTATTACATTGCATTATGGTACATTATTACATTGTTGTGTTTGCCATTGTAGGTACATAGTGTGCCTGTATGACCATTGTACCTTTGCATGTTTATAACAGCTGTCCAAGCTGAAATACGTGATAAGTATTTATATCCTGTTCAAGCAATGCATGAAAATACATTATGTTCAAGTATGCAAATAGTTTTAAAAATTCTTGACTAGAATTAGAAATATGCTACTAGAATTACAAATTATGTGACTTCTTTTTCCTATGAAATTCTATTCTCACAGAGCTTTTGGAAAAGTCATTTGCACTCTTAAACAAAAGCCGAGAGCTAACTGAATTCATAGAAGAATTCAAATGTGAGGGGCCAAATGAAAATCCAAAGCTGATTCAGGGAGCCCACAACAGCTGCTTGAAAATTGACAATCTCCTTGAAATGCTGCAAGACAGGAGGCGGCAGCTGGACAGGTTTCTCAAACATCAGCGCCAAGGACTGGAGCAGGTTTTGCAAATTTGTTTGTGGCATCAACAAGAGAACCAGGTAAGATATAATAATAGGGGAAGTCACAGTAACCTCTAGCAACTGCTTTAGAGTAAAGACTTACAGAAAAGCGGCTTAAATATATTTCTTAGGACAAATCCCTGGGCCACTTCTGTTCAATGAGATCCTGACCTTTGAAGACTTGACCAACTATAACATCCTCATAATTTATTATAATTTTAATGTCTTCAGAAGCACTTTTTTCCATCGTGTGGGATCCTTCTGTAAGTTATCAAAAGTGACACTTCAAGTCAAACCAGATTCCCTTTAAACTGAATTGCCGGTGCAAACAAACCCCTGGTGTAAACTAACTGGTGACAGCGACTCCAGCTGCAACAGGCTGGTTCTGGACTAGTCAAGGCAAGACATGACATAGTTAGCCAGCTGGTGTGTCCGAAAGCAGAGGAGTCAAAGTATGAACATCAGGAATGAAAAATGTAAGGAGTGAGAATTAGGCCTTCTTTAGTAGATGAATTTGCCTTGTACGTATTTTAAGAAACGAACAGCTTCTCATATTTTGCACTGCCCGAATTATTTTTATTATGTATTTAGGTAAACTCATGGTACAAGAAAAACATCGGAGATTATTTTCACAAGCAAAATTTAGGTTCATCTCTGTTGGAAAATGAAGAGTTACTTCAAGAGCTCGAAGCAATGGAAGTCAAAGTGAAAGTAAGAGATATGATTATTTATTGATGAAGCAACTTTAAAAGAAGCAAATGTGAACACATAGATATCTAATAAGCGCATATAGGAGTAGCTACTTAGTATGTGTATATAAGATATATATTTCTATATGTCTAAATGAGAGTTCTTCTTCATTTTACTTCTTTTAAGGCAGGCCTTCCTGTTTTCCAGTGTTTTACTTGTTTCAGACTTTAAAAGTGATTGATAAGATAAAAGAAGAACAATCCTTGATGTTGTTTAGGTGAATTTTGAATTTAGTAATCAAGTTCCAGACTGGCAGCTTACATATTAAACCACGTTGTGAAAAAATAAAGGAAACCAATTTTATTAGAATTTTATCAAAGTTTAATGTTCATAAAGGATAAAAAGCCATCCGCTTCTACCATAATTCTTTGTCATTGAATCGCTTGGATGATTGGGCATTTATTTCTTGGGAATTAAAGTAATTGAAAGTACTATTTCCATTGTGAATGTCGGTTTTCCAGATCATAAATCTGTTAACATCACTCATAAAAGCAAGCTGCGATTAAAGACAGTGTTGACGTACTAAAAAAAGAGGATATTTTTATGATGTAAATTGCTTATATTTAGGAATTTTCTTAGGTACCTCAATTGTGCTGTCATCAGGTAAGGGCTATTTCTGGGTCAATATCATTCCTCACTATCATTTCACTATCATTTTCAAGCAATTGTATTTTGATAACCCGTAACACAGATGTCAAAGCGTGCCTTTTTCATCCCAAAAAAATTCCAATAGAAAAATGTGTTGATAGCAAGTAACAGGTTGCTGATTTTTCACAGATATATTTCCTTGTAGGATCTGTAGGTGTCATATTTGCCTGTTGGCATGATCTACAGTTATCTGCTTCAAAACTGTCATGTAAATGGAATACAGTAATAGTTGTAACGCTACTCTAAGCAGTGTTTCAGTAAACACATTTTCTTCATCTCGGCAAGATGAGTATGAAAAGCTAAATTCTACTGCAAAGCATGATCAGGGTTTTGACACAAAAATAGCAGAAGATAAGGCTTGACATTAGGAAGAAGTTCTTTACTGAGAGGGTGATTGGCCATTGGAATGCGCTGCCCGGGGAGGTGGTGGAGTCACCGTCCCTGGAGGTGTTTAAGGAGAGATTGGATGAGGCACTTAGTGCCATGGTGTAGTTGATGAGTAGGAGTAGGTGTAGGTGTTGGGTCATAGGTTGGACTCGATGATCTCAAAGGTCTTTTCCAACCTTATGATACTGTGATAAGCAGTAAATGAGTAAGCTATGGGGTGTTTCTAGAGAAATAGAGACTCACAAAAATATTTAGGTGTCCTAAAGTATGGCTTAATTTTAGAACTAGCCAAACGATCATTAATTCTCCCTACATTTGGTGTTGAAAGGTTATTCCTGTAATCTGCTGTCTGAATTAGAAATGATACTGTAAATGCAGCAAGGAGAAAAAGATGCGTTTTGATTTTGTGTGTTAATCAATCCTTTTCCTGGTTGAGCATCCAGAAACTAACTTAGGATAACGTTTATTATTACAGTTTCACCTAGCAATTCTTCTCCCGTACATGACGTAGTTGATTGTTTTTATAATCTTACTGAATTTCTTTTTATTTACTTAAAGTCATTTAAAAGCGTTCAAAACTCTTTTGTAAGACATCCATGTGAATTATGATTTAGAACATCTTACCTGTAGCCTTCTGCTCTTCTTACTAGCAGCATGTTCTAACAGAGGCAGGTGAACGTTACTGAACACGTTGGTTACGCTTACGATAAGCAAAAAGAGTGGCCAGGTGTAGCTGCCCACTGCAAATATGTTTCAGAAAGCTGAATTATTGGACTTTGCGAGTCAGTTTTTACAGTGCTGAACTGCAGATGTTGAGACCAGAATAAAAGAGGAGCCTTTACCTTACTTTACTTTTTACTCCTTACTCTTTACTCTTTACTCCTTACTCTTTACTCCTTACTCTTTACTCCTTACTCTTTACTCCTTACTCTTTACTCCTTTACTTTAAATTCAGATAAAGTAATTAATCAAATGTGTATTCCAGTAAATATTTGTTAGATAACAGAGATTAATGCACAAAGTGGTGTTTTACCTGTGTGGTTGGAAAACACTGAAAACCAAAACAACCTAGAAATGAACTTGGCATCTTTGCTCACAGATTAAGTAAAACCAGGCTTATGAGATATTTAGTAAAGTTAAAAGCCTGTCAGATGTTCACGGGGACTAAATTATCAATGTACCAATGCATTCAATGAATTAATGACAGGCAGAAGTTGGGCTCCGAAAAAGTTCAGCTCAGAATATTTTTGCAATATTATAGAAGGGGTTCATTTATTTTATATTCTCAGAGATACATATTTTTATACTTAAATGGCTTGTGATTTAAATGCTACTGTATCGACTCTATGGGTCATGATCTGAAGTCAGATGCGGCTTGAGGTTTTCTCAGGTTAACTCTAGAATACTACAGTGAAGAGAGTTTTACACATCTTCTCAGGTTTTAATCCAAAGATAGAATTTTTCAGTAGGAAATGGTTTTATTATAGACCAAAAAGAGTTATCTATCCAATAAAATTTTTTTAATAACAAGGTAAGGTTTATATATTCCTACTTTTTTTTGTTTTCCTAGCGTGTCCTGCATTATTTCGGATTCAGAAAGGCAGAATAAGTTCAAAACTTCTACTTAAATCCACAATAATTTTATTTCATCAGTTTTAACACACTAGAAAAATCCCTTATTTGATCAAGGAACGTAGAAAGAGCTCATTTTCCTTATCAAATGGAGTAGTGAAAGCAAGTGTTTAAAAGACTGCTGTGAGGAAAAGCAAGAATTGTGACAGGAGTTAAGCAGACACATTAAGTACAGACACAGACAATGTAACGTGTCCTTAATAGGCCAAGGGAATTCAAAAACATCTCTTGAAAACTTGAGAAGTCGAAGTAATAGTAGGCTTTGTGTTCCTTTCAGGGAAAATTGGCAACAAAATATTTTAGTGCTGACTGACAGATTTTTATGAATTTAACACAGAAGGACAGAAAAAACTGACAGATTTTTCCACTGAGTTTGACAGTTCTGTTGATGGAAAATATAGGGGGTTTATGCGTAGAAACATTTCCTTATAAATAGAAAGCTGAAAATGAAAATGTCACTAGCTGTTTTGAAGAAAATTGAACCAATTTTGAGTGATGATCAAATAGGAGAGCAAATTAGTGTAATGATATTTAATAGCCTCAAAGTGTGCAAGGCTGTAATGTTCATGGAATATTGTAAAGTATAGGATATTATAACAAATGGCTTTTCTGAGATTGCCCAAAAGGTTGGAGAAGCAGCTTGTCTCAGGAGAAACAAAGTGAGGTTGACCTGTGCTTTAAGATCACCCAGAAGCTGCTATTGGGCACCTTGTACCGAACAGATTTATGGATTTTCTTACAGTGAAACCCTACTGCAGGAAATAATTTCACTTCAAGTTGAGTCACAGTATCACAGTATCATAAGGTTGGAAAAGACCTTTGAGATCGAGTCCAACCTATGACCCAACACCTACACCTACTTGTCAATTACACCATGACACTAAGTCATTTTCTTATAATTAGCCTTGCCTGCTGTAATTAAAATTTACACGTTGCAATCCACAGAAACAATTCAGAACTTTTTTCTTTATCTACTTCTAAGCTAACTATAATTTCCTTTCCTGTTCTGTTAAAATATGCATTTCTCATTTTTGCATAAAATATTATTTTCAATTTTTATACAAGTAGCATATAATAACAAAACGAGGATGTACATATCCACCTGCACTTTCTTTGCCTTTATTTGGTTACTTGTTCCTAGTTCTAACTGTACGATGGAGAGTGTTAAGGGTGATAGCACACCTCACCGTAAGGGAGAGACATTTCACTGAACCGATTACCAGACATCTCTTAGCAGAAACTGTCTCACTGGACAATTGCATAGACAATATTTTAATTTTTCATGGTTAATAGTTGGACTTAAGGGTCTGTTTGCCATGGGAGTGTGGTCTTACTCAGCAGAAGTTTCTT
The DNA here is from genome assembly GCA_033558235.1 of Neomorphus geoffroyi. Taxonomy (NCBI): domain Eukaryota; kingdom Metazoa; phylum Chordata; class Aves; order Cuculiformes; family Neomorphidae; genus Neomorphus; species Neomorphus geoffroyi. The sequence continues at coordinate 39,004,687 of JAUMJM010000027.1, forward strand.
GTCTTTGTGTTATCCGGACCATTTTTCCAGCAGACACACTGGTAGCTGCTACTTCTGCCTGTGAAGCCGTCAAATAATGTAGAATGCCGGCACTGAAACTAGAAATACTGGTTTAAATGGTGATAAATGTCAGGCTTATAAATGTAATACATGTTTTCTTTTTCAGTGTTTGCGTTGTTATTGGGGAGGTACGTTACGTTTCTCTGTTTATTTGATTAAAATGGAAATTTTTCTGTTAGGAATGGAATTCCACTGCGGAACAACTGGAAGCTGAGGCACTTAGGATCTTGCTTGCGGAGGACTATACAGAAAAAGAACATCTGAGGCTTTCAAATCAGAAAATGTGTCAGCTGCGAGAAGAAGTGTGCTTCCGTATGGGAGAAAGGAAAGCCCTGCTACAAGAGGCCAATGACTTTTTTCGCGCTGCTGGCAAGGTTGGTGAGAAGCCAAGTCTGCAATAGTAAACTGATAACACGCTGTTAGTGTTCCCTTGAAGGCACGGGATTATGAAAACACAGTTTGCTAAACAACTTGGAATGGAAATTTACAAATTACCTTTTAATATGACTTTTCGCCTCAAACTTTTATTGCAAATTACAAATGCTTTTGATTTATTTTTTAAGTACATTGAGAAGAACACTCTGTTTCCAAAATAAGGCATTTGAGAAATATTACCTGCCAAAAATTCAGCTTTAAAATCATGGGCTCTGTTATTATGGTGTAATTAATATTCAGACATGAGAAAAATCAATATACAATTCTTCATACACGTCATGTACTACACAACCTAGACATGATGTAAACGCAAATTGGCCAGGTAAAAAGGCACAAAACTCCCGTAGTCCCAGCACAAAATGTGAATTAATACCCACACCTACACTGACGTCAGCAAGATAACGTGCAGGCAATCATTTCCATCACTGCTGCGCCCATGTGGAGAAGCAGTGATTCAGACTCCAAAATTAGATTCTTGCAGCTCTCACGGGAGAAGGCTAAGAGGGGTCTCTCTTGCTATTGAATTCTATATATTGCTTGGTTTGTGTGGTCGTGTTTAGGTACCAGCAGCCTTGATTACCACGTCTGTTTACTTTTCTGTCTCTTCCTAATCTTATAGGCAGGAAATGGGTGAATAACTTATGACCAAAAAAGGGAATATTTTAAAACTAAATATTTACTTTTTCAAACAGCAGGCCTGGTAATAACTTCTTGCATGAACATTATTTTCATAAATTGGGTAATTAATTTTTGTTACATATTCTTTATAATACTTCTTCCTGTATAAAATAATCTATCATACCTGAATACTTCAATACACTTTGAAGAGTTCTGTTCATAATTTCTAATAATTTTTTTTTGTTGACTCTACTGTGTACATGGAAAGAATTTCCTTGTAGTTTTTCTCTTCAAATGCCTGTCCCAAACCAAAATTATTTATTTTTTCAGTCATATTCTGAAACTGTTTTAGGCTAAACATCGTGTAGTCTTATGTGGGTTAGATTGCTTTTTATATTCTTACTGGCTCAAAGCCTAAGATCGTAAAATTATTTTTCAAATGCTGTAATATTACAAGGTAACAATCAAAATTAAAAATACATAAGGAATTTTTAAATTGAACTGATTCACGGGGGAGGGGGTTTAGTTTTGTCTCCAGTAAACAGATTTTGTGCAACTTATTGTTGAAGTAAAGGAAGAAAAATTAAATAAAATAAACAAGACAACGGGAAAAAAATCACTTCAATACAGATAAGGGAAAATACGTATAAAGGAATAAAGTAATAAAGGAATAATAAGAAATTACTTTAGGCCTATTCAGTCAAGTAGAATTAAAATGGTGAGAATGTGAATTTACTTTGAAGCAAATAGTGTCTTCAAGAATCCAGTATCAATTCTTTGCTGTAAAATGCTCCCAGTTGTATCTAAAAGATTTACAGGCTGGTCACTGAAAGTATATTCAATTGTATTGCTTCTGAGCCTTTCTTTTTTGAGAAACTAAATGGAATTTGGAATTAGTCTTTCCAAAAACTAAATGATCCTCTGAACAGTTTTTCTTCATATAAGCAAAATTATTATCCGGTTTCTAGTGGATGTGTGCCCATATAATACAAATCAAAACTCAGTTTGGATGCTGATTTGGCACTAATTTACACGTGTGATGAAGACAAGCAATCCATAATCACCTGTATGGGCAAGAAAAGGTTAAAATCATATTATTTTTCTATCCAGAAACAGACAACAAAATGCACAGACAGATGTCAAGCTTTGTCAAGTTCCAACTGGTACTAGAGCATAATTTTTAAACACTGAAGAAATTACCTATTGCAACAATTTACTACAGTTGTATTAGATTTTTCATAGCTGCAAACTGGATGATATTCTTTATTTAAAGCAAGAAGTAATTTAGTAATTGTCTGACCTACCTATAATAAAAGTAATTTCTGTTGTAACATTCTAGTATTAATAAAAAAGAATTTGTTAAAGGGAATTTATTTGAGTAAGAGCAATTAAGCAAAGTGCCCTCTATCTCATCGGTCCTTGATGTCAGTACAGAACTTTTCCAGGCTATCAGATCAGAAAGCTATGGGTTGTTTTTTTTAAAAAAAAAACCTCTCATTTTTGTTGCCTTGCTTGGGGCACAAAACTGTTAACGATTTCTGTTGCTCAAAAAATGTACTGAGTGCAGTGCAGAACACTCAAAGAGAGGGGATATTGAGGTAGCATGAGCCAACAGGAAAACCGGGGGGAAATACCTCAGAGTAACGAAGAAGTGCTCCTCTAAGAAGGGCACAGAGCCGCCAGCCCGGCTGAAGTGCCTCTACACCATCACACACAGCCTGGGCAACGAACGAGGAGCTGGAAGCCGCCGCGATGCTGGAAAGCCGTGAGCTGGTTGCCGTCACTGAAATCCGATGGGATGAATCCCGTTACTACAGAGTGGCTATCAATGGCTACAGGCTGTTCAGAAGAGACAGACAAGGAAGGAGTTCCGCTCCGCATCAAGAAAAGGATAGAGTGTGAAGAGCTGTCTCTGAAGACTGGCCATGGGCAGGCTGAAAGCCTTTGGCTGAAGGTCAGACCAAGGTAACAAAGGCAACCGAGTGGGAGGGGTCTACTGCAGGCTGGAGGCGATTGATGAAGCCTTCTTACTCCGGCTTCAGGAGGCATCACGCTCACAGGCTCTCGTCCTAATGAGGGACTTCAGCTCACTGGACATCTGCTGGAAGAGTAGAACAGTGAGCTGTAGACGATCCAGGAGACTCCTGGAATGCATTGCAGACAACTTTTTGAGCCAGGTAATAGACACCCCTGCCAGGGGAGATGCAATACTTGACCAACCTGCTGATCACTATGCAAGCGAGATAACTGGGAACATCACGATTGGAGGCTGCCTGGGATGTAGTTGTCATGAACTGGTGGAGTTCATGGTCCTGAGGGATGTGTCAAGTGAAGAGTAAAGTCAGGACCCTGAATTTCAGGAAAGCAAACTTCCAGCTCTTCAAGGATAGTCGATGCGACTCCCTGGGAAACTGCCCTCAGGAACACGGGAGGAGAGCTGACATCTTTAAGGATGCTTCCCAGAGAGCAAAAGAGCTCACCATCCCCTTCCCTGGGTGCAAGAAGTCTGGCAGGAGAGGCAAGAGACCTGCATGGCTGAGTTGTGACCTGTGGCTCAAACTAAAGGACAAGAAGGAAATGCACAGGCAGCGGTCTGTTCCAGTCGAAACTATTCTATGAAATATGGAGAGAAATATTAAGATCCTTTTTGAATGACATTGGGATTTATTTACAAAGTGATTTTTTTTAATACCAGGAAATATGCAGAATGCTTCAAGGAATAGGGAGATATTATCTCTGCTCGTTGGAGTTATGCCCATGTTATCTTCAGCATGTTGGTGTTCATTTCAATTACAGCTTGTAAGGGTTTTGTCATTTTTGCTAACATGACCGTTGTTTTTCCCTACTAATCTTCCGTGCTGAAAAAAACCCAAACCCTGTAATTAGTGTTAAGCATTTAGATCACTAATTATAACTCTCCTGCATCTTTAATTTGTGAATACGTACATCGCAAAGTATTTTTTGTTATCAGCTGATAGATCAAGTGATACAATTTCTAAGATTATACCATTTAATTTATGTCCTGGTACCACGGTTGCACGTAGTCACGAAACTTTCCTCCTCATATTCTGTTGTATATGACATAATGTGCTTCTGATATAAAGAACCCAGAGGTATGCACGTATGCTAATTATTGAAAAGAATGTGAAAAAAAATAGAAGGCTGGCTTTGTGTGGATTTTTTAATGTTGATTAGGTTGAGCTCTTGAACGTCTGAATTTAGGGCCTGTGGTGTTACGAGCAGAGTAGGAGGGGTGTAGAACTACCAATGACTACGGTGGCTGCTAGGGAAAAAGTCAGTTCAGACAACATCTTGTGTAATCAGGCTTCCTACTTGCGATTGAAATTGAACGTGAGGAAGCACAAATCTCTGCTCATGATAACCATCTTAATTAATCGAAGTAGCAACAACACTGAGAACGCAGGCAACGCACCCTGATAAAGTTGTGTACAGAAATCGTATTACTTTTGCTCATCCTTTTTTCTTTATTTTCTTTATTTTTTCATTATTTTCCTTGCTTTCGCCTAGATTTCAGTCGTTTGAGACAGTTCAGGCATCTCTCCTTGCTATTTTGAGTCAGCACTATAGGATTTGTTCTCAGCTGCTGAGTTCTTGGTTCATGTCCAATATGCTCTAGCAAGTTGGATCATATTGCCCCCTGAGAATCTCATTGAATTTTCACTTTTCAGCTTTTTATTAATGTAAAACCTTGCAAAAATCTTTAAAATTTAGTCTGCCTCAAAGTTCTTTTGCTGGTGTAGTAATTTTTAAGGTGATGTAATTAAAGATAGTATTTTAGCATGTATATAGTATTTTTTTCTCTCAGAATGCTTTTAAGTGGACTGTGGCTTCAAGAGCGGTGTATTTTCAGACTGTAGGTCTGTAAAATTATTCACTGAACTAATGCTTAGAGTATACAGAGATCTGCAAAATCAGAAAACAAGTTTGGTGTTGCACAAACAGTTAATTTCCTTTAAAAAATATCTATCCCGATAGTAGTCAATGTTATAGTCATTATATTTTTAATTTGCTAGGTACCTGTATGTGTTCAATGAGAATTTAATGCTATTAGACACTGTGTATTGCTTTGCTTTTTTAAGAGTTCACATTTTTCTGGTGTTTGCCACAAAAAATCTTTGTAAGAGAATACAATGCTTATTTCTATGATGCTAATTATGCACAGTAGGTTCGGCACTAATACTAATATTAGTATTTACTAACTTTAATAATGGGGTATTGCAATGTCTAAAAAGACAGGAGTATTTTTAAGAGTACTTTTGTCGCTTTTGTCTAGTATTTGAATAACTTCTGCTTCCACTGAAGGAAGAGAGCAAATAGGTTTAACAAAACCAAAGCTGCACATGTGCAAAATGAGAGCCTACTTTTTTAATAGAGATATATATAATATATATATATAATAGAAATACATTGAATTATAATTATAATTTGCTTGTTGGATATACATTTGATATATTTAAAGTATAAAAAAGAAGAAGAATTTTGGCAAAAATCTTTAAGAGTGTGCTTCAATAACACTTTGAGTGTTAATGTGCTGCATTGTTCTCATGACTTCGGTTCTGCTTCAGTATGTCGGATTGACCTGAATATTGCTGAAAAATTTGAATAGTTCTAAATCCAAAAAGTAATCATGACTTTACATACCCACACTCATACTAACCTCTGTCAAACTATAACTATGTTCTGCTGTCACCTGCAAAGTTAATATTATTGCTTTTAATGCTTTGTTGTTACATTATTGCTGTTCATTTCTGAAGAAATGTCAAATAATAAATGCCCATTATCACTGATTTATGTAAAAAAAAAAATACATAGGAACATTTTAAGTAGAAATATTGACAACAGATGCTTTTTTCTTTTCAGGCACTCGATGGTCTTGAAGGTATCGAGAATTACCTTAAAATGTTTAATTCAGAAGGCTTACATTTGCCTATCTTGACAATGAAGTATGAGGAATTACAGAAAGCAATTAAAGATTGCACAGCGAGTACTTTGCAAAAGGGGAAAACTTTAGTTAACAAAGCAGATTCTCACAGGTATTCCCTCATTTTTTTTTGTGTATCTGTTGCATTTCTCCATATCTACTTATTTCTCTTACTTATTATTCTTTTAAGGGTCGTAGTTTAAAATTCAAAAGTTACTGTTAAACAAATCAACTGAAAAGGTGTTGGGTTTTGTTTAGTAATGATCCCAAATATTGAGAAAAAATATGAAATAACATTGGATCTTCTCACCCATTTTAGCTCTTGGGTGACAGGAATTCAGAAAATGATGGAATATATTAAAAAAAGAGTAGATCGATTAATCAGGCAATGTCCAGATTATGAAGAACTGTCTTTGAAGAAACAGCAATGGACTGCCGTACTAGAAGATCGTCTAAATAAGGTACATCATAACACAGCGTCGTCTTAATGTGGTCATGAAAAGTGTGTTGCATTTCCGTAGTTTTAGCTATGTGAATAGTAACGCTGACTCAAATAATTAAAACCAACATATTGGTTTGTTAGAGAGATACAGTTCAAATGCTGAATGCTGTTAACAGCACAAATGAACCCAAAGCTGTGCTGAAAAATGCAGATGTTTCCATGAGAATGTTTTACCAATGATCTTTTATAAAGCATATATTTGCTAAGATAGTGAGCTATTGTAATTTGTATTTTGGGGAAGTGAGCGGTCTCGGGACTGTGACTTAATTGCAGGTTCACTATACTGTTTCTTGGTCTTTTGTTTTATTTGGTTGAAGACTAAAATAGAACTGTGTTAAAAGTGAGGGCTGATAAGCGTGCTGACAGTAAACCACAGCAAATTTTCAGCAAGACCGAAGGAGATTAGATATCAAGGATATCACAGCCACCTTCAGCTGCTGAATGTTCTGCAGTAGACATTTTCAAGGTCTTGTTAGAGATGGAATTAGACCTAAATAAGGTTCCATGTGTATGTTCAAATTAAAAAACATATCTTTCAACAAGGTTTACATGACAGAAATTGCAAGCTATCAACAAAAAAAAAGTAAATCAAATTTAATGACTGAGTAATTAAGTCTGCCATCTGATATTTTATAATATTTGCATGATGTTTATAATGAGGTATTCTGAATCAAATGGGAAGTCCTTTTGCCATGGATTGGTCCCTTTGCATACAACTTATGTAAAAGAGACCTCGTGGTATTAGAACACAGCGAGAATATTGTTGAGTTTAGATGAAAATCAAAGATTTAGTGATAGACGTTGTTGGTCTTGTAGAAATTGTTACCAGCATATTGTAAATTAAAAGCTAAAACTTCAATTATGAAGATAATTCTTACTCAAAATGTAGACCCTAATTTTGACGTATGGTTTCATTCTGCAGTTTGTTCTAATCACTTTGTTCCTAGTCTTGTGTTAGAGAACATTTTGAAGATGTGAGTCTTAACACACAATCCTTCATTACAGGGAACACTGCTTATTGTTGCATTCCTACAAAGTAAAACGTTTCTCATTCCAACATTTTGCTAATGCGAAGTATCCCAAAGAATCCGGTGCCCCTGAGCTTCATTTAGTAAAGTTTGAACTTCAGTCAGCAGCCATTTCTTAAAATATATCTATATATTTACAGACATAATCACACGTCTAAAAATAAGAATATATACTGTGTCTGGTATCTGCCTCTGCTCTTCAAAATCGATTTCATTATCATTATGCATATATAACCTTCTAGAGTGAAATGGAGTTGTGTACATGTAGCTGCACAAAAATAAGTGTCTCGGCTTGGTAGAGAGGCTTCAAATGTACTTTCTGAAAAAAAAAAAAGATCCAAACAAAACCTGGAGCTTAATTAGAAGTATTTCTGCCAAGGTGATAATATCTAGATTATAAAAGTAGTTCTTACTGAAATAACAAGTTTGGGATACTTAGTATATAAGAAAGTGCTATCAATAAAATGAGAGCAAACAGGAGGTTCTTTCCTCAAATGATGACTGTACCTGTTAGAATTTTCTTAGAAGAAATAGTAGAATTTTCTTTCTTGATATTTTCATTCTTGAATTCTTCTGATTTTACAAAGTACTAATCCAAACCCCAACAGGCAAATGTTGCTTCCCTTATTTTCTCTATAAAACGATGTTTGTTACTGTTTCCTGCTGTCTGCTTGAATAAATTAACTATTTAAATAATGCTTCCAAATAAAGGTATTGGAGTCGATTAAAAAAATCACACCGATGCTTGCAGCTGGTATGGAGCTTGGCTCATGTTTGTCTGAGTCGGAAAGAGTTTTGAACAAACACCTTCAACTGGCTAAACAAGCAAAGGTAAAAAAAAATGCTTTAATAATGTTAAATACTTGTGGAAACAAACAGTATGCAATTCTAAATATGGCGAGAGGCTGAGTTTCTCGTATTCTTAGAAAGAAAATAGGTCTGTAGTTTAGTTTAGAACTGTAGTTAATGAACAAAGCCACAGATAATACTGGTCAGTCCTTGCTTTATCACAGGTTATCCTCATTGTCTCTGTCTCATTGTGGTTTTTGTTACTACCTCAGGACATCAGTATTGACCTTTAATAGGAAGGCTCCAAATGTGGGTTGCTTCTCCTACCTGAGGGACCAAGATTAAAATTTGTCTAGACAGTCAGAGGCACAGAAAGATGTGCTGTCATTTATTATGCCAAAGGATGCAGAGAAACTTTGACGGGAGCTGTGAAGTTGCCACTAGATATCCATGGTTGTCTTGGGAATGCAGCCATGGTATGAAAGCAGCACTTGGCTCTGCAACGCGGATGAGGTTATTTTTAAATCATATCCAGGGCCTTTCCAGCCGCTGCAGCAGCAATGTGGGACCTGAAAGCAGATTAAAACCAGTTGAATACCTTCTACGGTTTTGACACAGGTGCATATTTCATGGCTAGGGTGAATAACACGGTAGTGTATTTTTAGCAGTATCCTATAGTTTAGGAGTTCTTAAAGCTCCATTACTCCTATGGAGATGGGGCTGTTGTTGCAGGCAACAGTTTAAAGAACTCAAGAGCTTGATCTATACAGTGTCTGAGGAAGTAAAATTCACTTTAAAGAAATTCTCAAGAGCCCAAAGTAAGAATATAAAAATCTCAGCCGATGAGAAAGAGCCCATTTTTGTTCCACAAGACTGTATAATAGTTTTTAGTGGGGTTTTTTGCCATGCTTTTGCACGTCAGGGTGCTATCTGTTTTTGTTGCAGTGTACAGTCTGCCCTGACAATAGTAACCTCTCCTACCTACTCTGTCTGCGGATTGTAATGTGGAAGCGCTTGCGCTCTTGGCTGAATGCCAGAGGTAGACATGCCAAGTGGTATTGACTTAAATATATAAAAGTAGGTAAGCACCTAGACAGATACATGAAGTTATGAGTTAAGACAGTGAATCTGAAAGCCAGAATCCCGGATGAATCACGGGAAATGTTAATAACCAGCTCTTGCTCGGACAGCGTACTGTGGCTGCTGTCGATGCGGTAAGAGATACGACCCACTGTTTGACCTCTGATTTCTGCACGACTGCTTCTGGAATCTCATTCTAGAGCAGACAGAGTTCTACAAGATTGAGCGTCAGAGAAGCAGCTAAGAGGGATTTAGGCTCAATCAGTTGAGAAAGTTGGTCTACTCTGTTTATTAAAGAAATTCTATCAGTTCTGCCTATTGACGTTTCCATACTGTTATTCTATTATTTTCTTACACTCTGAAGCAGTTCAACTAATTTGAATACTGACATTCCTATTTTTTTTTGTCCATTCAAAATAGCTGTTTTAATGCCTATATCCATAGATTTTTTGTTGTGGGAAAGAAATAGTTACTTTCAGCATCTAATGTTCATTATCAGATCTTCAACTAAGTATCGAGTTGTACACAAGAAAACTATAGTAATGAAAATTATCAGTGCAGTATCAATACTCACAAGTGAAAATTAACAATGCAGTATCAATATTCCCAAGTCCTTTTCAGTCATTATAGATATTGCTCTATGCTTGTATCCTCAAAGGAAACTTCACATGAACTAGAAGCAGCTGAAAGAATCATCAAAGATATGGAAGAGCTTGAACCTGAGCAGACGGCAGCTTTTTGTAGCAGAACTGGCTTTCTGAACGAAGAACTGAAAAAAATTGAAAGAAATATTGGTTCAAAAGTAGAAATTGTACGATCTTATGTGGCCTTTTTAAAGTCAGCTGTGGAGGTATAGATTACTTGTTTGTTCTCTGACTGGACTGTGAAAATCTTAGAACTGAAAAATGCACTTTTAGCTTGCTAAGGCTCCTGTAGATGCTGTGCTGCAGAAGCACTTTGTAAGCTTCTTTCTGCTTTAGCAGAGACCTGTTCCATCAGGGCAAACAGCTCCGATCATTAAACTTGCATCAACATAAGGACCAGTTACGCACATATTTTCTACTGATTTAAATCACCATTGTAGGAAATATTGCAATTGGATTTTTAATTTTTCTCCAGTGCGCGTGTTCTCTTGCATTATATACCTAATAAAAATGGTTGTGTGCATCTACTGTGACTCTTAAACTTACTGATTCTGCCTTATGTAATTTAAAAATATTTCACACAATATGTTGATATAGATATCTGTCATATTTCACAAAATACCTTGTTATAGATATTTAACACTGTCTTGCACTGCTTCCACTGAAGTGCTAATCAATCTGAAGGAGCTTAAATATAAACCATCTCTAGCTAAAATCAAAATCACTTCGATATCAACATAGTTTTCGGTAGCTGTTTCAATGATGCCCAAGGGCGGATAATTTTCGTTTTGATGTAATGCTTGTTTTAAGATTCTGTAACACTGATGTTCTTTTATATTTAGGAAAAAAATGAGTATGCAATGGAACCTATCAGACAAATTTAGTCATAGCGTTTATTTATTTGAAGATAAACTGGCAAAAAATCGGATTGCGTCTACTTGTGATTATTGCTAATTTCAGTTACTTCATATCAAACAGATCTGTGAAAATCATTGGATTGATACACTGGTATATAATAAACACGTAGCGATATGTGACAGAAATTGAACCAATTGCTGCCACCTATGTTTCCTATCTACCTGTTTACAGATTATTAAAAACTTTTTTTCTTATTTAGGCTTTGAATAGATTTTAGGGAGGGTGATAGATCTCAAAACTTGGAAATGTTACTATTGAATTTTATCCTGTTTGTATACTTTCTGATTATAGCAGCTCAATTATTTTTTAATGCTTAATTTATGTGTTCCTGTAGGTTAATAATGATATTCAAAGTCTGAAGGAATTCTATAAATCAGAACCTCTACAAACAAACAGAAAAGCTGAAAACAAAATTGCAGTGGAGTCAACTAATGCTCAGTGGCAGAAAGCTATAAAGAAGATTTTTTCCACCCAAAACATGGGTTGCAATTTTCTAAATTTAATAAATACAGTAAGTATAATCTGATAAATTGTATTAAATATTTGATGTTTGTCCACCATGAGTTCTAGTCCTAGTCCTGTGGCTGATAGACCGCAATTTCTGCAATTTTAAAGGCACTGATGCTGCTTGTTAAAATAAGAGAGTAATATTTGAGTGCTAATGGCATTGTAAGTAATATAGGAAGTTGTGTGGTTAACAATGGCAGAGCCCTTACTAAATGATCCGATACATGCATACAAATATAAAACATTTACGTATCTATTTTGTTCATGCTGGAAAGCAGCATACATGCAAGGACAGCATAAATTTATTTTACTTCCACTAAGAGACAGTCTTTTCTAATTGAGTATAGGAAGCTCTTCTAAAGAAATGGATGCTAGAGCTACTTCCTTACTGATAATCTTTCCTGGTGTGTTTACATTCTATCTTGGGTTGAGCTGCACAGCCTAGACATCCCTATCTAAATTTCCCGCACGCCTTCATGAGACGATCATTTGAGATGTGCAATCACTCCCTAAGCCACTCCTGCTAAAGTGATCCCGATTAATGTAGACAGCGCGGATACCCAGCTGTTTTGTCTGTTTTTGTAGGACAGACTAGGGAGCAGTTACCGTGGGGTGAGAAAGGGGAGATGGTGTCGATGACATAAAGCATCACACAAGATGAGCTTGAAAAATCAACTTAAGGAAGTGCTCGGGCAGTGAGTGCGGACTAAAGCGTATGCTGTCACAGCTGGAGGCAAGCAGGCGCAGATAAGATAGTGTGAAGACCGGCTGAATATGTGTGAAAAGGAGGTTGCACTGCACTCACTTAAAGCCTAAACATATCTTCACAGATATATTCTCTCTAAATGCCTGGAAGTGTGTTCCCACCGTATTTTCTGCTATTTTCTCTATTCCCATGATACTCTTAGGTTGTAGCTTTTATGTCCTGAAAGATAGGGATCATACAAGTAATCTACAAACACAACTGTTCTTAAAGTAAAAAATCTGAAATGGGAAAAGCAGAAACAGTACTGCCCAGTTTTCTGGTGTTTCTGATATGGGCTCAGCCATTGGAATGCGCTGCCCGGGGAGGTGGTGGAGTCACCGTCCCTGGAGGTGTTTAAGGAGAGATTGGATGAGGCTCTCAGTGCCAGGGTTTAGATGATGAGTAGGTGTTGGTGTTGGGTCATAGGTTGGACTGGATGATCTCAAAGGTCTTTTCCAACCTTGTGATACTGTAAAAAAAAAAAAAAAAAACAAAACCCAAAATTTAAACACCAGATGTTCAAATGTTAAATATTTATCCCTCCCATGTTTTGGTACTGTTTTGGTTATCAACACAGAGCAGTGTTTTTCCTTAAGCCAGTCAAATTTCCAGTTGCTGTTTGCCAAAAGCCCGGTTTGGATAATTGGATAATTCTATCTCTTCAGAAATTACTTTAATTTGTAGGAGTGTTCCACAGCCATCAGATGACAATAATTCATTCATTACTGACCTGTCCCAAGTTATAAACTTTTGCATTATCCATGCCCTCAGTACACAAATTGTTTTCATCTATACCTATTTGTAAGAGTTTATTTAAAGACACTCAGAGTAACATAAACTTTCAAAGAAGTTATGCCAGTAGTTGTTTTTCATTAAGCTTTGTTGAGACTTTAATATTGTGAGGGTTTAATTACATTTTTTTCCAGGTGTCTATAATATATATCTGTTTGTTCACCAGGCAAATGAGACTTTAATATTAAAAGCAGAAAAAACTGTACAAGCAACAGAAGATATCATCGTTAATCTGAGTGAAGAAGCGCAAGAGCTGACTGATCTTTGGGCAATCTGGAATTTTAAAATTACTGAAGCAAAACCTATCAAGCAACAGTGTCAGATATTTAAAGAACAACTAAAAATTGTAAGTAAAATAGCTAGGAAGAAAGCAACCGTGGCAAACCTTTCTAGATTGTTTTTGGTCTGTGACTCTCAACAACTGTTAAAGGTATCATTCAAGATCAGTAAGATGCTTCTCTATAGTCTATTTGGTCATTCAGATAGTCATCAAAAAACATGAAGTTTTTGATCTGTTTGCCCTTATTCAAACGCATAAAAGCCCAAGTGTTCACCTCAAATTTAACTTTTAATGCTACACCAGCACTGCCTTAGTTTGTGTTTATTCTTTTTTAAAAACTACCGCTTTGTTGTGACTTTAACTAAACCGCGTCCTTAAAGTTACTGAACTCAAGTCCCACTGTGTTCATAAGGAAAGAGGATTGGAACCTCCTTGTCGCAGAGACAGTGTGTGGTGTTCCTTAAAAGCAAAACTGCAGGCTAGCAGGAGAACCAGAGGTTTGTAGCCACTGTTTGTATAGTGCGATTTATCACTGAACCACATCTGTTATCACAGAAAATACACTGTGTGGGGGTCCTCCAGTCTCAGTATCTGGAGTGTCTTTGCACACTGTCTTAAAGAGTTCCTGTGACACTTCAGTCAGAGGCTTTGAGACTCGATTGTAGTTTAAAAATAAAAATTCAAACACCTTCAAAATATCTTTTTTTCTTTTTTATTAATTATCTCTTAATGAAATTTACTGATTGTCTGGTTTGGGGAAGGTTCTTGTTACAAATTTCGGTTTGCGTTGTGGTTTACTTTATTATTTACTGAAGATAGAAGCACTCAACTCTGATTATCTTTTAGACTACCCATGGACTGGAGATTCTTCAAGACACACTGCAGCTTGGAGCAACCGTTGACCTTGGAAGTGACCTTTTTATTGTTTTGGAACTACAGAATAAGCTTAACCAAATGAAACCACAATATCAGGTGAGAAACCAAGCTAGTGAAGTGCAAACCTAGTGAAGATCAAAAGCTCCTTTTGGTACCGTGAGATGCACAACCACGTTGACCCCAGACACAGAGTCTGGGGTTGTAGTGTTTTCTGTTTTGCATTATTTTCCCAGAAGGGAAGGGTTTAGGTGTGTTCATAAAATAAGAGAGAAAGCGTTTTACCTTCCGTGTCCGGACAATTTCTTTGTTGGCACGGTGTTAGCTGCATATTAAGGCTACACAGAAGCATCAGAAGCACAAGGAGAGCACCAGCTTCGTGCTTTTAAGTTCGAGCTGGTCAGAGGCTGAGGTTTATCCTACTGAGATTCCTGTCGCCTCTGAATACCGAGGTTTAGCAATTCCGTCTGTTGTTTCATCAAAAGGGGAAACTTGCAAATATATTTGTGTAATCTGAGTAACTTCTGCTTCTTTGCCAGCAACTGAACGCTGAGCTGGAGTACCTGATAAAATTACTAAAATCGCTAAGCCAGAAAGGATTTCCTGTGAAAGAGAATTCCGAGAGAATAAGTGATCTTATTCATCTCCATCAAATGGTAAAGGACACAATGACAGAATATGATGATATTTTCAACAAGACAGTCAAATTCCATCACATTAAAAAAGAAGTGAGTATAAGCTTTTAAAAGCTCTTCTTGGTTTTGTTGCCTGTTGTCTCTCCCTTTACAAACAGCATTAGCCTGCCCGGTAATCAGGATAAAAACTGTCAATCTAAAAATGCATGAAATTTGGAGAATTTAAAATTCAGATATGACTCCAAGTTTAATGAGTTAAACCCAAGTTAACAAAGTTTAGGGTAACACATTGTAGGTAAGGAAAGAATTGTAAGCTTCCTTTCACATTATTTTAAACATACAATGATTTTGTTGTTGTTGTTGTTTAATATATTCCAGCTGGAGTACCTATCAAAATCAGGAGAACTGGATATTCCTGAAATATGTGAGGACCCTGAAAATGTGCATCGTGCTGAAACCTACCTTGTGAATGCTCAAGAGAAGCACGCGTATGTCAGACAGCTATATAAACTGCTTATTACCCAGGGTGTGGATATCTTGTCTGCCATGCGGCAAACTGTGAGTAGAATTAGAATGATTTGAGAAATCAAGGATAAACGTGAAAGAAGATTATGGGAGTTACCTGACTGACTTTTAGATGTTCAAAAATGTATTAATACTCTGAGAAAAATAAATACAGGCTTTAAGATTCTTTTTACAGAAAGCAAACATAAAACGTGAAACAGTTGATCATATTTAGATTTTTTCCTTTAGAGTTTGCAGATATACAACCATCAAATTTAATGAAACATCAGGAATGATGAAACTTATCCTTCAGTAGTTACTCACGTTAGAAGTTGCTTTTGCCAAGAGAAAAGAAAAACTAATTTCTTTGGAATCTTGTATTAATTTTTTAATGGTCTGTGAACAGATCTTACTCTGGAAAACATTGAAATAGTTTTGAAAAAGGGAGGAAATTAATCTGAAAATATCACCGCTTGGAAAAAAAGAAAAGCATTACTTTCAGTTTCCTAATATCCCTTGTGTAGTTCATGACCCTGGTGTTGATTCCTTGAATGCCACATCTATATATGACTCCTCCTATTTTATGAAGGTTTACTTTGCATATTTATTTTCCTTTAAAAAAAGGAAATATAATAAGTGTTACCTTATTAATGAATTCCAGACTGACGTGCTTGGCAAAATGTGTGTAATTTTAGAAAGGAGTTATTTATTCCGGGCAGAATTGTTACTGCCCTGTATTCATTTATTAGGGAGAAAGGACGACGTTCCATTATGGCCTCTCTAGATTATCCGCATCGCCAGTCTGCTCTTCAAACTTCATAAACTGTTTGATGGCAGGAGGAGCTAATTTCTAGGTGCTAAAGAAGTAGAGTAGAGTAGTTACTCTTTGCTCTGAGAAGACACCATGTGTGAGTTGTGACTTTGACCCAAAACTACTCCTAAGATTAGTAATGATTGAAACCGCTGTGTGCTTGCTCATTACAGTGGAGGTTTAATAGTTTGCTCTAACCCATCATAATTGATTGTGCATATTCTGCCTCAAAATGTTTATAATTGCAGATTATTAAATCAGTGTGTTTCCTGAGTTTCCTAACTTCCTCGGCTTCTCCCCTGTTTAGAATTGCCTGAATGTTTCTGTAAAGAATCTGAAGCAAGAACTTGCTAGATTTGAGTGTGAGAGCATTAACTGGAGCTCCAAAGCCGATAAACGTGAGGAAGAACTGTCGCGGTATTTGCAACAGTGCACCACGCAAGGGGAGATAAATGAGGTAAATGAGATAAATCCCAACAGGTTTAATAACTGTAAAAAGGGCTGTTGTGTTCTGTAATACATGTTACTGTTTACTATTCCCGTAGGTGTTTCATACGTAAAGAGAAAAGTTGATTTTTCATCTTACCAGCAACCTTTGACCCACACAACTGCCACAATAATCTGTGTCCATGTCTCTGCAGTTCGGGTTTATATCACGTTGTCGGGCATGTATAAAGTGCTTTCGCTGTACCAAGAGGGCTGGATATAAAAGCAGCTCTATTTTCTTGGGCTTTCAGCTCCGTCATCTTCACCTGAAATGCATGAGTCTTCAGATTTCTTTCTTACAAAGTTAAAGCTTCAAACAAAAGTTGAATTTACATATATTGCATTTATTGAATTTACATATATTGCATTTATTGCATATATTGCATTGTTATTAGAAAGGACCTTCAGTCTTTTAATGCAAAATTCAGAATAATTTAGAACTTTTTTTTTTTTTCAGAAACCCGAGTTATGATATTTAAAAAATTGCTAGAAGAAAAAGAAATGGTCTTTGGCACAAGTTATTAGAATTCAGTATTATTAATTAAGTAATTTTTCCTAACCTGAGTTCCATATGATTGTTAATTTAACATCTGAGTAGGCCAAATAAAACTCCAGTCACAATTTAGCAGATTGAATTGGATTAGATGGCTCAGCAAAAATTAATTTAGTAGAAAACCATTCCATAGGATGCATTTTCTCAATTAAAATAAGACGCTGATGCCCCCTACCCTTGATATTCTGTAGCTTGCACTTCCATGCATCCATGAACTACAGAAACTGGAGTCTTACCTGGAAGGATTTCACGCTACTAATGGTCCCATAGTGTGAAATATGGGTAGATCAAACACCGGACATGGAAAGTTGTATTTTCTTATTTTATCTTCCACTGAGTAAATCTACATCTGAATAAAGAAAGACTATATATTCTCAAAAATCACCAAAGTAGAGGTGACTGAGATTTCTGTCCCAGCTATTTTCAATGAGAAACTTATTCGAAATTTCATTTACAAAATATTTTTGTGTGTTTGTGAACCTTTTTAGGTATTTTGAAACGGAAAAAACTTGTGCATCAAAAAAATATTTATTTTTCTATTTTTATTACCTGTTAGGCTTCCGGTGAGAGCAGGAAGTAGAGGGAAAAACAATATTCTCTCTCTCAAAATGAAATGAAAATTATGTCAGTGACACGTGTTACCACATGCCCCATATTGAAAAATGTAACAATTTAGTTTCTCATAGTTAATGGGCACCCTCTGCAAAATGGTCGCATAGCATATTTACAATTACAGTGTTAATTATAATTATTTTTTCAATTGTAAGTTGGGAAAGGCATGTTGGCTGGTTAATTAAAGACCTGTGATCCTTAGATCCAATTGAATCCTGAACGTAAAGTGGCTGAAATATAATACTAATTGGCATGTGGGTACCCTTTTCTTGAGATTCCTTTTCTATCACAGATCAACATAGAATATATTTCCTAAACAAATACTGTATATATTACATTCATGAGTATTCATTCACTATTTGAAATTCTGTGAATTTTAACACCAGAAATTCGTTTGCTTGTTGCTACTATGTAACAGACCTGTCTGAAATAACAATTCTTTACCATCTACTCTAACTAAGCAAATAAACATTCCAAGTGCCAGCAGCGAGTAGCAGCTGTTCGTAGCAGTCACAAAGTAAACAGCTAACCAGATAATTCAGTTGTGATTTACCAGTGTACAGAGCAAATAAGTTGACTGAAAATATTTGGAATTTTGCTATGACTACTTTAATTAATTTAGATTTAATGTGATGAACTAAAGTGTGTAAGTAAGGCATGTGAGCAAGGGCTTTGTTGATTACAACTCACTGGTGTTTGAAAACATGGTCCTTGGAGGATGTGACTGGCTTCTTGGGTTTGCAAAATATTAGTTTGCAAAATATTAGTTTGCAAAATATTAGTTTGTAAAATATTAGTGCAAGGAAACAAATACTTAAATTTATAACCAAAGGCACGTAGCATGAGTTCTGAAACGGTGTTGGAGGACAGAAGAGTAAAATGCTGGCCTTTTGTGTGCCTTCTCTCATTTAAATCGAATTTACAAGGGCCAGGAAAAAATATTTATGCCCTCTACATCTCTGAAAGTGACAGGTAAAGCTCAGAAGACCTTTGAGATCTGTCTTTGCAGGTTTGGGCTTTGTGCTGCACTGATTAGCTTGGGTAGCAGCCTCTGCAGAGCTGCAGCTCCACCACGTTACACCGCAGTCGTTTGCGGTAGAGACAAGTCAAGCCTCAGGTGACGGAGCTCAACACTACACTGAATTTGTTCCTGGGATTACATATTTGTTCCTGGGTTTTTTACATAGGATAACTTTTGCAATGAAAAGCCTTTTCTTTAGATGATCAGTTTAAAAAGACCGTTTACGAATGTCTGCACGAAATTTGCAACAGATGAACATCCTGAAGCAAGTTTCCAACTCTCTCCCAGTCGTCTCTCTTCTTTCCTCTACATCATGTCATTATTTATAGACTTATGGAAAAATACGGCTGAAAACGTGGATTTTAACCATAGAGAGTAATGACCAATTTCTATTAAGAAGTCAGTAGAAACCGGTGCTACTTAGCATATTTCTCACCTTGTAATTTATTTTTGTTGTGGTTCCACAATTAAAGTAATCATTAATTACTTGAAAAGCACTTTTTCTTTATTCTCACTTTTGCCTGGCTTTGTTTCTATCTGTTCTTTAATCCTTGCCACTTTGAACATCTATTTTTGACACTCTGCTTTCCTGGCTATTTTGATAATTTTGATATTTTGATGCTTTGATATTTTGAGAATTAGTGCTACTAAAAATTTTACGTATGAATAAAAAGGGAAGGGTACCTAATGACCCTGAAGTGCATCCTAGAGATGCTGGCAAAAGAACCCAAACATTTTACTGAAATGATATTGTTAAAGAAAACTTGTTTAAAGCAGCTCTAACTTGCTTTTTCCATTTATTCTGTAGTTGTGTGATAAATTGGAGCAGTTGGCACCTAAACCCCTCTCATCCTCCACTGCTGACATGCCAACTATAGTTAGGAACAGCTGCCTGATTAATGACTATGACACAATGGACAAGTTAGAAAGTCCCTTTAAAATTGTAGGCTGAAGTCATTACAACATATTAGGGTGTGTAGGTCCTTTAGTGCTTCTCATATAATTTTTCCAGAAAATAGTGGAAAACTGAGATACATTTAGATGTCTGAAAATTGGCAGCTATATATCGCCCTCGATACAACTGCTAACGGTCCCAGGAGCTGAGTGCAGGCGCTCTTTGGGGGGGTGGTATACAAGTCTCAGCTGAATCTGGGATTTCCACTGAGGCTAAAAGAGAAAAGTGAGAGCAGCTGCAGACCTTTGACACATGAGCCACCACCTCCGAAACAAGGCGATCTAATTTCACATGCTGCTACGAGGAGAGCCTCTGGCCTTCGAAACGATCGCTAACCCGAGCATGTGCTCAAGCCAGTGAAACAAACTAAAATAAACCCTCGCTCATCTCTTCTGTTCCTCAAAATTAAACTGCAAATAAGGCTCTTGTGTTCCGAATACAAAATATTGTTCTGTAGACGTGGGTTTATTAACAGAAGACTTGCAGATGGGTTTTATTATTCTGTGTACTTAGGTGGGATAAAAAGCTTAAACTAATTGCAGATCACAGTGCCGGTGATAAATTCCCTTCCTTTCCATCACACTGAGAGAACACCATCTGTTTACTCACTGCAGAAATAATGTGGCAACATCCCACTGGATAAAATGAAAATGAAAAATATATCCCTTGATGGATTAACATTAGCATGTAATAATAATGATTATAATAATAATGATTGATTTCTAGCTGTTCCAATAAAAGTAGCTGCAAAATGAACATGCATTACTCTCTGGATTCTTTGGTGGTGGCGGGGAGCGAGGCAGGGAGAATCTGCCTGTAGGACTTTGTAATATGAAAAAACCCTCTCAAATACGTTATCTTAATATCGCATTGTGGATGTAACCTGAACTGGTTAACACTGATCACTTAAGTTCTTTTCATTTGTGTGTCTGGAGGAACAGACCCTAAAATATTAGAACTGCTGCATTTCTTTTATATCAATTCCTTTAGATTAATATAATTTTACGTGATTTATTCTGTGTTCTCCTGAAACAAAAGTTTGTCAGTCCAAAGGATGTGAAATTTTCCAAAAATTTTCAGTCATTTTTATATTCTTCTGTTTCAAATTTTATTTTTCAATTACAAATAATTTGAAAGTGTGATCATGGAACTGCCATGTCATTTAAACAGTGACTTTTATAAAGTACCAGCAGTGTATTTTAAGGAGTTTTTGACTTCTCTCGTTCTTGTATCTGTTGCTTAAATGCATTCAAAAGTAACTGTAACATCTAAAAGGATTTTTTGCAACTATAAATAAAAAATTACCTAGCTTTCAGAAAAAAAAAAATGAAAAAAAATTATCCTTAAAAAACTGTAGCCTTATATTGAAGATACCTCAGCTGAATATGTTTGATGAGCTTATGTATATGACATTGCCAATGCAGAGCATTTCGTGGTTTAAGGGCACCCTCGTAAGAGGACATTAAAGCAAACAGGTACTTGGCATTGGGGAAGATAAACTATAGCAGCCGTATATTACAACAAGCTCCCATGGTAAATAAACACTGGTTTTTAAATTATGTTGATCATATATGGCTCTTCTTTTCTGAAGTGCGTTAAATTCATTCTGGTAAATTGGCAATGCATCTGATTTATATGTGTTTAAACAAAAGTGTAGGTTCCCAGAGCTTCGTAAGTGTCATTCCTATCATTCTGAATTTTTAAAATATTTTGTTGGTTAAAGAAAATGTAGCTACATTTCATGTAAGTAACAATAGAGTTTTACAGAACATTTAATATAACTGAATTTAATAGTGGTTAGCTGATATAAGTCCACCTGAAAAGTCTTTAAAGGCACGGATGCTTTGTGATCAAAGCTACCAGTTCATCATAATTCATATTATTATAATAATCATTTTCCCTAACGTTGAGCTTGTTGCACCAAGTCAGTGCTAAGAGGTACTAATTTGCTCATGTAATACCAAATCTGTCTCGCTGTGGTCAGGAGAGGCTCTCCTTGGGTATCTGTTAGGCAGAATCTCTTTGCTACCACGGTCATAGAATGGTTATTTGAAAAGCGGGTGCTCACGTAGTCTCATCCTGATCCTGCAAAGAGCCGAGTGCTGTGTCCAGTTCTGGGCCCTCAGTTTAAGAAGGATGTTGAGATGCTGGAGTGTGTCCAGAGGAGAGCGATGAGGATGGGGAAGGGGCTGGAGCACGAGCCCTGTGAGGAGCGACTGAGGGAGCTGGGGTTGTTTAGCCTGGAGAAGAGGAGGCTGAGGGGAGACCTTATTGCTCTCTGCAACTGCCTGAAAGGAGGTTGTAGTCAGGCAGGGGTTGGTCTCTTCTCTCAGGTGAGCGGCGACAGAACAAGAGGACACGGTCTCAAGCTTCGCCAGGGGAGGTTTAGGCTCGACATTAGGAAGAAGTTCTTTACTGAGAGGGTGATTGGCCTTTGGAATGCGCTGCCCGGGGAGGTGGTGGAGTCACCGTCCCTGGAGGTGTTTAAGGAGAGATTGGATGAGGCTCTTAGTGCCAGGGTGTAGTTGACAAGTAGGAGTAGGTGTAGGTGTTGGGTCATAGGTTGGACTTGATGATCTCAGAGGTTTTTTCCAACCTGTGACACTGTGAGTTAATCTTTGTACATTGTTAGTAATGGCACTAAGATGTTTGGACTAGCACAGTGTATAAAGTTAAATCTCTGTTACACTCTTTCAGAACCGGGGTTTCTGAAAAGGAGGAGCAGGGGAAAAAAACCCTACAAAAAAAAGCAACTTGATACAAACTACATGTTATATTGTAGAAGAAAAGTACAAATATACTTGCCC
This sequence comes from Neomorphus geoffroyi, assembly GCA_033558235.1. Taxonomy (NCBI): domain Eukaryota; kingdom Metazoa; phylum Chordata; class Aves; order Cuculiformes; family Neomorphidae; genus Neomorphus; species Neomorphus geoffroyi. The sequence goes on from JAUMJM010000027.1 coordinate 39,027,284, forward strand.
AAGTCCAGTAAAACTATAATTTTCTGCAAACTAAGCACAAGTGCTACCATTTCCACTAAATGGACCAGAGTAGGTGGAGGACATCTCCCTCTAGTTGAAATCAATGAAAGCTCATTTTTTTCATAGGGATTTTTTCATAGCCTGAGACAGGATCCCATCCTTTGCCCCAGCCATTCTGGAAACACTACTCAGTATTCAGAATGTTAAAACCTTGAGTTAGGAAGTTTATGAGCTTCCACTAATGGAAGGGGATTATGAGGAAATTCTGAGGATGCTTTATGAAATGGCGTAATATTATTAATTTCTGTATTAAATTTTCAGTGTACAGATCACGATCTGTTAAACAGCTCTTGAAAAATTCTGAATTGAACTGTGTTGGTTTCTTTCTTACAAACAAGTATGCTTACTCTGTTTCAGCTTGGAGAATCATTTAAGGATCTCAAAAAGAAATTCAACAACTTGAAGTTTAACTATACGAAGAAAACGGAAAAAGCTCGAAATCTGAAAGTACTTAAAATACAGATTCAGCAAGTTGATACGTATGCAGAGAAAATGCAGGTAATGTTGGAAATTGTAGTCTTGGTGAATATTTCACTGCTGGAATTGTTATGGCCTGTGCCAAGCAGATCAGAAGAGCTACAAACTGCGTTTTAAGCAGTTACTCAACTTGATTGGCGTCCCCTGTCTCAGTCACCTACTGGGACATTTTTCTTTGTTCTGTTCCTTTTATTCTTCAATTTCTTTTAGAAGAATGATCTTATCTCAATTCCTGACTTCCCTGTGTTCATTCCTTTTATCCTCCATTATTTTTCTATTTATTCTTTTATTCTACTTGCCTCTTCTTTCACAATGTGTGATCAACCCTCCCTCAAGCTAAAACAAATAGTCCATCAAAGTCAACAAATCATTTATAAGTGCACATATATTCCTTCTTGCATTCTGCTACTTTATCTTCCTCATTTCATCATGGAAGTCCTCAAAACCTTCTTCTACATCCATTGCCAAGACTTGATCACGCTCATGTGCACCTTCGAGCCCTGCTAGCCTTGCTCATTCTCTGCATTCACCAGAAACTCTTCTTTCAAACCCTCCAATGACCTTTTTAGTTGCCAGTCAGAAACCTTTAGTTTCTCTTTCCCTGCTAGTATCTTCTTTTCACAATTGTTTTACTTGAAATTTTCAGTTGCTCCACATTATTCTGTTTTTTTTATTTCTTTTGTTGCCATTGACTATTCTTTTTACAGCCTTATTTTTACCTTTCTTGGCAATTTCATCCACAGATGCAAATTCAAATCACAGAATCATTGCAGTTGGAAGGGACGCCTGGAGATTATCTAGTAGAAATTCCTTCCTCAGAGCAGGGACAACTACAAAATGTTCCTATAGTGCCATTTCCAGCTGGTTTTGAATATCTCCAGAGACAGAGATTCCACAGCCTTTGTGGACAAGCTGGTTGCGTCCTCAGAGTAAAAATAATTGTGGTTTTTTTTTTTTGCTTAAATAGAACTTCCTGTGTTTCAGTTTGCGTCCGTTGCCTCCTCTTTTCACTAGACACTACTGAGATGAGTCTGGGTCTGTTTTCTTTCCTCCCTCCCATCATGCTTTTATATATTGATAATATCCACCTTAAGCCTTCTCTTCTACAGGCTGCAATATCCCAGCTCTCTGCTCTTTTATAAAACCGCCCAGTCACTCTGTCATCTTCGTGGTCCCTTGCAGGATTTGTGCCAGCATGTCCAGGTATTCCTTGTACTGGGGAGCCAGAAGTGGACATGGGACACCAGATGTAGCCACACTAGTGCTGTGTAAAAGGGCAGGATCCCCTCTTTTGACTTACTGGCAACGTTCTTCCTACCAATATTTATTCTTGCAAGCGTATATATGCACTGTTTGTGAAATACTTTGCTATTTTAAACCAATATCTTCATTTCCAAACAAAAATCAAGGACCTGACCTTTTCCATCACTTGTAAAACAACCAACTAGCACAACGGAGTATTCTTCAACTGCCAAAACCAACGTTCCCAGAACGTGAAACATATAAATGTATATATGTATACCATGTTATTATAAAACTTATACCAGACATCACAAAGCACTACTAGAAATACTTGTTCCCTTTGCTCTCTGGGTTTACGCTGGATTGCCACAGATGTTGCTCACATCACATTCTTCAGCAATATGTTAATATTCTAGAATTTAAATAACTGATGCTTAAATTGACTTGTATTTGGTCAAAGACTCCAAAGGCTTATTAGTATTTTTGCCTTCCAGATTCAATGAAAGTGATTTTGTTCAAGATCTCATGTTTTATTACCACCGATATTTGTTTACTTTTAAGCAGAAAAACGTAACTCAATTCCACCTTTAATAAATACGGTTTACATCAATTTTAATCAGCACTGTAGGAGCCCTCCAGTTTTCTTTGATTTTTAAAAAAGCAACTCGTGATTTTTAAAACAAAAGTCAAGAAATAAGTTGATGTGTGTTTTCCCATGATTTTGGCTTTTTATTTCTAAAAATAGAAATATTTTGTTGCAATATTTAACACCGATACGTCTTTTAAACAGGCTCTTAAAAAGAAGATGGATAATTTAGAGAAGAAGGTCATTGGCTCTGTAACAGATGAACCTAATGCTAAAGTTAGAGTCTTCTTGGAGTCAATCGGTGACTTACAGAAACAACTGAATGACTTTAGCAAAGTTGTGGAGGACTACAAGCAAAATCTGGATCTTGTGGAGCACCTACAACAGATGATGGAAGAGGTACTGATAAACCTGAGATGCCCACTGTGGCTGTAGTAATGATCCCGGACTGGAATAGATAAAAGTGCTTGTAACTACATCAGGCAAAAATCTGTGGCTTCTGAAAGGAGTATATTGGTAAAAATCTGTATTTGCTTTTATTTTTAATTTGTGACTTTGTGGAGAAAGGAGGAGAAAACCATGCAAGGGGACCATATTCTTAAACTACTACGTACGCAACTGGGGTCTCCACCTCCGTGTGACTTTCATAGTGATTTAACATATCTATGAGTGGACTTGTGAGCTCATTTTCTCTAAGTTTGTTCTGAGCAACACATACAGTGCCCCAACTCTTTAGATAACTGTCAAACCGCAAGAATCAGGTTATCGTTGGTTGTCAGGAAGAGCTGTCTGTGTGGTACATCATTCTGGAACTGAAGTGTAAAATACTCAGTTCCTTTAAAGCAGCATATAAATTTTTTTAGTAGACTTCATTCTTATGTATATGCTTGAGGGTTGGGTTGGGGTTTCCTTTGTTGCTGTTATTTTTGTATGTTTTGGTTTTTTTGCTTTTTCCCTGAGCTGAAGTCTAACTCTTTTTTGGAGACTACTGCAATTTTATTTTAATATGTCTGAGGACTGCCTCGTGCATTGCCTTTTTAAAAAGAAAAAAAAGGGTGTAGCATTATTTTCTCTCTTGTGAAGCTGTGTTGGTGCATCTGCTGAGGCAAGCACATTCCCGTCATCATAGTTTATTTTTAGAAATAACACTGTTCGTGTGTGCAAGGTAATCTAAATGCATGACAAATAAATTTCCTTAATGATGGATCACAGCACCACGGTTTTGTTCACAAGATGTTTTCAGTGTCCAGCGATTTGATCAATGTGCTTTTTGATGTGATGGTAGCCATGAAATTTGTTACCATTTATTGCACATTGAAATTTTTAAACTCCTCCCTTACTTTGAGGGAAATAAATTATTTCCTAGAGCTAAAACTTAAGGTTGCTCTTTTTTTCCACTCAGTGTGAAGTGACACTCAATGGTTTTCATTCAGTGCATAGGCTGTCTTAAACACTGACTTTAATGGCAGTTAAAAATTGTGATTGTTAACTGCTTGCTGTAGCGGTACAATAAGGATAATATTGAGATTTTGTCCTCCTCTGAGTATTGCTAACCACAAATGTTTATTAAAGGTATGTTCTAAAGCCTGTTTTTGTCAGTAGAGAGATTCTGAGCAACTTTAATGTTTGCTGAGACCAAACCCAGTTTGCTAGTAGATGAAGTCTAAGCAAATTTGCTGCTCTTACAGAGCTCTAACTGTGGCCATGAAACGAAGGCTGTGCAATTAGGCAGTTGATATGCAAGGTGGAAAGAATTCAGAAATAAAACATTTGCAGAACCACAAACTAATAACCTCAGCATGCTTGTAAGATGAGCATGGATCTAGTGTTTAAAGAAAATTTGAAGTAGCATTGGTAATGAACAGATGTTTTTCAAGTTGAATTAAAATTTAAGACATACTCTATGCCACTGACTACGGTAAGTCTAAAAATAGTCCTGCTGATTGTACAAAAGCTTGAACTGCTGTTGATAATTCATTATAACGTGGTGGTTTTATTCCTCAGTGTCAATTTTGGTTCCGGGATGTAAGCGCAACAATCGTTCGAGTTGGCAAGTATTCTGCAGAATGCAAAACAAGAGAAGCAATAGAGACTCTCTACAAGCAATTCAACAAGTTTATTGAACCTGCAGTGCCTCAACAAGAAGAAAAAATGGAGCAGATCACAGACCTTGCGAAACGGTTATATGGTGAGGAGGTTTTTGGCAAAGTACTGCGGGGAAAAGCTGCAGTAACAGAGCAGGAGGAAGCAGATTCCTAGATACGCTCATTTAAAAAAGATAATCCCGTAAAATTTAAAAAACAAATGTTAGTTCAATATGTCGATGGGAAGAGACGAAGGATTTAAAAATTATGAAAGTAGTCAAGAGTCTGGTAGTTGTTTGATTTTCTGTATATTGCCAGAGTCCACGCTGAAACCAAGCTGTGAAGGTCCTCATGGTATTTATGAGCTTGGAATGAAGACTTCATGGCTTACGCTGTTTCGTAGCAGGCAAGCCTTTGAAGTCAAAGTGCATCACAGTGATATTACCTCAGCGCTCCGTGAATTTTGGGGGTGAATAACTAGTGGCATTTGCCAACTTAAGTGTTTTATTAGCAAGAAATGTAGATTGTTATGTCAGTACTGTATTTTCAATTGTATTGGTTTGAACACTGTTGACCAAGAACAACGAGGGTCAACAAACTTCAGGTTTTGCTTTTTTCCTCCCACCCATCGTGTTTATATTCTTGTTGAAGTTATTTTATCCAAAGGTAAGGTGACCATCCAAATGTGCAAGGATGCCTGAACAAAATTTCAGAGTCAAACTGTGCATTTAAATTCGTCTAATTTAGTGTTGAAAAGACTTTTCAGAGAACACAGATTGGAGGGGTTTTTTTTTCTTCTCTGTTTTTTTTTTAGCTTATCAATAATTTAATCATTGCTATCTGAATGAAAGGAGATGACAGAAGGAATTCCTCGTGCCAGCTGATGAGGAGCACTGGGAGAAAGACGCTGCTTTGTGTTTAAGTCATTACACGCCTTTGCTTTGTATTTCTAGCAACAGGGAACCAAAGGCCTCCTAGCTGTGTGATAAGACAACTTGTTTAGGAGGCGCTTTGCTATCAGCATCCTTTAAAGCAGCATCACTAACCACATAGAATTAATTCTGTTCAAGGAGAAGCCTCGCAGAAGATTTGCAATGACCGTGTGCCCCCTTCTCAAGTAAGCTCCTAAGAGGTAGGAAAGCACTGTGGATCACAGCACTCCTGCAGCAAAACAAAACTCAGCAAATGTAATTATTGTAGGATATTGGAGTTAAAAGGGGGTTGTCATCTGTTCGAGGTGTTCTCTTCTACTTTCAAGTTGTTTTACCTTTGTAGGTATCGAAGAAGGAAAGAAGTATGTTGAAAAAGCCATATTCAAGTACAAAGAAATCATTAATTCTATTGATGAGTTGTGTAAAGCTCTGAGAGAAGAACAGGAGGTTAAGGTATGTATTTATTTATTCATTTTGAAACATGAGGCGTATATTTCATCTGTGTCCATTTATCAAGCTTAGCATCTGAATCAGGACTTTTAACTGATCCTTTAGAGGATCGTCTGTGGTAGCATGAAGCATTTCTTAATTGTTCACTATTCTGGTACTATTCCAGTTGCCGTAACGAACCAATGAAGTGCTACTTGATCGTGCAATAAAATTCCTCCTAAGTTTCTTTCTTCAAATACTTTCAGAACTATTACTGCTTTCAAGTAACCTGTAGGGGGAAATTTAATAATTTAATAATTTAATAATTTTAATACTAATTTAATAATAATTTAATGATTAAAACAATTTAATAATGTAATAATAATGTAATAATAATTTAATAATTGTAATAAATATTTAATAATTTAATAATTTTAATACTTTTTTACCATTTAGTACTGTAACGTAGCTAATCTGATCTATAAAACGCAGAACAACCTGGCTTGACTCTTTATTGGAAATATCATCCCATATCATTTGGTTAAAACCAAAGTAATTTAAGCTGGAAAAGCATGGCTTGTAAAATAAATACTAAAGAGAACGAACAACTATTCTGAGTTTCATATTCTGATAAACTTCTTTAAGTGTAATTAAGTATAACCTCTCAACTGTAGAGAAACTACAGAAGACATCTGAGAAGGCTAAAGTTTTGTAGTAAAGACTCCATCTACTCTACCCCCTGGTTTCAAAGTAATACATCAAAAATCTCCTATAAGCCTAGGATTAATTTTTCTGTGAAGCTGGAAGGGTTAAGACGCTGAAGTATTCTGCTCTTGTTGACGTTGAACGTTGTTTTGCTCCTCTTTGATAGAATTACACTATAAAAGCTGATGAACACTCGAATTATACATTATGCTCAAAATGCAGTAAGAGATGCCAAAAATATAATACAAATCAGTTCCAGAAGTCATTAGATGAATGAAACAAAGGTTTTGCCTTGCACTGTGACCATAAAGAAACTTCAATATAAACGCCAACTAGGTTTTTTAAAGTGGAATTTCAAAAGGACTGGAATATTTTACTTGGGCTACTTTTTTCCTTGTAAAGCTATCTTTCTTTAATAGAGTTGTTTGGCAAACAAATTTATTCCACAGAGAACCATTCATAACTATTTACTGATTGCTTCAACCTATAATTTAGGTAATTCTTTAAAAAAAGTCAGTCAAAAGGAATATTATAATTCTGCAGTACAGAGTAGTTCTGCAACAGTTTTGAAATGAAAGATGCTATTTTTTACGATATGTAGTATTCTGAGATTTTAAAACTAATGTTCTTATGGAATGTTCCTAGAATATCTCAATAGTTGCCGTCTGTGTGTTATGAAGAATAAATCATTCGGGAAATTATCTACCCAAATAGGTGCCATGAGTATGGAATGCCATGACTATGAATTCAGTTTCATTTCCAGTCATTTTAAAAACGTAACGAATTAAGAGGAACTGTATGGAAAAGTCTTTCTTGATTTTGCATGGTTGTTGAATGTCAGAAGAAAACAACCCTTCGATTTTTCAAGTGCAAAAGTTAAAACACTTTTTCCTCAGAAAAAAATAGATTCTGCTCTCTCCTTTACCATAAGACTTAAGGGAATATAGCAAGTAATCGAGGAGACTGCTGATAGTATTTTCCAGACCCCTAATAAAGATATAACCCCTAGAGACAAGCTATCAATGTATTGGATTTATAAGCAATACACTTAGAAAACCTCACAGCTGAGAATCTGAACTAAGTAATGGTGCAGATTATGATGTTTTGCTGAATCTTGAAGGTCTTTATCAGGAAAAAAAGTTTTCCCATTGACTTGAAGCCCAGATTTCACTCAAAATTTTGCCCCTGTTGTGAAGAGACACCCTCAGGAGGATCGCCTCGCCCAGCAGATGTCCATAGCCCTGTTTCCTATTTGGCTGGGCCACAAGCTCTCTCATTCCTTGTCAGACGGTGCCTCAGCTGCCAAGGGGAGAAGTCAAGGATATGTGAAACAGCAAATATCAGATGTGAAGTATGGCAGCTATGATGCCTCCAGCCCTTTCATCACTCCATATTTCACTTAAAGAAGCAGCAGGTTCTTCTCTCTGGAGCTTTTCTGTCTTACATTTCCATCCTTTCCAAGAAGAGACCTGTCCCATCCCCATCCCCTCGCCTAGTGGATCGGTATTAATTTGCTTCAGTAATAAATATCACTCTTTCAAAAGTGCCTAAAGCTTCTCGTGGCACAGTCTTCCTCATGCTCCTTTGATCCCGGATGGCACACGAGGGCTGAAAGTCCTCGTGCTGCCATGGCCTGTCTGACAGCTCACTTGCTCATCGCCCGGCTCTCATCCTTTTCCACAGTATTTTCCATAGGGACATCTTCCAGCAGTGCCTGCAATAATGCTGCTCAGTTCTGCAACCACCAGGCAAGGTGACTACGAAACTGGAGGCACATTCCTGCACCAAAATCCTGGATTAATCACTGGAAGATTCCTACATTTTCGTGGCCTTCCCATAGTTATCCAAATATGTGCCACTGCATAGATTCCACAAGAGACAGAATGAGTCTAGACCACCATTCTGACAGTAAAGACCAGCTATTCAGAACTTTTGATCTATATTTTTAAAGATACCTTTTCAGAAATTAACATTCTGAAGAATATTTCAAGGTCTAAACTCTTACTCAGATTTGATTTATTAAATTTGTTGGTGCAATCAGAACAAAACAGCCAGAATTTGCTACGGAAGTGCCTACTAAAACTTCATTTAAGAAAGACGTGCAAATTTGGTCAGGCTTAGGAGTTACTTAGCGACTGTCAGAGTGATTGTCAAGTTTTCAAATCCTAGAAAAATGTATTGTGTGAGTGTATTGGAATTAATCCCTAAAAAAAATAACAATTTCTTAGGAATAGTTTGCAATTACTTAGAACCCCAAGGAAAAAAAGTGAATATGTGCAGTGTTTATTGGTTTTTGAGTAACTGTAAAGAAGAGAAATTGATACATTTCACTGAATCGAAAAGTCAATTATAATTTCTCATGTTTATATCTGTGATCTATCTATACTGGAGTCACCACCAGAAGGTGTTTAAAGGAGATTGGATGAGGCACTTAGTGCCAGGGTTTAGATGATGAGTTCGTGTTGGCGTTGGGTCATAGGTTGGACTCGGTGATCTCAAAGGTCTTTTCCAGCCTTGTGATACTGTGATACTAAAAGGCTCTTTGGGGTTCAGAGTTCATCAGTACATTCTTGTGGAAAGCGCATTTAATACCCAAACTTGAACTTCATCTTATGATTTAAATGAATTATTTAGTAAAATAAAGTAAAATTCCAGTGTTTTCTCCGGTCATTCATGCGTGGATTTGACATGAATCACATGACTTTGAAATAAAAAGATATTAACTTGGAAAGACTAGATTAAAACTACCGTATCTACAGGACCAGGTCACATGCAAGGTTTTATTACTACTTTTTCACAGTATCACAGGGTACTATAAGGTTGGAAAACACCTTTGAGATTGAGTCCAGCCTATGACCCAACACCAACTCATCATCTAAACCCTGGCATTAAGCGCCTCATCCAATCTCCTCTTAAACACCTCCAGGGATGGTGACTCCACCAATTTTAATTTTATTTTGCTAACTTTGTGCACTGATGATGAGGTTATATTTGGACAATAAAGCAAAAAGAAAGTGGGAATGAATTTGCTGCTGCACTTTTTTAGTGGATACTGGCAAAGAGACCTGGTTTGGAAAGCAATGACATCCAGTGGATCACTCTATTGATTTGAGTGAACAGTTTATAGATGATAGAAACTTTACTTAGTAGTTTGCATGGTTTTTTATGGAACTCGATGAGAGAACAGCATAAGAAAACACCTTTGTGGAGGAGAGCCCTGACACAAATGAAATAAGCCTGAATATGTGATTACACATTTCTATAAAAATCAAGAGGCAGAGAAGTAATTAATAAATCAGCTGTCTTTGATGTTTTGTAATTAAAATTAATGCATTCGTGCCACATCCCCATACAAGAGATTTTAAAAAAAAATTTCTGGATCCAAGATAATATAAAAATAATTACACTTTTGCTTTATGTTACTGTTTTGACAAGATCTGGCAAACAAATAGCTGGCAAAAAAATGAGACAATAGCATAAAATGCTTGGAAAATATCTTAAAGATGTGGGACTAATTCTGTAAATCTTGAACATGACTGCTGATTCTCTTTCTCGGAGAATCAAAGTCCGTTAGTTTGGTTGTTAATATATTTTTATTAATATGTAACTGTTTCCCATTTAGATGTAACCAGGCCACCTCTTCCTCCACCTTCCCTTTGCAAATGATCTTATAATCATCACCTACAGGAAATCCACAAATTGTCCTTTGTTACTGTTATAATAAATCTTTATATGTAATTACAATAATATCTGCTAGGATCTACCCAAACAGTTCAAAGTTCCACTTAACTGCTGCAGAATTTCTGAGGAAGCCTTTCCTGTGTATTTCTTCCTGCTTCTCTGCATACATTAAGCTTAATTAGAAGAAATAATTCAAATATTGTTGCTCGCTTCTGCATGTAATGGGGAGGCATAGAACGATAAATAACTCATTCTCTCTCTGTGTTTTTCTTTTTCCTCTTTTTTCCTTTCTCTTCTTTTCCTTCTTTAAGGAGAGCGATAATTTGGTTGATATTCCGTGTATCTGCCCAGCTGGCGAGGATCTTGTTTCACAGGATAAGGAGCGGTCATCTTCAGCCAAAGAGGATCGTTTACAGCCCGAACCCCTGGCAGAAGAAATACTCTCTGGAGATGAATATGAGTGTATATCACCTGATGATATTTCTTTGCCACCGCTTTCTGAGACACCAGAATCGAACATCTTGCCTTCTGAAACAGAGCTTGAAGAGCCGTGCTCTTGTAGTTCTCACAGTCTGCATGTCAGTTCCTACAGCTTGCAAATGCAGAAAAGCGCCGGTATTAAAAAAGCCGTGGAAGCATCTGATCTCTTAACAAATTCCGCTTATGCTGATGCTACAGCTCTATCCAAAGATAGATCAGAAAGCCCATCAGATCACTTTGAGAAGTTTCGTATCTCTTCAACAGATTCTGGTTCAAAAGTCCGAGCAGTATCTCCTTTGACTCGTAGTTCACAAGGAATAACTGAAGCTGGCACTGCTTCCTGCACTATAAATGCCAAAGCAGAACACAGCATGATGAGTGAAGCATGCAAAACACGTTTGCAGCACCTTGAACTTCATGAGAGCATGGCCGAGACACAAGAAAAACTGCATGACTTGAATAACTGTACTAAAATCCAAGACAGGCTGCATGCTTTGCCTGATGCGTTCTCGGGTTTCATGTTTCAACCAGACGCCACCAGAAGCTGTCAGAGGCAGATGGTCACCCGAGAAGAGATTAGAAGTTCATCAGAAAAGAACAGCATGGCCAGCCTAACTGGACAGGCGCCTAACTTCTCCCAGCTTCTGTCTAACAAAACCGTCACGGAAGGTTCTCCAGTAACATTGGAAGTAGAAGTAACAGGATTCCCCGAGCCTACACTGACATGGTGGGTAGCTTACGAGAAGTAAATATACCTATTAGCAAGACACTCTTGAACCACTTATAACCAAATTAATTTATATATAGACTAGAATTAAATGGCTTGTATCCTTTCTCCTCCACACTTCTGCATGATTCCCACCTTCAAAATTGTTTTTTGACAATTAACCTACATGAAATAATCTCTTTGTACTTAATTTTTATGAATGATGACCCATCAGACTACTGCAAACATAGCCAATGGTTTTTAGGCAAATACTTTTTGTAGTTTTTAGATTCTGGAATATGACATTCCACTTGTTCAAAATTTCTTAAAATAAAAGTGCACTCCAGATTTACCCTAAGTAAATGCACCTGCATTTCCTTGGTATCGTGGCGCTGTATATGGACAGACAGACACATACACATGCACACAAGCTAAAATATTTATATAACCACTAGATATACATAGAAACTCGTATTTTTATATATGTGAGACTCGGTTGTTGAAAACTGGAGAAAGGTTACTGGTTAAAAAAGCACTAGATGTCTGCACTGAGAGAACCAGTTTTATATTATATATTTGTGTGCACTGCCTCTCTCTGAATTGTTGTATGTGGGATTAGATTGCTTTATACTTCATTTGTGAGGAACACAGATGATGTAATATAATCATCTTTTAAGGTGACTTTTCAGAAAATCCCTGCCAGCAGAAACAGGGGCTGAAAAAGGGGCAGGATTTCAAGATTCTGGCAGTAGTCATCTCTGTGTTGGCATATTTTCCTAAAACTTTACCTTATTTGCCATTTTTCTGCTTATTCCACTAGACTCTCAATGGAAGCCTTCCTTTTAATGTATTTAAGTTATGTATGGAAACTTTTTGATATTAATACTATTAGTACACATGTAAAGAATTAGCCAAACTATATGCTTTTAGTAAACTGAATTTTTCTCTGTGGCACTGAGAAAAATACTGGACACTGCAACCTTGGTGCTATACTGTGTTGGTATCAATAAAGCTACTCTGTTTTAAACCCCAGTATTCTACTCTTTGAGGAGTATTGTTGGTGAAAAAAGGTACTGTCATTTTATTTTGTCATAAGAAAGCATTGATTTAGCTCAGAAGTACGTACGTTGTTGATGTATGGTCTTTTAAAAAATAACATTCAACTGAACGCATGTTGCAAATTTAGAAATTTACGAACACAGAAAAAAACAGGGGTTTGTAATTAAAAATTAACCAGTACCACGTATTTTGTACTGGTGTTGACATTTTGGGTACAGTGTGGAAAAGCATCTCTATGTTGGTGTTAGGTTAAACGTAGCTTATGCTGAAACATCACGAGGCAAGAAAAGCCAGGATTGTTTCTCCCTTCCAACGTGTTAATCAGGAGTCAATACCAATACGTGGTGAGAGACCCTCAAGCGTTAGAGTAGGACACTACTTTTATGAAGTAACTCCTGATGCATGGTTCTGTCCTGTTTGACGATGTCAGCTATGTGAACGTTAGGTAGGCTGGGGTGGAGGAACAGGGCTTCCTTTACACTGAAGACATAAGTTCAGAAAGTTTGTACACTGCTTACGCATCGTAAGAGCCTGCTCATGATTTGAACACGGGTTGACTCAGCATCTTACTTGTAAATCTGCAGCGAGATAACTGTGACTTGTCCTTGGACAACCATTTTCAGAACAAGGTTTTCTAGCATTAAAAATGTATTATCCAACAATTTGAGATTGTAAAATATCCATATTTACATATAACTTTAAAAGTGAGGAATGAGAGCTGAGTTCCACCTCTTACTGCCCACGTAGTGCTATAGAGATGTGTGAATTTGCAAAGTTCTGCTTGGCGTACAGTGACATAAATCTGACTTGAAAACTGACTCTCTGCTTCAGGTACAAGAAGGGCCAGAAAGTGACTGCAGATGAGCACTTAAAGCTTTTACAAAAGGAGACAAAGCATGTTTTGTTCATTCAGAAGGTGTGCGATAAAGATGCTGGCCTCTATGTTGTTCGGGCTAAAAATTTGAACGGCACTATCTCGTCAAGTGCCATTCTCCACGTGAAAGGTAACAGGCCACCTATTGCAAGAATAGACTGGATAATGTTGTATGTCATCTATATTAGCATATCACTAATGTACTGGTTATTCACTAAATAAATACAATATTGACTGCACGGGACTTAATTCTCACATGCTAAGACGTCATTGAATTTATTTTCTTACACTGCATCTTTCACAGTCTGTACCAAACCACTTTTATGTCACTCTTGATGTGTAACTGTTTCTTTAATATCAGTATTATGTGTTTGTTTTCCTTTCTTATAGTGATGTTTAGATAAAAAATTACGAAGATTTTCTAGAATCTGAGGAGGAGTTTTGCTTTCTAAAAATGTTGGCATTGGGAAGTGTTTGAAACGGTTGTAATATTTACAGGTATTAAATGTCAGGACACACCCAGGTAGAGCGCTCAGATTAACGTGGTTTATGATACGCCTTTTTTTGAAAGGGGATGTGGAGGGCGTTGAAATGTTTTTTAACATTGAATGTATTGTATCCAACTACATATTTCTTATATACTTTTTTTAAAAAAAATATCTGTAGGATAAAGCTTCTTAGTAAAGAAATCGCGATTGCGCTGGCATAGATCAGATTTAACTTCACCTCAGCCCAGCAGACAAGTCTCCACAAACCAAAGCTTCAGGAATTACAATAGGGTTGTTATCACCTGCACTGCAAAGATTTGACTCAGAATCATCAGGATTTATCTAAGTGGCACCTGGCATACAGTAAACAACCCCCCTGGATGTTTATAAAATTATTTACCAATCAACTTAGGTAGATTCTTGTGATACTTTCTCTGTCTTCTTATAAAAAAAGGATGTATTTCTAATAATCCACTGAATTGTTACTATAAGACAAGAAAAATAATCGTTTACCAAGTGGATATTTGTGCATGTTTAAAGTTTTTAACACCCTGAGTTCAAACTCAATCACCCAAATTGGGGAAATTCTTAAAACCGTATTCAGGCACTAAAAAAAAAGGTTTTATTTCAGTCAAATAGAAATCTTGAGAGCTTTGTTTACCTACATATTGCACTTCATTATTGAGAACAACCTCAAATATTATTATTAAAGTAGTAATTTGTGTAAATATTTTATAATAATAACATAACTGTGCCAGTGGAAGACTGCATTTATAAATCCTCAAATGTAACTTGATTCTTTAGCTCTAGCACTTCTATTTGTACAGTAAAACAATTTAGAAAAGGCTACATGATTTTTCTTGCATCTTTAATTTGCAGCTTTCATATTACAACAGTGTTGGTGTGCAATATTCATAGAGGAAATATTTACTTTATTTTGCATCATTTACCAAAACGAAGTAATCCTTTTACATGCTATAACCAGGACATATACTGCAAATTCCCACAGGCAGCGAGATTGAAGCCTGACATTTAGATATTTTGGTCCAGTGACTGCAAGTTCAGTAACTTTGAAACAGGAGAAATTCCCAAGGGAACATAACCTCACAGAAGTATTAGAGGGAGTAGGAGGAAGGGGTGGTGAGTAGATGAGGGAACAAAGTAAACTCTAATAATGCCCTTAATGAACAACTTCCTAAGTCCAGTCACCTTCCAGAAATGTTGATTCATAAGAATTGTCTTAGATATAAAAAGCACCTATTTACCTAAAGTGTACTTCCCATTTCACAGTAAAGTTAATTTTAGTAATTAGCGTTATTTTGAATGTTTAGATTTTCAAAGAAGTGAAATTCGCTTTAGTCTTTTTGTGTCCTTGTGACTTTATGTATGGTTGTTACAAAAGATGCTGCAATGAACCCGTGTGAGAAAATTGATTTGCCTAAGTGGTACATGAAGCAATATTGTGGCAAGAACAAGCCAAAATGCCTCTCCTACGTGCTGTAAGGTCTTACCTTCTGCAGAGCTGCCAGTGCTTTATAAATTTATTGTGTTCGTAACACCAATATTCTATTTGAAAATGAGTCTTCTAGGTGATAGGTACCTTTCAATCCTCTGTTCTTATTGAAAGCTGACATTCAAAAATTAAAAGTAATCATGGTTATTCATTTGACTTGTTTTGTGCTTTTCTATGTACCTTTATATAATATGCAGGTCACTTTTTTCAGGTATTTTTACCTTCAATATTGAGGCTAAGTATGTGCACCTGGAAAAAACAGGAATGAAAGCAGAAATGTTCTCTTTCCTCTTCTGTCTTGCCTCTGCCAGAATTAGGGCTTTAAATTAAGCATTAACTGTCATAGGGCTTGTGACACAAACAGTCATTACAGCTCTACAGATACTGGGCTCAAAGCTGTTATCTCTGTTTTAACTTGTGGATCCTTCCATCTTGAAAGCTATGGAAAATTCAGAGCTAGAATGATCACTGCTCTGTCTCTTTTCTATGGCCACGGTGTGAGATCAGAGGTATTTTTGGTTGGAGGAGCGCCATTTCTTGAGCAAAACACTGCAAGGTGAGTGTCTGTCCTTCAGAAAGCAAGGCTAGAGCTGGGATTCCAGTCCTGCTTGGAAAAAAATTGTCCCAAACTCACTTGTGGTTCTATCAAAGCAGGAGAAAAAGATGGGAACTTTCCATCGCGTCGTGGAGCGGGAATTGGAGGCAGCTTTAGATTTAGACTTGTGGTTGGATCTGGTTGCTGGCGCTTACAGAAAGACCACTCACTATTTATGATGATCAGCTCTAGCACTTAAAAAGGCAGCAGCCACAGAACTACAGGTGAGAGTGCACACATTATGGGAACAGATTCTTTCCCCTGCATCCTCCTGTTGCGTATCTGGGCTCCTGGGGTGTTGCAAGCGAGCAGGCATTCAGAGCCTCTTGCTCGTTTGCGTCAAATCTGCTTCTGTCACTTCAAGAGGCTTCAGAACAAGCGGGAGATCTTTGCCTGAGATTTGCCAGACAGGATACAAGGCCAGTTTTCAAAATTGTGGAAGAGTAAGAGATGCAGCTTTGAATCCAAGTGGGATTTATTCATTCTTCTTGTTAATGTAATTTAGAATTGAGACAGTGTTGTAGCTTCCTCTTGGAGTTCGAGTTTGGTTGACACTCCCAGTTCCGAGCATAACAAAGAGGATTGTCGTCTTTCCTTTAGGAGGGGAGGAGTTAAAGAAAGCCTCAGAGAGGGAGTTAATTTTATTTTAACATTTACATATCTGTGCTGTCTATGCTTGCAAGCAAACGTGTTCTGGTTTTAGTAAAATTCTGAGTATGTATCATGATGCGTAGGTCGAATCGAGCATACTTACCTTTGACACAAATGAATCTGAAGTTTAAAATCCAAGTACACTAATATTTTCAAGACTGCACACAAATCAGGATAGCATTCGTGCTATTGCTATGTAACAGACACTGTGAAACAATAAAAGGTCAAAACAAACACCTTGTCAATTCTGAGAATGTTGTCATTTTTGCCTAGTCAGGTATTATAATTATTGAATTCAAAAAGGTATTAAATACAAGGCCAGAAACTGCCTTAGCTCATCCTTAGACCTTAATAAATCATTGCAGAAGTATGAAATCTCTTTGTTCATTAATCCTTTTTCCGAGAATTTGAACATTTCTGTGAATTCTCAATTAAAAAAACTTGATTTTGTGAGTATGTGTGCTATCTACTTTAAATCATGAATAGCTTTAAATGTACAGTTTTTAGTTTGGATGCCAGCCACATTTTCAGTTGCTGCAAGAAACAAGAATTTAAAAAGCAAGAGAGCCTGGAGTTACCACAGCAGGATACTAATAGTCTCCTGGTTTTAATGCTTTGCTTTGTAAACAAAGGTGCAATTTATGCTGATTACTGCTGTATTGGCAGTCTGCATTTAATGCTCTTTATTTAAGGACTCTAATCGATGCCCCCCAAAATTTGCTGGCAAATTCCTGGTTTTTTCTGTTCAGATAATCTTAAAACAAAGAAGTGACAGTGATGTAGTGTCATGATACAGTAAAATTTCCCTTAAAAAAACCCCACGCTGATTCTGTTTCAGCAATAATTTCAACATAATGTTTTCCCTTACTTATTTTTTTTTGTAGTTCATGTTGTGCTTGCTTCACTTCTTCCTTCTTTCAACCTTACTGTAGACACAGGGAATATATCTATGTTTTCTGTTGTTCTGGTTTTGATACATTCTTGTTTTATGGTCCTGAGTTCCCCTCATCACAGTCACTCTTTCAAACCTATAGGTACTTCAGGACCCCCCAATATTTACGTCTTCCCATTTGCTCTCTTAAAGAGTGGATTTAAATCTCAGTCTCTTTAGCCTTATGACAAAAAGCATTATACTTGGGAATACTGCTAATCTAATCGCCATTCCTCCCTCTCCATAAGATGTGGAGTTGTGTAAAGGGATATTTACATAAGATAGTTAAGTTTTGAGGGGAAAGGGATTAATTATTTTCATTTTTCAAAAGTATCAGCCAGTCTGAGGGCGCAGGTAGGCAAAGGGAGGGCGAGACATTCCTCTGGTTGGCTTTGGATCAGATGTGGCTGGAGCTGCAGTGGAAAAGGTGGCTTCCTCCCAAATAACTGGTAAGGTATGACTATTTCTGGACATTTCCCTGGGGATTTTACTAGGGTAAGCTGGTAATTTGCATGTGGGTGTATTTTTTTTTTGTGGCTCAGAGGAGCTGTGTCTAAAAATTACTGCTCAGTCTTCCTTTAATGAGGCTACACCTTGGTATTCAAAGAGACCGGAGCTCTGTATTATGGGTGCTTTAAATCAATTGAGTCATGAGACCCATCTGGTATCCCTTAATAAAATTCTTTCTGATTGTGTTAGGAGCTTGGCTGAGACAAAATCTCTAAACCATAAAGTGATGTGTATTCACTTAGAGCAATGCTTAGTGAATCCAAAGTCTCTGAGCAGCACTGTGTGAATCTCAGTCCAACCCAAATTTTTAGAAAAGACATGAAAAGTAGATAAACTTGCTAATATCACATTTCAAGACATCAGAGATTAGAAATTACATGGCCAGAGTAAATAGATAATTAATAATTCTGAAGCAAGGTAATAAAAAATATCTACTGAAAACAGTTTGGCTTGACCTGGTACTACGTGTGCGTGAGAGAGGCTTGGGGTGGGAGTGAAAGCTGTGTGATAAAGCTGGGTATGGGTGAACTCTTCGCCTTCCTTTTTTGCATCGCTTCAGACTGCTGAGTTTTACTTGTTTGTTCCACAGTTTGCAGCAGAACTCTACTGCTTCAATAAATAATTTACATAATATTCAATAATTGACAGCCTTCTTACCTGAAGCCATTGGAATGGGATTTCAGTACCACTGACTATCTGAAACGTTTGCCATCCTTGAGGCAGGAAAAAGAGATTTGTTCCTTCCAACCTTCACGGTTCGTGAGATGTCCAGCTAAGAAATAATTGTTAATTGACAAGTTGTCTTAGCTTATTCTGTCGTTTCTTCATGGTATCACGGGAAATCCATTGGTGAGATGTGACCATCCATTCTGGTGAAGGTTGCTGTCAGAGGTTGAACTCTCACACAGCAGGCTTTGTTCCTCTGTTGAGTTTTAGCCTGTGCCTTGAAGTGTTGTAATAACTGTCACTTCATGGGTTTTTTTGCACACACTTTTTCCTTTGCTCTCTAGAATCTGGTCATTTTAGTTTTTATGTTCTGCTGACAGACATGCGTAATCGAGAGGGGTTTTATTCATTATCACCATTCCACTCATATGATCTTTATATTTTTAAAACTATAAAAAACCCTGCTAGTATGAGATGCAGCCGGACTTCACAAGGTAATGCAAACTATCACAGGTAGTGTTTTCCACTGGAATATAAGCTAATCACACACTATTGGGCACCTTTTGCCGTAAGCCCGATTCTCTTGCTTAAAGTGAAGGTGCAGATCCCAGATTTCTGTGCTTCCGGTGCACGCAGTGCAGTGCTAGTGGCAGCTTGCGCATGCTAGCTTTCAGCAGGTGAGAACTGAACTTTTGGAGCAACTGGGACTGGCTGATACAGACCTTAGGTTAGCGAGAGCATGAGAGGGTGTAACTCTCATACTTCTGCTCCGTATTGTGGCCTCAGCGCTACAGTACATGGAAATAACGTAAGAGTCTAAGCTCTAAAGCATATTGTAAGTAAAAGCCCACCTAAGCAGTGGATTTAGTAATACAGAGGGTGAAAATGTCTGCCTCACCCTGCTGACAATCCCACCTTTGGCAATAACAGCCATAGCCTAAATATATTTGGATTTAGAAGTTTCTTGGCATCTTTGGGAGAGAGTTTCGGTTTGCGATAGCAAAAAGAAAACAATATTGTCCTAAAGCAGGGAGTGAGGCTGGTATAGCTGAGAGCGGTTTCAAGCTCTGTTATTTATCACATGTTTCAGTAATGTTCCATTTCTGAGAAGGCCAGTGATCCCTTTTGTTAAATATTACAGACACCTGGTACAAATTATAGCAAAGAGGAACAAGAAGGCATTCTTTGTACGACAGGAATGCAAACTGTTCGTTTTTGTTGTAGTATATGTCTGTGTGTTAACATCGGCTGCTTCGGATTCCCTGTGTCAAGAATACTTAGTCTGGGTTCTGAGGTCCCCTTTTTTACTGCATCCCTGCGTGTGGGATGTAAGTGGACTCTGTAGCAGTCGCACAGCGATCCAGTAAATCCAGCTTTACAGCTCATTAAGTTACCTGTCACGTGAAGCGATGCTTTGATTCAGTACAAACTGGTGCTGATGACTTCTTCAAACGGTCCTGATGGGTAAATGTGCATTAGATACATACGGGAGCCCTTATTGCTCTCTACAACTGCCTGAAAGGAGGTTGTAGTCAGGCAGGTGTTGGTCTCTTCTCTCAGGTGAGCAGCGACAGAACAAGAGGACACGGTCTCAAGCTTCGCCAGGGGAGGTTTAGGCTCGACATCAGGAAGAAGTTCTTTACTGAGAGGGTGATTGGCCATTGGAATGCGCTGCCCGGGGAGGTGGTGGAGTCACCGTCCCTGGAGGGGTTTAAGGAGAGATTGGATGAGGCACTTAGTGCCAGGGTGTAGTTGACAAGTAGGAGTAGGTGTAGGTTGGGTCATAGGTTGGACTTGATGATCTCAGAGGTCTTTTCCAACCTTATGATACCATGATAGATGTTCCACTGGCTTAGGTGTCATCTGTCCTCCCACTCTTGGCATGAAGCCAGCACAAATTCAGTCATATGTGCTCTGCGTTTTTTGTGACAGAAATGCAATTATTTGCCTATTCTTGATCTGAATCAGCTTTGTACTGGATGATCTGATAGTAGGTGATATAATTAGCCATGATGGTCAAAATCATGATCTGGATCGAAGTGGTACAGAGACCACATTCTGGCCTTCATTAGTGTTGCAAATCTAGATCAATCTTTTTATTTTTTCATTAACTTTTTTTTTTTTTTACTAGAAGAATAAGAAAAGAAGTGAAGAGAGTGATATACCACAATGCACTAAGTGCATAAGTTTGCTCTCTTGACTTTGCCACTTTAAATTTGTGTGAATATTTACTTCTCCACCTTCACAGAAACACAATAATCCATATAGACTCGCCTACCACCAGCACAAAGATCATGATTCTTTAGCAGCACTGTGGAACTAACATCACTATGCTAATGCATGAAATTCTTGGGTGCTTACTATCCAAGTGTTTCAACAAATGTTATATTATATCGATAAATGATGTGTCTGCCTGCTAACTGCCTTGCAAACAAGTTACCCTGAGTTCCAGGCATCCATAAAGATGCTTTCTGTCACGCAATACGGTGAACTTCGTAACCATGAAAATGGGGTTTTTTTCTTCAGATACTTTAATTGTGCCTTTTAAAATACTGTGAATATTTTTTTTTTCCAGTACAAGGAAAAGAGCCAAACTTTATACAAAAATTTGGACATACAACTCTAGAAGAAGGAGAAGATTTAATCCTGCACTGCACTATACACGGAAAGCCCAAACCACGTGTGTGCTGGACAAAGGACGATGTCAAAGTGATATCTGGAGACATCACTGTATGTCTGAAAATATTTATTGGAAGAATGATAATGTATTTTGCACTATGCTACTAATAATCTCCTATGTGCGTTCTATCATTTTACAGATTGAGAAGTTAGGAGATACCTATTACCTTTTGAAAAGAAATGCAGTCCTTGCTGATACTGGGAAATATATCTGTGTTGCCAGCAATGAAATTGGACAGGCACACTGCTCTGCTTTCGTAACCGTGCGAGGTGATTCCTCCTGCCAGTTGCATGCATTTAGGCATATTTTTGCCATATTAAATGTGCATTTTGTTTCTGTGAACTAATGTGCATATTTTGTTTCAGGGAAAAATAAAGTCCTAGGAATCTCCACTGTAAATCAGGCTAAATCAGAGTGGGAAGATGGATACTTTTCAGAAGAGGTCAATGTCACCAGCACTGAGCTAGAACAAGCCCAGGACACACATCGTGTGCAAGATAAAAGGCCAGTGGCTACACATCTCCCCGTAAGGTAATTGGCATCTTACTCGGTGCTACATCTTGTAACATTTCAATAGGTGTAAGTACCTTAATTTACAAAGCACACATCAAACGCTCTTCCTGATCTTAGGAATTTTTTCGTAATATAAATGAAGTGCAGAATGTGTGATTGTCTTCTACACTTAATTCTTCATTAGAAGATAAGTGATTCTTTTAGATGAAACTTTGTAATACAATAGAAAATGTAGTTTGACAATAAGGTATTTAGTTTAGTGGAATAATTTTTTGACATTTAGGTATCATAATCTAGATATTAATGCAAGATTAAACAGCTCAAAGGTACAAAGTATTCCAGAAGTTGAAATTGATATTGATATCAATTGTTGTTAATATCAAAACTATTAATGCATGAACGCGAAGTTTCAATAACAGAACATGTTAAAAATGTTTTCTACAAGACAAAATATCTTATTTAGAAGAATAAGAAGCAGTCCTAATCGTACAGGAACTCTCATTGTTCATTAATTGGTTAAAGTTGACAATACTTCCCACTGTGCAATTTCAGAAGGTTAAATGAGAAGGTTAAACAACCCAGTCCTTGTGGTGGCTTCTCGCACAAGGTCAAATCTTACCTCTGGAGTTTGGGCTTTGATAGCCTGCTGTAGTTTATGGTGCTGGAACTACCTGTCTTTCGTGTGATGTATTTGGGAATGAGAGAGTTTTTATACCCTTTGACTATTAATAACCTGGTTTACCCTACTCTTAGTTCACTGCTTCACTGGAAACATCAGTTGAGATGAGGTGATGTAGAGATATAGGTGAGGGTTAGAGTTTGTGCACATAAAAAAACATTTGTAATATTTATTACACAACTCTGTAAGATTGTCTTACTGTGAAAACCTGGTTTAATGATGATACAGTAAAATAGCTTTCTTTCTAAAACCTGTGTGGAGGAATGTGGTGGAAAAGAGGTTCTGGGAGACTCGTGGTTTAAAGAAGTGATGGCTAAAGTGACGTGTGGAAGCGTTTAAGAATTTGTCAGGTTGCTGTCAGGCTACTCTTTCACAGTCTGCTCAAGGTGTTAAGTTTACAGTAGTCACATAAAAATGCACTTGTTGCCTAGAAGTGCTGGGATGTTTTCTGAGCTTTTCATACACAGTGAATTCTATGGCAGAAAGCCATAGAAAATTGAAAGAGTAGAGGTCTTTTGTCTTCAGGTTCCTGAGGTGTGTTAGTCTAGACATAGAGCAACATGTAAAAGGAAAGGAAATATATTGCATATGTTGATTTCAATCCGTTCTCATTTCATCATAAGCTGCCTGCAAAATTTCCCTCGTGTTCATTTGATCAAGCAGTGATCCAGTATATTTTGTTCAGGTTTTTTTCTGTGCTGTGAGATGGCAGATACTCCAAAGCAAAAAAATCAAATGCAAAATGATGTTAATTTTATTTAGGGCACATGGGGAATTCAGTATGATTAAAACATATAAATCATACAGAAAGGTCAAATTTCTCCCCATTTTTCTCATCTCTTCTGGTCTTTATAACTAAAGTGCTCTCTGGATGTTTGTTTTTGTCAGTAAGAAGGGGTTTAGGGTATTTTATGCTCTGTTTGGAATCGTTCTTTATTTGATCTCTAACCTTCTTCTGTCTCAAGACTGCAAAAACCAGTCTATGCCAACCACCATAGTGTTGCTTATTAAAGGGAACTGCTGAAGCTGCCACCAGTAATACGGTAAGCGATATTGACTGACCTTTTTAAAACAGGTTTAAAGAGAAAGTCTGGCTTCAAGGAGTGTATCTTGAACTTGAGAGGCCACGAGAGACTAGCTTCAGTTTGGAACACGACCCTAGTTTTCTGCCTGCCTGTTGCAGAGGATCAGAAGATGAACTGAATACCAAGATGCCCGATTCATGAGTGTTCATTTGCGATGTCCGTTAGTACATACTGACCGTGGCTGAGGAGAAGATGAATCTTTGAGTGCTATTCAATTTATATCTAGGTTACAATGTTTATTTGGCTTCTTTATAAATAATTCATTAATAAAATTCACCTGTGCACAGCATTTACTAGACAGTGGTTTCTTTTTTTCTTGCAGTTTTATTCTGATTTGGATAAATCTAACAGAAGATGATGATGGAAAGAAGAGACATTAGCCTTTAAAGTTACAGGTCTGCTGGGTGATTCATAAGCACCCACAGTTTTATTCTTTTACAAATGTCATCAATGCCATCAATTGCATGAACAGGTCTTACATAGAGAATTCAGACACAAATGAATGAGGACTTAAACCGAAATGAGTACATAGATATAAAATTCTCTGGTTTATTAAATACATTTATCATTACCTTATTTCTAACAGCTTTGAGACATTTTGAGGAGGATGGGCATCAAAAGCAGTGGTTACAAACTGTAGCAAACCTTGGCTAATGCATGCTTAGTACCAGGAATATCTTCAGGGAAGAAAGAGTCTCTTCAAGGCAGCATAATGGAGAAGTCTTCTAATGCACTGCTACCGCTTTCAAGATAGGATTACAGTCCAAAGGAGTGGACTATGAAATGATACCTACAGTGGTTTCAAAACACATTCTTAGTTAAACGAAGAACTTCCCTGTGATAGAATTCATCAAGTCTTACAGCATCCACTCAGTGTAGAACGAAAACCTGGACTGAGATTGAATACTTTGGTTTGTAGGGCAGTCATTAGCATCATGAAATTTTTGCTTCCATCTCTTGAATTCAGATTCTAGGTATCCCTTTCACGTCACTCTAAAGCTCCTTGCAGAGAAAGAGAAGAATTTTGTCATGTCATCCATTTACAGCATTGAAAAAAAAGCAGTTCAGAAAACGTCCCATTCAGCATGACTTTAACCGAACATCTAGTTAGTTAGACTTGAGAAATAACTCTTTTGCAGCTTGGTCCTTCTGATTCAAGATTTCAAAGTCCTACCTAGCAAATTATTTGTGCTTCTCAGACTGCTTCGCTGCACTGCAGGAGGCACAGCCGGTGCCACAGGTAGGTGCGTATTGAGTAACTGCCTCTTGTGCAACGTTTTATAATTTTTTATCTAAGCATCGATCAGGCCTACACTGGGTTTTATAACAAAGCAATGCATTCACATTCCTCACAGAGAGCACACAGAGGTTTAACAAGTGCATCATCTTTGTACTTCATCCAGGTAGATGTCCTTTGTACAAAATTTGGACTGAAATAATATTTGAGAGTTGCTTAAATAACAATACCAAAACATTAAATGTTTGTCTCCGGCAAGATGCAGGTTGGCTGGTAGAAACTTAAATTTATCTCTAAATTAATGTTCAGGCATAGAGAGGAAACGAGCTGAAAAAAATGTCACGTACATGTCTTCACCTGATCACATAAATCACTTACTTGACGTTATGGAAAAGTCAATGGCATCCTGCCCGCAGAAGAGTCACAAGACTGTGTACATGTGTGCACAAATATAGGAGCTGAGGACTAAGGCTTTTGCTCCGCTTATTTAGCCATATCTCTTGCAAAGAGTTTTTTTCCAAAACGAAATGGAGACAAACATCTTGTGAATCCCATACGATGGTCCTTTGGCTGAATAAGCCCGGCCTTTGCACAGTGTTTTGATTTAAAGGTTTCGCAGAAAATATTGTGCTTCAAATTGCAGTCACATTCAGGACTCAGAACACATCAGATATCTCCCTCCGCTCCGCCCCCTCCCCCCCCCAAAAAAAACACCCCACCCTAAAATGTGCTTTAATCAGCTGGAATTCATGAGTGTGGCATATAAGATTTTGTATTTAAAAATCCATAATGTAAAAATGAAAGTGTAGAGTTCAGTGCCTGCTGATCTTGATTTCTCAGCAAATTTAAGGCATTGGATTCATCTTGCTTTTTCGCTTGATTGTCAGCACACGAGAACAACTGGAACTTTAAGGTAAGCTTTTTTTCCCCTTGATTCACAAAACATGCTAAAGTTCTAATGCTTTTCTAAATAGTACAGGAGGCAGAACAGAAACCTGTATATCTGTTCTTAGCCACGGATTTTGTATAAAATAGTAGGAAGCGGAATTTATATACGGATAAACAATCCAGCAACTTTATCTTGCCAATGAGGAGCATTCGAGTACTTCAAGTACTCAAAGAGAATGGATCTGTTATGAAACATTGTAAGTATGTTTATTTCTTCTCATTTTATAAATCATAGATGTCCATGAATTTGTTAAAAGGCCTACGAGGTCTGGCGGGACGTATGCATCTATTAAATTCCAAGGACTATCTCGTTAGTTAAAATTTATCCCCAATATCACAATTTCAATTATTATTTCGTGGAAGGGAATGGAACAGTCAGCAAATCCATTCTTTACTCAGCATCTCAGGTTTTATTAGTAGAGCCCTGCTTTCTAAGATGAGGTGCTGAGTAACTAATGGGTTTATGCCTTCCTTGTACTGCATATGTAAATGTGTGGGGATGAGATATAAAGGAATAATATACAAGGAAAACTTGGGAAATGGAAATCACCTCCTTAGATACCGCCAAGGGAGTTGGATCAGGGACAACTATGAAATTCACAATAAGTCGTTAGTGAATATGGGTGCTGAGAACGACTCCATGCCCGTTCAAATCTAGTCAGCTCCCAGTAAGCTGTTCGCATGTGAAATAGCTAAAGCAGTTTCAAAAACTGCTTAGTGTCTTCATTATCTTTTTTGCTTTGGGACCAACCGGCACTGCCTTCTTCTGGAAAAACTAAACTCATTTTCTGTAGGCAAGTTTTTGTTTGCATCAAAAAAGATTAATGTATCTTGCGTAATCAGTTACAACAGCTCAGATAAGAGACACTGGCAGCTGAAAGTAGTGCAGCTTTTCAGAAGCAGCTCACAAAGGTGGATATTCTTGTGAATATAACGCATTTCATAGCTTTTACTTAGAAGGTGTTATTTTTACTTAAAGTTGTTACTACAAAATAGTTTATAACATTTGCAAGGGAAGGGAAGGTAGTGAAAACGTTCAGATTTCAGGTCAGGATTTAATATTTTAACAGTTACGAGAAGAAATTTATTAGTCATCTTTTAGTTTAAAGAAAGAAGGTGAGTGACGTGAGGGAAAGAAAGCAATTTTTTTTTTTTTCAGTAGATTAGAAAATTGAAAATTTACCAAGGATATAATATCTAAATATCTAATATCTAAATACATTTCAGGCCGAGTTTTCTCAGTTCTATAAGGATTTAGAACAGCATCTTATTGGTGAGAAGTTTCATTTACAGTGACCTAATGATTTATTTCATTACACCCTTGGTTCTGTCTATTTTTTGGATAGGAAAGAACAGGGCAAAGAATGAAAGGAGTGAGGGAAAATGGAAGTAGAAAAGGAAATGGGAAAAATACTGACTCTTTGTATGCAATTTGCAAATTAGCGTGTAGGAAAAAACCCAGGGTTTATGCTTTATTGCTTGTGCAACTACAGCTCACAGTACACTACTACTGTTTGACAAATAATGAAGACAAGGAAAGGTTTTGATTTCAAAAAATAATACGAAATTCCACTTCAAAGAAGCCCTTTAGTTGCCTAAGTGGCAGTTTGAAGCTTTTAATGTTTAAGAAAGAATGACTTTGTCTTTAAGCTCTGACTAGAGTCTTCTGCTTTCAAGGTGTCTTCATGGGCGCCTACTAATGTAACTGCTCCTCTCGTGCAGCTCCACTCATCAAGTCAATAGGATTATTAGAATTAATCAAAGTGAATCACTTTCAAAAAGGTTGCTGGTATCCACACGGCAAGGTTTCATTGTGTTGAAGATGACCTGCTATTCCGTAAATTTATTGGCCTACAATGTAATACATATAGTGTAGTAATACTGACAATATTTAATTTACACCTAAAATAGACTGAAGCAAATATCGAACTTTTCAAAACAATCCCAAATTTTTATGTCTGCCCGAAAAAAAACCTTGTCATTATCTGGAACTGACTTTTATTGGAATGGAAATAAATGTAATAGAGATCAAAAGCAAGTGTAAAACTTCTGACAAAAAATGGGAAGGACCTTATTTTAAATATACAATATGTTTGATTTGTGTGTTTGAATATAGCAAAATCTTCTCTTTGTAACTTTCCATTATTGTCATCAATTGTTAACTTAATTGAAACAGAAAAAATTGAACTTCTGACCATCTCAAAACTTCAAAAGTGATTTCTGTCTTTTTTAAAATGATGACAATTATGAACTTTTTCTTTTTTTTTTTTTTATTTGAATTAGACATCATTAGTGTGGCTGCATTTATTAAGTTTGCAGACACTGGCCTGTGTTCTTTCTCCAAATCTGATTTTTTTTTGGAATATTTAAGTTTCAACTAGAGAAAAAAAGGGTCCATCTGCTAATGTAGAAAGCCTCTACTTAAAATCAGAAATTAGATACCTTTTATGCAATTTCTTTTGACGTTTCGTTACTGTAGTAAGTCCTAGACAGAGAGATTTGCAAATAGATGTCAGAGAACCTACAAAAAGTTAAAAATGAGCTCTAGTACTCTGACTTTCAACCTCTGCGAGTGTCCTAGAGTACCAGTGTAGAAGCTTTTCCTCCAGTTTCGGTTACTGTTGTTACTGCTGCGAATCGAGAGTAGCTGTGAAGCTGTCACCTTATGGGACGGCTAAATTAAAGGGCAGCTCAAATTTCTGAAATTTTATATGAGATTATGACAACAGGTACTTCCCTGCTTCTTTCAGATCTCCAAACTGTTGTCTAATACCCCTTGCGGGCATCATAGCTGTGGTATTCTCTGTCTTTGGCATTTTCTGGCGGTCCTGCTGGAGGTTTTACTCATGTTGCTTTCAGAAATAAGAGCAGCTGATTGATAGTACCGAGATCCACCTTTGTTTCTTGTCTAGGAATCTTCTGGGAGAGTTTTATACTGCCTTGTCCAGTTGCACTTCCCTTTGCATTTGGCATTTTGACCCTGTTCGAGCCTTTTGATTGAGCGGTGGGATTGACACTGTGAAGCTGTTGGGCTCCTCCTTCCCTTACCAGGATGAAACCTGCTGCAATGAGAACTCTCATAAGTACTCAGAGGATCATTTTTGGTAACAGCAGACTTAAGTCCTGTTTTTTTACCAAAATAGCTACGGACATGCTTGACTTTAAGCACAAAATCAGTCTTACGAGACAGTTATGTACTTAAAAGAGTTTGCTAGGTGTGCATTATATGTATTCTGCTTTATAAGGAAGAAAGAGGATTTTTGATTAAGAACACAAGAATGAAAACAGGCAGATGCGGTGGTGTGGCAAAACATCGCGTGTTCCAGCTACAGACAAGAGTAGTCTTCTGACCCTGACTTCAGTTTCAGAGGCAACCAATCTACCTGTACAATCAGCTGCATAGACTGGTGAAGCTGGGCTGGTGGAAGTTCACAAACTAATGTGCTGTTCCGTGGATGATTAGCTCTGTGGTCTGCACAAAGCCTCCACAGGTCTAGAAAACAAGAGCTGTTAGACTAAAAATCGGTTGGTCTAGAAATCACAGTAGTTGTGTTGATTTACTTCCACAAGATTTATATTTCTGTGCTCTGCGTGGTATTGTTTCTAGGATTAACCGATTGGAACATCCAACAGGAAACTTGCGAAGGAAACAAAGAAAAAACAGAGTTGCAAATGTTACCAAATACAGAATTCAAAGTTATGGAAATTAGAATTCAAAGTTATGGAAAAAATAATTTAAACAGCATATCCTTAAAGCGTGTGGCCACAAGTCTGAGCTCAGCTTACTTATTTAGTCTGGTGATTGACAGATGCATTTGGTAGCTTCTTGGATGTTCTATAGTGAAAGCAAGTACAGCTGAATCGCGCTGATGTGACTGCTGCTGACTATTCCCTAGCTTCTACTAAAATGCTTCTTTGTGATAATACTTTTTTTTAGGAAATTTACAGCACATTATAAACAAAATGGAATTATAAATTAAAATCTTTGGAACAGATGATGTTTGCCTTGCGAATCCCTTTTGTGCTTCCAAAATAAGCCTTGTCAATCAAACCAACAAGTGGTGTACAGTTACACAGAGTGGATGCCCTCTCACAAGACACTTTCTTTTAGGAAACCAATCAGAACCGGTGCTGAGATGATGAGGCAGAGCTGTCAGCAGAGCTGGGGTATATAAAGCAAAACAACTATGTTAGCACTTCTGAGCAGTCGTGCATTCCCCGCCTCGCCTCGGGTGTAGGGATTGCAAAAAAACAAAACTACACTGTCAAGACTGTGTAGTTTTGTTTTTATGATTAGAGGCTCCTCAATTCTCATGCTGGGATTGTCTAAAAAAATCTTACTCTGGATAAGGACGTCGTTCAAGGAGATTTCGTTGGGCTTAGCCCACTCTTACAGGCACTTTGAGAGATCAGGTTAGTAGTATGTTTGTGCTGGTATAATGAGTGCTTTATCGGTCATTAATAATCCTGATATGTTCTATTATTTATGATTTTGTTTAAAGGGGGGGTATAGGTTTCAAAGTCTAGACACAGAGCTCTTGAATTTTCTGCCAAGGTAATTTCTTTAATTTCTGGGAATAAATTTTGATAACACGCAGCAAAATGTTTTTCCAGTATATTTAATGTTAAAGACTATGTAAGTTAAGATTTGAAAGGCTCATGGAAACATCTCCTTAACTTAGAAATTCTTTTCTGTGGGGAGTGTTCAAGGTTATGCTGCTGGGAGATAAACTGAGAAGCTCCAAGAATAGCTCTGCTAAAATGCATATGGTATCAGCTAAGCACTGATGACTTTTTAAGGGAATCAACTGTTAGGGTATCAATTACATGGCAGCTCTGGAACACTTGTCTGCTGTCATTCATAGCTGGGAAGGTTATTTCTGGAACATGACATTTCAGTCGCATACTTCCAATTCTAATTATACAAAAAAACCTTATAAGATCAGATCTTCCTGACTGAAATTTGCCTAGACAATGAAATATGTAAACTTTATGTGGACTCAGTGACAACTCTACTGAATTAAATGATTTATAACCTATTCTGGAGTCAGGAAATTACTTATATATATAAGTTTTCATTATGTTTAATTATATTGTAAGATTATTCCATCTATTGTAGCTGAGCTTCAAAACACAGTTATAATTGGAGTAGACCTTAGTGAATCACATGTGGCATAGATTTGTCTTCATCTTCCTTTCAGAAAACCAGGGTTGTGTTAGGATGAAACGTTGATCAATTCTTTCTCATTTGAACTCATCTCCCCCCACCTTTGAAGGTGAAAAGCTTTTGGTAAAAAGTTCCTCTGTCAAGCTGGAAAAAGTACCCAGACAATCAGTAAAAGCAATAAGCCACTCAAAATCCCAACACAATATCCAGTTCTGCCCTTACGCACTGATTGTATGTGGGCATCAGGCACCAATTTCAATGAAGGATTTCGTGTTGTAAAGAGTTTAAAAAGTAGTATGAATTTAACTTACAGTAATAGAAACTTCACCTTCTCATTAATTTTTAGGTTAAGCCTTGGACTGTCACAAAACCAGGCAAAAAAGCCAAAGCAAACAACAGTAAATGTGTGAGAGAGATTGACTTGAAAAGATTCAGGGGTTAACCGTTGTTTAGTAAGATATGATATGCTCTCGGGAGATTTTAATGTGAAAAATTGTAGCTTTAATAGATGTCTGATACTATGAAGAAGACACATTTTAAAAACCTGCACAATTCAGTATCGGTAAATAAATGTACTCCTGATACAGAGCTTTTCTAGTGACAGTGTGTGCCATTTCAAAGCAGGATTTTCTGACATAGGAAGAGAAAGCAAACTATTTCTCTTTGATTTCACATGGACCTGCAGTTGTTCGAGTCATCAGTGTCAGTGGCCACCTTATATCCTAGCTCACATTTCGAGGGTGGCTCTCTTCACATATCCGAAGTTCCACTGAGATACTCTCTAAGCAAGGGTAGAATTTTATCTGCATCTTCGATGCCAATGTGCTTCTGTGTAAAATGAAATTATTCACTACTTAGTCAGTTTTTAAAAGAGAGCCTTCTGGCATTTTTTAATTATTCAAAGCCAAATACATTATACACCCTCACATTTTTTTTTTTCATTTGCTGCTTAGTGACCTAATTGGAAACCGCAAATGCTGTGCACTGACAAAATATTTTCAAATCATTCCAAAAAAAATTTGCATGGAGGTTAATTTCTCTTTAGGTGAAGGAGATTAATGGACAAATAGAGGCTAGACAACCTGCACAAGGTCATGCAATGAGTCAAGCAGAACTTTGTCTTGTAATGCCAAATCACAGCTTCGCTAAATGTAGCAGTTTCACCAGCAGCTGTGCCAAGTGTGCCTGAACGGTAATTTGCTGTAAAACCTTTTCAAAATCTCTGATCTTCACATTTTACCAGGTCAATGTGACTTAAAACTGAGTAAATTGTTATGAAGAGATTTATAAATATTCCTAAAATCTAGCAAGAAGGGTATGTGTATAATAACAATTTCCCCACTGATACCTGTTCTGTTTCTGTTGCTTTCAGAGTGCCTGTAAAGATGACGACAAAAGCACCAACATTCACACAGCCGTTACAAAGCGTTGTGGCACTGGAGGGTAGTGCCGCAACCTTTGAGGCTCATATTAGTGGTAAGATTTTGATTCATTCTTGCACAATTGATAAATTATTATTATTATTATTATCATCATTATTATCATTATTATTATTATCATTATTATTATCATTATTATTTATCATCATCAATGTTTATGCTAAGACAAATGGTAACAGTTTTCATAGGTAATAATCTGATCTGAATGGGTAAGGATCAGTGCTGACAACTGAATATATATCGACACGGTACTGGTCAGCACTGTGAAATGCTGTCAGATATCCACAAACACGCCACATAAAATTACAAGGTGTCCCTGGCGATGGGTAATCAACTCGCCAATGAGATTGGTGTCTAATTCTTACGTGTGTTAGAATCATCCAAACTGCAGGGAGAAAGCATAATATATACATATATACACAAAATATAATACAGTATATACGTAAAAATACATCCCGTGCTAGGAAACTTCATATGGATGCAGAGAGAGTCATCTTGCTTGGATGATGGTCCCTGGTGGTGTTCAAGGCCAGGCTGGATGAGGCTTTGAGCAGCCTGATCTAGTGGAAGGTGTCCCTTCCCATGGCAGGGGAGCTGGAACTGGATGAGCGTTGAAGTCCCTTCTGACCCAAGTTATTCTATGATTCTGTGATGATCAGGTAGAATGAGGAGTCAAGGTGCCAAAGGCAAAGCTCATGCGGGTTCTTCATTTACCTAGTGCTAAGTTTTACTCTGGCTCAGCTGAATTTCTACCTGCTGTGCCCTGAGTTTGCTCAGTTCCAGGGTTCTGGCAAGGGGGTTAAAAGCACAAAATCTAGATCCACGTGGACATTGAAGAGGGTAGAAAGCCCTAGCTTGCTAGGTAGTGGATGTGTATGGTGATCATCGTGGCAGTACAAGGCTGGATTGATATAATTTGTTGAGGCAATTTAAAGACGCTACATAGTTTTAAATGACACTTCATTTTGTCAGTCAAGCTATTAAAAACACCTTATCCTGTGCAAAACTCCACATAAACCTCCAAAATAACTTTGCTAGACAGCCAGCACTCTGTTCCAAGCGTGCTTCTGACCTCGGCAATGACTAAGGAGAAACGGCATATGTTCCTGCTGATGGAATTGTATTGTCTTACAGGCATTAGCAATGTGATGATCCACATAGCATAAAATGGTATGTGCTCTGGGACAGGTGCAAACACATGATCTGTCCAGCTATAAAGATCTCTGACATCGATGGTCTACAGTGGTTCATCCTTTGGTCTCTTTGGATAACACGCAAACTCTTTGAACGTGTCCTGTAGTCTACACCCATGACATTTTATCGTGCCTTTTTCTGTTATTTGGCCCTCTACTCTTCGGTTCACTGCTCTGGTCTTCCCTTCGTGTCTGTACACTGTAAATTTTTTGTGAAAATTTTCTTTCCATTGATGACTACTATACAGTATTACGAATACATAAATATATCATCAGAACAAGTTAGGATGCTAATATTACAACTCAATGTGTGATTTTGGCTGTTTTCATTTGGGTGATATGGAGTACTTGGGAGGGCAATTTGACTTCTTATGAAGAGGAGATCCAGTATTTTTTCTAATAGCATGTATCATATTTGTATTTTAGTCCCATATATCACATGAGGCAGTCTTCTGTTAGCTTTTATCCACGCTGTGGGATTCTGCAAGATCTTTCCTTCTTCAAAAGCATCTACCAAGACTGACAGATATGACTGTGGCTTGGATATTTATTTTTTCTAATATACAAAAGATGTGAAAGTTTTGTTTGTTAAACTAATTCCATAAATAATAGATTACAGATCTTTATTTTGCTACATTGTCTGCCTTTCCTATCTGTCATGGATTATTGAGAATTTAAATTCAGAGTCTATGTTTATCTCTGATAACACTGCCCATTTCTATAGAAGTCAAGTATCAATACAGACCTGCAATTCTAAGGTGGAGAGCCCAGTTAATCTAAGAGTACCAAGAAGAGCTTAGCAACCACCTAGGATGCAATTTTGCTGTCTGTAAACAGGAACAAATGAATCGCACTGCTGTATTAGACTGCGAATCAAGTACCACATTACAAAGGTTTGATGTCAGACAAAAATATCCAGTACCTCCCCCTGTGCTCAGAAAGTATAGAACGTGCAAACCCCGTGATTAAAAGCAGTAAATGCCAGAAGAGCTGGGACACCGTAGGCAGAGCCCTACTGGGTGAGCAGTGACCGAGGAGACATGAGGCTGCGCGTTGCTGTCAAGGAATTCTGCAGTGCTAATGACATTAGAGCTGTGTGCATCCTCATGTTTCCAGAGTGCTGACAAGGTATTGAATTTGTTCATAAAGAACTAAGCTGTACTCTGCCTAACTTTACTTAAACCAAAATTTTCAGGTATTACCCAGTGCAAGCCAGCCTTTACACTCTGTATTAATGAAAGCAGCACATAGATTGTACGCAGGTTGGCAGTGCCTGTCACTTATGTCATTGTCACATTGAATCACATTGAATTATATTATTTAAGCAGTGAAGTTGAAGCACTTCATGTTCAATTTCTTCTTTTTGGCAATAAAGCTCCAAAAAAAATTAAGGACAATTCTAAAACGAAAAAGAAATTCCTAATAATCACTATTCAAAAGCATCTGTAATTGGAGGTAGATCTTACCTTTTAGTGCACATCTCTGTGGCACGAGACTAGCCGAATGGTAGTCAATTTGTGAAGCTGAATTTCTTTTATTATGAATCTGGGCTCAGATTCTAAAAATGGCTTCTAACTTTGGATCGTTTGAACGTATCAGTTTGAGACATCAAAGTTGACTCCCTTTTTAAAAACACATGCATTGATCAATGACCATTCAAACCCTCATGTTTGCTAATCATCTTGTTATGCTGCCCCAAGAAAATAAAATATTTCAGCAATCTTTCAAGAAATTCACTATTGACAACATGATTGGGGGTTGTCTGGTTTAAAACATTTTGAAACTCATTTGCATGAATGTTGAAGACAGATATCTCTGGATGCAATCTGTGTGATCTGCTGGACACTATATTTATGATGGTAATGCCCAGTTTTTCCTACACCAGCAGTACAAAATCAAATTATTCCAGCTCCATCAGGGCTGTTTGATAACTTCTATCTGTGGAATTAGCAATGTATATTTGTACTTTTACACTTTTGATTTCTTATCCTCTCTAAAACTGGTCACATTCTCTTTCTGTGTGCATGTTTCTATTTTAGATATATCTAAAAGTCAGTTTTTCAATTGTGAGTAAAATTTAAAACTTTCCTAACTAAGTCGGATGTGATGGCTGACAATGAGTAAAAGCTTCAGTCTACATTTTTTGGCTTCTCTTCCATTTTAGTCTCACAGAGTTGTATTTCTGGCATATCAAACCCCTAAATAATTAAATGAATATATAGAAGTGATACTCTGGAAAGGAAGCAGAATTCTGTGGTACAGGTGTTTTCCAAACCACAGAGAGTGGAACTGGGGAATTCAGAGCAGCTGTAGTGAGCGCAGTCTCCGATGGCATTCCTGAGCCACTGGGCAATTGGTGATTTGGCTCGAGTGAAGTATATGATGTAAATTTACAGGGGTTTAATTCTGGAGAAGTGGTGTTCTAGGACTACAAAAAAGACGTTGATCTGGAATTGTCACCTTAAATGGGCTGTTTCCTTATGTGGCTCATATAAAAATTGTACTTGTTTATCAAAGGGATATCAGTTGCTTGATAAAGTTTGCTGGCTGGAACACTGGGAAGAGAATTTCCGTTAGGAATCTAAAATCAACATTTAAAGATAAAAATACAGCTGTAGATATAGGTGAAACTCTTGTGACCAGAGGAGTCTTGCTCATGACCCTGAGAATAAAAAAGCGATACATTCGAACAATGAAAGATCAGCTGATTCCTGCTGACTGCTTTCCATCAAACTCAAGCAGAATTAAACCCAGGAAAAAAGAAATAAAAAGCCGAAACATTAATAGCTCTTGATGTTAACGTCTACAACAATCACTCTTTGTCTCACTTCGTTTTCTAAAATCATTTAGTGTTAGGACAACTACTTAACATGGTTGGAAGTTCTAATTTTTACTTTGCCTTGGAAATACTGGACTGGATAGTTTTGATAATAGGAAATAAATAGATAGATCGATAGATATAATCATAGAATCATCTGGTTGGAAAAGACCTCTGAGATCATCAAGTCCAACCTCACCTGCCCCCTTACTAAACCCTGTCCCTAAGAAACTCATCCACCCGACTTTTAAACCCCTCCAGGGAAATATAATACCTCAGGTGCATAGTTCGCCCCCTCATAATTTTGATGAACTTTTGTTTCTCAACAGGATTGCCAAGCGCTACAGTCCACTCATTATTCAAGGAATTTCCTTAATGCAGGAGCCTATGCAGTTGTCCTGTTCCTCTGTGCATTTGAAGGACCTTTCTAAAAAGAAATTCCTTTATCCCTGCCTCACTAGACGTAAAATTCGTGCCTATGTGACTCCGCTCCACTATATCTAAGTATAATGTGAGCGAGTACCATAGTAATTCTGGATATCTGGCATTTCATAGCATTTTAATCTCCTTTTGTCTTCATTTTTCTTTAGGTTTCCCAGTTCCTGAGGTGAGCTGGTATCGGGATGGCCAGGTTCTCTCTGCTGCAACTCTGCCCGGTGTGCAGATCTCGTTTAGTGATGGCCGCGCTAAACTGGTGATCCCCGCCGTGACAGAAGCAAACAGTGGAAGATACACCATACAAGCCACCAATGGATCTGGGCAAGCAACTAGTACTGCTGAGCTGCTTGTCACAGGTACCAAGCAGACAAAAAAGGTCCTTCACTCTGCTGGTGATGGGAGAAAGAGAGTAGGAGCAGAAGTGTCACAGAGAGTGAAAAAATTTGGATCTGAAGTACATGATTAGAGAAGAAATAGCAAACTAAATTCCTCTTCCTAAAGCTGTCTAGAATTCAGCATGTATTCTCACCAGTAATTTCTAATGATATCCTTTACACCTTAAAGTTTAATCTTGATCTTGATCACAATTACAGGTTTCTGGCTTAGCTCTATAGAGTCCTACTCGTGATCTCTCACTCTGACTGCATTCAAACTACACGTAAAATAAAGGATAAAGTTCTGCAGTATGGAGTCCTCAGTGATATTTAGTGGTATTTAATTATATTTAACAGAATAACTCACATAAAGGGCCATACCCAAGAGACTGCACTTAATACCTGTGGTTATAGGCAATATATTTCTAATTCTAGAAACATTTGCAAACATAATCAGAAATATCAGAAATTTTTAACACATGAAAAAAGCTAAGGTTGTTTGCAGTTTAGCAGATCAACTCAGTGTTTTCGATGTTTGAAAAAGTAGTGTCCTCTGTCGGTAGCATATGAAGGAGAAACAGACCTTGTGCACTTCTTGTGATGAAAATATTTAGCCCTTACTGTTCTTTTTACAAGATATTATTGTTTTTTCTGTTTATTTCTTCAATAAAACTCTGCAGCTGGAACCGCACCACCAAACTTCTCACAACGACTACAGAGCATGACTGCAAGACAAGGAAGTCAAGTTCGTCTTGACGTGAGAGTGACTGGAATCCCTACACCTGTGGTGAAGTTCTATCGGGATGGAGTAGAAATCCAAAGCTCCCCCGATTTTAAAATTTTACAAGAAGGAGACCTTTACAGCTTAATAATTGCAGAAGCATACCCTGAAGACTCCGGTACTTATTCAGTAAACGCTACAAATAACGTGGGACGTGCTACTTCAACGGCTGAATTGCTAATTCAAGGTAACAGAGTTGAAGTTGCAAGCCATGAAAATAAGAAAATATTCATTGTTGTAGTACAATATACACCACTTTATTAAAGCTCTCTCAATAAGTTCGTTTATAAATTCTTTCTCAAGCAGTGCCTTTGGTGAAAATTACTGAAGTCTTTTGACTGAGAATTTAAAAGACAGAAATTTAAAAGAATTTAAAAGACAGGAAAAAAAAACCCTGTAGGATACTTTCAGTCATTCTCATTTTGTTCTGTAGATTTCCCAAAGTTGCAATTATAAGCTGGCTTTCATAGAATAGCTATATTAGACTGCAAAACTGTACGTGGTCTTGTAAATGAGCCTGGTAAGGATGAAGATATAGTTCTTAAATAGAGGACGATTGTAGCAGTGAATCATTCTACCCAGAGCAATCTTGCCTGGATTCACCTCAGTCGAGCATACAAACTATGTAGTCATTTGAGATCCAGGACTGATTCCGAAGAATTTACCATAAATACATTTTGGGTTGATTTGTCTGTGGTTTTTTTTTTTTTCTAATGACATAGTAATGCAGAAATATTGTTTCAAGTTTTTTCACAATTATCTGTCTATAGATACTGCAGGAAAACCAGATGGTTGCTTAATTCTCACTCTGTTTTTATATATATATGTATATAATTGGAATTGCCTGTCCATTTATTTCTGCAACTGCTTCTTGGGTGTTGCCATATGCGATTCTCCTGACCACGAATCTTCTCTTCCAAAAGGCGAGGAAGAAGCCGTTCCTGCTAAAAAGACAAAGACAATTGTTTCGACTGCTCAGATTTCGCAAACAAGACAAGCCAGAATTGAAAAGGTATATTTTTCAAAAGCAAAGCAGGTAAGGCTAAAATGTGGATGATTACTTCTACAGTATCTCACACTCATTTTCTCGATTTCCCTGTAGAAGATAGAAGCCCACTTTGATGCCAGATCACTTACAAGTGTCGAAATGGTTATAGAAGGTGCAACAGCCCAACAGCTCCCACACAAAGCACCTCCACGAATGCCTCCTAGACCTACATCAAAATCACCGACTCCACCAACAATTGCTGCAAAAGCACAAATGGCACGACAGCAATCGCCATCACCTGTTAGACAATCACCATCACCTGTAAGACACGTCAGAGCACCAACACCCTCACCAGTAAGGTAAGCTTATGATGGTTTCAAACAAGACAGCTTTTTCAATCGCTTTCGGATAGAGCGGTGGTGCTGTAGGATGAGAACATAGTACACAATGGAAGAATACACTGACTTAATTCTCGACTGAGTTTATTCTTACTGTAAGCTAGAATGCTGTATTTGCCACTGCTATAGGAGCGTGTACCTCTTACCAAAGTGTTCTATCTTATAAGGAAGAAAATCTTTGAAAGAATAAACCCCATTTGATTGCTCTACATACAGCTGAGCACCCCAAGTTCATGATGAAAGAAAATAAAATACTAGAGCAGTTGGCCATTCATTATTTTAGATGAACAGAGAGAAGAGCAGTGACACTCTGATGAGCGACAAACGGAACCGGAGGTTATGTAAAGAAACGAGAAAATAAGTTTTATACGTGTGTTGGTAATGACTGCAGAAGTAAAGCTTGGAAGGTAGGCAAGGTAAATGTGGTTATGGAAAAATGAAGTTTAGCTCCTGAGAAGGACTGAAAATCAGGGCTCGTGGTCTGGGAGATCCCAGGAGGTGTTTGCTGAGAGGCAGGTGTAGAGAAAACAGCTTTGCAAGTCCTGCAGTCTCAGCATCCTGAAGCACCAGTGTTTTGGCAGGACTATCTGCAAGCTGAGTGCTCAAAAAATCCCTATTTAAATCGCCACAGCTGGGTGTGCTGGTGAGTTTTGCCCCATTGAGAATAGCTTGCAAAGTCAGGAAGAAATGGATTGATAGTAACTAGCAATAACTAACAAATTGCATAGGTGAAATAATAATTTAATAGTGCCATCTAGAGTGCATACAGAACTGGAAGTTTGTACTCTGCTGCTCAAACCCCTTACAGACATACAACACATTAGAAACCTAAAAGTTAATGCGATGCTGCTGCCCCCTACTGCTGCGATGTGCTAAAGTCATCTGGGAAATTGGACACAAAAAATTCAAAGGAAATCTAAGTTTGAAAGCATTTTGAAAAACTCTTTTAAACTATCTGCTAAGGCTAGGATGGAATTTTCAGAATATGAAAATTTAGAAGCTAGCACTTTGCAAGCTGGTTAACAATTATTGTGGCTGAGATATATAAATATGAGTATGGGAAAAGATACAGGTCCTGATCAGAAGTTTGCCTGGAGAAGGACCTCAAGTATGAAAAGACACATGGAAATGAGATGTGGTGCAGAGGCACACACAGTTACGTTGTTGTTGGGTGGCTGGCGCATGATATTTTTACAAGGAGTCGTTACACTAAACTTTTTGTCTGTCTTCACAGACTGCACCACAAATATAATACGCAATAGAGCCTAGGAGTCTTTTATATTATTGCTATTAGGAGGATTAAGATAAAGCAAAAGGAAATGAATGATGTATTTTTATGTCTTAAATATATATACTGGAGTGAAATGCTTTTTGACATTTGCTCTTATTTCTTTTTGGAAATCTAATTGAGCTACTACAAAGAAGTGTTCCAGATATGACTGCGACAAGAATACACACTAGGCATATTGTTAAAACTACATAAGTGTAATTTAAAAGTAGGACACCTCAAACACTTTTAAAAAATCATACTACAAAATATCACAGTGTCATAAGGTTGGAAAAGACCTTTGAGATCGAGTCCAACCTACCTTCAGTGGAACATACCTTAAGTGGGGAATGAATTTGAGTTCAGGCTCAAGTTGTTTCTATAGTTGTTATTGTAGGTCACCACACTAATTATATTAATACTTTATTTTTTCATTAGGTCCGTTTCTCCTGCTGGAAGAATCTCCACCTCACCTATTAGACCAGTGAAATCTCCATCTCCAATCCGTAAACCACACGTAGTGACAACAGCTGGGGCTGAAGTCCTTCCTCCTTGGAGGCAGGAAGGATATGTTGCAAGCGCAGAAGCCCAGATGAAGGAAACAAGAGTCTCTACAAGCGCTACCCAAATAAGAACGGAAGAAAGATGGGAGGGGAGATACGGGGACCAAGAACAAGTTACTATCGGTGGTGCTGCTGCTGCTGAGGTTGCGGCTGGTGCCAGAGAGGTAAAGTTTCTTTATGGAAAGGACATTGGTTTTGCTCTGCGTGGAATCACCGCTGCTGAATAGATCTGCTAAATGGAGTCTGAGAGGCTGCGTAGAAAGTTGTGTGTGTCTGCTGTTGAGAGAGTTCTGCTGCAAATATTTAAATGCTTCCTTGCTGCGTTCTGTCTCTGCACTTGTTTTGTGCTTCTTCTGAATGTTTGCAAAACATGAAAAAATGTCTTTTGATGTGACTGATATAGGTGAGAAAGGACACTGAAAAGACAGCAGCTGTTGCTACGGTTGTTGCTGCTGTGGATCAAGCCATGGTGAGAGAACCAGCTCCAGGTGTTGTAGAGCAAACAGCTAGAAGGACAGCAATGACTGCAGTTCATGTTCAGCCTGTTCAGGAGCAGGTAGAAACAGAGCACAGACATTATATGATTGCCCCTTGATCCCTTCATCCAACGCGCAGCCAAGATATGATTCCCTGTCAGGAATTAACAGACTGTTACCCAGTGCATCCCAAAAGCATGCGTACTTGTACGGAGCATCTGGATGCTTATGGATCACTTACTCCATTGCTTTCCATCACAGCAGGACTGAACTAATTACTCTTAAATTCTTTTTAAGTGTAAGAATGCCTTCTACAAAAGTGAACCTCTGTTGACCCTTGGCATTTATTCTCTAACATTATTTTTACACCTGAAGCTTCTCCTCTAATACCTTGTTTATAATTTCCCCACTAAGAACAAAATAATTCTCCCTTAGCATTTTTCCTCTTCTTGCATTCCTCTCTTATTTTTCCTTCTCCTCTTCTTCTGACGATCAATTTGTTACAATGAATTTTAAGGCTTTGTTTTTTTGTTTGTTGCTATAAAAATCAGATGAGAAAGGAGGCAACGGTAGTAGTTACCAGTGAAAAAGCCACAAAACAAACAGTAATATCGAGAACTAGAGAAGAGATTGTTACTTCACAAGAACAAAGACACATCTCCCATGAAAAGGTGAATACAGATGTTACCTACGATTGTCATACCCTACCTTCTTCAAAAATCTAATCTCTCATCCAAAAGACGAGCCTGTGAACATGACAAATGACATACCATAATATTATTTTTCTTTTCATATATGTTCTCTCTTCTAGTGACATTGCCATCATTCTCCTATCTGTCCCTGATGACGACTGTATCTTCTTTTATTTCACTTCCATTATGAATACTCAAGGATGTGACAGATAAATTTGTAGAATATCAACTTAGAAAAAGACCTATTTTTTGTGTAGCGTAGGATGATTTACTAGATAGTATCCTCACTCATTTAAAGAATTGTCATGCAGGAAATACCTCTTAAATTTTCTTTTTTTTTTTCCCTGATTTTGTTTCTAAGCTTCCCATTCGTAGCCCGCTTTGTTTGGTGGCAGCACAGTGGGTCAGAAAAGGGAGGAAAAACTCATTCTGCATTGAAATGAATTTTGCAAATACTGATGAGTGATTGAAATTCAGATTATTTTAGCAGGTGTTTCATCAGACAAATGTGATTTAATGGAAGACCAATTTTAATAAAGGAATGTTCCATTTGTATTCTAACTGAAATGTGGAAGGAAGAAGTGTAATTTATCTTTGAACACTTAGAAACCATCTGGGCAAAAAAAAAATCACACTTTTAAGTGCAGATTACATTTGGACTTCTCGGCAAAGCGAGAGCTGCCTAAAACTTGGGTTTAGAATCCTACACTTTCTCAGACTGATTATGATGCAGAACAGTTTTTCTCTGATCCAAGCTTCTTTATTACTGCTTTCAGTAGTAAAGCAAGTGTTTGTGCAATGTTTTATTATGTTTATGCTGAATGTATATACGCTTTATAAAATTTCTGCTTATGTTGTTATTGTTGTTTCTGGAGTAGACGATTTCAAAATCCAGAGTTTCATGTTTTTCCTCCCTTTCATTTGTATTCTCTTTTCCGAATGTATTGAAAATCACACACCTTATATTTTTAAACAGTGTATCATTTAAACTTCTTTATTTGTAAACGTGCAGGTGAGAAAAGAACCAGAGAAAACTCCAGTACCCACCGTAATCATTGCCACAGACAAAGCCAAAGAACAAGAAAGAATATCAAAAGCTAGAGAAGAAATATCTACCAAGCATGAGCAAGTGCACGTTGCTCATGAAAAGGTAAATAAATGTTACAGAAGTTCAGCTCATTTTCATAGCCTAAGTTTATAAAATCTTAATCTTCTTCAAATGGGTGACGTATCTTTGCTGTTTTGTGAAAAGAAGATTATAAAATGAAAACTATGTAAAGCAAGGTATTCCAGGTCCGGTTCTACTGACCCCATAGCAGCTCTGCCCACA
Source organism: Neomorphus geoffroyi (assembly GCA_033558235.1). Taxonomy (NCBI): domain Eukaryota; kingdom Metazoa; phylum Chordata; class Aves; order Cuculiformes; family Neomorphidae; genus Neomorphus; species Neomorphus geoffroyi. The sequence continues at coordinate 39,071,019 of JAUMJM010000027.1, forward strand.
GAGGAAGAGAGCAGCTGCCCTTCCTGCCGATCCTTTGAGCGTTACGGTGTTTGTTGCCAGAATACTACGAATTTCATCTGATGCTTTAATGACCTTTGCTTTTTGTCTGAACGTAGACTTCCGAAGATAAATTGTAAAGGTTACCTCTCCTGGTATGATATTTACGTGTGCAGGCTGATTTAATGAAGTTCATATTTGCATGAGGACTGAAAGCAACTGCTAGTCCATATCGTGGAACAACTGTTTGTTGAAGTAACTAATTAAATATTTCTATCTACTGATGGGAGCAAAGATTAAGTCAGTAATACTATTTTTTCTGCAAACTGTTTCTACAAAACATAACTATAATATATGACTGTTCAGTAGGAAGTGGGAATATTCTTTTCTAACTCACACGCAGATTAATGCAATATGTTAATTACTTTAAATGCGTTCATTTCAGCTAGCATATAAAATAGGTTATAACTTAATCAGTACAAAGGAATTACTTAATTTGTCAGGTGATAGTTTTCTTTTATTGATCTACATTCTGAAACATCATCACACTTTCCCAAAAACCTATGTAATTTTGACAACAGGCGTAATTGATTACTATTATTTCTCTTTACCATAAAAACTAGATAAGAAGGGACGACATGAAACCTTCCGTACCTAAGGTAGTAATTACCACCGATAAACCTAAAGCACCGGTCATAATATCGAAAAGTAAAGAAGGAATTGCTACCAAACCAGAACCAGTGAGCATAACCCATAAAAAGGTGAATAGCACTATTACAACCCTAATTGGTTTTTTATCCTCTTTTGTTTACAAATATGTCCCTCAAAAAAATACTAACTATACATTTTCAGCTCATTTTTTTCTAAGATTTATTCCACTTACAAACTTTTAGAACTATAAAACTATATTATTCCACCTCTCTCTTTCTCTCCTAACTGTTTTCATTAATAGGATGTCAATAATTCTCTTCTGACTGACCTCTGGAGTGGACTGACTGACTCCTGAAATGCATTATAACTTTTTAAATAATTGCTTCTATTTAAATAGGTGCCAGGGTGTAACAATACTTATCACTATACTTGTAATACAGAGCAGTGTGCGGTGCACAAGGATCTAACCCCTTAATTCTCCTTCCTTGTTCCCATTCCAAAGTGCTTTTCCAGTCTTTCCAGATCAGATGTAACTCAAACTTTTATTTCTATTATGATAACTAGATTAAAAAGGAAGCTAAGAAAACTATTGTAGTTCCAAAAATAATTGCCACTGCTAAAACCAAAGCACCAGTCAGTCTGCAATCCTCACCTTCTAAGAGCTACCAGGGTACAATAGAATGCCCTCAAATTATTTCCTCATGACGTACCTGCTAAGTGGGATGATTGTCAGTTCACAAAGTGAGTGTGGTTGAATTTCTAGGGATAAAGAAAAAAAATTAGAGTTACTTGTTAGATGATGTAAATTTAGGGCCAAATTCAAGTTGGTGTAACAAATAATTTTGAAATCATCAATGATACTGAATAAGAGCCCCCTGTTACCTAAACAGTACTTTGATAATAAAATAAAATCTTGGTAAAAAATCGTATTTTGACCATATTTAATTTATCTTAGTTTAAGGTTGTGTATGTTTATAATCAGCACGAAATTAGCTATTAGATATTTTCCCATCTACAAGGCAAACATTTCATGTGCTCTGATGGTACATCCAGATCAGTTATGACAGTAATAATAAACACTAGTACTAATCATCCTATTATCTGTTGTTGGCTGATTGGGCGGAAACTTGCACCCTGATAACATAGAAGCTGACAGTATTTAACAGTTATTAGAAACAAAATAAAAAGCCCCGCTAAAAATACATTATTTCCCCTTTCTCAGCTCAGTTTTCCTTATTTTGTAAAATCATTTGTAATGGATTAGCACTGAATTAACAGATATGCCTGCGGTAACAATATTTGTGGGTATATTCCTTGGTAAATACATTCGTATCAGACACTAAACACATTTTTAAGGTTTTTAGCACAGTTTAACAATTACATAGAGCCAACGACCATACTGACTTTGAAATTATGTGCACATTTGCCTACCTGCCCTACTCTTAGACAAGTAGACATAATGTGACTATAAAATATTAAAAGTGGGCTTTCATAAAAATACCAGTAAGTATAAAGCACAGAAGCATAGATATGTTCTGAATATGCATAGACAGAGCTTAGAAAATATATATCTATATTTGAGTCTACTGACTGGTGTGGATTTACGGGCGAATACATTCGGTGTTGACATTATTATTTTTGCAAACCTATGCGGTCTATCTTTGCCTGAAATACACTTAACTGAGTTTATTGGAAGTATTATTATTTATTTAGAAGTATTTGTCAGGTATGCAAGCCTTTATGGTAGTGATGAATATTGGTATAAATTCTGCCATTGTAGATGGAAGCTGGGAAAAAAGCTGAAGCTGTAGCTACAGTGGTTGCAGCAGTTGACCAGGCACGCGTTCGATCGCCCTGGGAAGCAGAACAAGCAGATCAAGCTTATATAAAGCACAAAACTGTGGAATTTGGCTATAAAGAGCAAGCTGTAACAGACCGTGTTACTGAGGCCCCGGCAGAACGTCACGTTGTCACTAAAGAAGTTAAAACTCTCTATGTTCCTCCTGAGAAACACGTCTCAGCTGCTGAGAAGAAGGAAGTTCACGTATCAACAGAGGTTAGATTCCGTTTACGTTGCATTCATTTCCAAAAACTATGTCCCAGTGAAATCTGTTTCGCTTTGGAGAAAAGCATGGCATTATTGACAATTTTTTCATTGTTTTGTGTAGATAAAAAGAGCAACAGAAACTGAGAAAACGATTCACGTTGAACACCCACGACCCCGCACAGCAAGTCCTCACTTCACAGTCTCCAAAATTGCTGTTCCTAAACCAGATCACACCTATGAGGTAAGAAGTGAAAACTGCCTTCAAGGACAGCATTCTCATTTGTAAATGATCACCCGTAGGTCACTGATTCCATTTGGCTTTTCCTCCCACTCCACCGTGGTGCTTTCCCAAGAAGAAATACACGCTCTCTGCAGCTGTTGTTGGCTTGTTTGACTACTGAAAACCAGTGCCATAAACAGACACGTGAACTGCTAAAACGTGATTTGTAATTATTAGTCATTTAAACAAGCTTTTCATCCGTTTATGGATGTAGCTTCAATAGTTCATGTCATACACTGAAATCATAAACACTTGTCGCGCAGTTTATGTTTTTTAAAGAGCAGAAGTATCCCTTTCCAATCTTAGTATGTGCATCATTTCACTTGTACATTGGGAACAGTGCTTCTTCCTTCCTTGCAGATTACCTCACGCTAAGATAATTCTTGAAACAGAAAAAATCCGGACTTTGTAATATGACAACCTCTGTTTTTAATGTTATTTTTTGCATTCTTCTGTCTCCTTCATATAATATGAAAAGTTCCTGTTTAATTTTTCTTATTCAAGCATATTTTCTCTCTTTACCTGGACTTTAAATACGAACTGACTTTTCTCTCAAACATCATTAACAACTACAAAAATCACCAAAAATATATTTCTATTTAAAAATTTATGTATGTTCTCCAAAGTTGTTACTACAATAACAGTGTGAAATCTCCTCAGTTATTTTGATTACTGACAGTCGTGCAATGAGTAGAATTGTTTATTTCAGTATCGGACTGATTAAATGCAAGGCTAAGGCTTCAAGTCAACATGTTGCCCTTAACAGCTTCTTAATCATTTAAAGATCAAATTCTGAAGTAAAAAAAAATAAGAGAGAAATTATTGGAACGTTAGGCATCAAAAATAATGCAAGGATATTATATCTCTGGTATTACACTACTGCAATCTAAATCTAAAAGTCTCTTTATATGCAGATTTTGGAGTGTCAACGAATAAGGAAGCAACTGTTGCACGTGCAATATGCTCAAGAATCGCACTTTCTCCTTTGAAAACAAGACAACAACAAAGACGTAACTCTTTCTCTTCTCTTCTCTAGGTTTCAATAGCTGGATCTGCCATGGCTACTCTGGAAAAAGAGCTGTCAGCTACTTCTGCTGTGCAAAAGATCACCAAGCCCGTTAAACCACCTCAGCTAAAGCCACACGAAGTCAAGATAAAAGCAGAAGCAGTCGCCCCTCCGCAGTTTCCTTTCGGAGAGGCTACTGAGACCTATAAAACTCGCTACGATGTTGAGACTAAAACACAGACAGGTGTAAGCATTAAAGATGAAGCGGTGCGGGAAGAGCACTTGGTGTTGCGGAAAGAGGGTGAAGCAAAGGTATGTTATAGAGCAAATTTCCATCACTTTGACTGACTTTCATTTTCAAAGCATAGCATAACTTCGCTTGTTTGCAATTTTCCACTTCCACAGCCTTCCGCTGACTTTTATTTGTTGTTTTCCACAAATCATTTTAAGAACCTAATATTTACCTGTGAAAAGCAAAGAATTCGCTTTTACCTGATTTCTTTTCTTATCTCGGTGTTGCTGATTTTGTCCTTGGCTTCGTTAGATGTTTATTAACTGTGCTTTAAACCACCTAGGTGACAGAAACTGCCAGAGTTCCTGCGCCTGTAGAAGTCCCTGCTACTCCACCCACTTTAGTCTCAGTAAGTAATTCGTATGCGCATTAGGGGAGTTACACTATGTTTCTTCCTGGTTTGTGTTCTAACTTTTATCTTTGAAAACCTGGCCACGTAAATTTGGCTTTATTTAATCTTTTTAACCTCAGTATTAGACTTACTCAGCCATACAATTTACCTCTGATAAATCTGTGCTGAATGACTGTTGTGCGAGTGATTCTTCACAATTATTTCACATAAAAGGTTGACTTTTGCTGCAGCGAAACAATTTCTCACCATGATCTGCACAAACATCAACCTACCTTGTAATTTTTTGTTAATAACTGTAACGCTCAGAGATCCCAAATCCAGTTTCAGACACTTGCCTTTGGAAAATGCCTCTTTTTTCCTGCATACCCTGCTGAACAGAACACTGTTTTGGAGTAGACATTAAATTTTTCATTCATCTAAGTTTTGGTTACTTTCATCTCTGGTAAGTAGTAAAAATTTATACTGACTGTGATTTCCATTTTTGTCATTCAGGGCCTCAAAAATAAGACTGTGACTGAAGGTGACTCTGTTACTCTGGAGTGCCATATCTCTGGTCATCCTCAGCCTACTGTAACGTGGTACAGGGAAGATTATAAGATTGAGAGCTCAATGGACTTCCAGATCACTTTCAAAGCAGGACTTGCTCGCCTCGTGATTCGTGAAGCCTTTGCAGAAGACAGTGGAAGATTTACCTGCACTGCTACTAATAAGGCTGGGAGCATCAGCACGTCTTGCCACTTACACGTGAAAGGTAAGTAAATTTATCACTGCATATTGTAATGCAACTTAGACGTTTTATCGGCTCCCAAGTAGAACATATACCTTGAATTTTATTCCAAGACTGTTAGGTAACAGGTAGTAAGAATATGAGGAAAAGGCTAATTACAGGGCAATGGAGACTCTTAACTTGCTTCCTCAGTGGAATTACCTGGCCCTCTGAGCCAGCTAACTAATTAACCTTCTCTCTTTGTGTCATATAAACTCACTGCTTAAGCGCTATTAAAGCAATTTAAAATCATAGAATCAGAAGGTTGGAAGAGACCTCTGAGATCATTGAGTCCAACCGTGCCTGTCTCCCCACCAAACCCTGTCCCTAAGGAACTCATCCACCCGTTTTTTAAACCCCTCCAGGGATGGTGACTCCACCACCTCCCTGGGCAGCTGTGCCAATCCCTGACCACCCTTCCAGTAAAGAAATTCTTCCCAATGTCCAGTCTGAACCTTCTCTGGCGCAACTTGTGGCCATTTCCTCTTGTCCCATCGCTGACACTTGTGAGAAGAGACTTATCCTTGATATCATATTTGCCTTGCAGTTTCAGAAGAAATAGAGACTCGAGAAACCATTTCTGAGAAGGCTGTTACTGAAGAGAAACGGTAATGTTACTTTCTTAACCAGACTGCTCCTACTACGGTCATTACTTTCTTGCACTCTGTTTGTGGGAGCTTCAGACAGCAGCTCACTTACCTGCACTGTCACCTTATTTCAGCTACGTGGAGACAAAGGACGTTGTAATGGAAGACGTCTCTGCTACAGCAGAGGAAGTATCGGGAGAACCCATACCTCCTTTCTTCATAAGAAAACCCATAGTACATAAATTAATTGAAGGTGGGAGCATGATTTTCGAATGCCAAGTAGGGGGCAACCCAAAGCCACATGTCTACTGGAAAAAAGGTGGAGTTCCTCTAACGACTGGCTACAGGTACTTTGAATACAAACTAGATAAACTATTTAAACATAATTTTTAGGAATATTCAATTCACAGTAGCATAATTTTTATTCCCTTACTGATGCTGAGCCAAATAAGGTCACAAATCTCTATGAAATTCTTTTTTTGAAATGGAAAAATCATAGAAGCACGTCTTAATGTGAGACTTTAAGAGGCTGCTAAGTTTTAAAAAACAAATATTCAAAAGACCATAAAATGAGCAAGGCTATATAAATCCTTAAAAACAAATGAGAAAGAAGGTTTGTGTTGGTTTTATTCTGTCTAGGCAATGTTTGCATTCTGTCTATAGAAAGCAACACACTCCCTAGAAGAGAAAAACCCCAAATGTTTGTAACATTTTTGAAACAGATCATGCTATAATGGCACTCAGCATATACCAATTTACTATGTTTAATAACTAGATCTCTGATATTTCAATACTGCCGTTTGTATCCCATTTATTTTTGTGACAACAGAAAGAAAGTAGACCGATGCTCCAGTATCAGGTCGATTACTTTTCCTATGCTGTTCTGCAGATTCACTGAGTGAGAATCGCCTGCAAAAGTTCCTCTTTTTTTGTCTTGCACAAGTTAGGAGTAATTCTGATTAACTGAACAATAAAAGCAAATTCACTAAAAAGCGTGTTCACCAGCTCTATACAGAGTTTGTACTTTTATCTTTCCTATAGATACAAAGTGAGTCACAAAAGAGAAACGGGGGAATGCAAACTTGAAATTTCCATGACTTTTGCCGACGATGCCGGAGAATACACTATTGTTGTTCGTAATAAATATGGAGAAGCTTCTGCAACGGTCTCCTTACTACAAGAAGGTACATTATAGATTAAAGAAATGGGGAAAATATTTCTTAAAATTAAATATAATTCGGAGTCTTTGCAGCTTAGTTTTGTCAATTCAAGAAACATAAAGGGAGACAAGGTGGCTCTCTTTCCGTATGACAGAGTATTTATCACCAGGTTCTTGAAGGGATTTATATTCTTTACTAGAATTTGTGGCTATAGGAACAATCTTCTGTTAACATCCATAACAGTCTACATAACATAACGCATTCGGAGGGTGTTGTGGGAAAGGAAGTTAATCAAGTAATGGGCTGAGTTATTACAGGGAAAGAAGCTACGTTGTGTTTTTTTTTTAAAGTCGTCCTTGTAAAAATGCGTGAAAATATGCAGGAGATAGAGCTGTGGTGAAGAATTTGTGAAACAGTCTTTGCAGGTGCTTCCACTTTGAGAACTAGAATACCCAAACAGCATAGTAAAATTTACCTGTTTATAAAGCTCATCTGAAAACATGAGTCTTTGTGTTTGTATTTTATTGACTTAACCGACAAAAACTCTTATTGAATCACAAAAAAGAAGTAAAGTAAGGTTGTACTCTTCTTCTCTATTCAGTCCAGTGAAATCCGCAATAACTTATCAAAATTAATGTGTTCTTCATTCTCAGCTGATTATGAAGCCTACATAAAATCACAACAAGAAATGATGTACCAAACTCAGGTGACTGCATACGTACAGGAACCTAAAGTGGCTGAGGTAGCCCCAGCTATTTCATATGGTGACTTTGAAAAAGAATATGAAAAAGAACAAGCCCTAATTAGGAAGAAAATGGCCAAAGATACGGTGATGGTCAGAACTTTTGTAGAAGATGAGGTATGCCTACCACTCCGTACTCATTTTGTATACTGATATTTTACCAGTACAAATCACTTCTTTACAGGGTTGTTATCTGACACATAGAGATAATTGTCTTGTTTTTCTGTACAGGAATTCCATATTTCTTCTTTTGAAGAAAGGCTTATCAAGGAAATTGAACTTAGAATTATGAAGACCACTTTAGATGAACTTCTCGAAGAAGATGGGGAGGCGATGATGGTTGATATTTCTGAATCTGAAGCTATAGAAGCCGGATTTGATGTAAGATTAAAAAATTACAGAACTTTTGAAGGAACAGGAGTTACTTTCCATTGCAAGATGACTGGATACCCACTGCCAAAGGTACCCCAAGCCTGCATAAGATTAATCTATTTTAAAAAATATCTGGTGCTTTATTTCAAAAATCCTTTTATTATCTCATTGTTAGACATTCTACATTCTGCATAGAAAACGGCAAATCTCAAAGGAAAAATAATATTTTGAAAGGAAATAATTAATGACATGACATGATATGATATGATATGACATGACATGACATGACATAATATAATATATTGTTTTGATATCAAGCTGAATTTTCCTTTTGTCCCTTAATAGAATAGTGCAAGGTTGTTTACTCAGTTCAGAGGTAGCTTGGATTTCCCAGTTAAGTTGGTCTAACTTCTGAGTATGTCCAAGTTAGCCCATACAAGTGGGGAACACAGTAGCAAGTCCAGTCTAGGTCACTTTGATCTTTGTCAAATTGGCCTTTATATTTGTTTCTAACTCCAAAATTTGTGTTTCATGGTATTGTGAAAGCTTGTTACCTTAGTCCTACTTATTTCAAGTAAAATGTTAGTATTAACAAATATTCATGGGCTGTGACTATTCATCAGCTGAAAAATAGGAAACTGTAACGCTGTACGCATGGGTCTTTACTGGATCATTGTCTTTAGGAGACCTCACGTAGCATTCTACTCTTTCTTCCCATGCAGATTGCGTGGTACAAAGATGGTAAACGCATAAGGCATGGAGAGCGCTACCACATGGAAGTTCTGCAAGACGGCAGTGCCAGTCTGCGTTTACCTGTTGTTTTGCCTGAAGATGAAGGAATTTATACTGCCTTAGCCAGTAACATGAAAGGAAATGCCATCTGCTCAGCAAAACTCTACGTTGAGCCAGTTGCACCCACAGCAACTCCAGGCTATATGCCAGGACCAGAAGTTATGAGAAGGTACAGGTAGGTACACAGCAATATACAGATTTCATGAGACTTAAGTCTGCTGTGGTGACAGTCCAAAAACTCATTACACAGCAGCTAAACAGCTTAAGTTACTGGAGTCTCTACACCTCTAGACAAGTTTTGAATGCTGTTTTCATGGCTTATGTCGATTTATGTGCCAACTCTTTGTCTGATTTGCCTTCTTAATGAGCAACGCATTTCCCGGAGTACCATTATTCACATGCATATCCAGCCACACTATGAGATTTACAGCCTCAGCAACTGTACTTATTTCTTAAAGTGCTCATGTTTTAGAAAAGAATATTCTTCTGCACTTGAAGTTTCAGTACCGTGTGCAACTCTTACTTCCCACACTTGAAACGGTTGTATTTCTATGACTTAAATAATCCAGTGTCGTCATGTACTGTGTTCTGCCTCCATATACGTACACATGCATGCATGTCTTTACCCAGGATTACATCCATGTCTGTGCACTATACAAAACCCCAAAATTTCCCTGTCTGTGGTGTACTAACAGCTACAGAAATTCTTGTTGAAAACCTAAAGAAGATCAACTATAAATTTAAATCACTTCTGTCGTTTTATCTCACATAGACAAATTGGAACTCTTGAAAATCAAGTGCTCTAAAGGCAAAAGTTTGTCTCTGTTTATCATACCAGCTCACTGCTATACGATCTTATCAATGCACATTGTCTTATCTTTTTCTTCCAGATCTATTTCTCCACGCTCTCCAAGTCGATCTCCTGCCCGCAGTTCTCCTTCTCGTTCTCCTGGCCGCAGATTAGAAGAAACTGATGAAGGACAACTAGAGAGACTATACAAGCCAGTTTTTGTCCTGAAGCCTACATCATTTAAATGTTCACAGGGGCAAACAGCAAGATTTGACTTAAAAGTAGTTGGTAGACCGATGCCAGAGACATATTGGTTCCATAATGGTACACTAGCCTCATTTTCTTCAACAAATAATCTTAAAAAAATTCTTATATGCATTCTACATCTTGTCGAGACACTGTTTTGAGGGTAACGGTTTTTTTCCTGTGCGTCTGCAGGTCAACAAGTGGTTAATGACTACACTCATAAAATAGTGATTAAAGAAGATGGAACCCAGTCGCTGATCATAGTCCCTGCTATGCCTGATGATTCTGGAGAATGGGCTGTAATTGCTCAGAACAGGGCAGGCAAAGCTTCAGTCTCAATGACACTAACGGTGGAAGGTATCTACTGTGCATGCTCTTTTTAAGACACTGAGGAGTATTTCTTCTTAAAAAATGTGATTATGTGATTTCCTCTTGTGATAACTTACCCTTGCTCTTCCAGCTAAGGAAGACCTAGTCAGACCACACTTTGTGGAAAGGCTGAGGAATGTTAGTGTAAAGGAAGGCTCTAGACTGGAGATGGCAGTGAAAGCTACTGGTAACCCTAATCCTGACATCGTATGGCTGAAGAACAGTGACATCATTGTACCTCATAAATACCCCAAGATAAAGTAAGCATTTTTTACTTGTTTAAATGGTAAAGGAGTTAATAATCACCATCCTGCCGAGTGTCACCTACAGTGTGCTGATTGCATTTGCTCTATAGAATTCACCAAGGGCTTAGTCTAGTGGCTACTGAACCTATAAAGAGATAGTTTATATCTTGTAGGACTGACTCCATTTCTTCCAAATCGTTTATCTCTGTATTTTGTATTCTGCAACGCCAATAATCTGTAAAAGGGCAAAGATTTAGGGAATCTTTATCTGTCTTTGATTTTGAAGTCCTCTGCAGGCAAATCTTCTCTTGAATTCAAGACTGGTTTTTATTAGCTTTATCTGTTTGATTCTTATAAACAGGAATAAACATAAACAACGTGTAATTCCTCCAGAGATTTGCCTTTGGAGGCTTTGACCCGATTTTAGAGAAGGGCAAAAATCACTAATAAAAAAGTGCAAAGAGGTTTAAAAAAATTTGTTTTAATATTTCAGGATTGAGGGAACCAAAGGGGCAGCAGCCCTTAAAATTGAATCTACTGCCAGACAAGATGCTGCATGGTATACAGCTACTGCTATCAATAAAGCTGGACGGGACACTACGCGGTGCAAAGTAAATGTTGAAGTTGAACATGCAGAGCCTGAACCAGAAAAGAGATTAATCATTCCAAAAGGAACTTACAAAGCCAAGGAGATTGCAGCGCCAGAGTTAGAGCCTCTCCATTTGCGGTATGGTCAAGAGCAATGGGAGGAGGGGGATCTCTATGACAAAGAAAAGCAGCAGAAACCATTTTTCAAGAAGAAGCTTACATCTTTAAGGCTCAAGCAATTCGGACCAGCACACTTTGAGTGCAGGCTTACACCAATTGGTGACCCAACCATGGTGGTGGAGTGGTTGCACGACGGCAAACCCTTGGAAGCAGCTAACAGACTCCGCATGATCAATGAGTTTGGATACTGTAGCCTGGACTACGGAGTAGCCTATTCCAGAGATAGTGGAGTGATCACTTGCAGGGCAACTAACAAATATGGTACAGACCATACATCCGCTACCCTGATCGTGAAGGATGAGAAAAGCCTTGTGGAAGAATCCCAGTTGCCGGAAGGCAGAAGGGGGCTGCAGCGAATTGAAGAGCTGGAAAGAATGGTCCATGAGGGTGCTCTTCCTGCAGTTGCATTGGACCAGAAGGAAAAACAGAAACCAGAGATTGTTTTGGTCCCTGAGCCTTCAAGAGTCCTGGAAGGTGAAACAGCACGATTCCGCTGCCGTGTGACTGGCTATCCTTTGCCCAAGGTCAACTGGTACCTCAATGGACAGCTCATTCGTAAGAGCAAAAGGTTTAGACTCCGTTATGATGGAATCTACTACCTGGATATTGTGGACTGCAAATCATACGACACAGGAGAGGTGAAAGTCACTGCAGAGAATCCAGAAGGCTTTATTGAACATAAGGTGAGACTGGAGATCCAGCAGAGGGAAGACTTCAGATCTGTTCTACGTCGCGCTCCTGAACCCAAACATGAGCATGTACTGCCAGAGCCTGGAAAGCTTCAATTTGAGGTACAGAAGGTAGACAAACCTGCAGAGGCAACAACCAAAGAAGTGGTGAAACTGAAAAGGGCTGAAAGAATCACCCATGAGAAGCTTTCAGAGGAATCTGAAGAGCTGCGTAGTAAATTCAAACGCAGGACAGAAGAGGGTTATTATGAAGCCATCACTGCTGTGGAACTGAAGTCTCGCAAAAAAGATGAATCATATGAAGAAATGTTAAAAAAGACAAAAGAAGAACTTCTTCACTGGACCAAAGAGATTCCAGAGGAAGAGAAGAAAGCACTTCCTCCCGAAGGCAAAATCACCATTCCAACATTCAAACCAGAGAAGGTTGAGCTTAGTCCAAGCATGGAGGCTCCCAAGATATTTGAACGAATTCAAAGCCAGACTGTAGCCCAGGGGACAGACGCACACTTCCGTGTGAGAGTGGTGGGAAAACCAGACCCTGAGTGCCAGTGGTTCAAAAACGGTGTGCAGATTGAAAGGACCGATCGTGTGTATTGGTATTGGCCCGAAGATAATGTTTGCGAGTTAGTCATCAGAGACGTGACGTCTGATGATTCTGCCAGCATCATGGTGAAAGCAGTGAACATAGCTGGTGAAACTTCTAGCCATGCTTTCCTCTTAGTACAAGGTAATTTGAATTGTCCCACTTTTATCCTGCTGCTCATAACAGTGTATTAAGTCTATATGGCCTGTGCATTGTTGATTCATTGCGTATTGTTTTGCAGCCAAGCAGTTAATCAGCTTCACCCAGAAGCTACAAGATATTGTTGCTAAAGAGAGAGACTCCATGGCAACGTTTGAATGTGAGACATCAGAACCTTTTGTCAAAGTGAAATGGTTTAAGAATGGAATTGAGATTCATTCTGGAGACAAATACAGGATGCACTCAGACAGAAAGGCTCATTTTCTTTCTGTACTGGCAATTGAAATGTCTGATTCTGATGACTACAGCTGCGCACTGGCAGAAGATGAATCCGTAAGAACTACTGCAAAGCTTACCGTTGAAGGTAAGAAGCACACAGCTCAGCACCAGGCAATGCTGTTAAAGTGAAATCAACTTTTGGAAGAAATAAAACAGTTTAATCTGAAATCTAACGCACTAAGAGATGTTCAACCTGATTTTATATTCTCAGACACCGATACGAAAGTTTGGAGATATAGCTACGTAAAATGTATTAATTTCCTTAGGCTCATTTAATAAGAAAGGTTTTCATCAAGGGTATCTAATGAAGATTATTTAGGAACGTAATTATTTTTACCTGTAGGTGCTGTGGTTGAGTTTCTTAAAGAACTCGAGGATGTTGAAGTACCAGAATCCTTCTCAGGTGAACTTGAATGTGAGGTTTCCCCAGAAGACGTGGAGGGGAAATGGTATCATGGTGATGTTGAACTCGCTTCTAATCACAAATATGTGATTACATCCCGCCGCGGTCGCCAAATTCTCACTATTAAGGATGTTAATAAAGATGATCAAGGAGAGTATAGCTTTGTTGTTGATGGAAAAAGGACTCGCTGCAAACTGAAGATGAAGCGTAAGCATCTTTAATAACTATATTGTCTCTATACTATAGATTTTCTGTATTATAGTTATATCACTATAGAGCCATATCGTCTTATTATTCAATATGCTGCTTATCTCCTATGAGGATTAATGAACTTAATTTCATTCTACAGCTCGTCCCATGGCTATTCTTCAAGGACTTACTGATCAAAAAGTCTGTGAGGGAGATATCGTACAACTTGAAGTTAAAGTCTCCCTAGAAGATGTGGAAGGTGTCTGGATGAAAGACGGTCATGAAATTCAATCAAGTGATCGTACTCACGTTGTTTTGGATAAACAGTCACACATGTTGCTAATAGAAGATGCAACAAAGGAAGACAGTGGAACTTACTCTTTCAGTGTTCCTGGGCTTGAACTGTCAACCACCGGACGCGTCACAGTGTACAGTAAGTATTGTTATGATTTTGAAGGTGTGTGTTTGATTAAGGATTACTTCTTAAAGGTATAGATTTTTTTCACAATGAACACTTTTGTGACTTGACAGGTGTGGAAATAGTGGTGCCTCTAAAAGACGTTCACGTAATTGAAGGAACAAAAGCTATCCTCGAGTGCAAAGTTTCAGCACCTGATGTGTCTTCCTCCAAATGGTACCTGAATGATCATCAGATAAAGCCTGATGAACGCGTGCAAGTTGTATGTAAAGGCACAAAACAGAGGCTAGTGCTTACCAGAACCCACGCCTCAGATGAAGGACGTTATAAGCTTATGGTTGGCAAAGTTGAAACTAGTTGCAATGTCACAGTTGAAAGTAAGTTTCTTTTGACATGCACAGTTCTTTGTGAAATTAGTTCTTTAAATACAAAACTGTGGAAACAACCAATATATTTTTAATGTATTCTTTTTATAGAAATTCAGATTATTAGAGGTCTTCGTGACATTACCTGCACTGAAACACAGAATGTACGCTTTGAAGTCGAGCTCTCCCATTCAGGGATTGATGTAATTTGGCATTTCAAGGGCCAAGAGATCAAAGCTGGTCCTAAATATAAAATTGAAGCACAGGGCAAAATATATAAATTGACAGTGGTGAAGATGATGAAAGATGATGAAGGAGAATATGTATTTTATGCTGGAGAGAAGAAAACATCTGGAAAGCTTACAGTAGCAGGTTAGTGAGGTTAAACTCCAAGATTTTTATTTCACTGTGTTATAAAAACAAGGGTCAATGTACTGTATTTTTTAATTGTAGCGGTTATGCTTTTTTTCTGTACTTTTTCCCTTTAATTTATGGGATTTTTCTATGTTCTTGGGTTTCCTCTTCTGTTTTGTCATTGCTATAATTTGAATTCAACAAAGCTTTTAAGTAAGTGCTTACATGTTTTGCTAAATCAAAAAAAAAGTATCCTTTTGTTGTAATGAATATAAAAAGAGGAGTTTAGTCTGAAATGTTTAGTATGCCTGTGCTGTTAATAAAAATAATAAAAGAGGATAATTAGGACAGAAGAGGCATCTTTTTGTGATATTCTTGATTTTTCACAGAATTAAGAATGTCTATGAGCACGCTGCAAATTGGGGCAAAGTATTCCAGCATCAAATTTTCACATGGTTGCACGGCGAAATGTTGAACAGCAACACAACAAAACCCTGTGCTTTTTCTGCCCAACAGGTGGTGCCATTTCAAAGCCTCTCACTGACCTGACTGTGGCTGAGTCTCAGACAGCTGTTTTTGAATGTGAAGTGGCAAATCCTGAATCGGATGGTCAGTGGCTAAAAAATGGTAGACCACTACCTATGACGGATCAGTATCGTACTGAGTCTGATGGTGTAAAGAGAAGGCTCAACATCCCTGCCACAAAACTGGATGATATGGGTGAATACAGTTATGAAATAGCAAGCTCAAAGACTTCTGCCAAACTGAAGGTCGAAGGTCAGTATTTTTTATAACCAATTGCCGACTTTAAGACTCATACCACCATTACTCCCTGTTTCCTGAATCGGGCCCTAAGATACAGCCATATTTTTCTTGATTGTTTTAAAAAATATTTTATTATTAGGATGAATTTACTTTGTTTTGGAGCCTCTATATTTAAATTTAGCTTGGTATTTTAATAAAAACACAGGTTTTTTCGAGGTAGTGGCTAGCAGGTAGAAATTCAGTCTTTGCTTGTTGCATAGTATCAAACAAAACCCTGTTTCTCATGGATGCTACAAGTAAATATTCCATTTTGCCTTCAGGCACACCAGTGGAAACTCTATAAATCAATACATATAAAATCTATTTTAAAATGAAGCACCAGAGTTCAGTTTTATTAAGATCATGATGTCTACTATAATTTTCAATTTTGGTCTGTTTTGTCAAGTTTCTTTTTCTCTTTTTTTTCCCCTAGCTGTTAAGATAAAGAAGACACTAAAGAACTTAACTGTGACAGAAACACAGGAGGCAGTTTTCAGTGTAGAACTGACGCACCCTGATGTGAAAGGAGCTCTGTGGATTAAAAATGGTGTTGAACTTGTATCAAGTGACAAATACGAAATATCAGTGAAAGGAACAGTTCACACATTGAAAATCAAAAACTGTGCTGTCACTGATGAATCCGTTTATAGCTTTAAGCTTGGAAAGATAGGAGCAAATGCCAGACTTCATGTGGAAAGTAAGCTGATCTGTTTGGAATATTTGTCGAAATGTGTGGTTTGTAATTCAAATCGAGCACACTGCTGACTCTTGCTAATTTTTCTCCTCAAGCTGTCAAGATCATCAAAAAACCAAAGGATGTGACTGCTTTGGAAAATGCTGTTGTCTCCTTTGAACTGAGTGTATCTCATGATACTGTACCGGTCCGATGGTTCCACAAAAATGTTGAGCTCAAGCCAAGTGATAAATATAAGATGATTTCTCAAAGGAAAGTTCACAAGCTTATGCTGCATAACATATCTCCTGCTGATGCTGGGGAATACACAGCTCTTGTCGGGCAAATCGAGTGTAAAGCAAAACTGTTTGTGGAAAGTAAGTATTGTAAGTTTGAAAGTAATTATATGAATTGCTACACCAACTCATTTTGAACGCCTTGACCTGATAATGCATATCATTTTACCCTTGTTTTCTTTGCAGTCTTCCACACATAATGACTTCTAAAAATTCCTTAATTTTCTTTTGTCCTTTCCCCCCCTCTCTTTTAGCCATACAAATCACAAAGACCATGAAAAACATTGAGGTCCCTGAGACCAAAACTGCCTCTTTTCAGTGTGAAGTTTCTCATTTCAATGTGCCTGCTGTCTGGTTGAAAAATGGTGTGGAGATTGAAATGAGTGAAAAGTTCAAAATAGTGGTCCAGGGGAAACTGCATCAGCTCAATATCATGAACACAAGCAGCGAAGACTCTGCAGAATACACATTTGTCTGTGGAAATGACAGAGTCAGCGCAACTCTGACCGTAAAACGTATGTAAAAAATGATATTAACCAGTTTATTTTTATATTTTACAGTTACCAATAATAGATTTTGTGTTAGTACATGCACTTGCTGCAATTCAGTCAAAACCAGAACTGTTGCTCTTTAGGTTTACTTGAAAATATCCACCTCAATTAGGTATTTAAAAGAAATCTAGAAGCTGTGAACTTGAAAGTCAGATCCTGGATTCTTCTGTCTAGGCCAATATGCCTGAAAGTCAAGGCACCGTAGCAGACAGATTTTGGATTTCTATGTCACTTAGAAATTTGGGGAAATGTAATTGTAGTATTGATTCTGGACACAGAACCTTCCTTCAATAGTGCCAAAAATCAGAATCCATCTTAATGAATTTTAAATATCTCTGATCCTGTTAACGTGTGTTTAAAATAAAGCAAAACAGAACAAAACCCCTCAAACTATGTCAATTTCCTTTCTTTTAGCCATCCTAATTACCTCCATGCTAAAAGACATCAATGCCGAAGAGAAAGATACGATAACATTTGAAGTTACTGTTAACTACGAAGGTATCTCATACAAATGGCTGAAGAATGGGGTAGAAATAAAATCAACCGATAAATGCCAGATACGAACAAAGAAGCTCACACACTCCCTCTCGATAAGGAATGTGCATTTTGGTGATGCTGCAGAATACACTTTTGTTGCTGGAAAAGCAGCTTCATCAGCCACTTTATACGTGGAAGGTATTTGCCCTCTTGATTTGTTTATTTAGTGACTTCTAGTGGTTTAAATAACATCAAGGCACTCACTTTACCTTTTTTCTGCCCTAGCTCGACACATTGAATTTAGGAAGCATATTAAAGACATCAAGGTTGTGGAGAAGAAGAGGGCTATTTTTGAATGTGAGATTTCAGAACCTGACATTCAGGTCCAGTGGATGAAGGATGGACAAGAACTTCAAATTGGTGACAGGTAAATGCTTATTCCTACATCGTATTGTCTTTCATTATGTTCTTTCCCCCAGGAAATAACTCATTTTCTTTTCATATGTCTTTAGGATAAAAATTCAGAGAGAGAAATACGTCCATCGACTCATCATTCCTTCCACAAGAATGTCTGATGCTGGCCAATACACTGTAGTAGCAGGTGGAAACACATCAAGTGCCAATTTGATAGTGGAAGGTCGTGACATTCGTATCAGAAGCGTCCGTAAAGACATTCAGGTATGGCCTAGACAGAAGAGTAAATATTTCATAACTTTGTTATTCAAAGACTAATTTAAAGGAAGAGAAACGATATCTAACCAGCAAGAGTCTCAACACAAAAATTCATAGTCCTAAAGTCAGGGCTTTCTTCTAGGAAACTGGAATGTGGGATCATCTGTAAAAATAAACACTGTTTCTTATATTTATTCTTCTTGATCAAAGGTCATTGAGAGACAAAGAGCTGAAATTGAATTTGAAGTCAATGAAGATGACATTGAACCACAGTGGTACAAGGATGGTATTGAGATCAACTTCCAATATGAGGAACGATACAGTTATGTGGTGGAAAGGAGAGTTCATCGAATGACCATCTTGGAAACCACTTACTCTGATGCTGGACAATATACTTTTGTTGCAGGACGGAATAGGAGTTCTGTTGTTCTCTATGTGAATGGTATGTGACACCACAAACTATGCTTTGGCTGTAGGTATTACCCTATGTTCTTCTGATTTCTACATAGCTTTTCTGTAATTCCAACTCTGCAAATAAAAGCAAAAAATCCGAAGAGAATCTTATGTGTGGAACACTACTGAAATCCTCGGGTACACGGACATTTCTTACTCTATTGAAATAGCTGACTAACTGATAAAAATGCTTCTTCCCCAGTTCTCTTCCCCACTGGATTTATTTAGACCAGGAAATTCTCAAGTTGAAATACAACTTATTTGTTCATATGGACAAATATGCCTTGTCAGAGGGATTGACTTAACAGGTTTTGGGCACATTGCCAGAAAAAGCTTACACCATCACAGTTAACTACATTAAGGCACTTCTGGCTAGATCATTGCTCCTGTGTCAAGGAAAACGGTAGATTTTCATAGGCACCCAAGACTGGGAATAAGATGATTAGAAAAAAAAATCCTTGCTAATATTTTTGAAGCTTTGATAAATACCGATAAAGAGATTAATCTCTCTCCTTCTTTCTCCTCTTCCTTTTTCCCCTTACAAATTGTAGCTCCAGAGCCACCCCAGATTATTCAGGAGCTAAAGCCAACCACTGTGGAGTCCGGGAAACCTGCTCGCTTCTGTGCTATGATATCAGGCAAACCGCAGCCCAAAATTTCCTGGTACAAAGATGATCAACAGCTTTCTCCAGGTTTCAAGTGCAAATTTCTTCATGACGCACAAGAGTATACTCTATTGCTGATTGAAACTTTCCCTGAAGATGCAGCAGTATACACCTGTGAGGCAAAAAATGACTATGGAGTTGCTACAACTTCAGCTTCACTTTCAGTGGAAAGTGAGTTTGCTTTGCTTGTAACAACGTCTGTGAAATGAGATTGTCAATGTATGTGTGATCTTCACCTTTTTGTTGTCCTTCAGTTCCAGAAGTTGTTTCTCCTGAGCTAGAAGTGCCAGTGTATCCGCCTGCCGTCATAATACCGTTACGTGATGCTGTTACGTCTGAGGGACAGTCTGCTCGTTTTCAGTGCAGAGTTACAGGGTCAGGTGAGTCCAATGAAATCCTGTACACCTCATCTCTCAGAGTTTTTCACCTCGAACTCAGAAAAGATGCAACCATATGTGTGTCGGGATCCATCTTTCCCTAGAAGTACAGTTATTTGATACATGCACAGAGCGAAGTGTTACTCAGTGACAACTGTGAGTTGAGCAAGCTATATGTCAAAGATGACATCGACTGTAAGAGTTATAAGCTGTGGTAAATGTTAAACATTTCCAAAATGAAGGTCTGTTTCAAAAAATTTGTCTTTGGAAACCTTTCAGAGTTTTAAGCGCTAACTGAAGTTGGCAAACAGTGGCGGTGACTAAAACGTAGTTTCAAAACACCAAGAACCACAGTGGAAAGCATTATCATAGAATCATAGAACGGTTTGGGTCAGAAGAGACTGTAACAATCATCTAGTTCCACCCTCCCCTGCCCTGGGCAGGGACACCTCCCTCCAACCCAGGCTGCTCAAAGCCCCATCCAACCCGGCCTTGAGCACCTCCAGGGATGAGGCAGCCACAGCTTCCCTGGGTAACCCGTTCACCACCCTCATCATGAAGAATTTCTTCCTAATGTCTAATCTAAATCTTCCCCCTTACGATTTAAAGCTGTTCCTCCTCGTCCTGTCACTCCAGGCCCTTAAAACAGCCCCTCCCCAGCTTTCTTGGAGCCCCTTTCAGTACTGGGAGGCTGCTCTAAGGTCTCCCCAGAGCCTTCTCTTCTCCAGGCTGAACAAGCCCAAGTCTCTCAGCCTGTCCTCACAGCAGAGGTTCTTCAGCCCTTTGAGCATCTTCGTAGCCCTCCTCTGGACCAGTTCCAACAATTCCATATCCTTCTCGTGCTGGGGATGCCAGAACTGGACACAGCACTCCAGGTGGGGTCTCATGAGAGAGGAGCAGAAGAGGAGAATCCCTTCGCTCAACCTGCCAACCACACTTCTTTTGATGCAGCCCAGGACGTGGGCAGTCTTCTGGGCTGTGAGCACACATTGCTGGCTCACGTCGAGCTTCTCATCAATCAACACCCCCAAGTCCTTCTCTGCAGGGCTGCTCTCAATCACATCATCCCTCATCCTGTATTGAAACCATGGATTGCCCCTACACAGGTGTAGGACCTTGCACTTGGCCTCATTGAACCTCATGACGTTCACACAGCCCCACTTCTCCAGCTTGCCCAGGTCCCTCTAGATGACATTCCATCCTTCTGGTGAGACCACTGCCCCACTCGGCTTGGTGTCATCTGCAAATGTGCTGAGGGTGCACTCGATCCCACTGTCTATACCATCAATGAAAATATTAAACAGCACTGGTCCCAGCACGGACCCCTGAGGGACACCACTTGTCATGAATCTCCATCTGAATATCGAGCCATTGACTACGACTCTTTGAATGCAAACATTCAACCAATTCCTTATCCACTGGACAGTCTACCCATCAAATCCACATCTCTCCAATTTAGAGTGAAGGATGTTATGGAGGACTGTGTCAAAGGCTTTACAGAAGTCCAGATAGAGGACATCCTTTGCCATGTCCACTGATGTGGTCACCCCATCATAAAAAGCCACTAGGTTGGTCAGGCAGGCCTTGCCCTTGGTGAAGCCAATGCTGGCTGTCTTGAATCACCTCCCTGTCCTCCTTGTGCTTTAGCATAGCTGCTAGGAGGATCTGTTCCACAATCTTCCCAGGCACAGAGATGAGGCTGACAGGTCAGTAGTTCCCAGTGTCCTCTTTCGTACCCTTTTTAAAAGTGGGCACAATGTCGCCCTTCTTCCAGTGACCAGGGACTTCCCCTGACTGCCATGACTTTTCAGATACTATGGAGAGTGGCTTGGCAACCACATCAGCCGATTCCCTCAGGACCCTGGGATGCATCTCATCAGGTCCTGTAGACTTATATATGTTCAGGTTCTTCAGGTGGTCACCAACCTGATCTTCCCCTACAGTGGGAGGGGCTATAACACCATGGTCCCCACTTCGTTGTTCATTGACCCTGGAGGGGTGAGGAGAGTGGTTGCCAGTGAAGACCGAGGCAAAATTATTGTTGAGGACCTCAGCCTTTTCCTCATCTGTTGATACGAGGTCACCGTTTTCATTGACCATTGAGGGTACGCTTTCGTTAACCTTCCTTTTCTGGTTGATGTACCTGTAGAGGCCCTTGTTATTCTTTGCTTCTCTTGCCAAGTTCAACTCCAGCTGTGCTTGGCACTTCCTGACCCCATCCCTACTCAGCTGGGCAGCCTCCCTACACTCTTCCCAGGTTCCCTGTCCCTACTTGCACTACCTGTGCAGTTCCCTTTCGCTCTTCAGTTTGACCAGCAGGTGTCGACCTGGCCACGCTGGTCTTTTTGTTTCCCTGCCTGATTTCCTACACCTGAGGGCTGAGTGCTCTTGCGCTCCATGGAAAGCAATCTTAAATATTTGCCAATTCCATTCTGCTCCCTTGTCCCTGAGGACAATTTCCCAGGGGGTCCTACTGACTAATTCCTTGAAGAGCTGGAATTTTGCTTTCCTAAAATTTAGGATTCTTACTACACTCCTCAGGTCCTCAGGACCTTGAGCTCCACCAATGCGTGATCATTGCAGCCCAGGCTGCCTCTGATCTTGACATCATCAATGAGCTCACTTGCATTGGTGACCATCAGGTCCAGTACTGCGTCCCCTCGGGTAGGGATGTCTATTATCTGGGTTAAGAAGTTAACTTCCGTGCACTGAAGTTGTCTTCAGTGGATTCGAGGAGGCTCCTGGATTGCCTACAGCTTGCCGTGCTAATTTTCCAGCAGATGTCAGGGTGGTTGAAGTGCCCCGGTAGGACAAGAGCACAAGCGCATAAAGCCTCCTGTAGCTGGAGGAAGAAGGCTTTATCAGTAGGGTCCCCTTGATCAGATGTTTAATCGGGCAAATGTAGCAAAATCCCTTTTTACAAATGAGTCTTTCTCTGATTTTAGTAGTAGTAAAATATTTTTAAATTTATACATTGAGGGGGGACAAGAAAAATTATTTGTACTCAGAAATATAACAGCATCAGAATCAGTTTTCCCATACAAATATTTCCAATGCAGAAATCAAAACTGAAAATAACAGGTAGGCCACTTTCCACTGATCACACATAACCAGAGTAACAGAAGGTGAATTTAAACTTTAAGAAGATACTGAGATTAGATTTCTGACATATATAAATATAAAAATAGTGTAGTAGTCTGCTATCGTAACTTACCCATTTTTTCTTCTTTCTGTTGCTTAAGCAGACCTGAAGGTCTCTTGGTACAGCAAAGAGAGAGAGATCAAGCCATCGCGGTTTTTTAGAATGACTCAGTTTGAAGACACTTACCAGCTGGAGATTGCTGAAGCTTATCCAGAGGATGAAGGAACCTATACCTTTGTGGCTAGTAATTCTGTGGGCCAAGTGACGAGCACGGCTACCTTGAAGTTAGAAGGTACAATGTGCAAATAAAAGATGATGTCTTGTTTAGGTCATGTTCCAATACTAATCCTAATATATACTGATGATGATACGTGAGTCGTTGCCTGTCGTATTGTCTTTTAACTCAATTAATTGCTACAATTTACAATGCTCACAGCATACATTTATGTCTCCAAAAAATAGGCCACGCAGAGGAAAACTTATTTCACATTTATTCAGCATTCCATGCTCTTCACCTTCTCATTTTCTCCATTATTAGAATCTGTCATGCACCAACCATGGTAGAAACCTTCTTTCTAATGGAA
Source organism: Neomorphus geoffroyi (assembly GCA_033558235.1). Classification (NCBI taxonomy): domain Eukaryota; kingdom Metazoa; phylum Chordata; class Aves; order Cuculiformes; family Neomorphidae; genus Neomorphus; species Neomorphus geoffroyi. The sequence continues at coordinate 39,094,614 of JAUMJM010000027.1, forward strand.
GTGCTTTGCTCACACATTCTTTGATTTGACCGTGAGGAGAATTTAACATGAGGTTTTGTACAAAATAAATTAAGTTTTTTATTATGTGTTCAAAAACGTGTTAAATAGATGAGTGTGCCAGGTACTTGGATAGCTGAAAAGAAATAGTTTGCATTCATATGAGTTGATGAAACATTGACTGAAGTTCTACAACAGAAGTATTGTCTGGAGAATTTGTACTGACCTTGATATTATTTAACCAAAAATATTTTATTTTGGTTTTGCAACAGATTTTATTAATGGTGATGATGAATTAGAATAATTCATGCTGTTAAGTTGCAAGTTAGAAAAAAAATCTTGAATGAGAGAAAATTTGTTGTAGTGTAGGGTGAGAAATTAAAAGTTGGCGTGCTCCTTTTAAGGATTTAAAAAGGTTGAAGAAGTTACAGCAGAGTCCCATGGGCATGTTTCTTCATCTGTGTCACTTGAGGAGTCTATTGGCCAAAGGCCCACCTTTATCCAGCCTATTTCAAGCTGCAGGGTACGCAGCGGGGAATCAGTCAGATTTCAAGCTAGAGTCTCTGGCATGCCCAAACCAAAAATCCAGTGGTTTCATAATCAGCATCTCATGTTGCCAACAAAAGACTTAGTTTTCCATTTTGATGAGTCTACAGGCATAGCTATGCTGATAATTGTAGATGCTTTCTTAGAGCATGCTGGCCAATACTCTTGCAAGGCAAGAAATAGTGCTGGAGAAACAACTTGTACAGCTACACTTACAGTGACTGCAGAAGGTAAAGCCCCATTTTTACTTCAAAGGGATTCAGTTTGTTGTATACTACACTTTTATGCCATTACTAATGTTGTTCTTCCCTTGTTTCACATCTTCACTTTACCGCCTGTAGCACCTACCCTCCGTAACCCAGCCACTCTGGTTTATTCTGTTTAAGGTTTAACGTTTGGAAATTTGCAAATTTGTGTCTTGGTATACGTCAAAGAATAGAATTATTTTACTGGAGGTATTAGTATTTTTAAAACAAGTAATTAAGCGATCATTATAGCATTGTCCGAGGTATTTTGCGGTATCCTTTAAGAAAGAAAGAAGTATCTCCTTCAAAAAGTTCCATAGTAAGTTTCCAATACTAAAACGGACAACTTCAGAGACAAGCAGCACCTGTGTATCAACTGCATGACTATCTTAGCCATCACTTCTCATTCATGTACGTGAATGGATAACCTTTGTGTCAAGGCCATAGTGCATCTGGCATGCTGAGTTTGCAAATGAAGATCATCCATTTTCATCCTCCATGCTGTTTCATTTTGTTCAGAGCGTGGCCCAGTAAAGTTCTCTAGATACTAATATTGTTATTTTTGTTACTTGATCACACAGTGCAAGCCTTAGATAGGCAAAGTGCTGGGAGAGATGTAAAAGAGTCTATCCGGTCACAGGCCGTATCAGAACTTCATGTTGCTTCTCCCACAAAGAAGAATACTAAAGCTTATCAAAAAGAATTAAAATCACTGCAACAACCATCACAGGAATTGGGTGTACAGGTTATTGAAAGCATATCAGAAAGCGTGACCATGAAAACTACTTCAGTTGAAGAAGTGAAAGCCATGCACACAACAATCCTTTCCCAAACATCTCAGAGCACCAGGATCTCTATGGCTACTGCTCAGGGAATGAAAGATGTCCCTCCAAAGATTCGGTTACAGCTCAGAGACCTAACTGTGGAACGTGGTGACACAGCTCAGTTCGTGTGTGCCTTAGAAAATGAATTCTTCTCTGAGTTTCTTTGGGCACGTGAAGGTGAAAGGATAGAAGTGTCTGAAAAACTGAAGATATCACAAATTGGAAGTGTCCTACTGCTCACAATCCTAAATGTCCAGCTGACAGATCAAGGACTGTACAGTTGTACCGTGTATAATGATTACGGAGAGACAACAACTGCTGCAATACTAACAGTCAAAGGTGGTTATCTGACTTTTAACTTTATGACTTGCCTTTTGCAACTTCATTACCACTGCCTACAGCTCACTCACAAGTGAGAAAGCTCTACTAATAACTCTTTGGGGTTTTTCCTCCACATTTACAACTCTGTTCCTAAGTGACGTGCAGTACCGGGAAGTTTGTATTGTAAGTCCACACCTCTTCCCAGCGAGTCACGGACGTCTTTTTTTATTCCTCACATCCTTCATGATGTGCAGAGAGATATAAAGCAAAACAGGCTGCTAGGAATTTTTGTATTTTGAGAATTCCTTAAAATGGAGTTTGAGGAAGATAAGAATGTCAGATAAGCAATGTGGAACTAGATACTCAGTCATTTGAAACTCTAAAGGTCCAACTTGTTTCTAGTAAACCCAAGGTTCAAATTCCAATGTTGACAATATAGGTCAATGTACATGAAAGGATTAATGGGTGTGAGTATTGTAATACTGCACTAATGAATTGTCACTGTACCAGTGAATTGTCTTCTACCCTTCGCTCTCTCCTTCCACTTCTCTCTAGCATCAGCATTTTAAAATATTAGCAGTGTTACCACTACTGACGGTACAGTAGTGTACTGATGGTACAATGGTATTATCACTACACTGGACAGGTGATGGTATTTCTGCTGAGCTTAAAGGAATCAAGAGCAGAAAAATAAGATGAATAATGAAGAAGGCAATGATCCTGTTGATTTGGCTCTTACATATTTAAGTTTCTTTCTTCACTACAAAGCATTTTATATAATCTTCTGCAGCTACTTTCTAAATTGAGGCTCTAAATTAAAAGCAAAGATATACTTGTATTAGGCATTACAGACCAAATCTTGGTCTCATGGAAGCCCCATAGGCTTAACTGGTACCTAGAATTAGCCCAACAGGAATAGAGGTCTGAAATGGATAATTACTCACGTTTAGTAGCATTGTTGTAGCACTAATACGTTGGACATCCTTTCAATACTAATTATTGGGGTTTTCCTCCTAAGTATAAGGATATTTTGTGTTCCTGTAAAACATCTGACTTAATCCTTATCCTAACTTTATTCTTACCCAGCAAAAGAAGCACAAGCCAAAGCTGTAACAAAAATAACCCTTGAATCAGATACTAAAAGCTTTAAAGCAGCCAAAGATTGTCAGTTTAAAGCATCTGAAGTTAAGCAAGAATCTTCCAAGAAAACCTCAAGCTTGTTTATACCCACATCCCGAAGACCGTATGAAACTGAGAAGCAAAGAAACAGAGTCTACTATCCTGATGCTGTGCCGTGTGAAACCATGACAGAAAACGATGCCGAAGCACCAGGGTTTCTCAAAACTCTGCCTTCAGAAACCACTGTAAAAGCAGGAGATGATGTGTTACTCTTTTGTATAATGAAGGGTGTGCCTACACCTTGCGTGGTCTGGCTGTACAATCAGCTAATAGTTGAGGAGTCCGCATTGTGTTCCTTAAAACGTGATGGGCCGCTGTGCAGTTTAAGATTGTTGAAGGTTTGTCAGAACCACAAGGGTATATACAAGTGCAGAATAGTTAATCCTGCAGGACAAGCCGAGTGCAGCACCCATCTGACAGTGACAGGTTGGCAACTGCATGTTCCTTCCAAGTATCAATTCCTTGTGCGTAGCGTCGTTGCATCCCGGTATATTCATTCCGTGGGCGATGATAAAGAACAAGAAGCATCCCATTAGTCTGTGGGTTGTTGAATGTTTTCTTCAGGAATTTAAGGCATGATAAAGGCATGTTACATGAAAAACTTTCCCCCACTCTGCAAAAAGAAAGAAAATCTTATAGAAAATGTACATTGCAAACAAGTTTGACAGCATTTGATTACTACGCTCTCCACATTTATCAGGTGTTTGAATTGTTTGGCATGCATTTATGTGTATGTACCTGTGAATTTCTGTATTCCTGCAAGAGAGATTGGATGTTTTTATTACATAAAGTGTTGATGGGCATATTTTTAACATGTATAGCTCAAAAATCTTTGTCTTTTTCTTCTAGCTCCTGAAAAAATTATTCATGAGAAGCTAGAGGAAGAGATGGAAACAGAAGTGAAAGGTACAGTCACCAATGATGTTACACTGAATAATTGGTACCAGTAATTAGTAACATTATGGAAAGCTTTTATCTGCTTACATGTAGTGTCTGATGGTGAGAAAAAGACACACTTTAAAGCATATTGGAACACGTTGCATGTTTGTTTTGATATGCAAAGGGTTACCTGCATTATAAAGTTATTTAAGTTTTAAAATATGTTTAAAACTTCAAATTTATAATTTTGCAGCCATATTCTTAACTTTTACTTCATGCTTTGCAGCTGTTCACAGAGCTTTTATCTGTTCAGTTTCCTTTTGAATGCATGGAGTAGTTCACTTCAGAAGGAAGTTATACAAATTTTAATCACATTATTTTAAAAGAAGATAGCAATCTAACATGGGTCATTTCAAAGGACACTTTTGGATGGATGAAGTATACTAGAAAGCATTTGTTGTTTAGGATATGTGAAAGATACACATTCCCATTGATTCCTTGCACTTTTTATACATACATTAATTCATCATTATACATCTCTTACCCTGGCTTGCAGATAGCATATGTGGTTCATGTTGCTTGCTCTTTTTTCCCTGTGCGTAACATTGTGAAGTTAGTGGCTGTATTAGTTCGAATAAACGCCTTCTCATTTCATGTTAGCTAATTACTGACTTTTTTTTTAATATCTTTCAAAATATTTTTTCTCAATTGTTTGAGCATTTAATCTACAAACAGAGGGGTCAGAAAGGGCGTTTATTCTACTGTCTGCAAGTCAGGTAAGATTTTCTTCTTTGCCACCCAAAGACACGCAGCTTTTCCAGGCAGCAAAAACACACACGCAGAAGAATGTGTTATTTTGAAATTCATTTTTGCTTGTTCAAGAAGAAATTTCCACAGTCTGAAGAAAGAACAGACAACGAACGATTTTCGTGTCAATCTTTAAAACAGAGCAAGGCGTTGCGTTTATTCGAACAAATATGGTGAGTGAATTACTTTTTTTTCCTGGGTGTGTGATGAAATCTGTTGCATGCCCATTTTTTTCTTTCAATCTATTGCTATTTCATTTTTTTCAGTCAGAGGGCAGCCCAAGTGTGGTGTGTTGTAACCTAGTCTCCTTCTCTTGCAGAGCAGCACAGCAAGATGAACCTCGAGGGATCCGGGACAGCGGCGCTGTTGATTTGCCCCCAGAACCGTAAACCTACCTTCATGCAGGGTCTCAAGTGTAGGTCTGTCTTGGAGGGGGACCCTGCGCTCTTCCAGTGCAAGCTGGTGGCTTGCCCGGCGCCCCACATGTCCTGGTTTCACAACAACCGGCCAGTCCGCCAGGACTGCCGCAAGGTGATCCGCACTGAGAGTGAGGAGCACATCCACCACACCAGCCTGGAGGTGCGAAATGTGCGGGAGCACGATGCTGGCAGCTACAGGGTGTTTGCCATTAACAGCGAGGGCTCAGCAGAGTCCACTGCCTCGCTGCTGGTGGCCCACAGTAGGCAGCAGCAGGGCTTGGGTTTCGCAGGGAAAGAAGAGTGGATGCGGGAGAGCTGGGAGTGCCTGCTGCAGCAGAGGCGGGAGGACCGTCTTCGGGTGGTGCTCCGCTGCACCGGTTCGCCCTTCGACAAGGGGCAGGAGGCCGAGCAGTTGCTTGGGGACCTCTCCCCAGCCCGAGGCAGGGTACGAACCATCCGTTTCCAGAGGCGGCCACTGGTGGGGTCCCACCGTCCAGGGCTGGCCCACGGTAGGGAGCACAGTGCCACGGTGGGAGATGGTGAGGAGCTGTTGGATGAAGAGATCCGTTGGAAGCTGCAGAGGCTCAGGGAGGCAAAGAAGGCAGCACTAAAAAAGAAGCAGAAATCTCTTGTGTCCACTCCCCAGTGGGGTCCTCCCGGGAAGCCCAGCCCACCTGAGACAGCAGTCAAAATGGATAGAACAGAGCTTCTTGCAGTGCGGGTAGCAAAGGAGTACTGCAGGCCTAGGACCACAGGGGAGAGAAGGCAGATGCCAGGTGGGCTCCTGGACCCCTGCCCACCCCTCTTTGTTCAGGAGGTCAAGCCACAGGAGGCTGTTGAGGGCCACAGATGCACCTTCTCTTGCCTCTTCCATGGCCACCCACAACCCACAGTCACTTGGTACAACAACACCAAGCCCGTAGGGCGCATCCGAGGCACCTCTGTTCACACCACAGGGTGCTGCTCTACGCTGACCTTCTCATCCCTGCTCCCAGAGCATAGTGGCACTGTCACCTGTGTGATCTTCAACCCTCTGGGCACAGTCAGCACTTCAGCTGCACTCTGCGTGAGGCGGCACATGCCACCTTATGAGGACATGAAGGAGGTGGAGGAAGAGCAGGGGAAGAAAGAGAAGGAAGAAGAAGAGAAGGTGATGGAGAAAGAAGAAGGAGAGAAAGAGAAGAATGAGGAGGAGGAGGAAGAGAAGGTGATGGAGAAAGAAGAAGGTGAGAAAGAGAAGAATGAGGAGGAGGAGGAAGAGAAGGTGATGGAGAAAGAAGAAGGTGAGAAAGAGAAGAATGAGGAGGAGGAGAAGGTGGAGGAGGAAGAAGAAGTCGGCCTGGCCTTTGCAGCAGAGCAGGGACTGCCAAGTGCAGTTCCAGACTCAGACCTGCTGGCACTACCAGTGGAAATCAAAATCACTGCTCCCACTCCAACTCCAGAGCAAGACATAGAGATGAGGGAAACAATAAGACCTTCTCCAGACCAGGCTGCTCCTACCATAAAGCACAAGTTCAAGTTTTCATTTGATGTGGGAAATGAGCCACCCCAAATTGTGACAGAAGCCCCCCCCCACATTCATTGCCGTGAAGGGGAGGCGGTGGTGTTGGAGTGTGCTGTGTCTGGGCAGCCCCAACCAGCCGTGACCTGGTCCCTGGATGGCCAGACCCTCTCTGCCAGCGAGAGGCTGAGGTTTGAGGAAGACAAGAATGGCGTGTACCGCTTACACATCCAAGGGGTCTCTGCCATGGATGCTGGGCTGTATTGTTGTATGGCCAAAAACGTGGCTGGAACAGCACAGACTGCCTCTGAGCTGACAGTGCAGCCCCGCGCACACGGGTTACATAGCAAGGATGGAGGCAGAGAGGAACTGCCGGCCGTGGACCGTGTTCTGCACCTCCAAGGCCTCAGCACACTAGAGAAAGATGTGGAGGAACAGATCACATGTTCCAAGGAGGAGGAAGCCCACCTACTCTGGTCCCTGAGGCCGTCTCCATCTCCTGATGAGCCGCTGGAAGAGGAATGTGAGAAAACTCCTCGCATCAGGGAAAGCGAGATGGAGGAAACAGTGGTGCTCGATAGCATGGAACATTACGCAAGGCAAGAAATGTGTTACACAGAGGAAAGGGTGAGGGATGCAGATAGCATTTCTGAGATGAGACAACACAGGGAAAAAGCTGTGTGTGAGGAACACAGCTTTGGAATTGATGCCGATGATCTGCACCCCAGCCTGTCCAGGGAAGAGCATGAGCTGGTGGCCAAGGATTCAGGTCACTTTTCAGAGGAGCTGGAGGCTGAAGGAGACAAGGTGGTACCACATACAGGTACTCTGTCCTGGGACATCATGAAGTCACCATTTATGGAAGTCAAAGAGCAAACACACAGCTCTGAGCAGTCTGCTCTGGCAAAGGAATGTGAAGATTCACAATTTTTCATTCCTACATCACCTGTGGTGCAAGAGGGTAGTGAGGTTTACATGGAGGAGAGCAATGCCACTGCCTGGGAGACAATGTCTCCTGATGTGCCTCTTGTAGAAGAGCCAAGCGTGCCCCACCTGCAAGACAACATTGCAAGCACACCCACAAAGGAGCAGCTTGGCTTTTGTGACCTTCATACAGAAGAGCAACAGGAGAAACAGCCCGAAGAGCAAGAGAGATCAGTTGATACTGAACAGGACATCGAGGCTGAGGATCACATTTGTGAAGAAGAAATGATTGATGCTGAGGATAACACATTCAATGATGGGCAAATGCTGCGAGAAATGGAGTCTGATGTAGGCAGCTTTTCTTTGGATCTAACTCCCTCTCCTCTTGGCACAGAAAACCTAGGTCAGGATTTTGCTGAGGAAGCTGAGGTTCACCTAGAAGAAATGCATTTTAAAGAGCAGCTGTTGCCCGCTGAGACTGATGAGATCAACATCACATTTGATCTGAAGAAGCTTGTGGAGCCTTTCCCAGCTTTGGACACAGACCAGGCACAAACTCCCACACCTCTGGAGAGTGTCGAAGTAGGAGTGACTGGGCTCATCTCCACCGAACACCAACATGATGTGGTTGTGGAAGAAATGTCTCTGAGCGAGGAGCTGCGTCAGAGCTACAGGATGCAGCAGGAGGCTGGTGACCAGGAAGAGGCACAGCCAAGTGAAACCAGAAGGGATGATTTGCAAATCCCTAATAGTGACCTTGGCAGCACCACAATATCTCCTGAAGAGGGACCTTCTGCTGAAGATATTAAGGAGTCAGAGGTGAAGGTCTGTGGGGAGGATTCATTTGAGGGAGAAATCCATAGTTTCCTGGTGGAGTCCACAACAGATTTCCAAAGAGGAGCGCAGGAACTTGTGTGGGAGAGTGGGGAACGGCTGGAGACCATAGACTCCCAGAGTGACAGCTTCATCATCGACTTGAAAAAAGCTGCACGTGGAAAGAAACCCCAGACTGGGCATCAGGTTGAGGATGAAAAAGGTTCTGGGATAGAAAATGTCTTTGAGACAGGAATAAGCAGCTCTGTCGGTGAGATAGAAAGCAAAGATTCCCCTGAGGAGATGAGCAGGGAAACACAGCAGGAAGCAAACACAACCAAGGGCTTCTCGTTTGGGCAACACTTACTTGATTTAATAAAGGATGATTCTGTGGCACAGGAGCAAAAGAAGGATTCTTGGAACAAGAAAAGGACTGACACTGAGGAAGCATCTGAGAATAGCCTGGATGGAGAAGAACTGTGGGAAGATGTTTCTGCAGGTCCAGAGCCCAGTGCTTTTCAAGGCTCAGAGTTGGAACCTGACTTGTCTTTGACCAAGTATTTGAGGTCAACTGGGATGCAGAAAACTCCAGATCTCAGAAGGACAGTTCGGAAGGAGCAGCAAGAGACCATCACTGTACTGGAAGTGGAGGAGGTTACCTTCAGTATGGTTTATGACTACTACAACAACCAGCAGGAACTCACACGGCCCTTCTCTCCTGAGTCAGAAATGTCTATAGAACTGGATAGCAGGAGCGGCGAGGAGTCACCTGATTCAGACCGCTTCTACACACCGCCTTCCTCAGTGGAGATATTTGAAACTGCTTCATCAGCATCCTACCACACACCTCTCAGCACACCCGAGCGCTACTCCACACCATCAGAGGGCTCAGAGTACAGCACACCACCGGAGTGCTACTCCACACCATCGGAGCGCTACTCCACACCATCGGAGGGCTCAGGGTACAGCACACCACCGGAGCGCTACCCCACACCATCGGAGCGCTACTCCACACCATCAGAGGGCTCAGGGTACAGTACACCACCGGAGCGCTACTCCACACCATCGGAGCGCTACTCCACACCATCAGAGGGCTCAGGGTTCAGCACACCACCGGAGCGCTACTCCACACCATCAGAGGGCTCAGGGTACAGCACGCCACCGGAGCACTACTCCACACCATCGGAGGGCTCAGGGTACAGCACGCCACCGGAGCGCTACTCCACACCCTCTGTGGATTCAAAATGCAACACACCCTCAGACCGCTACTTCACACCCTTCGAGGGACCCTGTTCCGCATCAGGGGACAGCACACCACCGGAGCGCTACCGGACACCCACTGGGGAGTATATGGATGCCCTGATGATGCTCCCCCTCTGTGAGAGTAGGCAGCAGTCTCAAGACCAGCCACAGGCTGAGGTGTTTAAGACCCCCTGTGAAGCCCTGGAGCCATCAGGCAGTGAGATGCCACCTGCGTTCCTCAAGGTGTTGAGCAGGAGGAGGCTGTATGAAGGCAGCACGCTGAGCTTTGTGGTTGAGGTGGTGGGTGTGCCCAAGCCGGAGGTGAAGTGGTATCATAATAAGTCTCTGTTGGAGCTGGATGAGAGAGTGCAGATAGAGAAGGATGGAGACAAGTGTGTGCTGGAGATCACTAACATCCAGAAAGCTGATGAAGGACAGTATCTGTGCCATGCGGTGAACATCGTCGGTGAAGCTAAAAGTATGGCACAGGTGGAAGTTTTGTCTGAAGATGGGCGGTCACTAGCACTACCACCCCCTGTCACCCACCAGCACGTTATACATTTTGACCTGGAGCAAAGCACATCTTCACGGTCACCTTCACCACAGGAAATCCTTCTGGAAGTGGAGCTGGATGAAAATGAGGTGAGGGAGTTTGAGAAGCAGGTCAAAATCATAACGAGTCCTGAGTTTAGCCCAGATAAGAAGAGCATGGTAGTTTCCCTGGATGTTTTGCCACTTGCCTTGTTGGAACAAGCCACGGGCTTCACCACAGAGGAGAATGAGGATGTAAAAATCGATTTCCAAATAACTGAAATGCCTCCCCGCTTTGCCGTGCCCTTTGCAGATGTTGAGGTGACAGAAGGCTTGGAGGCAGTGTTTGAGTGTGTGGTAACAGGTACTCCCGTTCCAGTAGTGCAGTGGTTCAGAGGTGAAACCTGTGTGACATCTGCCAAAGCAAAGTTTGTTGTGAGTCAGAAAGAGGGACTTCACAGTCTGAAGGTTCAAAATGTAGGTCCATCTGATGGTGGCTGGTATCACTGTCGGGCAACCAATAGGCTGGGAGAAGCAATGTGCAAAGGCTCTCTCGTAGTGGTGCCTCATCAGGGAGCAAGCGCTAAAGCGAGCGGTGAAACAGTCACAGGCACTGAACCACACAGGCCCCAGAAGTGTGACTTGCTTTGGAGTAAAACTGGTAGCCCAGGTGACCAGTCAGGAATAGAGATGGAGGGTGAGTCTGAGCCGCATATTGATGACTCGGAGAAAACCATCGGACAGCTTGCAGTGACTCAACAAGGGCAGGAAGCAGAAGGGGAGGAGGGTGACGATGTGAGTTTTGATGAGTTTGCAGAGCCAATCCAAGAGGAACGCGTTGAGTTTAGGGCAGAGGACTCGGAGAGCTCCAGCTTTGAGTTCCAGGTGACAGAAGCCCCTCCCAGATTTCTGAGGCTCATTTCTGATTACAGTACCTTTGTAGGTGCCTCAGCATGCTTCCAGTGTCTTGTGACTGGGTGCCCCCACCCAAGCGTCCACTGGTACAAGGACGGGTTGTTGTTGGAAGGGGACAGGTACAGTGTGCAGGAAGAGCAGGAGGGCTGTCACAGCCTTACTATTGTAAACTTGATGCAAAGTGACAGTGGGCAGTACAAATGTATAGCTACTAACAGGGCAGGAACTGCTGAGACTTGTGCTGTGTTGACATTATACTAAATTTCCATGATTTATTTCAGAGTGCTTTTTGAAACTCTGGATGTTTTTAAGCTGTTGTTCACTGCAGGTAAAAATGCAGCTCTCTTTTAGGGGCATTGTTTTTCATCTCTTTAGGGATGAAAACCATTCTATGTGGGCATATTTCTATCTCACTTAAACTCGCTCTAATTGGGGAACTGAAGTGAGATTTAATCTGTGCCTAAGTTTTGTGCACACTTTCTGCACCGAGGTATAATTCAGGCTCCTTCCCAGCTCCTTATTCTTCCTTGTAAAGATATTAATAGACATTTGTGTAGGACTATTTTTTTCATATACTGTGTATGTTACTGTGTGTCTGTGGCAGTGCAATCATTATTCATTTATGTAGGCTAGAAATCACCTGAAAATTTAGAATCCACTTCTTTCTTGCAACATAAAGGTATGGAATGCTAACTTAGGCTTGCTGTTTACTTTGGACACAGTTCTGTGAAAGAACTCCTTAAATTGCTATTCCCCCTTCTCACAATGTTGTGTCAGAACATGTGAGTCTCACTGATTTAAATCCTGTGTGTAGAGTTTCTATCACTGCAAAATTCTTATATCTGTGAGCCTCGTTCTACTGACTCATGGAATTAAATGACTTTTTCTTTAAGTCAATGGAATTATACTGTTGCAAAGAACAGCAACACAATGGGAATAAAATGAAAGTTTTGCATTAGTAGAGACTAGACAGGACTTTTTTCTCTATTACCAAGTAATAACCATGCAAACCTATTTTGTACTGTATCTTTGGAAGTTAACGGGAAAGGAGAGGGAGCATAACAAATCAATGATGTAACTATAAATTCATTAAAATAATGTCGATTGTCCCCGTATTCCCGTGTCATTCATTAAAAATACATAGTTGTAAAATAGTGGGAGATTTTTGTGCAGTATCCTTGTTTCGTGTTAGAACTAGATCTCTATGTATTCCTTTTTTTCTTTTTCTTTAAAAAAAACCAGTAACAGTTAAATATGCTGTGTGTCAAGATGACCAGAAATAAGTAAAGTACATTCAATTGTTATCTGTGTCGTTTTCTCAGCAGAAGATATTTTTATATTGATGCCCTCAATACGAGTATATAGTTTTTCAGGCACATTATTGCTAATATTTAAAAGGAGGAATCAGCAGTAGTTGACGTAATTAAATCAGAATTAAATCTATCTTACATAAACAATTATAAATTCATTAATAAACTGTTTAAAGTATGAAAGTTATGAATTAGCATTTAATAGAATTTAAATAACTCTCTCATACACGTGCCAGCTTTCCACTTAACTATGTGCCAAGGTGAAGCCCTGGGTTCAACAACCCCAAGAAAAAAAAATATTTTTACTCTGACTGCCTGTTCTTGAGGTTCTTCCAGTTATTTACAAATTGCCGCCAGTTGACTTGCAAACTGCTTTAAGGAGCACGGTGATTTTATGCATAAAATGACTATTCCTTTAGTACATTCAGTTAAGTTCATGTATCTTCTTATTTCTGAGTTTGATGTGTCCTCACCCTGAGGCCAACATGCCTCAAAAACTCAATTTTTTAGGACTATCCCATCCTTCACTTGGAGTAGTAATTTTTGATCAAAAGACTCACTTTGCCCGATTGTGTTGCCCAATATAAACTTAAAGTCTGGAATGGTACACTCTAATGACCCGTTATGTTGGGAAAATGACTGGAGTGGTTACGCTAGCACCGATGTGTCGCTTCTGTTTCTTCCCAGTCATGACCCCATGAGAAATATTTCAGATTTGTATGTTGTTAAGAGGCACAGATAAATGTAATATCTCGTAGGTAATAGCGGTAGGTAAGGGAAGCGTGTCTGACCCAACATTGTACTGGGAAAGAATATCTTCATGATGTGTCCTTAATCCATTCCTTGTGTAGAGGTGTAGCATTAACTGATTCATTGGACAGCCGAGGTCCCTACGGAAGTTGGCACGAATTGTCCGTTGTTGTATGTCAGCTGCCACATGAGGGGTCTTCTAGGTGCAAAACCAAAGAGGTCAGAGGCCCTTTGCTTAGATCCTAAGCAATTATGATGTGTGTTTAATTTGCATGTAAATTAACTGAAATTTTTAGTAGAAATAGGCTCATAACTTGGTTTTGGAGCCACAAGCCAAGCAGGTCCAAGTTCATGTTCACATCTGAAATACATGGCCAATCATCTTTATCTCTACCTGTGTAGTTGTGTTCGTGGTTTATGTGAGTTTAAAAGTCTTCAAGTTTCATACATTAGACAGGAGCCACCATCATGTGCTTATGAAGAGAGAAAGTCTCACCTGAGTTACAATAATATAAATCTGGAGTAATTCTAGTTTTGATTAAACTTACTCTGGGGCAACTAGTACAGCTGAGAGCCATGACTGACCATGTCTCTTCGAAATTTTGTGCTTTCATAGGAATTACAGACTGACAATTTCATTGTTGGGTTTAATGTCGTCTTCATTTCTGCAAACCAAGCAGTGTAAAAAAAGGATGAATTACATTTGTCATCAGTGTGTGTTTAATGTTAACATGTATGGTTAATTTGTGAAATAAATATGTAAATAATTTAAGTCTATCGCTTCTTGTACTTTATTCATTTCACAACCATAGCTAAAATATGAAAAAGTGTATTTATAGTTATTTTCTGTCATAAGTATCCAGGAACATATAAAAGTACATTAATGTTTGTCTCATCCCTGTATATAAAGCACTCTCATGTGTGCTAGCATTAAGTTCTATTCTGCAATTTTTATACTTTATTATGGGCCCAATTCTGACACCCATTGTCCAATTCACTAGGACATTGTGGTTTTTCGGGAACTGCTTTAACAAGTCTGGTAGGTAATCCCGAAGGACTGGTGTAATTCTTTTTTTACCTAAGCATCTATTCTCTGCCGTTAATCCCCGTATGCCCTGTGCTATGCATGTATATCATGGTATTTGTGGTAAGATTAATAATTGCTAAAACCAGTGAGAAAGAATTGGGTATGACCTATTCAGTTCTTCTTTATGGTTGCCATTGCAGTGCTGGAAAAATTCTTTTTTCGCAGTACATTTTGGAATTTAAGAGACTGTAATCAAGAAATTTACCAAGGTTTACAATTAGAGTGTTTGGTAATGTTTATCTGGTCATACTTCTTTTATTCAAGAACCCTCATACCTTTCCAGCATCAGATACTGTGGGTCCTGGCTGTGCAGATTTGGCTCAGTGAGGGTTACAGTATTTGATTTCCAGATGTTGTCTTTGTGCTGTGCTTTCCATGGATGGCTTGTTGCATTCCCAAAAGTCTTGGTTTTCATTGATGTTTCTAGTGTCAAGCATCTTGAGAGAACGACATGTTCTTGCTGTCGCTTCCTCTCATTTTTAAACCACCGTTAGAACAAAGTAGTCCAACACATAAATGTCTACTTTCACAAAGGCAAGAAAAAGAAAAGACTTAAATTGCTCTGTCTTCTTTTTCTCTTGTATTGTGGGAGTTCTATATTGTGACAGAGAGAAGTATATAATTAGAGATTTAAACCGTAGGCATTAAATTAAGGGTGCGATCTCATGATTTTAATAATAATGGCGTTGTAAGCATAAGGTTCTAATGGCAAAACCAGGACAAAGCTGGTAAGGGAGAGGTAATTTCATAGTGTGTGAGAAAGTCAAACGAGATGAACAAACTGCACCAGAAGAAAGGCCGGTGCACCGAAAAGCTTGTGTTATTTTTCCAATCCTAATTGTGGAATTCTGCCTTTCCTTAGTGCTTTGAATTAAAATAGTCTTTGAATTAAACCAGCATCTTTGCATTGCTTTGCTGTACTTGTTTTTATGAGTGTACATAGAAATTATATATGGCACATTCTAATTGTATTTGTGAAATGAACCAATATTGTTTGACTGTTATTTGCACTGTTCATCCTGGGAGGAGTATGCCTAAACCATACTGTGATGTCAGGTTTAAACGGGCACTCGTGTTCTTCCAGATGAGAAGTTCATAAGCAGCCTGACAGCATAGCATGTGTTGCTGGGTTTGGCAGGTGTGTATTTGACAGCAGGAGGCCATCGTGTTCATGGTTAACTACTGTACAGTATTGAAAAAACCTCCAGGTATACAAAAATAGTTGTACTAACACTGTTTATTGCTATCTACAAGTGTTCTCGTAAACATTCTAATAGAATTCAACACTTTTTTCCCATACAGACATCGCTAGCTCTCTTTTTATGTCTTCTGAGGAAGGAAGAAGTGAAGGCTACAGTAGCGGCCTTCAGTTGTCCGATAGAGAGAAAACACTTGAATTTGAGCCTGAGACACCAGTTTATTCCAGCAAAGTAAAGATGGAAATGGAGAATGAGGCCGAAGCCCCTGTTTTCATCAAACAGGTTTCAAATGTTGAAATCTGGCAGGGAGATGTGGCTAGGTTCTCTGTTACTGTTGCTGGCAGCCCCACACCCAAAATCGAGTGGTTTTGCAACGGTATGAAGCTAACCCCATCTACAGACTGTAAATTAGTGTTTGCTGGCAGTGACCACAGCCTCATCCTTCCATATGCAGGTGTGCAGGATGAGGGTGAGTACACATGCACAGCCAGCAACGTACATGGTGAGACCACATGCAGCGCCCACCTCCGCGTGCGGCAGCGTACATCGGCAGCCCCTTGCTTTGTCAGGGAGCCCGAGAGTGTGCAATGTGCACCAGGTTTCACTGCAGTCTTTGAGTACACCGTGACTGGTGAGCCATGCCCCAGCGTGCAATGGTTCAAGGGGACCGAGCAGCTTTTCTCTGATGCACATCATTCTGTGGCTCACCACCCTGACGGCTCAGGCTCCCTGGTCGTGCAGGATTGCCTGGAGGAGGACACTGGGCTCTACACGTGCAGGGCGGTCAGCACCCTGGGTGAGGCCACATGCTCTGCTGAGCTCCTTGTGCTGCCTGAGGCTGCGTGCAGCCAGAGCCCGGCTTTACAGCACTCTGCAGTGACAGAGGACCAAAGTCCCTTTCCCTACGAGGAGGCCGGCGAGCTTCCTGCTATGGAAGGAGCCCTCAGTCTTGAAGCCGTGAGGGAGCCACCAACCCTCCTTCAGCTTCAAACAAGCCAGGCGGAGCATGTGCTGCCCAGGGAGGATATTTTGCCTGGCCTGCCACCAGCCTGCCTGGCTGCACACAGTGTTGAAGAGGTACTCACCCAGGTGGCCACAACACAAGAAAGTAGCAGGCTTTTGGCAGAGCCACTGCAAATCCTCCTTGCCAGCCCCCAGGGCGTGATGACTGCAGCAGCGATGGAGACGCGATTACCAGTCTGTCTTGGGACTGCAGCTGCACAGATGCTCTTGCCCAAAGAGCAAGTGATCCCCAAGGTAGCTGAGCAAGTGGCTGCTCTGGAGACAGAGGTTTCCCAAGCCCTTCTCCAGGTGTCAATCACCACTAAGATTTGTGCCATAGATGGTGACCACACCCAGGTCCTTGAGGGCTTCAAGGCAACACAAGGTGAGCTGAGGGCTGAACCCAGATTTGCTTCTGAATTATCCTTCACTGAGGGCCAAGCTATGCCCCTGGAGAACATTTCTTCTCTGGAAGCAGCAGAGGAAGATTTTGCTGCAAGAATCTATGAGGGCCAAGCTATGAGATTTCCCTTGCTGCTAGAAGAAAACCAACCCCTGGAGGAAGAACATGTCGTCGATCTTGCCAGCCCACTTAGGCGATGTCCAACGGCAGGCAGACAACCCCGTGAAACAGTGTACAGTCACCAGGTCCAGACAAACCAAGTCCTCGACAAAGAGGACCAGCTCACTGCTCAGGTTCTCAAGAGCTTCAACTTAGACATAAAGTCTCAAATCAGAAACGCACTGAAAGCCGCAGTGGTAAGTGAGAAAAATCTCTTGTTTTCAGAATGGCTGGCTGATAAAGAAAGCGTTGAAGTACAGAAAATCAACATCACCAAGGAACACAAGCACACCCTATGTACCTATGTTGTGACCACAGGAGGACTCAGCCCCATAGAAATCCCAGTCTCCTTGGGAGAAGTCAGCATTCAGACAGCTGATGAGGAAACAGTCTTGAAGGAGGCTTTCTATTCTCTTATTTGTGAAGAAAAACATCTCTTAACAGATGAAAAATCCACAGTATTGCCAGTCTATCCCAGTCCACTTCTCTCAGGAATATTCTGTGATGAAACCTCTAAGCTGGAGCCCCAGCATGCTGAGAGGACTATAGAGGCCGAAATACCCCTGGAGCAGCCTTTATCTGCACAAGTAATCAAGACTGTGACCGATCATGGTCAAATCAAGGATGTAGGCGCAGCTACAGCCACTGCTGATGTGCTCTCTGCAAGTGTTCCCATTGAGACTGCCACAGAAACACTGAAAAGGAAGGAGAAAAGGGAAGAAATATGCGAGGAAGAGGGCAGAGAGAGTCTGGAAACTAGAGTTGGGAAGGCAGAGGGTGGACTGGGCAAAGAGAGTTATCCCATCATACACAGCAAACTGGTTGACACTGTTGTGGAGGAAGGGGAGAGTGTCAGTCTGGTGTCTGTCATAACGAATGTCAGAGAGGTGAACTGGTACTTTCAGGGTAAACTGGTGTCTTCAGGCGACAAATTCAAGTGTTTGCAAGATCGGGACACGTACACACTAGTAATAAGCAAAGCGTGTGGGGAGATTCACCAAGGAGAGTATGCCTGTGAGGCACTGAATCGAGGCGGAAAAGAAGCAACAGCAGCAAAACTCACAGTTGTTAAAAGAGGTTGGATTATGGAGATAAAGTTCTGCCTTTCTAATACACTGCTCTACTAATGAAACTGCCCTACTAGGAGTCTGTATATTTGGATACAGATGCAATTTTAACGCCATCATGCCACTCATCAGAGGACCTCGTTTCTCTCTGGATTTATGGTCTCCTTTTACCACATTGCAAATCCTCACACTTATTTTGCCCCAGCCTTTAGTCAAGAACTTTGTTCCTTCCTTTTCACTTCACGCGAGCACAACTGGGACAAGGTGTATCTCAGTCCTGACTTCACATTGCTGCCTGTGAAGTGGACCTGCTCTTTCCACTTTTCTCACTGCTGCACCCTCTCTCACTCTTTAGCGTCATTGCACAGTTTTAGCAGATTTTCTCATTCACACCATAATTTCTCACAGCTCCAGGATGGCGTGATACGTGTGTTGCATTGCTATTGTGCATCGCTATTGCACAATTCCGGTATCACCACTGTTTTTCCTGGTGTCATTATGCACCATAACACTGTCTGTCCACTGAGTCTGCTTCCATTTCTTACAGATAGTTTTTTCTTTCACAGGCACTTTGCGTGGATTGCAAGTAAATCACCTTTTTATTTTTTTCGGTCACTCACTTTGCTGTTCCTTTTCAACAAGTCAGCAGGCAGGGCTTTGATTTGCTTTCTATTTCTGCTTGCAGTTGCACCGATCCTGAGGAGAAGGCTTGAATCTGTGGAGGTGGCTGTAAATCATGTGGCTAAGTTCACCTGTGAGATAGAGACTGCTCCCAATGTCAGGTTCCAGTGGTACAAAGCTGGCCGAGAGATATACGATGGGGACAAATACTCCATTCGCACCTCCAACTATCTCTCCACACTGGAGATTCCGAGACCTCAGACTGTTGACTGTGGAGAGTATAGCTGTAAGGCTTCCAACCAGCACGGCAGTGTAAGCTCTACAGCCCTTTTGACAGTAACTGGTAAGTAAAGACTTCCAAACACTTCTTCTCCATGAAATATCTTGTTGTATTGTAATGCTTTCGCTGCTATACTTGCAAATGTTTATGGAAGGGCTCTTGATTGTTACTGTTATACGTAACGCATGCCTAATTTTGTCAGGCAACAGCACAGAGAAGGAACAGCTTCTGAGAATGCTGCTTTTAGGTGGGTTTTGTGGCTCAAAAAAGGCATCAGTGTGAAAAGTTTCAGAAGGGAGGAAAGAAGTGGGGAGGAGAGAGTGGGAGGAACCAGACTGTCAACAGAATAGGGTTGGTTTGTGAATGCATTCTTGAAGAAGGTTTATTTAATTTCCAGCCAACAAGAAAACATACACTTTTAAATCTGATTTCTTTGGAGTAATTATCAGTGTGTGGTTATCCTAGCACGCTATGTTTGTCTCACAGCTATATTTGTGAGGCAGACTATCCAGCTATGCATACCTGAACATCTGTGTACCATGGCAAATGGGAGATCTGTGCGAATGAGGAAATAGATCATCTTAAACAAACAGATGAGCGTTTAAAGCTGTCTCAGCTTGCAAACACTTTTGTCTGTTGAAAACTATACAATTCTCTTCTTCTTTTTTTTTTTTTTTTTCTTATTTAAAAAAACCCCCATCTTTTGGACTTTTACTGTATGGTGATTTTTTTATTCTGACTTTTCTCTTTGTGAGAGGAGTCTTTACGAGGTCTTTGCTAAGTGCCAGATGCTAGAGACTAGGGAAGATGCACAAACTGTGAAATGTATGCATATTTGTCCATCTTGAGGGAATGATTCACAAACTTGTCAGTCTTGGGGGAGGAAGTTCTGGCTTTTGGTTTATTTTCCTTTAGTTTCTACATTGCTTCAGCAATTCAAAATACCTTCAAGCTCTGGAGCAATATTCTGATCCAAGAAGTACAAAACCAAAAGCCAGAATTTGTTGTCTTTAGCACCTCTTATTTCCTTCACTGCTGGCTTCTTTTGCTTAAGAGTGTCTAGTGACAAACTGGCCCCTCTTACTCTGTAAATCACTCTGTAAATCTTACTCTGTAAATTACTCTGGCAAATCCGGAGAAAGAGCATAAACTCCAAACCTCACCTCTGGATAATATTTAACCTCTTTGTTTTGCAGAAGCGTTCCCACCAACATTTCTTACCAGACCTGAATCTATCACTACTTTTGTGGGCAAAAGTGCCAAGTTCCTCTGTACTGTTTCGGGTACTCCAGTCATCGACGTCGCCTGGCAGAAAGATGGCACAACCATCTCACCTTCGGACCACCACAAGATCTCCAAAGTGGAAAATAAACATGTGTTAGAAATTTCCCTTCTTACCACCAGTGACAGAGGGGTTTACACTTGCAAAGCTTCCAACAAGTTTGGAGCTGACATTTGCCAGGCTGAAATGGTCATTATAGACAAGCCTCACTTCATTAAAGTTTTACAGTCAGTGCAGTCAGCAGTCAATAAAAAAATACGTCTTGAATGTCAGGTAGATGAAGACAGGAAAGTCACAGTAGCGTGGACAAAGGATGGAAACAAAATCCCTCCAGGCAAGGATTATAAGATTTACTTTGAAGACAAAATAGCCTCACTTGAGATTCCTCTGGCTAAGATCAAGGATTCGGGCCATTACGTGTGCACTGCCTCAAATGAGGCAGGAAGCAGCTCCTCTTCTGCCAGCGTTACAGTCAGAGGTAAGATAATCCTATGCCCCCTTTACCTTTGTTCTTCTTGGTTTCCTGATTTCTTTTGCAGGAAAGACTTCTTTTGGATGAAACCTCACTGTGAACTCTTCTCAGACCTCCATTCACCTCTTGCTCGTTTCCTCTGTTTTCTTCTGATGCACTGTGTATTGCTTCAATACTTCTTTCACGATCCAGATCCAGGAATTGCTCCTGCATGCAGGGAAAATATGGAAAGTGTGAGCAAGAAAAAACACAAGAACTGCAGCTCAGCAAAGATTATGCTGATCTTTTCTGAAGTTATGTTTTGTTCTTGCACTAGAAACCAGTCTTTCAAAGCTTTGTATTTCAGCCTTCTTTCCTTTCTTTTCCTTTTCTCCTTTCTTTCCCCTTTCTTCCCCTTTTCTCCCCCTTTTCTTTCCACTTTTAGAACCTCCATCTTTTGTGAAGAAGGTCGATCCATCTTATTTACTGACCCCAGGTGACTCTGCACGCCTTCAATGCAAAATCAAAGGGTCTCCTGAAATCCAGGTTACTTGGTTCAAGAACAATAAGGAAATCCGTGAAAGCAACGTACACAGGATGTCCTTTGTCAATTCTGTGGCTGTGTTAGATATTTTGGAGATGAAGGTTGATGACAGTGGTAGCTACTCATGTGAAGCTGTAAATGAGGTTGGAAGTGACAGCTGCACCACCGAAGTAGTTGTCAAAGGTCTGTTATGCTTGCTGCTGCAAATCTATTCTTGAGAAAAACCTCTTTTTAATTTTTTTTTATGGCTGACTAATCTTTCTTGCTGCTTTTATAGAGCCTCCATCTTTCATTCGAACACTTGAACCAGCAGAGGTAGTGAAGGGAACAAACACCGTTCTTCAGTGTGAGGTTGCTGGCACTGGACCGTTTGACATTAGCTGGTACAAAGACAAGAAACAGATTCGCAGTAGTAAAAAATACAGGTTGACCTCTCAGAAATCTGTTATTTCTCTGGAGGTGTCCTCATTTAATAGTGCAGATGTCGGTGAATACGAGTGTGTGATAGCTAACGAAGTCGGGAAGTGCATGTGCAGTGCAACGTACGTCTTGAAAGGTCAGTGGGAAAGAGAAAACGCCACTTGGAAAGAACTTCTTATTTCTTGAAATGTCTTTTCTTTGCATTTGTGGGTGACTAGGGAGAGTGGGGAGGGAGGGTATCATCTTCTCTTAAAATTTTGCGTCTATCTTAATTCTTATCTGGCATCAAACCTGTGAATTGGAAGGATACTGAGCTTAAAGCACCTTGCATTGTCTCCCAGCTGGGGAATGCAACTCTTCTTGATTTCTCTTTAGCTGAATCGTGCCATGTATTGTACATATTGTCTCATAAACCTGTCTTTAAGCAGCACATCTCATGGGATGATGTGGTGGCAGATGAGTAGTTCTTATTGTCTCTTTTCTTTGAACTAGAACCGCCGTCTTTTGTCAAGAAAATCGAAAATGTTACAGCTCTGGCTGGAGACAGTGTTACATTACAGGCTGTGGTGAAAGGGTCAGAGCCTATTTCTGTGGTGTGGATGAAGGGCAAAGACATCATTCAAGATGATAACAAAGTGAGAGTGACATTTGAACATGGTCTAGCAACACTGCAAATTACTGGTGTCCAGCTGAGCTCTGGTGGCAAATACACCTGCGTGGCTGAGAACGACGCAGGAAGCCAGTCCTGCTTTGGTGAACTAGTAGTGAAAGGTCAGTGAAGTACTGCCGTGACCTCTGCATTGCCTCCCACCCGTGAGGAAGAGCAATTCCCTTTTGTTCTTAACACCAGTTGTTTACTTCTGTTGTAGAACCTGCCAAAATAATTGAAAAGTCTGAAATGATCCAGGTAACGGCAGGGGAACCAGCCATTTTGGAGTACACTGTCACGGGCACTCCAGAGCTAAAAACTAAATGGTTCAAAGATGGAACACCACTACCTGCCAGCAAAAAATATAGGATCAGCTTTAAAAATAACACTGCCCAGCTCAAGTTTTATGCCACTGAAATGCAGGACAGTGGTGAATACACCTTCGAGATATCCAATGATGTGGGCATCAGCTCTTGTACTACCAGCTTCACTGTGCTAGGTTGGTACTGACTCTTTGCAAAGAACCCTACTACTCTGCTCTGAGCCCAGCAGAGCCAGGAGCTGAACTGCATGCCTGCTTTGTTCATATATTGGTTTTTTTTTTCATTTTTTTTACTCTCAACAGATCGCACTCTCCCTCCCTTCTTTACTAAACCACTGAAGAATATTGACAGTATCATTAACACCTCATGCCGCCTGGACTGCAAAATTTCAGGCTCTCTTCCAATGACCGTCTCTTGGTTTAAGCAGGACACTGAGATCACTTCAGGTGCCAAGTACACAGTACACTTCTCAGAAGGCTCTGCATCTTTGGAAATAAAGCACCTAGATGCAAGTGATGCTGGAGTTTACATTTGCAGAGCCACAAACTCTGCTGGTAGCAAAGACAGCAGTAGCACTTTGTTTATAAAAGGTTTGGCAATTTGTTTTGCTTTTCGCATGATAATGCTTTTCTTCCCCTAAGTGCAGACCATGTGTCTTACTCTTGACAATTGTTTCCTTTCAATGCAATTTAGAGCCACCCAGCTTCACGGTAGAACCAGAGTCCCAAAACGTACTACCCACATCAACCGTACGTTTCAAAGGCACATTTAAAGGCACAACACCACTGACAGTGAAATGGTTTAAAGGTGATACTGAGCTGGTGACAGGAGGAGCCTGCTATATTATGACAGAAGCACTAGCAAGTTACTTGGAGCTTTACGCGGTCAAACCAACAGACTCGGGAAAATACACCTGCAAAGTCTCCAATGTAGCTGGTTCAGTAACATGCAGTGCAAACTTGTTTGTAAAAGGTTTGCATTCTTATTCTCTTTTAAAACCTCAGCTGCTGGATTGACCCAGTGGTACCCTTTGTTGCCTTCTTTGTTCTGAACGCTCTTCTTAAATCCACAGAACCTGCTGCCTTCAAGGAGAAGCTAGAGCCAACCCATCTGGTAAAGAAAGGTGGCTACGCTGAGCTGACCTGTGAAGTCACTGGTACTCCTGAGATTAAAATTACATGGTTCAAGGATGACAGAGAGCTAAAAGAGAGTGACAAATACAGGATGTCTTTTGCAAAATCCTTGGCAATACTCCATCTTACAGAGGCTGAAACTGAAGACAGTGGGGAATATATTTGTGAGGCCAAAAATGACGCTGGAAAAGATATTTGCAGTAGCATTGTTACAATCAAAGGTGTGTGTGACATCCAGCCACCCACTTTAGCTTTTTAAACTCAATGAAGTTTTATAGACTCGACAAGTATGATTAATACAAACTGCACTCTTTCTTTCACACTGTAGAGTCACCTTATTTTAGCAAGGAGTTTCAATCCATGGAAGTCTTGAAGGATTCTGATGTGGTTTTGGAGTGTGAGGTGCTTGGCACACCTCCTTTTGAAGTGTTTTGGGTGAAAGACGATAAACCCGTGCGGAGCAGTAAGAAGCACAGAATAAGCATTGAGAAATCTTTGATTAGCCTCCACATTTTCAGGTTTGATGCTTCTGATGTTGGCGAGTATCAGTGTAGAGTAACAAACGATGTTGGAAGCTGCTTCTGCAGTTCGGAGGTCACACTGAAAGGTTAGTGCAAGGTGCAGAATATCACCAGCATGCTCTTATGCCAGTGTGGTTTCCATGCCACACACTCCTGCACCAGACCTGTACTTACATAGACAATTTCTTCCTGCCAGAGCCCCCACAGTTCTTGAAGAGGATAGAAAACATCAGTTCCCTTCGAGGGGGCACGGTCGTGTTTCAGGCTGCTATTAAAGGCTCCTTGCCCATCACTGTATCCTGGCTGAAAGACAATGATGAAGTGATTGAAGACAACAATATTAAAATGACCTTTGTGAACAATGTTGCCACTCTTCTGGTGAGGTCTATTGAGCTGAAACATGATGGGAAATATTTCTGTCAGGCTAAGAATGAGGCGGGAATCCAGAGGTGCTCTGCTCTGCTGACTGTTAAAGGTTGGTCCCACCCCGAAGACCTGCAGGGATCTCAGATGGTTCTCTTGTGATTTTCACAGATGCCTTTAACTCTCTGTCTCCTTGCTTACAACAGAACCTGCTACAATCGTGGACAAGGCTGTGTCAATAGATGTGACTGAGGGAGACCCAGCAACCTTGCAGTGTAAATTTTCAGGAACAAAAGATATTACAGCCAAATGGTTCAAAGACGGCAAGGAACTAACATCAGGCCCAAAATATAAAATCAATGTTACAGACACTGTCTCAGTCCTAAAGGTGCTTCATGCAGAGAAGAAAGATAGTGGGGAATACATTTTTGAGGTTCACAATGATGTTGGGAGCAGTAGCTGTTCTGCCAGCATTAATGTCCTAGGTGTGTATGAGTTCTCTTTTATCATTGTTTTTACATTTAAAATCTTTTCTCCTAAGCCGATATCTGCCACAATCAAGGTTAAAATTCGTATTTTGTCTTTTTACTCTGTCTTGGATAGATCTCATTATACCACCTAAGTTCACCAAAAAGCTCAAGAAAATGGACAGCATTAAGGGGTCTTTTGTTCACCTGGAGTGCATAGTGTCTGGGTCACATCCTATAAGTATCCAGTGGTACAAGGACGGCCAGGA
The DNA here is from genome assembly GCA_033558235.1 of Neomorphus geoffroyi. NCBI lineage: Eukaryota > Metazoa > Chordata > Aves > Cuculiformes > Neomorphidae > Neomorphus > Neomorphus geoffroyi. The sequence continues at coordinate 39,120,057 of JAUMJM010000027.1, forward strand.
AATAACAGCAAGTGAAAAGCACAAATACTCTTTCCATGATAATACTGCGTTTCTAGAAATCAATAAACTGGAAGGCACAGACAGTGGCTCTTACACCTGTGAAGCAACAAATAAGGCAGGGAGCAACCAATGCAGCGGTTTCTTAACAGTCAAAGGTTTGAGCTCTTCTTTGTCTTGCGTTAGGTTTCTTATTCATAATTTTACAATTCCCCTGTCTCAGAGTAATCCTCTTTCTTCCTTTTTCCATGTTATAGAACCACCATATTTTGTGGAAAAACCCCAGTCCCAAGAGGTTGTGCCCAATGCTAGGGTTCAATTCAAAGCATTGGTGAAAGGTTCTACTCCTCTACAGATAAAGTGGTTTAAAGACAGCCAAGAGCTCCTTTCTGGAGCCAATCGATCTGTCTGGAAGGACGACACGTCTAGTGTACTGGAGGTCTTCTCAGCTAGGACATCTGACTCTGGGAACTACACTTGTCAGATAAGCAATGATGTGGGAACTGCAACTTGCAAAGCAACTTTGTTTGTCAAAGGTGTGCGACTCAAAGCTCTTCTTATCTTTGTGGTTCTGATTTTTCTGGGCAATCTGGGGGGAGGGGGTAGGAAAGCCTTGTATTTCTTTAAACTGCCTTGAATATGATAAAGCCTCACCTTTTCTGTCCATCTTCTAGAGCCCCCCAAATTTATTCAGATGCCCACTTCTGTAGTAGCTTTGCGTGAAGGACAGTCCACCACTTTTGAGTGCCAGGTAGTAGGCACGCCAGAGATCCACATCACTTGGTACCTGGATGGGAATGAAGTGACTGACCAAGCTAAGTACGGCATCTCCTTCATAGATGGTTTAGCCACTTTGAAAGTCACTCAAGCCAGAGTGTCAGATAGCGGGATTTATGTTTGTGAAGCCCGCAATGATGCAGGTAGTGAGAGCTGCAGCGTCGAGCTAAAAGTAAAAGGTTGGTTTTGAACATCTTGTCATCATCTAGCTATGCCACATAGCTGTGGTGATGGAGTAGGGGAGACTTCTTCTCCCCTCAAAACTATTCAAAGTTACTATCTAGTTTCCCTTCATTCCTCTTTGTAGAACCTCCAACGTTTGTTCGGGAGTTGAGACCCACCGAGGTAGTGAAGGGTATGGAGGCCACACTCGAGTGTGAGGTGACTGGTACGCCTCCATTTGAGGTGAAGTGGTTAAAGAACAATAAGGAAATGTTCAGCAGCAAGAAATATGCCATCTCCACCAAAGAATCAGTATTTACTCTTAATGTGACTAACTGCGATGTCTCAGATGTTGGTGAATATCAGTGTATCATATCAAATGAAGGTGGAAGCTGTTCCTGCAGCACAAGGCTCGGCTTGAAAGGTCAGTCCCCTAGGAAGCATACCCCAAACATTACATTCCTTAGCTAAATTGTAGTGACTAGGATGACCTTATATGACCTCTCTTTGCCCTCTTCCCTTTCCATGACTTCTCTTCAAAACAAAAACCAAAACCTTGCACCACAGAACCACCATCCTTCGTCAAGAAGCTGGAGAATGTCACTAGTGTTTTGAAAGGTACCGCGCTCTTCCAGTGTGTCATAGCAGGCGCTCAACCCTTATCTGTGTCATGGATCAAAGATGAGAAAATACTAGAAGAGGATGAACACCACCATATTACCTTTGAGAACAGCGTGGCCACACTGAAACTTACCAATGTTGAGCTCAGCCACCGAGGGAGATACACCTGCCAGGCAAAGAACGAGTCTGGTGTGGAGAAGTGCTTTGCTTTGCTTTTTGTACAAGGTGTGTACAAGGTGTGACCCTTCAAGGTCATCTTTGATAAGTACTTGGAGAGTCAGTGCCTTGTTTGTGTGGCTAACTGCATTTTTATACACTTTATACCTCAGAGCCTGCACAGATCATAGAAAAGGCTAAATCACTTAAAGTCACTGAAAGAGACCCCGTGACTTTGGAGTGTACTGTGGCTGGGACACCAGAGCTCCGAATAAGATGGTACAAAGACGGCAAACAGCTCCTGCCCAGCAGATACTACACAATGAGCTTTGAAAACAATGTGGCCAGTTTCAGGATTGAACCTGTATCAAAGGAGGATAGTGGTACCTACAGTTTTAAGGTGGAAAATGACTTCGGAAGTAGCACCTGTGAAGCTGTTCTGACTGTCTTAGGTTTGTATCGTCATTTGGGAAACTGGCCAGTCCAGCAGGGAGAGAATGAAAAAATAATAATCTCTGTTTGTGCCAGATAGGCAAGAAGGTAACCAGTGTGTTTTTGCCATTTTTTGTGTTGGACAGATCAGTCAATTCCTCCTACATTTATCAAAAAGCTAACCAATAAGAATACCGTTCTGGGATCTTCTATCCAAATGGAGTGCAAAGTTTCTGGGTCACTCCCCATTACTGCAAAATGGTTTAAGGATGGAAAAGAGATAACTGACAGCGCGAAATATAGAAGCCTATGCCATGAGAACACTGCGTCACTTGAGATTGCTAATCTAGAGCTGGCAGACAGTGCAAATTACACATGCAGCGTCTCTAACGTTGCTGGGAATGATTCTTGCAGTGCAGTCCTGACTGTGAAAGGTTTGAAACTCTTTTACTACTACTTCTTATTTGTGATAGATGCTGGGAAAATACCTTAACTCTTAAGCTAATGTAACACTCTTCTACCTCTTAAAATTAATGGTGAAATCTTGGTCTTCGTGCTTACTCCACTAATTTTCTTCATTCTTAGACATTTCTGATGTAACTGAATATTTCCTTTTCTTAAAAACTGCAGAACCACCAAGCTTCTTAGTAAAACCTGACAGCCTGCAAGCCATCCCAGATTCCACAGTGGAGTTCAAGGCTACGCTAAAAGGAACACCACCCTTTACAGTAAAGTGGTTCAAAGAAGACATAGAACTTGTATCTGGTCCAACTTGTTTCATTGGGATCGAAGGCTCGACTGGGTTCTTAACCCTCTATTCAGTGGATACTTCTAGGAGTGGGCACTACACTTGCCATGTTTCAAATGACGTTGGCAGTGACTCTTGCAGTACAACATTGATGGTAACAGGTGCGCGCTCTTCCTTGTCTGGTTGCAGTCTCTTCGTCTATTCCTTTTCTTTTCTTTTTGCCAAGCCCACCTCAGTGATCTTTGATAAACTGTCGAGGGAATTCCCTGCCCTGTGTTTGCTGCCCACAGTTGTTTTACTCTTTTCCCTCCTTTTTTCTTTCCAGTATTAATTCAGACCTTCCTGACTCCACTTTTCTGGTCTTTTAGAACCACCGAAGTTCACTAAGAAGCTAGAGGCGGCAAAAGTAGTCAAGCAGGGTGACTCAGCCCGGCTTGAGTGCAAAGTAAGTGGATCTCCAGAGATGAAAGTAGTGTGGTACAGAAATGATCATGAAATTGTTGCCAGTGAAAAATTCCGGACATCGTTCATTGACTCTGTGGCTGTGCTTGAAATGAATCATCTCAGTACAGACGACAGCGGGGACTACATCTGTGAAGCTCACAACCCTGCCGGCAAGGCCAGCTGTAGCGCCAAAGTCACGGTGAAAGGTTAGCTGTCCTCTTGCTCTCTAATTACTTTCTATTTTTCCCTGGTAGTCTTACCCTCGGAAACCTGCAGGAACATGGGACTAATTTCACATTTCAGAACTGCCTTTTTCTTCATATCATGCCTGTTTCTTGGTGCACCCTGACCCCCTCTGGCAGGGTCTGAAAAGAGAGATGTTATTCTTAATGCAGAAGAATCCTAAGCTAGGTTTCCCCAGTTCTACAATTGTCAAAGTCCAAGACGGATCCCAGTGGGAACTGTTACATCAAGGAGCTGAAATACAAAGAAAAAAAACCCAGATCCAAACTGACTAGAGTCAGTTTTACACCCTGTATTTGAGAATAGTAGCAGCTAAATAAGACCCACCCTCTCTGCCTAAGATCACCCCCTTTTTTGCCTTTTCCACAGAGGGGTTAAGAGCTCTCAGTGCTCACCTACCTGCAAGATCATTTCACGATGTACCTAGAAATTAGGAAAGTCCTTGCCCATTCCATTGATTTTTCTCAGCAGCCTTGTTCTAGAGAAGCTGGTATCAGTAAGCTGTTTATTATCAAATATCTCTAGACTGACTCCTTTCTAAAAATGTTCCTTTCTTCCTTTGTTAGAACCTCCCGTCTTTAGCAGGAAGCCCTCTCCAGTAGACATGCTCAAAGGAACTGAAGTTAACCTGGAATGTGAGATTTCAGGAACACCACCATTTGATGTTACCTGGTACAAAGACAGGAGGCAAATCCGCAGTAGTAAAAAGTATAAGGTTACAGCCAAAAACTACCATACAAGTGTTCGCATTCTTAATGTTGAAGCTGCAGATGTTGGTGAATATCAGTGCAAAGCACAAAACGATATAGGAAGTGACACTTGTTTCTGCACTGTGAAGCTGAAAGGTAAAGTATCGGCGCGTGTGCCTTCTGCAGTGCTCCCGATTAGCACTGCTTTGCCCTTTACGCAGACACTGTGTTTCTATAACTGCATGTTTCTTCTTCAGAACCACCAAAATTCTTGACTAAAATAAACAGCATGACTGTTGTGGTTGGTGAACCAGTAGAGTTACAAGCAAGAGTGGAGGGCTCGCAGCCGATTTCTGTACAGTGGCTTAAAGACAAAGAGGACGTTATTAGAGAAAGTGAAAATACAAAGATCACATTTACAGAAAATATTGCTACTTTGCAACTTCTGCGCACAGAGACAAGCAGTGCTGGAAAATACGTCTGTCAGATCAGAAATGATGCTGGAAGTCGCGAGTGCATGGCTACCTTGACTATTCTAGGTTGGTAAAAAGCACAAGTTCATTGAATATTTTTTTGAAGTCAGGAAATTGGCTATTTGACATCTGCTGGGTGCTTTGTTTCTGTCCCTGAGTTCAAAACAGTGAAAACAGGGAATCCTGAACAAGCAATATTCAGGTTCCTTATTTCCAGTTGTCCAGGGATAGGGGTGAAAGGAATCACAGGCCTCTGCACTGTGATGGATTCAAGCTAATTGGATTTTTAAGTCATGTGTTCTGTTCATGCCTGCTTGGAGATGGACAGACAGTTCTCTCCTAGGAGTTTAAAAATATTTGCACCCAATTTTGGTGATCATCTGAAGGGTGGAAAACACAGAGCTGGAAAGTTTCCCCAGCCCAACAATCTTAGATACTCTTAGTGTCAAATGTGTAAGCCCCATCTTACAGTGCTGTAATATTTACGGCTGGTACTAACCCAATCCTGGTTTCACCATGCGTATTACACATTTCTCCTTCCAGAGCCTGCAGTCATTGTAGAGAAAGCAGAGCCAATGCAAGTTACTATAGGAGACGCCTGTACTTTGGAGTGCAAAGTTGCAGGTACACCAGAGCTTTCCACTGGGTGGTTCAAGGATGGCAAAGAACTGACCAGCAGCCAAAAATACAGAATTACATTCCTCAATAAAGTATCTACACTTAAAATCATGGATGCAGAAAAGGAGGATGCTGGATTGTACACTTTTGCGGTGCAGAACGACGTGGGGAAGAGCAGTTGCACAGCATCGGTTGATGTTCTAGGTTGGTTGGGTTGCTTGTCTTCTATCTGTTACAAAAACTTTCTTTTAGTCATGCTTCCTTTCATTTCTTCCAGTCCTTCCCTCCTTTTCTCTCTAACCATGAACTTATTATGTTTTCTTATGCAGATCGAATCATTCCTCCTTCTTTCACAAGAAAACTTAAGGAAACCCCTTGTGTCCTGGGTTCCTCAGCAGTGCTGGAATGCAAAGTGTCGGGTTCACCTCCTATTTCTCTTGCCTGGTTCCGAAACGGGCTTAAGTTAGTCCCTGGGGAAAAACATCAAATCACCTTTTCAGATAACCTATGTGTTTTAGAAGTGAATTCAGTGAGTGACTCAGATACCGGAACTTACACTTGCAAAGCCACCAACGTAGCTGGCTCAGATGAATGCAGTGCTGTATTGACCGTACAAGGTCAGTATACCGTGGTCAGGAAGCTGCCTGAGCCATTCTTCTCTCTTTCTGTCTTGAAATTGCCTATGGCCTTTTGTAAATATACTCAAGGAAAAACATTGACCGGTAGATAAAATCTTGTTCTTTATCTTCAGAAGGTATGTGGAAACGTAGAATTATGCTGTAGCAAGCTGTCTTATCTCTCTTTTTCTCTTCTGTGTTTAGAACCACCTTCTTTCGAGAGGACACCAGAGCCTCTGGATGTCTTGCCAGGCACAAGCATCACTTTTACATGTGTTATTAGAGGAACCCCTCCTTTTAAGGTGAACTGGTTTAGAGGGGCCAACGAGCTTGTGCCAGGGGACAAATGCAATATGTACTTGGAGGACTCCGTTGTGGAGCTTGAGTTATTTGATGTAACTCCTTCCCAAAGCGGAGAGTACACTTGTCTAGTGACTAACGATGCCGGCAGGGCAAATTGTACAACACACCTTACAGTAAAAGGTTTGTAAAAATTGCTTCTCTCTATTTAACTTGAAACATTGTTTCTTTCCCTCCCTTTGTCCCGCTGTGCTCAACATTTATGACTTCCTACCCTTCATTAGAGCCGGCTGTCTTTGTAAAGAAACTGAGCGATCAGTATGTGGAACCTGGAAAGCCCATCATCCTGGAGGGCACTTACACAGGCAGCCTGCCCATCTCTGTGATGTGGAAGAAGAACGGCCGCACCATCACTCAATCTCAGAAGTGTAGCATCACTACCACAGAGAAATCCTGCATCCTGGAAATACTTGACAGCACCAAAGAAGATGCAGGAGAATACACTTGCCATGTTGAAAATGAGGCAGGGAGAGATGTTTCTGAGGCTGTAGTCTCTACCCTAGGTGTGTGCTCCCTTTTCTTCTTTTCTTGCCTGTTCTTTCAAGCGTATCCTTTCCCAGGCCTCGCACTACAATGAACCTATCTAATTGCTTCTCTTTTTTAGAACCTCCATATTTTGTTACACACTTGGAACCTCTGGAGGTGTCAGTTGGGGATTATACAACATTGCAATGTCGTGTTGCTGGAACACCAGAAATCATTGTGTCTTGGTACAAAGGTGATACAAAACTCAGGTCGACTCCCGAGTACAAAGTGTTCTTTAAAGACAACGTTGCTACACTTATTTTCAACAAAGCGGCTAGCAACGACAGTGGAGAATATACCTGCAAGGCAGAGAACAGTGTAGGAACTGCATCTACAAAGGCTTTCTTAACAGTTCAAGGTGATAATTTTATATTAGCTTACAAGGATTTCTTTTACTCTTGCAAAAGTATAAAAAAAATGCTTCCTGGGGCATATTTATTCATTACCTGCTTTCTTCTAGAGCGCAAACGACCACCTTCCTTTGCAAGAAAACTGAAGGACATCGAGCACCCTGTTGGTTTACCCCTTAAATTTATGTGTCGGCTCAATGGCTCAGAACCCATTACTGTGACTTGGCATAAAGATGGTGTGCCGCTAAGCGATGACCACAACATACATACATCCTTTGTAGATAATGTTGCAGTGCTGCAACTGGTGCGAACGGAGATGAATCATACCGGGCAGTACTCCTGCACAGCCACCAACGCTGTGGGCACTGCCACCTCCAGTGCTAGACTCACAGTTGCAGGTGTGTTGGCTTACAGAACTTTTGCCTAGATCACAGGCTCTCCTTTCTCGTTTCATGCCTGTGAGAGTGTCTGTGTGTTGGATTAGCTTTTATTTTTGAGGTACGAATATTACACTGCTTTCTTGTGTTTCTAGAACCCAAGCAAGCACCTGTCTTTGACACCAAACCAGAATCTATTGATGTGCCTTTTGGAGAAAGTGCTGACTTTGAATGCCATGTTACTGGAGCCCAGCCAATACACATCACCTGGTCCAAGGATGGTCGGGAGATTCGAACTGGAGGAAACTTCAATATTACGTTTGTAGCCAATACAGCTCACCTTCGAGTGCTCAGAGTGGGTAAAGGAGACTCTGGCCAATATACTTGCCAGGCTAGTAATGAAGCTGGCAAAGACTTCTGCTCAGCCCAACTCAGTGTCAAAGGTATTAAGTCACTTTCATTTCTCTGTTTTCTTTTCCTTGGGCAAAGAGACCTCTTTGTTACTGAGTCTTATTTTCCACCCTTTACAGTTTGGAAATATAAGGTAGCTTTCAAGAAAGCAGGCATATACCATGTGGTGACCTTCTACCATATTGCATGACAGTAGGAGCCTTGTGTGCCTGCAAAATCTGCAATGAGAAAGATTCCCTTGTGAAGCCGTTTGTACAGAGAGTTGCACTCACTTTGCTTTTTACTTTGTCGTTAGTGCTTAAACCGCAGTCACAGTGGCATTCACACATAGCAATTAGTACATGGAAAATGGTGATATGGTAAATTCAACTACTTTGCATTTGTAGGCCAGCACTGATGACTCTTTCAGATTTCCTGAAGATTTCAATTGCAGTTCTGAATTGCTGATTTAATCACTTAAGTTATTCATACAGAAATTTGCTTTAAAGATGTGTAAGAAAGTGAAACTCTCCCTACCGTGTTTCTGCGGCTCCTCGGGGTGAAGGGCTTGCCAAATCTTTCATGCTTGACTGTGGATATTTCTGCCCTTCAAAGGTAACAGTAAAATTTGCCCTTGGGTTGGAGCAATTTTCCTTCATGTGTGTTTTCACAGCTCCAGCTATCTGATGCAGCAGGCACCGGAATGTGCAGAATATAGTTGTCTTTGCCTTCTTTTCTCCATCTTGCGTCTTTCCTTGAGAGGAGTCTCTTTGCATACAGCCAGATGCTGTAGCAAGCTTAATTTGTGGTACCCCAATAGTCTTGTGCCCCCCATAACTCTTACTCAACACTGCAGATTCCACACAGGAGACAGGTATACTGTCGGTCTCTAAATACTTATTCTGTTCTGCAGAACCTCCCAAGTTCATTAAGAAGCCTGAAGCATTGCGGTTCGTGAAGCAGGGCGACACAGTTCAACTTGAATGTAAAATCAGTGGCACACCAGAGATCAGAACCATGTGGTACAAAAATGATCAGCCACTCCAGCCAAGCGACAGGCTCCACGCATCCTTTGTAGACTCCCTGGCGACGCTAACCATCTTGAGTGCCAATACTGAAGATGCTGGCGATTACATATGTGAAGCCCAAAACTCCGCCGGCAAAGCCAGCTGCAGCACTTCAGTCACAGTGAAAGGTTAGCAGCACGGTTCCACAAACCACCAGAATCCCCGGCTTCCGTGCCCACTTCCAGCTGGGACAGTGAGCTGCTACTGTGGCAGTTGGTGGCCGCTGGGGCAGAGTCTCTCCCGTCGCGCTCACACTCAGATGCTGTTGAGTTTAAGCAGTGGAAAACAGACAGAAAACAGTGGAGGGTGTTCAGCACTGTGCAGCCATTCCATTGTCTCCCCATTTAAGTCAACTGCAAGCTGAGTAAGGCAAGCTTGTCAGGTCACAAGGGAAGCCTGGACTAGATGGAGTATCACCCTTGGTGAGGGAGCTGTGCACGCTTTGCAGCACATCCCTCTGCCTGCTCTTTATATACAGTGATCCTGGCAGGAGTGAAATTTAAGACGAAAGAGGAGGCCGTGATGCTGAGCCTCACTGATGGTAGCTTTCATGAATGGAAAGAGGAGGGGAAAACTGCAATGTGGTCCTGGAGAGAGGGCAGAGTGGCTTTTGGGGAGGAGCACTGACTCCAAACAGGTGCAGAAGTGTCACATTTTTTTTGCCCTTGGGACTGTGAGTGCTGGGATGGTTTACTGGGAGATACCGGGGGCTCAGCATTTTTTAGAGGTGAGGTCACGTATTTGGAAGCTAAATACGACTCTACAAGAACAAGTGTAGGCCCCCTTCCTGATCATGTTACCTCCTGCTACTATCCCAAAACCCACCCAGGGAAACAGACTCACACTTTATAATATGATTCTTTTTTTATAGAACCACCTGTTTTTAGCAAGGTGCCAAGCCCTGTGGACACTCTTAAAGGCTCAGATGTTATCCTCCAGTGTGAGATAGCAGGGACTCCACCCTTTGAGGTGGCTTGGTTCAAGGACCGGAGGCAGGTCAGGAGCAGCAAGAAGTTCAAGGTGACAGCAAAGCAATCCATCGCCAGTCTTCATATTCTCAGCCTGGAATCTCAAGATACCGGAGAATATCAGTGCAAAGCTATGAACGAGGTGGGAAGCGACACTTGCACCTGCCCGGTGAAATTCAAAGGTTTGTATACTAGAAGATAACAGCTTCAAAGCTCTCTTTTCTTGCACTCCTGGCTGTCCCTCTTCCAAGCAGGCATGCATGATTAACCCTCCTCTGCCTCCTTGTTTTTGCCATCAGAACCCCCACGCTTCGCCAAGAAGCTGAGTGACACTGCAATCTTCGTCGGGGAGCCAACAGCCCTGCAGGCAGTGGTGGAAGGATCCCCACCGATTTCTGTAGTCTGGCTCAAGGATAAGGGTGAAGTTATTAGGGAGAGTGAAAATATCCAAATGTGGTTTATGGACAACATTGCAACTCTTGAGATTGCCAGTGCAGAGGGAGCTGATGTTGGGAAGTACATCTGCCAGATCAAAAATGATGCTGGCATGCGGGAATGCTCTGCCTTTTTACAAGTCCTAGGTGGGTATAGCCTGCTTCACAGATGCCGTATCTTACAGTTTGCGTAGTTGCTTCTACCAGCCTTTGTTTTCTGCTCACCAGTTTGTGGGTAGATTTCCTGGTGACGCACTGACACCTCCCTTCCTATTTCAGAACCGGCTGTCATCTTAGAGAAGACCGAGCCAATGACAGTAATGGCTGGCAATCCTTTTACCTTGGAGTGCAAAGTAGGAGGAACCCCTGAACTTATCACCAAGTGGTACAAAGATGGCAGAGAACTCAAGAGTGACCGCAAATACCAAATTACCTTTTTCAACAACATATCCACTTTGAAAGTCTTTTCTGCAGACAGGGGAGACAGAGGCTTGTATACTTTTGAGGTGCATAATGAGGTGGGGGACAGCAGCTGCACTTCTTCAGTTGATGTTTCAGGTCAGCTCCATAAATTTTTTGTTCATGTTTGTCTTTAAAGGAAGCTTCCCTCCCACCCCCACCCCGCCTCGCTTTTCCTTTCTCCTGAAAAAAACCAAACACATTTCTTTCTGTTCTTCTACCCTGTCCTACTTAGACCGCATTGTTCCTCCCTCATTCTCAAGAAAACTGAAGGAAACAAATGGGGTGCTTGGATCTTCAGTGCTTCTGGAATGCAAAGTGGCTGGCACATCCCCCATATCTGTGGCCTGGTTTCAGGATGGGAATGAGATTGTTAGTGGAGAAAAGTACGAAATCTCATTCTTGGATAATGTTTGTGCTTTGAAGCTGAATGCCCTGGATGTTACAGATACAGGGCCATATACCTGTGTGGCAACTAATGTGGCTGGATCTGATGAATGCAGCGCCTTCTTGACTGTACAAGGTCAGTAGAAGGATACTACAGCATCTTCAACAAAATTCTTCTTCCCTCTTCTCTTCCTTGGTTTCCCATAGTTTCTTTTTCATGGTGTTTTTTTCCTCCTGTTTTCTTCCTCTTTCTCTCTTTATTTGACTTAAATCTGCTCCAGTTTTTCCCTTCCCAGAGAGTCTCCTATTAACTTCTTTCTCCCTCTTCTATTCCTTGCGTGATTCTTAGAACCACCTTCTTTTGTGAAGACACCTGATCCCCAGGAAGTTTTGCCCAGATCAAATGTGGCGTTCACCAGCCACATCAAAGGCAGCACTCCCTTCAAAGTGACGTGGTTCCGAGGCATCAGGGAGTTAGTGCCAGACAGCAACTGCTCCATCTCCCTGGACGGGTCTGTGGCACAGCTGCAGCTTTACAACGTGGAGCCGGGCCAGAGTGGGGACTACGCCTGCGTGGTCACAAACGATGCTGGCAGTGCATCGTGCACAACCCAGCTCTTTGTGAAAGGTGTGTTTGTGTGTGTGTGCATGCACATACAGGTATCTCCCTTCATGCTCTGCCTGCAGCTCTGCCACCTCTGTCCCTCTCATTCTTGCTCTATGCCTCCCCACAGAGCCTGCAGTTTTTGTGAAGAAATTAAGTGATTTCAGTGTGGAGCAGGGGAAGTCCATTGTTCTCGAAAGCAGCTACATAGGCACCCCTCCCATCTCTGTCACCTGGAAAAGAAATGGCACGCCCATTGCTCAGTCTCAGCGCTGCAGTGTTACAACTACTGAAAAATCTGGCATTCTTGAAATCTTCAACAGTACCAAGAGTGATGAAGGCGAATACACTTGTGAGGTGGCAAATGAGGCGGGTGGGGATGTTTGCCACAGCCTTGTATCTGTCTTAGGTATGCACAACTCTGATCCCTCTAAGACACCCCAGTGATGCTCTATGTCTGCTCACCATGCTCTCTCCTTCTCCAGAACCACCCTATTTTGTCACGCACCTGGACCGTGTGGAGGTGAAGGTTGGCGAACCCTTGATCTTAAAATGCCAGATCGGTGGCGCACCAGAAATCAAAGTGTCCTGGTACAAAGATGACACCAAGCTCAGATCAACACAGGCTTACAAAATGCATTTCAAGAATAATGTTGCAACACTGGCATTCTCTGCCGTGGAGGACAGTGACATCGGAGAATACATCTGCAAAGCAGAAAACAGCGTTGGCTTTGCCACCTCCACAGCTTTGCTTGTTGTTAAAGGTGACGGGCCAAGGGCCACTCTTTCCTGGGGTATTTTGTAGGAACTCTTTGCTGTCTACAGAAAGGAGTTCTTAATAATTTCAGAATTAATTAATTCTAGATTGAGAGGATGGCTTCCTACTTATAGTGGTGATTATTGTTGTTGTTTTGCAGAACGTCAGCTTCCCCCTACCTTCACCAGAAAACTGAAAGATATTCAGGAGGCCGTTGGTGCCCCGGTGACGTTTGATTGCCGCGTAAATGGCACAGAGCCTATCCAGGTGTCTTGGTACAAGGATGGGGTTCTCTTAAGTGACAGCGATAACGTGCAATCAGCCTTCTTAAATAATGTTGCGACGCTCCAGATCTTACAAACTAATATGTCTTACTGTGGCCAATATACTTGTTCAGCCCAAAACGCTCTGGGGACAGCATCTTCTAGCGCCAAACTTCTCCTCACAGGTTTGTAGCTCACACTTAGAAAAAGATCTTTCGTATGTTTTTCTTCTTTTATTTCTTCACCTTTTTTGCCAGTTTGCCCATTGTACGGTAGCCAGGAAGCATGGGCACGACGTGGTGAGGTGTGTGGTGAGGAGGGCTTGGTGATGAGCTCTACCATGCTTTCCTTTTCACAGAACACCTACAACCTCCCTTCTTCGACATCAAGCCAGTACCTATCGATGTGGCGCTAGGGGAAAGTGCAACCTTTAAGTGCCACGTCACTGGATCTGCTCCCATGAGGATTACTTGGACAAGAGACAACAGAGAGCTCCGCCCAGGTGGCAACTACAAGATAACACTGGTGGAAAACACGGCCAGGTTGACAGTCCTAAAAGTTGGTAAAGCAGATGCTGGACTCTACATGTGTACTGCCAGCAACAGTGTTGGAAAGGATGCGTGCGCAGCTCAGCTGGCTGTACAAGGTATTGCTGTGAGCTTTAGCCTTTATGGGGCATTTCTTTGCAAGGCAGACGCCTGGAAAACAAAGCCCGGAATGCAGCAGACGCGTGCGAGACTAACAGCCTTTACAAGTGGCTACACTGAGATGTCTTATTTCATTTAAATATTATTGTAATACTTAGATACTTTTTCCTCTTTTTTCTGGCCTAGTATAGTGCATCATTTGTCTTATTAAAGGGATTCTTCCATGGAATGTTAACTTGAACTTAGTACCCTGTTGTGCCTTTATGAACGGCCCTGTTGGCCAGCAAAATCTCTTAAAGCCTTTCTACAGCAGTGATGTTCACTGAGTTGTCCAGAGGAGGAAAAGGTAACTGTGGGGGACTCGGTTCACTTACGAGACTTAAATGTATTTTCAATGGATGTGCAGCTCCTGCAAACACTTTTATTCTTTCACAAACTGAAACACTGAAAATTGCTGTTCAACACAGCAAAATTGGAGGATCTGAGGGCAAACTTGGTAACACATATCCATTCCACCAACGCTTTATTTCTCCACATAGTGTGTGGATCTTATACATTCCAATGATCTAAATTTATGACTGGATCGAACTCTCTTGGTACAAGTAACACTCACATATTAGTTTAATTTCCTCACTGTAGGTAGGGACACTGGATGTATTTATAGCTCTTCTGGATAACTCATTCTTACTGATTTTATAAACAAACCACTGTAAAATACACTACAATTATGCATGAGTTCAAATATCCCTGTTGGTTTAGTATTGCACAAGCATACATAATCCCCCCCGTATGAATTTGGGGCAGAACTGAAAACATTTGAAGAGTAAATACTAGGATGTTTATTCTCTAAGACAAATAACACAAGAGGTTGAACCCCCAGTAACACAGTTTTGCAATAATTTCTTGCCAAATGTATTATACATATATAGGGCTTTTTCTTGGTGGGATGGGAAGGCGGTGGCAGACCTGTTGATTTAGTGGCAAGTAGAGATGCTATTATGTAGCTTGACACACAGGAAGCACTGAAAGATTGTAGCAAGAAATCTAATATCTCTAAGCTTTTAAAGCTTGTTCCCACCAGAATTGTAAATCTGTTTATTATTAATGATAGCATCACTAACAGGTTTATTTGACGAGAGTTACTATTCATAAAATTATCCCAACCAACCTTATTATTTTCTTATTTTTCAACTCTTTATTCGGGAAAATGTGATTTTTTTTTTTTTTTTTATTTATGCCCCCTTCCCATCCCCATGATTGTTGCTTTCTTTTTTGATCCTGAACTTAAACTGGCACTTACTTCAAGCCTTTAGAATTTATACAGTTTCTGTAAGGATGTAAATTAATGATAACCATTGTCTGACAGCCAGTTCCTAAGGAACTTGGAAAGGCAAGCACTTCATGTGCATTGATTTACATGTGTTTAATTTCAGTAGGTGCTGTCTCACTTCTATGAACCACAGCCTTTTTTTGTATAATTAAGATCTTTTGTATAATTAACCTGGAAAAACCTTCCCATTATTTTATTAAGTTTTGCTCTTTAATGTCTAATGTTCCCAATCTGCAGTTTTAACAATTTAAGTTCTAGAAACTGCCTTACATTCTAAGTATATACCTTACTAACTTGAAATTAAATTAAGAGTGTGACTGCTCAGCAACTGTTAGTATGCAGATAGATAAACAACTCTTTGTCAAAGTGAAATATGTGAGGAAATTACTAAGGTTTCAAGAGTCCTTGTGTCAACAAGCCGTCATTTCTATTTTTAGAAACTCTAAGGAAGTTTTGTTACTAACAACATAGGATATTCTACAAATGACCCACAGGCTGAAGGAACCCATAATAAAATATATATTCTTCCTACACCTTACAGACAGATGCACCTAGACACACTTCATCCTGTTGTGCCCACATTACTACCTCTTGGTTTTACTACTTCTATCTTTGATCTGTGATCTATGAGTCTTGTGATTCTGAATCATGCGCGTGGTATTTTTGATGAAAAGTGACAAACGACCACTCCTTTCTCACCTTACAGTGCAAAATGTAACCATCCGGTTTACTTTTCAGTCACAGGACCTTTAACATCATTTTCTGTAACACTAGCCGTCTCATAATTCTTCCCAGCTTGATTATTTTGAATCTCTTCTCTTTGCTACCCAATCTCCTTCAGTTTCATTCCTTATATGCACCTTTACGTTCAGCTTTGCAATAAATGTGTGAGGGGTCATAATGCAGACGCATTCATAGGCTGTCAATTGTTAGTGACGCGTTAGGATATAAAGCAGCTGCTATAATGCTAAGCATAAATGCTCTTAATAATATTTCTTGGCTGAACAGTTCAGATTCTTGCATTTCCATCAGGCGTTTTTATTGCTCATATATTGCAAGAGGATTTTTCTTAAAGAAAACCATAGATGTCAGATAATCTATAATGAATACATAGGAGGGGAGGAGATGTAGGGTGGGACAGTAAAGTAAGGAGAAATAACTGAAATACAGATAGAGAACTTGTTTGCTTCTTAATCTAGGCTTTGGACCAACTTGAAATCATCCAAAAAAAATATTCATAGCAATTACACAATTAGAATATTTGTATAAATCTTCACAGTTTACGCTTTCTGTTCTTTAGTTCCCTGCTTGTTCAAAGAATCAGTGCAATTTAAAACACCATTTCCCCTTTTTGGCATTGCAGAACCACCAAGGTTTATTAAGAAACTGGACTCCTCAAGACTTGTGAAGCAGCATGATTCCACTAAGTATGAATGCAAAATAGGTGGATCCCCAGAAATCAAAGTCACCTGGTACAAAGGTGAAACCGAGATCCATCCCAGTGAAAAATACCGAATGTCCTTTGTGGATTCGGTGGCAGCCATTGAAATGTACAACCTCAGCGTTGAAGACAGCGGTGACTACACCTGTGAAGCTCAGAATCCTGCCGGTAGTGCAAGCACCAGTACCTCACTGAAAGTAAAAGGTTGGAACTTCAGCTCTTTCTGTCTGTTCTATCTGTGTGAGTCCTCCTTTGTGGAAAAGCAGTTAAATCCCACTTTCTTTAGTCAGAAAGGCCAAAACCTGTCTAAATAGATGACAGATCTCTCGTCTGTTATGCTGTGGGAGATATTTCTTATTTTGGCGTGTCTTTGCTCTTCATCTTCAGAATGGCTGCTTGAATAATCTATCCTCTTTAATCACCTTTGCTCAAATAACACAAACTTTAATGCCTTTTTCTTTTACAGCACCCCCGACTTTTACCAAGAAGCCTCATCCAGTCCAGACCTTGAAAGGTTCTGACGTTCACCTGGAATGTGAGCTTCAGGGCACACCTCCATTCCAGATTTCGTGGTATAAAGACAATCGAGAAATTCGGAGCAGCAAGAAGTATAAGATCATGTCTGAGCACTACCTAGCTAGTATTCACATTCTCAGCGTGGATACCGCAGATGTTGGTGAATATCACTGTAAAGCTGTAAACGATGTCGGAAGTGACTCCTGTATCGGCTCTGTAACACTAAGAGGTTTGTATAAAGATTGGCACCTTCTTGGCATTTCATTGTTCCTGTCATTCTCCTCCTACATTTTCCGCTCCTGGCATGGTTTTTTTATTGTTAAATGTCTTCTCTTAAATAGCACCACCGACCTTTGTGAAGAAGCTGAGTGATCTCACTGTCGTAGTTGGGGAGTCGATTGAACTGCAGGCTGCAGTAGAAGGATCACAGCCCATTTCTGTTCTGTGGTTAAAAGACAAAGGGGAAATCATTAGAGAAAGTGATAATCTTTGGATCTCCTATTCAGAAAACATTGCAACTATGCGGATTGGAAATGCAGAACCAGCCAATGCTGGGAAATACATTTGTCAGATAAAAAATGATGCTGGAGTTCAGGAATGCTTTGCCACGCTGACAGTGCTAGGTTGGTAGCATGAGATAAAATCCTCAATATACTATAAGATTTTTTTAAAAATCGGTTTTTATTATACTAGTAACTATTGCATTATTCCTTTTAAAAACGTTGTGACTTGCCTCTCATTGCAGAACCAGCAGTCATTGTAGAGAAGCCAGGCCCGGTCAAAGTTACAGCTGGAGACTCTTGTACTCTGGAATGCACAGTAGATGGCACCCCAGAGCTTACAGCTAGGTGGTTTAAGGATGGGAATGAACTGTCCACTGACCATAAATACAAAATCAGTTTCTTCAACAAAGTGTCTGGGCTTAAGATCCTCAATACAGGACTAGAAGACAGCGGAGAATATACTTTTGAGGTGAAAAACAGTGTTGGTAAAAGCAGCTGCACAGCTTCAGTGCAAGTTTCAGGTGCGTTGACTACACTTTTTGAGTTGCATTGGATCCTATAGTTCCTTTCAAAACCTTCAGATAGAAACCTCTTTCTGATGACTTGCAGCCTGAGAGACTGATTGCTCATGTAACCTTAAGAGTCCTTGCCATGCCACTTCGACAGGCATCAAGAATAGATGCCTACCTAACCTCTAAGGGGCAGGAGTTGTTGCAAGGGCTTGATTTTTTCGGCTTTAATCTACATGTTGTCTTGGACAGCTGGTGCGGTCTCATGGCTTATGAAAAACAAGGGCAAAAATAAAAAGCGCCCCTCAAAAACTGCAAATGAAAGCTATGTATTTCTCAATGACTTAGACGTGTAGGAACAGATTGTTAAAGCAGACATATCAAAAGAAAGCTAACTGATTTTATTATGCATGGGGAACTTTTTGCATTTTTAGCTCCTGTATGGTAATTTTTTGTTTATTTTGGGTTTTGTGTTTGGTTTTTTTGTTTTTTGTTTTTTTTTTTAAACAAATGCAGATCGCATTATACCTCCTTCTTTCACAAGAAAACTGAAAGAAACATACGGTCAGCTGGGTTCTTCTGCTGTACTGGAGTGCAAAGTTTATGGGTCACCACCTATTCTGGTTTCGTGGTTCCATGATGGACAGGAGATTAGCAGTGGGGAGAAGTACCAGGCTACCCTTACAGACAATACCTGTTCTCTGAAAGTGAACGGACTTCAGGAATCTGATATTGGAACGTACTTGTGCAGAGCTGCTAACGTAGCTGGGTCTGACGAATGCAGTGCATTTTTGAGTGTTAGAGGTCAGTATCAATAAGAAGCCAGAGTGAAGAGGGCACAAATTTATTTTCCAAACCACCTTATTCTTTGCTTTGTTACATATTTCTTATTACTGTACTCTTCATCTGAAATTCAAATGGACTACTTCTCTGTTTTATTTACATGCTTAGAACCACCATCTTTTGTGAAGAAACCTGAACCACTGAATGTTTTGTCTGGGGCAAACATAACCTTTACCAGTATCGTAAAAGGCTCCTCTCCGCTGGAAGTTAAATGGTTTAGAGGTAGCGTTGAGCTAGTACCAGGACACAAATGCAATATCACCTTGCAAGATACGATTGCAGAACTGGAGCTCTTTGATGTACATCCACTTGAGAGTGGAGACTACACCTGCCAGGTCTCTAATGAGGCAGGGAAGATATCTTGCACAACACAACTTTTTGTTAAAGGTTTGTCCAGACTGCTTTTTCTTAGGCTTCTTATGCCTCTAAAATTGATCTCTTGGCTTTATTTGATTTGTTTTCTTCCTGTTGTTCATTATAGAACCAGCCAAATTTGTGAAGAAGATGAACGACTTAAGTGTAGAGAAAGGGAAAAATTTAATTTTGGAATGCACGTACACGGGTACTCCACCAATTTCCGTGACATGGAAGAAAAATGGAATAAAATTAACACACTCTGAAAAGTGTAGCATCACCACTACAGAAACATCTGCCATACTGGAAATCCTTAGTAGCAAACTAGAAGATCAGGGGCAATATTCTTGTCATATTGAAAATGATTCTGGACAAGATAATTGTCATGGTACAATCGCAATACTAGGTGCGTCAAGCCACCATCCCTTCATCAGACATTATTTGAACTACTAACAGTCATTGTGCAATGCATTTTTATGCTAATGGCTTGTATTTTTTCTTCAGAACCACCTTACTTCATTACACCCTTGGAGCCAGTGCAGGTGACGGTTGGAGATTCTGCATCCTTGCAGTGCCAGGTTGCTGGAACACCAGAAATGATTGTGTCATGGTACAAAGGCGGTACAAAGCTGAGAGGAACTGCTACTATGAAAATGCATTTTAAGAACCAAGTTGCCACTCTGGTTTTCAGCCAGGTAGACAGTAGTGACAGTGGGGAGTACATCTGCAAAGTAGAAAACAGTGTTGGGGAGGCTGCTTCATCGTCTTTGCTGGCAGTTCAAGGTGAATATTTAATTTTAAGAAATAGGAAAATGGCCTATTTTTCTTAAGTGTGCTTTGCTATTTTGGAAAACAAATGTTACCTTTTCTTTGTTAAAGACTTCTCTGTTTCTTGGTGTGTAAGATACCCTCTGGCTCTGTTGTCTGTTAACAAAGCTAATGGAGATATGTCTCTTGCTGGTGACAGTTCTTCTGTAGGGATACAAGCTTCTGCACCTTCCTTCCCCACTGGGGACACTGCTTTGATTGTTCCCGTCGTTAGCAGTCCTGATGATTAAATAGACTCACAGGATATAACAGAATGGTTACATATTTTCCTGCAAAGTGCTCTTTTCACATCAGGTTCCAAATAAACGATATGCTGTATAACAGGTTTTTTGCAGGCAAAAATCCAGCATACTCTACACTATATTAGGTATTGATTATTGGTGAGTACAGCAATAGGTGCATATCTTCTCAAAGCCCTCACTGCGCAACACCTATTCTCTTACAGAGCGTAAGCTTCCTCCATCTTTCACGCGCAAGTTAAGAGATGTTCACGAAACTGTTGGCTTACCAGTTACGTTTGATTGCGGCATTGCTGGTTCGGAACCTATTGAAGTATCTTGGTTTAAAGATGGTGCACGTGTAAAAGAGGACTACAATGTTCACACGTCCTTCATAGATAATGTAGCAACTCTCCAGATTTTGAAGACAGATAGGAGCCTTATTGGGCAATATACCTGCACAGCTACCAATGCGATTGGGACTGCTTCTTCTAGTGGCAGGCTTGTCCTTACAGGTCAGTGAGCCGTGAAATACTTGATGAAAACATCTTAAAATTCATTTTTGCTTTATAAATGAATTTAATATTGTACAAATATTTATTTCACAGATATTTAAACTGAATCAAGATTTGTAAAGTGATGCTTTTTTACTTCTTTCATTCTTTAGAAGGAAAGACTCCTCCGTTCTTTGACATCCCTATTACAACCGTGGATGGTATTATTGGAGAAAGTGCTGACTTTGAGTGTCACGTTTCTGGAACCCAGCCTATTAGAGTCACTTGGGCAAAAGATAACCAAGAAATTAGAACTGGAAAAAACTACCAGATCAGTTATGTAGACAACACAGCCCACTTGACCATCTTGAAAGTTGACAAAGGAGACTCTGGAAAATATACGTGCTATGCTAGTAATGAAGTCGGAAAGGAATCTTGCACAGCTCAGCTGACTGTTAAAGGTACTGAGTAAACAGTATATTATGTGTACATTTTTCTTCCTTTAATTATAAATAAAGTTAGCCTAACTGCTGCAAGGTAAATCTGAGAAAAACTGGCTTCAAAGTACCTATCTGGAGATACCCATGTGTCTCCTAAGGGAATGAAGAAAGGTGACGAACAACAATGGAAGGAGAAAGGAGAGGATGTTCTTCCACCTGTTTTTATATAGACATTGACTTGTTTCTTTCTTTGAGAACGCAATAAAAAATCTTCAGTGTTTTTTAAACAGCATTTGACTTAAATCAATGTAAGAGGATTTTTTTTCGAATAGGAAAAACTATGACAGCAGCCGTAAGAGCAAGACACCTGCTTTTTATCTTGGCATACTTTCACTTTTAAAAATTCCTTTTAATTGAGAGCAGGTATCAATGCCCCAGTGTTAAAATTTGTCTCGAAACGTTTTCTTGAGAACTTTTCATCTCAGGTTTGGTTCATAGAATTTGAATAATATATTCTTTTCTTTTACAGAACGAAAAACTCCACCTACTTTCACTAAGAAACTGTCTGAAGCAGTAGAAGAAACAGAAGGGAATGAACTTAAACTCGAGGGTCGTGTTTCTGGGTCTCAGCCTTTGACTGCTGCTTGGTATAAAAACAACCAGGAAGTTCATTCAAGCCCACGTTGTGAAATATCTTTCAAAAACAATACCTTACTTTTGCATATAAAGCACGTAGAGCAATCAGATGCTGGTTTATATACCTGTAAGGTGTCCAATGAAGCGGGAAGTGTGTTGTGTACATCTTCTGTTGTTATCCGAGGTTAGTTGAAGTCTTATTTTTCTTGACTCCTTAACTTTTGTTTTATGCTAGCAGCAAAAATACAGCTTCTATCTTATGAGCTGATTTTACTGACCTTAACAACAACAATTTGTCCTGAGACGGACAAGATACAACTGAGTTAAACCACAAAACCAAGGAACTCTCTAATTTTTGTGATTAAAATAAAATAATATTTTTCAGGGACAGATTTCTTTTTTTTTCACTATTTACTATAACTGATGCAAAGTGAACATTCAAACCTTTATGTCACAATTCTGTTACATTTCTAATCATTCTCTTGTCACGGAGCAATAATTTTTCTGTGCGATTACCTTCAAGCTTCGGAAGGACCGACTGTGTTGTGGCAGCATGGCACTTCATCATAATGCACTTGCAGGAGACCGCATATCTGTTTCTTTAAAGGTGCTAATATAGTTTCACAGCCTAATGGCAGCGTTTTAGTTCTTAGACTATTTTTGCATGTGAATGTCCTTGTTGTGTGGAGAAAAGATGTCTCTTGCATGTTTGCATAGAAAAAATACTCTCTTGATATTTATTCCATTTTCTAAAACTGTAATTGGCGTTCTCGGACTTCTGTTTGTCCTCCTTCGTTCCTTGCCGTTGTCTTCCTATGAGTTACGTGCGTCTGTCTCTCTCTTACATTCTTAATCATACTTTCCCTCTTTGAATATTCACTCAAGCATTTTCATATTCCAGAACCTAAAAAGCCTCCAGTTTTTGACCAGCCTCTTCAGCCGGCAGCAGCAGCAGAAGGTGATACCTTACAGCTCAGCTGCCACGTCCAAGGATCGGAGCCCATACGGATTCAGTGGCTGAAGGCAGGGAGAGAAATTAGAGCTTCAGACAGATGCAACTTCAGCTTTGCCAATGGAGTAGCTCTTCTGGAACTGGCTGCAGTTACCAAATCTGACTCAGGAGAATATGTATGCAAAGCTTCAAACCCAGCTGGCACTGATACTTGCAAGTCTAAAGTGACAGTTAAAGGTACAGTAATACGGAGAAAATCGAGGCATATGATGGAAATTCAAACCAAAATTACACCCTGTTTTTTTTCTCTGGAACAAAAATATTGCAAAAAAAATGAGTATCTTTCAGGTCTTTGCAAAACGGTACAATCTGGGAAGAAGGTGTGTTTGACCATACTTATATATAAATAGTGACATAAACAGTGGGAGATAAGTGTCAAATTAATAGTATATCCTCCCCAAAAAGATTAAGAATTTAGTTTCTAAAAGTAAACACCAAATTTTTAAAAAGCATAAACTAAATGAGTAAAATGACTTAGACATACGTTTGTATTGAGTGTGTGGCCTTGGAGGCTAATTGTTTCAGGAATGTTACAAGTCTAAAACACCTTGACCTTTTAACTGACAGGAAATACTGTCTAAGCATAAGTCCTTCGGTGTAGGTCTTGTCTTACCATTGCATAAAAGACCTAAAAGTTCAGTAATGTGTACTATTAGTATATTTTTCAATACATGAGTATCCTTAAGGCTAAGAACTATGGAACAAAGGGACAAAAAAATAATTCAACAAATCACTGATAAAAAAATGCACTTGACTCTGAGGGTGAAATTTCCAGAAATAGACAGAAAAGACACTACCTCACTAAAAATTGTTCCATTTTAGAAAACGAGGTTTCTTCGTTGCGTATCCATGTATGAATTTTCATACAAGCAGAATATAAATGACCTGTCTGAGGTTAACGAACAACACAGTATGGCCCACAGGGTTGAATTTCATCTGGAAAGTAAAAAACAAGTTAATTAAAACAAAAAGAAAGTATTTTGCATTTTTATCTCTCACGTAATATCTTGTTCCATCTTCATAATTAATTCCTGTTTTACAAATCTTTTGGAAGCATCATCAATCATGAACATAAACTATTACACAAAATCATCTGTTTTAATTGTTGCACTCTTTTTTTTAGAAAAACCAGCGGCTGCACCACCAGCTAAGAAAGCAGAAGTGGAAGGAAAACTTTATTTTGTGTCAGAGCCTCAGAGTATCAAAGTCATGGAAAGTAAGAACTCTTTCCAAAAGAGTGCATTGGTTTTTATTTGTCTACACCTTTTGTTTGAGATTGTATCCTGCTATCATAGACAGCTGGAAAGACTTAGCTTCCTCATTTGCATCTTTCTGCAGAGACTGTTGCAACATTTATTGCAAAGGTTGGTGGAGACCCAATTCCAAATGTTAAATGGATGAAGGGAAAATGGAGGCAACTCAACCAGGGAGGTCGTATAATTATCCAGCAGAGAGGAGACGAAGCCAAACTAGAAATAAAGGATGCAATAAAAACTGATTCTGGCATGTACAAATGTGTGGCTTTTAACCAACACGGTGAAATTGAGAGGAGTGTAAACCTACAAGTTGAAGAAAGAAAGAAAGAAGAAGTTGTTGAAGGGGATCTCAGGGCAAAACTAAAAAGGTATATATATGGAAAGGTTTTATAGATTAATTTGCCATCAACACAGAAGAAACATTTTTTATTTTATATCTCAGATTCAGAGATATTTTTTAACTATTCCTTAAATACCATTAACATTACTAAAAATGAAGGCATCTGACTAGACTGAAGTAAAGGATTCCACTGCACAGGGCAACCCTAAGCTGAATCATTTTTTCATTTAACAACTTTCTATGATTGAAAGAGCGATATTTAACTGATGTCATTAATTTGAATAGCACTCCAACAAAAAGGAAAGAAGGAGAGGAAGAGCAAGCAATTGATATCTTGGAACTCCTCAAAAATGTCGATCCCAAAGAATATGAGAAATACGCTCGCATGTATGGAATTACAGATTTCCGTGGCCTCCTACAAGCCTTTGAGTTACTAAAGCAAACCCAAGCAGAAGAAAGCCATAGATTGGTAAGATACAGCGTGACTGCACCATTGGCTTGGTTAGGCAGAACGGGGCTCCTTCAAACATACTCGGTGTCCGTGCTTTGCTGTCACTGTGCGTGCAGGAAGTTCTGTTCCTCTTTAGATCTTTTACTGACAGTTCTCGATTTCTTGCATGCTCAAACCCAAGAAGAAAGAATGGGCCTTCTGGCCAATTACGTTCTGTATTCACAACTTGGCTACAATTTTTAAGACGGAAGCCACGCTAGTTACAATACAGTTACAGAAAATTTGATGTAGGAACCAATTCTATGTTCGATAAGTGTGACCGCTTCCCATGTAATATCCCATAATTTTTGAGTATATTCTGCCTTTTTACAGGAAATTGAGCTCGCAGAAAGAGCTCAAAGAGAAGATCAGGAGTTTGATGAACTTGTAGCTTTTATTCAGCAACGACTAACACAGACAGAGGTAATATATTTTTGGACTGATTTGAGAAATATTCAAACCCGTAACAGGGAACTTGAAACTAATTTAAGTTAATATTTTTCAGCCTATTACTCTGATCAGAGACATTGAAAATCAGACGGTTTTAAGAGATGAGGATGCTGTCTTTGAATGTGAAATTAAAATTAATTATCCAGAAATTAAACTTTCATGGTACAAGGGAACCCAGAAACTGGACTCTAATGACAAATATGAAATTAGAATTGAAGGCGATCGCCACATACTGAGAATTAGGAACTGCCAACTTGAAGATCAGGGAAATTTCAGAATAGTGTGTGGCCCACACATTGCCAGTGCCAGACTAACTGTAATCGGTAAGTGTACTTCTGAAGCATGTGTTTGCATTAATTTACACTTTCATTGTTTCACTGTCTGATGTCTCCTAAAATGTATGTTTTAACATGCTGATAGAACCCGCAGTTGAACGGCATCTTCATGACACTACTTTCAAGGAAGGAAACACATGCACGCTGTCTTGTCAATTCTCTATCCCAAATGCCAAGTCTCAGTGGTATAGAAATGGGAGACCCATTAAGATAGGAGGGAGATATTCAACACAAGTCTCTGACAAAGTACACAAGCTCATCATCAAGGATGTTAGAACAGAAGACCAGGGACAGTATACCTGCAAGCTTGACAATCTAGAAACAACTGCAGATCTGACCGTTGAAGGTTTGTAAACAGATTTAGAATCTCTTTATTATGGTAGTAATAAACACTTTCTGGAGGTTCCATTAAAGAAAAAAAAAATGAAAATATAAGGAATATCTTAAAGATATATTCTGAAACTTAGAAACCGACTAAACAAGAAATTTTGCTGTCTCTCTTTGGAACAATATGTGATATACTTGTAAAGTTAATATTTTTAACTAAATCATTAGTACTAATGTCCTTTGGCCCTCAAACAATCTGAGTCATACTTGCTTTTATTTTCTTTTTCTCTGATATTTTCATATTTTCCTTGGATTTCCTCTTTTTCTTAGATATTCTTTAACTTCCTTAGTATCTTCTCTTGTATAATTTGTCTGCACAGCAATCTTGTTATAGCTGTACTCTTATGTCTTCTAATCTTCAATCTTACATAGAAAACCTCATAGAAGATGGAATCTCTTTTTCTTACTATACTTTCTCAAGATCTGTTTTTATTATATCTTACTATAATGTAGGTATTATTATGAAACCATTGAGAAGGAATTAGGCAATCTAAGTGGCCTGATGGTGCATAACAACTGACCTTTATTTTTTTTGTCTAAAACCAGCGGAACCAATTCAGTTCACAAAGAGCATACAGAACATTGTAGTGAGTGAACACCAGTCTGCAACCTTTGAGTGTGAGGTGTCTTTTGATGATGCGGTCGTGACATGGTATAAAGGCCCCACCGAACTGAGAGAGAGTCCCAAGTACAGCTTCAGAAGCGAAGGTCGCTGTCATTATATGACTATTCACAATGTTACTGCAGAAGACGAAGGTAAAAATGCATGGAATTCATGCCGATGCTATTCTTTTATCTGATTGTGTTACCTTTTTTAAAAAGATAAAGGAATATAAATATCAACGTTCTCGGCTATTGCAGGTGTATATTCTGTAATAGCTCGTCTTGAACCGAGAGGAGAAGCAAGAAGCACTGCAGAGCTCTATCTGGTAACCAAAGGTTAGTCACTTCTGCTAAACAAATTTATGATCATATCCATCTGCAATTTTGTCAGTTTGAAACATGTCTAGAAACATAAATAGTCCTAAAAGAAATTTAATATTCTTTTGCAGAAATCAAACTGGAGTTGAAGCCGCCAGGTAAAGATCGTGATCAAGACCATCTATACTCTGTCACAGATTTAGTGCATTGCTCTGCTTTGTTTTTATTTTCAAATCCTGGTTACACTAAGTCAAACTTAAAAAAATATTCCTCGTTCACAGATCTGAGGAACAATTTATTCTCATAAACATTGTCGATGAATACTGTGATATCTCCCAAATCAGTGATAGTAATGTGCCTGGTGTCCTATTTTGTACAGTATGGGAAGACACATTCTCTAAATATAAAAGTTTATATTTGTTTGAATGACTGAGGAATATAAGAACGAAGAGGTACGAATTAATAGATTCAATGTCCTCTGTACAACTGGAAAAAAATAACCAAGGAGGCAAAATGGATAGCAATCATCTCATGATATATAGTGATCTTTACTTTAAGAGCCTGCTTCAAAATGAAACAGTATCGAGTCTGGAGAGACTGAAAAACTAATGTATTTGATTATCTATTGGTCAGAGAGCTTATTCTTGAGAAGCAAGCTACAATCCTTGCATGCTAGAACAGAAAGATTAAAGCACCATGTATTGCTCTTCTTGGGGACAGCAGATTCAAACATATTTTTTTCGATTGTCAATGAAACATTTTCACTTTCTAGATGTTCCTGATGCCAAGGTTGCAGTTCCACCTCAAAAACCAGCTGAAGGTAGGGTAAAACCGGACGTGTTCCGTAGTGATGTTTAATAACTGCACTGAAGCAGCAGGCCAGTGGGAAACTCAGAGAAAAATCTTAGCTCAGTGACAAGGTCTGGTTAATTGTCTCTATATAAATATGACATGAGAAAGGCTTGGCTTGGGTAGGACTGCTTTGCTGTGTGGAAGGTGAAAATTATACCCAGGCAGGGGTAGGAATGAAGTCTTTTCCATTAAAAGGTTTGTCCGTGCAATGTTGTTTTCCTATCAGTCTCTTCCTTTTATTTCCATTTTCCTCCTCTGATCATTCTTTATTTTCACCTTTTCTTCTTTTTGCCACAAGAATATCTTTTAAACAAGCTGCCTGGATTATTACCTTTGAGGTGAAAAAATAAAGGAAAATAAAATCCAAATATTCTTTTAAAGCCATACAATGGATTGTATGTTTATTGCAAATAAACTCTCCTTAGACTCTGATATCAGATTACAGACCACAAACATTGCACAAATTTCTGTCACTTTCAATAGTTTACGATGAACCTTAGAAGTTCAATCTTCTTGGTTTCATTTCCAGAATAATTTGGTAAACGCTTACAGTGGCAGCAGGAGGTGAAAGATTTTATATTTAGAGGAATTATTGTCAGCAAAGACAGGAGAGTGATGGTAGTAAAGAAAATAAATCT
This sequence comes from Neomorphus geoffroyi, assembly GCA_033558235.1. Lineage (NCBI taxonomy): Eukaryota > Metazoa > Chordata > Aves > Cuculiformes > Neomorphidae > Neomorphus > Neomorphus geoffroyi. Next base: position 39,148,415 of record JAUMJM010000027.1, read on the forward strand.
GAGGAGGACAGGGGTTCAAATAAAGATAGATTAGGAGTTCCTACTCGAAATACATTCTTTCAAATACAGTAAATTGTCAGAAGGAGCAACAGGTTTGCTCTTATTCTGCAGCTGCAATAAAATAATCTCATCTATTTTCCAAATACACTAAGATTTTTCTTCATTTACAAAACCCCATCATACTCACATTGTATTCTAAATATTTCACTTTTCCTACAAGCTGCTCCTATTCCTATTCTCCTGCCTCTTGTTACACCACCAGAGGAGAAAAAGCCAGGTAAGGGTATTTGAACAGTGTGTGCATGTTTCATTATGACTCTTGGATTGGATTTATTTTATTTGGATTTTTAAATATATTGTTTTTAAGCAGAAAAAAAGGTTCCAGTAAAGAAAGTCTCCAAAAAGGTGGTGAAAAAAGGTCCTGAAGAAGTCCCACCACCTAAAGGTAACTTTATCTTTTTTTAAACAACTTTTTTGGAAATAGAGAAATTGTCCTGTGGTAATTTTTACTTGCCTTGAAAATTTATTTTGAATTACCTTGAATCAATCAAGTCTGTCTGATTTTTGTCTTTATGTTGAAACCATATGTATCTAAAATCCAAGATGATTAGGACTGCTTACAAAAATAGTTACTTTTTTAAACCATCTGTGAGGGTGAAATAGTTTCATTGACTGTGAACATCCAATTCCAGGTTATGACATGAATAATCTTTTTTTTTTAAGTTCCTGGGGTGCTGCCAGAGAAGCCCAAAGAGATCAAAGTAACATCCATGGCAAGGAGAGAAGAGATTCATGAGGAAAAGAAGGAAATATATGAAAAGCCCAAAGAAACTTACGAAGAGTGGGAAGAAGATTATGGAGAAGAGCATGACTATTATGTCAGAGAAGAAGGATACGATGAAGGGGAAGAGGAATGGGAAGAAGCTTATGAGAAAAGAGAAGTGACATATGAAGAAAAACGAGTAATTCACGAAGAAGGTATTTTGATTATCACACAATTTATTTCTTGTCTTTTGTCATATTTGCCATTAAGGGTCCAAAATTCTGAGCCAGGCAGCATTTTTTTTTTATTTATTCATTTTTGTTTCTTCCAGGTTTTAACTGGCACTTGATAAGGCAAGGACTCTAGTAGGGCAAAGTGTAGATGCAGATAGAAATTGATAGACTATCATTTGCTTTCCAATGGACTTTGCAGATTGGGACTTTTTAAAACCTAATATGAGTTAGTACTTTGTGAGGATTATGTGTCATTTTTAGTTGTTTTGGATATTTCTTCTCTAATTTCTGATTATTCTAGATAAACTCGATTTAGGTTAAATATTTCACACATTAATTGCTTGATGTTACTAGCTGTATTTTTCAATTCCTTGCATGCTTTAAGTGTCTTGGTTAGCAGTAACACATATGTTTCTATGAAAAGAATTTGGCTCTGAGGAGAAAACATCAAACTTGGAAGTAAGCAGAAAGTTTCACTGCAACCACTGGACCTCCAAAACTCTGTGTCTATTTTTCAACTTCATAAACTTATAATGGGATAACTAATAACTTTGTGTGTATCGAGCCTTTAGACAATACATTTTTTTTATCATTAAACAATGTCATTATTTTTAAAGTGGTTGAAGTTCCGAAGAAACCTGTGCCTGAGCGAAAACTACCAACAATTACAGCTGAAAAGAAAGAAGTAACAGCTCATAAAGGTATGACTTTCGCGCAAAGCTAACAGGAACAGGCAGATTAACATCTCCGACGCATCTCCTTCAACCTCAACTGTGGTGGTCATTCACATGTCCTCAAAAAGGAGAGCACTCTCTTTTTGTTGGATAGTGACGTGATTAAGGCTTATGGCAACCCTTCCTCTTCCTGCACCTCATATTTGTGAGGAGGGAGAGAACAGCGGTAGCAGTGGTTGAAGCAAACCAAGAATTGTTGGCAAAATCAAACTGAGCTTCAGTTATCTTTCCTTCTAACAGTGTATTAGCCTTGGGCATGGGTGGTGGTTTTGAATCAGCAAACGCTGCACTTCTGAGAAATGTCTTCTGTGTAGATAAATGCATAGCTCTCAGGAAGGGTCGGCCTCATCACCAGTGTCATAAATACCTTTACCACCACTGTTCACCACCAGTGGACAATACACTGAACAACGCACAGGAGTTTATAAGCATCTGAAACAAGAAAATAACCTGTTTTGCCTGGTTTGTGTCCAGAAAATGATTTGCGAGACGATTTTAACAATAAATATATCTGCATCATTTGCAGTTGTCAAGAAACCTGTCGATGAAAAAGTGGAGATAACCACTCAGAGGGTTGCAGAAGAAAAAGTCAAACGGGCTGAGGGTAACTACAGCTTAATTACCTTAATGTCATCTTTACTTGAAAGCAGTGGCTATCGTTACTCAGCTGATCTGCGTAGGCTTTGTCTTTATTTAATAAAATAAAAGTTTCTACTGAACTACATAAAGTGAAGATGTAAAGCTTTTTAGGGGAAAACACTAAATGCAGATGCCAACTACCAATGCTTTGAGAAAGGAAGCGGGTGTAAAAATGCACTGGGTGAAACTGTATGTTTCACTTTAAGCTGAAAAGGTGAAATCCCAGCCTTCCTCAGATTTCCACCTTGACTTGTCTACTAGGATGTCTTGGTTAATTGTTCAATTATGAAATAGAGATGCATCCTTATTCTCTTGCTAACCACGCCCTCTCGTGTGGCATTTCCCACTCTGCAGTTGGAGTCAGTTGGCTGCGATCCAATATATATCAGGACATGACCTGGGTACTAAACGTCCTGACTTACCCACCCCCTTTAGAAGGTGGCAATAAAAAGAAGCAAACTCCTGCCTTCTGTGGGTTTGCATGGTTCCAAAGTGCCTGACCCAGCCACTGGGGTAGATTACATTTGTATTTTTGGTATTTTTTCAACATCATTGCTAGATAGCTGTAGACAGGTTTGGAACTCTTTGCTAAATACATGACTGAGTAACAAAATTTTAATGCCAACAGTTGCCAAGAAAGTCATACCACCAAAACCTACGCCGAAGATCATTGAGGAAAAAGTTATGAAAAAAGAAGGTACAAACCAGCACCTTTCAATCGCAGTTTACATTTCTTCCAGCCCCCCGTGTGTTCCTGTGCTTCTTGTGAACATGTAGACCTGTTGTCCTAGTCATGCTGTGACTACTCTCAGTGTTAAAATAGTACGTGTACCATGCTTTTATCTTTCATAAAGTCTATTTTTAACGTGTTTGTGGCTGGCCTTTTGATTCTTGTTTAAACAACTTCCAAGACATTGCAGTGGGATTTAGCTTTTTCTTCACCTATTCTGTCTGCTGGCCTGTGCTTGCATAATAATGACCCAGTGCCTTAAATTCCTTCGAAGCACCACCTTCGGAATTCTTCTGGTACACTGTTCCCTAAAGACTGCGCATGCATTTTTTTTCAATTTTGTGGTTAAAGTGGTCGGTGTATTTAGTCTTTAACAGATACTAAATAATATATTTCTATGCTTGTTCTGTGTTCAGTGTTTTATAATATGAATACTGTCTAAATATGTCTAAGATTTAAATGTGCAACACAGATACAGATTTGATAAAGACTCACATGCTGACTACCACTAATGTGGATCTAGAATATAAAATACTAAACCAAAATCCTATCTTTAAAGTACCGACAGTAGAAACATGGACTGTTTCAGAAGAAAAGATGTCGGTTTCTGTCCACAGAGAAGAAGAGTATTCATATGTCACAGGTACGTACTAAACCAAAAATCTGTGCACCCAAATCAAAACAATATTTCAAACCTACTAGATTTTCTTTTAATCTCTTTTTATGCATGACAAATTACATATTTAGACACCTTGTATGTCTTTCAATATGCATTGCTTTTTGTTCATTGTGTTATGTAGCTTCAGTTTTCTTTAGACTAATAGATGTTAACATTTCAACTATTTTATATTAACATTGTTTAAATGCTTTTCTTTGAAGAGCCAACAGAGCATGAGAAAACAGTTGAAGAAAGATTCTTTGAAGCTGTTTACCCAACTGAAGGTAGAATAATTAAGAATGAGAGACTAATCAATATTTAAGATTTTTAAAACAGTTTGAATCTGTAGCTAATCAAAACTCATTTTGAGATTTGCAAATGCTGTTGGTTTTCTGGATTGTTTGATTTTTTTATGTATTAGCATACACATTGCAGTGACCTTTATGTACTGGGCACGCACAAAATCTTCAGAGCTTTTCAGATTTACTGCAGACATTGATATTGCTTATCATCAAATTTTGTATCTTTGAAATTCCTATTGTAGCACATGAGGAAATTGAAGAGGAGGAAGAAGAAGAAGAAATTGTTCCTACAGAACTGGAGATCCCTCACGCAGAAGGTGAATAAAATCTTTCTTTCATCGTATCTTCCATTTTTCTGAACTTTCACATCATCTGGATAGCAGAGCAGGACTGAGATCTTTCTACCTTTCTATAGCTCTGCTTTCAAAAGTTCAAGTGCAATTGCATTTTGAAATCTAATTATGCTTCACAACTGCTTTCGATAATTCTTTGAATAGCTGGTTTTGAGGTGTGTTGTCTGTTTGTTAAAACAGCCTATTTTTTTGACTCTTAGTGTTAGTTTACCCAGCGTGTTAAAGTAGCCTACTGTGATTTACCAACTACTTTTACTGTCCCCTAAGTGTTCGCCACCTATCTCTTTAAAGTGCCTGAGATAAGAGAGAGGCATGTTCCTGAAGAAAGAAAGCCTGTTCCTGTCCCTAAGAAAGAAGCTCCAGCTAAAGGTATTTCTACTTCCCCAGTAAAACAACAACAAAAAAATTACAAACCAAAACAAAAAACCCCTAACAAACAAAACAAAGAAGAAAAAAATTGTCTTTAATTATGTTATTTGTCATGTCTTCTTGGATGTATTTACGAATTTATTCTCTGTGTGGCTTTGTGTTTGCATTATCACTCTGCTTTCACTTTTTCATTTGTGCTTTAACTTAGCTTACAGCTTGCGCTTGTTTCAGCTTTGGCCCTTCTCTTTCCTAACAATCTCGTCATTGTTGGTACTTAGGGTATGTGGTTTTGCAGACAAGGGCACGGTGCTTTTACTTCAATGGGGTGTCATGATAACATTGGAATTTTATACTCTACCACGGTGTCTTTCCCGTATAGTCCAGAGTATGTCCAAAAGGTTGTACCTTACATTGTGTTGCAGTGCTCAGCTTCTTGTCTAAACACTCTGTTATATCAAGTAATCTTGGATTACTGAAATCTGGACCAAAACTAAAACTCTCTCACTTTGACAATGTTTTCCAAAGTGCCTGAAGTCCCTAAGAAACCTCTTCCAGAAAAGAAAGTTGCTGTTGCTAAAAAGGAGGTGGCTCCCCCAGCAAAAGGTACAGAATGTGGGTTTTAACCAGTCCTGTACTACTGTGCTGTTTTTCTAACTCCAACATAAACATTTGATACAATTTGTGTGTTGCGCTTTATGTCTGTTCTCACCTAAGACAAACTCAAAGGCCTTAGAAAGATTACTTAAACAAATTTCAATATCTTTAGAATTCCTGAAGTACCTAAAAGAACCTCTGCCTGAAGAAAAAGAACGTGTGTCTGTTCCCAAAGAAGAATCTCCATGGGCCAAAGACAGAGTGTACCTGTTGAATAGCTTTTTTTTTGTTAGCCTACACGTGAACGTGTGTGTGTGTTAGACATTTTTATGTCTAGTTCTCTGTGCATCTATAACAGTTTTGAAGCCAAGTTTACTTCAGCAGCTCTTTCTTCAGTTAAGAAATCAGTATTAAAGCACTTTATAGGCTTCCAGAAACTGATTTGGTTTGGGTTTTTTCAAATATATGTTGCTCGTCTCATACTTTTGTGTTTTAAGTGTATGAATGTGTTATCTGGTGAATCTTGATATTCTTATAAATGGATTAACAAAATTCTATGGTACTCCAACACATTTTGAAATATAGAATTCAGTTATCTTACATTTTATCATTTTTAAGTGCCAGAGGCGCCTAAGAGAGCTCCACCCGAGAAAAAAATTGCTGTTCCAAAAAGAGAGGAACCTCCACCACCTAAAGGTAAACTTAAATAAATAAAATTCTTTTCTTGTTATCTTAAGCATCTTGTCTACGTCCAATTTCAGTTTTGATTGTTTAGCGAATCTGGTTTTGGTTCTTACGTTAGCTGTGTATCTTTTTTGTCAGTTTTGTGGATCACTGCTATAGATGTAATCTTAAATCTTCCCAGTAATTTTAGTAACTTAGTTACTAAATTACAAACTTAGTTTGACATTTTAGTTACTTAATATTATTTTAATTCATGTCTCTGAAGTGTCAGAAGTGCCTAAGAAACCAACTCCAGAAGAAAAAATACCACACGTTCCTAAAGTTGAAGAAGCTCCACCTGTAAAAGGTACAATACTGTTCACAGTAATACTGTTTATTGTAGTCTTTAGGACAACCCGTTTGTCTCAGCTTGCTCAGCTGTTCGGTTTTGTAAGCAAAATATGTCCATGTGTAATCTGTTTGAATGACACATTTCTTTTATGTGATACTTTTGCCAGTTTTTCGCTTTATAAGTCCCCAAACCTAAAAGTAAATACTTTTTTCTTAAGTGCCGGCAGTTCCTAAGAAACCTGTCCCTAAAGAAAAAGTAACTCCTGCTGTTCCTAAAAAAGTTGTGGCTCCTCCAGCTAAAGGTACGCTTTCCAATAGAAAGAAAGAATACGTTGTTCCTCAGCTTCTGTTCGTACGTTCTGTATTATTATCAGTCGTGGATTTGTGCTTCCCCTGTGAATTCCGCTGTTCTGATTTAGTGATAATGGATCACTACAGCATGTCCTGTGTCTTGTGCAATACTTATGAAATATTGTTTCTAAATATTGAATCCCTGTTCTTTGTTATGTACTCAGTACCCTTAAGCAATTCTTTGGAAACTTAAATTCAGAACGGAATTAGAAAAGCATTCATTAATATTCCTGTCTTTCAAAGTGCCTGAAGTGCCGAAGAAAGCCACTTTTGAAGAAAGAGTATTTATTACAGAAGAAAGAATATCTGTTGCCTCTCCAGAGGAAATCCCACTACCTGAAGGTACACTATAAACAGACAATAATGAGAAATGTGATCTGTCTACAAGTCTGTTGTCCTAAGACCAAGATCAACACACACAAAAAATTTATCGTGTTAGTTATTTTGTATTGAACATTTTACAGACCTGCAGACAGCTAAGAGCTTCGCGAGTGTCATTTACCACTTCAGTCTTGAATGCCAGGGTCCTGCCACATTGACGTGAACGGAAACTCCTCCACTGAGTACAGCAATCTTCAGATCATGACCTCATGAATTGATAGTAAAAAGTATGAATTAGATATTAGATTCCACTAATTGGGAGTTTGTCATACTCTCTACAAAGCTCTCTAGCCCTGCAGAGAACAATACTATTTCTCTCTGCTCTTCTAGCTTCTCATCAGGTCTTTTCGTTCACGTTCTCACGCCGAGGGAGGGTTGAGATCAATTGTTTTAAATTAGCATAATGGCATAAAATACCTGCTTCAAGAAAGCTGAAATCAATATTTTGACCATCTTTATAGCCCATTGATAACTAGACTGTCAACACAGTTTATAGTTGTACTAAAAAGCATAAATGAGTTTTTAAAAGCAGATACGGAATTTATCTATTTAAAATGAACATGTGAATGTATATTCACATGGCTACGTGCAGCCCTATTTTCTGTTTGTCTCCTGCAAATTAACCTTTTACTGCAGAGCGAGTGGATGTTTTTCCTGATAGAGTCGCCTTTGTAGATGTGCACATACCAGACTTTCCTTTCAGTTCTTGCCCTACCCTTCTTATCTTGCTCCTGTCCTTCTTACTTCTGTGTAGCTGGATCAAGGAGCAACCACTAACTCATTGTTTCCCCCCACCTCAGCTGTTGTTGTTGGGGAAGTTTTGGGAGCCAAGGCATTGTGATGGACTGACAGCTGACCAGTGAAGGGTATTTGAGAGATACAACAGCACCCAATAGGGCACACAGGGCATGGACAAAACACATCGTTTAGAGCAAATAATACATATCTGTGTGTGCAGCTCTTTCTGTATTGTATGAGTATCTGTTGTTGTATAAAACTTGTAAGAATTGGTCATCTTCTTCTCCATCCATCAACTCTTCTCCCCCTCCACCAAAAATACTAAAGAAAATTATTTTCTTTAAAGAACCAACACCTGAAGAATGGGCTGAAGAAGAAACAGAGGAAGTGTCTATTTCCATTCACAGAGAAGAGATTTCTGAAGGTATGACCACAATTCAGAAATATTAGGCAAATTGATAATGTGGATTAATACCTACTCTTTCATAAAGAAAAGCTCACTACTATATGAATATGTTTCATATCTTAGAAATTTTAATGCTAGGAAGGTCTGCAATTTCTGTTATTTGCTTTGGAAAATTGCAGTATTTAAGCCCATTTTGATAGAGTGAAAGTAATGAGACATCTCTTGGATGTTGAGAATTATCAGCCCTTTCTTTTTTTCCAAGAATTCTCTATTGAAAGTTCCTCTTCCACCAAGTTGCCTGGATGAGGAGAGGGTCTTTCAGAATAAAACGGTGTACTCTGGTTCCTCAGCCCATTTTATCATAAAATAATTTTTTTGCACCTGCAAGTTTATTGGTGGTATCACAATGCTGTGAAGGACAGGTTGACTCTATTTCCATCACAAGAGACACTGTAGAAAGCACAGTCAAGGAATTTTCTTGGAATTTGGGAGAGAGACTTCCTTAAAACGAACAGATTCCAATATTAATGAACTAGTGGAGAGAGGAATAGGAAGCGCTGGTCTAATCTTCAAATACTTATCGTTTTCAAATTCCACAGAAATACAAGAGGAGAGCTCAATCTCAGTTCCCTTTAAGTTGCTTTGAGTTTTTCCATCGGCTTCAGAGGGAGCAGGATGGTTTGAATGTAGATTTTGTAATCTAGAAGACAAGCACACCACTTATTCTTATCTTACAAATATTTTGTTGCTTACCAAGGCCATAAAATCAGTCATGGACTCAAATACTTAAGTATTTTTTTTATTTTACTCTTTTAAAGTGACTGATGAAGAGTCCTACTACGTAGAGGAGCGGGTAACTGTTCCTAAAAGAGAGGAAGCCCCACCCACTAAAGGTATACATTCTTTTCAATACAAAATACTGGTTTTTTCATCATTCTGAGCATTACACTGCCATTATATATTTTTCTCCATTCATATTTTTTTGTATTAAGGAAATGTGTGCATGCTATTATGATAGGACTCCTCTTTGTAAAACTATGTATTGTAATCTTTTGAAGTGCCTGAGAAGCATAGGAGAATTGTCCCCGAACCAAAAGTTCCAGCTGCCACTAAGGAAGCTGCAGGAGTTAAAGGTATAAAACAATTCCTCATCTGTGTGATGCATCTTCCAGGGGATTATGTTTGTCTTACTGTCTTGTTTGTTCGTGTTGTAGTGTCTACTTCCAGTGATGAACGGTTGTCTCTTTACCTTGGACTATAAAAAGTATTGTTTGTGCTGACTCAATAAAGCACATTGTGACATAGTAGATGATTACAAATATTACACCTTAATATTCTTTCTCACCTTCCTTCTTATCTTACTCATTCTTCTAAAGTTCCTGAAGTTCGTAAGAAAGCAGTTCCTACAGAGAAAATAACTGTACCTGTGCCTAAAAAAGCGGAGGCTCCACCAGCAAGAGGTATATTAGTGGCTTGTTCCTGTTTCAAAAAAACCTGGTTTTTATTCTATGTTTCCTCCTTAACATACGTGCATGTTAATAAAAAACGTGTCAAACGTCTTCAGCATTAAACACGTACTTACGTCCATTTGTCTACAAGGTGGTCTGTGTCATCTTGATGAGATTTATGTGTTATTACATCTTTTATCTTACACCTGTTGGTGAAATCAATCAAGTTTTCTAAAACTGCCCAATCTTTTTTAAGAACCTGCAGAAGAATGGGTACCAACTGTTGAGGTAGAAGTTGAAGAACCCCCGCCCACCATAGGTAAACAAACTGAGAATATTATTATCATGGAGATTTTTTCTTTGGACTTAAAGTATTTGAGTTGAGGCATTTTACTTAAATTTTTGTTTGTTAGTTTCTGTAACCTCTGTCTAAATCTCCCCCTTTATGGACTATTTTACTCAGTTTTGTGCTGTGCCTGTAAAGTACACTCTTCTGCAGCGTCTCATTTTTGTTGCCGTAGAAGTTTGTTTAGCATTTTCTTAAAAATAATCAGATTAAGTTGAAAAAACATACGTATCTCTACGTTTCAAATATTGCAATTAAATATTCCTACACTTATTATTTTTAAGTGACTGAAGTGCACAGGAAAATTATCACAGAAGAAAAAGTTGCAGTTGCTAAAAAAGAGGAGGCTCCACCAAAAAAAGGTATATGATTTTTCAGAGCTACACAATGGGAGTCTTGTTTCAGGATACTGATTTACATTTATAAAGTCTAATTGTCTGACACAAGCTGTAACAATCAGTGTTTGCTGTCTTGTTCTGATCTTACCTGAAGAAATGTTGTCTCTGCATTTGTGTTTTGTCTTCTGTTTACATGCATCAACAGTGATTAATTCAAAATCTTTTAAAATTAATCTTTTTTTAAAAAAAATGCCAGCAGTGCCCAAGAAACCTGTGCCAGAAGAGAAAGTACCTGTTCCAATTTCACGGAAAGTAGCAGGTCCACCAGGTAAATGCATACAATTTCTTTTGAAGGCTTCTAAATATCACGTCCCTGTGCATCGCACTCACCATCTGCCTCATTAAACAAGTCCCAGTCTCTTCTGACTTGATTATGAATGAAAAGGGTCTTTGTCTTCTGCTCAGCAAAGGAATGCAGGAGGTAATGGAGAAGTCGCAGACCTGCATTCCTTGCATTTTCTAGCTGCTGTTTGACTTCATTGATCACTCTGTGCTTAAGAGCTTTGGAAAGCAGAGTGAAGACATTTAACTCAGTGAAGCAGTTAAATAAATATGAATACATTTAGGGAAAAGCTACTAATGTTTTATAATATTATCAATACTCAGGGAAGAGTTTCAAACTTACTTTCTTTTTTCTGTGATTTTCCTGTGTTTGAGCAGTGCTTTTGTTATGTCTCCTGTATGTGTGGTGTTCTGTGGTCTAATTATGATTCTGAAGAGCGTAGAGGCACATTATTGACATCTTACTTTCATCTCAGTTATTCCATCTTACTTCATGATGTGTGAATAAGCTGTCCTCTGTTTAGGTTTATGTATATTATTCCAATATTATATGTATTATTTTAGTATATATGGTTTTAATATATAACTATGTTTCTGCTGTTACTGAAATTGTGTGGTGTTTGGAAGTGTCTCATTTGTCTGTGGAATTTAATCCTGGAACCCTCCATCCTAGTAGTCTTCAAAGTATTTAATGCATATTTATCTACTATGCATTGAAACTTCAGCTGGTTATTTTCTCAGTTCATTTAAATGTCTATGTTTGTGTGTCTTATGTGATTGTTGTGTTTATATCTTTGCTGTGTAAATGTGTACTGTTTCCCTGTAATTGTTTGTCCATAATTCTTTCGTTAGAACTTCAGAAAATGTATTAATTCTTTTAGAGCTTAGTATTCTCACAATTAATATCTTTAAAGTGCCAGAAGCACCGAAGAAAGTTGCCAGAGAAGAAAGAGTATCCATCGCTGTTCCAAAAAGAAAAGTGCCTCCACCACCAGAAGGTACTCCTACCCATGGATTAATCTATGAGCAGACTGTCCTCATGCAATATCACCAGAGCTTCAAGCCTGCTGGTCTGACACCTTTCTTGAAGTTCTAATGTTAGAATCAGAATCATTCAGGTTGGAAAAGATCCTTAAGATCATTGAGTCCACTCATTAACCTAACACTGCCAAATCCACTATTACATCCCGCTATCGTCCCAGAGGAACCTTAACAGACTCTTTGAGAATCACTAGAGATACATTTTTCCCAATTACTCTGGGCGTGGAAGGTGTCAGGAAATAATAATTATTTTTCTTAGAGACCCCAAATGGAAAATTTATTATTGTCTGTTGTATTGCACCAGAGAAAAGTATTAATATCAGACTCTGTCTTTGAAGTACCAACAGAAGAAGAACACTGGGCTATGTCAGAGGAAGTATCCATTTCTCTTCACACAGAAAAGGAGATTTCATACACAGGTATGCACGGACTAAAATGATTCTGTGTCCAAATTTACATCTTGTCATCTATTTAAAAAAAAAAACAACAAACAACAAACCACAGTTTCATGTCCTGTGCAGATCATGGGTTTATCCTGAAAGTGAAATGCATTCCATTCTCAAAAAAGGTTTTCTCTTTCCTCCTGGCTTGCTACTGTGCTCATAGTGGAAGCCCAGACATTTTGCTAGGTCCTCCTTTGCAAACCTTGCCACTTGCCTAATCTCTAAGTGGAAACAGGGCAGCCTAGTCCTTCATTTACATTAACATGCTTTCCTCTTCTGAAAAGAAAGCCTGTTCTTTCCAGTTCTGTGATAGCAATTCCTCACCCAAATCTGAAGATCAGATAAAAAAACCTGTACGTCTGCTGTTGCCTGCCTGGCTGAGACACGTAGCAGAATCCCATATATTGGACCTGTTATCATTTTCATATCATGAAAGATCAATACAATCACATCAATGTGAAGTTAAAGAATCCATTTAGTCTCTCTGTTGGAGGTTGGTGGGACAACAACCAGATCATGAGTTCTAAGGGAAGGATGGGAGAGGATCTTTGAATGGCTTTCTGTAAGGCAGGGGCAATATTCCTGCTAGTCTGGAAAAAAAGGTCAAACCAGAAGGTCGTTAAATGCTATGGTTCTCCCATGGGATATCAAATAGAGGTGTTGAAGCTAGGACAGAAGAATCTGAACAAATCTGAGCTTCCTGGCAAAGGCAGGCATGCACAACACAGTTTTCGTTATCCAGTCAACCACAGTTACCAGTTCGAGTCTGTTTTAGTTTCAGATTTCAAATACATATGAGCCTCACATTTAGGATAAAATATCAAGCACAGCTCTGCCAGAATATATTTAAAGATCTCGTCAGTGTTCACATTGCCTCAAAAATAACACTGAGTTAGCAAGCATCAAGACTTGTGGCAGCCGCTCACCTACACTGAGTGTAGCTTGTCATGAAGAAAGCTGGCAGAAATCCTAAAATACGTCACTGATAAAATGGGATATCTCTTAAGATGGTCGATAAAAAATCTCCAATCTATTTAGATAATGCCCAAGTTATCTCTAATTTCCCAAGTCTAGTAGTCTCCCAGGCATTAAAATGCGAGGGTAATTTTCTGTGTACTTTCCAGTTATATTGGTCAAAAATTTCCCGCGACACCTGCCTCAGAAGACAAGACCCGTGCACTGCTGTTCTGAAAAAGAGATCGTGGTGCTGAGGCATAGTGTGCATTCCTTCCTGAATAAATCTTAAAACCTGTACATACTTACACCTTAATCTCTTGGAAACTGTCCTGCTCTTATAGCGAAGGGCTCCTTGCTATATCCGAAGAAATAAGCCACTTCATAAAGAAATCAACCAAAGAGGAAAAACACTCTCCTCACTGAGCAATTAATGCTTTTGCCTTTAATTAGAACAGAGCTCTTATCCAAAAGATTTTTCTCTATGTGCTCCCTCATCTTCAGCTAGAGTTTCCTATGCAAATCTTTTGTTACCAGTGATTGAGGACTCCCGATCGAAGCGATGCAAAGTGTCACTGCTGTGAAGAAGGGCTGACACTGGGATTTAGTGATTTATGATTTGTTGAATTTGGATTTTGACGCAAGCTTAACGTCATTGCTGTCCGCAGTGGCTGAAGCAGGAATCATATAGGTTGTTTATACTGAGATCTTAAAATGTTTACTGCTACTTCATAGAAGAGCAGCCTGGTGTCTTCCGTAACAACATGTCCAGTGTCAATCAGAACCCTTGTCTTATACATATCAGTTGCATATTTGTAAGATTTCTTTGTAGTTTTTTGTTTATTTTTGTGTTTCTTGCTGAGAAATTTTTGCTTTTAAGCAAGACCTTTAAAATTTCTTAAATGTAAATATACTGTATCTTTTAAGTGCCGGACACACCAGAGCGGGCTGTCCTTGGAGAAAGAGTACCAATTTATCCTCCTAAAAAAATGGCGAGACCACCAGCCAAAGGTATACTGGATAGAGTATTGGAATATAGTATAAATGTTTTTTGTGTCTTTTATGTTTCATGTACAGTGAATATTGGTTTGTTTTGTACGCAACGTTCTTCGTTTGGTTTAGTTCTTATTTGACAATGCATTGTGATCCTTATTATAAGTAATATCTAGATGCTAAATTTTAAGATTCTTTTAATCAATATCTTTTAAAGTGCCCGAAGTACACAAGAGAGTTGTCCGAAAAGAAAAAGTGTATGCTGAAGTTCCTCAGTATGAAGAGGAAGAAGAGATTCCAAAATACGAAGAGGAAGAAGCCACCAGGTACGAGGAGGAAGTAATCCATTACAAGGAGCAAGTCCACCGTTACGAAGAAGTTAGTCACTATGAGGAGGAAGTTCCTCATTATGAAGAAGTTCCTTATTATGAAGACGAAAAAGTCACCCATTATGAAGAAGAAGCTGCTTATTATGAAGAGGAAGCTCCTGAATATGAGGAGGAAGAGGCAGAAGTTTCCCAGTACGAAGAGGAGGCTCCTCCACCTGTTAGAGGTATACTTTAATTTTAGAATTTGTGTAAGAAAAAGGTTTTTTTTTTCTTTCCGTTAAGGAACCAAAGTTTTGGGTTAATATGTTCCAGTGTACTTTACAGTGTGCCTCTTTCCAAGATGTTTAATGAGTAGTATATAGTGTAGAGAATGTGTGATGGTTCTACGTCTACTCTTTACTACTATCTCTATGAATTTAAATGTTCCATGTCATACGTGTTCATTTCTCTTTCATATGAAGTCTACATAACCCATTAAGAAAATTTAACTGACCCCTATTTCATCCTCATCAGTTTTGCTACCAGATTGCGCTTAAATTACTTAGAAAAATTTATGAGAATTCTGCAATCACAGACAAAAAAAAAAAAAAAAAAGTGTTTATCCAGAAAATAGGTAGGGTACTTGAAAATAAGTGGTTTACAAACTCAAGTTGCATTGACTTCCTCTCAGAAATCTTTGAAAACCCTACACTTATTTTTAATTTATTTTTTTTCAAGGGAATGATATATTTTCAAAGAAAGCAAAAATATAAAATTAATATTAAGAAGCCATATTTGGGTACCCTTATCTTTAGTTGTTTTCCTTAAGAATAATTTTTATGGTCCTGGTGCAAATTTTCAACAGTCCTAGTACAGGATGAACACGCTTTTCACTACTTAGAAAGGACACCAGATTATGCCATGGTCTTGGTAATAAAGCACGTCTACATCGTAATATAAAGATATAGACTATTTGATTTTCCAAAATTAAATAATCATCTGAGAGAACTTAAAATTGTTATGTTTTCCAGTCCTGATTTGGATAATTCCATAGTGTCTCTTCCCCAAAAAGAAGCTCAGAATTTCTTTTGACTAATTAATGAGTGCCAGAGCTGTACTTCACACCACGCTGGTATTTTGATGTATTGTTAGCACATCTTTCCTAGAAAAGAAAAGGCCAGGCTGCACACCGCAAGAAGCGGGTTCATCCTGAACAGGAAGATTAGGGTTAGCTAACATTTCCTTTAATTCTGTCATAGTAGTTAAGTTTAATTGAGATGTGCTCCAGACTTTCTTCAGTAGGCTCAGAGCCAGTGCGATTCCTGTTTTATCCATGTTTCAGGGGTTTATGGAGATTTCTGGGGTTTGAAGTCCAAAAAATGTTACGACACATCTGAGCTGAAATATTTGTTTTGCTGCAGTAAAGGGGAAAATGCTGTTGATTTCAGCAGTCCGGATTTTTTTTTTTCATCAGATTAAACCACTCATAAACACTGCCATTACCTGACAAATCGTGCTATAAACTACTGGTATTTAGTGCCCATAGTTCTTTGTTTGGAGTGAAAAGATTCATAAACTTGATGTGCTTGCTTTTTATGTGTAGAAAGCACTTGGAAATTTCTGAGGATGAAAATATAATCAACAACATATATTCAATATATTTTGATATGATCAGATGCAACGTATTACATGTCTAAGAAGAATTACGATCATAGTTCTGGAGGGAAATAAGAAGGTTTAAATCCACTAATTACCTAACACAGCACTTAAATAGTTTTTTATTACAATATTTGTGATAAACATCCAAAAATTGGAGGAAAAAAAAATTGTATTTTTGCAAGTTTCCCTGCTTCCTAATCTTCTTTAATAACTGGTTCTAAACAGTCAGACTATGTCTTAATTAAACAGTCAGACTCTGTCTTAATTAAATCTTTTGACCAGCAAATAAGCCCTTGAAGATAAAAATATTTTTATTGGTAACCTCAGTGGCCAAGTAAGGAGAATGGACACCATAGCAGTCAATGTAATCTCTTTGCTATTTTATTTTGTCTTGATGATTAAACCATGTAAAATCGTACCTGTACGTTTTGGTTATGTATTTGGGATGCTTGCCTGTAGCTTATGTTCCTGTTACTTTATAAGTAAATACCTAAAACACCGATATATCTTTCAAGTGCCTGAGGTTCCCAAGAAGCCTGTTCCAGAGGAAAAACTGAAGAAAAAAGAAGCTCCTCCAGCAAAAGGTATATCTCACCTCTTTTTCTTAGCAGATATCCTTTGAATACGTAATTCACAGTATTTTTCAGATACCTTTCTTGATCATTACTTCTTTCTGTTCTTTTGGGGGGGTGTTCTTCATATGAAATGTTTGTACTGCTGTCCTTTTTGTTTAATTTCTGTTTGGAATAGCTTGTGGATTATTTTTTAACCAAAACAATGTTTTTTAAGTGCCTGAGGTGCCGAAGAAACCTGTGCCTGAAAAGAAAGTCCATGTGCCGAAGAAGGAAGCTCCACCAGCTAAAGGTATATGAACTTGTAATTAGCTATGAGGAGAAAGGTCTTCTAGAATTCACTTCTGTTAAATACTAGGATAGTAAAAGGATTTTTGCTCTTAAGAATTGTGGCTCTTTGTGTTTGTGTTCAATTGTTTAGTGTCACTGGCTTGTATACCATGATGTTTCAGATTCTTAGGCAAGGCTTGATTTACAATACTCTCTTACTAAGTTCCAGAAGTGCCAAAGAAACCTGTGCCAGAAGAGAAGGTTCCTGTACCGAAAAAGAAGGAACTGCCACCAGCCAAAGGTATATCAGCTCTTGACTGAATGTGTTAAAAGAAATAATTTAAAAAATCAATCTTAGTTCACCTTCCCTCTTTCTTTAAGGTAATGTAGAGAGAGGTTTCTATTCTTGATAGCTCTTCTCTGTTATTCCACTTTATTGTTTCCTATCGTTGTTGTTTATTGATGCGTATCATTGCTCTTTACCTTATGGTACAAAACCGAAATTCTTTAACTACAATAATATCTTTAAAGTGCCTGAAGTGCCAAGGAAACCTGTGCCAGAAGAGAAGGTGCCTGTCCCAGTACCTAAAAAAGTAGAAGAACCTCCACCAGCCAAAGGTACAGCAGGTTCTGGTTCAGCTGCGTACTTCTAGCTTTGTTTCTTCAGCTGTAAAAGACTGCAAGTAGCAATCCCGTTCCTCGTCCCGGTGTGTTTGACAATGAACCACTCGCAGGCTTATGTTTAATCAGCACACTGTACTGTGGCTGTTTCTGTTAGTCATGGGTGCTATGCTTATTCCACATTTTGAAAATGTCTGTGTTTATGTCTTGTATTGTCTCTGTCTATTGGATCTTAAATAGCTAAATGATTCTAAATCACTTGCTGTTTCAAAAACAAATGTTCCAAAAGAGAAACACTGTACCTAAACAGCCAGACCTCCCCCCTTAGCCTTACTACACCAATATGTAATGCTGTAGTTTGTATGTTTGTAAGTTTATATCTATCCATATGTCTGCAGATAAAATTAATTTCATCTTTTATACACAATTAAACTTTAGAATATTTGTGGAGTTATATTAATATCAATTATATAGTTAGAATTTTACTATGGTTTTACCACATTGAAAATTAATTTCTTAAAAAAAATGTCTTTAAAGTTCCTGAAGTCATCAAGAAAGTTCCAGAAAAGAAAGTATCTGTCCCTGTACATAAAAAGCCAGAACCTCCAGCAGCCAAAGGTATCTCTTCTTATAAAAGAATACGTGCCTGATGCTTCTTATCGTTTCTGTATGTTTGTTATTAGAATTAAACTGAAGTATTGTAGCAGTTTGTGATAAATGTGCTTGCTAATTCATAGTCTTGGGCTTCTGTGTAAGTTGTTTCTTGGTTTCTGATGTTATGACTAAGTTTTCTACAATTAAATACTATCTTTGAAGTGCCACAAATACTAAGACCTCCCCCTGAAGAGGTACCTATTTTTGCTCCTGAAGAAGAAGAAGAGGAGGAGGAAGAGGAAGCCGTTCCAGAGATACCAGCAAAAGGTACATCATTCCTTCTTGAAAACTATCAGAAAGCTTTGTTCAGTTCATTAAAAGCTCTTCATCTGTGTTGATTGTTTTAAGCTGGTTGTAAACCTTAATTATCTTTCTGAGGAGAGTTGTCTTCATCTTATTGATCTTTGCGAATTTGTTCTTTGATTTTATTAATTTTGATGCTCCGAGAGTAACTGAAAATTTCTTATCAAAACAATATCTTTAAAGTGCCAGAGGTGCCCAAGAGAGCAGTCCCAGAAGAAAAAGCACCTGTTGCAGTTCCTAAAGTAAAGAAAGTTCCACCAGCTAAAGGTATATCCCCTTGTGGTATATGCAGATAATGCCTCCCTTATATTTTCATATTTTTGTGGGACCTCATTTTAAAAACCGATTTATACATAAATAAAGCCAGATCCTTGGTGCCAGTACCCCGCTTCTACCCTGGAGCGAGCAGCGTTAAGTCTCCTGCAGAGTTTGATCGTCTATTTTGTCACTGACTTCAGCGGGCTGAGAATCAGGCCTTCAATGCTCTGCTGGTTTCCCACTTAAAGTGCTGTGTGAGAAGTAATTCAAACGTGACACAGAATTAATGTTTAAATTAATTTACATTTCCTTTAAACAAAATACCTGGAAAAATATTTTATGGCCCCTTACCTGGAAATTCCCCACAACAGGGAGACCACGCTGACCTGTTCCTCGAGAGTTTAGCTAAACGTATATAAAACCAAAATCAAATCACAACTGGCCATACAAATAACAAGAAGGCTAAATGTGAAGTTGCAAGTGGAGACACCCTGTTGCAGAGACCATCCTTTGGGGCTCAGCAAATTCTACCTTGGCAGGGAAAATTGAAAAGCAGACATTGGAAGCTTTTTGTGTAAAAAAATTAAAGGCTAACAAACTTCTGCAACCTCTTGTTTGTAGCGTATCTTGCTAATATTTTCCATTGGCAATGATGCTGGGTAATTATGAGTTGGGCAAAAGAGCTAATCCTCATATAATCCTTATAATTTAATTGCACTTTGCTGTTTTCAGGGAGTGGGAAATGTCTATTAGAGTTTCCCTTACTTTTACTACAGTTGTTACTTTGAAGTTCGTGTCCTTCTGGTTTATGTTATGAATGTTTCTTTGTGATGTTGTGGTACTAAAGTTCTTAAAACAATATCTTTAAAGTGCCTGAGATGGCAAAGAAAGTTGTGCCTCCAGAAAAGCTTGCCATTTCTGTTCCTGAGGATGAAGAGGAAGCTATTCCAGAGGAAACTATACCAGCAAAAGGTACACAATCTTTTCTTTCAAGTTACTCATGAGATCTTCTGGGCTCAATAAATTCATCTTTATTTCTTGTTCTAAGTTGTATGTAAATCTTAGAGATCTTTTGGGGGAGCTTGTGATCTTGTTTCATGGGTTTTTTCATGGTTTTTATCATGTTTTTAATACTCTGAAAGTAATTTTTAAAATATATCTTTATAATAATATCTTTAAAGTCCAAGAGGTTCCTAAGAAACCTGTCCCGAAAGAAAAAGTGCCAGTACCCACTCCTAAGAAACAGGAGCTTCCTCCAGCAAAAGGTACTTAAATTAATACCTAGGAAAATAATGTGTTGTTATTGTTATTCAGTGTCTCTCTGTATTTTATTTTCTTTGTTATTTTTGTTGGGTCTGTGTCTCTGCTGTCTTTTTGTATTCCTGTCTAAGAGTGTGTGTCGTGTTCCTAGTGAAAAATAAGCTCTAAAATTAATTGACTAGTTCAAGAAATCTACCTATGGATCTTGCATTTATTTTTACTTCATCTTTAAAACAATTAAAGTATATTCTACGGATCAGTTCTTGTTTTATTATGTCTGTTTGTATACGTTTTCTGTTGTCTTTCTCATTCTTAAAATGCTGACGTTCTTAAAATAAAAAAAATATCTTTAAAGTGCCTGAGATGCCAAAGAAACCTGTTCCTCAAGAGAAAGAAACTGTTCCTAAAAAGGTGCCAGGTCCACCAGTCAAAGGTATTGCTGTTCGTAAATGCTGCTATCATTAATAGCGTTCTTCATACAAGCTGAGTTTGGCAAGGGACATTTCGGTGTGTCTGTCCTGTGTTTTATTTGTCGCCATGCTCTCTGTTCGTTTCTAAGTTTCTGTTCTGCTGTTCGTAAGCGTCTGGGTTTGTGTCTGTTGAAAAGTTGTGCCAAAGAGCGCTGAAGTTAGGCATTTTCTTTAAAGTACCCAAGATGCCAAAGGAGGTTGCTCCTGAGCAGAAGGTACCTGTTGCCCTTCCTGAAAAAGTAGAAGTTCCAGCTGCAAAAGGTATATGTACTCCTGATTATAATTAATATTTGTGCTAATCGTACTCTTGATCTTCTTTCTGACTTTCCTGTTTCTCGTATGGGATTTTTGCATGACTTTATGTTGAAAGTCTTCATTGTCAGGGTTCACACTGTAGAACCACAAAGCTCTATTTCTTGTGATTTTTACTTACGCTGCTTGAAGGTGTTTTCTTTAAATTCCTAAAACAAATCTATATCTTTAAAGTCCCTGAGGTGCATAAAAGAGCTGTTGCAGAAGAAAAAGTGCCAGCTGTTGTGCCCAAACCCAAAGAACCAACACCAGCTAAAGGTACAGATATATTACTTCTTATTCCTCCCAAAGACGTGTTTTTCCTCCGTATTCCTAAAATCTTTTATAATATATACACTGTTTCAGGAGCATGTTCTTATAATTTAATGTAACTTATGCTTGTGGTTATCATATACATTTTTTTTCTATACGGATCATCTTGACTAACTGTAAAAGGAAGGTTAAATAATTCTAAAATATTAACAATAATACTGTTTCTAAAGTGCCCGAAGTATCCAAGAAACTTGTCCAGAAAGGAAAAGTCCCTACTCCAGCTCCTATGGTGGAGAAGTATGAGTACACATACGAAGAATATGAGAAGTATGAAACATATGAAAGCTTTGAAGAGTTTGAGAAGGTTCAGGAAACTGAAGAAATTGAGGCATATGAGGAACCTGAAGAACCTGAGACATATAAGGAGATTCAGGAACAGGAATACAAAGAGGAAGCTTGGGAGGAAGAAGATGTCTACGAAAAGTATGACTTTAAGGAGAAGGAAGAGATCTACGAGAAATATGAAGAGGTATCTGAAGAGGCTTATGAAATCCAACCAGCTACAGGTACATCAAGTCCTGAGTTCTATTTTCTTCTAGTTCGTTGAGTTCCCAGCTACTGCTTAAGCTTTCTTTGAGTGCTGATGTGTATTTTTCCCCGTTTGTAGTCCTATGCGTGTCTGTTGCTGGGAATGACAAATCCAATCAAAGATTGTTTCTGTCCTGCTACTTTCTAAGGAATTCTTTTCCCTTCAGAGTGGGAAGGGGGGATTCCACATCCGACTGCCCAAGAGCGAGCTACTGTAGATATAACACAAGCAAAGTAAATTACAACTTTCTGAAACAGTTCAGCTTCAGCCTTAATTACATAATTTTACAAGTCAACGTTTTTCTCTTTTGCCCAGTTTAGCTCCTGTGCGTTACAGAAATGTTAAAGCTCATTAGAACATTCCCTTTCATCATTTCAATTTAAGATCGTAGGATCCCTCACGCCAGACAGAAAATATCTAAAATACACCAGAAGGATCTACATTGATATTCCTTAGCTTAAGAATTTAAGAACTCCGAGATAAGTGGCTCTTCACTTGTCTCTCAAGAAATGATGAGACGTTTCCTCTACAAATGAGTGTTTGCTCTGCTTGCTGTCTGTATCTGTGGTAATTTCTTACAAATAACTTAAAATCCATAATGAATATTTTTTGAAGTGCCTGAGGTGCCTAAAAGACCTCTGCCAGAAGAAAAACTACCTGTTCCTGTTCCTAAAAAAGAAGCTCCGCCAGTTAAAGGTACATCAGCTCTCAGATAAATTTAAAAACGTAGTCGTCTTCCTGAGTTTCTGAATCCCCAAATGCACTACTTTACCTGTTCTGATCTGACTGCTAGACCCTTAACTTTCTTTCACAATACAGTAAAAGGCAGGGATTAAATTACTAAAAAAAGGTATTTCTTTAACAAATGAAAACTGAGACAAATTATTACGCTTTCTGAGGACAAAGGCAGCGCAGACAGGACCATCAAATTTAATTTTTGCCCTCACAGTATTAGTGACCCCTCATAACTCATCCTTGACAACAAGCAGATGAATAAATTAATAAAATCTGTTGAGTTGAAGTGCCATATCAGTGAAAATCTAGTTTTCTACAGAATCCCCCAAAACTAGGACCTTCTTCAACCTAATTAGGTTTGGAGTGCACACAATCTTAACCAGGTGTTCTCTGTATCAGGCTCTGCCAAACTGAAGTGACACGAGCAGCAATTGTCAGTGGATGCCACTAGAGTTACTGTACTAGTCTGGAGCTCTGTAATTTTCTGTTCAGAGTACTTAATTTGCCAGAAATTCATTTGGTGCTAAGTTTTATACTTGTTTCCCATATGAATTATCCCATAAGAATGAAAACAGTGGAAAAGGTTGAATCGGTTTGGGACCTTTTTGCATAAAGACTTGAGTTAGTTGATAGGAAATTAAAATCCTACCATATTCCCAGCTGGCATTAATTAGAGATGGTAGTTCACGGAACCTAACTGTTAAGGCTTATCCCAGTCAAAAATTCACCCCAAAAAAGCAGTATTTTTCTTTCAGTGAATACTGAAGTCTCTAGCTATCTGAATCCAAGCAAGATAGTCCAGATAAGTCACCTTTCAATAGCAATTGAGGACATTATATTTTGTATTTTTCTAAATTTTCTGAGTCTTTGCATTGTTTGCTGTTTGTTTGACTTGTATTCTTACATTATATCCATACTGCAAAATTTCTTAAAAAACACTGATGTCTTTAAAGTGCCAGCAGTGCCGAAGAAACCTGCTCCAAAAGAAAAAGTACTACCTGCTGTTCCTAAAAAGGAAATGCCTCCGCCAGCCAAAGGTATAACTCCTCTGCATCGTCATAATGAATCTTGAACTCTCATTTCAGTCTTTTGTCTTCATTGTTTGTTGAGAGAGATATGTGTATTATTTATGTCCCCTCAGTGTTTCTTTTCAGCTGTTTGTAGTTGAGTCTTCTTGGCTGTTACTGTCAAGTCATTTGTTGAAAATATGTGAGAGTAGCTTTAAAAAATGTGTGTTCTGTCATTAAGTTACATGTGAAAGTAGTTTGGAAAGAAAGAATATTTTTGTTTCTTCTCAAAAAAAAAAGGAGATTCCATCATTCAAATGTACGGCCATCTTTCAAGAATATTTGTGTAATGTGTTATTCTTCTGTCTAATCTTCAAAATTAACATAGATGATCTTTCAGGAAGCATGCAGTCCTTTGTTGTTTCATGAGTATTCCTTGTTAGATTTTCGCTTCTTCTTCCCGACTTCTTCCAAATCACTTTGAAAGCCCTAAAAGTAAATTATATTTTAAAGGGCCAGCCGTTCCCAAAAGAACTGTCCCTGAAGAAAAGAAACCTACACATATAACTGAGATAGAAGTTCCACCAGTGAAAGGTAAAGGAACCTTTGATATGAGATTTTATGGAAAGGAAATATATGTGTTGTTTTCCCCAACTAACATCTTCTAAAATTATCCTCGTGTTCTTTACACCATGGCCAGAGTATCTGGTCTCTAAGTGCAGATTCACCTCTCGGTGATAAATTGAAAACTCTGAGGCAAATATTCCAGATACGCGCTGTAAATGTGTTACACAGTAAATACATTCATTCAGTATTGGAAACACGCTGAAGTGCTGAAGTACTGACACCATCAGTACTTCAGTGCTTTTGTATTTGTAACAGAGTTGTGAACTTAGCTTACACTTGAGTTTCGAAGCCAATATATTGCTCATGATGTTGGTGGAGAAGTATTAGGGCAAGGGTTAGTAAGTTAAAACCGATAAAGCTGTTACAGATACCAGGAGGAAAAGCATAATGATACCGTGAGAAAAGCAAATTGCGCACTCTTTGAGAGCAGAAACAATAAATTTCTTCATGTAACTAATTCTTCAGCAATTCTTCAACTAATTCTTCTAGGACTGCGTATTTCATTCTCAAAAAGGCACAGTATTTGGGACCTTAAAAGAATTTAGTTTTCTGGGTTTATTTCTGTTTGGTATTTTAAATGTTGAAAATTGTTCTGAGGTTACTAAAAGAAAGCTAATATCTTTGAAGTTCCTGAGTTTCGTAAGAGACCTGTCCTGGAAGAGAAAGTACCCATCGTTATTCCTAGGGAAGAGGAACCTACTTTGTATGAAGGTACATTAATGTCGTATCTACCAAGCAGCGTGTTGCGGAGTTTATATCAAACCATGCCCTAGATTGTTCTGTAAATGATGAGAGATTTTTCAACTCATTTTTTGATTATTTCAAAGCAACTTCCATTTACATCTTTGAGGCCTTTTCTCCTCCCAAATTTAATTATAGTTGAGCATTTAAAAAATGTTCTTTTCTCCTCTATTAATGGTAGAAAAAATATAATTTACAGAGAAACTCAGTTTCTGATCCAGGAAAACACTTTAGCCACATTGGGCCAAAGAAATGAACTTAAGTAGAGAGTGGTTTAAGAGCCATCCCTAGTTGATTTTAAGCTGGGTTATAGATAGTTAACAGCAGGTGAGGACATCTAAACCTCAATTACAATTCCTAACTAACACATGGAACTAAGTAACTAAAAAATAAGATTAAATGTTTTGTGAGCTTGTATTTTGCTGATTGGGAGTGATCATTCTATCATCAGTACATAAATGACCAGGCTAAAATGAAATATAAATAATTTATATTCAAACAGATCTTTGTCCATATACATGTGTGCATTTTTGCATTAAATGTTGTCTTTCTAATCAGTGTCTTGTAAATATTAAAATATGTTAAATAAACTAATATCTTTAAAGAGCCTGAAGCTTATGGAGAAGTTCCAGCAGAAGAAAAAGTCCCTGTTATTATTCCTAGTGACTCAGAAGCTCCGGCAGCTAAAGGTACACCAACTGCTCAAGCAATTCTAAAGCACTGTTTGCTACAAATTAATTATCTACCTGTTATTTAATGTGTTCATTCTAATGTTTCCTAGATGCTAAGTGTTTGTCATTAGGTCTTTGTTACTTACATTTTGTATAGTTTAACGTTCTTTAAAAAAATGTAATATCTTTGAAGTACCTGCAGTGACCAAGAAAACCGTTCCAATGAAGAAAATATCTGCTGTTATACCTACGGAAGAAGCTCCTCCAGTTAAAGGTACAGGACCTCCAAACAGATTTTCTTTAGCTTCTTTCAGAAGTCAGATACCAAGTGAGAAACCCAATATGCATATTTTTCTTGGACAGTATGACCAGGTCCTATGTGCATTGTTTTCTTCCACTTGATCGCTTGTTGTATGACTAAATTTTATTTGTTCATTTTTATCTTAGAAAGAGGTCAGAGATTAAAAACATAATCATTTTACAACCATTTACAAAGAACTCAAAATCTCTTTTAAGCATCTTTCTTCATATGTTAAATTAATAAACAATTATTAAGACAGACTGATTCATCATTCTGAGAAACAAATTCAAGGAACATTTTCTACCAGTTTTTATTTTTCTCTTGTGTTAGCAGCTGCCTAAATGAATTGATGCATTCTGCATCAAGAGCTTCAATTTTAAGAAGACAAAATCGGGCAAATACAAAGAAATTTATTAGACAAGAAATTCGTAGCACAGCCAAGGATTAGCCTGAAATTTTTTTAATTTACTCTCTCACGTTCTGTTTCCCAAAATACTTTCTCTGACAATATTTTAAAAAAATCTAAAAGTTTGTGGCAGAATCTTGTTTGCAGAAGCACTCTTTGCCGTCATGTCAGGGGCTTAAATAAAGTCAGGGTTAAGGTAAGACTTTAAAATAAAGCGAAGTGCAAAGACACGAACACTTCTCATACAAACACAGTTTTGTAATAAACTTCCAGTACCGAAAAACTCTACTGATGTTTGAAACATATTATTTAGATAATTGCACTGGATTTTTCTCTTGCTTTTATAGGTAATTTTGAAATTTCAGAAAATAAAACCCTTTAAATTGCCAAAATACTTAAAGTTTGTTTGATAAGGGGGGAAAAAAACCCTAATTACTACCTTTTTGGAGCAGGGCAAATTCAGACATGTAAGCGCTAGGAGTTAGAAGAGCAGCGAACTCCAGAAAATGAAGTTGTTGAGTTGTATTCACAGGTTAATTTAGGTTAATATTTTTATATTGGTCTAGTAGAACGTTTTATTGTTTTACAAAACCATACTACTTATTTCCTAGTGCAAACTTCTAAAATAAAATAATATTTTTTAAGTTCCTGAAGTACCAAAGACAGCTGTCCGCAAAGAAAAAATACCTCCTGCTCTGCCTAAAGAAGAAGCTTCATACTTTGAAGGTATAAAAAATTTTTAGTAGGATTTGATGAATAAAAAATTTATTTTCGTATGTAAATCCTTCATTATTTTGAGACCATTCTGTCTATCATTACCTAGGTTTTAGGTAGCAGCTCTACTTAGCTGCAACAATGTAAAATTAATTTCCAAAAAATTAAAAATTATATCACCTGTAGTTGTTCTTAAGGGGAAAATTAGCTTTATGCGCAAAAGAGACAATTCCAAGGGACCTTGCTGCTTGATATCAGTTCAAGGGGGATGAGGGTTGAGGAGGGTGGAGTAGAAAAGGCAGAGCTTTCATAGACAGAGCTTATCTCCTTGCAGCCAATGAATTAGCTCAGTTTAGAACATACCACACACCTTCTGGCAAGCTGCAGAGGTCAGATCAGGCCAAAATATGAGATTTTTCTTTTCTCCCCTCATTAAAAAGAACGCTATTTTTAAAGATAGATGTAAAATAGACGTGTCTCTCTTAAAATGAGCTTGAATGTCTTCTTGTATTTGTTCTTTGTCTTTCATATTGTCTCGATTTGTTCTTTGTCTTTCATATTGTCTCGTTTTCTGAAGTAGTCTAAGTTAATTAAAATATTTAAACTAATATCTTTCAAGTACATGAAGTTTATGAGGAGATGCACGTCGAAGAAGAAATTTCCACTGCTCATAGAAAAGAGGAGGCACCAGCACCTAGAGGTATATTTCTTCCTCATCATCTCTTCCTGCAATTTGCGAAGTCTTGAACCCCAGGAAAATTAAATTAATCGTGTTCATGGTTTAGTTATTGTTCGAGGTAACTAACATCTGTGTTCGTTCTTTCAGTACGTCACTTACATTACAAACGTGAGTCTCTTTATGATTTGTCTATTTTATATAAATTCTTAAAATGAACTAACATCTTTAAAGCACCCACAGTCATTAAGAAAGCTATTCCAGAAGAAAAGGTGCCTGTTGCTGTGCCTAAGAAACCAGAACCCACTCCTGTGCCTAAAAGACCAGAATCTCCACCACCTAAAGGTACTTTAATAGCACTTAGGATTTTCACTGATAACATCTTTTCAGTTGCTCACATTTGTTTTGATTTAATAGTTACATTTGTGTCAGATTTGTGGCATTTATGTTGTGTGAGTCCCTTTTCCTGTTTGTTTTTGAGTCATAAAATTAAAATTAAAATCAGTAAATATCTTTCAAGTCCCTGAATTGCCAAAAAGGTCAGAGCCTCTACCTGCAAAATTGTCCTATTCATCTCCTTTTTCTTTAAGTCTCTTCTGTCCCTTGTTTTGTTGTTGTCAAATCAATAAAAACTCATTGAATTTGTGTATTTCTTCTACAAAGAGTAATCCATTGTGTTGGCGCAGAACCTGAATCAGAAAGTACTCAAGGGAACTCAAATTAAGGAAAGCTCTAGCTGCGTCCAATATTACAGGACAGACATTTTCACGTTATTGGTGTTTGTAGGGACTATAAACAACCTCAGAAATTCTATCAATACTCAAGCAAGGAGCGTATACACTTCCTCTTTCACATTGCTCTTGTTAAATTTTGGGGCCAATTGATTTAATTTTGAATGGAAATCGCATTAGGCACAGAAAGCAGTTGTTACAATTCTTTCAGGTATTGTAGCAGATTGTCCAAACTAAAAGTTTGTATGTCACGTCACTACCTCATGGTAAAAGCCCCCCTACAAAGTCACTTCCAACTGTTATTTCCCAGGGGGACAGAACCAAAGACGGCTTTCAGATCTCCCCGTTTTGTCTTATTTCTCTGTATCGTATGTTTCATTTTTGTATTTCTTAAAAGCAGACTAATATCTTTCAAGTGTCCAAGGTACCTTTCTCAGCAGAGAAAGTGCATCTTACTGTGCCTAAGAAGTCAAGAGCAACGCCGCCTACTGCCTCTGCGTCAATAATGATGACTCTCTGAGGAGGCGTTTGCTCTTGCTCTTGAATACTAGGGTTTACAGTAAAAAAAAATAAACGTTTCTCATTTATAAAGAATCCTAGTAGTATGTAATAGTGTACAGCATTTTTTTCCATAATATATCTCATTTTACATCCAATCTTGCATTTCTTTCTGACAAGCTTCTTGTGAGGCTCTTCTTAATAATTCACATGTTTTTCTAAATACTTTAAATATAACAAAAATGAATGATGTTTTCTTTAAAGTGCCTGAGGTGCCCAGGAAAATTCCAGAAGAGAAAGTACCTGTTGCTGTGCCCAGAAAACCAGAACCACCACCAGCCAGAGGTACGTTGAACTACAGATAAGTAAAATTTGGAAGAGAAAAACCCCTCTGCCTTGATGGTGCAGATGAGTTTTTTATTGTTTCTTTGTGCTGTCCTATTATTTTTATTTCTTGTGCCCACAGTTCTCTGTGTGC
The DNA here is from genome assembly GCA_033558235.1 of Neomorphus geoffroyi. Taxonomy (NCBI): domain Eukaryota; kingdom Metazoa; phylum Chordata; class Aves; order Cuculiformes; family Neomorphidae; genus Neomorphus; species Neomorphus geoffroyi. The sequence continues at coordinate 39,177,698 of JAUMJM010000027.1, forward strand.
TACTGGTTTTCAAATAGTTCTTTTTGAATCGTAGCTGTAATTGTTGCACCAGTGCTTTAGAAATACTGATGCAACTGGACAGAGATGAGCAGCAATCTTAAAGAGAAAACAGGGCTTTTGTGATCCAAAATGCTCCCAACTGGCAGTGAAAAATCAGCCTCAAGAGGGAGTTTAATAAAAAAAAACCCCACTCTGTGCATAGGTGAAGAACTGATATGAAGAAGTCATCTTGCACAGAAGAACGTGAGAAGGAACAGGGCAGCCTTAGTTAAATGGGGATCCAGGAGGTCGCAGAGTAAAATGGAAAAATAATGTAATATAAAAGGAGAAGGAACTCCAAGGACTCTGAGTTGTTTCCTCAGACTTTACAGGGATATAAAAGAACCCGGGGTCGATAAACGTGTTGGATCGATGGTGCCGTTAAGCACCTCCTTGCTTTGCAGTTTCTACTGAAAAGTTTTGAACACAGCTGTAATTTTGCATATAATAAACAAATATAATCTCTTTCCTTAAAGTGCCTGAAGCACCCAAGGAAGCAGTTGTAGAAGAGAAAATCAAAGTCACTGTGCCCAAAAAGCCAGAAGTACCACCAGCTAAAGGTACTTGTCGTTAATAAAACCATGGCAATAATTTGTCTTACTGATAAGAATTTTTGGATACAATTTCCCCCATTTTTCGATCTTATAAACTGTCACTTTTATTTTATTTTATTTTTGTATTTCATTTTTGGGAGCAGCCTCTTTACTCCTCTCAACCAAGACTGAGAGCAAAAATCCTATTTGGTAGAGGGTATTATGTTTAATTGATGTTTCCTGATGTTCTTTTGTTCGTGTCTTTTTCCACATTAATTTATTTAAATTTCTTTAAATTCTTGTTATTAACATAATTATTACTTTTAAAGTGCCAGAAGTGCCCAAGAAAGTCCCAGAAGAGAAAATACCAGTTGCAGAGCCTAAAAAACCAGCAGTTCCTCCAGCTAAAGGTACTTGTCATTATGACAAAATTCACCAGATCAAAACCATCATTCTTTTAGCCTTTTAACACTATGGAAGACATTAGAGTTTTCTTCTGTTCTCAAAAGTTTTTCAAGTGAACAAATTCACCGTGTGAAAAAAATAGATTTTGGTCATTCGTGTTCTCACTAATACTGATCTGCTGTTGTGCTTTAATGTTGTTTATTAAATTCTTATAGTAAAAGTTATTAATATTTTTCAAGTGCCTGAGGTACCAAAGAAGGCGGTCCCAGAAGAAGTTCCAGTTAAAGTAGCAAAGAAACCAGAACCTCCACCAGCTAAAGGTAACTGCTGTACAAAATTATTGAAAGAAAAACCTTTCATTGCCTAGGGCATGATTTTAACATTTTGTTAATTTACTTTTAATATAAATGCTCTATAATTTTTGTTGTTTAAATTGTAGCTTTTCCATCCATGCCTTAGTGAGAATTTTCTGCAGGCAAAAAAAGCTGACATTCACATCCAAAATCACTGATGCTTCTGATGTCCTTGAGTTTTACTTTTCTTAGTCTTAACAATGCAGACGTGTGCTTGAATTTCCAAAAATAAAATTATTTACTTTCCTTAAAGTGCCAGAGGTGCCCAAGAAAGTGATTTCAGAAGAAAAAGTACAAATTGAAGTTCCTAAAAAACCAGAACCTTCACCACCTAAAGGTACATGTTCAGCACTGATACAATTGCACAGAAATTTTAATCTGTTCCTCTAAATATTCTTTTTCAAGTTTGTGTAATCCTCTTTTTTTTTGTTCTAATATTATGTTCTAATATTTATAAATGTCACAGATTGTGTTGTTCTCTTCACTTGTGAATAGCTTCCAGTAAGCAACACTGGTTATGAATGGTTTGCATCAAGCAGTATGAACAAAACACAGGCCATTTATAAGGGGTCTTTTTTTCTAACACTGTCTGATAATTTACATGTTGGAGCTATTGTCGCCTTTTTAGTTCCTATTCTTCAAATTCCTGGAAGTAAAACAAATACATATTTTTAAAGGACCTGAGGTGGTGAAGAAAGCTGTTCCAGAAAAGAAAATCCCTGTGCCTAAAAAACCAGAACCTGAGGTTGTCCCAGAACCAAAGGCTGCACCTGAAGTACCAGAACCTCCACCCGAGAAAGGTAAATCTCAATATTAACAAAATAACGAGAATAATAGTTTTCCTCTTTTCTTTAACATTGTGATTCCCCAGGCCCTCTGTTTTCTGGAATTCTAATTATACTTCTGTATATCCACATATGTGTGTAAAACAGACATACGTAGGTCTTTCTGAAGAGTAGTGACAAGTCTTGGGTATCTGAATTGCCTGTATTTTATATTTCAATTCTTCTTGCTAATTTGGGTTATTCTTACTCTGCCCACTTGGGTTCATGAAAACAAGCACGACTAATATCTTAAAATTAGCACAACTAATATCTTTGAAGTGATAACAGCAGCAGCAAAGAATACCCATTCTAGAGGCTCAGAGCAGAAGATATCAGTGTACTTGAAATATCAGCAGCTTCATCAAGAAAAATTAGATGCTGTCACTGCTAATTCTTGAAAGAGCCTTCAGCGTATTAACTGCAATATTATTAATATATTTTGTCCTGACCATTCTGTTGATAATTGTCATGGATTTTACTTAAACTCTATCAGTGTACTCGTGCACTCGTGTATGTGAGCAGGAGGCTTGTGTGTGAGGCTTGTGTATGTTTGAGAAAAAAGGGAAAAAAGCCATAATTTGGTATATTCATCCTTGAAAAGGCCAACATAAATGATTGATACTAAATATGTTTTAATGTTTTCATTGCGATGGTGGTTTTATGTTTTATGATACAATTAAATTTCCTATAATTGTCTGTGCAGTTGTTAAATTTAGAACTAATATCTTTTATGCACATGAAGTGGCCAAGGCAACTTTCCCAGAAAAGAAAGTACCTCTTCCAGTTTCCCAAGAGCCAAAGCCCATCTCAAGACCCCCAAAACCAAAGCCTCAAGAGGTAGAACTTCAAGAACCGGAACCTGCTAGAGTGGCCAAAAAACAAAAGCCTGTTGTGGCACCACAAAGACTAGAGGACGTTATGGCATCTGAGGAGCCTGAGACTGTTTGGGCACTGCAAAAATCCGAGTCGGTTAAAGTATCCCAAAAAACAGAACGTGTTGTGTTACTTGAGGAACTCAAGCCTGATGCAGCATCCCAAAAACTAAAGCATGATGCGATGCCCCCAAAACAAAGGCTTGCTGCAGAACCTCAAAAACCAGAGTATGTTGAGTCACCTGAGAAACCAGAGTATGTTGTGGCACCTGAGAAACCAGAAATCGTTGTGGCACCTGAGGAACCCGAGCTTGATGTTCCACCCCAAAGGCTAAAGCATGGTGCAACACGCTCAAAACAAAAGCCCGTTGTGGGACCTCCAAAACCAGAGCAATTCATGGCTCCTGAGGAACCTGAACTCACCGTGGCACTTGAAGAGTCAGAAAAAGTTACATCACTCCAAATATCAGAGCGAGTTGTGGTGCCCCCCAAAACAAAACCTTTTTTGCCACCCCAAAAACCAGAACTTATTGTAGCACGTGAAGAAACAGAGCTTGTTGCAGGTTTCAAAAAATCAGTGCCTGTTGCAGTGCCCCAAAAATCAAAGCCTGTTGTGGCACCCAGCAAACCAGAATCTGTCATGGTGCCTGAGGAACCAGAACAAATTTTGGCACCCAAAATACTAGAGCCTTCTACAGCACTTCAAAAACCTGAAGCGGCATCCAAAGAACCAGAGCCTGTTTTGGCACCTGAGGAACCACCACCAGCCAAGCTGGCTGAAAAGCAAGAGAGTGTTGCTATATCTAAAAAACGAGCAGCTCGACGGTCGAAAGGTACCTCTTACCAATAGGATCTCTTTTCCTTCTTTTGAGTATACTGTGTTTCACTGCTCATTTTAAAGCTTAATACACCTAACTAAAACATACTAATATCTTTAAAGAACCTGCAATGCCAGAAAAGCCTGTCCCAGAAGAGAAAATGCCTGTACCTGTTCCTGAAAAAACAGAACTTCCATCAGCCCGAGGTACATGTTATCATGAATACACGATAAATACACCTAATCTTCTTAAGTACTATCCTAACCTCTTTTGTTCTGTCATTTCAAATCTGAGGTTTTAAATGACGCTTGCTAAACAAATCACATTGAGTGTCATAGTGTGCCAGATTGTTACTTCAGAACGTTTCTGTTGTCCTCTGTTTCAGTCCCTTTATTTATGTTCAGTTGTATTGTAACTGTAAAATGCACTAAAGAAAACCGTGTGCGTGTGTTATTGTTTCGTACGCATCCGTAGTGCCCACAAAACTAAAGTATACTAATATCTTTGAAGTGCCCAAGGTGCCCAGGAAAGGGGTTCCAGAAGAGCCCACACCTGTCACTGCACCAGAAAAGCCAGAACCCACACCAGTTCGAGGTACCTGTCACCCTGTGCATCAGCCTGAATGAAACCCTTACCATCTTGCATGTTACTTGTGATGTCTGTGACCCCGTCCACTTGTGGTTGCCTGACAATTCTAAGCTCTGTGCTGCACCATGTGTTATTGTAGAGTGGCAAATACATGAGGACATGAGAGACTCTCCCAGTCTCCTTCATACGTGTCCAGAATCTAAAATTCTAAATATCAAAACTTATGAGATACATGAAAATGAGCTTTCTACTTTGGATTGTTGATGTAAACCTCTCTTTTCATCATTTTGCCAAGAATCTCAAGTAATATCAAGTATTATTTGGGCTTTGTTACCCAAAGTGTTTCCCTTTAATGACTCCAGACTGGTAACCCTGTCCTGTTGTGTGGATTAACAGCCAGACAGTCATGACACAATACTAAAAAAACAAACAGACAGACAAACAAACACCCAAAGCCTCATAAAATGGGCCACTTCAGAGATAATAAGAAGGAAAGCCGGGGTCAATGGACTAAGAAGGGACTGAATTTACTACGGGAAAAGAAGTCTCAAAGTATAAAGAGGGACATACCTAGATAGGACATTGTTATTTAAAGATATTTGCATATGTGATACGGGACTGTGTTCCAGATAACAGATACTTTAAAGGTGTTTGTACGTGCAGTGCTTACTCAAATGCAAGGTAGGTCAGGGTGGTCTCCATTTCGTGTTCAAATTTCATGTAAGAAAAACATATGACTGTAGTCATGCATCGCTGTAACCGCTTTGTGACCGTAAGTTCATGGGGAGCAAAGAAAGTGGGTTCTGCAAATCTGCAACTGAATTGCATTTATTATTATTGAGACCGCCAGTTCTTATGTGTTTGTGCAGGACAATTCTGCATCACACGAAGGGGAGCAAGGCAAAATGCTCATTCTGCAGGCAGTCCTTTTACCCTCGCCAAACACAATTTCTAAATACAGAATTACAGAAGCCCTGAAACCTCATTAGCTCAAAAGCTCTACAGTTAGACTGTGAAAAAGTAGGGGGAAAAATGGAGCAGAAATAAAGGAGAAAAATAGTGAGGATAATTGGACTTCTGTTCCTCACCCAGTCACTGCCCAGGCTGCTGAGTGCAAAGCACCAGCAGCTTGGTGAGGAATGGCAACACGAGACATGGGCTGAGGCTCCTCCCAGGGAAGAGTCAGATGCCTGCGGGACTGAGAACGACTTTCTCTCTTCCCAGGGAAGGAAAGCTGCTGTGAACAGAGGCGGGTGTCCTAATTCACACCTCATCCCCAAGGGCAATGTAAACATAGCCAGCAGTTTTCTCCCACAACCTTCTTGGCATCACCTCTTTGTGCCTGTGCCTGTGCCCACGTGTTGGGGGGTGTGTGTGTGTGTGAGTCAGTGAGTGAGCACCAGGGGTTGATACCACAAGACCAGTTCGGTTGCTTTCATGAGCGCATCTCTGTGTTCCATTGTTTAATGTATAAAACTGACTGTCACTAATATCTTTGAAGCACCTGAGGTGCCCAGGAAGGCTGCTCGTGAGGAAAGAGTACCTGTGGCTGCTGCCAAAGCACCAGAGCCTCCCGCACCCAGAGGTACCTGTCTTCATGGATAACTTAACGAAGAAGACAACAAATCTTCTTCTCTTCGGGCTTGTCCTGCCCTCTCTTGGCTCTTCCTGTTTCCAAGCTGAGACTCTCAGGGTTGTGTGTGATGGGTGAACGGTGCTGCACACGTGGGGGGGGGTTGAGGTGGCTGCTGTGATCGTCTGTGTCTGTGTTGCCCTGATGTTTTGTTCCTACTTGGCGTGGGTTTGACCAACGTAAAATGAACCGCACTGATATCTTTGAAGTGCCAGCGGTGCCTGAGGCAGAGGTCCCGGCAGAGGAAGAAGAGGAGGAAGCACCAGAAGAGGTGGCACCATTTGCTGAGCCTGAAGAGCCAGAAGCTCCTCCAGCTGAAGGTATCCGGCGCTGTTCTGAAAGACTCTGCCATGCCCCCTGGGTTGCTGCAGTCCTGGGTGCCCCGTGCCCTTCTGTGTCCCTTGGGGAGGGGGGTGTTGTGTCTGCGTGAGCCTCTACGTACCTGCAGGAGAGGGCGGGGCGGTCAGCAAGGGCTCTCTCAGCAGCACGTACTTCAACTCTTTGCTGTGAGTAGTCCTCCTGAAACAACAGTGGTTTTCTAAAGAGGACTCCCTAGTAGTCTGCCAAGGCTTTACTCCCCTGCTCTGCCGCTTGCCATTTGTCTGATTGCGGACTTTTAGCTCTGTGTCTAAAAGTAAATAATATCTTTAAAGTGCCACACTTGGCTGAGGAGGAAGAGCCAGAAGAAGAGGTGCCGGTGGTTGTTCCTGCAAAGCCTGTGGCTGTGCCCAAGAAACCTGTGGCCGTGCCAAAGAAACCAGAGGCTGTGCCAAAGAAACCAGAAGCTCCCCAAGCTAAAGGTACATCTTTCAGGGGGCGTTGCTTTTCATTTGAGTGTATTGATTATTTTCACTTGTTATCCCGTCTTTTGTGTAAGATTCGTTACGTGTCCTGTACATCTTGACTCTTGTGCCTATCTTTGGATGTGTGACTAAATAACCTCTTATTAGGGAAATGTTACAGTGTTATAAATACTTATACTCTCCTTTTATCCTAAGTGTTATAATCTTTTGTAATTTTTAAAATGTGAAATTAAGAGGAAATAATATCTTTAAAGTGCTCAAGGTGCCCAAGAAGCCTGTCCCGCAAGAAAAAACTCCTGTTGCTGTACCCAAAAAACCAGAACCACCACCATTAAAAGGTACTTGTCATTAATATTAGTATCATCATTAGAAAGAAACATGATGCTCTTCTGGACTTAAATTGAAATACTTTTTCTGGTGACGACCCTTCAGAGATAGATGTCTAAAAAATACGAAGCGCAAGGTGGAGTGTGAAAAACATGGCAGACAAACTACATTCAACTCCTTAAAAAATACCTGCAACTTTCTATGAAGTTTTAAAAGTAACGTTTACTGAATACTTAAACAGAAAAATATGTTGTTCTGAAGAAAAGTTTACAAAGAATTATTCAGTTTAAAGAACATAATGTTTCATCCATGAATTTTCTAGTAGACTGTATTGCTGGATGGCAGCAGCAGCATCAGTTCACTATCTCTTGAAAAATAAATCAATGCTGGTATACATTAAGCAGATTTGCTAGCAAAAAAATAATAGTGGATAAATCTACTGATGATCCTATTAGCACATGAAAGGGTCATTGATGTAATCAAAAAAATAGGAGAGGAAATACATATTTCTGTAAAGAACAGAATGTAGAAGACAGGAACTGTGGAAAACTGAAAATGAAGAGTTGAAAACAATGGAAATAATTGATAGAAAAGAAGTGGTAATGATTAAACAAACGTTACTCTCCTAGAAAATTTTGCTGCAGTGAAAAAGCGGACATGAATGACGTATGACATACTCAAAAACAGCGGGATTCCATATATAAGTCTCTGGTCAGCTGATACAGAGAGGCCAATGTTTTCTAGATTTCCACATTGATTCAGGAATAGAAAGTAACACAGAGTCCCTGTGTCCAGCGTGGACACCCTGGTCATTCCATGTGTTTGAAGCAAAGCATAAGTGATGACTGAATGTAACCAGAGTGCTTTCTCAAGAAAGACCGTGTGCATGTGTTATTGTTTCGTACACATCTGTAGTGCCCACAAAATTAAAGTATACTAATATCTTTGAAGTGCCCAAGGTGCCCAAGAAAGGGGTTCCAGAAGAGCCCACACCTGACACTGCACCAGAAAAGCCAGAACCTACACCAGTTCGAGGTACCTGTCACCCTGTGCATCAGCCTGAATGAAACTCTTCCTTACCATCTTACATGTTGCTTGTGATGTCTGTGACCCCGTCCACTTGTGGTTGCCTGACATTTCCAACTTCTGCTCTCCATATCAGTTAGGAATCAAATTTTCCAGTATTTGGTATGAAAAACCCGAATGATGTTTTGAATTTACTGTTTTGTTGTCATATTCTCAATCAGAAGTTACTAAATTATTATATTTTAATTTTTTTTCTTAAATTTTGAAGGTTACTGCCCTGTTTTGTTACCCTAAATTGTCACAGTGAACATTTCAATGACTTTTGACAGTCTCAGTTAGCTTATGTGGTAGGCATGCGTCTTTCAAAATGAAAAAACAATTTTTATTCAGAAATGCACACATTAGGGCAGTGACATTAAGTGACAGCATGCCAAGTGTTTAAAGAAGGCAGCAATAATTTTAGAGCGTATAATAGGAAGAAGTTCTTTGCTGAAAGGGTGATTGGCCATTGGAATGCGCTGCCCGGGGAGGTGGTGGAGTCACCGTCCCTGGAGGTGTTTAAGGAGAGATTGGATGAGGCACTTCGTGCCATGGTGTAGTTGATGAGTAGGAGTAGGTGTAGGTGTTGGGTCATAGGTTGGACTCGATGATCTCAAAGGTCTTTTCCAACCTTATGATACTGTGATACTGTGATACTGTAGTGAGGAAGGAATGATTATAAAATCTGTGGAACCATGCAGGCAGCAGACAGTGAAATCAAAATTGAAGCAAGAAATCTAGTGTAAGAAACTAAACCTATATTAAAAAGCATAAGAAAAGAACACAAAAGAAGAAGGACAGAAATAGAGACAAAGGAGAAATACTGGATTTCTCCCAGTCACTGCCCAGGCTGCTGAGTGCAAAGCACCAGCAGCTTGGTGAGGAATGGCAACACGAGACATGGGCTGAGGCTCCTCCCAGGGAAGAGTCAGATGCCTGCGGGACTGAGGACGACTTTCTCTCCTCCCAGGGAAGGAAAGCTACTATGTCCTAATTCACACCTCATCCCCAAGGGCAATGTAAACATAGCCAGCAGTTTTCTCCCACAACCTTCTTGGCATCACCTCTTTGTGCCTGTGCCTGTGCCCACGTGTTGGGGGTGTGTGTGTGTGTGTGTGAGTCAGTGAGTGAGCACCAGGGGTTGATACCACAAGACCAGTTCGGTTGCTTTCATGAGCGCATCTCTGTGTTCCATTGTTTAATGTATAAAACTGACTGTCACTAATATCTTTGAAGCACCTGAGGTGCCCAGGAAGGCTGCTCGTGAGGAAAGAGTACCTGTGGCTGCTGCCAAAGCACCAGAGCCTCCCGCACCCAGAGGTACCTGTCTTCATGGATAACTTAACGAAGAAGACAACAAATCTTCTTCTCTTCGGGCTTGTCCTGCCCTCTCTTGGCTCTTCCTGTTTCCAAGCTGAGACTCTCAGGGTTGTGTGTGATGGGTGAACGGTGCTGCACACGTGGGGGGGGGTTGAGGTGGCTGCTGTGATCGTCTGTGTCTGTGTTGCCCTGATGTTTTGTTCCTACTTGGCGTGGGTTTGACCAATGTAAAATGAACTGCACTGATATCTTTGAAGTGCCAGCGGTGCCTGAGGCAGAGGTCCCAGCAGAGGAAGAAGAGGAGGAAGCACCAGAAGAGGTGGCACCATTTGCTGAGCCTGAAGAGCCAGAAGCTCCTCCAGCTGAAGGTATCCGGCGCTGTTCTGAAAGACTCTGCCATGCCCCCTGGGTTGCTGCAGTCCTGGGTGCCCCGTGCCCTTCTGTGTCCCTTGGGGAGGGGTGAGAGTGGCTTTTGGTGGTGTTGTGTCTGTATGTGCGTGGCCTTTAACTCAGTCAAGTAAAAGGAACTAATATCTTTAAAGTAGCTGAGGTGGCTGAGGAGGAAAAGTCAGAAGAAGAGGTGCCAGTGATCATTCCCCCAAAGCCTGTGCCTGTGCCCAAGAAACCAGAGGCTGTGCCCAAGAAACCAGAGGCTGTGCCCAAGAAACCTGTGACTGTGTTAAAGAAACCTGTGACTGTGTCAAAGAAACCAGAGCCTGCGGCAGTGCCAGAGCCCATGCCTGTCCTTAAAAAGCATGAAGTTCCTTCAGTTAAAGGTACATACACCAATGACTGAGCCTCTCATTTCTTTGTTGTCTGAATACTTTTTCTCTTCTTTCACCAACATTCCCAGTGCTTAGGTATCCGAGTTATCTGTCACTTAAAATCGTATTCTTAATATTTTGAATGGGTTATTCTTTCGGATCTTTGCACTCTTCAGAATTGTGCGTGTATATGTATCTTAATGCTCACAAAAATGAAATTTACTAATATCTTTAAAGCACCCGAAGTGCCCAGAAGAACTCTCCCAGAAGAGAAAGTGCCTCTTACAACACCTAAACAGCCAGAATTTAAAAAAACAGAGCCTCCTCCAGCCAAAGGTATATATTGTCAGATGGCATCTCCTGAGAAGATATGTTTTCTATTTTTCTCTCTTTTCTTTGTGCATAACAGAGTCTACAAAATGTGTCTCTTCCATGTAGTCTACCTACTGAAACAGAATTTCATGGTTGTGGTCACCTGTCACTCACCGTGATTTTCTGCGTGCTAAATGTCTTTGTCATTTTTATGTTTCATGTGTTATATGCACCCAAATAAAAGGAACTAATATTTTTTTTAAGTGCTTGAGATGCCCAAGAGACCTGTCCCAGAGGATAAAGTACCTGTCGCTGTCACTAAAACACCTGAACCACTACCAAGTGAAGGTATTACTTCACTTCATAGCTATTACCATAAGGACAGTCCTTTGTCCTGTGCTTTCAAACATATGATTTAAAATAGATCTTGTCTTTTTTTCCCATTGTAATGTTTGCTTCAGATTTTAGATTACACAGGTCTGTGTTTCTTGTATCTGCTATCATATTTTCATATTTGGAAGTAAAATATAACAATCAAAATTGCTTTCACCTGTCATATGCTCCTACATAGGATATTCCTAACAAAGTGTGTCTCTTCATGAGGTAACAATAAATTCCCCTTAAATTTGAGTCTCTTAAAACCTAGTATTTATATTACTGTTATAATTTGAAATTAATTGAAAGTATTGTTTCTTCTTTCCAGTTACAATGACTCATCCACAAATTTAATGTTTAGTTTCTTGTATCCGTAAAAAACACTATCCTTCATGGAATCCCCTTTCATTCTTACATAGAAACAGAATAGTTTTACCAAAGCATGCATTGACTGCAAAGGTAACAAATGCTGAGTGATTACTTATCCCAATACGTATTTGCCTGTGTCTATTGGAGTAAGTTTCTTTTAACTGGTATCTGTGTAATTGTCACGTGAAACTATCTTATCGTTGGAAACTTACACCTGTTGTCAATATTCTTCAAAGAATATGAAATCGTAAAGGAGGTTGAGCCTGGACAAGCAGAAGAAATACCAATTGCAGAAGTAGAAGAAGCTTTACCAGCTGAAGGTATACAAACTACCCACCTAGAGGCTGCGGGGCACCTTCCTTTCATCACTGTCCAGTCTTTTTTTCGCTCTTTCATGCTTTACAGACGTTGTACGTCTTTATGTTGTAGGTCTCTGTGTCACTCCTCCTCTGTTGTTATGTTTTGGAAATGAGTTCTGATCTCTTAATTTTAAGTCCAACATACAGATTATGTTAAATGTTTTCACTTTATTTTTTGAGAATGGGGTTTTCAATCATTTGGTTTCCCACCTTTGTTTTCATGTTATTAACACACTTTTTAAAGTCGACTAGGGTATTTATGTCATGTGCACGCTGAAATGCTGTAGCCTAAGGCTCTTCCATACTCACTCATACTTAATTCAATGAGATTTTTCTCACTGGCTTCATTGGAAATGGAAAATTACCACCTTGACATCAGTACATTACTCCTCACATAACTACTGTGGTAGTAAGCTAAATCTACTTAATGTTATTTAAAGTGCCAGAACCTGAAAAGAAGATTCCTGAAAAGCGAAAACCACCACCGCCTGCTCCACCGACAGAAGATATTAAATTGGCAAAAGAGCTACTTAAAGGTATAATCATCTGAAGTCACAATTAACAGTGGGAGCTCAAACATATAATCCTTTTAAATTATACTGATGAATCTTGAAAAGCATGCTTTTATACTTATCACTTTGTGCCTTTTTTTTTCTTTTCTAATTTTTATCATTTTAATGGGGCACCTTACTAATGCTCAGTCCCTTGTGGTTTTTCACCATTGTTATGCCAAGTCAGTTTACGTGGGTTCTTTTCAATAGTTAGAGAAAAATTCTATTAAAAAAAATCTTAACCAAGTTAACACATTCTTCCATCCTTAACATAATTCTTCTATCTTTAACCTTTTATTACAAATGAAAAGAATCCCCAGCAATCATTTGCTGGTGTTGCCATGTGAACATGGGTTTCAGATCAACAGCGCTTCCTGCACATCATCTTACTTCTCAACAGTTAATTTGCCAGAATCTTTGTAATCCTGTCTTTCTGTTGTGTTAATTGTATTAATCAGTTGTTTGGATTTTTTAGAAAGCTCTTTTCTTTTTTTAGTCTAATGATGTGTGTGGTAAAATTCAAATAATTTTCTTTAAAGCTCCTGAATCAAGGAAGAAAGTTGTGACTGAAAAACCTGGCGAGCCTCCAAAACTGGAACCTCCACCTGCTAAAGGTACCTAGTTAATATAAGAATCTTACATAAACTAAGCCTCTCATGAGCCCAAAACTGTATTTCTCGGTTCTTCTTCTTCAATTGGTCAGAAATATCAAAAAGCTGTCTATGTTAGATCATGCTCAACAGTGGACGTCAGTCTTGGATGTATTTTTTCATGTTCTCTTTCTGTCCACTTTAATGTCCCATCACGCAATTCATGAGGACTCAGAATCACAGAAGAGTGAGAGAGTTTTTATGAGTTTTGTCACTTGTGCAGATGCTCATTTTGGTTCTCTGCTTAGGAAGAAATAAAAAATGATACAACTGTTTAAATATACACAGCACTCTCCAATCATACTTTGTTTTATTATTTGTCTGAATCATAAATTACTTTTGTGAGAGGACACTTTCCAGAGACGGAGATCAATAATAAATTTAGCAAGCCGCTTTACAAGTACTTCTTATATTTTTTGTATCTACTAGAGCTTGAGACAAGCTACGTAGTGAACATCTCTTAAAACTGTTCGAAGTTTAGAAATTAAACTAACTGGGTCCTTAAGAACATCTTAGACAATTCAGATGAATAGATATGTGACACAAGCCTGTAATAAAATATAATGTTTCTATGATAACTCTCTTTGAAGACATAACCTCTATAGTTTTGCCATATTTCTGTTTTGTTGGTTTGTGTGAAAATTTCCTCTTATGCACAAGCCTAGAAAACACCTCTAAGCAAATGTTACAGAGAAAGTATTAAAACTATTGCCTTCAACGTCATCAGTTTTATCTTTGCTTTCGATATTCAGTAGTGGGCCAGCCTTTGATTTGTGTGTTTGGAGCAGTTAGCTCTGGATAGCTCTTACTACTATTATAAAACCATAATAAATTCTGGAATAATATTCTTTTAAGTGCCTGGACTTGTAAAGAAACCTCGCAGAGTAATTCCTGAAGTTACTCCTCCACCGAAAGAAGAGGTTGTTTTGAAAAGAGGTATGGTAACTTGGCTCTGTTTTAAAACACCCAGCATGCTAACATTGTTCAATATATGTCATTAAGTAACATTTTTTTAATGTGTGTGATATGGAGAATTACATGAACCAAGTGCTACCTGATGCCTGTTCCTTGGGGAAAGTACTTATAGTTGCAGGGGATACCCTGGAAATCTGCCAGATCCAAAGGGTCTGCGATGAAAACGGAGTAGAACACTGAAAATCTGTTTCCCTGTATGTCTCTTCTGGCTTCCTAATCTCCGTAAAGCCGATACTAGAGTTGGCAGCTTTCCACTCTCTTCAGCTTCTGGACCCCCTTGATAGTGTAGATGTTATTAAAGTCACGTGCGTAGCATCTCTCTTCTCTTTTAGGGTATTCTTAGAAGTACTGTGCTGAGCACAGAACCCCACGGCACTACTGGAGATCAGTCCCCTTTCCTGCAAAGTCTGGAGCATTCTGAATCATTTCATGCTCAATTATTGCTTAGAAATAGGAAGAACTAGTTCCAAATTTCTTTGAAATACCACAGCAGGGTGATTTGGGTCATAGGTTGGGCTCGATGATCTCAAAGGTCTTTTCCAACCTTATGATACTGTGATACTGTGATTCATGTCCCTATACCTTGCAGCTGACCTTCGAATCTTAGGGAGCATAATACAATACAGGTGTTGAGTTTTTCAGATGACAGTCTCGTTAGATATCCAAGACTGATAACTGACAGGACAAAAATAAGTGAAATAAATAAAATTAAAACCAGACATTATATCAATTTGAGCTCTCTAAAAGTAAAATTTCAAACTTGTCTTGCTCTCTCACTGAGGTTAATAGGAGTTTAATCCATAATCCTGTATTTTGTCCCTGAAAATCATCTGTAACTGCAGTTATTGATGCATGATTTTGTTTAGTAACTCATCATTTAAGTGTAAGAAATATATGGGAAGGTATTGTAAAAAATTTTCTTCTATCACAGGCTTAACATTACCATCTTCCTCTCTTTATAAGAGCAAGTTTTTGCTCTGCGTGACTTTGTATTTTAAAAGGCTTTCAGAATAATATCTTGAATAGTTACACAAAATTTTCCATTTATATTGAACAATCTGTTTTACATTCCTGTCTCTTCATGATTGTTGATATATTTTTAATCTTTTCTCTTGTTTACCGTCTTATTCTTTTGTTTACCTTTGTTTTAAAAACTGAAATTCCTTTTATTTTAAAGTTCTTAAAAAGAAACCAGAAGAGGAAGAACCCAAACCAGAAAAAGAACCTAAACCAGAAGTTAAACCAGTACCTACACCAGTAGAAAAAATTAAGAAACCTGAAGGTACTAGATTACATTCAAATATACCTGCTAATATATTTTTTTTTTTAAAAAAAAAAATCCCACTTTTAAGTATTATTCTCTGAAATTCAGGAATTAAAGTGAGATTTTTAAAGATGGCTTGCACTAACCTAGTTGTGCTTTGCTGAAAGTACAGTCAAATTTTACATCCACAATTGGGTCTGAATTCTGCATTTTGGGATTGTTTCTCAATCTTCACTATGCGTAGGAGAGAACCTGACAAATCTTTGATCATGCTGATAAAATATAACTGCAGTGAAAGTTAATCCCAGCATTCTTTTACTTAACATTTTGAAATATTTGTCCTTTTGTCCGTTTAGTGTTTCTAATATATTCAAATCTCACTCTTAAAAATACTAAGTTTTCCTAAACCTTATGGACAACTGCAACTATTTATGTCTAAAAAGAATAAAACCTTTTAAACATTTTGGAGATAATTCTACTTAAGGATTCGAAGTGTTTCAATATATCTTAAAAAATAAAAATAATATTTTAAAGTCCCAGAAGTGCCTAAGAAGAAAACCGAGATACCTGTCATAAAAAAAGAGGAGAAGCCTGTGCCTGAACCACCAAAAGGTAGAGACTTGTGGTGCTCTTTTTACTTATTGCAGCAACTAAATGATATTTATTGCCGAATATCATGCTATATTAACCTACTGTATTACTATCATCCAGTCTGCCCATGACTGTTGCGTTATAATTAACCACTTTGCATTCTTCTGGATTTCTTGTTGTCTTTAATTCTTCAGTGCTTGAAAAAATCATCTTTTTTTACATTATCTTGCTTAGAAAGAGTTCATCTCAAGTTAATTTCTTGCTTTCTGGATAAGTAAATTAGATAACAATAAATTCTGTCAACAATTAACTCTCTCTGTATTGCTGCTTCTAAATTTAATGTCCAATAGGATGACAAAACATGTAAGTTAATCTATTTTTAATTGTTGTGTTTGAAATGCCAGAACCTAAGCAAGCAGCTATCCCGCTCCCTGGGCCTGAACCTAAACCTGCAGTAGGTAAGAACTCTTTAGTCACCAATACCGGTGCAACCTTTCTCGTGTGTCTAGTATTTTCCGTTCAGATATTTCTGGCCAAAAGGACAATAAACAAATGTCTTTAGCATTACCAAGACTGAAACTTTCATACAATCTACAGAACATTTTGAAGAACATCATACTTTAAAAAAAATATTTATCAAAACAAATATATGAGAACTCTTTTTCTTTTCCTACAGCTCTAAAGTCTCCAAAACCAGCAGTAGAACCAGCACCAGCTGTAACTACTCCGGTGACAACCCCAGTGGTTGGAAAGAAAGCAGGTATTTATGTTTATTCTATGCAATTTACAGGGGGTTTCACCCTGGGATGTCTAAATACCTTCAGGATAAAAAGAAAGAAGAGCTGTACTGTCATATAACTCACTCATTGCAACAACCTTTGAGATTCCATTCAAGAGTCTTGATATTCTAGTGTTGTCAGCTAATGTAAAACACAAGTGTCCCTGATAAAACACAGACAGTAACCTGAAATTTGTGTATTCTGTTGATTACTTGATGTTGGTTTTGTCCCGACTCATGTCTTGTAAACCGTTTCCTGTATTTTTTGTATAGCAAAAGACAGGTTACCCGTGGTTTTAAGCAATTTTTGTGTTGTTTGTTTTTCTGTTTGTAATTTGGTTTTGATGTCCTGAGGAAAACTGGCAGTGGTTTTGAAGAACTAGACTATTTCTACTTCCATTCTATACACTTAGGACCCCAAATCACACCCTGCAGTGAAAAAAGAACTGTGAGGAGTCAGTTCCTCTGAAGCACTCTGAGCCTGAGGCCCCTCAGTAGAGCCATGCTGCTCACCCATCATTCAAAGGGCCACATGTTGCAGTAGAGCTCGGATCTTGGACACTTGAGAAGCCTCATTGTGAACGTCTCTTGGCCATTGATTTGGTGATGTAGCCAGGCCCGCAGTGGCATAATGAACTCATTTTATACAGGTGGTCAGATAGGCCTCAGAAACCTGTCATTTTCTGCTGTTTTTAACCTGGATTGGATTTAAATTGACAAACTAATGGGACAAGGTTTTGTATCATAAGACTGGTTTACTTAGGTCTTCTGTACTGTTCGTGTGTGCCATGTTTATCTTCCTCTTGTTTTGTGATTGTGTTGTAAATATTCTGTTGTGTGGAGAAAAAGCGTTCAATGTTCATTTCATTTCAGGTATAGCTGGAAATTTTGTCTTAAATATATTATTCTTGATGCTTATTCTTACGGATTTTAACCCTCTAAATTACCTGTGAAACCTTTGTAGCTGCAGAAAAGCCTGACGCACCATCTATACTAAAGCATAGAGATAAAATGCCACCAGTGGAAGAAGAAAAACCCAAGCCAACTATGTTAAAGAAGATTTTGGTTGAGAAACACTTGCATGTGGAAGAGAGAGTAAGTCCTAAGGAGGCAGCTCTGGACATTCAGACAGTAGAGCCATTTGAGTTTAAAATTTCACTGGAAACAGCTGAAGGAATACTGAAGCCAGATGCAGATGAGCAGGAGAAAGTGGCTCTTAAATACTTTATCCTGGCTCCTGAAGAAGAGGAGCCAGAAACAACACCCATAGTTTCAAGAAAGACTGCCCTTACAGGTCAGAAAACAGCAGTTGCAATAGATCAGGTTCCTTATGCAAAGGATGAAACAGC
Source organism: Neomorphus geoffroyi (assembly GCA_033558235.1). Classification (NCBI taxonomy): domain Eukaryota; kingdom Metazoa; phylum Chordata; class Aves; order Cuculiformes; family Neomorphidae; genus Neomorphus; species Neomorphus geoffroyi. The sequence continues at coordinate 39,195,615 of JAUMJM010000027.1, forward strand.
AATATCTGATGAGGAAATGAAATTAGTTTCTATAGCATCTAAACACAGAGAAAGAGATTCTGGAGGAGAAAAGGGAGATGAAATTAAATTGATCCTTTGTAGGGAACCTTCTGTAGAGAAAGTCTCTGATGAGTTTAGTATTCTTCACAAAGGAAAGATTCCTGTGCACGTAAAAGAAGAAGAAACTGAGTCATCTTATGTACCTAAACATATATCCAGAGAGCCAGATGAAACCAGAGACAAGCACAGACTTCTAGGAAAAGAAAGGAAATCCAAAACCAGTTTGCAACCTGAAGAATTTCCTATAAAGGATACAACTTCATTTGTAAAATATATCACAGAGGCAGAAATAGCTGCAACTCCTCTGCTTAGAACTGAAGAAGAGAAAGGAGTTTTGACTCTAGAGAAATCTGAAGTCCCACTTGGAGAATCCATGGAGCATGGCGTACAAAAGAAAACTCAATGGATTAAGAAATCTGGTACCACAGTAGGTGAAATTCCTATAGATAAGACTCCTAATAAAGAAGCGAAGAAAATGGAAATTATTCAACATGACAAGAAAGATGAGAATTTGAACTTTAAATCAGCAGAACTACGATCTTTAGATTTGTCTGAGAAGACTGAAGCGGCATTGAGAAAAGAAGTTGACCTGGAATACCCCACTGAAGATGAGGACGTTCCCAAAGAAAAAGATAATATAATCTTTAAACCGTCTGTTCTTAAGCCAGAAGTAGTGGAAAGCAAAGAAAGAGAAAGATATTCTGCAGAGGAAGTAGAAGTTTGCTACAAGGAGGGATCGGGACAATTGTTGACTGATAAAACACTCCTAAGTTATAAAAAAACAGGCAAAAATATTATACCAGAGAAGGAAGAGAAAACTACCGTCAGAACCCACTTACAGAAAGACAAACTTAAACAGTCAAATGCCCTTGAAAAGCTGCCTGTGGAAAGAGAAAAAATCGATACAAGGATTACAGGAGAAAGAATAGACAGTGAAGTTTCCGTAGGAGAATATGAAAAGAAAGATGAACGTGGAATAGTTGACAGATCTGACGCAGTAAAGGAAGTTTCTGTTCAGCCACCAGGGAGTCAAGTCAAAACCCAATTTCAAGATGCTCATACCATTCGGGATGAATGTAAAGAAACTCCATCTCTCAAGAGCAGCAAAGATAAAAATGAAGAAAAGAAATCGTCTTTGGCTGTAGAAGAAGTGAAGCTCTTGGGAAAAGAGCTTCCAGTGGCACAAAGTACCTCAGATGAAAAATCATCAGCTCAGCACGGCATTGGAAAAAGCACACCTGTAGCCATGAAAAAAGAGAAGGAAAAGCTTTTGGATAAAATACCGTCGAGCAAAGGAGGCCCTGCAAATGGAGAAGGTGCTTACTCCTCAAGCATAGGTAAGATAATAGCTTCCAGGAAAGCTGAAGAAGAGAAAGAACATCGGAAACCAGAACCTGCTCACACGATTGAGCAGGCCAGTAGACTTCCAAGTGAAAATAGGAATTTGGGTGCACCCGGAGAATCTCGAGAAGGTCGGGATGTTCCTGCAAAGCCTCAAGCAAAGCGAGGTGAGGAAGACTGCTGCCAAATTCTTCCATGATGTGATTGTACCATTTACTTCTGGAGAGTACTATTTGCCATCGTAATGCTTGTTTTCGTTCTTTAACACCGTTCACGTTTCCATCTGGTCTGACAGCTGGCTGTACTGGCATCCAGCCACTCTTGACATGTTTGTCTTACCTGTCTGTACACATATCTGTGTGATCAATGTTCATTGTCTTTGTCTTACACTTTTATAAGACTGCATAAATCATGTCATGTGCCATTATCCCCTCAGAGAAACTCACCCATTTTTTATAGTATTCATTTTTCCATCCACTGTGGTATATAATGTCTTGCACTTCATTCATACCATTCTCCCATTAAAAATATCTTTTATATTTCCTTTCATACAATGATGATGATGAGAAGGAGGATAGCGTGGGAAACACCTTCAAAAGTCTAAGATGAGTCATCATCATGACTTGGGCAACTAACAGAACATCCCTCACTCGAGAGAGTATAGCCTTCTCCTGAAAACTATGTTTAATTTATACAACTTATAAATTTGTTTTCTCCTTTAGTAAAAGTGTGTGCTTTTTCTAAAAAGAATAGTCCTGTAATTTGCAAAAGGTACATAAGCTATTTTGATTTACAGGTGGGTATTGATCAGGGACCTAATTGTGAGTAAAGTGTCGGGGAATGGCAGAATTTTCCAAAACAATGGACAGGACAAGAAATTGAGGAACTAGGAACTCCTAAGCTGCCTTTCAGTCCCAACCACAGGATATGTGTTTTACTATATTGAACTTACCATTGACATATAGATCGTATAAGTTGTATAAATATATACATATTTTTATATTTTCCTCCCCTTCTATGTATAAATAGCTAAAGAAAGAGAAAAGCTAATTTGTAAATGAGATGTTTGCCTTAATCTTAGTATGTATGTTTGTTTAACTACATTCCTAATAATATTGCTTTTCTACTTCAGAGGCCAAGCCACCGAAAGAAGAAACTCCGAAGGGTATCAGTCCAGTCAAAGGTAGGGTGTTATAAGTCAATACCTGCAAGCAAAAGCCATAAATCAGGATTAGCTTTTTTTCATTTCTGAATTTGAATTGCAGCCAAGAAGACACCTTCACCAGCAGATGCAGAAAGAAGGAAACTCAGGCCGGGCAGTGGTGGTGAAAAGCCTCCTGAAGAGCCTCCGTTTACGTACCAACTCAAGGCTGTACCGCTGAAGTTTGTCAAGGAGATGAAAGATATAGTGCTAACAGAAGCTGAATCTGTTGGGTCTTCTGCAATCTTTGAAGTCCTTATTTCACCATCCACTGCCATTACCAGCTGGATGAAAGATGGGAGTAACATCCGAGAGAGCCCAAAACACAAGTTTATTGCTGATGGCAAAGATAGGAAGCTGCATATTATTGATGTCCAGCTGTCGGATGCTGGTGAATATACTTGTGTATTGCGACTGGGGAATAAAGAGAAGACCTCTACAGCCAAACTCATTGTTGAAGGTATTCCCTGTTTCAAGTTTATCAATAATTTACAGGCTAGCTACTCCTCAAGCTGGTACTGTGTGAATTTACAGTGACTTGTAGATGGATCCTTTTGTTTCTGTCCATCACTGCACATATCGATTTAACATGTGAGACATCTCTGCATCACACCTTCTGTATATAAATGAGGCAAATAAAAATGTTGTGTTACCCACAGAACTCCCGGTGCGGTTTGTGAAAACCCTCGAAGAAGAAGTCACTGTGGTTAAAGGCCAGCCACTTTACTTGACATGTGAGCTCAACAAAGAAAGAAATGTGGTCTGGAGGAAGGATGGGAAGATAATCAAAGACAAGCCTGGGAAATTTGCTCTGGGCATTATTGGTTTGTCACATTCCCTCACAATCACAGATTCGGATGACGCTGATGCTGGCACTTACACTGTTACTGTGGAAGACTCTGAGCTGTCATGCTCATCTTGTGTTAAGGTAGTAGGTAAGAAATCAAAATCATGTTCTCCTTTATCTAGGATATTCGGACTGTTGTAAAATTAGGAAGGATTTTTCCTATAGTATTACAATATAAATGGACAGATGAGATTTTTATAGCTGTTAAAACCTTGTTGTAATATAAAATCTGTTTCTTCTATTTATGAGGCATCTATTCGTAGCAAAATTTTGTTAATCTGTATTTTTATGTATTTTTTGTCATGCAGAAGTGATAAGAGACTGGTTAGTAAAACCCATAAGAGACCAGCATGTAAAACCCAAAGGAACAGCTACTTTCACCTGTGACATTGTCAAGGATACACCAAACGTTAAATGGTTTAAAGGAGATGAGGAAATCCCAGCTGAACCAACTGACAAGACAGAAATCTTGAAAGAAGGAAATAAAATTTTCCTGAAAATCAAGAATGCTGGCCCAGCTGATGTTGGGGAATATTCAGTGGAAGTTGAAGGTCGCAGATACCCAGCTAAACTGACCCTTGGTGGTAAGGAGGCTTTATTTGTATTATATTTAATCAGCTCGTAGGTCAATGTTCAAAAACCTCTAAAAAAAGACATAAAATGTAACCTGAATTATTATTTTAATGCTCTATCAAAACTTGATCTAATTATTTCTCTGTTAATTCTAGAGCGTGAAGTTGAACTTCTGAAGCCATTAGAGGACGTTACAATTTATGAGAAAGAAACAGCAAACTTTGATACAGAAATATCTGAGGAAGATATTCCTGGTGAATGGAAGCTGAAAGGAGAAATCCTGAGACCCTCACCTGTAAGAATCCTTGAACTTTACAACATAATTTATTTACTTTCAAATACTGTGAATGGGTTCTCTTGAATTTTTATGGTAAGACCTTTGCAGGTCTGTCATCGCTACTCAATCCAGAACAGAGAAAGGATATGTGTTAGAGAGATTTAAAAAAAACTCTTCTGAGAGTTACATGCTATAAAAGCTAAGGGTTTCATTTTCCCAAAGGATTACAGCACATTATTCAGACACTAATAAAAATATCTTACATACATTGCTAGGAATGATGCTGACATTTAAGAGAAGTGTGGAACACTGAAGAAATGTACTCTATTTTTTTCCTATTGAGTAAAAGTGTTAACTCTCCTTGAAAAGCTATTCCAATCTTTCTAGTTGAGACTTCATTGTGTATAAAATGTTTATAAAATCTCTTTATCAAAAAATACCTAGCAGTAAGGTGTTGGCATTATATTTACCAAACTCTGTCATCTCTCTAGACGTGTGAAATCAAAGCTGAAGGAGGAAAACGCTTCCTAACCTTGCACAAAGTCAAGTTAGAGCAAGCTGGTGAAGTCCTTTACCAGGCACTTAATGCAGTGACTTCAGCTATCCTGACAGTGAAAGGTACGATGCACCACGGAGTAGATCGACTTATACCGAGTTCACATGGAGCACATGACAAATCTTCTGTTCTGTTCTGCTTCCAGAAATTGAACTGGACTTTGCTGTGCCCCTAAAAGACGTTACTGTCCCTGAGAAGCGCCAAGCGAGGTTCGAGTGTGTCCTGACCAGAGAAGCCAATGTTATATGGTCTAAGGGCACTGATATACTCAAGATCGGAGAAAAATTTGACATAATTGCGGATGGAAAGAAGCATATTCTTGTAATCAATGATTCTCAGTTTGATGACGAGGGAGAATACACAGCTGAAGTTGATGGCAAGAAGAGCACGGCAAGACTGTTTGTGGAAGGCAAGTATCTCCTTAAGAACAAAAAAATATAAAATGGATAAAGAATGTATCTTTGAGAAGCACATTAGCCTTTTTCTGATGGTATTCATGTGTCCGTGTTACAGGTGTGAGGCTGAAGTTCATCTCACCTCTTCAGGATCAAACAGTGAAAGAAGGAGAAACAGCTCACTTTCAGTTTGAGCTTTCTCATGAAAACATGCTGGTGAAATGGTATAAAAATGACAAGAGACTCCACACAAGCAGAACAGTTTTTATGACTTCAGAAGGCAAAGTTCATAAGCTAGAAATGAGAGAAGTAACACTTGATGATATCTCCGAAATAAGGGCCGTAGTCAAGGACTTAAACACGCAAGCAAACCTCAAAGTCTTAGGTAATTACATAAATAATTTAAAATATCCTCTGCAATACGTATAAACAACTTTTTTCCAAGTAGAATGTGACAAAATATGATGGTTTAGTAAGTTTATAGTACTAATTTACTGTTTTATATCCATGATGCCTTTTGTAGAGGCCGATCCATATTTCACTGTGAAATTACAAGACTTCAGTGCTGTGGAGAAAGATGATATTACTCTGGAGTGTGAACTTAGCAAAGACGTGCCAGTAAAATGGTTCAAAGATGGTGAAGAACTAGTAGCTTCCAACAGAATTTCCATAAAAACAGATGGTTTGCGCCGTATCCTGAAGATCAAGAAGGCTACAGAGAATGATAAGGGTGTTTACGAGTGTGATTGTGGAACTGACAAGACAACTGCTAATGTCAGCGTTGAGCGTAAGTTACTATGCCTTGGCTAAGGGAAAGTACTGAAGCTTTCGTAAAACAGTGTAGACAGGCAGACGCTCTCTGGACTATAATACCAAAAATTGAACCTTTAGAAAACATGATGTTATGATGAATAGATGAAATATCTACGTTTACAATTATTAAGAGTATTTACAAGAGAAAATATATCTTAAGGTATACAAATATGTGCTGTAAAGATGGTGATGATACACTCAGGAGAAAAAAAATAAGTTTATTTAATTCACTGTAACAGATATCTAGGTTAAATTATGAGGAAAAATATTCTTACGAAAAATATTCTTACTATAAATAACTGCACTTTCAGACATATCACAAGAATGAGGTTGTAGACTGTCTAAAATTCCAGCTTTTTAAAAAGACGTTAGATAAACTTTTATCAGTGATAGCATTTGAATGCCCTAAAAAAGGGATCAGGAGAGAGCTGAGATCTTTTCCACTACTACATTTATTTGGTATAGAATGAGTGAGTAAACAGATGTGAACTTGTATGTTTTTTTATTTTAGCTCGCTTAATTAAAGTTGAGCGCCCGCTGTATGGAGTGGAAGTATTTGTTGGTGAAACAGCACGTTTCGAAATTGAAATTTCTGAGCCTGATGTTCGTCCTATATGGAAGCTAAAGGGAGAAACCCTAACACCTTCACCTGTAAGGCTGCTTCTTTATTTTTAGACTATAATTTACACAAACAAACCCACATTTTATATAATGTCTTCTGAGAGTTTTCTTAGAATATTAATGTTTGGGGTGGGATGTGTTTTCCTTTGTCACCAGGACTGTGAAATCATTGAAGATGGGAAGAAGCATGCTCTTGTCCTTCATAACTGCAAACTCGATATGACTGGAGAAGTGTCCTTCCAAGCTGCTAATGCTAAAAGTGCTGCTAATCTGAAAGTGAAAGGTACGGTCTGCACTTGGCCAACATTTCCATGTGTATCTCAGGGCATTAGAACAAATATAGCAGCAGAACGATCTATATGAATCTACTGCTGAACTAAAAGTGCTCTTTGATTTCAGAATTGCCGCTCATCTTTATCACTCCACTGAGTGATGTGAAGGTCTTTGAGAAAGATGAAGCGAAGTTTGAATGTGAGGTGTCCAGAGAACCCAAGACTTTCCGCTGGTTGAAAGGAACACAAGAGATCATTCCCGATGAAAGATTTGAGATTATTTCAGACGGAACAAAGCATGCTCTGATTATTAAATCTGTCGCATTTGAGGATGAATCTAAATACATGTTTGAAGCTGAGGATAAGAGAACAAGTGCCAAGCTGATTATTGAAGGTTTGTCCAACTTTACCTTTCTGGGCAGGTTTGCACCGTAGTCCTTGAATAGTTTTTAGTGATTATATTCCTAATAATGAAATGTTATGTTGTTATAGGTATCCGCCTGAAATTCATTACTCCTCTCAAGGATGTAACGAAAAAGGAGCGAGAAACTGCAGTCTTCACTGTGGAACTCTCCCATGAAAATATCCCTGTTATCTGGTACAAGAATGACCAGAGATTACACACCAGCAAAGTGGTTTCAATGGCAGATGATGGCAAATTCCATACGCTCACAATCAAAGATCTTACTATTGATGATACTTCTCAAATTAGAGTGGAAGCTATGGGCAAATCCTCAGAAGCTAAACTCACTGTTCTTGGTAAGAATACCCAGAAGAATTTATGTGATGTGTATTATCCGAAGAGTCTTATTAGCAAAAAATGGCAATCAGAAAGTTTTGCTTTGCTTTGGCGGGTGGTTTGGGGGGGGGGGGGGTTTGTTTGACCTAAATCTAAATTGTGATTTTTGACAATTTTACAATTTCTTTGTCTTCTTTGGATCTCTATTTCCCCCTTCACAAAGGTTAATTAAAATAACTCCAAAATTTCCTTCAACTATTGTGAAATTAACTACTAGATACTTAAATGGGTCTCTGGAACTCCTAGAATACCAAACCCATGTTGTAATATTAGTAATACATTGAGTTATTTCTTAGATATTTGTTGCTTTCTCTTTTTGCAACAGACTGCGTAATATTTATAAGGATTATATTTAATCCTTTTTTGCAAAACATAGGCAAGAAATGATTTTATGGTAAGAACTAATTCTACTTTCTGAACCTTCAGACTGAAACGTATCTTAATTTTTGTATGCAGAGGGAGACCCTTATTTCACTGGGAAGCTGCAGGATTACACTGCTGTGGAGAAAGACGAAGTAATCTTACAATGTGAAATCAGCAAAGCAGATGCCCCAGTGAAATGGTTGAAGGACGGCAAACCAATCACTCCATCAAAGAACGTTGTTATAAAGGCTGATGGCAAAAAGAGAATCCTTATCCTCAAGAAAGCATTGAAGAAAGACATTGGACAATACACTTGTGACTGTGGTACTGATCAAACCTCTGCTAAACTCAATATTGAAGGTATGGTTATTTTACTGGGCTGCTCTATATTTAGAGAACTTTTGGGGTCTGTTACAGATTGAGAGAATCAATCATATTTTTCCTTCCCTCTCTAGACCGGGATATTGAGATTGTACGTCCACTCTACAGTGTGGAGGTGATTGAGACAGAGACTGCCCGTTTTGACATTGAAATCTCTGAGGAAGGTGTCCATGGCAATTGGAAGCTAAAAGGAGAACCCCTGACTGAATCAGCTGTAAGCAAATATTTCAATGTGTTTCTAATATGTGTCTCAACAAATTGTGGGGAGGTAGGGTGTGAAGGAGAAGAAAGTGGAATTAAGTGAAATTTCTTTCTGCTTTCAGTAAAGGTCACTTTAATAAAAATACTGGGTTTTTTTCATTAATAACTTATGAATTGTAGTATAAACTTAATCCAAAAGGTTATATAGAATAGCTAAATAATGAATTATTTTGCATAAATGAATACATTCTGTATTATCCGTCCATAATAATCACGTATCCAAAGTGTGAAGACCTCATGGAATCCATTTAAAGATAACGATATTTAAAAGTACAGACTTTGAATTGTCTGCATTTAGCTCTGGGTTTGAGTTATGTTTGGTTTAAATAGCTGTAGATCACACTTTCAGACTTCCTTGCATTACAATGACAGCTAAAACTTGTTTTAAATGTTACAAGGCTTAATCAAATATTCTTAATTCCATGCTGGAAGGATATCGAAAATCAAGAAACAACACAATCATGACTGGCAATAATTTGGCAACTCTGTGATGTAACAGTGCCAATGTGAATAATACACAAAGATTGGAAGTTCCATGAAAACCAGTGCCTGAATAAGAGAAAGAGACCCTTCTCAAGGAAGGGTCACAGCACGTGCTGAGTGATTTTGAGTTCCCTTAGGCGTCTGACTCGTCTACAAATGGCTACATTGCCTACTCAATTAGCACATTCACCAACATGAATATGTGGCTTCTTGCCCTTCCTTTCCAAGAAGAAACAGAATGTATTAGGAAGAATCTTTGAAAGGGAAGGCCTATAAATGAAAGTCTATAGGGCAGATTGCAGGGGACAGTGAGCCTAAGTGTTGTGAATGGAGAAGGAGGTAATGGATGCCTGGTATGAGGAGAAATAGGAGCCCTTGTGGTCAGGAGCACAAGGAAGATCCAGAAGAAATCGTTTCAATTCTCTTTTTGCAGGAATGTGAAATCAAGGAGGAAGGCAAAAAGCACTTCCTTACACTGTACAATGTACGCTTAGATCAAGCTGGCGGAGTAGATTTCCAAGCAGCAAATGCCAAATCCGGTGCTCACCTTCGAGTGAAACGTAAGTGCCTTTTCAACTGAAATTAATTACTTAATTAAGTGAAAACAAGGGACTCATTACCTCTTTGGAGTGGGTGGACAAACCTCTATACTTTATTGAACCCACAGCAACTTTTTCCAGAACAGCAACTAGAGCATTAATTACTCGAACCATCTGAATTTTTTAGTAAAGGACTGTCTTACATATTTTTTTAACCATGCATATAGTTTATTAATATAGAAGAAGTAAAAATAAGATGGCCTTGAAGGCTGCTTCATGGTCTGGCATCGTATGTTGTTATGAAATCAAAGAATTACAAGTGAAAGCTTTACTGCATTAAAGTATCACGTTAACCTGAGAGGATGGGATCACGGTGACATCTGGGGATAGGGTGAAGAACTTGATGGACAGGGACAGACCACACGGTTGGAGACCACTTGTTTCCCACTCCAATCTTAGCCCTTGCTATTTTGGAAAACAGATGCCTTATCTACCAAGAGGCATGCAAGGCTTGGCAGGGAGACAGATGCAACTTTCCTGCTGACCTTGTTCAATTTAAAGAAACACGCTCTGCAAATAGGAAATTTTAGGTGACCAGCCCTCCCCCTAAAAACCCAGGGTGGCCTCTTCTATTTAGGGAATGTAAAGAGCGGCATTGCGATGTCTGTCTCTCTTGAGGGAAGCCACCATGGAGATTAGTACATAAGGGCAGCAGTGCTCTCCTGGGTAGAAGTGAGTAATCTGAAAACAATGTTTTCTCCTTACCAAGCCCGAGTAATTGGCTTGCTGAGACCTCTCAAGGATGTAACAGTGACAGCTGGGGAATCAGCAACCTTCGACTGCGAACTCTCTTATGAAGGGATCCCAGTAGAGTGGTTCCTGCAAGGCAAGAAACTGGAGCCCAGTGATAAGGTAAAGGAACTGAACTTTATTTTTCCTAACGTTTCTTCCTTCTTCCGTTCTTTCAACTCTTTTCCCTTTCTTTATTTCTCACTTATTCTCTGCCGGTGGAGGTACTAAGGCAGCAGTGCTACTCTGTCAAATGGTAAAGCCTCACTAACAAAATTTCCCAAGAAATGCCGGTATTCTGGAATATTACAAGTATTTATCATACAAAGGGGAATTAAAATATCAATCATTTCCAGTGATTTTGTGCCTGATTCTGATAGAGGCTCAGTCACAAGGGTGTTGAATGCTTTTTGCTCGTTAATTGTAGTTAGAGCGAGAGGTTTTGAAAGGTGCTATCAGGAAATGCTTTTTTTCTACCGAATGCCAGGTTGCAGTCCAATTCTGCATATAAGGGGATTAAGAGGATTCAAATTCCATTTCAGGCATTTGCTCTGGCTCTCCAGATAACTTTCTGGGCAGATTTGCTTGTCAAGCACTTCTCACCAGCTATTTTTAACTCTTTATCAAGTGCTGTCTCTTAACTCTGAGATCTGAGCAGCCTGGAATGCAGTCAGTTTAATATTTAAAGTTAATGGCAGGGAAAATACATAGAGAAAAATAAAGAAATACATTAAGAAATATAAAATATAAATGGTTATCACTAGTTTTAAGACAACTTTTTCACATACTAGGCCTAAGGGAAACAATGCAAATGAAAATACAAATTGGAAACTTCAAACAAAGCAAACCTTTAAGACATTACAGGACCCAGCAAAGTCCCAGAACCTGTAATAATGCTGTTAATTATACCTTAATATGGATTTTTTTCTTTTATATACAATTTTTAACATATAATTTTCAGGTTTTACCTGATGTTTCCAAGCTTTACCAAATCTGTCTGAACAAAAACTATTTCATTAAAAAAATAGAACAAGGTGATAGGAAAAGAAAAACCAATCATGACTATAAGCAACCCTTTTACTGTGTTTAAGGACAGATAAATAAAATTGAAACTCGGCAGATGAGATGGCACAAATCAAGGTAATCGCTTCTGAGTCTAAGAATAAAAATGTGAAAGATATTGATCAGCCTTGTGGCTTCGAGTTATTATTGCCTGTAAAGATAAATATTCTGTGTTCAGTATTCTGTATGATGGAACATTATTTCATTCTTATCTGTCTGATCTATCTTAATTACATAAAAAGTCTAGATTTTCTTTCCATTTACATATGCAGTCAAAACTATCATTTGACTTCAGCTGAAATTTTATCAAGAAGAAATTGGAGTAAACCGTATATCTATTTGATTAATCACTTGTTGCCCATTCAAAATAACCTCTTGAAACAGCCTATTACTGTCTGCAAGAATTCAGCTGTGCTGAACACATATAATCTTTATTGAAGTGACTTCTTTATTTTCCTTTACTGCTTAACTTGGTCAAAGATATACTGGATTTCATCTCAATCTGCTTCAGATGAGCATTTACTAGAGCTAGTTTTCACAGTATCACAGTATCATAAGGTTGGAAAAGACCTTTGAGATCATCGAGTCCAACCTATGGACGCAATGACCACTTGTGAGGAAGAACAGCCTCTTAGTACTTTCCTGTATTCTGAATCAAAAGGGACTGCAAAAGTAACTAAATCTTGCATATTTCTTTAGAAGAAGCTCACTTCTCCTCTTTATTTTTCTAAACCAGCACCTACGACTTGATCATGTACTTCTCTGAAAAGAAATAAATATAATTCTTCAAGAGCTGAAATTTATGGCATGAATGAGTAGCAGCCCTCTTAATGGCTGTATCCTTGAATCCCTCTGGTCCAGTCCTAGAGAAAAGGGGTGTTTGTGTAGGAGTAGCTCAATTCATACTCCTGATTTCCAAGTGGTTTCACCAATAGATCAACATGGAAATGGGGGGTTTGGGCAGATTTTTTTATCAAAATGTAATACTAGAAATTCAAATTGGCATTTACAAAAGACCGTGTGGGGTGGTGCCAAATCTCTTTATATATCTCTAACAGTTATTACTTTACGTGTAAGTAGAAGTAATATCAATTTTTTTCCATAAATTTACTTATTTGGGTATTTATGAATACCTGTTCAAAATAAACACCATCTCATTAGCCTCACTTTGAACTTTGACAATAGATAGATTTTCTAATATAAAGACACAGACCTTAAAACATGGGGAAATTTAAAATTGCAATTTCTTGTAAGTGAAAGTTATCCTCAAAATCCTCAAAACATTTCTCTTAACCTATATTTAGTACATACAAAAGAAAAATATTAACATTTCATATACGAGTAAAGAACCATACTTTATAGATAACAATGAATAGTAATGTCATTTCATTAAATATTTCTTAAATATTTGTTGTGGGTACTTACAAACGGGGGTTTTATGTACTTTAAAAGGTTGTGACCCGTGCTGAAGGGAGAACTCACACACTCATCCTTAGAGATGTCAAGTTAACAGATGCAGGAGAGGTATCACTGACAGCAAAAGATTTCAGAACTCAAGCAAATCTTTTTGTGAAAGGTAAGTCAGTCATTTCTGTTACCCCATAGTCAGTGTTAACAGTGCATTCATGGTTAACCCTGGAATAGGATGCTGATACACCCCATATATCAAATTAGTAGGATCATACATACAGTGCTGGACTGTTGGATAAATTTCCTAATTAAAAAAGACAGTTACTTAAAATCTTTGTCCTTCACAGAAGAGCTGAGGAAAGGGGGAAATACTGGAAATGTGTCAGACACGGGAGATGAATCAGTTCATTAGGATTTTCAGGGCTTCATTGGAGACTTGAACATCCAATTGGCCTTAAGATGATCTGCAAATGCTGAGAGCTTTATGGCTCCCGATGGCAGAAAGATATGAGAGTACAATTACACCATCAGTCAAGTGACATGATATTGATTTTATGCCCACTTGCACTGCTTGCAAGCTGTGTATGGCTAAGAAGTTAAAAACCTGCAAGCATTTTTAACTAACTTAGTAATTCAAGGAAAAATTTAAAAATCATTCCTTAAGTTTGGAATATAACTCCAGAGTCACTGAGATCGCATCGTTATAGTCCAGCTAAAGAAACTGACTTGAATGCTTTGCGGTGATTTGTGAATAAAAACCACTTGGACAAGTATATCATCCAGTCTACTGTTACAAGTGGGGTGAAAATGAGGAAATTAACTAAACTAGCTGAACAATTCTGGGTGTTAACAATACAAAATCGAAGAAAAACCCCTTCAGCAGGGACATCTAGGAGCCTTTTTGACTATTCTGTCAAGGAAAATTAGTAAACAGCATGGAACAGCTCTGTACTAGCAGGGGTCTGGCTATAACTTAGATCTTTTCTGTTAACGACGTATTTGTTTCTTTTAGAACCCCCAGTTGAATTTACTAAACCACTGGAGGACCAGACCGTTGAAGAGGAGGCCACTGCAGTACTGGAATGCGAAGTTTCCAGGGAAAACGCAAAAGTCAAGTGGTTCAAAAATGGAGAACAAATTCACAAAACGAAGAAGTATGACATCATTTCTGATGGCAGGGTCAGAAAACTCATTATCCACGGCTGCACACTGGATGATGCAAAAACATATACCTGCGATGCTAAGGATTTCAAGACATCCTGTTTTCTCAATGTAGAACGTGAGTCATTTACAGTCATCTACAAAATGACTAAGTGCTATGAACACTGTGTACTAAAATATCTACTAAATATTTTCTTTTCCCTTACAGCTATTCGTGTTGAGTTCCTGAAACCCCTAACTGACCTTGAAGTTAAAGAAAAAGAATCTGCCCGGTTTGAATGTGAAATTTCTCGTCCAGGTGTCAAGGTAAATAATAATGCTTTTCAATCTGAGTTTTGGTTTAAATTGATAAACTCATTGTGTTTTTACAGAAGAACACACAGCTGAAATCTGTGATAAGTGTGATAATATTAATAGCCGTATTTATTTCTTCTGAAACAGGTGAAGTGGTTTAAGGATGGCATTGAAATTAGAAAAGGCAAAAAGTATGACATCATTTCCAAAGGTGCAGAACGCATTCTTGTTGTCAGTAAATGTGTCTTCGATGATGAAGCTGAGTATGCCTGTGAAGCAAAAACAGCTCGAACTTCAGGGCTGCTTACAGTGATAGGTAAACAAAATGGTTTAAAATCTAATCTATGAACAAGAAAAAATGGGGGGTTTTGGTGAAAAGCTATAATCATCTTTCTAAATTCTTGTTGCAGAGGAAGAGGCTGTTTTCACAAAAAATCTTCCTGATCTTGAAGTAAATGAAAACGACACTGTGAAATTGATCTGTGAAGTTTCAAAGCCTAATGCTGAAGTTGCTTGGTTTAAAGGAGATGAGGAGGTGCCTGATGGTGGTAGATTTGAACACATTTCTGAAGGGCGAAAGAGAATTCTTCTCATACGCAATGCTCATCCTGAAGATGCTGGCAAATATACTTGCAAGCTCCCAAGCTCTAGTACAACAGGCAAACTTACTGTACACGGTAAGAGAATTACTTTGGTGTCCTTGTTTTCTGGGAAAAAAAGTTAAAAAATAAAAAAAAATATAAAGAATCAGTAAGAATACACAACTCGGTTTATTCTCTTCATAAATTAAAAATAATAAACTCATATATATCTTAAAAAATGTTCCCTTTCAGAGCTTGCAGCAGAATTTCTTACCAGACCACAAAATGTTGAGGTGCTTGAAGGAGACAAAGCTGAATTTGTCTGTTCAGTATCCAAAGAGGCAATTGCAGTACAGTGGCTGAGAGGTGACACAGTCCTGGAACCTGGTGATAAGTATGACATCATTTCCGACGGCAAAAAGAGAACGCTTGTGGTTAAAGACTCTATCCTAGGAGATGCAGGAAAGTATACTGTCATGGTTGGTGATGCTAAAGCTACAGCACGCTTAACAGTGATGGGTAAGTTTCATTTTATCAATGTGCAGGTGCGTTTTTCGTTGCATTCCTTATTCTACATAATTCCCTATCTCCTCTGTTTTCTCAATTTCAGAAAAACTCAGGATTATAACTCCCCTCAAGGACCAAGAAGTTAATGAGGGTCAAGAAATTATCTTCAACTGTGAAGTCAATAAAGAAGGTGCCAAAGAGAAGTGGTACAAAAATGATGAGGCAATATTTGATAGCGCAAAATACATTATTGTCCAGAAGGACTTAGTTTACACTCTCAGAATCAGAGATGCACAGTTGAAAGATCAAGCTACGTATACCATCTCACTGTCAAACCAGAGAGGCGAACATGTCAAAAGCTCCGCTGCCTTGACAGTATTAGGTAAATATCTTGCACTGCATTAAAATTATTTCATCATCTTATATTCAGTTTCGTGAGTATGTGAATGAATCATTTGGGGTTTTTTGTATTAACAGAGGAGGATCTCAGAATTGTTGAGCCCCTTGAAGACATTGAGACCATGGAAAAGAAAACCGTCACGTTCTGGTGCAAAGTCAATCGCCTTAATGCAACCCTCAAATGGACAAGGAACGGTGAAGAGATAACATTCAGCAAGCGCATTTTGTACAAAGTTGATAAATACAAACACTCACTCATCATTAAAGACTGCGGGTTTATAGATGAGGGTGAATACACCGTTACTGCAGGACAAGACAAATCTGTTGCAGAGCTTCTCATCACAGAAGCACCAGCAGACTTCACTGAACATCTCCGGGACCAGACTGTCACTGAATTTGATGATGCCGTCTTTACGTGTCAGCTTTCCAAAGAGAAAGCCAGTGTAAGATGGTACAAAAATGGAAGAGAAATCAAAGAAGGCAAAAAGTATGTACATTTTATTATGCTTGTTACTATGCTAAATGTTTGCTTTACTTTGACGCTTTGTCTGGAAACTAAAATATGGTTTACCTTTCTCCCCTGTAAAGATATCAGTTTGAAAAGGATGGAAATCTGCACAGATTAATCATAAAAGACTGTAGACTAGATGATGAGTGTGAATATTCCTGTGGAGTGGATGACAGGAAATCTAGGGCAAGACTTTTTGTTGAAGGTATGAGTAAAATTGAATAGGATTTATTTTTTCATAATTGGTAATAATAGAACCAACACAAAAATAACACCAAATGATTTGACATTTATCACAGAAATCCCTGTTGAGATCATCCGACCACCACAAGATATTTATGAAGCTCCTGGTGCAGATGTCATCTTCACAGCAGAGCTGAACAAAGATGGTGTGGAGGTCAAGTGGTTGAGAAACAACATGATTATTGTCCAAGGCGACAAACATCAGATGATGAGTGAAGGAAAGGTCCACAGGCTGCAGGTGTGCGAGATAAAGCCCCGGGACCAAGGGGAATATAGATTTATTGCCAAAGATAAGGAAGCTAGAGCTAAGCTTGAATTAGCTGGTAAGTTGCTTGCTTTGTGTTTCTTTTATAAAATCTTAGATTATTGAATTAACTACTTAAGTAAATTGATTTTTGTTCTTTCAAAGAGTTGAATTAAAATGAATACACAATCAGTCTGAGACAAGCACAAGTCTGCTAAATTGTATGAAATATAATCCAGACAACAAACACTTTTTATCATACCATGCTGATCCAAATGTTGAGAAAAATATTGGTCGTTTTTCAGTGTCTATAACAAAGAGCATGAGTTACGCAGAAACTTTTCATTAGGTCACCGCAAATCTAAAATATGAAAATTATTTGACCTACTAATTTCAGTCATATAAGACACCCAAGTCCTTATTTGCCTATTTAACTGGATCAGACCAATAAAATACATTAAATTAATGCTCAAAAAGCAACTCTGTCCTGATTTTATAGGAGGATACAGTACACACCAACCAGCGTGAGTTTCTTTCTCTTGAGCAATCCAACGATTATATGAAAGATTTGCTTAGAATTCACATAACAACTCCTTTTACTTCTCTATGTTATCTGCTTTGATGATTTCACAAATATAGCGATTTTTTTTTATATGCAAGTACTTACTTGTCACATTTATCTTCCTTAGCTGCACCTAAAATTAAGACTGGTGATCAAAACCTTGTGGTGGATGTTGGGAAGCCTTTAACTATGACTGTTCCATATGACGCCTACCCAAGAGCAGAAGCTGAATGGCTGAAAGGGGAGGAGATTCTGCCCACAACAACGGTTGATACAACCACTGATTGCAGTACCTTCAAAATTTATGAAGCAAAGAAATCAGATATGGGAAGGTATAAGGTTATACTTCGAAACAAACATGGCCAGGCAGAAGCATTCATCAATGTCCAGGTCATTGGTAAGTACTTCCTTTATTAAAACCTTGCTTTCATTTATTTAAGGCTCGAGAGGAGGGGGGAGGACAGGGAAGTAACATCCTAAAATATTGTCATGTCTTTGTTAGATGTTCCGGGTCCAGTTAGAAATTTGGAAGTCACTGAAACTTACGATGGTGAAGTTGGCCTCGCCTGGCAAGAACCAGAAAGTGACGGTGGAAGTAAAATATTGGGCTATGTTGTTGAAAGACGTGATATCAAGCGTAAAACCTGGATTACGGTCACTGATCGTGCTGAAAATTGTGAATACACTGTTACTGGACTTCAAAAAGGAGGAGTTGAGTACCTCTTCCGTGTTAGTGCACGGAACAGAGTGGGCACTGGCGAGCCAGTGGAAACAGAAAGACCTGTGGAAGCTAAGAGCAAATTTGGTGAGCAGAAATTATGAAAAACTCAGTGTTCCATGACAGTGTAAGAAAAGCAGTACAAACTGTACAACAGGTAAAAAAACACCTTGTTTTTCTTTTTTCTTCCTAAAATAAAATGCAGAAGTTCCTGGTCCTCCTCAAAATGTAGAAGTTACTGATGTGAACAGGTTTGGAGCTACACTTACCTGGGAACCACCTGAATATGATGGAGGATCTCCAATTACAGGCTACATTATTGAACTGCGTAACAGGGCTTCCATCAAATGGGAGCCAACCATGGCCACCGGAGCGGATGAACTGTCAGCGGTCCTGACTGATGTTGTGGAAAATGAAGAATATTTCTTCAGAGTACGAGCTCAAAACGTGGTCGGAGTTGGCAAACCAAGCCCTGCTACACGTGCAGTAAAAATTATGGACCCAATCGGTAAGTATGCAAGCACTGATTGTAATTGCATTATGAGACAGGGGCGTTTCAACTGTTTACACATTGTGTGTACAGGGGGGTTCATTTGGGAAACTTACGTGCTGTGAATACCAGGTACCGTTAGATTATTTCCTACTTTTGTCCTTCAAATACATCAGAAGTACCTTGCTACCATTTGGTTCAGTAAGAACTGCCAATATTTCTGCTCTGAAATTCGGATCCAACCTGAATTTAAAAAAAATGGTTAAGAAAAACCTACGCAATGATTTTAAAAATATTACTTCAAGGTATAGGCAGCTAATAGGCAGTCCCACACTCCTTTATCGGTTACAAAAATGTGTTTCTCTCAAATTATTTTCAGAGAGACCAAGTCCTCCCATTAACCTTGATCATTCAGATCAAACTAAGTCATCAGTGCAGCTCACATGGGAACCTCCTCTCAAGGACGGAGGAAGTCCAGTCTTGGGCTACATTGTGGAAAGGCAAGAAGAAGGAACGGACAAGTGGATTCGCTGTAACCCAAAATTAGTACCTGCTCTTACTTATAAGGTAAGGTGTTCTACTCATTACAAACAACTCAAAACACTTGAATCATTTTTTTATGTGAGTTACTAAATGATTATTTGTGCCTTTTAGGTAACTGGATTGAAACCAGGATCCAGTTATTACTACAGAGTCTCAGCAGAAAACGCAGCTGGTGTGTCTGACCCAGCGGAGGCTATTGGGCCCTTAACTGCGGATGATACTTTTGGTGAGCCATATGCTACTTATTAAAGACAATTAATCAGATAAGACACACAATTAAAACGCATCTCGTGGGTGGTGTGTGTATTTTTCACCAGATAACTGTGATGCCAACTAGTATAAAGAGCCTTAAACCTTTGAGACTGGTACGGTTGGACTCGATGATCTCGGAGGTCTCTTCCAGCCTTATGGTTCTATGATTTCTGCTTCATTAAGAGATCTGCAGATGATTTCTGTAGAGGTCTATCAGGCTGCCTGAAGAGCAAGGCATGACCTTTTGTCTCCTGACCTAGATTTGTAGAAGGTGGGAGGTAACAGAAGGAGAGGAAGGCAGAGCAGATAGAAAAAAAAAAAATAGAAAAAATACGAATACTTTATATTAAAGGGTAGATTAGATCTCCTACTTGATAATGCTAAGCTGTCTTATCGCACATATTTCTACAAAGAGTTTATCCCGGAAAGGAAAAGAGTGATAAGTTACAGCTACACCTAGACAGTTCCAAACTGCAGGTCAGAATCAGCCTCTCAACACAGCTACCATTAACCGTATTCAGAACATCTGAAAATATTTCATCAAATCCTTTTTCCCCTTTTTCCAGTTGGACCTACAATGGACCTAAGTGCATTTAAAGATGGGCTGGAAGTTATTGTTCCAGAGCCAATCAAGATCCGTGTTCCTATCACTGGCTACCCTGTGCCAACCGCCACATGGTCTTTTGGTGACCAAGTCTTAGAAGCGGGTGATCGTGTAACAATGAAGACCACTGCCTCCTTCGCAGAGCTTGTAATTACTCCAAGTGAACGTCCAGACAAGGGAGTTTATTCCTTAACATTAGAAAACCCTGTGTCATCTGTTTCAGGAGAAATTGATGTTAACGTCATTGGTAAGTGGACACGATATATTCTGGTAAGAACATTCCCTACTTGTCTTGCGAAATCTAATTCGGTCAATAACATGAAATCACGCAACTTTTAGTAACCCAAATATATTAAAATAAAGAAAATCTAGAAATACCTCCTCCAAAACCCCTCAATTATGGTTTTCAATATTCAACTTTGCTGTTTAAGGAGGAATGACTAAGAAGAGTAAGTCCTCTGACAGAGAGATTACACAGACATCATCTGTCAAATACTGATTACAAAATAATTAATACAATTGCTGTGATTTCTAGCTTGTCCGAGTGCACCAAGAGAACTTAAAGTTTTAGAAGTAATCAAGAACACAGTACAACTGTCATGGGAACCTCCAGAAGATGATGGTGGAAGTCCAGTTACCGGTTATATAATTGAAAAACGTGAAGTAAGCCGGAAAACATGGAACAAAGTAAGATCATTCTTCCTCGTTTCAATTTGTATTTTCTGTATTGTTTCCATATACGCGACTGAATTTTGTGTCTTATTTTGATAATTACTATTTGGAAATAAATTTTAGAAACACATTGGAACCTTCTTTCCCTTTAGGTTATGGATCATGTTGTTGACCAAGACTTCACTGTACCTGACCTCATCCAAGGAAAAGAATATATATTTAGAGTCTCTGCATGCAATAAATGTGGCCCAGGAGAGCCTGCATATATTGATGAACCTGTAAATATGTCAGCACCAGCAAGTGAGTCACTGTTTCATACTGTTACTGATTTTCTGTTTCTGAAACCTTACTGATTTTCTTCAAAACAAGATTTAAAAAAAAAAACCCTCTTCCTTAGTCTGGTTTCTAAGACTCCATGTGTTTTTAATTTTTAATAGCGGTGCCTGATCCACCAGAGAACGTTAAATGGAGAAATCCAACATCAAAAGGAATCTTCCTAACATGGGAGCCTCCCAAATATGACGGTGGTGCCCGCATTAAGGGTTATCTGGTAGAAAAATCCCAACGTGGCACAGACAAGTGGGAGATATGTGGGGAGCCTGTTGTTGAAACAAAGTAAGTAAATGAACATCAGAATGTGTATTCTTCCAACTGAGCCATCCTCACCACTTTTAATGCCCGGATTATTTTTTTTTAACAAACAGAATGGAAGTAACAAAACTCAAGGAAGGAGAGTGGTATGCATATCGCGTTAAGGCTTTGAACAGAATAGGAGCTAGCAAGCCAAGCAAACCAACAGACGATATTCAAGCCATTGACGCAAAAGGTAATTACTTCAATCGCTGAATTACAATAGCTGCTTTACTTTTACTGGTCTCTGAAATACTCTTTCTATAACAACATTTTTATTGTGTCCTAAATCAGAGGCTCCAGAGATTTTCTTAGACGTGAAGCTTCTTGCTGGGCTTACTGTGAAAGCTGGAACTAAAATTGAGCTGCCAGCTAAAGTGACTGGAAAGCCTGAGCCCCAGATTACTTGGACCAAGGCTGACAAAATTTTGAGACCAGATGACAGAATCACCATTGAAACAAAACCTAATCATTCTACAGTCACCATTACTGACAGCAAGAGGAGTGACAGTGGAACCTATATCATAGAAGCTGTAAATTCCAGTGGACGTGCTACTGCTGTTGTTGAAGTTAATGTTCTTGGTACGCATGTGTTTTATGTTCTTTATAAAAAAAAATTAACAATGTACTGAGCTATGTAAGCAGAAAATTAACATTCATGTCTTCTTCTCTACAGATAAACCTGGTCCTCCAGCTGCCTTTGATGTATCAGAAATCACAAATGAATCCTGCCTTCTGACATGGAACCCTCCAAGAGATGATGGGGGTTCTAAAATTACCAACTACGTTCTTGAGAAAAGAGCTACGGACAGTGAAATATGGCACAAATTGTCTTCAACTATCAAGGATACAAAATTCAGAGCTACTAATTTAACTCCTCATAAAGAATATGTGTTCCGAGTCAGTGCCGAGAACATGTACGGTATTGGGGAGCCAGCACAGTGTAACCCCATCATTGCAAAATATTCATTTGGTTAGTCAATTAAATCAATGTTACATTTTTACAATATTTTAGCAAAGGGGGGGGAAACCAAATGTGTGACACTTTGGGGTTTTTTGATTTATTTTTTTTTAATACAGATCCACCGGGCCCTCCAACTGGGCTCAAACCTACAGAGGTCACTAAAGATTCAGTCACCTTAACATGGAATGAACCAGATGAAGATGGTGGCAGCCCCATAACAGGCTACTGGGTTGAAAGATATGATCCTGAGCAAGATAAATGGATAAAATGCAATAAAATGCCAGTGAAGGATACAACTTTCAAGTAAGGCTACATTCAACTTAGTGTGAAATTGGTCACAGAAACATGAAAATATTATCGTAGCCTTTTAAACAAGTCTGACATTGTTCTTGCTGGTTTTTCCTTGTTTCCTTAAGTTTAGGTCCAACTAAAACCTGGTGGCACATTATTTTTGATAATTCCTTTTAGAGAAGAATGTCTTTACAGTAAAGTAAATCATCTCTTTTCTTTAAAAAAAAAAAATGTTATGCTTAATTTCTATGCTACATGATTATTTATAAGACATTCTCAAATAGCAGGCATAGCCATCTCAAATATCAATTTGCCAAATCCTAGGGTTGTTTTTAATTCTGGTACTTTTATGAACTAGCAATAATGGAATATCAAGAAATGCAAGAGGGCTCTCAAAACATTGATTTTTCTGTCATGGCTCACAATTTTACTGTTGACAATGTACCTATTTTAAATGTTCACCATTTCAAAAAACATCATTTGAAATAATTTGAGTATTTTCAGAGTTTCCAAGTAAACTGTAGTATAGAGAGTACAGAAAAAAATGATGTAGTCATGTGCTAATTTGTGGATTTGGTTTAATCAAACTCAATTTTTATTTCCAGAGTAAAAGGTCTTACAAATAAGAAGAAATATAAGTTCCGTGTCTTGGCAGAGAACCTTGCAGGACCTGGAAAACCAAGCAAGGAAACAGAGCCGATCTTAGTGAAAGATCCAATTGGTATAATAAACATATTTTTTATGATTTAATTTAACAACAAAATAATAATTCTTTGGTTTCGTATGTGATTAATATTGTACTCCTGTCTAGATCCACCATGGCCTCCTGGAAAACCAACTGTGAAAGATGTTGGCAAGACATCGTTATTCCTGAACTGGACAAAGCCAGAACATGACGGAGGCGCAAAGATTGAATCTTATGTAATTGAACTATTAAAGACCGGAACAGACGAGTGGGTGAGAGTGGCTGAAGGAGTTCCCACAACTGAACACTTCCTCAAAGGGCTTATGGAGAAACAAGAATATTCATTCCGAGTAAGAGCTGTGAACAAGGCTGGCGAGAGTGAGCCCAGTGAACCCAGTGACCCCGTGCTGTGCAAGGAGAGACTCTGTGAGTATTGTTTCAGAACTTACTGCTGGTGTGAACGCACCGTCTCTGTCATTAGAAAAGCCCCATGGCTGCCTATCTCTGTAGGTACCAAGGGAACTCTCGGATGGCGGCACTGGTCAGGCCGCACCTTGAGTGCTGTGTCCAGTTCTGGGCCCTCAGTTTAAGAAAGATGTGGAGATGCTGGAGTGCGTCCAGAGGAGAGCGACGAGGATGGGGAAGGGGCTGGAGCACAAGCCCTGTGAGGAGCGACTGAGGGAGCTGGGGTTGTTTAGCCTGGAGAAGAGGAGGCTCAGGGGAGACCTTATTGCTCTCTACAACTGCCTGAAAGGAGGGTGTAGTCAGGAAGGGGTTGGTCTCTTCTCTCAGGTGACCGGTGACAGAACAAGAGGACACGGTCTCAAGCTTCACCAAGGGAGGTTTAGGCTTGATATTAGGAAGAAGTTCTTTACTGAGAGGGCGATTGGTCATTGGAATGCGCTGCCCGGGGAGGTGGTGGAGTCACCATCCCTGGAGGTGTTTAAGGAGAGATTGGATGAGGCACTTAGTGCCAGGGTGTAGTTGACGAGTAGGAGTAGGTGTTGGGTCATAGGTTGGACTCGATGATCTCAAAGGTCTTGTCCAACCTTGTGATACTGTGATACTGTAAATATTAGAATCTACCCTGCTTCAGCTAAGAAAATACAAATTTTTTAATAGTTTTGCTGTATTCTCTGTCTTCCCACATCTTTGACAGGAAATATACTAACCTGTTTTATCTTATTTTTCTGTCTTGCAGTTCCTCCTTCACCACCTCGGTGGCTTGAGGTTATTAACATCACTAAAAATACAGCGGATCTTAAATGGACAGTGCCAGAAAAAGATGGGGGTTCCCCAATTACCAACTACATTGTTGAAAAGAGAGACGTAAGGCGAAAAGGCTGGCAGACAGTTGATACGACAGTGAAAGACACCAAATACACAGTGAGCCCACTGACTGAAGGCTCATTGTATGTGTTCCGTGTAGCTGCTGAAAATGCCATCGGACAGAGTGACTATTGTGAAATTGAAGATTCAGTGCTTGCTAAAGATACTTTCAGTAAGTTTCAGATTTGCTTACTGAGTGATCAGTCAAAATAGTTCGTGTGTAATGGATTCCTATTCTTCTAACGTGTGCATTTTTTTCCTTAGCAACCCCTGGGCCTCCATATGCCCTTACAATAGTTGAAGTGACGAAAGGTCATGTTGATTTGAAATGGGAACCACCTAAGAATGATGGTGGCAGACCAATTCAAAGGTAAGGTCATTTTAAGTTTGTGTACTGGTTCCTGTAGATGAAGATGTTTTCATGAATGAAGACATTTCTCTCAAAAGGTTTAAATTTTAAAAGGGCGCATTTCATATTGAAAAAGAGGTGGATGGTGTAAAAGAGAAGCCATGCGGTCAAACCATTTAAGGGTTTGATTTTAAAATGTGGAAATAACGCAAATATGAATAACCTAATGTGCATGAACAATAAATGTGTGTCAACATCCTCAAAATCGCATCTTATCAAATCAGATTAAATTGAACTGTATATAAAATTAAATGAAAAAATAATGCAACCATCATCTCCAGTTCCTCCAGAGCTGTAGACACTTAGACCCATCTACCAACCAACATTGTTACGTTTCCCTTCTGCCTTATTTTCTCATTCAAACTATATACACTCGCCTAAGATGAAGTCTTATCTCTTTTCCATTCATTCTCTACTTTATTACAGTTTTCAAACAGTCTGTTTTACTGCTTGGAGTTGCTTCTAACTTGTCCTTCTCTTTGGTTTCTGTTCTCTGAAATTCACCTTGACTGCCAGTTATGTTTTCCCTCTTTGTATTTACACTCTTCCTCTCCTTCCTAATCACAGTAAGCATATCTTACACAAACTGACAACTGCAGAAACCTGCCTGAAGCAACAAAAGTCACTTATTTCGCATTATTTTCCCATAGCCTGTCATAGACAGAATTTTGACAGATGAGTAAGTCACAGATAGTATCTATAAATATTCTCAATGGACTAACCACTGAGATCCAAACTAGCAAAGATACAAGCATAATTTGGAGGTTCTTTTACCTCTGCAGCTCTCCAAAACCTCAGACCACAGCAGAAGTTCAGGAACTGGTTTTCAGAAGTGTAGTTGTACTGTCAGTAATGTCAGTCCCATTATGTCTAAGACCTACCAGGACTAAGTGACTGATGGGTAAATTAAAATTTGTTGAATCTGTCACCCATCACTCTCCCTACT
The DNA here is from genome assembly GCA_033558235.1 of Neomorphus geoffroyi. Taxonomy (NCBI): domain Eukaryota; kingdom Metazoa; phylum Chordata; class Aves; order Cuculiformes; family Neomorphidae; genus Neomorphus; species Neomorphus geoffroyi. The sequence continues at coordinate 39,221,690 of JAUMJM010000027.1, forward strand.
TTTCCATTGGCCTAACTATTCTAATCTCTCTTTACCTCTCTTATTGAGCAAGAAGTCTGAAGTGTTCCTATTTCAAGTTCCTGATAGTATTTCTCCCTATTTATTCAGATATGTTATTGAAAAGAAAGAAAAACTAGCCACTCGCTGGGTAAAAGCTGGCAAGACAGCTGGTCCAGATTGCAATTTCAGAGTGACTGATGTCATCGAAGGTACAGACGTACAGTTCCAGGTCCGTGCAGAAAATGAAGCTGGCTGTGGTCATCCCAGTGAACCAACTGACCTCATTCATATTGAAGACCCAATAAGTAAGAAGCAGTATAATAAAATATAGCGTGCACAGATAATGGAAGCACTGCATAGAATAGACATTGTGGGAGAAAAATGACACAACTCTTTTCTCTTTACTGCAGGCCCTCCTTCACCTCCTCAGGATCTACATGTCACAGATGCAGGTCGAAAGCACATTTGCATTGCATGGAAACCACCTGAGAAGAATGGTGGAAGCCCTATTATTGGGTATAATGTTGAGATGTGTGAAGCAGGAACAGAAAAATGGATGCGAATCAATTCTCGTCCGATAAAAGATCTAAAATGTAAAGTGGAGGAAGGTGTTGTTCCAGACAAGGAATACGTGCTGAGAGTCAGAGCTGTCAATGCTGTTGGAGCTAGTGAGCCATCAGACATCTCAGAAAAAGTCGTTGCCAAGGACCCAGACTGTAAGAATAGATTCCTTTTTTAAAAAAAAAAAAATCCGCAGAATTGGAAAAAAGAACACTTTTCGATAACTTTCTTCTCATATTATACTCCTACAGGCAACCCAACCATTGATCTAAAAACTCGAGACATTGTTGTTGTTAAAGGACAGAAATTAAGCATCCCTGTACCCTTCAGAGCTGTTCCATCCCCAACTATAACATGGCACAAAGATGGCAAAGAGTTGAAAGCTGGTGACAGAACAACAATGAAGAGCGACTACACCTCTGCATTGCTCGAAGTCATAGACAGTGTTCATGCCGATGCTGGTGTTTATACTATCACATTGGAGAACAAGCTGGCATCAACAACTGGCTCAGTCAATGTCAAAGTCATAGGTAACCATCCTTCCTCCCTTCTGAGAAAGATACTTATCCTCGCTTAAGCCCTGCAGTTAACAGAAGAAAGGACTAGAAAAATCTGGTTTCTGCCATGTGGAGGAATCATTTCAAGTCAGACGTGTCATAAAGGCACTAATATTACAAAATCTCACAAAAAACCTTTACTCCGAGTTGATCCAACTAGTCAGTGGCTGCTCAAAGCCCACTTATTATGAATAGTCATCATAAAAATATAAAAAAGCCTATAAGGTTTCTGAATATTTTTCACTTTTAGGAACATAAATTCATATATGTGTTGTGTAGCCAACATTTGTGGATTTGGTCTGCTTCCTGCAAAGCTGCCAAAATGCAATATAATTTCATATTTCTAGGAATACTGTTCCCCATCTATTTAGTTAACTAATCTTATTATTTTTGTTTAAAACAGGGCCACCTGGACAGTGTAAAGATATTAAGGCAAGCGAAGTGACTAAGAATTCTTGCAAAGTATCCTGGGAACCTCCAGACTTTGATGGTGGTACTCCTATTCTGCATTATGTTCTGGAACGCAGAGAGGCTGGCCGTAGGACATATATCCCAGTCATGTCCGGTGAAAATAAGCTTTCATGGCAAGTCAAAGATCTTATCCCCAACTGTGAATATTACTTCCGTGTTAAAGCTGTCAATAAGATTGGAGGAGGTGAATATCTTGAACTAAGAAACCCAATTATCGCAGAAGACCCAAAACGTAAGAGGATTTTTTTACTACTAAATAATATTGCAAATAGTATATTAAGTAAAATCTTCATACTTTCTTTTCTCAAATGATCCCTCTTCTGCTGCTCTTCCACAGAGCCTCCAGATCCTCCTGTTGACCTTGAGGTCCATAATCCAACATCAAAATCAGTAACACTGACATGGAAACCACCCCTGTTTGATGGTGGAAGCAAGATTATGGGCTATATAATAGAAAAGCTCGCTAAGGGCAAGGAGAGATGGGAGAGATGCAATGACTATCTGGTACCTCTACTAACTTATCCAGTGAAAGGTCTTGAGGAAGGAAAGGAATATCAGTTTCGTGTTCGTGCTGAGAATGCTGCTGGCATTAGTGAGCCTTCTCGGATTACTCCTTTTGTGAAAGCTGTGGATCCTGTTGGTATGAATTGCTCATTTGATTGTTTGTAGTAATTGCCACACATTGTCAAACCTATTGGAAGATTCTACTCTCCATTTATCATTCTGTGTTATTACAGAGGCTCCAAAGGTGTTTCTTGCTGCAAATCTGCAGTCTGGCCTTGAGGTGAAGAGAGGTGATGAGATCATGCTTGAGGCACACATTTCAGGGTCACCTTATCCATCTATTACTTGGCTGAGGAACGACGAAATTGTCAGACCGGAGGAAATCAGAAAGAGAGTAACAACATATACAAGGAAGAAGAAGGGCGAAGCCGAGGAAGAGGAACCTTTCCAGCTTTCATTGCCAGAACGTATGAGTATCGACAATCACAAAGAAGGAGAGTCTGTACTATCAATTCGTGACTCCATCAGAGCTGACCATGGCACATTTACAATTAAAGTGGAAAATGATCATGGTGTTGCGAAAGCCTCATGTGAAGTCAACGTGTTAGGTATGTAATGAAGTCTTCAAAACCACATTGTTGTTCAGAGTGTTGGGGAAGAAGTGCGCAAGGTGAGTACTCATTATTTTTCTTGCTTTACTAACAGATACACCTGGGCCTCCAGTCAACTTTGCGTTTGAAGATGTGAGGAAAAATTCTGTCATTTGCAAATGGGAGCCTCCCCTTGATGACGGTGGAAGTGAAATCCTGAACTATGTACTGGAAAAGAAAGACAATACGAAAGCTGAAATGGGCTGGGTCACTGTCAGTGCAACACTCAGGCATTGCAAATTCCACGTGACAAAACTGATTGAAGGAAAAGAATATCTTTTCCGTGTGTTTGCTGAAAATAGAGTTGGACCAGGGCCACCATGTGTCTCAAAACCAATGACAGCAAAAGATCCTTTCTGTAAGTTTTAATTTTGACATACAATCTTTACAGAAAACCGGAGTGAAAATGCACGGATTCTTAGAATACTCAGCATGGTATATGTGAATATTTCCCTGAAGAGACTTGAGAAACGTTATGATTTATTGCATGATTTAAACCATTGAAATAAAAAGAAATATTAAAATACATTCTAATTTTGATAGCGAAAAAATAAGAATGACAACCACTGTCATAAAACTTTACATTTAAAATACTTGACATCTGAATAGTGACATGTTCTGTGTTCAACAGACCGATATTTCTATCAAAAGAGAGAACCACTGCAAGTCTGATCATCAATTGCAGCTAGGAATCAAAGTTTCTAAGGAAGAGGGAAGAACTATGAATGACTTAAAATTAGTCATTTCTGATATCTTAGTTCTCTCTTAGCTTCGAGTAAGACAGCTCCCAAAAAGACAGCAATGATGACAAAGTTATATTTTTTTTTCAGCTCCACCCGATCCACCAAATAAACCTGATGTGCAAGATGTTACCGTCAACAGTATGGTGGTTAAATGGAATGAACCAAAAGACAATGGCAGCCCAATCATAGGATATTGGATTGAAAAACGGGAAATAAACAGTACTCATTGGGCTCGGGTCAACAGGAACCTTGTGAACGCTTTGGAAATAAAAGCTGAAGGACTGTTGGAAGGATTAACCTACATCTTTAGAGTATGTGCTGAAAACGCAGCTGGCCCTGGTAAATTTAGTCCACCATCAGATCCAAAAACTGCACAGGACCCAATAAGTAAGTAGCTTAGCAGAAGCTAATAGCAGTCAGGTAACAGAAGAGGATTCATGTGTTTTAACTTTGGTTTACACCTATTTATTTGCAGTGCCACCTGGTCCACCAATTCCAAGGATTGCTGACACAAGCTCAACTTCTATTGAGTTAGAATGGGAACCTCCTGCGTATAATGGCGGTGGAGATATCACTGGTTACCACGTGTACAAACAACTGGTGGGAGTAAATGAGTGGTCACGTTGCACAGAGAAACCCACTAAGGTTCGACAATATACTGTTAAAGAAGTCAGAGAAGGTGCAGACTATAAACTCCGTGTTACCGCACTTAATACAGCTGGTGAAGGACCACCTGGTGAAACCGAACCAGTAACAGTTGCAGAACCTAAAGGTATTGCAATTGTATTATTTTCAAGACATGTCTATCTGCCTAAAAGGTGTTTTCGAATCCCTCCCTTGAACTAATCACCTGTTTCTCTCTCTGCAGAACCTCCCACTGTTGAGTTGGATGTTTCTGTAAAAGCAGGCATTCAGATCATGGCTGGGCAAACTATTAAAATTCCTGCTACCGTGACAGGGCGTCCTACTCCCACCATAGTATGGACTGTGGAGGAAGGTGAATTAGACAAAGAACGAGTTGTTATTGAAAATGTTGGCACAAAATCTGAGTTAACCATTAAGAATGCATTGAGGAAAGACCATGGAAGATATGTAATTACTGCTACCAATAGCAGTGGTTCCAAGTCTGCAGGAACCAGAGTAGAAGTATTTGGTAAGAAAAATATTTTCTGAAATCAACTGAGCATTTCTTTTGGTGAGATAATTTTTAGGCTTTATCCTACCTGTTTGATTTTGGTTTTCAGATGTTCCTGGGCCAGTCCTTGACCTAAAGCCAGTGGTCACAAACAGAAAGATGTGTTTGCTCAACTGGTCTGACCCTGAAGATGACGGTGGCAGCGATATCATAGGCTTCATTGTTGAACGGAAGGATGCCAAAATGCATACATGGAGACTAGCTATCGACACAGAGAGATCTAAATGTGATATTACAGGTCTAGTTGAAGGACAGGAATATAAATTCCGTGTTAGCGCCAAGAACAAGTTTGGTACTGGTCCACCTGTTGAAATAGGACCCATTCTTGCAGTTGATCCATTAGGTAAGATGACTAATTTTCTGGGGTTCTTCAAACAATTTTTAATTAGAGGTTGGTAAACCAATGTTATTATGTGGATTGCTTTCTATATAGAAAGTGTGTTTACTTTTCTACTACCCAGATAAAACATCCCCCTTAGATTAATCACTTCAGTCAGATCTCTGAATCAGTTTCATAAAACTATTATGGTTCTCATGCCCAAAGATACTGATGTCTACTGAGACACTACTTGTTACCTTTTCATCCACATACGTGAAAAATTTTATACTGTCCATAACCATGCTCACATGCTTTGCATACAAAACCTACAGCTTTAAAAACATAGAGCTACTGTATTTATATGAGTTTAAGGTCTCTAATTTATTTTTTCATTATGATCTATCTGTGTTAATAGGTCCTCCAACAGCACCTGAGAGGTTCATGTACACAGAGAGGACCAAGTCAACCATTACGCTTGATTGGAAGCCTCCACGTAGTGATGGTGGCAGTCCCATCTTAGGATATATTGTTGAGAAGAGGAGGCATGATTCAAAAGACTATGAAAGAGTTAATGCAAGGCTGTGTCCAAAAACATCTCTTCTTGTTGAAAACCTCGATGAACTTCACATGTACGAATTCCGCGTCAAAGCTGTCAATGCTATTGGAGAAAGTGAACCATCATTGCCCCTCAATGTAGTTATACAAGATGATGAAGGTATATCTGCTTTAAAGAAGTCCATATAAATATCTCCAGACCACTGCGATGTAATTTCTCTGTTTCAACTCCATCTTCACTCTGTCATTTTCCTTCTTGTTTTCAGTACCTCCAACGGTCACGTTACGCTTAGCTGTGAGAGGAGATACTATCAAAGTGAAGGCAGGAGAGCCAGTTAACATGCCCGCTGATGTGACAGGTCTGCCGATGCCAAAGATTGAATGGGAAAAGAATGAAGTTTTAATTGACCAAACATCCGATGCACTTAAGATAACCAAGGAAGAAGTATCTAGAAGTGAGGCAAAAACTGAACTTATCCTTCCTGCAGCAGTGAGGGATGATAAAGGCACTTATACCGTGAAAGCTTCCAATCGTCTTGGCACTGCATTTCGCAATGTGCATGTTGAAGTGTACGGTAAGGATGCGACATTTTAATAAAATGACAGCTAAAAAATAATAGACAAAATGCTTTTGCCTTTTTCTTTACTTAACTCTATGCTCTATTTCTTCCGCGCAGATCGCCCTTCTCCACCAAGAAATCTTGCTGTTTCTGATATTAAAGCAGAATCGTGCTATTTAACATGGGATGCGCCTCTTGATAATGGTGGTAGTGAAATTACCCATTACATTATTGAGAAACGTGATGCTAGTAGGAAGAAATCTGAGTGGGAAGAAGTCTCCAAAAGTGCTGTTGAGAGAAGATTCGGGGTAATTTATAAAATATATTTATTACATCCTTTAGTATGCATAAAAAATAACAATAGTACACATACAGTGAAAATTGCTACTTGTATAGACACTGTTTCTCGTGCTGCATTTAGATTCCAGAGTTACTAGGTGAATATTGGCCATCTATGTAAACGTATTTTCCTCGTGTGACAAAACAAAAGAAATGGTTCTCGTTTGATACTTAACTGCAGCTGAGTTTAGTAGACATCTTCCTTTCCATTTCACATCATTATTAAGATTTTACCAACTACAAAAACAAGCATGATGAGTTTTGATTTATGTTTGGTCCTATACCATTGAAATAAAAATATCTTTAGGTAATTATATACAGCTGGGTACATATAAACATAGTTATGTCAATGAGATTGCAAGACAGAATTTAAAGTTAAAACTGCTGCATAACTTCAAATAAGTTTACCCTGAAAGTAGCCAAGTATTGATTTAAAACTTATTTTTCAGGTTTGGAATCTTGCAACGAATGAAAAATATCAATTTAGAGTCCGGGCTGTAAACAAATATGGAATAAGCGATGAATGCCTCTCCGAAAAAGTTGTTATTAAAGATCCCTATGGCCTTCCTGGACCTCCTGGAAAGCCAAAAATTTTAGATCGTACAAGATCATCAATGTTGGTGGCCTGGGAGCCTCCATTGGACAATGGTGGCAGCCCAATAACTGGCTATTGGTTGGAGAAAAGAGAGGTGGGAGGTGTCTACTGGTCACGTGTTAACAGAGCGCCAGTAACAAAACCATCTGTAAAAGGTCTGGAGTACAACGTGCTTCGTTTGGCTGAAGGTGTTGAATACCAGTTTAGAGTTATGGCTGAAAACCTTGCTGGAATTGGCCCTCCCAGTGAACCGTCAGATCCTGCCTTAGCAGCAGATCCCATATGTAAGTATATGATTTATATAACTATTTTTAAGGACTATATCGTACCAGAACCAAAATGTGCTACTATTATTTATATTGAATTTGGTGTAATTAATCCAATGCTTTATTTTTATTAAACCAAAAAGAATATATTGACACAAAGTAGTTTCCGGATTTGCTGCTTTTCATAATTTTAAAAATAATTAGCTTTAATTGAATTTTCTTACTTCTTTTATGAAGTATTAACTGTGATTACACCAAGGCAAACCTTGCCCAAAAAACTTGAGCTCAGACTCAGATTTTTATATTATTTTTTTGTTATTGTTAAAGAGTTCAGTTTTATGTTTTGTACAGTAATTGTGCCTTAATAATATACATAATCGTGTTCTGTACACATGGCGGAACACAATGAAAATACTTGCATTCTTCTAGAAACTATTCAGAAAAATATAGGCAGACACTAACTCTCAGGTAATTTTTACTTTCTCTTGTTTTTCAAGTTGTGCCTGGTCCACCATCTTGCCCAGAGATCAAAGACAAAACCAAATCGTCCGTAGCTCTTGCATGGAAGCCTCCGCAGAAGGACGGTGGCAGCCCTATAAAAGGGTATATTGTTGAAATGCAAGATGAAGGCAGTACTGACTGGAAGAAGGTGAATGAAGGAGACAAACTCTTTCCTACTTGTGAATGTGTTGTTCCCAACTTGAAAGAGCTCAGAAAATACCGATTTAGGGTGAAAGCTGTAAATGCTGCTGGAGAATCAGAACCAAGCCCTGCAACATCAGAAGTACCAGTCCAAGACATTCTAGGTAAGCGTTTTGGGAATTAATTTAGGTATATATATATATATGTAAATGCCGCCCGCTGCTGTGAATGTTCAGGTAGGATGCCAAGTAAGCCAAGGTCAAAAATTATGCAAAAATGCAACAAAAGCTTGACACACATTTTTGTGTACGTTCTGATAACCATGACCAGGGTGGGGTCCATTAGAAAACTGATAAGTACCTACACTTATAGTAACGAAATCACGTGTATTTTATGATGAAATTACTGCAATAATCTTTTCTATTTGCATACTTCCCAGCTTCCTAATGCACACCCAAACTTTCCTCACACGAACATGCATTCTGTGTGTTTGTGTGGAGTTTTAGCTCAGTGCTGACAGAAATTTACCTTCAGTAGCTTTTAAAATCTATCTATTAAAATATTTTTGCAGAGGAACCAGAAATCTTCCTTGATATTGGAGCACAGGATTTCCTCTCTTGTCGTGCTGGCACAACAATTAAAATCCCAGCTGTTATCAAGGGTCGTCCAGTTCCAAAAACATTTTGGGAGTTTGAAGGAAAAGCAAAGACAACAGCAAAGGTTAGTGAAAGAAAAAGCTTTCTTCTATAGGTGTTTCTAGACATTTAAGTCTATTGTCTTTTATGTTTACATTATTTCCCTTTGTTTATAGGAGGGAGGTCATAGTGTACCAGAAGAGGCTCAGGTAAAAGAAGCCATTTTTGTAACTTTAGTACTATTGCATGTTCCAAACTGAATATTTGCAGTTGATCTATAATTTCTCTTTCATCCTGTAATACATAGGTGGAAGCAACTGATACACGTTCAGTGATCACCGTCCCTGAGTGCAACAGAAGTCATTCTGGACGATACAGTATTACAGCAAAGAACAAAGCAGGACAGAAAACTGTGCATGTCAGAGTCAATGTTCTTGGTATGGCTTACGTATATCAAAGTATTTGAATAATAGGTTTTAGTCTTATTTTTTCTACATCCTTACGTAAAATTGTTTGTTGTGGTTTTACTCTAACAGATGTCCCAGGTCCACCAAAAGACCTAAAAGTAAGTGATATCACAAGAGGCAGTTGTAAACTTTCATGGAAGATGCCAGACGATGATGGTGGAGATAGAATCCGAGGCTATGTTATAGAGAAAAGAACTATTGATGGAAAGGCCTGGACTAAAGTCAATGCAAACTGTGGAAGTACTTCCTTTGTTGTATCTGACCTCATATCTGGCCAAGAATATTTCTTCCGGGTACGTGCAGAAAACCGTTTTGGTGTTGGCCCTCCAGCAGAAACCATCCAACGGACCACAGCCAGGGATCCAATTCGTAAGTGAAACCAAAGTCAAACAAATTCTTTGAAACCAGATAATACTGTACAGTGGATTTATTCACATTTCTGTTTTGTTTGTGAAGATCCTCCTGATCCACCTATTAAACTAAAGATTGGCCTTGTAACCAAGAACACAGTGAGCTTGACATGGAAACCACCAAAGAATGATGGCGGAGCTCCTGTTACACATTATAATGTTGAATGTCTCCGCTGGGATCGTACTGGAGAAGTGAAAGAAACTTGGAAGCAATGCAACAGACGTGACGTGGAGGAAACAAAGTTTACTGTTGAGGATCTTGTAGAAGGTGGAGAATACGAATTCAGAGTCAAAGCTGTAAATATAGCAGGTCCCAGTAGGCCTTCAGCCACTGTTGGCCCACTTGTTGTCAAAGACCAGACTTGTAAGTAGTAACTGATACCAATAAATACAAATTCCATTTTTAAAATTGTGAAATATTTTTGTACGTTAACTTTCTCAACATTTCATTGTAGGCCCACCATCTATTGAGCTCATAGAATTTATGGAGGTTGAAGAAAAAACAGATGTTAAGATTGTGGCCAAGATAAAGGGTGTACCTTTCCCCACATTAACATGGCTAAAAGCTTCTCCAAAGAAACCAGATGACAAAACACCAGTGCTCTATGATCAACATGTCAACAAGATTGTTGCTGAAGACACTTGCACTTTATTGATTCAGCAGTCTCGCAGAAGTGATACAGGCTTATATACTATAACAGCTGTAAACGATCTGGGAACCGCTTCCAAGGAGATGAGACTGAATGTTCTGGGTAAGAGCTGTTCGGGAGCTCTTATGCATTGTATAAAGTGATAGCATTCATGTGATACTTTATTTTAATAGCATTTGAATTAATTCTTCTTTATTAAAACGTATCTTTTAGGTCGTCCTGGACCTCCGGTGGGACCTATTAAATTTGAATCCATTTTGGCTGATAAAATGACGATATCATGGCTTCCTCCATTAGATGATGGGGGTTCAAAGATTACGAACTATGTTATAGAGAAGAAAGAAGCAAATAGGAAGACATGGGTACCCGTTACCAATGAGCCTAAGGAATGCTTATTTACTGTTCCCAAGCTGATGGAAGGCCATCAGTATGTGTTCCGCATTATGGCACAAAATAAATACGGTATTGGAGAACCTTTGGATAGTGAACCGGAAACAGCACGAAATCTTTTCAGTAAGTAGGAACACGTTTCCAAATTATGTCAGTTGTTTTCATATGTTTGTATTTGTACAGCATCTGTTAAATACTGCTATAATTTTTCTCTCTTCAAGTAAGTAAATTTTCTAGAATAGCCTGAAGAGTTTTAGCATTAGTAGTTAGTTCTTAAAAGCATGTGTAGTACTTAAAAACACTTCTCCCACCTTGTTATATATGAAAATACAAGTTTCTTTAATTTTAAATACACGAATAAAGGTTTATCTGATAAGACTTGAGTCATTCTATTGTATTTGAGACATTATTGGCCTTATAGATAAAGAAAAGTCAATTTCTTGCCTTCAGTTTTGGTAAAAAAATTAGAGTAGCTCTGTTATAGAAGGAATGTTAGGCTGGCAAGCGAGCATCATTCTTAAAATATCCAAGGTCAGGCTGGGCACTGAAATGAGGTACTGATCCAGGAAGCTGAGAAAAACCTTTCTTTACAATTGTTCTTTGAACGAAAGATACTTTGCATTTCACAGAAGTCTATGTATCTGAATAGGGATGGGAGGGTGAATGAGGGAAGGACTGTCACACAGATAGGTAACTACCTAATGCAACTGGGACCTTGTAGGTGAATAGCTCTGTTTCACGCTCCAGCTATCTCTGTCTTCCTTTAACCTTTTTTTTTTTAACAAGCTGTGTGTGAATTTTTCCCCTAGCTGTTCCTGGACCTTGTGACAAGCCAACAGTTAGTAGTGTGACACGTGACTCAATGACTGTAAACTGGGAAGAACCAGAACATGATGGTGGCTCTCCTATTACTGGCTACTGGTTGGAGCGCAAAGAGACTACGGGGAAGAGATGGACTAGGGTCAACCGGGATCCTATCAAGCCGATGGCACTGGGGGTTTCATACAAAGTTACAGGTCTTATTGAAGGTTCTGAATATCAGTTCCGCGTTTCAGCGATCAATGCAGCTGGTGTTGGTCCACCAAGCATGCCATCTGATCCAGCAATGGCTAGAGATCCTATTGGTAAATATTCTAGATTTCTATTTTTTAATTTGGAAATATTCAAATAAGACCACAGAATACATTTTTACACTGAAATGGTATGATGATATTTTTCAGCCCCACCTGGCCCTCCTATTCCAAAAGTTACTGACTGGACCAAGTCTTCGGTAGACTTGGAGTGGAGTCCGCCACTAAAGGATGGTGGTTCTAGGGTCACTGGCTACATTGTTGAGTTTAAAGAAGAAGGAAAGGAAGAATGGGAACGGGTAGGTGGAAGTTTATTACAGAATCTCTGCATTTACTCTCTGTGTCTATCAAAACAAAATTTTCACAATGCAACTTATTTTCTAAAAGTTGATATTTTTGCACCATAGGCATCGTCATATGTTTAAAATATAAGACCAATTGTGCAAGTCAGTAATTACCCCTCCACAAAATCAGCTTTGCAGTTTCCTTATCTTAGAATTTTTAAATTTCTTTTTAAAGAGCCGAGAAGATATGTAGGTAATTTTTGACCAAAGAATAGAAGATTACACTAAGTTAGAACTGGCACAAAAGTAAGTCTGACTGGTATCAAACTGTGCCCAAATGAACTGCACATACTATATCCCTACATTTTCCTAGTTTTTTCAATAATGCATTACTGAAATTGTAACCAATGCATACCTTGGCTATTTTTTGTATCTCTGTTAACATTTGGGTGCGTTCTAGGTTACACAGAAATTTCCTGCAGTCATTTATATGAGTTTATTTGTCCAATAACATATATAATTCTTCTGAGACCATAGTGTATTGTATAATTGCCACAACACCCTTGTCTGTTAGAAATATCAAAAAGGTCAAGCTTTAGTATAGCCTGTATGTCTGTCTTGTATTTCTTTACACAGATTCTGAAGAATTCTATGTGAGCTAGATTCAAGTATGCTTAAGACTGTCTTGTCCTTGTAAACTTAAAACAACATCTGATCTAAGATTTGTTTCAAACATCCCAAAGCAATCGATGATACCTTGATATTAACTGATGTTATATTTTTTTCCAGGTAAAAGATAAAGAAATTAGAGGAACCAAGTTTGTTGTGGCAGGATTAAAAGAAGGATGTTTTTACAAATTTAGAGTTAGAGCAGTGAATGCTGCTGGCATTGGAGAGCCTGGAGAAGTTACGGATATTATTGAAATGAAGGACAGAATTGGTAGGTATCATTTACATTTACATTTTCAGTACCTCTCAGTCAAAATGAGAAAAAAAAAATTCATTGATTTTTTTTGTTGTTGTTGTTCACCTTCCACAGTGGCTCCTGATATTAATTTGGATGCAAGCGTCAGGGACAGAATTGTTGTTCATGCTGGAGGAGTGATTCGAATCATAGCATATGTCTCAGGAAAACCAGCTCCAACTGTGAACTGGAGCAGGGATGAACGAGCTCTGCCAGAAGAAGCTAAGATTGAAGAAACAGCTATTAGTTCTTCTTTGGTCATTAAGAACTGCAAAAGGAGCCACCAGGGTCTTTACACTCTACTTGCTAAAAATGCCGGTGGCGAGCGGAAGAAGACTATTATTGTTGATGTGCTAGGTAAGCAGCGACCTCAGTCCTTGTGAGTAAAATTTCATAACATTCTGCACGTATACTTAAATGCTCCATTTCTTCTTTACTTTCAGATGTGCCAGGCCCAGTTGGAATCCCATTCCTCACTGAGAATCTAACCAATGATTCCTGTAAATTGACATGGTTTACTCCAGAAGATGATGGTGGTTCTCCTATTACCAACTATATAATTGAAAAACGTGAATCTGACCGTAGAGCTTGGACCCCAGTAACCTACACAGTTACGAGACAGAATGCTACCGTTCAGGGACTCATTGAAGGGAAAGCCTACTTTTTCCGAATTGCAGCTGAGAATATAATTGGCATGGGTCCATTCACAGAGACAACAAAAGAGATTGTCATTAGAGATCCAATAAGTAAGTGTATTTTCGGGTTTGGATTACAGTCATATGAGACAAATGTCCAGACAAAATGCACTTACCATATTTTCTTTGTTTAATTCACAGCTGTTCCTGACCGTCCAGAAGACCTGGAAGTAAAAGCAGTTACAAAGAACTCTGTTACATTAACTTGGAACCCTCCAAAATATAATGGAGGCTCAGATATCACTATGTATGTTCTAGAGAGCCGTCTCATTGGGAAAGAGAAATTCCACAGAGTTACAAAGGAGAAAATGCTTGATAGGAAATACACAGTAGAAGGCTTGAAAGAGGGTGACACCTATGAATATCGTGTGAGTGCTTGCAATATTGTGGGGCAAGGCAAGCCTTCGTTTTGCACAAAACCAATCACATGCAAGGATGAAATTGGTATGCATCTTTTTCATATTTCTTTTGAAAACAGTAATTAAGTTTACTGATTCCTTACTTTTTCTTATTGTTATTTCTGACATTTGTGGGCATTGTGCTTTTTAATATCATCTTTCAGCTCCTCCAACGCTTGACCTTGACTTCAGAGACAAGCTTATTGTTCGTGTTGGTGAAGCTTTCAGCCTGACTGGACGTTACTCAGGCAAGCCTGCACCAAAGGTCACTTGGATAAAGGATGACATCGTTGTGAAAGAAGATGACCGTACAAAAATCAAGACAACTCCTACAACTCTTTGCCTGGGGATACTAAAATCTGTCCGTGGAGACTCAGGCAAATATTGTGTCACTGTAGAGAACAGCACAGGATCAAGAAAAGGATTTTGTCAAGTTAATGTTGTTGGTAGGTTTTACTTGACAACAGTATTATATATGATTTTCAGTAGTGATTAGAGTTCATGGAATTATATAAAATGCAAGTATTAAAACATGTTCTTTATTACAACAATTTTATTTACTGCATTCTCATTTACACTGAAATACTATTTACTAATTTTGAGGATACAGTTAGCTGTGGCTTAGTTTATTCAGCATGAATAATTAAATGTCCTTACATGCATTTAGAGAATGTCAACACTATAGAAAAGGTTAACCACCAAACACGTTGTAAGTCCAGTGAGTGAAGAGTGTATTAAAGAGGAATAGTCTTGAGGTCTCGATTCCATACGTGTTTACTGTATTGACATTGTTTAATCTATGTCATTGTGTGAAGTTCATATAAAAGCACGAGCATACTTTATTTTGTCTTAAACAGATCGCCCATCACCTCCAGTAGGCCCAGTTATATTTGATGAAGTTCACAAAGATCATATGGTGGTTTCCTGGAAACCTCCATTAGACGATGGAGGCAGTGAAATTACTAATTACATTATTGAGAAGAAGGACGCACACAGAGACCTATGGATGCCAGTTACATCTGCCACAGTTAAGACAACGTGCAAAATTCCTAAGCTGCTTGAAGGAAGAGACTATCAAATTCGAATTTATGCTGAAAATCTTTATGGTATAAGCGATCCTCTGATCTCTGATGACATGAAAGCCAAGGACCGTTTCCGTATGTTAATTATTTGCTATCTTACTTTGAGATTTTAAACTTTACTTTGTTTGTAGTGTTCATAAACTTCTCGCTCCTCTCCCCCACCCAGGCGTTCCTGATGCACCTGAGCAACCAATCATTAAGGATGTCACCAAAGACTCTGCAGTAGTGGTTTGGAAAAAACCATATGATGGAGGCAAGCCAATAACAAACTATATTGTAGAAAAGAAGGAAACGATGGCTACAAGATGGGTCAGAGTTACCAAAGACCCGATTTTCCCCAGTACTCAGTTCAAAGTTCCTGACCTCCTTGAAGGCTGTGAATATGAATTCCGTGTTTCGGCAGAAAATGAAATTGGTGTTGGCGATCCTAGTCCACCGTCAAAGCCAATTTTTGCTAGAGATCCAATTGGTAAATATTGTATTTAATTTCTCATTGAAATTTTAATGCACACTTCATTTCATTTAGAAAGTAATTTTAATAATTTCCTTTTTCCTCCCCACTTCTTCCTTTTTCTTTGCTTTTTTAACAGCAAAACCAAGTCCACCTGTTAATCCAGAAGCAGTAGACAAAACTAAAAATTCAGTTGATCTGTCTTGGCAACCACCACGCCATGACGGTAACGGCAAGATAATTGGCTACCTGATTGAATATCAGAAAGTTGGAGATGAAGAATGGAAAAAAGCTAATCTTACAGCAGATTCTTGTCCTGAAACAAAATACAAAGTCACTGGCCTTACTGAGGGTTTGACCTATAAGTTCAGGGTCAAGGCAGTCAATGCAGCAGGTGAATCGGAACCAGCCTACGTTCCTGATCCAGTAGAAGTAAAGGACAGACTCGGTGAGTTTAATAAAATCAGATACGTTTCTTAAGAAGAGATTCTTTTTCCCCCATTTTCTGAAAACATATCATTTTGATTCCAGAACCTCCTGAGCTGATACTTGATGCTAATATGGCCCGAGAACAGCATGTAAAAGCTGGAGATACCCTGAGACTTAGTGCTGTTATTAAAGGTGTTCCATTCCCAAAAGTTTCTTGGAAGAAAGAAGATCGCGAGGTCTCACCCAAAGCTGATATTGAGGTTACAGGAGTTGGCAGTAAGCTTGAAATTCGTAACACTGTTCATGAAGACGGTGGAATTTACTCTCTTACAGTTGAAAATCCAGCTGGTTCAAAGACTGTTTCAGTAAAAGTTGTTGTCTTAGGTAATCTTTTTTATGTTCCTTTTATACTGCATGCTTTTGTTCCTTTTATACTGCATGCTTTTATTCTATAATTAGTGACTAAGAAATGAAGACGTCTGGAAAATAAAAACATACTTAGTTACAAGAAATACAGAGTAGAAAAAGGACTAAAAATTACATGAAATGTACTCTTTCCTCTTGAAATTTAGTAAGTTTTGTAAAAAATTCTTTTGTTATCAAATAAATAACAGATTCAAATTTTTGTCAATATTAGATAAGCCTGGTCCACCCAGAAATCTGCAAGTCAGTGAAGTTAGAAGTGATTCTTGCTATCTCACTTGGATGGAACCAGAAGATGATGGAGGCTCTGTCATTACCAACTATGTGGTGGAAAGGAAGGACGTAGCTTCTGCACAGTGGGTAGCCATGTCATCATCCTCCAAGAAACGCAGTCACATAGCTAAATATCTGATGGAAGGCACTCAGTATCTCTTCCGAGTCGCAGCTGAGAATCAGTTTGGTAGAGGTCCATATGTGGAAACACTCAAGCCTATTAAAGCGATAGATCCACTGCGTAAGTGATTCTCACTTATGTAATTTGTTTTGTCCGTGTTGATTCTGGCAATTTTTGAGATAACCTTGTTGGTACTAATGTGAACATGGTACGCTGCTTCCATAGATTGGACATCCTAGTAACCATTTTGATTTTGTATTTTAAAAGATCCTCCAGGGCCACCAAAGAATCTGCATCACGTAGATGTTGACAAGACCGAAGTTTCCCTTGTTTGGGATCGACCGGATCGTGATGGTGGTGCTGAGATAACTGGTTATTTGGTGGAATATCAAGAAGATGGTGCAGATGAGTGGAAAAAGTTCCAGACAGTCCCTATGCTGGACTGTGTTGTCACAGGCCTACAAAAAGGAAAAATATACAAATTCCGCGTGAGAGCTCAGAATATTGTTGGTCTTGGCCTTCCAGATACCACTATACCAATAGAGTGCCAAGAAAAACTAGGTAATTTTTAGTTTTTCATGTTGTTTCACTGATTCTTGCTCCCTTTCTTAAAGTATTTCCTCTGAAAATGTAATTCCTATTTTTCTCTAATTTCAGTACCTCCATCCGTGGAACTGGATGTGAAGTTAATTGAAGGTCTTGTTGTTAAAGCTGGCACCACAGTGAGACTTCCTGCAATTATGAGAGGTGTGCCAGTTCCCACTGCAAAATGGGTTACTGATGGCACTGAAATTAAATCAGATGGCAGACTCAAGATCGAGACTGACGATTATTCAACTGTACTTAGCATCAAAGACTGTGTAAGAAAAGATACAGGAGAATACCTACTCACAGTATCTAATGCAGCTGGCAGCAAAACTGTTGCTCTGCATCTCACAGTTTTGGATGTTCCTGGCCCACCAACTGGTCCTATTAATATTCTTGAAGTAACACCAGAACATATGGTTATTTCCTGGCGCCCTCCTAAAGATGATGGTGGGAGTCCTATAATAAATTATATTGTCGAGAAGCGTCAATCAAAGAAAGAAACCTGGGGAGTGGTTAGCTCTGGAACAAGTCACACAAAAATTAAGATTCCGCGTCTGCAGAAAGGCTGTGAATATGTTTTCCGTGTTCGAGCAGAAAATAAGATAGGCATTGGTGCACCCCTTGATTCAGAACCAACAGTTGCTAAACACATGTTTGATCCACCATCCCCACCTGGTAAACCAACTGTTTATGATATTACAGAAAGTGCTGCGACAGTGTCTTGGACTCTACCAAAATATGATGGTGGAACTCCAATAACTGGTTATATACTTGAACGTCGAGAAGCATCTGGAAAATGGGTGCGTGTCAATAAGACACCGATACTTGACATGAAATACAGAGTCACTGGTCTTTTTGAAGGCAACACATACGAATTCAGAGTTTTTGCAGAAAACATGGTGGGCTTAAGCAAACCTTCTCCAAGCTCTGATCCAATAAAAGCATCACGTCCCATCACTCCTCCCGGACCACCCATAAATCCAAAATTAAAAGACAAAACCAGAGAAACAGCTGATCTTGTGTGGACAAAACCCCTCAAAGATGGTGGCAGCCCCATTCTGGGATACGTTGTGGAATGTCAGAAAACTGGAACTACTCAGTGGAATAGGATTAATAAGGATGAACTTATTAGACAGTGTGCTTTCAGAGTACCTGGGTTAATAGAAGGAAATGAATATAAATTCCGAATAAAAGCTGTCAACATTGTGGGAGAGGGAGAACCAAGAGAACTGGCAGAAACTGTACTTGCAAAGGATATCCTTTCTCCTCCAGAAGTAAGCCTAGATGTGACCTGTCGCGACATAATTACCGTCCGAGTAGGCCAAACAATCCGTATTACTGGTAAAGTGAAAGGCAGGCCAGATCCTGACATAACCTGGTCTAAAGATGGCAAAGTACTGATCCAAGAAAAGCTTGTTGAAATAGTTCATGATCTACCTAATGTTGAACTGCAAGTGAAGGAAGCCAAAAGATCTGATCATGGCAAATATGTAATAGCGGCTAAGAACAGCTGCGGACATGCTCAAGCTTTTGCTATTGTTAATGTACTTGACAGACCTGGACCATGTCAGAACCTGAAAATAAGCTATGTCACAAAAGATTCCTGTATGATCGCTTGGGAGAGTCCAGTGGATAATGGTGGCTCTGAAATTACAAACTACATAGTTGAGTACCGTCAACCAAACCAAAGGGGATGGTCAATTGTCTCTTCTGATATCACCAAACGATTAGTAAAGGCAAATCTTGTAGAGAATCGCGAGTACTTCTTCAGAGTTTGCGCAGAAAACAAAATAGGACCAGGTCCTTGCATTGAGACCAAGACTCCCATCCTTGCCATCAATCCTATTGACAAGCCTGGAGAGCCAGAAAATCTTCACATTGCAGAGAAAGGGAAGACATTTGTGTATCTGAAATGGAGAAGGCCAGATTATGACGGTGGAAGTCCCAATTTAAGTTATCACGTTGAGAGAAAACTGAAAGATTCAGATGAATGGGAAAGAGTTCACAAAGGCAGCATTAAGGAAACACACTACATGGTAGATAAATGTGTTGAAAATAAGATTTACCAGTTCCGAGTTCAAACCAAGAATGAGGCAGGTGAAAGTGACTGGGTAAGAACAGAAGAAGTCGTTGTGAAGGAAGATTTGCAGAAACCAGTGCTGGATTTGAAGTTAAGTGGGGTGCTGACTGTGAAAGCAGGTGACACAATTAGAATTGAGGCTGGAGTCAGAGGAAAACCCCAGCCTGAAGTTGCATGGACAAAAGACAAAGACGCCACAGATCTAACCAGGTCTCCGCGAGTCAGCATTGAAACAACTTCTGACACATCTAAATTTGTTCTCACTAAATCAAGACGTAGTGATGGTGGGAAATACGTGATCACTGCAACTAACACAGCTGGCAGTTTTGTAGCATACGCTACTGTCATTGTCTTGGATAAACCAGGTCCTGTAAGAAATCTGAAAGTAACTGACATTTCAAGTGATAGATGTACTGTTACTTGGGACCCTCCAGAAGATGATGGTGGCTGTGAAATACAGAACTACATCCTGGAAAAATGCGAAAGCAAACGTATGGTTTGGTCTACCTACTCTTCCTCTGTCCTAACGAACTATGCAAATGTGACACGTCTCATCGAAGGTAACGAATATATATTCAGAGTTCGTGCAGAGAACAAAATGGGCACTGGTCCACCAACGGAAACGCACCCAATTATTGCAAAAACAAAATATGATAGGCCTGGACGCCCCGATCCTCCAGATGTCACAAGAGTTAGCAAAGAAGAGATGACTGTAGTTTGGAATCCACCAGAATATGATGGTGGCAAATCAATTACAGGATACATTTTAGAGAAGAAAGAAAAACGATCACTAAGATGGGTTCCTGTTACTAAGACGGCAATCCCAGAGAGACGTAAGAAGGTTACTAATCTCATCCCTGGTCATGAATATCAGTTCCGTGTGAGTGCCGAAAACGAAGTTGGACTTGGAGAACCAAGCTTGCCATCAAGACCTGTAGTGGCAAAAGACCCAATAGGTATCACACCACTCTATTCTATTGTGTTTTGTTTTAATGTTAACCTAACAGATTGTTAAATTACAGCACTGTGTTCTTATCTTTAATTTTTATTGTCTTTCAGAACCACCTGGTCCTCCCACCAACTTGAGAGTGGTTGATAGCACAAAGACTTCCATAACCCTTGGCTGGGGAAAACCAGTGTACGATGGTGGTGCTCCAATTATTGGCTATGTAGTGGAAATTAGACCAAAAGTTGAGGGTGCTGATCCTGAAGCAGGATGGAAACGATGCAATGTTGCTGCCCAAGTTATTCATACAGAATTTACAGCCACCAGCCTGGATGAGAACCAATTATACGAATTTAGAGTTTCTGCCCAAAACCAGGTTGGCCTTGGCCGACCAGCTGAACTGAAAGAAGCTGTGTCTCCCAAAGAAATACTTGGTGAGTTTTCCCATCCTCTTTCTCAGTATTTACATACAATTTTTATATGCTCTGGGTTTATTTTATTTCATGTGCTAAACTTTCCATTTTATTCCTTTAATTTCTTTGATTTTGTTTTTCAGAACCTCCTGAGATTGAATTGGATGCAAGCATGAGAAAGTTAGTCACAGTCAGGGCAGGATGCCCTATTAGGCTTTTTGCCATTGTCAGGGGCCGCCCGGCACCAAAAGTCACCTGGAGGAGAATGGGTATTGATAACGTTATCAGAAAAGGACAAGTTGATCTGGTTGACACTATGGCCTTCTGTGTCATCCCTGATTCAACACGTGATGACTCAGGCAAATATTCATTGACACTTGTTAATGCAGCTGGAGAAAAGGCTGTATTTGTGAACGTCAGAGTTCTGGGTAAGTAACGAGAGAAGTACCTGTAGATATCTTTTTAACTAAGTTAGATGTTAATTGCAGGATTTTTTATGGCCCCCAGGTCTACAGTTTTTGAGCAGAACTGCATGAGCTAAGGCAAAATCCCGCTGCATAGAAAGCTATTAGCACCTTTTAATTTTAACTTATTAAAGAAGAAGAGACTATCATAAATTTAAATTTCTTTATAGATACGCCTGGACCTGTGTCAGACTTCAAGGTTTCAGATGTCACCAAGATGTCGTGCCATCTTTCATGGGCACCTCCAGAGAATGATGGTGGTAGCCCAGTGACTCATTACATTCTGCAGAAACGTGAAGCTGACAGGAAGACCTGGGGAACAGTTGCTGCAGAACTAAAGAAAACTAGTTTCCAAATAGCCAACCTGGTACCTGGAAACGAATATTACTTTAGAGTAACAGCAGTAAATGAATATGGGTCAGGTGTTCCAAGTGACATACCAAAACCAGTTCTTGCAACAGATCCTCTAAGTAAGTATGCCTTTATGCACGTTTTTTTTTCTCTACCTTTAATAAGACTCTGCATTTTTTGAAAGTTGATGTTTCTGAATTGGACAATGCAACCAACCAATCAATGATAAATATTTCTGTGACAGTTTCTTTAACAAAATGCATTCTATGAATATAGTACCTTTGCAGTTATTAAGAATTTTGTTCTTTTCGGTATTGTCCTTTTTGAGTTAGCATGGCTATCACTCAATAATTCAACAGGTCTTCAATCGCCAGAAAATTTTCAGAAATTCAGTGTCTAATGCGTTTCATTTTTTCCCCTGAAAGGTGAACCCGATCCTCCAAGAAAACTTGAAGTTACTGAAATTACGAAAAATAGTGCTACTTTAGGCTGGCTGCCACCATTACGTGATGGAGGTTCTAAAGTTGATGGGTACATTGTCAGCTACAAGGAAGATGACCAACCAGCGGATCGCTGGACAGAATACTCAGTTGTCAAGGATCTCTCCATTGTTGTAGCTGGTCTGAAAGAGGGAAAGAAGTACAAGTTTAAAGTGGCAGCTAGAAATGCTGTAGGAGTAAGTTTGCCAAGAGAAACTGAAGGAGTATTTGAAATTAAAGAACAACTCAGTAAGTAACAATTTAAATATTACCTATGTTGCAATATTCTACTTTAATAATGAAGTGAGCAAGCATTCTAGTTCTTTGAGTGAGTCCCAGAAAACATATGCTTTATGAAGTCATCTGGAGGATTATGGTTAACTGCACTGAACATTTTGACAGGTCAGAAAGAATGAGAATTGACCACTAATTCAGAATTATTAAAGAAAGTTTGCCGATGTGGTTTCAGTTGGAACCAGAAGGTAGAGACTCAGGAGAAATAACAAATACCTTCAGTGAATTTAAAAAGAAGGAGGAAGAGTCAAAGTGGTAGTGTGAGAGATAAATGGGGCCAAAAGTGGGATTCACTTTAAGACAAGGGAGAGCAAGTTGTTTATGTTGTAGAGTTGGTTGAGAAGGTAAAGCAAAAGGCAGGAAGGCTGGGCTGGCCTAACCGGGGTGGTTGGGTCCTTCAGGCACAGGAAGATGTAGGAGTAAGGAAGAGATGAATGAATCTTCTTCATTTGTGACATGGAAAGAGGGAGGGAGATGTACAGGACCAAAGACAGTAAAACAAGCCGCTGACAGGAAGAAAAGCACACCAGACATATTTCCAGGTTTCTTTTGGAAGTAACCAGAAAGTTTTTGTTCAAAAGAAGATGTAGGAAAACTGGTTCTATTCTACTGAAAAATAATTTAAGGATATAAAAAGATCGACTATGGAAATGGGTTTAGTTCAGCAAGAACTTCAGTCTTTTTTTTTTTTCCTTCTTCGTGTGAGCAATAAGTGAGCAACAACACATTCCAGGTATAAAGAGGTATTACGTGTTGTGCATTAATTGTGCACAAGTCTCTACATAAACATGTGAGAAGTAATGCAAATTCAAAAATATTCTCTTATAGTCTGCACAAGGATGTATAATTAAGACTTGAATAGATATTGCCCACTGTAGAATCTCTAGTTTTCAATAAGTGGAACTTAAATTATAAATTATCAGGTCATTCCTACTGGTTATACTACTTGAAAGAGAAGCAGAAAACTTTCCCATGAAAACATAAGAAAAATTAAATTAATCGTTCACAGAAATTGAATTTATATGCTTGCATGTGATTTTTATTTTTCAGTCCCACCTAAGATCCTGATGCCTGAGAACGTTCACATTAAAGCTGGAAAGAAACTGAGAATTGAAGCTCATGTATATGGGAAGCCTCAGCCAGTCTGCAAATGGTTGAAAGGAGATCAAGATGTAATTCCATCCAGTCGCCTCGCTGTGCATAAGGCAGAAAAGTCTTCTGTTCTCATCATTAAGGATGTAACTAGAAAAGATTCTGATTTTTACACTCTTACTGCAGAAAATAGCTCTGGCACTGACAGTCAGAAAATCAGAGTGATAGTCATGGGTATGTAACATTTGATTATTTTTAAATCCAGCTTTATACAAAACTAGTTTCAGTATATTCCAGGGACTGCTGTTTTCTTTCAACCCCTTTTTTTCTTAATATACTTTTTTTTTTTCTTTGTGCAGATAAACCGGGTCCACCACAGCCTCCATTTGATATTTCTGAAATAGATGCTGATGCTTGCACTCTTGCATGGCATATACCTCTCGAAGACGGTGGCAGTAACATTACGAACTATGTAGTTGAGAAATGTGATGTAAGCCGAGGAGACTGGGTAACAGCTTTAGCTTCTGTCACAAAGACAAGCTGCAGAATTGGAAAGCTGATCCCTGGAGAGGAATATATGTTCCGCGTCCGTGCTGAAAATCGTTTTGGGATTTCTGAGCCGCTCACTTCTGGCAAGATGATTGCAAGGTTCCCATTTGGTATGTGTCTTAGTTTAGGTGAAAACTAAGATATGTTATCAGAAATCAAGAGATTTTAATCAGGCAAAATAAAGCGTATAGAAAGTAGAACAGTTCTTAGCTACAAATATATATATATATGCATGTATAAAACCATAAACAGAACAACAACTGGGGTGTAGGGAGTGGGGTGAACATTGCCCAGGATGTCCTCCCCCACCCCCTCGCATCTCACCTAAAGGCCCCCCTGTGTTGGCAAGGGAGAGAAAAATTCCCCGAAATGTCCGAAAATATAACAGTAATAGCTCTTAATAGTAGCACTTCTATTGTTAATCATCCTAGTAAGAAAGCATGTGATTGATACACATCTTTGTATTTCTTTCTAGATGTTCCTAGTGAACCAAAGAATGCACGTATTACCAAGGTCAATAAGGACTGCATCTTTGTTGCCTGGGATAAACCAGATAGTGATGGAGGCAGTCCAATCACAGGGTATCTCATTGAGCGCAAAGAAAGGAACAGTTTACTGTGGGTGAAAGCTAATGACACAGCTGTGCGCTCCACAGAATACCCTTGTGTGGGACTCATCGAAGGGTTGGAGTATACTTTCAGAATTTATGCGTTGAACAGAGCTGGAGCAAGCAAGCCTAGTAAACCAACTGAGTTTGTCACAGCAAGAGCACCAGTTGGTAAGCTGAACACACCAATCATTTGCAACCGACCACTGTTTTTATGGTCATTTTCAATATATTTGCAACTCTTTATGTTCTTCAGTTTGCTGTTATAATTTTTTTCATCTTTACCATGACTGCACTGTGAATGTGCCGTGTAGGCATGTTGTAAATATAGATTCCAGCACTATTAAAGCCATTTTTTAATATGTTAGTTTTTTGGCAAAAGAGACTATAATATGATCTTATTTGCCTTAGATCCCCCTGGAAAACCTGAAGTTATTGATGTCACGAAGAGTACTGTATCACTGGTATGGACAAGACCAAAACATGATGGTGGTAGCAAACTTATTGGCTACTTTGTTGAAGCTTGCAAATTACCTGGTGATAAGTGGGTTCGGTGCAATACAACTCCTCATCAAATACCCCTAGAAGAGTACACTGCTACTGACTTGGAAGAAAATGCCCAATATCAGTTTAGAGCAATTGCCAAGACAGCAGCTAACATTAGCCGACCTTCAGAACCTTCTGATCCCGTGACCATTCATCCAGAAAATGGTAAGAAATGCAAAAGCATTTGAGAACCCTGCTATGAATCTGTGCATATTCAAACTAAAACTCATGTGAGGAAAGAGACATTTATCTCTCACTAGATTGATTAATTCTTGGACTCTTCCCTTTTAGTTCCCCCCAGAATAGAGTTGGATCTGTCTATGCAATCACAGCTTACAGTGAAAGCTGGAACCAACGTGCGTTTGGAGGCAAACGTATATGGCAAGCCAATGCCAACGATCACCTGGAAGAAAGAAGGAGAAGTTTTAAAGCCATCTGAAGGTGTTAAGATCACTAGTAAGAGAAATCTGGCTACAGTTGAGTTGTTCAGTGTTAACAGGAAGCAAACAGGAGACTATACCATTACTGCTGAAAATGCAAGCGGATCAAAGTCGGCAACCATTAGGCTTAAAGTACTTGGTAAGCTAGACTGTCTGTTAATAAATACATTTATAGTTAAATGATATAGTAAAGCATAGAGCTGTACCAATGTGATGTTCATTCTTCTAGATAAGCCTGGTCCACCGGCCTCTGTTAAAATCAAGCACATGTATTCAGATCGTGCAATGCTTTCTTGGGAGCCTCCTCTGGAAGATGGAGGTTCAGAAATTACTAACTACATTGTAGACAAGCGTGAAACAAGCAGACCAAACTGGGCCCAAGTCAGTGCCAATGTGCCCATTACAAGCTGCACAGTGGAGAAACTAATAGAAGGGCATGAATATCAGTTCCGCATATGTGCTGAAAACAAGTACGGTGTTGGAGACCCTATCTTGACTGAGCCAGCAGTTGCTAAGAATCCATATGGTAAGTGCTTTGTGGGATACCTTCATTAGTCACTGGTTTTGCTTGTGTACAGTTACGAATGTGAACATAACTTTCAAATAAATCTTCACAGATGTACCCGGACCTTGTGATCCACCGGTAATTAGCAACGTAACCAAAGACTTTATGACTGTTAGCTGGAAGCCACCAGCGAGTGATGGTGGATCCCCAATAACTGGTTATATACTTGAGAAGCGTGAAACTAAGGCTCTTAACTGGATGAAGGTAACCAGAAAGCCTGTCATTGAAAGAACTGTAAAGGCTACTGGACTCCAAGAAGGAACAGAATATGAGTTCCGGGTGATAGCGTTGAATAAGGCCGGACCTGGCAAGCCTAGTGGACCATCTAAAGCAGTATATGCTCGGGATCCTCAATGTAAGCTAAAAGTCTCAGATATTTTGCATGGTTATTCTTTCCAAATGCTTTTGTGCTGCATTTGGTAGGATAACTTCATGTTATTTTAATCCACAGATCCTCCTGGTCCACCTGCTTTCCCGAAAGTGGTTGATACTACTCGTAACTCAATAAGCCTGTCATGGAGCAAACCAGCGTTTGATGGAGGAAGCCCTATTATTGGTTATCTAGTGGAAGCAAAAAGAGCTGACACAGACAACTGGGTCAGATGCAATCTACCCAAGAACTTACAGGCTACACAATTTGTGGTAACAGGGCTGATGGAAGGCACAGAGTACCAGTTCCGCGTTTATGCTGTCAATAAGATTGGATACAGTGATCCAAGTGATGTTCCTGATAAACACACTGCCAAAGACATTTTAAGTATGTTCACTGAAAACAAATTACTTTCTTGACTTTTGCTTTAATTCATGGAATGGGTTCCAAAGACAAGGTTTGTCACAGATGACAGAAGCAGATTAATTTGGAATGTTTCATTTCTCAAAAAATGTAGTCTAAAAGTGGCTAATTTGGAAGAGAATAGGGCAGTTAGGAGCAGAGTAGAATCTGACAGGTGTCAGGTTTTTGCATTTGCCTCCTATTTTGAGTTTCAAGAATTTTTTCTTTCGCTAATCCTAAAATCAGACTTTTCAGATTCTCTTCTGTTCTTAAAACTTTCAGACTTCTTCATGTCTTCTAAATAATTTGAAGCCAAGGTTACTGTTCTAAGTATCCGTGTGACACGCTATTTAATTGTATGATACTTACCCCTCAAGAGCCATGTGCGTTTTGCTGTACCTATTAGAAGTCTTCTTCATAAGATAAGCAATGTAAATGTAAAGCAGAAAAAAAAGGAAGTGAAATCAGTGCAAAAAATTTCTAAGTATGCAAATGATCTTGAAATGGGAGATAGGACACTAACTCACTAACATCATCACAGGCATGAGAACAAGTTAATTAATCTAGTGCAATGCCAGTAAAGAGGGACTTTTTGTCACAGTAAGTTTAGTGATGATGTTTTAGTGAAGGTAAGTTTAGTGATGTTAAAGGATGATGTTTTAGTTGCGTGTTTTTTGTTAAACACACAGTTCCTCCTGAAGGAGAGCTCGATGCAGAACTAAGGAAAGTTCTTGTGCTGCGCGCTGGAGTCACAATGAGACTTTATGTGCCGGTAAGAGGACGTCCACCTCCAAAGATTACGTGGTCTAAAGTGGGTGCCAATCTAAGAGACAGACAAGGATTAGACATCAAGTCAACTGATTTTGATACCTTCCTGCGTTGTGAAAATGTGAACAAATATGATGCTGGAAAATATGTCCTTAGTCTGGAGAACAGCTGTGGCAAAAAGGCATACACCATTGTTGTAAAAGTACTTGGTAAGTGTCAGGGTGTTCCCCATTACAGTGTGTTTGTTAACTTTTTAACTGTTATTTTTTTGTATTTGGTTTACTAAATCAAACGTGGGGTTGTTGTGTTTATATAGATACTCCAGGCCCTCCAATTAACCTTATGGTCAAGGAAGCATCTAAAGATTCTGCCTTCATTACATGGGAACCTCCACTGATAGATGGTGGCAGTCCAATCACAAATTATGTCGTTGAAAAACGTGATGCAGAAAGAAAGTCATGGTCCACAGTGACAACAGAGTGTCCAAAGACAAGCTACAGGATAAGTAACTTAGAAGAAGGCAAATCTTACTTCTTCAGGGTTTTTGCTGAAAATGAGTATGGTATTGGTGACCCCTGTGAAACTCGTGATGCCGTTAAAGCTTCTGGTAAGGAAAAATGAATCCATTTTGCCTATTTTGGTGTTCAAATAATTTTTTGTTTTCAAATTGAATGAACGCTTACTGTGTTTTTCTTCCTTCCAGAAACACCTGGGCCAGTTGTGGATCTAAAAGCTTCAGCTGTAACAAAATCATCATGCAATTTAGTATGGAAAAAACCCATCAGTGATGGCGGAAGCCGTATTTTTGCATATGTTGTTGAAGTTCTGATTGGTGACGATAAATGGCAAGAAGTCATGAGGGCAAAGAACCTCCATTTTTCAATGAGGGACCTGAAAGAAGGACAAGAATATACTTTCAGAGTGAGAGCCCAAAATGATGCTGGATACGGAACTCCCACTGAACTCACAATTGTGGCAAGAGATGATGTTGGTAAGAGGAAACTTAAGATCATTAATTCAATACCTCATTTACTAAAATTGCACTTATTTTATACTTAGTATCATTACTATGCATATGTGCAAATCAGGTCCCTTTAAAACAGCACCTTAGTGTTATCGCAGAGTTTATGCAGAGTTGAATAATTGGTTTCTTTCATTTTTACAGTGGCACCTGATCTTGATTTAAGAGATCTACCTGATTTGTGCTATACAGCTAAAGAGGGTAGCAATTTCCGTCTAAAAATCCCAATTAAAGGCAAGCCTGTCCCAACTGTGACTTGGAAGAAAGATGAAGACCAGGCACTTACTGAGAGTGGAAGAGTTGCATTTGAATCTACAGCAGTTAACACCACACTCGTAGTACATGACTGCCAGAAAGCTGATGCTGGAAAATACACAATAAGTCTGAAGAATGTTGCTGGCAGCAAGGAAGGCACTATTTCTGTGAAAGTTGTTGGCAAACCTGGCATACCAACAGGTCCAGTGAAATTTGAAGAAGTCACAGCCGATGCCATAACCTTAAAGTGGGGCCCTCCAAAAGATGATGGTGGTTCAGAAATCACTAACTATGTCCTGGAGAAGAGAGATAATATAAACAATAAGTGGGTGACTTGTGCCTCTGCAGTCCAAAAAACCACGTTTAGAGTTACAAGACTTCATGAAGGAAACGAATATACATTCAGGATCAGGGCTGAAAATAAATATGGAGTGGGTGAAGGTCTTAAATCTGACCCTGTCATTGCAAAACATCCATTTGGTAAGTATCTATTATAATTTTTAAAATTGAAAAAAAATATTTAGGGGTGATATTTATATTTAATGTTACTGCATTTTTTTTATATGGTTTAGATGTGCCAGATGCTCCTCCACCTCCCAACATTGTTGACGTTCGGCATGAATCTGTATCTCTAACTTGGACTGACCCCAGAAGAACTGGAGGCTCACCAATCACAGGTATATCTCCAAAAGCCTCTTTACTCTTTCAGTTCTTAATAGTTCTCTGTCAAAGGGTAAGATAAAACTATCAGGTTTTTATGCTTTAAATTGAGTGATTGATTGATTGATTGATTTCACTATTTTAATTTCTACTCTTTTTCTATGATAAATTAAAAAAAAATAAAATTGCAAGTCAGGAAAAGACTAACTAAGAAACAATATTTTTGCACAGAGCCAAAATATCTGAAGAAACAAAACCAAACTGACCTGTGTGTTACATTACTTGGGTCTATAAAATTAGCAATTTGCACTTACAAACACTTCATTCTTGCAGTTACATAATTTGTAACGTATGTCTGCACCCATTTCTTAATCTGGTTTTTGGTGTTCCTCTTGCACAATGCCCATGTGACATCCCATACAGGTAGTATAATGTTTCACAATGCTATAGAAAAATAAAATCTCTAGAAAATCCCTCATGTTTTCATCTCACCGTTTATCTTCTAGGTTATCACATTGAAGTCAAAGAAAGAAATAGTCTGCTGTGGAAGAGAGCAAACAAAACGCCAATAAGAATGAAAGATTTCAGAGTGACAGGGCTAACTGAAGGTCTGGAATATGAATTCAGAGTAATGGCAATCAATATGGCTGGAGTAGGGAAACCAAGTTTGCCCTCTGAACCAGTTGTGGCACTTGATCCTATCGGTAAGTCATCAGGAGAATAAAAAGGAAAATTCTGAAATTTGAAATAACTTCTGTTTTACCACTGTTTGTTCTTTTTTTCTTCTAGATCCCCCTGGGAAACCTGAAGTTATCAATGTAACTAGGAACTCGGTAACACTTATTTGGACAGAACCAAAATACGATGGTGGACATAAGTTAACTGGCTATATTGTTGAAAAACGTGACTTACCCTCAAAGACTTGGACAAAAGCTAATCATGTGAATGTTCCCGACTGTGCATTTACTGTAACTGACCTCAGTGAAGGCTCCAAATATGAATTTAGAATTAGAGCAAAGAACACTGCCGGAGCTATCAGTGCTCCATCTGAATCCACAGGAACCATAATATGCAAGGATGAGTATGGTATGTAGGTGGTATTAAAAGTTTAGAATTCCATTTGGATAATTAATATCAAATCCTCGGGTTTTTTTCCTACGTTCTTGTTATAACAATTAGGTGGTTTTGTTTGTTTGTTTTGACAGAGGCACCAAGCATTGTTATCGATCCTACTTTGAAGGAAGGTTTGACAGTAAAAGCGGGAGACACCATTACAGTGTCTGCTATCAGTATCCGCGGCAAACCACCTCCAACTTCAGCATGGTCAAAAGCCGGAAAAGATTTTAGACCTTCAGAGCTTGTACACATTGAAACCACACCAACTTCATCTACTCTAACTGTCAAGTATGCAGCCAGAAAAGATTCTGGAGAATACACAATCACTGCAACCAATCCTTTTGGCACTAAACAGGAGAGCATACATGTGAAAGTTTTAGATGTTCCAGGACCTCCAGGGCCTATTGAGATCAGCAACGTCTCAGCAGAAAAAGCAACTCTTACATGGTCACCTCCTGCAGAAGATGGTGGATCACCAGTCAAATCCTACGTACTTGAAAAGAGAGAAACTAGCCGACTGCTCTGGACATTAGTTGCTGAAAATATTGAAAGCTGTAGGCATGTTGTTAGCAAGCTCATTCAAGGAAATGAATACGTTTTCCGCGTCTCAGCGGTAAACCAGTATGGCAAGGGCGAACCAGTACAATCAGAACCAGTTAAAATGGTGGATAGATTTGGTACGTAGAACAAGCTAAGAAGTTCCAGTGTTTTTTTACAAACCTCCGAAGACTGGATTTTTGTTTTAACTGTACTTTTTTCCTCCTGATCAGGTCCCCCAGGCCCCCCGGGAAAACCAGAAGTAACAAATGTGACTAAAAATACTGTCACGGTTACCTGGAAAAGGCCGGTAGATGATGGTGGAAGTGAAATCACAGGTTACTACGTGGAGCGAAGAGAAAAGAAAGGTTTAAGATGGGTCAGAGCAACAAAGAAACCTGTTTCAGATCTTAGATGCAAAGTAACTGGTCTGTTGGAAGGAAATGAATACGAATTCCGTGTCAGTGCAGAAAACAGAGCAGGAGTTGGACCACCAAGTGATGCCTCCAACTCAGTCATGTGCAAGGATGCTGCATGTTAGTATCATGCCTTTCCTTTGTTGGGGGTGGGTGGGATGGATGGGGAGCACATTCAGACAGCGTAAGAGTGACTTCCTACTTAATGTTTTTTCTTTTCCTCACTTTTCAGACCCACCAGGTCCACCTGCAAATCCAAGGGTGACCGATACTACAAAGACAAGTGCATCTTTAGCCTGGGGCAAGCCTCACTACGACGGCGGCCTTGACATTATTGGCTATATAGTAGAGCATCAAAAGGAAGGAGAGGAAGAATGGGTAAAAGACACGACAGGGACTGCTTTAAGAATCACTCAGTTTGTTGTTGCTCATCTGCAGACAGGAGCCAAATACAATTTCAGAATCTCTGCCATGAACGCTGCAGGTGTTGGAGAACCAGCAGTAATTCCAAGCGTGGAAATCAAAGATCGGGAAGAGATTCCTGACTTTGAGTTAGATGCTGAGCTAAGAAGAACGCTTGTTGTTAGAGCTGGATTAACTATTCGGATTTTTGTGCCAATTAAAGGACGTCCAACCCCAGAAGTTACATGGACAAAAGATGATGTTTCACTCAAAGGACGCGCCAGTATTGAGAATACAGATTCTTTTACGCTCTTGATTGTCACAGAGTGCACCAGATATGATGCAGGAAAATATGTAATGACTCTTGAAAATGCTGCTGGTAAGAAGACTGGCTTTGTAAATGTAAAAGTTTTGGATACACCAGGTCCACCAATAAACCTTAAGCCTAGAGAAATAAGCAAGGACAGCATCACCCTCCAATGGGATATGCCTCTGATAGATGGCGGTTCACGTATAACAAACTACATCGTCGAGAAACGTGAATCAACTCGTAAAGCATATTCAACAGTCACGACCAACTGTCAGAAGTGTTCCTTCAGGATTCCTAATTTGTCTGAAGGGTGTGAATACTATTTCAGAGTGCTGGCTGAAAACGAGTATGGTATTGGTGAACCGGCTGAAACTGCAGAACCGGTAAGAGCTTCTGAGGCACCATCCCCACCTGAGAGCCTTAATATTATGGATGTGACACGGAACTCAGTTAGCCTGGCTTGGCCAAAACCAGAACATGACGGTGGCAGCAAGATCACTGGGTATGTAATTGAAGCTCAGAGAAAAGGAACCAACCAGTGGGCACACGTTACCACTGTGAAAACGCTGGACTGTGTAGTAAAGAATCTGACTGAAAATGAAGAGTATACTTTCCAGGTTATGGCAGTAAACAGTGCTGGAAGAAGTGCCCCACGAGAAAGCAGGCCAGTTATTATCAAGGAGCAAACGATGCTGCCAGAGTTTGACCTCCGTGGTATCTACCAGAAAACAGTCATTGCTAAAGCTGGTGACAATATCAAGATTGAAATCCCTGTGCTTGGTCGTCCCAGGCCTACCGTGACTTGGAAGAAAGAAGGCCAGATACTTAAGCAAACACAAAGGGTGAATTATGAAAATACCGCAACTGCAACCATACTAACCATCAATGAATGTAAACGAAGTGATAGTGGTCAATATCCACTTTCAGCTAAAAATATTGTTGGAGAAGTTAGTGAGGTAATCACAGTTCAGGTTCATGACATACCTGGACCTCCTACTGGACCAATCAAATTTGATGAAATTTCATCTGACTTTCTGACATTCTCATGGGAGCCTCCTTTGAATGATGGTGGTGTACCAATAAGTAACTATGTTGTAGAAATGCGTCAAACTGACAGTACCACATGGACTGAACTGGCAACCACTGTGATACGTACTACATTCAAAGCCACTCGCCTTACTACTGGAGTTGAGTATCAGTTCCGTGTTAAAGCTCAAAACAGATATGGAATTGGTCCAGCCATTGCTTCAGAGTCTGTAGTTGCCAACTATCCATTTAAGGTACCTGGGCCTCCTGGCACTCCTCAGGTGATTGCAGTCACCAAAGAAACCATGACTATTAGCTGGCATGAGCCAGTTACTGATGGTGGAAGCCCAATTCTGGGATATCACGTTGAAAGAAAAGAAAGAAATAGCATTCTTTGGCAGACTGTAAGTAAAATGCTGGTATCTGGCAATATCTTTAAGTCAACCGGACTTTCTGATGGCATCGCATATGAATTCCGTGTTATAGCAGAAAATCTGGCTGGGAAGAGCAAGCCAAGCAAGCCATCTGAGCCTGTGTTTGCCCTAGACCCAATAGATCCCCCTGGTAAGCCAGTACCTCTGAACATTACAAGACATGCAGTTACGCTGAAGTGGACTAAACCAGAATATAATGGAGGTTTTAAGATAACTGGCTACACTGTTGAGAAAAGAGATCTTCCTAATGGCCGTTGGCTGAAGGCTAATTTCAGCAATATATTAGAGACTGAATTCACTGTAAGCGGTTTGACAGAAGATGCTGCCTATGAATTCCGTGTGATTGCTAGGAACGCTGGTGGGGCTGTTAGTCAGCCCTCTGAGCCATCAGATGCAATAACTTGTAGAGATGACATCGAAGCACCAAGGATTATGGTAGATGCTAAATACAAAGATGTCATAGTGCTGAAAGCAGGTGAAATCTTCAAACTTGAAGCTGATGTTTCAGGTCGCCCTCCACCAACTATGACATGGACAAAAGGAGAAAAGGAACTTGAAGACACAGCAAAACTAGAAATAAAAATAGCAGATTTCTCTACTCTTCTTATCAACAAAGATTCTTCAAGAAGAGATGGTGGTGCCTATACACTCACTGCAACAAATCCTGGTGGCTTTGCCAAACATATCTTCAACGTTAAAGTTCTTGATAGACCTGGTCCCCCAGAAGGGCCTTTGGCTGTGTCTGAAGTCACTGCAGAAAAATGTGTGCTGTCATGGCTTCCTCCGCTGGATGATGGAGGAGCAAAGATTGATCATTATGTGGTTGAAAAACGTGAAACCAGTAGATTGGCATGGACAGCTGTGGCCACAGAAGTTCCATTAACCAAGCTGAAAGTTACTAAGCTGTTGAAGGGCAATGAGTACGTTTTCCGTGTTATGGCTGTTAACAAATACGGAGTTGGTGAGCCTCTGGAATCAGAGCCTATTCTTGCAGTAAATCCCTATGTGCCACCTGATCCACCTAAAACACCTGAAGTTACAGCAATTACAAAAGATTCTATGGTTGTCTGCTGGGGCCATCCTGATTCTGATGGTGGGAGCCCAATAACTAACTATATTGTGGAACGTCGAGACAGGACTGGTCTACGGTGGGTGAAATGTAACAAACGGGTTGTCACTGACTTACGTTATAAAGTGTCTGGACTGACAGAAGGTCATGAATATGAATACAGAGTCATGGCTGAAAACGCTGCGGGAGTCAGTGAACCAAGCCCAACTAGTCCATTCTACAAAGCTTGTGATACTGTATTTAAGCCCGGTCCCCCAGGTAATCCTCGTGTTTTGGATAGCAGCAAGTCCTCAATTACAATAGCATGGAACAAACCAATATATGACGGTGGTTCAGAGATCACAGGTTACATGGTTGAGATCGCACTACCAGAAGAAGACGAGTGGAAGATTGTAACTCCACCAGTAGGTCTAAAGGCCACTTCTTTTACCATCACTGACCTGAAAGAAAATCAAGAGTATAAAATACGGATATATGCTATGAACTCTGAAGGTCTTGGAGAACCTGCTCTTGTTCCAGGGACTCCAAAAGCTGAAGAAAGAATGCTGCCTCCAGAGATTGAACTTGATGCAGAACTACGCAAAGTCGTCACAATTAGAGCCTGCTGTACCCTAAGGCTCTTTGTCCCAATTAAAGGAAGACCAGCACCTGAAGTAAAATGGACAAGAGAACACGGGGAATCTCTGGATAGAGCAAGCATTGAATCAACAAGCTCTTATACTCTACTTATTGTTGAAAACGTAAATAGATTTGATAGTGGCAAATACATACTTACGATTGAGAACAGTTCAGGGAGTAAGTCAGCATTTGTGAATGTCAGAGTTCTTGACACCCCGGGGGCACCTCAAGATCTGAAAATAAAAGAAGTTACAAAATCATCAGTTACACTTACATGGGAACCTCCTCTCATAGATGGTGGCTCTAAAATAAAAAATTATATTGTTGAAAAGCGTGAGTCAACAAGAAAAGCTTATTCAACTGTTAATGCCAATTGCCACAAGACCAGCTGGAAAGTTGATTCACTGCAAGAAGGCTGCAACTACTACTTCAGAGTCCTAGCTGAAAATGAGTATGGAATAGGCCTTCCAGTTGAAACTTCAGAATCCGTAAAGGTGTCAGAAAGACCACTTCCACCAGGGAAAATAACTTTGTTGGATGTGACAAGAAATAGCGTATCCTTATCTTGGGAAAAACCTGAACATGATGGTGGTAGCAGAATTCTGGGCTACATTGTCGAAATGCAAAGCAAAGGCAGCGAAAAGTGGTCAACTTGTGCTACAGTAAAAGTTACTGAAGCCACTATCACAGGATTGATTCAAGGTGAAGAATACACCTTCCGCGTTTCAGCTCAGAATGAGAAAGGGATCAGTGATCCTCGCCAGCTGGGTATACCAGTTATCGCAAAAGATCTTGTGATTCCACCAGCTTTCAAACTGCTGTTTACCACTTTCAGTGTTCTGGCAGGAGAGGATTTAAAGGTGGACGTTCCTTTTGTTGGTCGACCCAAACCAGCAGTGATTTGGCATAAAGATAATGTGGCCTTGAAGCAGACTACAAGAGTAAATGCAGAAAGTTCGGAAAATAACACAGTGTTGACAATAAAAGAAGCATGCAAAGAAGATGTGGGAGCCTATTTAGTCAAACTTACCAACTCTGCAGGTGAAGCAACTGAGACCCTGAATATTGTTGTCCTTGACAAACCAGGACCTCCAACTGGACCAGTAAAAGTAGATGAAGTAACAGCAGATAGTATCACCATTTCCTGGGAACCACCCACGTATGATGGTGGTAGCTCTATCAATAATTACATTGTAGAAAAAAGAGACACTTCCACTACCACTTGGCAGATTGTGTCAGCTACTGTTGCAAGAACAACTATAAAAGCATGTCGATTAAAGACTGGCTGTGAATATCAGTTCAGAATCGCAGCTGAGAACAGATATGGGAAGAGTACCTATCTTAATTCAGAGTCCATCGTAGCGCAGTATCCGTTCAAAGTTCCCGGTCCACCTGGAACGCCTTTTGTAACAAATGCCTCAAAAGACAGCATGGTGGTACAATGGAATGAACCAGTCAATGATGGTGGTAGCAAGATCATTGGATATCACTTAGAACGCAAAGAAAGAAACAGCATTCTGTGGGTTAAACTGAATAAATCACCTATTCCAGATACCAAATTTAAGACAACTGGCCTTGAGGAAGGTCTTGAATATGAGTTCAGAGTTTATGCAGAAAACATAGTGGGCATTGGAAAGGCAAGTAAACCATCTGAATGCTATACTGCACATGATCCGTGTGACCCTCCGGGTCGTCCAGAAGCTATAATTGTCACACGAAGCTCAGTAACACTTCAGTGGAAAAAACCTGCATATGATGGTGGAAGTAAGATCACGGGCTATGTTGTTGAAAAGAAAGAACTACCTGATGGTCGTTGGATGAAAGCAAGCTTTACAAATGTCATTGATACCCAATTTGAAGTAACTGGTCTAGTTGAAAACCAGAGGTATGAGTTCCGTGTAATAGCGCGAAATGCCGCTGGTGTTTTCAGTGAACCCTCTGAGAGCTCAGGGGCAATTACAGCAAGAGATGAAGTAGAACCGCCTCATATAAGTATGGATCCAAAATACAAAGACACTATTGTGGTCCATGCTGGTGAGTCATTTAAGCTTGATGCTGATGTCCACGGCAAACCAATACCATCTATTCAGTGGTTGAAAGGCGATCGTGAGCTGACAAACACTGCTCGTTTGGAAATAAAGAGTACCAACTTCGCAACAAGCCTTAGTGTGAAGGAAGCCATTAGAGTTGACAGTGGTCAGTATGTACTACTGGCAAAGAATGTTGCAGGTGAAAAGAAAGTTCCTGTTAATGTCAAAGTTCTTGACAGTCCTGGACCACCAGAAGGACCTGTTGAGATTACAGGTGTTACTGCTGAAAAATGCATGCTGTCATGGAAACCTCCGCTGCAAGATGGTGGGAGTGATATTTCACACTACATTGTAGAAAAAAGGGAAACCAGTCGCTTGGTGTGGACAGTCGTTGATTCAAATGTGCAAACCCTAAACTGCAAAGTTACAAAACTTTTAGAAGGAAATGAGTATGTTTTCCGCATCATGGCGGTAAATAAATACGGCATCGGGGAGCCTCTTGAGTCTGAGCCAGTAGTCGCAAAGAACCCATTTGTAGTGCCGCTTCCACCGAAGGCACCAGAAGTCACAGCCATTACCAAGGATTCTATGATAGTTGTATGGGAGAGGCCAGCCTCAGATGGTGGTAGTGAAATCCTAGGCTACGTCCTTGAAAAACGAGATAAGGAAGGTATTCGCTGGACAAGATGTAACAAACGCCTGATAAGTGAACTGCGATACAGAGTGACTGGGCTTATAGAAAATCATGATTACGAGTACAGAGTTTCAGCTGAAAATGCTGCTGGTCTTAGCGAACCAAGCCCCCCTTCAGCTTACTACAAAGCATGTGATCCTATTTACAAGCCAGGCCCACCCAATAATCCTAAAGTTGTGGACGTTACAAGATCTTCAGTTTTCCTTTCATGGGGTAAACCCATCTATGACGGTGGCTCTGAAATTCAGGGATACATTGTGGAAAAATGTGATGTAAGTGATGGTGAATGGGCAATTTGTACCCCTGCAACTGGAATCAAGAATACTCACATTGAAGTAGAAAAATTAGTGGAAAAACATGAATATAAATTCCGCATATGTGCAGTTAACAAAGCAGGAGTTGGCGAACATGCAGATGTTCCTGGTTCTGTTATTGTGGAAGAAAAGATGGAAGCACCAGATCTCGACCTTGACATGGAATTAAGGAAGATTGTAAATGTGAGGGCAGGAGGTTCCTTAAGACTGTTTGTTCCCATCAGAGGTCGTCCAACACCTGAAGTAAAATGGGCTAAAATGGATGGTGAGATCAGAGAGACAGCTATTATTGACACCACTAGCAGCTTCACTTCTCTTGTTCTAGACAACGTTAACAGATTTGATACTGGAAAGTATACTCTGACGTTAGAAAACAGCAGTGGAAAGAAGTCTGCTTTTGTCAGCGTAAGAGTACTGGATACCCCAAGTGCACCTATTAATTTGAAAATCAGAGAGATCACTAAAGACTCTGTTTCACTTTCATGGGAGCCTCCTCTCTTGGATGGTGGAGCAAAAATAAAGAATTACATCATTGAAAAGCGTGAAGCGACAAGAAAGGCATATGCAGCTGTTGTAACAAACTGCCACAAGACGTCATGGAAAGTAGACCAACTTCAGGAGGGCTGCTATTACTTCTTTAGAATCTCTGCTGAGAATGAATATGGAATTGGCCTCCCTGCAGAAACCAGTGACCCAATTAAAGTTGCTGAAGTACCACAGCCTCCTGGGAAAATAACAGTGGATGATGTCACAAGAAACAGTGTATCTCTAAGCTGGGCAAAACCTGAACACGATGGTGGCAGCAAAATCCTGCAGTACATTGTTGAAATGCAAGCCAAAGGTAGTGAGAAGTGGTCAGAGTGCGCCCGTGTAAAAACACTTGAAGCGGTTATTACTAACCTAACTCAAGGGGAAGAATATCTTTTTAGAGTAATGGCTGTAAATGAAAAGGGTAAGAGCGATCCTAGAGCGCTTGCAGTTCCAATAGTTGCCAAAGACCTGGTGATCGAACCTGATGTCAGGCCTGCTTTTCACAGTTATAGTATCCAAGTGGGACAAGATCTGAAAGTAGAAGTACCAATTGCAGGTCGACCTAAACCAACTGTTACCTGGGTAAAAGATGGCCAACCATTAAGGCAGACGACAAGAGTCAATGTCAGCGATTCAACTGATCTCACTGTATTGAATATTAAAGAAACCAGCAAAGAGGACAGTGGCACGTATGAAATCACTGTGGCTAATGTTGTAGGGCAAAAGTCTGCCTCTGTTGAAATCATAACTCTAGACAAACCTGACCCTCCAGTAGGACCTGTGAAGTTTGATGAAGTCAGCGCAGAGAGTATTACCCTATCGTGGAATCCTCCAGCATACACAGGCGGCTGCCAAATCACCAACTATGTTGTTCACAAGAGAGATACAACAACCACTGTATGGGAAACAGTTTCAGCTACCGTCGCAAGAACTACACTGAAGGTGACTAAACTGAAAACTGGTTCAGAATACCAGTTCAGAATATTTGCTGAGAACAGATATGGACAGAGCTTTGCATTGGAATCTGCGCCAGTTGTAGCTCAATACCCCTACAAGGAACCAGGACCTCCTGGAACACCATTTGCGACAATGGTTACAAAAGACTCCATGGTTGTACAGTGGCATGAACCAATAAACGATGGTGGTAGTAGAGTGCTGGGCTATCATCTTGAGAGAAAGGAGAAAAACAGCATTTTATGGGCTAAAGTGAACAAGACTATTATACAGGACACGAGTTTTAAGACAACTAACCTGGAAGAAGGAATTGAATATGAGTTTAGAGTTTCTGCAGAAAATATTGTTGGTGTAGGCAAAACAAGTAAAGTTTCTGAGTGCTACGTAGCTCGCGACCCATGCGATCCTCCAGGTCGCCCAGAAGCTATAATAATTAAAAGAAGCTCTATTACTCTACAGTGGACCAAACCAGAATATGATGGTGGAAGTAAGATTACTGGTTATATTGTAGAGAAACGTGACTTACCAGATGGTCGCTGGATGAAAGCCAGCTTCACAAATATCATTGAAACTCAGTTCACTGTAACAGGGCTCACTGAAGACCAAAGATATGAATTTAGAGTAATTGCAAAGAATGCTGCAGGCGCAATAAGCAAACCTTCTGACAGCACAGGACCAATAACAGCAAGGGATGAAGTTGAACTTCCACGAATTTCAATGGATCCAAAGTACAAAGAAACAATTGTCGTAAACGCTGGTGAAACATTCAGACTTGAGGCTGATGTTCACGGAAAGCCGCTGCCAACCATTAAGTGGTACAAAGGAGATAAAGAGCTTGAGGACACCGCTAGATGTGAAATAAAGAACACAGATTTCAGTGCATTAATAACTGTAAAAGATGCTATTAGAGTTGATGGTGGACAGTACATTTTAGAAGCCTCTAACGTTGCAGGAACAAAGACAGTACCCGTAAATGTAAAAGTCCTGGACAGGCCAGGACCTCCAGAGGGCCCAGTCCAAGTGACAGGAGTTACAGCTGAAAAATGTTCATTGGCATGGGCTCCTCCTCTTCATGATGGTGGCAGTGATATTTCTCATTACATTGTAGAGAAGAGAGAGACTAGTCGCCTCGCATGGACTGTTGTTGCTTCAGAGGTTTTGCCTACAATGCTGAAAGTAACAAAACTCTTGGAAGGAAATGAATATGTTTTCCGTATTATGGCAGTTAACAAGTATGGGGTTGGTGAGCCATTAGAATCTGTGCCAGTAATGATGAAAAATCCATTT
Source organism: Neomorphus geoffroyi (assembly GCA_033558235.1). Lineage (NCBI taxonomy): Eukaryota > Metazoa > Chordata > Aves > Cuculiformes > Neomorphidae > Neomorphus > Neomorphus geoffroyi. The sequence continues at coordinate 39,263,017 of JAUMJM010000027.1, forward strand.
GTGATTCCCGGACCACCAAAGGCCTTGGAAATTACCAACATCACAAAGGATTCTATGACTGTCTGCTGGAGCCGGCCAGACAGCGATGGAGGCAGTGAAATTATAGGTTACATTGTAGAAAAGAGAGACCGAACGGGCATCAGATGGATAAAATGCAATAAACGTAGAATTACAGATTTGCGATTAAGAGTTACAGGATTAACAGAGGATCATGAATATGAATTCAGAGTTTCTGCTGAAAATGCTGCTGGAGTGGGTGAACCAAGCCAAGTTTCTCCTTACTTTAAGGCTTGTGACCCCATGTTCAAGCCCGGTCCGCCTACAAATGCCCACGTTGTGGATACCACCAAAAGCTCAATTACACTTGGTTGGAGTAAACCTATTTATGATGGTGGTTGTGAAATCCAGGGATACATTGTTGAAATCTGTAAAGCAGATGAAGATGAATGGTCACTTGTTACTCCACAGACAGGTGTACGTGTCACTCGATTTGAAATCAAAAAGCTTACTGAACATCAAGAATACAAACTACGAGTGTGTGCCCTCAACAAGATTGGTGTAGGAGAGGCTGCATCCATTCCTGGTACTGTTAAACCAGAAGACAAACTTGAAGCTCCAGAACTTGATATTGATTCAGAGCTAAGGAAAGGTATAGTGGTTAGAGCTGGTGGGTCTGCTAGGATTCACATACCATTCAGGGGACGACCAACACCTGACATCACATGGTCTAGAGAAGAAGGGGAATTCACAGAAAAAGTTCAGATAGATAAAGGCATAAACTACACTCAGCTTTCAATTGACAACTGTGATAGAAATGATGCTGGAAAATACATTCTTAAGTTGGAGAACAGCAGTGGTTCTAAATCTGCATTTGTTACACTAAAAGTCTTGGACACACCAGGACCACCACACAACTTAGTGGTAAAGGATGTCAAGAAGGATTCTGCTATATTATCTTGGGAACCGCCCATTATCGATGGTGGTGCAAAGGTGAAGAACTATGTAATAGACAAGCGTGAGTCAACCAGGAAGGCATTTGCAAATGTAAGTGCTAAGTGTGGCAAGACAAGTTTTAAAGTTGAAAACCTTACAGAAGGAGCAATTTATTACTTCAGAGTTATGGCTGAAAATGAATTTGGAATTGGCGTTCCAGCTGAAACCAAAGATGCTGTCAAAGCCTCAGAGCCACCTCTGCCTCCTGGGAAAGTGACACTCACCGATGTGACTCAGAGAAGTGCGTCGCTTACATGGGAAAAACCTGAACATGATGGAGGTAGCAGAATTTTGGGGTACATTGTTGAAATGCTGCCTAAAGGAACAGAAAAATGGAGTGTTGTTAGTGAAACCAAAACATGCAATGCGGTTGTGTCCGGTTTGAGTCCAGGACAGGAATATCAATTTCGTGTGATTGCCTACAATGAAAAAGGCAAAAGTGATCCCAGAGCACTTGGAATTCCTGTGATAGCTAAAGACTTGACTATTGAGCCAAGTTTCAAACTCATGTTTAACACGTACAGTGTACAGGCTGGAGAAGACCTGAAGGTAGAAGTACCATTTATAGGTAGACCCAAACCTACTATTTCTTGGACAAAAGATGAGCAGCCACTAAAACAGACTACCAGATTACATATTCAGGATACATCAACGTCAACTATCTTAAACATCAAAGAAAGCAACAAAGATGACTTTGGTAAATATACAGTAACAGCAACAAACACAGCAGGTACGGCAACAGAGCACCTGAGCATAATTGTATTGGAAAAGCCTGGCCCACCACGTGGACCAGTCCGCTTTGATGAAGTTAGCGCAGACTTCGTTGTTTTATCATGGGATCCACCTGATTATACTGGTGGCTGTCAGATAAGCAACTATATAGTAGAGAAGCGTGACACAAGCACTACCACGTGGAGCATCGTGTCAGCAACTGTTGCAAGAACAACTATCAAAGCCACAAAGCTTAAAACAGGTTCTGAATACCAGTTCAGGATTTCTGCTGAAAATAGATACGGGAAGAGCTCTCCTTTGGATTCTAAACCAGTTGTTGTGCAATACCCCTATAAGGTGCCTGGGCCACCTGGAACCCCATTTGTAACAGAAGCTTCCAAGGACCACATGATCGTACAATGGCATGAACCAGTTAATGATGGAGGAAGCAAAGTTCTTGGCTACCATCTTGAACGTAAAGATAAGAACAGCATTCTTTGGACAAAACAGAACAAGTTGCTCATCACAGACACAAAATATAAAACAGATGGCCTTGAAGAAGGTCTTGAATATGAGTTCAGAGTTTCTGCTGAAAACATCGTTGGCGTTGGCAAAGTCAGCAAAGTATCAGAGTTGTATGTTGCTAGAGATCCTTGTGACCCACCTGGCCGCCCAGAGGCCATTGTTGTTACAAGAAATAATATCACACTGAGGTGGAAAAAACCAGAATACGATGGTGGGAGCAAAATAACTGGGTATATTGTAGAAAAGAAAGAACTACCAGAAGGTCGCTGGATGAAAGCTAGCTTTACAAATGTGTTGGAAACGGAATTTACAGTCAGCGGTCTTGTTGAAGACCAACGATACGAATTCAGAGTAATTGCAAGAAATGCAGCAGGTTGCTTGAGTGAACCATCTGAAAGCACAGGGCCTATTACTGCCAGAGATGAAATAGAAGCACCAAGCGCTTCAATGGATCCTAAATATAAAGATGTTATTGTTGTTCATGCTGGAGAAACCTTTGTTCTTGAAGCCGATATCCATGGCAAACCTATTCCTGACATTACGTGGTCAAAAGATGGTAAAGACCTTGAAGAAGCAACTGCAAGAATGGAAATTAAATCTACCATTCAGAAAACAACTCTTACTGTCAAAGACTGTGTAAGAGTAGATGGAGGTCACTATACTCTTAACCTCAGAAACGTTGGTGGCACAAAATCTATACCAATCACTGTAAAAGTCCTTGACAGGCCGGGACCTCCAGAAGGACCTTTGAAGGTTACAGGTGTCACCGCAGAAAAATGCTACTTGGCATGGGCTCCACCTTTACATGATGGTGGTTCTAATATCTCACATTACATTATTGAGAAGAGAGAGACAAGTAGGCTTTCATGGACACAAGTAGCAACAGACGTGCAAGCTCTTAACCACAAAGTAACCAGACTCCTTGCTGGCAATGAGTACATTTTCCGTGTGATGGCAGTGAACAAATATGGAACTGGAGAACCCTTGGAATCTGATCCAGTTGTGGCTCGTAATCCATACAAACCCCCTGGTCCTCCTTCAACTCCTGAAGTTTCAGCAATCACAAAGGATTCTATGGTGGTGACATGGGGTCGTCCAGAAGACAATGGGGGAGCTGAAATTGAAGGCTACATACTTGAAAAACGAGACAAAGATGGTATCCGGTGGACCAAATGCAATAAGAAAAGGCTGACGGACTTGCGATTCAGAGTAACAGGCCTTACCGATGGGCATTTCTATGAATTTAGAGTTTCTGCTGAAAATGCTGCAGGGGTAGGGGAACCCAGTGAGCCATCCATTTTCTACCGTGCTTGTGATGTACTGTATCCGCCAGGTCCACCAAGCAATCCAAAGGTTACAGACACTTCCAGGTCATCAGTTTCCCTTGCCTGGAGCAAGCCTATTTATGATGGTGGTGCTCCAGTTAAGGGTTATGTAGTAGAAGCAAAAGAAGCTGCTGCTGATGAATGGACTACCTGCACCCCACCAACAGGCCTACAAGCCAAACAGTTCACTGTAACAAAACTTAAAGAGAACCAGGAGTACAATTTCCGCATCTGTGCCATCAACTCAGAAGGAGTAGGAGAACCTGCTACCATACCTGGTACAGTCATAGCAGCAGACAAGATTGAACCTCCTGAAATTGAACTCGATGCGGACCTCAGAAAAGTAGTCACTGTACGTGCTAGTGGTACATTACGCCTGTTTGTCACCATCAAAGGAAGACCAGAACCTGAAGTTAAATGGGAGAAAGCAGAAGGAACAATTAGTGAGCGAGCTCAGATCGAAGTCACAAGTTCCTATACAATGCTGGTCATTGACAATGTGAATAGATTCGATAGCGGTAGATACAATCTCACTTTAGAGAACAACAGTGGCAAAAAATCAGCTTTTGTTAATGTCAGAGTGCTTGATACACCTAGTGCACCTGTGAACCTGACAATCAGAGAAGTGAAGAAAGATTTTGTAACATTAGCCTGGGAACCACCACTTATTGATGGTGGAGCTAAAATTACCAACTATGTAGTTGAAAAGCGAGAATCCACAAGAAAGGCATACGCCACAATTACAAACAACTGCACAAAAACTTCCTTCAAAATTACTCAACTACAAGAAGGATGCAGTTACTACTTCCGTGTTCTAGCTGTAAATGAATATGGGGTTGGCTTGCCAGCAGAAACCCCTGACCCAATTAAGGTTTCTGAACCACCTTCTCCACCTGCAAAGGTCATTCTCGTTGATGTGACTCGCAACTCTGCTTCAATTAAATGGGAAAAGCCAGAGAGTGACGGTGGCAGTAAAATTACTGGTTATGTAGTGGAAATGCAAACTAAAGGAAGTACAAAATGGAGTGCATGTACACAGGTGAAAACACTGGAAGCAACAATAACAGGCTTAAGTATGGGAGAAGAGTACAGTTTCAGAGTGATTGCTGTTAATGAAAAAGGAAAAAGTGATCCGAGAGAACTCGGTGTCCCAGTCATTGCAAAAGATATTGAAATCCAACCATCTGCTGAGCTCCTTTTCAACACATTCACTGTGAAAGCTGGAGACGATCTTAAGATTGATGTGCCATTCAGAGGGCGTCCTCTTCCAACTGTTAGCTGGAAGAAGGATGGGAATCCCTTGAAAGAGACAACCAGGGTAAATGTTCAGACATCAAAGACTTCAACTTCACTGACCATCAAGGAAGCTTCAAATGAAGATTTGGGACATTACGAGTTACATCTTTCTAATACTGCTGGATCAATAACAGCTTCTTTAACTGTAATAGTCCTTGACAGACCAGGACCACCAACTGATGTGCATATTGATGAAGTTAGTGCTGATAGTGTAACTCTGTCTTGGAAACCTCCAGCATATGATGGTGGGTGCCACATCAGCAATTACATTGTGGAGAAGCGAGACACTACCACAACAACATGGGATATAGTATCTGCAGCAGTTGCGAGAACATCAATCAAAGTGTCTCGACTCACCACTGGCTCTGAATATCAGTTCCGTATTTGTGCAGAAAACCGCTATGGGAAAAGCACTTACACTAATTCTCCTTCTGTTGTGGCAGAGTATCCATTTAAGCCTCCAGGACCACCTGGAACTCCACGCGTGGCACATGCAACTAAAGCTTTCATGATCGTAACTTGGCAGGTACCAGTTAATGATGGAGGTAGCACAGTACTAGGATATCACCTGGAGCGTAAAGAAAGAAGCAGCATTCTCTGGACAAAAGTCAACAAGAGTCTGATAGCTGATACACAAATGAAAGTTACAGGTCTTGATGAAGGACTGATGTATGAATATCGTGTGTACGCTGAAAACATTGCTGGAATAGGCAAATGCAGTAAATCATGTGAACCAGTTGCTGCAAGAGATCCATGTGATCCTCCTGGTCAGCCAGAAGTTACTAATATCACAAGAACAAGTGTCTCACTAAAATGGACTAAACCAGAATACGATGGTGGAGCTAAAGTAACAGGCTATATTATTGAACGCAGAGAAATACCAGATGGTCGCTGGCTAAAGTGTAATTTTACTAATGTGCAAGAAACATACTTTGACGTAGGTGGACTTACAGAAGACCAGCGATATGAATTCCGTGTGATCGCAAAGAACGCTGCTGGACTCTTCAGTCAGCCATCTGAATCAACTGGACCTGTGACTGTAAAAGATGATGTAGAGGCTCCAAGAATCATGATTGATGCCAAATTCAGGGATGTTGTAGTTGTAAAAGCTGGAGAAGTGTTTAAAGTCAATGCTGATGTCGCAGGACGACCAATACCAGTGATTTCATGGACAAAGGATGGCAAGGAACTTGAAGGAAAAGCTAGAGTTGAAATAGCCTCAACAGATCATGCTACTGCAATAACCATTAAGGATTGTATCCGAGGTGATTCAGGACAGTATGTACTAACATTACAAAATGTTGCAGGAACAAAATCCTTGGCAATTAATTGCAAAGTGCTTGATAGACCTGGCCCACCTGCAGGCCCATTAGAAATAAATGGCCTTACTGCTGAAAAGTGCCATTTATCATGGGGACCCCCTCAAGAAAATGGTGGTGCAGACATTGATTATTATATTGTAGAAAAACGGGAGACCAGCAGAATTGCATGGACACTTTGTGAAGCAGAGCTTAGAACAACATCCTGTAAAGTGACAAAACTGCTGAAGGGTAATGAGTATATTTTCAGAGTGATGGGAGTTAACAAATACGGCACTGGTGAGCCTCTAGAAAGTGTTGCTGTCAAGGCCCTAGATCCATTTACAGTTCCAAGCCCACCTACGTCTTTAGAGATCACCAATGTGAGCAAAGATTCAATAACTCTGTGCTGGGCAAGACCTGAGTCTGATGGAGGCAATGAGATATCTGGCTATGTAATTGAAAGGCGTGAGAAAACTAGCCTAAGATGGATTCGTGTAAACAAAAAGCCAGTTTATGATTTAAGAGTGAAATCATCCGGCCTCCGTGAAGGATGTGAATATGAATTCCGGGTTTATGCGGAAAACGCTGCTGGCCTCAGTCTTCCAAGTGAAACCACACCATTGATTCGGGCAGAAGATCCAATGTTCTTGCCATCTCCCCCATCTAAACCTAAGATTATGGATTCTACAAAGTCAAATATCACAATTGGGTGGACAAAGCCACTGTTTGATGGAGGTGCTCGAGTAACAGGATACACAGTTGAATACAAGAAAACTGATGAAACTGACTGGACAACTGCTATTCAGAACTTAAGAGGAACAGAATACACCATAACTGGATTAGAATCAGGCTCTGAGTACATCTTTAGAGTGAAATCCATTAACAAAATTGGTGTCAGTGAACCAAGTGATGTCTCAGAACCTCAGGTGGCAAAAGAAAGAGAAGAAGAACCTTCCTTTGATATTGACAGTGAAATGCGGAAGACTTTAATTGTAAAGGCTGGTGGATCATTCACAATGACTGTTCCTTTCAGGGGCAAACCGGTCCCAAATGTAATGTGGAACAAACCAGACACTGATCTCCGTACACGAGCAAGCATTGATACTTCAGATAATTGCACCTCCCTTACTATTGAAAAAGCAACAAGAAACGATTCCGGAAAATACACATTAACACTGCAAAACATCCTCAACACTGCTACCTTGACTTTAATAGTCAAAGTCCTTGACACTCCTGGACCACCATCTAATATTGCAGCAAAAGACGTAACTAAAGAATCTGCTGTGTTATCTTGGGATGTTCCTGAAAATGATGGTGGAGCACCTGTAAAGAACTATGTTATTGAAAAACGAGAAGCTAGCAAAAAAGCATGGGTCACTGTGACAAACAACTGTCATCGCCTGTCCTACAAAGTGACCGGCTTGCAAGAAGGTGCCATTTACTACTTCCGGGTTGCTGGAGAAAATGAATATGGTGTTGGAGCACCCTCGGAGACCAAGGAGGGAACAAAAATAACAGGTGTGTTTTACTAAAAAAAAATACTTGTTAATACTTAAAAGAATACTTGTTTTAAAATGTTTGTTTCAAAATAATATAAAGCATGTTAAATCTGTCTACAATAAAAAGTTAATTTTGTAGTAGATATGTCTGTAGTTTTATAAATGAAAAAGCTAAGTAATAGTTTGACTTTTAAATTTTGCTTGCATTTTACTTAAAACTACACAAAACTCATTTAAAAACACGTTTTCTCAATCCGGATGGCATTCCGGTGTAGTTGCTAAGATAAACAGTAAATGCTTCCTATATTGCTTAATCTGTTGCACTTTTTTTTTCTCAGAAAAACCCAGCCCACCAGAAAAACTTGGAGTAACAAATGTCACAAAGGACAGCGTTTCTCTTTCATGGCTAAAACCAGAACATGACGGTGGGAGCAGAATTGTGAGCTACCTTATTGAAGCTCTTGAGAAAGGACAGCAAAAATGGGTTAAGTGTGCCGTTGTAAAGACAACTCATCATGTTGTCCATGGTCTCAAGGAGAATGTTGACTATTTCTTCAGGGTGTCTGCAGAAAACCAAGCTGGTTTAAGTGATCCTAAGGAACTGCTGCTCCCTGTTACAGTTAAAGAACAATTAGGTATGCTTCCTGACATGAGACAAAGTTTGATACGCATTAATTTGGATTCATATTTTAAAAGAGAGTATATTTTTTAACGGTCTGAAAATGTTTTCTTTTTCAGAATCCCCTGAGATTGACATGAAGGGCTTCCCTCATAACACTGTATATATTCGAGCAGGATCAAACCTGAAAGTTGAAATTCCAGTTTCTGGAAAACCACTGCCAAAGGTGACATTGTCTAGAGATGGTGTTCCACTGAAACCTACCATGAGATTTAACACGGAAACCACTGCAGAAAGTTTCATCATTAACCTTAAAGAAAGTGTGGCTGCTGATGCTGGCAGATATGACATTACTGCTGCCAACTCGAGCGGCACCACAAAATCATTTGTTAATATTGTTGTGCTGGATAGACCAGGTCCTCCTGTTGGTCCTGTTGCCCTTAGTGATATCACCGAAGAGAGTGTAACACTCAGATGGCAGCCACCAGCTTATGATGGTGGAAGTCAAGTTACCAACTATATTGTACTGAAAAGAGAAACCAGTACTGCTGCTTGGTCTGAAGTGTCTGCAACCGTCGCTAGAACTGTTATCAAAGTTATGAAGCTCACAACAGGAGAGGAATACCAATTCCGCATCAAAGCCGAGAACCGCTTTGGCATCAGCGATCACATAGACTCACAATGTGTGGTTGTCAAGCTTCCTTACAGTGAGTAATACTCTTCTCATGCTGTAAGTCAGTGCTTTAGTGCTCTGATGTTGCAAATGTAATTTTCTTAACAATTTGTCGCTTCTTTTGATATCATCAGCTACCCCTGGCCCTCCTTCCACACCATGGGTCACGAATGTCACCCGAGAGAGTATAACTGTTGGATGGCATGAACCAGTCACTAATGGTGGCAGTGCAGTCATTGGATACCACCTGGAAATGAAAGACAGGAACAGCATATTATGGCAGAAGGCTAACAAGATGCTCATTCGCACAACTCACTTCAAAGTCAACACCATCAGCGCTGGCCTTATCTATGAATTTAGAGTTTATGCAGAAAATGCAGCTGGCATTGGAAAAGCAAGTCATCCTTCTGATCCAGTGCTTGCAATTGATGCTTGTGGTATGTATTCCCTAGAAAATAAAGAAGCCCAGCCATTCAGGTAGTGGATTTGGGTTTTACTTCTCACTTGTGATCATCTGTCCTGTATAGTAAGGCATCAGCTGTTATTAATTAACAATGCTCTTATGTTTCCTACTGCAGAACCACCAAGAAATGTTCGTGTCTCAGATATTTCCAAGACTGCTATCACTCTGTCATGGCAGAAGCCAGCATTTGATGGCGGTAGCAAGATCACTGGATATATCGTAGAAAAACGTGATCTTCCGGACGGCAGATGGACAAAAGCTAGCTTTACCAACGTTATTGAGACTCAGTTCACAGTATCTGGTCTGACACAGAATTCACGATACGAATTCCGAGTCTTTGCTAAGAATGCTGTTGGTTCCATTAGTAATCCCTCAGATGTTGTGGGTCCTATCACATGTGTCGATACATATGGTAAGTGTTTTGCAATGGAATACCAATATCATTTTGTGGTACTAGGAAGCTTAAAGGCAGCTCTGTTTTTCTAGAATCTGTCTTTTAAATACGGAAGGACGGTTTACAGGGATTGATTCAATAAGCATGAAAGACTGTGAGCTATTAGGGCATGATTGTAATGAACACCTATGGCTGTATCTGCCTTTTTAAAGTCTTATGACATCTTTATTCTTTGAGCAACAAAAGTCTGCTCATGCCTCATAGCCAAAGTGGTTATATTTATATATGCGATTGCCTTTTCTTGATAATATTAATTCTAACTTGTTCTAGGTTTATGATTTAAGTTATTCACACTATCTTTACTTTGATCTCTATTTATAAAATGCCTGTAACTATTAGCTTAAATAAAGTCCTATTATTTTTTGTTTTATTAAATACAAGTCTGAAATAAGTATGTTTTTAACTTTTTCTTATTCTTATTTCTTCTTCAGGTGCCCCTGAAATTGACATACCACCAGAATATACAGAAGTGGTGAAATATAAAGCAGGAACTTCAGTTAAGCTAAAACTAGGCATCTCAGGCAAGCCTGTACCCACAATTGAATGGTTCAAAAATGGCAACGAGGTACAAAGCAGTGCGCTCATGTCCATTGAAAACACAACAGAATTTGCCTCCATACTCATGAAGGATGCAACTCGACTCAACAGTGGCACCTATGAATTAAAACTGAAGAATGCCATGGGTTCAGCATCAGCCCATGTGCGAGTGCAGATACTTGGTATGTCTTGAGATACGACCGTGTTAGATTATTAAGCATGAAATCAGTAATAAATACTTAACACTTTCTTTCTTCTGCCTTCCACAGACAAGCCAGGACCCCCAAGTGGACCCGTACAGTTTAAGACAGTCACTGCTGAAAAGATTACAATAATGTGGGACCCACCAGCAGATGATGGTGGTGCACCTGTAACACATTATGTTGTTGAAAAGCGGGAGACAAGTCGGGTTGTATGGTCTTTAATTTCCGAAAAAGTGGAGGGATGCATCATAACTACAACAAAACTCATCAAAGGAAATGAATATGTGTTCCGTATTCGTGGTGTGAACAAGTTTGGAATTGGTGATTCACTTGAGTCTGAACCCGTTATAGCCAAAAATTCATTTGGTAAGAAACTTATAAAATAACGTGTGCAACTGAATCATTTTATGTGCTATTTGTAAGTAGTACTGATCTACTGACATACGTTTTTTTTTTTTTTCACTCAGTTACACCTGGACCACCTAGTGTACCAGAAGTCACAATGATAACCAAGAATTCTATGACTGTTGTCTGGAATAGGCCCACTGTTGATGGAGGCAGTGAAATATCAGGATATTTTCTCGAGAAGCGTGACAAGAAGAGTCTGAGTTGGTTCAAGGTTACTAAAGAAACCATTCGAGACACCAGACAGAAAGTAACAGGTCTGATTGAAAACAGCGAATACCATTTCCGAGTTTGTGCTGTCAATGCAGCTGGACAAGGTCCGTTCTCTGAAGCTTCTGACTTCTACAAGGCCGCAGATCCTGTTGGTAAGATTCAACATGTAGTTTTTCTAATTTATTACAAATCAATGGACAACAAGGAAATAAGATCGGATTGCACCAATGTAACCGAGGGCAGATTTTATTCCTCTTTATGATTATGGCTTTATAAATATGGCTTCTAATTTCTTTTTTTTCCCCCATGAACTATCATCACTTACAGATAAGCCAGGTTCACCAACAAAGCTGAAGGTTGTGGATACAACCAAGACATCTGTCACCCTTGGCTGGATTAAACCTGCTTATGATGGAGGAAGTCCAGTTACCAACTACGTGGTGGAGAAAAGGGAAGGTGAAGAGCAAGAATGGACTGTAGTCAGTGCTAAGGGAGAAGTGAGGACAACTGAGTATGTTGTATCCCACCTTCAGCCAAGTGTTAATTATTATTTCCGTGTGTCTGCTATAAATTCTGCTGGACAAGGAGAGCCCATTGAAATGACGGAACCTGTTCAAGCTAAAGATATTCTTGGTACTGCACTTTTCAGTTATTTATAATTTTTCTGTGCTTTGTTTTTTTTCCAAAGCCTTTTGTATTTTACACTCCAATTATTCACTACAATTTCTTTCTTATTTCCACAGTGGCACCAGAGATTGATCTGGATGTAGCTCTCCGGACCTCTATTGTTGCTAAAGCAGGTGAAGATGTGCAAATAATGATTCCATTCAAAGGAAGACCTCCCCCAACAGTTACATGGAGAAAGGGTGACAAGAATCTTGGGACTGATGAAAGATACATTATTCAGAACACAGATTCATCTACACTACTTACTATTCCTCAAGTCACCCGAAACGATACAGGAAAATATGTTCTTACAATTGAAAATGGAGTTGGAGAAGAGAAATCATCATTTGTGAATGTGAAGGTACTTGACACGCCATCTGCCTGCCAGAAGCTGCAGCTTAAGCATGTTTCTCGTGGCACGGTTACACTGGTATGGGAACCACCTCTCATTAATGGTGGTTCTGAAATAACAAATTATGTTGTGGAAAAAAGAGATGCTACAAAGAGGGCCTGGGCAACTGTAACAACAAAGTGTTCTCATACCACCTTTAAGCTAACTAACTTGTCAGAGAAGACTGCCTTCTTCTTCCGTGTTCTTGCTGAAAATGAAATTGGACTGGGTGAACCTTGCGAGACATCTGAACCAGTGAAAGCTGCAGATGTACCTGGGCCTGTAAAAGATCTAGCCATGAAAGACTCTACAAAGACTTCCGTTAAGTTGCAGTGGAGCAAACCTGACTATGATGGTGGAAGCATTATATCGGACTATGTTATTGAAAAGAAACTGCAGGCAGAAAAAGAATGGACATATGCAGGCACAAGCAAGAGCTGTGAGTTTGAAGCCGAGAAACTTAAAGAGCTTGCTGTCATGGAATTCAGAGTCTTTGCTAAAAATGAAAAAGGCATGAGTGACGGTGTTACTGTTGGTCCCATTACAGTGAAAGAACATACAATAACACCTGAAGTAGACCTTTCTGATATTCCTGGAGGTCAGATTGCAGTAAGAATTGGACATAACCTGCACGTTGAACTGCCCTATAAAGGTAAACCTAAGCCATCAATGAGCTGGCTCAAGGACAACCTTCCTCTTAAAGAAACTGAACATCTTCGTTTCAAGAAAACTGAAAACAAGATAAGCTTAAGCATCAAGAACGTGAAAAAGGAGCATGGTGGCAAATATACTTTAATTCTTGACAATGTAGTCCACAGAAAAACATTCACAATCACTGTCATCACTCTTGGACCTCCATCTAAGCCAAAAGGACCTTTAAGACTAGATGAAATAAAAGCAGATAGTGTAATCTTGTCATGGGAAGCTCCTGAAGATGACGGGGGAGGAGAAATTACTGGCTACAGTATTGAGAAGAGAGAAACTTCACAAATGAACTGGAAGCTGGTGTGTTCAAGTGCTGCAAGAACAACTTTCAAAGTACCAAACCTTGTTAAAGACACCGAATATCAGTTTAGAGTTCGTGCGGAGAACAGATATGGTGTGAGTCCACCTCTTGTCTCAGCAGATGTTGTGGCAAAGCATCAGTTTAGACCACCAGGTGCCCCAGGCAAGCCTGTTGTCTACAACATAACCGCTGATGGAATGACCATATCTTGGGATGCTCCTGTTTATGATGGTGGTTCAGAGATTATTGGATACCACGTCGAAAAGAAGGAAAGAAACAGTATTTTGTGGCAGAAGGTTAATGTTGCATTAATATCCAACAGAGAATACAGGATTACCGGACTGCTGGAGGGCCTGGATTATCAATTCCAAGTATACGCTGAAAACGCCGCAGGTCTAAGCCGAGCTAGTGAGCCAAGCAAATTTACTTTGGCAGTCTCTCCAGTGGGTAAGTGATTGATCAACGTCCCATCCAATAAAGCTTTACTCTTGTAGGCTACGGTGAGCAGTAATAAAAATAAATGTTAATTATTTTCCTTTCAGACCCGCCTGGTACTCCTGATTACATTGATGTCACCAGGGAAACAGTCACCCTTAAGTGGACACCCCCACTGCGTGATGGAGGCAGTAAGATTGTGGCCTACAGCATTGAGAAACGTCAAGGAAGTGAAGACCGTTGGCTCAGATGTAACTTTACTGATGTCAGTGAATGTCAATATACAGTTACAGGACTCAGTTCAGGTGACCGATACGAATTCAGAGTGCTTGCAAGAAACGCTGTTGGTACAATCAGCCCGCCTTCGCAGTCTTCAGGCTATATCATGACCAGAGATGAAAACGGTAAGAGTTACTTCTTAATATGTTTGTATTTGGCTACCGAAATCATCTAGAACTTGTGGCTGTACTCATTAGAAATGGGAGGCCAAGTGGGGGGGAGAAGATGTGACAGAAGTCCTTCCAGTCAACTCAGAACATTTCTGGTTGTACTCCAAGGTGGGAAGGTCTAAATTAAAGACCCAAATCTGGCAGACATACATAATCAATTGCTGAAAGGCATGACACTCTACATCTGTTTCGGATAAGCAGCAGCAGCCAAGTTGGAAAGAAATCATAAACAGTAATATTCTTGTGCACTGAATAATTTAGAAGTGAAAATGTGCCTCAGGTAGCTTGGCACACTGTAACGGCATATATTAATGGTGTCTTTCACCTATGGTTAATACGATGCACTGTGTGTTTACAGGAAAAATAAGTTTATAGTTCATATAATAACTGCTTTTTAGAGAATACCATTTTCTAAGTGAAAGAATTCTCTATATAACAATCTTTTAAAGCTAATATATTAAAAGGAGTGTCAGAAAAAATGCTTACCTATTCAGGAATTGAACTATTTTTTTCTTCTATAGTTCCTCCAACAATTGAATTTGGTGCTGAGCACTTTGAAGGCCTCACTGTCAAAGCTGGAGAGAGTATCAGACTTAAAGCTCTAATCAAAGGACGTCCGGTACCTAAAGTGACATGGTTCAAGGATGGCAAAGAGATTGAGAAAATAATGAATATAGAAATAACTACAGCTCTTGGATATAGTACAATCTTCATTAGAGATGCTACCCGGGATCATCGTGGAGTGTACACGGTAGAAGCCAAGAATGCATCAGGCAGTAAACGAGAAGATATTACCTTCAGAGTACAAGGTACTGCACCAAACATTTTCAGCATGCTCTTCCAAAATAATACTTTATTCTAAGTGCCAGCAAATTATAATTCTGAATTTTAAAATTGCAGACACACCAGGAAAAGTTGGTGGACCAATTCGATTCACGAACATTACTGGAGAAAAGGTCACACTATGGTGGGAGCCTCCGGCTAATGATGGTTGTGCTTCTATTTCCCACTACATAATTGAAAAACGTGAAACCAGCAGGATTGCTTGGGCGTTAGTTGAAGACAAATGTGAAGCTTGCAGCTACACTGCACTTAAATTAATTAAAGGAAATGAGTACCAGTTCCGTGTCTCTGCAGTAAACAAATTTGGAGTTGGCAGACCATTGGAGTCTGATCCAGTCACAGCACAAATACCTTACAGTAAGTTTCCATCCCATTACGCAGAAATAACTGTGGAGTACCCATCTGGTTTTTCTAATGATGTTTTTCCCTTTTTTAGCTCTTCCTGATGCACCAGGAACTCCAGAGCCTACCAATGTAACAGGAGACAGTATTACACTCACATGGGCAAGACCAAAATCAGATGGAGGAAGTGAGATAAACGAGTACATTCTAGAAAGGAGAGAAAAGAAGAGCATGCGCTGGGTTAAAGTATCCAGTAAGAGGCCCATTACTGAGAACAGACACAGAGTGACTGGCCTTATTGAAGGCAATGAGTATGAATTCCATGTCATGGCTGAAAATGCTGCAGGAGTTGGACCTCCAAGTGACGTTTCAAGGCTGATTAAATGTAGAGAACCAGTCAGCCCACCAAGTGCTCCTAATGTTGTAAAGGTGACAGACACATCAAAGTCCAGTGTAAGCTTAGAGTGGACCAAGCCAGTTTTCGATGGAGGCATGGAAATAATTGGGTACATCATTGAGATGTGCAAAGCTGATCTTGAAGCATGGCAGAAAGTCAATGCAGAGACTGTTCTTGCTACTAAATATACCGTTGTTGATTTGGAGGCAGGAGAACATTATAAATTCAGAGTTAGTGCTGTCAATGGTGCTGGCAAAGGAGAAAGTTGTGAAGTTCCTGCTTCAGTCCAAACCGTGGACAGGCTTTCTGCGCCTGAAATAGATATTGATGCAAACTTCAAGCAGACTCATATTGTAAGAGCAGGTGCAAGCATTCGTCTGTTTATTGCCTTCTCTGGAAGACCTGTTCCTACTGCTGTGTGGTCCAAAGCAGATGCTAATCTTAGCTTGCGTGCTGACATTCAAACAACCGATTCATTCAGTACATTGACTGTGGAGGAATGCAATAGAAATGATGCTGGCAAGTACGTCTTTACTGTGGAAAACAACAGCGGCAGTAAGTCTATCACATTTACTGTCAAGGTGTTAGACACCCCTGGTCCACCAGGTCCTATAACATTTAAAGATGTGACTCGAGGCTCTATAACTTTAATGTGGGATGCTCCTGTTCTGGATGGAGGTTCACGTATCCACCACTATGTTGTGGAAAAACGGGAAGCAAGCCGTCGTAGCTGGCAAGTGGTGAGTTCAAAATGCACTCGACAGATCTTTAAGGTCACTGATCTGGCAGAAGGTGTGCCGTATTACTACCGAGTGTCAGCAGAAAATGAATACGGTGTAGGTGAACCCTGTGAATTAACAGAACCAGTTGTAGCCACAGAAGAACCTGCTCCACCTAAGAGGCTAGACATTGTTGATACAACCAAATCTTCTGTAGTTTTAGCTTGGCTTAAACCTGATCACGATGGTGGCAGTCGTGTTACTGGATACCTTCTTGAAATGAAACAAAAAGGATCTGACACCTGGATTGAAGCTGGACAAACCAAACAACTTACTTTCACCGTTGAAGGCCTTGTGGAGAACACCGAGTATGAGTTCCGGGTCAAGGCAAAGAATGATGCTGGCTACAGTGAGCCGAGAGAAGCTTTCTCTTCTGTTATTATTAAGGAGCCACAGATTGAACCAACAGCAGATCTCAGCGACATAAGCAGACAGCTCATAACATGCAAGGCTGGAAGCACCTTTACTATTGATATACCAATCAGTGGGCGTCCAGCTCCAAAAGTGACATGGAAACTTGAGGAGATGAGGCTGAAGGAAACTGAGAGAGTGACCATCAAGACAACAAAAGACAGAACCACACTGACTGTAAAAGACAGTATGAGAGGTGACTCTGGTAAATACTACCTCACACTGGAAAACACTGCTGGTGTGAAAACATTTACTGTCACAGTGGTAGTCATAGGCAGGCCAGGTCCTGTCACCGGCCCAATTGAAATATCATCTGTCTCTTCTGAATCCTGTGTGTTGACCTGGAAAGAACCTGAAGATGATGGTGGCAGTGAAATCACTAACTACATTGTAGAGAAACGTGAATCTGGCACGACAGCATGGCAGTTGGTAAACTCCAGTGTGAAGCGTACACAGCTCAAAGTCACTCATCTCACAAAATACCAGGAGTACAGTTTCCGAGTAAGCTCAGAAAACAGATTTGGTGTCAGCAAACCCCTTGAATCAAAACCAGTAGTTGCTGAGCATCCATTCGGTAAGTGAAACACTTTGGAATCTGTTCTTTTGCTCTGACTCAGATATTTATAACAACTAACATCTTCCACCCTGTCTTTTTTTGTGTTTAGTTCCACCA
Organism: Neomorphus geoffroyi; assembly: GCA_033558235.1. NCBI lineage: Eukaryota > Metazoa > Chordata > Aves > Cuculiformes > Neomorphidae > Neomorphus > Neomorphus geoffroyi. Next base: position 39,280,626 of record JAUMJM010000027.1, read on the forward strand.
AGCCCACCTTCAAGGCCAGAAGTCTATTCTGTATCTGCAACTGCCATGGCCATTCGATGGGAGGAACCCTATCACGATGGTGGCAGCAAAGTCATCGGATATTGGGTTGAAAAGAAGGAGCGCAACACCATCCTTTGGGTGAAGGAAAACAAAGTGCCGTGCTGTGACTGCAACTACAAAGTCACAGGATTGGTGGAAGGCCTAGAATATCAATTCAGAACCTATGCTCTAAATGCTGCAGGTGTTAGCAAAGCTAGTGAAGCTTCCAGACCTGTAGTGGCTCAAAATCCAGTTGGTGAGTATTACTTCCAGAGTTACGTTATGATTTAAACTAAACTAGAATCACGTTTCTCATTTTTCTGTTCTATTCCCCCAGATCCACCAGGAAGACCAGAGGTAACTGATGTCACCAGATCTACAGTGTCACTGAGCTGGTCAGCACCCCTTTATGATGGTGGAAGCAAAATTATTGGATATATTATAGAGCGCAAACCATATAATGAATCTGGTGATGGACGGTGGCTGAAATGCAATTATACCATTGTCTCAGAAAACTTTTTTACTGTGACAGCTCTTAGTGAAGATGAAGCATATGAATTCCGTGTACTAGCGAAGAATGCTGCCGGTGTGATTAGCAAAGGATCTGAATCAACTGGTGCTGTCATTTGCAAAGATGAATACTGTAAGAAATATTCACTTTGAACAATTAAAAGCATACTGTTTGCTTTTTAGGACTGTCATGTAATTTGTTTCTAAACTCTTTTTGCTTCCGACAGCACCACCGAAGGCTGAACTCGATGCCAGACTGCAGGGAGAGGTTGTGACCATCAGGGCTGGATCAGATCTTGTTCTCGATGCGGCCATTGGTGGGAAACCAGAACCAAAGGTCTTTTGGTCCAAAGGTGACAGGGAATTGGATCTATGTGAAAAGATATCTCTGCAATACACCAGCAAACGAGCTGTTGCAATTATCAAGTTCTGTGACAGAAGTGATAGTGGAAAATATACTCTAACGGTTAAAAATGCCAGTGGGATGAAACAAATTTCTGTTGTTGTCAAAGTGCTTGGTATGTATCCTATGATTAATATTCATATTTTGTATACTCAAAACCCTCACTTTTTTAAGTAAAGACGCTTTTCCTTAGCTGTTAATAACAATACTCACTTTCATCTCTTCCCAGATTCACCAGGTCCATGCGCAGGCAAAATCACTGTTAGCAGAGTAACACAAGAGAAATGTACTCTGGCATGGAACCTTCCTGAGGAAGATGGAGGTGCACAAATCACTCACTACATCGTCGAAAGGCGTGAAACCAGCAGACTTCACTGGGTTATTGTTGAGGCCGAATGTCAAACCTTATCATGTGTGGTAACAAAACTTATTAAAAATAATGAATACATCTTCCGTGTGAGAGCTGTCAACAAATACGGACCGGGTGTTCCACTTGAATCAGAACCTGTGATTGCCAGGAATGCTTTCAGTGAGTGTTTCTACCTTCTATTCTGCATCAAAATTTGTGGAATATTATTCACAAATAAAAAAAATGTTAAATAATAATTTCTTTTTCATCTTTTAAAAAACCCCAGCTATCCCAACACAGCCTGGTGCTCCTGAAGAAGTGAGTGTCGGCAAGGAACATATCATTATTCAGTGGACAAAACCAGAATCAGATGGTGGCAGTGAGATTAAGGACTATCTCGTGGACAAACGTGAAAAGAAAAGCTTGCGATGGACACGAGTGAACAGAGATTACACTGTTTATGATACTAGACTGAAAGTCACCGGTCTCATGGAAGGCAGTCAGTACCAGTTCCGTGTCACAGCAGTGAATGCTGCTGGGAACAGTGAGCCTAGCGAAGCTTCGCAATACATGTTATGTAAAGAACCAACATGTAAGTTATCACATTAAAAATATATGTTAATATTTATAGTAACAACAGAGCATAAACTCACATTGACACTTCAACTAAGATATCTAAAACTACATATGATCTCACTGAACTAGTTGGCATTATAATAAACTTAAAATCAGTTATCGTTTATTTTAAATGCATTTCCTGGCATTAGCTGTATAGAAATCGGTTTTAACTGTAAAATGTTTCCTACACCAACACAAAATGTATTTTTTCTTTTTCAAAGATACTCCTGCACCACCTTCATCTCCAAGAGTTGTGGATACTACTAAGCACAGCATAAGTTTAGCATGGTCAAAGCCCACATATGATGGCGGTGCTGACATCTTAGGCTACGTTCTTGAAATGAAAGAAGAAGGCACCGAACAGTGGTATCGACCACATACAACTGCCACTCTGAGGAACGCTGAGTTCACTGTGACTGGTCTTAAAACAATGCAGAAATACCAATTCAGAGTTGCTGCTACAAATGTGAATGGTATGAGTGAGTTTAGTGAATCATCAGCAGAAATAGAACCCGTGGAAAGAACAGGTAATTTGAAGAGTTGATGTACATTTTAAGGAATAATTATATTTTCCTTTAGAACTACTGAAAGATTAATTAATTCCATGTTCCTTACACCTTTCATCAGAAATACCCGAGCTTGAGTTCGCCGATGATTTGAAGAAGACAGTCACAGTAAGAGCTGGTGGCTCCCTGCGCCTAATGGTCTCTGTATCTGGCAGACCTACTCCCATAATCACATGGAGCAAGCAGGGTGTTGACCTGGCAAGTCGAGGCATCATTGATACTACAGACAGCTACACTCTGCTTATAGTGGACAAAGTCAATCGGTATGATGCTGGAAAATATGTCATTGAGGCTGAAAATCAATCAGGAAAAAAGTCTGCAACTATTTCTGTAAAAGTGTACGGTAAGTACTGCTACAGTTTTATATGGGCGTTTCATCTCTCATAGCACACGTTGCTCAGGCATAAGAAAGTCATTAATTTCCAGAGTAAGTCTGCAGTTTAAACAACATGAGAATATTTGGGAAGTCAGAGAAACAATCTAAAACAAAGGAAAAAATTCCTCACTGAAAGGGTGATTGGCCATTGGAATGCGCTGCCCAGGGAGGTGGTGGAGTCACCTTCCCTGGAGGGGTTTAAGAGGAGATTGGATGAGGCTCTTAGTGCCGTGGTTTAGATGATGAGTTGGTGTTGGTGTTGGGTCATAGTTTGGACTCGATGATCTCAAAGGTTTCTATAGCTGTGCTGGTTTATACATCAAATCCCAGCACTGTTTCTTTATGCAGAATCAGTAATCGACTGTAAAAGGAAAGGATCCGAAAGGAAAAAAAAAAAACTAATTATTTTTTCTTTTAGATACACCTGGACCACCAGCTGCAGTGAGAATTAAGGAGGTATCAAGAGATTCTGTGACACTTACCTGGGATATTCCAACCATTGATGGTGGAGCCCCAGTCAACAACTATATAATTGAGAAACGTGAAGCTTCCATGAGAGCTTACAAGACTGTCACTACCAAATGCAGCAAGACATTTTATAGAGTTACTGGACTTCTAGAGGGAGCTTTGTATTATTTCAGAGTACTTCCAGAAAACATTTATGGCATTGGCGAGCCCTGTGAAACATCTGATGCTGTACTAGTATCTGATGTCCCCATGGTACCACAAAAACTCGAAGTGATTGACACCACTAAATCAACTGTTACTCTTGCATGGGAGAAACCACCGCATGATGGTGGCAGCAGATTGACTGGGTATGTTATTGAGGCCAGCAAAGCTGGAACAGAACGATGGTTGAAGGTAGTGACACTGAAGCCCACTGTCTACGAGCATACGATCATCTCTCTCAATGAAGGTGAACAGTACTTGTTCAGGGTCAGAGCACAGAATCAGAAAGGCGTGTCAGAACCACGAGAGATTGTCACAGCAGTCACAGTACAAGACCAGAAAGGTAGGCACCCACTATTGAAAGTAACTGAATGAAGTTTACACCAAATGAATGTGATTCTTGTAAAACAGATATTTAAAACATCGTTTGCTTTTCTTAGTTCTACCAACAATTGACCTCGCTGGAATACCTCAGAAGACAATTCATGTACCTGCTGGCAAGCCCATTGAGTTATGTATTCCAATTGAAGGACGACCACCTCCAACAGCATCTTGGTTCTTTGCTGGTTCTAAACTGAAAGAATCAGAACGTATCAAAATGGAGACTGTTGCCAAAACAGCTAAATTAACTGTGCGTGAGACCACCATACATGACACCGGAGAGTATACACTTGAGCTGAAGAACTCAACCGGAACAGTTACTGATACAATAAAGGTTATAATCCTTGGTAAGGGTTTATGAAAATAATTGCCCACGATCCTTCCCCATCTAAACTTTTTAAAGTTAGCAATACGATTTCTTTTTCTTCACCTTTTTTTTTTCTAGACAAACCTGGACCACCTGTTGGACCTATCCGAATTGATGAAATTGATTCTAATTATGTAACCATCTCCTGGGAGCCACCTGAGCTGGATGGTGGAGCTACACTTAGCGGCTATGTGGTAGAACAGCGTGATGCTCACCGTCCCGGATGGCTGCCAGTTTCAGAGTCGGTGACCAGGACAACGTTTAAGTTCACCAGACTTGTTGATGGTGCAGAATATGTGTTCCGTGTGGCTGCAACAAACCGCTTTGGAATCGGGTCTTACCTGCAGTCTGAAATCATAGAATGCAAAAGCAGAATCCGTAAGTCTGAATTTTTGCTTATTCTCTACCTTTAAAAACAAAGCCATATATTTAGAAGGACTTATTTCTATATCCACACATAGAGAAGACTTTTCTAAATCTTAATAATTTCTTCTGTCCAAAAAACTGGTACATTATGATGCACAGAAGTCTTGTTATATTTCCAGAGAAAAATGCCATTCATAAATCTATATTGCTATTATAGATGCACTGCACAGAATGTGGACAGTAAACTTGGATTTTCTGCTCAGGTCTGCCATTAGCCTTAAAAATTCCTTTACCCCATTACAAAACCAGGTGAATTTCACTGACCTAGTTTGTAAAGTACTTTGGTGTCCGCTGATAAACGCAGTTTGATAGGACATTGACATTACATTATCATTCACAATATGTTGCGTATTACTAATGCTTACAATTGTTTGAGGCTTTCTTCACTAATTCTGTGTTACGTTTTCACAGGTCTTCCTGGTCCTCCTGGCACTCCAGAAGTGTTTGACATCTCTCGAGATGGCATGACATTAACTTGGTATCCTCCAGAAGATGATGGTGACTCACAGATTACTGGTTATATAGTGGAACGCAAAGAAGTTAGAGCAGATAGATGGATCCGTGTAAATAAAGTTCCAGTCACTATGACTCGTTATCGTTCCACTGGGTTGGTTGAAGGATTAGAATATGAACACCGAGTCACAGCAATCAATGCCAAAGGTACTGGGAAACCCAGCCGTCCTTCCAAGTCTGTTGTCGCCAGAGATCCAATTGGTAAGTAGTTTCCTACATAGATTAGGCACATTATGGCAGAAAGGAATCGTACTAGTAATATTTACTCTTTTTTTCTAATTTTGAAATTTATCCGGGTGTATTGACAAATGAGATTCTTACTGGAGAAAATCAAGAAAATATTAGTGAAAATCCTTCATTCTGTGTTTTTCTGTACATAATTCTATCGACTTAATACAGACCTATGCTGCAACGTAGCATGTGTTACATCTTTTAAATATTCATGAACAAGATTTTACCTCCCTGTCTGATCTCCTTTTCCAGCTCCTCCAGGTAAACCTCAGAATCCAAGAGTCACTGATACTACAAGAACATCCGTCTCCCTGGCTTGGAGCCCCCCAGAAGATGAAGGTGGCTCTAAAGTTACTGGCTACTTGATTGAGATGCAGAAGGTTGATCAATTTGAATGGACCAAATGCAATACCACACCAACCAAGATTCGTGAATACACGCTGACACACCTCCCCCAGGGTGCAGAGTACAGATTCCGTGTGCTAGCCTGTAATGCTGGTGGGCCAGGAGAACCTGCTGAAGTGCCGGGAACAGTCAAAATAACAGAAATGCTTGGTAAGACACTTCAAGTCCTAAACCTCAATGAAAGTTGTCCTAAGAAAATATTTATTTGCCTAAAGCAGGTATGATATCATCTGTAGAACAGACAAAGCATGACATATTAATTTTGTTCACAGAATATCCAGACTACGAACTTGATGAAAAATACCAGGAAGGTCTCATGGTGAGACAAGGTGGAGTTATCAGGCTTACCATACCCATTAAGGGCAAGCCCATCCCAATATGCAAATGGACAAAAGAAGGACACGACATCAGCAAGAGGGCCATGATTGCAACTTCTGACACTCACACCGAACTTGTGATCAAGGATGCAGAAAGAGAAGATTCAGGCACCTACGATTTGGCACTTGAAAACAAGTGTGGCAAAAAAGCTGCGTATATTAAAGTTAGAGTGATTGGCATTCCAAATCCACCAGAAGGGCCGCTTGAATATGACGATATACAAGCTCGTTCCATCAGAGTAAGCTGGAGACCTCCTACAGATGATGGCGGTGCAGATATCCTAGGTTATATTGTTGAGAGACGAGAAGTACCAAAGACTGCCTGGTACACTGTTGACTCTAGAGTGAAAGGGACATCACTAGTGGTGAAAGGGCTCAAAGAAAATGTGGAATATCACTTCCGTGTTTCTGCTGAAAACCATTTTGGTATTAGCAAATCTCTCAAATCTGAAGAACCAGCAGTACCAAAGACACCGCTAAGTAAGTCCTCTTTTGAATTTTTTAAAGAATATTTTTAATTACTACATTATGGTTAGAAAAGTGCAATAGTATATGCAAATGTTTCAATGCTACATCACTATTATTTCCGTTATTTTTGTTATTATAATTATTAACAGATCCTCCAGAGCCTCCAAACAATCCACCTGAAGTGCTTGATGTTACAAAGAGTTCTGTCAACTTGTCCTGGTCCAGACCTAAAGATGATGGTGGTTCTCGTGTAACTGGTTACTACATTGAACGTAAAGAGACATCTACAGAAAAATGGGTCCGGCATAATAAGACTCAGATTACCACTACAATGTACACGGTCACAGGACTTGTTCCAGATGCTGAATATCAATTCCGTATCATTGCTCAAAATGACATTGGTGAAAGTGAAGCAAGTCCAGCTTCTGAACCAGTTGTATGCAAGGATCCATTTGGTAAGAAAATGTCTGCATTAACAGATCTTCTGAAGAGCAACTTAGTAATGTTTAGAAGGTAATTTATTTCCTGTATCTATTTTAATTTTCAGACAAACCAAGCCAGCCTGGAGAAATTGAGATCACTTCTGTATCTAAGGACAGCATTACATTAGAATGGGAACGACCTGAAAGTGATGGTGGCAAAGAGATCCTTGGCTATTGGGTTGAATATCGCCAGTCTGGAGAAAGCACCTGGAAAAAATGCAGTAAAGAACGCATCAAGGACAGGCAGTTTACAGTGGGAGGTTTACTAGAGGCTACAGAATACGAGTTCCGTGTTTTTGCAGAAAATCAGACTGGCCTCAGCAGACCTCGACGGACTGCTATGGCAGTGAAAACTAAATTAACATGTAAGCAAAAATATATTGTCATATTTGCTGTGCTGTTGCTGTGATTTGCTGTGTCATAAACCACAGTGCTGCATTTAACGTCGCCTATTTGTTATACATGTTGTTTGCCAACATGACTGTCTTAAAGTGCCGTCTTTCAAGTATAACAGACACAAGTATAAATGAAAATTAATACAGTAAAAATACAGTAATAGAGGAAAATGTCATAGCAATCTTCATTATTTTTCATGTCCTTTGTCATAGCTGGAGAAGCCCCTGTCATAAGAAAAGAAATGCAGGATGTTACAACTAAATTGGGTGAAGCAGCTCAGCTGACGTGCCAGATTGTTGGAAGACCTTTGCCTGATATTAAATGGTATCGCTTTGGCAAAGAACTGGTACAGAGCCGAAAATACAAAATGTCATCCGATGGACGCAACCATACCCTGACAGTAATAACAGATGAACAGGAGGATGAAGGTCTCTACACTTGTATGGCTACCAATGATGTTGGAGAAATTGAAACTAGTGGCAAGCTATTATTACAGGCTCCTCCTCAGTTCCATCCTGGCTTCCCACTGAAAGAGAAATACTATGCAGGTGCAGGTGGCACCCTCCGCCTTCACGTTGTATATATTGGCCGACCAATACCAGCTATAACTTGGTTCCATGGCAACAAACCTTTGAGAGGATCAGAAACTGTTACTATTGAGAACACAGAACATTATACTCATCTTGCTATTAAGAATGTCCAGCACAAGACTCATGCTGGGAAGTACAAAGTGCAACTCAGTAATATCTTTGGAACAGTTGACACTGTACTTAATGTGGAAATACAAGGTAACTAATCTTATTGTCAGCATTTTTGTGGAATATTTTCTCAAATATTTACGGGCAAAGGAACTGAAAATATTGTACTTTTTCTTCTACAGATAAGCCAGATAAACCATCAGGTCCAATTGTTATAGAGTCTATACTGAAGAATTCTGCGGTGATAAGCTGGAAACCACCAGAGGATGATGGAGGTGCTATGATAACCAATTATATCATAGAGAAACGTGAAGCCAAGGAAGGAGCAGAATGGCAACTTGTATCTTCAAGCATTTCAGGAACAACCTGTAGAATTGTTAACCTCACGGAAAATGCAGGCTATTATTTCCGTGTTTCTGCTCAGAATACATATGGCATTAGTGAAGCACTGGAGGTTTCATCAGTTGTTGTTATGAAGCCTCCATTTGGTAAGTTGACACCAAAATGTCAGTTTCTGTGTGCCCCTGTAATTACTGAGATAAGCTCACTTCTGGTTTTGAATGTTTTTATTCTTTACAGAAAAACCGGGACAACCTGGCCAGCCAGTAGCAAGTGCTATCACAAAGGATTCTTGTGTTGTCTCATGGAAGCCACCTGCAAGTGATGGTGGTGCGAAGATTAGAACTTATTATCTTGAGAAGCGTGAGAAAAAACAAAACAAATGGATTTCTGTAACAACAGATGAAATTCGTGAAACCGTCTATTCTGTGAAAGATCTTATTGAAGGTCTTGAATACGAGTTCCGTGTAAAATGCGAAAATCTTGGCGGTGAAAGTGAGTGGAGTGAGGTATCACAACCAGTCATTCCAAAATCTGATGTACCAATTAAAGCTCCACATTTCAAGGAAGAACTAAGGAATCTGAATGTGAAATTTCAAGCTAATGCCACATTTGTTTGCAAAGTCACTGGTCATCCTAAACCAATTGTCAAGTGGTACAGGCAGGGCAAAGAAATCCTGCCAGATGGTGAAAAGATCAAGATACAGGAATTCAAGGGTGGATACCATCAGCTGGTCATCACAAATGTAACGGATGATGATGCCACAGTGTATCAAGTTAGAGCCACCAACCAAGGAGGATCTGTGTCTGGCACTGCCTCTTTGGATGTCGAAGGTGAATGAAGGGTCATGATTCCTAAGACAAATTCTTTTTAAGGTTTGAATATTTAGATTACTGGTGCTCTTCCCATGGTCACATGTTGTTTGTTCTTTCTATTTCAGTTCCTGCAAAGATTCACTTGCCCAAAAACCTGGAAGGCATGGGAGCTGTTCACGCCCTCAGAGGGGAAGTAGTGAGCATCAAGATTCCATTCAGTGGCAAGCCTCATCCTGTGATCACATGGCAGAAAGGACAAGACCTCATCGATACCAATGGACACTACCAAGTGATTGTTACACGATCATTCACATCTCTTGTTTTCCCAAATGGTGTTGACAGGAAAGATGCCGGGTTTTACATTGTTTGTGCCAAAAACAGATTTGGAATCGATCAAAAAACAGTTGAATTAGATGTGGCTGATGTGCCTGATCCACCAAGAGGTCTGAAGGTAACTGACATTTCAAGGGATTCAGTCAACTTAACCTGGAATGAACCAGCTACTGACGGTGGAAGCAGAATCATAAACTACACTGTTGAGAAACGTGCTACAACAGCAGAGCGATGGATTCGTGTTGCACAAGCTCGTGATACACGATACACGGTGGTGAACCTATTTGGCAAGACCACCTACCAGTTCCGTGTAATTGCAGAAAACAAGTTTGGCCAAAGCCAGCCTTCTGAACCTACTGATCCAATTATAACAAAGGAAGACAAGACCAGAGTAATGAACTATGATGAAGAAGTCGATGAGACCAGGGAAGTCACCACAGCTAAAGCAGCTCACTATTCTACAAAAGAACTCTATGACAAATACATGATCGCAGAAGAGCTTGGACGTGGGCAGTTCGGCATTGCACACCGCTGTGTTGAGGCAGTTTCAAAAAAGACTTACCTGGCCAAGTTTGTCAAAGTAAAGGGTGCTGACCAAGTTCTGGTGAAGAAAGAAATTTCCATTCTAAACATTGCTAGGCACCGAAATATCCTGTATCTTCATGAATCATTTGAGAGCCTAGAAGAATTGGTTATGATCTTTGAATTCATTTCTGGAGTCGATATCTTTGAAAGAATCGGCACAGCTTCATTTGAACTGAATGAAAGAGAAATAGTGAGTTACATACGCCAGGTCTGCGATGCACTAGAATTTTTACATCGCCACAGCATCGGACATTTTGATATTAAACCAGACAATATTATTTACTTCACAAGAAGAAGCTCTGTAGTTAAAATCATTGAATTTGGGCAAGCCAGACAATTGAAACCTGGAGACAGCTTTAGGCTCCAGTTCACTTCTCCTGAATATTACGCACCTGAAGTACATCATCATGATTTGGTCAGCACAGCTACTGACATGTGGTCAGTTGGTGCTCTAACATACATACTTCTCAGTGGTATTAATCCTTTCATTGCTGAAACAAACCAACAAGTTATTGAAAATATTCTAAATGCTGAATACAACTTTGATGATGAAGCATTCAAAGACATAAGCATTGAGGCCATGGACTTCATTGATCGTCTACTAGTAAAGGAAAGAAAATCTCGGATGACAGCTGCTGAAGCACTTAACCACACATGGCTAAAGCAGCAGACAGAAAAGACCAGCACTAAAGCCATCAAGACCTTGAGGCACAGGCGTTACTACCAAACTTTAGTAAAGAAGGAGTGGAACACAGTCGTGTCAGTAGCCCGTATTTCCTGTGGAGGCGCAATTAGATCTCAGAAGGGTGTAACAGTGGCTAAAGTTAAAGTTGCACCAATAGATATTGGTCCCATTGCCGGGCAGATAAAGCACAGTGTTACAGAAGAAGGAGGGCATGCCAAATACGTGTGTAGAATTGAAAACTATGATCAGTCCACACAAGTCACGTGGTACTTTGGTATGAGGCAATTAGAAAGCAATGAGAAATATGAAATCAAATACGAAGATGGTGTGGCAACCATGTATGTCAAAGATGTTTCTAAATCTGATGATGGTACCTATAGATGCAAGGTAGTAAATGACTATGGTGAAGACAGCTCTTACGCAGAACTTTTTGTTAAAGGGGTGAGAGAAATTTCTGAGCACTACAGATGCAGAACTGTTCGGAAAGTGAAACGACGGGTCGATGCTATGAGACTATTAGAGCGTCCACCAGAATTTACTCTGCCTTTGTATAACCGCACTGCATACATTGGAGAAAATGTCAGGTTCGGAGTAACTATAACAGTCCACCCGGAACCTCGCTTAACTTGGTTCAAATCAGGCCAGAAAATCAAACCTGGTGATGATGATAGGAAGTATACTTTTGAATCAGACAAGGGTCTTTATCAACTTGTCATCAATAACGTCACTGAAGAGGATGATGCTGAATACAGTATTGTGGCACGCAATAAATACGGTGAGGACAGCTGCAAAGCTAAGCTGACTGTGATTCCGCATCCACCTCCAGCAGATGCCACACTAAGGCCAATGTTTAAAAGACTGCTGGCAAATGCTGAATGTCAAGAAGGCCAAAGTGTCAGTTTTGAGATCAGGGTATCTGGTGTACCAAAACCAACACTGAAATGGGAGAAAGATGGTCAACCTCTATCCTTTGGTCCTAACTTTGATATAATTCATGAAGGTTTAGACTATTATGCTTTGCATATCAGAGATACGTTGCCAGAAGACAGTGGTTATTACAGAGTTACTGCTACAAACAGTGCTGGATCTACAAGCTGTCAGGCTTATCTAAAAGTTGAACGCTTGAAATATGTCAAGCGCGAGTACAAGACTGAAGAAGAACGGGAGAAGCATGTACAGAGGCAAATTGACAAGACCTTACGAATGGCAGAAATCCTTTCTGGGGTTGAAGCTGTTCCACTGACCCAAACTGCACAAGAGGCACTTAGAGAAGCTGCTATCTTATATAAACCAGCTGTTAGCACTAAGACCGTCAAAGGTGAATATGAAATTAAGAAAGAAGAAAAGAAGGAAGAAAGAAGACTTCGTATGCCATACGAGGTCCCCGAGCCTCGCAAACATGTGCACGCTCTTGAGGAAGATCAGAGTATTAAACATTTTGTGCCTCTGTCGGACATGAAGTGGTACAAGAGGCTGCGAGACCAATATGAAATGCCAGGAAAACTTGAGCGAACCGTTCAGAAACGCCAGAAACGCATACGTCTTTCCAGATGGGAGCAATTCTATGTGATGCCGCTGCCACGCATTACTGATCAGTATAAGCCTAAATGGCGCATACCGAAGCTAACACAAGACGATCTTGAAACCGTGAGACCAGCTCGTCGACGCATCCCATCTCCAGACTACGACTTTTATTACAGACCAAGAAGACGATCACTTGGTGACTTGTCTGACGAGGAACTACTCCTGTCTGTTGATGACTATTTAGCCATGAAGAGAACTGAAGAGGAAAGACTGCGCCTTGAAGAAGAGCTGGAGTTAGGCTTTTCTGCTTCCCCACCAAGCAGAAGCCCCCCACGCTTTGAACTGTCTGCCCTTCGGTATTCTAGTACAGGAGCACAGGTCAGTTCAGAGGAAGAAAGGAAAAGAGAGCTGAGGTATTCAAGCTATCACATCCCAACTAAAGCCGAGACCAGCGCAAGCTATGCAGAGCTTCGTCAACGCCATGACAGGGCTGCCTACAGACCACCTAAACAAAAGCAAAGGATAATGGATGAAAGAGAGGATGAAGAATTGCTTCGTCCCGTTGGCACCGCTCAACGACTCTCTGAATACAGGAGTGAGCTTGAATATATGGCAGAGGAGGAAAAGAGTAGACTCAGGAGAAGGAGGGAAAGAGAAATAACTGAAATCACATCAGAAGAAGAAGAAGAAATAGAAATGGTGCAACACGTCCACAGGGAATTTTCACCTCCTTCCAGATTACTAAGGAGAAGAAGATCTCTTTCTCCAACCTACATTGAGCTAATGCGTCCTGTATCTGAATTAATTCGACCCCGCTCCCGGCCTCCTGAAGAAAGTGAGAGGAGATCCCCAACACCAGAAAGAACTCGACCACGCTCACCTAGCCCTGTTTCTAGTGAAAGATCACTCTCTCGGTTTGAGAGGATGGCAAGATTTGATATATTTTCTAGATATGAGTCCATGAAATCTGCTCTGAAAACTCAGAAAACTATGGAAAGGAAATACGAAGTTCTGACTCAGCAGCCTTTCACCCTCGACCATGCTCCTCGCATTACCCTGAGAATGCGCTCACACCGGGTACCATGTGGCCATAATACCAGGTTCATCCTAAACGTCCAATCAAAACCAACTGCTGAGGTGAAGTGGTACCACAATGGTATTGAGCTCCAGGAGAGCAGTAAGATACACTTTACTAATACCAGTGGTGTATTAACTCTGGAGATTCTTGACTGCCACATCGACGACAGTGGAACGTATCGGGCTGTATGCACAAACTACAAAGGAGAATGCTCTGATTACGCAACACTAGATGTTACTGGAGGAGACTACACTACATACTCCTCCCAGCGGAGAGATGAAGAAGTACCAAGGTCAATTTTACCAGACTTGACAAAAACAGAGGCATATGCAGTCTCCTCATTTAAGAAAGCAACTGCTACAGAAGCAAGTTCCTCACTGAGAGAGGTTAAATCAGAAATCTCAGCAACAAGAGAATCACTTTTATCATATGAACACTATGCTGCTTCTGAAGAAAAAATCAGTGCAGCTAAAGAAAAATCATTGGAAGAAAGGACCGTGCACAAGGCATTTAAGAGCACTCTGCCAGCAACAATCCTTACAAAACCGCGGTCAATCACAGTTTCTGAAGGGGAGACTGCAAGATTTTCCTGTGATGTTGATGGTGAACCAGCACCAACAATAACATGGTTCCGGGCAGGTCAACCCATTGTTTCTTCAAGGCGCTTCCAAGTAACACGAACCCAGTACAAGTCTACCTTTGAAATTTCTACAGTACAGATGTCAGATGAAGGAAGTTACACTGTTGTGGTAGAAAACTCTGAAGGAAGACAGGAAGCGCATTTTACTTTGACCATTCAAAGAACAAAAATTCCTGAAAAATCAATTACATCAGCTCCAGCCGTCAAATCTCCTGAGCCTCGTGTCAAATCTCCAGAGCCAGTTAAGTCTCCAAAACGAGTGAAATCTCCTGAACCCATTAGCAGCCCCCCAAAAGCCAAGTCACCACCTGGAGACAAAGCAGGACCAGCAGAGAAAGTGCAATTACCAACTGTTTCTCCACCAAAGATAAAACAGCATCTGAAAGTAGAGACTCTTGGAGACATGGTAAAGTTATCCTGTGCAGTTGAAAGCAGTGTTTTAAGTGTCAGAGAAGTGGCTTGGTATAAGGATGGCAAAAAACTAAAAGAAGACAATCATTTCAAGTTTCATTATGCAGCCGATGGCACCTATGAGCTCAAAATCCATGCGCTCATGGAATCTGATAAAGGAGAATACACCTGTGAAATTATTGGGGAAGGAGGTGTTTCAAAAACTAATTTCCAGTTTACTGGCCAAGTATTTAAAAATATCCATTCCCAGGTAAGAGGTGTATCTGAAACTCATAAATCTGTTCAGAAAGAAGATGAGGTGCTTAAAGTCTCTACCCAGAAGAAATCAGCAGTGGCAACTGAAGAAAAAGCAGAAGTTCAAGAAGTCATTAAGAAGTCGGTTGTTACTGAAGACGTCAAACAATTGAAAGCAGAAATTAAAACTTCTTCAACTAAAATGACAGTGTCTGAAGGGCAGAAAGTGACACTGAAAGCCAGCATTCCTGGCGCCTCTGATGTAAAATGGGTGCTGAATGGAATGGAGCTGAGAAATTCAGATGATTACAGATATGGTGTTTCTGGAAGTGATCACACACTAACTATCAAAAAGGCTAGTAATAAAGATGAAGGTATTCTCACCTGTGAGGGTAAAACTGACGAAGGCACTATTAAATGCCAGTATGTTCTCACCTTGTCTAAAGAGCGCTCCAATGAACCAGCATTTATCACACAGCCCAAGTCTCAAAACGTCAATGAAGGACAAGACGTACTGTTCAGCTGTGAACTTTCTGGGGATCCTTCTCCTGAAATTGAGTGGTTTAAGAATAATCAACCTGTAAGTATTTATTTACTATATTTCCTCAAAATTTTTCCATTTTTCATAAAATTAATCTTAATGAATTATTCATTTTTCTCTTCTCAGATTGCTGTTTCATCGCACATCAGAGTAACACGCTCAAAAAACATGTATTCTCTTGAGATTCGGAATGCAGCAGTGAGTGACACTGGAAAATACACAGTCAAAGCAAAAAATTACCACGGGCAGTGCTCTGCTACAGCATCTTTGACTGTACTCCGTAAGTGTGTTCTCCAGGACTTGTGTTCGGACTAATCACTACTTTTTGCTGTAGTATGTCTACTAAAATGACTTATTATAAAAGCCATTAGTAATGTTGATTTATGTATTATAACAAGTTCTAGTTCTTTTGTATATTATATATACAGAATTAGAATAGCACTGGAAATCTTCTTAACACCTACGAAGGAGCACGCAGATGCTCTATTACATCAATAGATGCATGTTAATAGAAGGCCATGAGCATTCCTTCTAGGATGACTGTCTTAAGACCTTGGTGCTGGCAATTACTCTTTCCTCATTTACTAACATAATCTGTTCCAATAAAACAAAGTAATTCCACAGTTTAAAATTTTTATGGTACCTTAGCCATAACTGAACTGGGTTTAATATTTTATTGGCTGTACTATATCCCAGTTCCTAGCATCAAGGGGTTGCTATGATTTGCTTGTGCTTGGGTTTAAAGGAAAGCTACAGTGACTGAGCTTCTCTGTTGCTTTTTATAGCTACAGAATAATTCAGGGAAACACAGACTTCCCTCTACCATGCTTGTAAGAACTTGAAAATTTATCACAGCTTCTACAAAGGTGTACTGAACACACACTATTTCTTAGTGTCTAAGTCTAATAATGGTTCTAATAGGAAGCACTGTGTGACGACCTGTTTCTTCTTAAGTTTTTCCTTCAAGCTCACACATACTAGTACCAGTTCTGTTTCCTACCTGATTAATTTGTAAATTACTGTTTGTGATTTGGACACCTTGAATCAAAAATTGTAAACAATTGTATACTCCACTGCAGTTTTCCAATGAAAGCAAACTATGCTGTCTCTTCATTTCTGTAAAATTAACCACATAGAACTGCATGACTTCGTTCGTTAATGTGACGTTATTGGTTTTTCCTTCTATGTTTGCGATGCTCTCCAGCTCTAATTGAAGAACCTCCAAAAGAGGTAGTATTGAAGACAAGTGGCGACGCAAGCATGCACGAAAGTTTTTCTTCTCAGTCCTTTCAAATGGCTTCTTCTAAACAAGAGGCTTCATTCAGCAGTTTCAGCAGTAGCAGCATGACTGAAATGAAATTTGAAAGCATGTCTGCCAAAAGCATGTCCTCCATGAAAGAATCCTTTGTAGAGATGAGCTCCAGCAGTATTATGGGGAAATCTAGTATGGCTCAACTGGAAAGTTCAACTAGTAAAATGCTTAAATCGGGTCTGAGAGGTGAGCAATACAATTACTAGTAGAGTTAGTGCTTCAAATATCCTGAAGTAGTCCTCAGAGTAAACCTGCTGCGTGGCTAAGGGGAAACAGACTAACTTGGTATTTCTTCTCCTGTTTTGTAAAGGAGTACCACCCAAAATTGAAGCTCTCCCATCTGATATCAGCATTGATGAAGGAAAAGTTCTCACGCTATCTTGTGCTTTTTCGGGTGAACCTGCTCCTGAAATAACATGGTACTGCAGAGGGAGAAAAATCACCAGTCAGGACCAGCAAGGCAGATTCCACATTGAAACCAGTGAAGATCTAACCACCCTCATCATCATGGATGTCCAGAAGAACGACGGTGGACTTTATACCCTGAATTTGGGAAATGAATTCGGTACCGACTCTGCCACTGTGAATATTAATATTCGATCAATTTAGAGAGCTTGATCTGTATTATTTACACTTGTCTTTTTACAAGTGATTCGTGTATGGACTGAAATATCTTGATCTGTAAATATAAAAATAATATTTTTGTACCTACCTGAATGAGACAAAGTCCAAAACTATACATTATGACTTATAGTCATGATTGACCTAAGAATTTTAAACACTTTTTTCACTGACATGTACATACTGTATATAGCCGAAGTTAACGGTTATAAGTTTTGTACCATTTATTTTATGACATTTTGAAATGTAACTTTTGGAACAAACAGTTGGTAGGAGAAAGTTTCCTAGCAAACGACTACCCTGCTCAACATTTAACTAATTTTTGTGCCTCAACTCATTGTTGATGTCTAAGAATGCCTCAACAGGTAGAGAGGCTCCCTGTTGAAGATTACCTACACCTAAGAGATGATACTGTGCATAGTATTTCATACATGCACAAATATTTATGTTGAATCAGAAATGTAAGGCATTGGTGATGTTTGCAATTACCCTCCTGTAAGCATTGCTTTAATGTTTTACATTGAATCTGATTGCGTCATAATTTCCATACCTGACTGACAATTTTTGGACAAAGTGCAAGCGGCCAGCATTTTGTTCACCCACTATTTGTGTACTGTTTCTGACATATTGACTGCCTGAATAGCTTTAAAAAAGTAACATCACCTGGCCATCCCCTTAATCAACAAAGCTATTTAGGTACTCAAGTGCAGCAGCAGTACCTCCTCTTGGAGGTTCGTAGGGTGCAGTGATTGAGTTTGAGTGGTAGTATTAGACTTCCAGTAGTCACTTCCCGGGCAACTAAGCAATGAGCCACAGTTTGAAAACAAACTGTTGTTACAACATCAAATACCGCCCTGCACTTCAATTTGCTTTAGTTCTCCTAATGTAGTAATAAATCTTGTTAGCTGTTGAACCTCCTTGAGATAGAATTGTTCATTTGAAATAAAGCATGCTTTCCGCACCACAAAGACTGTGACTTCTTCCTATTTATTTAATATGTTGTTTTTACAGTTGCTGTACTATACTACGGAAAAAGATGCTGAAAGAAAAGCCTAGGTAGAAATGAAATTTGCCAATGTAAACCAGGTAACTAACTGTTGATGAAAATCCAGCTATCAGAAACAGCCTGGCTACTAGAAAGTCAGCCTCAAAAAGTCAGCATTTTTAAAAAAAGAAAAGTTCTCTTCTTAGGTTCTTCATTGAAAAAGGAGAAATTCTTGCACATGCCTAAGTATTCTACCATTCGTATTATCCCTCTGTTAAGTGAATTTCCAAGCATTCCACTACACCCTGTATCGGGGTGTCAAAACTTGTGGGCTGAATCCGGCCCTCCACTTTGTTTTTTCTGGCCCAGCACTTTCTTTGTACGAGGTTGTAACACTCAGCTCCTTGCCCCTGGTCACGTGTGCAGCACGTGTGACGCGTGTTACGCTGCAGGAGCAGGAAAACAGCAGCAGCCGTGAGTTTGCTCCTCACAGTGCTATGTGGATTTGCTCCCTGCCCTATATGAATAAACTGTTAATCTCTCTTCTTTATAGCTGGTCTCTGCTGAAAGCAGTTAAAAAAACTGCCACCAGGAAACCCAGCTATTGCCTCCTTTTTTTGGCAGCTGCAACTAGGATAAACTAGTTGACCTTAATTGCCTGGATGTACAAGTTCTCACCTCCCATGGGTGATTAAGGGCCCACACCACATCAGCTCTTCATCCCTCAAGTCAGCTGACACATCCATAGGATCAAAGGCTGCTTCCATTCCCGGGCAGGAAATCACAAAATGCCATGCAGGCAGGTCACAGTTTTGGTTATCTATGGGAAAAAGAGTACCAAGGCCAAAGGATCAGCTCTGCTCTGGAATTCACTCTGGTCAGTAGAAAAAGCTTGAGAGCAAATACACTCAGAGCAACACAACACTGCCCCAAGGGCTACAAAATTCTCAGAGGTGGAGCAGGAGCATGCGTTAGCAACACTATGCACCACTGTAACTCCCGGCATACTACTACTACTACTAAAAAACCCCTCAAGTTTGTCAGAAGCAGTAAATCAAGTAGTATGTTTAAAAACCTATTCCAAAAACACTCACTATAGAAGCAGACAATTTTTTTAAGAAATCTATAAACCTATATACTATCAACCATGAGCTATCCAAGTGACACAGGAAAGCTAATAAACAGGGATGAAACAAGAAATAAAGTAAAAATGAGGATTTGGGAAGAGCTAAGTTTTGGGTTTGGATAAAATCCGAACTTTTTCAAGTGATGGCACCAAGAGCCTCTAGAAATAATCATAAAGATGAAAGTATCACAGACTCATAAGGTTGGAAGACCTACAAGACCTACAAGATCATCTAGACCAATCGTGCCTGTCTCCCTACTAAACTATGTTTAAGAGTTTAAGACTGTGCGTTATTTCCTCCTTAGGGAGGAAAATCAAAAAGAATAATAAAAATGAGGTAAGAATGGCCATTTATTTCAATCTTTATAGCACTCAAAGGAAAAAAAATACCTCATGAAACCTTCTCATTCCAATTCCATTAGATGTTTACAAAAACCCAATAAACTCAATACAAGACAAAAATTCACAGGTACAGTCTTGTTTAATCAACAACTAACTTGTGTACACAGGCACATAATAAAATTAACACTAAAAATGAACTAGCCTGTTGTCTCAGCAGAAAGTAGCAGACAACATCTGCAGAGTTATGCATGGTCTTTTCTCCACAATTGTTACCGTAACCTTGGTCTTAAGTAGCCTCCACTGAGTCTAGACATATTTACTGGATCCAGAGAAAAGCACGCTGGTGGGGCAGTGTAAGCAAGTTCATTCTGACTGTACCTCTCTGGCCTAAGTCTGCACAGTACTTCAGCAAGCACAACTAACTTTAAGCAGATGAATCACCCACATGCCTAAAAATAGGATTTAAAGTCCTTGCAGGCTTTGCTGAAGCACAGCTTTAACAGATAACTTTACATGCCAACCTACTGAGCCAGTGTTTTTTCAAAAGACTAAGCAAATGCTAATACAGACTGACACTGATAAAGCCACAACCTAAAGCTT
This sequence comes from Neomorphus geoffroyi, assembly GCA_033558235.1. NCBI lineage: Eukaryota > Metazoa > Chordata > Aves > Cuculiformes > Neomorphidae > Neomorphus > Neomorphus geoffroyi. The sequence goes on from JAUMJM010000027.1 coordinate 39,301,072, forward strand.
CGATATTCAGTGCCACAAAACACAACTATAAACAGTAGCATTTTTCAAGACAATAGATTAAGCAGTCTTTGGATAAAAAAATAAGCATAAAACAAGCAATGAACCTTTCAAATTATTTGCTTATTAAATTCAGGTCAAATGTTGGGATTTTTAACTGTACAAGCTGACATTTGCAATCTTTAAAGATAAAAATCTATTGCACTATAGGACAAAGTTCAGGAATAACAGGCTACCACTGATTGATATGTGTGTGAAAGCATTTGGACTTTGTGTTTCCTGGGTCCTGATGCACAAGGAAAAAACTTCTTAGCACTGCTCTGTGAGCTGTTGTGTAAATTCTACTACAGGGATATACACTCCCCACTAACATTTTACATTTGGCAGCCTAAGAAAACTAACTGCCATGGTGGATAGGCACAATAACACTAGGAGATTCATTTTATCACTAGCAGACAAGAAATCTTAGGCTTAACACTGCATTCCAGTTTTTACCATTGGCTCCATTTTTCTTTGCCCAGGGAAGCTGTGGATGCCCCATCCCTGGAAGTGTTCAAGGCCAGGTTGGATGAGTTCCTGAGCACCCTGATCCAGTGCAGGGGGGTTCGAACAGCATGGGTTTTTAAGGTCCCATCCATCCCAAACCATCCATGAAAAAAACAAAGCATAACACAGTAAAAAAAAAATCATTGTGCTATTCCCACACTGAAACACGCCACAGTACTCACAGCCATGGTACAAAGGACAAAGAATGAGAGAGAAAATAAGATACTCTAACAAGTCAGAAAATGACAATCAGTGTGTAGAAACATAACAGCTAGACCGTTAGTAACGTAACTATGACCTTCTTCTACCTCTGTAACCCAGACTTTGTGGAAAAGGCCTAGGCACCCTATCGAACACACTGAGAAAGGAAAGATACAGAAATAGTCAAAGCAATATTTATCATAAGAGAATATGAAACACAGGGAAAAGGAGACACTTAAACCCTCCTTGGAACAGTCAGGATATGGCTATGGGAGTACCTATTTATAGCTACAATGACCATGTCCTACCAAGAAGAAGGCGGCAGCACTGGACAGCAGAGATGAAAAACAGTCTGACTACTTTCTTAGGCTTCTCACTTGTTGAACAACACTCTGGATTGTTCACACAGAGAAATATCAAAATGTTATATAAGGTAAACTAAATTCCTAAATTACACCTTCTAATCACTACTGTACATAAAAAATGGGAAGAGTAAATGTAAAGCATTTCTTTTATCATGTTTTAAAGTGCAGGGCATCATTCTATCATCTAATAAGCCTGGTCCTGTTGGTTGTGTCAGACATTCCTTGCAAAACAGTGAAGCACTGCCCCCCTCCTATATGAGCAGAATGTCTCGTTTCCCCCCCTCTCAGTTCACTGCTTAAGTTAGCTGCTAAGGGGTTAAGTCCTTCCAAAACAGTGGCAATTTCAAGGATTTACATACAGTTACAGCAGTGTGGGAGCTTTACATGTGAAATAAAAATCTACATGGTCCTTTGGTCTTACATGTTAAATGGTAGAGATTTTCAGGATGGCAACTGTGGATTTGGGCACCCAGGTTCTACGTAAACCCCCTTTAAGCAGTAATGTTCCATAGATCTGGATCGAAAACTCCTAGGTTCAGTCCTCAAAGTAGTCAGTAATGAAACACCTACAACAGGAAAGTTTCACATTAAATCTTTTAAAGCCAGATTAGGAGGAACATCTGAAAAAAACAGGTCACTTTCAGACACAGACATTTCCTTCTTTCGAGTATTATACCTCCTTAAAGAGTTTTTAACTTACACCAGCAGGAAAAACAGCTACACTACAATACTTAAACTGATGGTGGCATAACAAGCAAAATTCAAATTTATAGTTTGTGAAAATAAAACTTTAAGACAAATAGCTGTGATTTCAATTTTTAAATAAAGTACATTTTTTTTTTAAATGCAGAAGCAACCTCTGAACTATTTCTATCCCAAAGACTGCTTTCTTTGGGGGGGGGGGGGGGAAAAAAAGGCAAGATATACACTACATATACTTACTATACATTAAGTGGAAAGAAACACAAACATTAATTTTCAGAGGTTTAAAGCCCCTGAACTTTGTAATGTCAGTATTTGCAGATCTCCACATCATTGAGCATGTGATCATTAATTCTTTATAGTACAAGTTGGTAAGCCATTTAGGCACATTCCATTTCTTATTACCTGAAGTTAGCGACTCCAGAGAGTCAGTAACTAGAAGCTATCACTTTTCACCTAAATACATGTAGTAGGCTGGTATTCTTTAAGTGATAATACTATTTAAAAAAATTGAATTGGTTTCAGATTGATCCCTTCAGAAAAAATTGAGATTGGAACTAGAAGTACTAAATACACATTCTATGCTGAGATTCAGCTCCCATTCTCAGAAAGAACGATGCAATTAGGCATTCCTGATAAGCTCTCTCCTAAGCTTGGAAATTAAAATGTAATAGTATCCAGATTTTTTTTTCAGTCTTGCTACATGTGGATTGCTGTGATTCAGCCAGTAAAGTATCATTTTTAGAAATTACTTCTTGGCTCCAGATGCAAAAAGGATGACAGCATATCAACTTCACCGATTACATCAACATACATTTCAAGATTTTTGCCACCGATTTTGGCACAGGTATATATAAAAAGGCTTAACTTCGCTGGGAACACGTTACATAGATACAAAGCCATCATTCCAGCTCCAGTGACATGGAGAAACCCAAAACAGTGCTGAAGTCATTATATGCTTGTGCTTGAATCTAATCATTACAATTTTGTCTAAGCAATCCTACCTCTGGCAGTATTTAAAATTATCATTTACTACTACGTGTACTGATCTGTCTCAGAGGCTTTCTGCAAAATGTGGAGTCCAAAATATTTTCTCTGTAGTGCTGAAAGCCAGAAAAAGTTATTTGTTAGTGTGACATGTATATAACATTGCACAAGCTGGCAGAAAACTCAGTGAAATTTTGAAAAGCAACTCTAAGACAGCACATGATTCAAGACAACACTCCCATTGCAATATGTGTTTACTTCTCTGAACATCTTTTTTTAATACTTATTTTTACAATTGTCATAAGTGTCATACAGAATACATTAAAGCAAACATTCAGAAAAAAATGTACAAGCATGTGTGTGGCTGATATGCATATGCAAACGCTAGTTGCATGAAAACCGACAGCTTTGAGCTGGTATCCACAAACAACTGTACTTTTAGGAGCTCTTCCATTCGACTATGACATAATCGTTTATAAACTCCCGTTTTATATATGGGCAACAGCTCATATGTTTTTCCTCAATGTTTGGGCCTATTTAGATTTAGATAAATCAACATTCCAGAAATTTATATGGCAAGGTTCCATTCCATTCCCATTTGTCCTTTCTAGCCTGCTTCAAAACCATCAAATTATTCATATACACAAAAGGAAGACTAGTTAAACCAAATTAAAGAAGATTCAATTATAAAAAACAGATTTTGGTATGTGCTTGAGTGCAAAAAACACTATACATTTATTTGACAATCGTGTAAATCAAAAGCGGTAAATGTCTTGCTTAAAGTGCTCTACAGCTAAGAGTTAACAGACCAAGTTTATCCCTAAATGAATACCCAAAAAATCTGCCGAAGTCTACAATGCTAACACTAACAACCTTATGATGCAAGGTGCTAGTAGGCACTGTTATACTATATTACTTATTAATAATTAAGAGAGTCAGACTCCAATCTCACTTACAGTTAATGCAAATTTACACTCATGTAACTGAGAGTAGAATCCATCCCCTGGTGTTTACCATCTTCAATTTATATACAAGGGTCACAAAACCAGAAGCTCCTTTTTGTATAAATACGTCATAAATAAAAATACATATAGATACAAATAGTCATTACAACAGCAGCCTAATGGTCTAATATTTCAGCTCTTGCTTCTGTAACACTTGCTAAAAACACAACTTAAGTGAGTAAGTCTTAACAGTGCTGCATTAGCTACTTGTAATGCTACACACCCCAGAAACAATTCATGCACATTTTGAAGCATTCAGTAGATCTTTAAAAGTGAAAGTAGGTAGAAATTTTTGATGCAAAAAGAATAAATAAATAAAAATTATTAAATATCCAATGTCTGATACAAATGCTTCATATTAAGTTATTTTTATACATTTGTTTAGAAAAATACACTAAATATTTCTACTTTCATTGGCTAAAAATAAGGACCGGATTATGTATATCCTTGTTTCTAAAGAAGGCAATGTCCATTATCGTTAAGCTGCTAGAGTAGACCCATCAGTACCCATTCCCACAGCCCTTACGCAGGCAAAAAAGCCATTGGAGGACTAATCACAGCGCCTGGTGGATGACTTGGTACAAATGACCAAGAGGCCAATAGCACAATTTGCATTTTCTCCAAAAAAAAATTAAACCATTTTACTAAAGTTTATAACCTGCAAGTTTAATAATGTATCAGTCAAACCTTCACACTTTTTAAAAAGAGCTACCTTTACAAATGTGGATGCTTATCTGTTAAGCCATCATTTGTTCCAAAAAATGCACATTCAAACTGTGAAATATTAGGAAAATACTCTTGCAAATAAACTCTATAAAGATAAAATACACTTCAAAGATAGTTTTTATGTTATTCTATAAAGTGCAGAGAAATCCTTCTAAAAAGGGAAATGACTACTTCCTATAACAACAGTATAATTACAGCAGCCTTTGCATAGCATTATTTATAGAAAATTGAATACTTTCAGTTTCTTCAAGAAGAAAACGATGGAAGAGTCTCTTCCACTTCAGAGCTTTCCTTTGATACTGATCTGTTTTCTTCAGGAATGGTTGATGATACCAGATCTCCGTTGACAGCACTTCTAGAACACTGAGCAGATCCTATGAAGATATCAATAAGTATTCAATTTTCGATCCCCCAAAAAATCATCCAATCTGTCAGTTATTCCATTTGCTAACTATTTCCCACACAAAAGCCATCAGTAGCATAATTAAACTCAACTTTTCCGGAAAGATTAAAATCAATATCATGCCCAAGGATGACTGATATGAAGAACGCTCAGCGATAAAAAAAATAAATTACTTGATTTTACAATGATTTTTACATTACAAAGGACAGTCATCTGTAGGGTGTATTCTGTGTAAGGAAAACATGAACTTTTTTAAAAAGAACTGATACATTGTTAAGCATTTAATTACAACATTTTCTGTTATTAAAATGAAATAGATCTATTACTGCAAGTTGAGTATTGCTAGGCTAACTGACAGGAAAAATAAAGAAGTAAAATAACTGGAAAGCACCAGAGGGAGCTTCTAACACAGTAAAAGAAAACAAACCCCCGAAACTGAGAGAGCAACTAGAGCTACATCGCATGGAACCAAAAAAGCCTGGTATTAGCAAAACCACGCAAAGACAACAACCATTCTCAGCAATCCTGAAGAGTCAGACTGGGTAACCATCACCAGAAGGTCCAGATGGTAACAACAAAACCCTTGTGTTACACCTACATTAGCCACGAGACACAGAAGAGGATGTAAACTAAGTTTATTGGCTTGGGATACATGCTGGCATACCCTATACTGGCAGCCCATGAGTGAGGTGAAAGAGGTGGTCACCCTGCAATGTGTGAACAGCAGAGAACCAAGGAAATCGTGCGGAGATGCAAACACTTGCTTCATGACAGAACGTAAAGCATTAGTATCTCTTCATGCCTACGTGGGCTTTCAGCAATGCACAAGCCCATGGTTTTTCCAATCCAAGTGAGGCACCAGGCACTCCAAAAGGAAGCAAGATTAAAGCAGAACTAGTCAAGAAGAACTAGTCAAGTTTTAGTCTCCCTGAGAGGAGTTAGGATGGAATCAAAATGATGGCAAGATTCAAAAGCAAAAAACACAGAAGAACTGGACACTAACTCTGTAGGCCAACCTAACCATGTTCTGATCATGACATCATTTGTAATTTTTGGGTTGCTTTTATTTATTATCGGCAAGGCTGCACTCTTTGAGAACAGCGCTGTTCTCTACAAAAGGCAAGCAGCCACTGAAATGAACCACCTTTCTGCAATGCACTGGGTGGAAGTTACCCCTCGCCATTCCACACCACTTACCAGAACACTGTTCATTTAAGATTCTATTAGTGTAAACGTCCATTTTCTGGTTACGTCTCTAATTTATCTTGCCAGCAGTCACACCGATTTCAACATAACTACTCTATCGGTAAAATTTGAAGTCATCCATATAAACTACATGAACGCTTTGATTTATAATATAGGAATCTTGCAACAAAAGCTTTACGTAACTAAATAAAACTTTTTCTCTTGTACTGATATCAGCACTAGAACAGCTCCTGTAAATAGGCTAATAAATTGTGCAGAAACTCTTTCAAACTTACTCTGAGAATCTTCTAAGGAAGTATCACTGTAAGACTCTGTATCTGAGTATGTTCTTCTGCGCCGCTGTGAAAATCGGTGAAGGGATGAAATTGGTTCTTTTACAGAGTGATTATTCCTACAAAAGAAATGAGATCTGTAATAAGTTACACAAACTGAACAGGCTTTACATTTAAAATAATTTTGGGCTTAGGTCAGATTGTTACTATCAATGTTTCTCACTACAGTAAACTAAAATTGGCACAGTCAACAGAACATTCTCAATTTTCGCAATTATAAAGCCTGAAAACTGCTATGTGTAATATAATCTTTGCATGCAGAAGAAATACTTCAAGAATCTGAAATACTGATCCAAAAAGAATGTTAGCATTTCAAGCTCTATGTATAATTTCATGAACTTGTCAAAGTTCTCTGCATAATCTCTAGCTTGAATAAATTTCTTGTAATGTATTATTGACAGCAGCTCCATTATTTGTCACAGACACTGACAATCTGCAGTGTTAGTTTTCAAAATTAGATCAGTTAATGCTGTTTAATTTTCTCTCCCAAGTGAATAATTCTTCTCATATTCTGATTTCAATGCTGGCAGGTTCAAGGTTTTTTTTCAAGAAAAAAGCTTAATGAAACAGACGATTACCTTTCTGAATAGCAAGGACCAGGGTGGCTAACGGAACGCTTCATCTAGGGAAAAGCAAAAAAAAAAACAAACAACAAACCACACCAAAAATGTCACAAGCTACTTACAAAAATAATATGCATACATATATTATTTTTTACTTTATTTACAGTGCCTACAAAGAGGGAGGAAAATCTTTTTTCTTAAGCAATCACTTGTAGTTAAGAATCTGATTTAACTATATAAAAAACATATTTCCTTGCAATCAATATTAAAAGTCATAATCATAAAGCATTCACACAAGAAATTGTTTACCAAAAAAAAAAAATACTGCCTTGTTTCTAAGTAATTCATTTTCTCTTGCTGCACAGTTGCTCATAGAGCCACCTGTTAATTACTAGGATGCACAGAAATATCAAGATGATTTTCCTCTACCAAAAGCCTGCTTGCATTCCCCATTACACGAGAAAACCAAATCCTGCCTCTCTTGATTCCTTGTGGTTCTTGTGATATCACTGTCAAATGTCTATGCATACCAAAAGAAAGTGATTAACTTAGACCAACAATGATCAGTTTTGTAAGTACACTGATTGAAGACAGAGTTCCAAGTGCAAAGAAAGGGATTCCCACAACAAAATCCCACAATACAGCTCATCTTGGAATCTATACATATGAACGAGTAGACATTTAAGATGATTTCACATACATCATCCTTCTAAGGGAAATAATCAGCAGTAAAGAGTTATGCAAATAATAGCTTTACTGTTATTTACCTTTTTATTAAATAAGGGCATGTTAGATTAATACAAATATTTTTAATTATATACACTGAAAGATATGCTATCCTGTTGAACTGCTTCAAGCCACAAGGCACTAAACAGGAGGCAAGGTTATGGAATTTTTAAGATCAGTGTACAGCTAGCATACTGAAAAAACAAAGGAACAGTTGAACCGAGGAAAAAGTTAAACCTCGTTCATTTACAAGACAGATCAGTACAGGGTCTTGACACATACGATAAACTACTCATATTATGTAAAGGCTAGTGCACAAAGATTGGGAATAGAAAATCATTGATTTATATTTAGGGCTACTACTGATCATAACAGAGTCAAGATTTCATCTGTTGACATCACAGCACATAGCAACAGCATAATCTTCAGCCATTCTTACACACACACACACCCAACAACATGATGCTTAGAAAAAATAGTATTTCAAAATGTCTAATAAACCATTTGGATAGGTGACGGTGACACAGGAGAAACTAAGGGATCAGGGTGAGGCAGCTGGAACATTTCTGGCTTAAACTTGGCATTAGCAATCTTCACACATTCTTCGAGCGTTGTGATAAATGTATTACATGTGGCACTAAGCAAGGAAGAGGCTTCATTCATGTTCTGAAAATAAATCAAACCACAAGCATAAGCAAGAAAAAAGAAAATGAGAAGATGCAAATACAATTCACCACCACAACCACTCTCACACGCCAATTTACCTTCTTACTACCAAGAGCTTCCATATCTCATTTCATTGAATCAAATGCACACCTTCCAATGAGGTTAATTTAAGCAAACAAACATGAAAGCATTGTAACTTCTTTCTGACACCTGAATTTCTTCAGGGTATCAGCCAACAATGCCACAATGTTTCTCTGCAAAGCTTGTCTCAAAGTAAATAACTGGTATCAGAAGATCATTCAGTGAAACAAATCAACCACAGCGAGAACAGCTTTATTGCTCCTGTGCAAGGAGCCTACAGGTCAGTTTCATCTTGCTGTAAATTGTCAACAACTTGCTGTGTTGTGACTAAGTGTTGCCTCCTTCCTTTGCCCTAAGTGGACATAATTATTGTCCACAGGCTCCTCAAGGGTGTAAAGAATGAATCCGTTCACAGTTTCCAGTACTAACTACCATTCAAAAGCGTAAATACTAGAATAATTTTACTTGTGCATATAACATATTAGCTTTCACTGATAACAAAACGGAACACTCTTCTATGCAAGGAAGTAAAGAATGGACAAACAAGATTTTTTCAGCTCCTCTGCCTATTACAGAGATGCTAAACAACACAAATTATTACATAACCCAGATGGCAGCTCATCTGGTCTTTTAATCAAAAGATTTAACAGCACATTGCTTCTAACGCATGCTTGTTACAATTACAGTGAAATCATCCAAGTACTTTATGCACATATAATCACCGTTAGTATTATATACGCACAAGCACCCAAAAACTGACCTTAGGTTAAATCTCCCAACATTAGGGAGATGAAAAAGGCATAAGCTGTGAACACAAACTTGAGGTGTACTACGTAATTAGGTTTATTATACAATTAGGTTCTCCAATGGCATTCTAGAAATTCTATACCTCAATGCTGGGAGGAGAACGAGTCTCATCATGGTGAACAAATTCTTGTATTGTATGAACTTGCTGCATTAAAAGATCACAGTAAAGACGAAGCTCGGACATTTTGGTTTTAAGAGATTCATTGGTCTCACTTATTTCTGTAAATAAAAAACAGAAATACCAATTTATTGCATACGATATACATATTCATTTAATTTTTAAGCACTTTTCATTTAAATCTAAATATAAATTCAAAAATTCTCTTAAACTTTCACTTAATTTTGAAGAAAATGGGATTCTGCAATGATTCAAGAACCATACTTGAAGCAGACAATGGTTAGTATTTTTGAATAACTGATGCTAATTAAACAACCCTTAAGAGGTACATTGCTAGGAAAGATAAAATTGAAATCCTTCTTATCTGTAATGTAAAGTAGAAAAAAAAAAATAGATGAAATTTACACCCACCAGAGTGTCTGAATATGGTTACATTAAGCCATCCAAGAAAAAATATGGAAAAAACAATAGTAACTGTAAAGAATCAAAATAGCAGAAATTAAATGGCTTCATCGTAGCTACAAACAGAATGCGTGTACTTGTACCAAGTAGAAAAGAAGCCAATTTACCAGCATAAAGATAGCCAAATTACCAGCAACTAAAATGGAAGAGGTTAATGGAGTGACCTCCGCTTCATACATCAGAGGAATTTACCATATAGATGACTAGAAATAATTATGATTTATATTAAAAGACAGTAATACTGACTCTCTACCACAATATTTGCATTATTGTTATCTGAAAAAGTGGTAGGATTGCATATGCTCTACGTAACACACATACCTTTTTCTTTTTTTGTTCTGGTATCTGCTAAGCAGGCTTTTGCACTCCCCAGCGCTACCAGCCACCTTTGCCTTTCGGCTGCATTAACTGCTTTCACATAGAAATGCTGTTCCCCAGGGATGATTAGCTCCATTCTTGTGTTATCTGTTGCATGAACTTAACGAGAAAGGCAAAAATAATAAAATTGAAAAAAAATGCAACCTCAAATCTGTAACAATTGTTCATTAAATATTGATGAAAGTATTTTTAAGTGTTTATTACAGTCCTATAGAGTAAGTCCCAACGTACCACTGCTAAATAAGAAAAAGCTCAAAGCAGCTCAACCCTCTCCCCAGCACACCTTCAAGTCTACAGGCAGGAACACCAGACACTGAACAGTGGCCAGACTCAAGTGCAATGGGGTTCCCTTTCTGCACTAACAATATACTGCATAAGTACTTGTAATAACTGCTATATTCCAAACCTGGTCTAAACATAGCAAACTTGAAGGACAAATATATACAGGGCACCAGGCATAATTTCCCAACTAGACAAAATCTGGCTTCAGGTCGCAGAACCTAGAACCAAGAACTGAGGTGGACTTTGCTTGCAGTCTATTATATTTAATACTACATATTTAACCGAATACTGTGCTGAGTTTCATGTTATCAATCACAGTTCCTCTAGACTTACTCCCCACTAGCCACGGGTGCAGGAGGCTACGCTAAGCCCAGATGTTAACTATTATCTTTCCCTCACTAAAAGAACAAGATGAAAAGCAAAATGAACAGCTGGAATATTTAAAATATGGAATCTTCCCACTTCACATCACGATTTCATGTACACCAAAAGACACAGTAACAAAAAGGAGATACCCTATGAAAAATACTTGGTGGCCTATGTAAAATAAAAGGCCCAATTTTAAATATACAAGCACCCACATCATAACTCCAGTCATTTGCAGGTATCTGGAAAGAGGCCAAGAGTTCAAAGTAATGGAAAATTAGGCAATGCCTTGCTATGAGCCAAGGAGGCTGACCAACAGCTTAGAATATGCTAAAGGCTAAATTCACAGTCTGACACAGTTTGCTTACTAACTCTAATACATCCACCACCTACGCACACGGGCAGCTGCTAAAAGCAACAAAAGTAAAATTTACTCGGGAAAACAAAAGACTAAACATCTCTGGTTTCTAAGAACCTCCCTTTTTGGGTCACTGCTGTTTCTCTTCTGAAAAAAACAGCACTTAAGAATTATCCCTCTTATGATCAGGGTAAGAGATTAAGAGGAAAAACTAAATAACTAGCCGAGGTAACTTCAAGCATAAGCCACATGCACACAACTATTTAAAACTAAATCCAAAACAGAGCTCTAACTGTCAAAAACGTTTTGTCATCATTTCACAGTTCACATCCATTATTATGGAAATAATCACATTGGACTACAGATAAACAAAAATAGAGGAGGAAAAATTTGTGACATAAAATGTATTTTTGGTGATCTTTTCTCTTACCCTGGCAGATAAAATTTCCTGGAGCAAAAATCTATCAGTTCTTACCTTTTATTTCACAAACAGCCATCTTTATACTTCCTTTGCTGCCTTTGCAAACATCATCCTGTGAATCATAGTATGACAATATCCCATTGTCTAAAACAAACCACCGAGGCTGCCAACCTAGCAAGAATAAAAACATGAAAAGTTCAGTCTAATTACTAAACTGCAAACCAAATCCAGCTCTTTGGCTGTTAAAACTTTTATAAACAATGCAAACCTTAAACTATTCATTTAACACATCAGGAAGTAAACAATTTGTGCAGTCTGAAGATCAGAGCCACTCTACAACCAAACCAGTATTATGTGGATATTCACTCCCATTCTTTGTGGATGCAAGATCAGCGGTATTTCAGTTTTCACTATATTTCATTCTAGAGCAAAAATAATTTTTAACTTAGCCACCAAGGAACCTTACTTTGAAGGCTGATAAATTACATACCTCTAAAGAGTCATTCTCATTCAAGTATATTTTTCAGGTAGCCTTTCCTAAGACTGTAGGATCTTATTTGCATGACATAAATAAATTGCTGATGTCAAACTGCTGTGCTATGGTCTCCTCTGCCTACTGTATTTCAGTGAAAACTTCTGTATTTCACACTTAACTATTGAAACACCATTTTCTCTGAAAGTAACCCAGCTCCATCACTCAACAACAATTTAAAGTCAGGGACTGTGCAGTGAACTGAGACATGGCTTATACTCAGGATTCATTTGTGAGGACAGCATACACCAGCTCCTCTACTAAGGTTTTCACCAGCTTTGCATAAGTAAAGTTATATAACAATCTCTGACTTCACTACAGCTACTAAACAGAATAGTTTATGCAGAGTCACAATTATCTGCAAGAATTCCTTGCAGCATTACACTACATAGTAAATACTGTCAAGGGCCCTCTTGGATTAAAGTATATTAGTATGCCTTTTTTTCTCTTTTTCTTTTTTAACGGCTATTCCATAAAACTCAAAACTCACTGGAATAGGTGCCCTAATTTCTAATATTACTAAATGCAAGCCATTTTGCCTAGTAAATCACCTTTGTTTCTAAAAATAGCATAGAACTAAAATACTCCACTAGAGTGTAACAGTTATACTAGCCCATTACAGTCTGGGTCAGCTGTACAATAGGAGCAGATTATCCCTCTATTTTACAACTTGTCATCAAACTTGAACTTCCTGCCTGGCTTAGGGTTTGGAATGGCAATAACTATGTGGCCAAGAACTCAACGTATTTTGCGAGATGACTGTGTGGTCTGTGGTGTTTGCAAATTGCTGTTCCAACAGAGCAAGCAAGCCATCCAGCAGCACTGTATTAAAACACAGGACGCTTAACTAGGTACTAGACTCTTGAAAATCAGCTGAAGACTTCATACTACCCACATTAAGTCATCACAAGTTTTAAAGCTAATTCAGCTGTTAAGACCAAGCCCCATTACATCATGTCACAATTCCATTATAAGGAAAGAATAAAATCTAACTATTTTTAAACTCTATTAGCTATAACGGTAAGTATCTCTGCCTTTCAAAGTGCAGACTGATAACTAATAAGCAGATCCACACTCAAGATTTAAAAACAGAATGAAGACAGTACAAACATACCAGCTCCTACAGGAAATATTTCAAACTGTATGAATACATCACAACTTACACTCAAAGAATATGAAGTCATGATGTATCTGTGCCGATGACCCTGCCCCATAAAATGCAGCTCAGAAACGCACTGATGGCTTTTTCCCTGCAACACTGTGTTGCAAAATACTGACTCTGTGCCACCCGTATGGCCTAAGGACATGCATAGGTGGTGTCAAAGTCTGTCTCAACAGTCCAATTCTGAATAAAACAGGCCCTACATGGACGACTGTTCCAGCCTCACATTATGCTAGTATTGGACAGAACAGTAGCAAAGGATTTAGAAGACCCAAGCACCTCACAGATGCAAGCTAAGAACAAAAACACCTCTTCTGATTTGAAGCTGAGCAAACAGTGTGTCCTACGTTTGATAAAATACATAACGAAATTGTACTTCACAAATTCTTACCTGCACATATATTATTTGAGGAGAACAAAAAAACTGTATTTCTAGTTTGCTTTCAATAAAAGAGGAAGCTAATGTTTTTCACAATGGTTCAGCAACAATAACAAGCTCCTTTGCGGTTTGGCTTCTACCATTAATGACAAGTACTACAGCCTATTTCTGGATACAAAAACAGATAAGAGAGTAACAAAAAAGTTGATAATAACATTTAAAAATTTCACTAATATGATTAGATTTTTTTTTTAATTTGCTGGTCTCCTATATTCTGTAGGGAATTCCTGACACTGTAATTTTGAAATGCAAGAGTAGGTTCTCTCATTCGGCTGGCACACACAGACAAAAGGGTTCTACAGTTTGTTATTTTAGAGGGCTTCTAGCAGAAGTCAGCTTCATATCGATAAAACAGTCTATCATATGCACCGCATTCACAGTTATTGTTGAATATTATTTATTTAATAGCAGGCTTCAAATTGGAATTTTGCATCAGATACTACAAGGGCTCATTACCTGTTACCTTTTACCTTTAGCTACAGTCACATAAGTGAAAGTGACAATTTCCATTCTATTCTGAAAAATAACTTGCACTTGTTATTTCTTCCATAAACACTATTTTTCCTATGTGTTTTCTCCACATTTATTGTGAAGAATTGACAAAACTATCTGATCAAATATCTATTCTATTACAGAAAACCTGTTCTCTTTCACTGGAAGCCCAGTATATATGGACGCATATGTACTCTGAGAACTGCAGGATTATGCTCTGTACACTTCAATTCACAGCAAGTGCACACAGTCCTTGCAATGCAGCCCATGTTTTATAAACGCTCAGAATCGAGTTTCAGATCACTACACATTCAAAAGCTACATATGCTGAGGCAGAACAGAACACATCAAGTGCCAAAGAACGAGACGGTAAAGAAGATATGGCCAAAGCAGTCAAAGACAAGGCCTGGTTAAACATGGTAAGTGATCCAACACTCCTGAGGGACAATTAGTCCTATTACAGCATCAGAATAGAAATGTTTCACCTTGACAGTACCATCTGCCCATTGCTACCTCCAGAGGGAGGTGGTTATCTCTATTACAGCAGAGAAAGAGGTAAGCAAAACCCAAGCTTTGATGGCAAATGCAGGTATTTGGTGCATTTCTGTCAGCAGCACTTGCAAAAATATATTTCGTGAATACTTCATCCAGAAATAAAGTTTTTTATATGCTTTACAGGTTAGGATACAGCAGCTCAAGACTCAAAAAAATTACCATCCAAAAGACAATTCAGGCTTTTACATTTAGTGCTGGTGATTTAAAGACATAATCTTATATGACTCTATTGCAAGTGAGGGCACTCTGCAAGTTTGCATACTGCAAATTAAAGCTATTTCTGAAAGAAAACAGAGGTGGAATCCCACAGCTGGCCCATTAGAACAAGGCACTCCAGGCAATGTTTCCCTGCAGTCCACCCTGTGCACAGTCCCTGGCTGACTTGGCAAGGTGCAATCATAAAATCACAGAATGGTTTGGGTTGGAAAGGGACCTTACAGATCATTCAGTTCCAACCCAAACCTTTTCCACAAAGTTTGGGTTACAGAGAGAAGGTCAAAATTACTTTACACAGGTCTAGCTGTTATTTTTCTACACACTGATTGTCATTTTCTTACATGTTAGAGTACCTTGTTTTCTGTCATTCTTTGTCCTTTGTACCATGGCTGTGAGTACTGTGTCATGTTTCAGTGTGGGAATAACACAATCATTTATTTTTGACTGTGTTATGCTTTGTTTTTTTCATGAATGGTTTGAGTTGGAAGGGACCTTAAAGCCCATCCAGTTCCAACCCCCCCTTGCCCTGGGCAGGGACACCTCCCGCCAACCCAGGCTGCTCAAGGTCTCATCCAGCCTGGCCTTGAGCACCTCCAGGGAGGGGGCAGCCACAGCTTCCCTGGGCACCCTGTGCCAGGGCCTCACCACCCTCAGTGTGAAGAATTTCTTCCTGATGTCTAATCTGAATCTTCCCCC
Organism: Neomorphus geoffroyi; assembly: GCA_033558235.1. Taxonomy (NCBI): domain Eukaryota; kingdom Metazoa; phylum Chordata; class Aves; order Cuculiformes; family Neomorphidae; genus Neomorphus; species Neomorphus geoffroyi. The sequence continues at coordinate 39,316,861 of JAUMJM010000027.1, forward strand.
CTTCCAGTTTAAAGCCGTTCCCCTTCCTCCTATCACTACCTGCCCTTGTGAAGAAACCCTCCCCAGTTTCCTGCAGCCCCTTCAGGTACTGGGAGGCCGCTCTAAGGTATCCATGGAGCCTTCTCTTCTCCAGGCAGAACCACCCCAGCTCTCCCAGCCTGTGCTCGCAGCACAGGGGCTCCAGCGCTCTGATGACCTTCGCATGACCAGGCAACCCTAAGGCGCCTGGTTCCCAGCGGAAGACCCCCAGGGCCGGGCTCGGTGCCCCCGAGGGGAACACGGAGGGGCCGGGCCGGGCCCGCGCCACCCCCGCCACGCAGGCGGGAGCGCCGGCGCCGAGCCGCCCTCGGCAGGGGGAGCTCCGCGAGGAGCAGCTCCCGGCCGCCCGCGGGACCCCTCGACGCAGCACCCAGCGCCGCACAGACGAGGCCGAGCCCCCCGCTCCCCCAGCGCCGCCAGCCCCCGCGTACCCGCCAGGTAGTTGGTCCACTTGTACAGGACTCCCTCCATCGCTCAGAGCCCGGCGCGGGGCCGCATCCTCCTGCTCCGCCGCGGGGACGACCGCTCACCTCCCGCTCCCTGCGCGCCCGGAGCCGCTCGGCTCAGGCGGCCCCGGGCGGCCCCGGCGGCGCCGCCACCCGCCCCACGGGGCGCTCCGCATCTCCCATGCGCGCCCGGCCGCGCCCCCCCCCCGCCCCGCGCCAGCGCACGGCGCCTCCCGGCGTCTCTGTCACTTCCTGAGCGCGAGGCCGCCCCGCCCCGCAGTGCCACGGCGGCGGCTCCGCGCGGCGAGATGGGCGGCGGGCTCGCCCTGCTCCTCCTGGCCATGCTGGCGGGCCCGGCGGCGGCGGCGGAGGAGGAGGAGGTGAAGATAGAGGTGCTGCACCTCCCGGAGGTCTGCAGCCCGCGGAGCAAGAAGGGGGATCTGCTGAACGCGCACTACGACGGGTTCCTGGCCAGCGACGGGTCCAAGTTCTACTGCAGGTGTGTGGGCTGGAAGGCAGCAGCGGGTCCCCCTGGTACCGAAAATGCCAGCAAATAAACCCCCTGAGGCTCGCTTTGGAGTCTTGCCAAGCAGCCTCCTTTGTTCCAGCGCCGGGCGCGTGAGGGAATGAACCCCAGCCGTGTGTAACGACACGAGCGGGCACAGAGCGTGTGTCCCGCCTGCGTTCATGTGTGTCACGTTTCCTAGAAACCTTATGCATGTTCTGTTACTTTCCAGGGACTAATTTTAATGTTATTATGAAATTCACAGCAGCCAGATCTCTTGCTAATTGGAGCTTTGGAGCCAGCTCTCTCTGACCTTGATAGGGAAAGACTGCAAACTGGGGTCAGTTTGGGCCCCTCACTCCAAGAAGGACACTGAGGGGCTGGAGCGCGTCCAGAGAAAGAAACCGGGCTGGGGAGGGGCTGGAGAACAAGCGCTACGAGGAGAGACTGAGGGAACTGGGGGTGTTCAGCCTGGAGAAGAGGAGGCTGAGGGGAGACCTCATCACTGTCTACCACTGCCTGAAAGGAGGCTGTGACGGGGTGGGTGCTGGGCTCTGCTCACAAGTGACAGTGATGGGACGAGAGGAAATGGCCACAAGTTGCACCAGGGGAGGTTCTGGTTAGACATTAGGAAAAATTTTTTCACTGCAGGGGCGATCAGACCCTGGCACAGCTGCCCAGGGAGGTGGTTGAGTACCTATCCCTGGAGAGGTTTAAAAGACAGGTAGACAAGTTTCTCAGGGATGGGGTTTAGTAGTTCAGGTGTGGCTGGACTCGATGATCTCAAAGATCTTTTCCAACCAGGCAATTCTATGAAACAGAGGTGATTATAGAAGACACATTTGTTCAGCACATACCATACTTAGCACAAGACACTATAATTTCTTGGAAAAAAACATGCTATCAAAGGGACATTCTGTCTAACTTTCAAAAAGAATACAATTACTTAGATGAAACTTAAATGTACTTTAGCTTAAATCCACTTTTTGTAATAGTAACTACTTCTTGTGTCACCCTCAGCTGGGTAAGCAGGACCCACTGCTGCCCGAAGTGTGGTCACAGCACATTAGCATTAGTAACTTACCCCCATTTCAGCTTTTATTTTCTCCTTAGCCAAGTGTTGAAGGATGTAGGATTTACCTAGGGATAAGAAGGACCAGCACTGAGGTAAGCTGGAAACCAAAGCCATGCTTGAAACTAGTCACCACTAGCAAAAGGGAACCACCGGCTGTGAGAGTCAACAGAGCCTGCAGCCTACACCTTGCATGGAGAAACGCTTTGGGAAAGCGAAATAAAAACACCACCATGTTATCACCTGCCTTGTCCAGTGCTTTAATCTGTGCAGGAAAATTTGGATTTGGAGGAGGAGCTCCTGGCAGGGACACAGAGTGACTGTTTTAGGCAGAGACTTAAGTACAGTGTGCGCTTCTACATAGGTGGCATTGTGCCAGGCAGCCGCGTTACGCTAGTGGTTTGCATTCTTTATGCCGCTTCCCTGTTGCTGGTTCCGTCCTTGATTTGTGCTGCATTCTTGTTTTCCCCTCTGTTAGCATTTAGGCTTTTTCACTTTGTCCCCTCCATCTGTCTTCAGGCTGTCTCAGCTTGCTTTGCACAGAAACCGTCGTGCAAAAGCTTTATCTTTACTATGCTTTGCTTTTAATGGTGGTGCATCCTAGTAGCGAGGCAGGACTCAACCCGTGCCGAAACATGGACAAAACTCTACTATTTATTTCAGGTACCTGGCTCATTCTTTACCCATCTTTGGACAGATCTTACAAGAGTGTAGCCTAGTTTATTACAGAATCTTGATTCATTTTGCTGATTTATGTCATTTAAGAAAAAAATCACCTGGGGATAATTCTACATTTAACAGTACTGTTTTACTTGCGCTTTTTTTTGCCTGTAGAAGTGACTGATTTTGGCACATACATTTTTGCCCTCTTGACTCTGAGCTACGTGCTGCTTGGTTGCCATTCACTGTAGGTGGGGACACCTCATATGACCAGAAGCTCACTCAAGCACTGAATATCTAAACTGAACAGAGTGATGGGGGAGCACACAGTACTGTCGGCAAGATTGTCAGGTTCCCCTTCAACCACCTGCATGCTCTGTCCCACCTCACCTACAGTGATGTGAACTGCTGAAGACATTTTTGCTTCCTAGCAGTGCTCCTCCTCTTGCAGACTTTCTGCAGCGGCACCTTGTTTCTGGCATGCAGTGTATATTATCAAGAAGACTGGATGTTTTTGTAATGAGTTATGTTTTTTACTTTTTTTTATTTATTCATTCCAAAAGGAGGTTGCCCCTTATGCATCGCAAGATTTGACCTTAATTATAAGTGTAGCAGAAATAGTGGTATTACTTTATATTCTCACACTCTAAACATTCTGGTGTTTTAATAATCTAATGTACACTTTTACTGACTCCCAATTTAAAGTTATTTTTATATAAAAATACTAAACTCACTGTTATCCTCTCACAATTCTTTTTAATAGTCGGACTCAAAATGAAGGTCATCCAAAATGGTTCGTCCTGGGCGTTGGACAAGTCATAAAAGGGTTAGATATTGGTATGATGAATATGTGTCCTGGAGAAAAACGGAAAGTGATCATTCCTCCGTCATTAGCATATGGACAGCAAGGATATGGTAAAAAGAAGTTTTAATACTAAACTTTGTCTTTCCTCTGTTTTACCCTTTCAAACATACAGTACTGCAAATGATAGTAAGAATCGGTGCTCCGTTATTTTTGAAGGTATTGAAGGTGATGACCAGACCTGTGCAGCCTAATCCTGCTCATTCCTATGCAGTTTAATTAGTCTTCATCACAGACCCTCACCTGTGCCTTGCAGTTTGCATTAGAATTTGGTACATGGCATCTGATGCATTTTTCCAAGTGTTGCCATGAAGATCTTCATGACTCACATCAGCATTTTTTGTCTTTATCTGTTATATTCATGTTTAGTTTCTGTTATTTGACTCCTACTTGCTTAGCCTTTTTATGACGTTCTACATCTTCTAAACAAAATGAACTATAATCCAGTGTATGTCACAGAATTAATCCAAGTAAAAATAATTTGTTCAGATTTCTGCTTACATTCGGGATAGTTAATGGACAATATCATCACATTACATAGTAATTGCAACAGAACTATGCATGAAATCTGATTTGAATTTATGATACTTAGGTGTGCATTCTAATTTTAAAAAGTTCCAGTCAGAGTTTATGCACTGTTTCAGCACTCCTAATTGTAGATGACAAACTCAGCTCTGACCTCGGTGTAGTAGTTTCTGTGGAAAAAGTAGCTCCTGCTCTAGAATCAGTGTTTGGTAGTGATACTATGTCAGAATTCCACACACCAGTTTTGCCTTTCATACAATTGCATTGTAGTCCATGAAGTTTACTAGGAATAAATTTTCCCTTCAGTATAATGTTGACTCATAACAACAAGGAGAAACGCTGACACAAATGAAAGTATGTTCTTTAATGCCAGTATTGACTGTTTGTTCTAGGGAGCACTTCAAGAAGGTATTGTTTTTCTACAGCGTACCTGTCTATCTCAGCGTATTCCTGCATGCTGGGGAAGATGCCTGCCTAATCTTGAATTAGAAAAGATGCATGTGGCTTTCTAAATCTTTACGTGTCTTTCCTTTGTTGGTATGTATCTTTGTAAACTACTGGCATTGAATTCTATTATTGTATCTTTCTTTTTAAGTAGTATATTAACCATGATTTATATTCAGATATATTTAAAACTTCTACATTTTTAAAGCTTGTAAGATTAAAATGTTTAGAACTCTGAAACCTGTTCTTTTTGCTATGGATGTTTTAGATGAGAAGTGCAAGTAATTGTTTTGTTTACCTTCGGTTTATCAACAAAGAAGATTGTTCAGTTTTTCTTCAGTTTATGAAGGATGGGCACAAGCTCAAAATTCTGTTAATTCTGAAGTTGCAATGTCATGCTTACTGGCTTTGGCTATGAATAGAAGCAACTTGCATGTTTACATTTTAATTTTACACTGCATGAATTCGTGATGCTTTTTTGGCACTACCTTTGGACCTCATTAGTTTGTTACTGCCTCTCTTCAGTTCCCTTACTTTGCCAGATGCATGATACATTGACCTGGTTTTATAGGCAGTGCTGGTTTTACATCAGATATTAGAAAATGCTTTGACAAAGGAATAATGAAGTCTAGCGTGGGTTTTTTTTTCCAGAAACCATACAAAATACTCCAGTAGTTTGGGGTTTAGGATTGGGTGGGTCGGGGGTGTGTGTGTGTGACTCAAAAGACTTGTATTATATTGCTTCTTTCTAATGAGATGTATATTTTAAACACTATTTTACATAAAATCCTTTAAAACTAAGTGTCATTTGTATTAAGCAGGTAAAACCTGGTATTGCCTGCCTGTTTCTTCAGATAGAAAACACATACGAGTATTAGTCCGTTACTGGAATCTTTTAAATCAGATAGCAGATACATAATAAAAGCATATGTCTTAGAATCAGTCTTTCAATGAGCCCCATCCTATGAGAGTACACAAAGGAGTGACAACTTTAGAAATACTTGGTTTTCATAACACAAACCCTTCTCTTAATTTTTAAAACTGCCTGAACTGATATGAACAATGTAATTTTGTTTCAGGGTAGTATATTGTTTGTAGATCTCTCTTAAAATCATTTATTATCTAACGCGATGTGAACAGTCTTCCTGTCTAGCTGTATAATATTTAAATTCAGACTTTAAACTGAGTATTAAAACTATCTTTTGTAATAAAAAATACGACATTTTATGTGTGAATTTATCATGTAATTTATCATAGATGTGATCTCTGACCGTTAGTGTCTGGTGACTTAAATGCTTATTTTTTAACTTTTACTCTTAGCACAGGGCAAGATTCCACCCAATGCAACGTTGATCTTTGAGATTGAACTTTATGCAGTAAATAAGGGACCTCGCAGTGTTGAAGCGTTTAATCAAATAGACAAGGACAGTGACAAGAAACTCTCTGAACTTGAGGTAGTATGACGTAACTAATTTGGAATTGATAATAAACTGTGGGTATAGATGCATCAGTGCTACCTTTACATGAGCTGCCTCTGCTGCAGTTCATCATGTAAAGCTTCTGTGTGCTTACGCAAGCTACCCTGCAATGTTGAAATTTGCTTTGATTAATACATTAGTAGCGTTCTGATTTTCTGGGATACAGACTTCAGACGTGTCTGCACTAGAGTCATAATAATGTACGTGTATACTCCAGGTGTCCTTGAAGGTCCTTGTTGAGTACAGCCAGGAAAGCCACAGTGGTTGGACTTTTTTCTTTCCTTCTAGATAAGCCAGTATTTGAAAGAAGAATTTGCAAAAGATGGCAAAATACGTCATCCCTCAGTCCATGGTGAAGTCTTAGCTGATATATTTAAGAAGAACGACCATGATGGAGATGGTTTCATATCAGCGAAGGAGTACAACGTCTACCAGCATGAGGAACTCTAAGTACTTAAAAAGTCTTTGCCTATTTTCAGGACACTGAGTTTTAAATAATGATACATTGCCACAGATGGTTTTTTATATTTTTTTATAGTGGCATCTTTTTATATCTCTTTAGGTGACTGTAAAAATCTTGGGTTTAACTTTCAACTAATAAAATGTGTTAGATATTTCAAAAGAAACCAATAAAATTGGAAAACACCATAATCTATTGTTAATGGTTTCTGTAATTTACTTGGATGAGGTGGAAGATACTCCATATAAACAGAGGTAATTACTTGGGCATCATCCTCGTTTCCCTCACTTTGGCAAAAAGCGAAGAAATACCAGTAGTTAACTGTTCTGCTTATGCAGATATCATTGTAATATTTGTGTAACATGCTTTCCTCTTCTTGTGTGAAAAGCTGTGCCTGTATTCAACACGTAGTAATTAGCTGTACAGTGGGAGCACAAGTAAAAAAGCTTCCAAACATGGGTTATCTTTAAAATCATTCTAAAATGTAGAAAAGCTTTTTTTTTTTAATTGTTTTCCTAGTTTAAAATAGTATGGGAAGAGCTTCAACAGAATATTAACCAACAACACCCACAATCTCCGTGTTGGACAATTCCGTAGTGCCCTCTGGTGTTTCTGTTCTCAACAACACAGACTTGATTCTCTATGGCTGAGATCTACCAGTTAAAGACTTTCACCCCTGAGTTCTTGGTGGAAGGATGTAGTTCTGTTACTTTTTTAAACTTCCAAAACATTTTCTGCTAAACACTTTTTTTCTGAAGACAGAAAAAGAAATCAAGAGCAGCTGTGACCTAAAATCCAAATGCAGAAGGTGGACTTTCTAGTAATGTAAACAAACTGTTGACATATGGTAATGGCACCCTAATGTGAAATGCCTATCCCTACTTTTAGCTGTTCCCTTTTGTAAATGAAACATTAGACTGAACTAAGTTTTACCATGGTTTTTAATCCGATACTTCAATTAAACATTTATGAGAACACTAAATTATTAACAAATATTCTCATTTTACCATCGTGTGCCAGTGTAGATAAAGGCAGCATTTGGGGATTTAACAACAAATTTGTGTAAACGACTTTAAGTTCTAGCATATATTTTGACATGAAAATTCAGTTTAGAATTTAGAAGTATATTTTCATTATCAGGGTAATGAGAAGGTACTAGAAAGAAGAAAAACAATGTCAAGGAATGCATGAGGGCATTTTCAAGTAAAAGGTCATGGACTGTGAAGCAATAATTTAAAGATAATAATGTAATAAAAAGTTTTGCACTTTCATTATTTTTGCATGTCAACTATTTGAGTCACATTTACTAATTCTGAAAAGTTTGTGGCACAGTTATGCCGATGTCTGCGACAAAGGGCACTTACCTAGCTCAGTTACTTTACTCTCTTATGCCAGAGGTCAAAACAGGGCACAGCGTGCAGTCGTACGTACTTTTGTCCATTAAAAGAACACTCTAGGCATCCATAGACTGTCTCCCTTTTAGAACTTCCCATTCCACAAAGCACACAAGGACCTTTGGGGATGTTGTTATTAAGTAAATTAATTCGGATATGAGACCCTTCTCTGAGATAGCTGGTGGAGAGATCAGTCATGCTCGCCGCTTTTTCATAATAATCTGTAAAAAGGTCCTCCAAGTAAGCATCAGAGGTAGGAATGATATCCACTCCTCTTTTATCTGAAGAAGAACACAGAAACAAGAAGGAATGATTTGTTATTGCATTATGAACTGTTTACAAAAGAATCTCCATTTAATTATGGAAATAACTGATTCATGAGACCGTGATACGTTGTAGATTGCTTCCCAGCAAAAGCCCTGTGTGATGAAAATTTTTCTTTAATTTCACAAGACACTGACAAAGGCCAGATTTTTGGTTTGTATATGACCTATATAATTATAATATTTTTAGAAATGCACCTAAACGGTAGGTATGAGACAAGCTTTTGAAACGTGGTGCCAAATCAAATCACAGCTGCATGTTTACGTATCTAGCCATTTTTATTTTTGGCATTTCTAGTTCTATTGTCTAAAAAGTGTATTTACACTTCATTAAAAAAAAACCCAAACAAACAAAAACTCAGCAATAATTAAAAGGTTCAGAAAATTTGGAAGACTCCTTGCTGACCTCCTAGCAGATTTTGGAGCATCCAAACACGCCAGTAAGAGCTCACCTTCAGAACTACCTACCTTTTTTTGTCAGGGATGGATTAGTTTAGATTGGACGACAAACTTTTAGGCACCTACAGCTACTGAGAAGTATCATTCCCAGTGTGAACTGGAGCAGCACTGGGGGTTTGGTCTATAAAAACCCTTTGATCAAGAACAAGATACAATGGAGCTGGGACACCCATACAGAGCAGCCTTTAGAAGGATGTGTTGACTGTTAAATATTTATTTTCCTACTCAGATTTGCAGATTTCCAAAATACTTAGACCAAGGGGTGTTAAAAGTATATAATCTTGTTCTGAAGAAAATATAGCAACACAGTGATGCTCAGTGTTGTTGAACGTTGTGCTTATATCAGAATGAGAACTATGATGATACCTCGCCCACGTCCCTGCCATGTGAACATACAGCCTAAACACTAAGTTCAAACATTCAAATTGATACTGTTTGATGTTTAGTTTGCTCTGAAATATTGTGTATAGATTCTAACTTGTATTGCATAACACTAGCTGTAAATGGCAAACATATGAAATAGGTTTAATGTTAACTGAAATTAGTTGTATAGTTACTCCAAACCAGGTAGTTCATTGTCACCCATAAATTTTTATTTTAAGATCTTTGGAGTTTTAATGAACAGCAATATCATACATTTGTTATTTGTGAAAGAGTCAGATTCTAAATATAAATTTTAAGAACTTTTTGCAATCATTTCAATACATAAAATAAAAGAGGTACATTTTCCATCAAAATTCTTCTTTAAATGTTCATCTTGCACAAAAATTAAAGAAACAATTTACACTCTCCAGGCATTAACTAAGACATATGGATATAAATACCAAAATTCGTACTTCGATTAAGCAGATTACTCTTTAACTTCCTTAATTTGGTCAGTGAAGATGACCCAGATTTCTCTTTTTCAAATCCTCCTTTTGAAATTGGAGTCACGCAGAGTTCTGTAAAAAATAAGTTTTTAGAAGAACAGAATATAAAAGTAATAATTGTAGAAGAAAGTTAAATATGCTTTCTAATGTATAAAGCTAACAGTGATTAAATTCAGCTCTGCTGAAGTTTTCAATGGCTCGTATCACTTTTTAATACAAGTCTGCACACAGTAATAGCCCATAGGGTCAAGTAACGCAGATGCAATGGACACTTTAAAATGCTGGTGGCTTCCAACATCATCAGAGTTTGTTTTGCTTTTACACAATATAGGGCCATGTTATGGAACTATGTCAGTCAGTGTCATATAAATGGGAGTCCCACTTCTGAAGAAGAAACATTTCTATGATCTCATTTGAAAATAAAAATGAAAAATAATAAGCAAGACTGAGTTCTGTAGTCATCTCTTTCAACACTGACTCACCTACTAAAACCTTTCTTTTTTAATAAAAAGAAGTATCACTTCAGTTTCTATCTATAACTTGAAAACCTTTAAAGTGAAATATAAGGATGATCAATTACAAGGAACTCAAAATGCGTTTTAGATTTTCTCAATTGAGAATTCTCCTATTATGCAGATACAAATATCTGATTGATTATTTCACTGGTAATGACTTCAGCAAAAACATGGTGCATGTACCTACCATTTGGAGTATATTTAAAGCTTTTACGGAAGGGTAAAGGTATCTCACAGTTCAGTAAAAAGGTGCTTTTCAATGCAGGGTTCCTGTCGTGGAAGGTTTATTCTGTGTATGCCAAAAGGTACGTAGCTATTCGTAACCTCTAAAACATAGTCCTGTACAGATGTGTGGAGACAGAGATTTCTTCCCTAACCAGGTCTTCTACCTTGTTATTTCACAGTATCATAAGGTTGGAAAAGACCTTTGAGATCATCGAGTCCAACCTATGACCCAACACCTACACCTACTCCTACTCGTCAACTACACCATGGCACTAAGAGCCTCATCCAATTTCCCTTTAAACCCCTCCAGGGACGGTGACTCCACCACCTCCCCGGGCAGCGCATTCCAATGGCCAATCACCCTCTCAGTGAAGAACTTCTTCCTATTTACAGAAAGCCACAATGTTATAGAGTCAAGCAGGTCCTGGGATGGTTGAGAGGCTGTCACGGAGGTCCCTGTATTTGGGTACATGTGACTCTGGTGGTTAAGACTTTACCTAACATTACTCGACTCAACGGGGAGCTTTGCTTTTGATATTTTCGATTACTAGATCAAATCCTAAATTGACGTTCTAGTTTGTTACAAACAATGTCGATGACATTGATAATGTTATAGGCTACAGTTTACTTAGTGCAAGTAATGTAAATGCATATGTGCTATCCTTTCCCCAAAAGGAGAAAACCTTACAGGAGCTGTGCAATTTATGTTTTTTACTGGTTTCCAGTAACTGTGATTATTTCTTCCTAAAAATATTCAGATGCCTACATGTGGTAATGATGTATCAAACTGAAAGTAGAGCCCCAAGAGAAAAAAATGTTAGCTTAGTTTAGAAGTTCTGTGCACTTTCTTCTTTACTTGGGTCTTCTTACGTGCTTATTTTATGCAGCGCTGATAAGATGGCCTCATAAGCCCATTCCTTGCAGACCAGAAACGCAAGGAAGCGAGTGTTTGTTCCATGCAACTGCAGGATTTAATGAAAATCGCAATATTAACTTTCTAAAAATGTTTCCGCAACAGACTGTCTTGTAGCACCTGCCTTGGTCGCCTTTTCAAGAATCGTTTCCCTTAGAAAGTCAGACTACTCGTGCACAAAATCAAAGCACACCATTGCGTGTGATCAGGCCTTATGTATACCGAGAGCAAGGAGAGCGTTTTAAAAATTCATTTCGTATCATTAGAAATAATAGCAATAATGACAGTAACGCACATCACTTACCAAAATTACCATCCAAATGAATATAAAGTTCAAATACACTAAAAGCAATAGTTGTATGTGCAGGAAAAACAATAGCTTTGTCCCGCCCTTTGGAATTCTGATCTTCAATAATGTGAAACTACAGAAAAAGCATCCAAAGGAAAAAAAATTAAACATTGAAATGAAAAAATGAACAAAAGGATACCTTCACTGTATGTATTGAGAACTATCGTGGCAGGAGGAAGCTTTGAAATTGAAGATGCAATTTCACAACTAAAGAATTTTATAGTAACAACTTGGCATTCTAATAAAGTTTGATACGGATAGTAATTTAGCCTTCATCACTCACTGAAACTTAAGTGAATGATTTATAAATACCAGTAAGGAGCAAACCTCAGAAGATGCGTAGCTTCAATTATTCAAACACAGTCAAGAGAGAGAGGCAGATGGAGGAAGAACACAAGACAGGCAGTAAGATGCTGAACCTTGAAATAATAATCTGAAGTTGCAATGTGTCATAGAAGGTTCACATAATAAATTTACGGGATATTCAAACTAAGCAAATTCCACATTTTGCTGAGGCTTCACCCAAAGCAATGGTTCCTTGTGTAGCCACCCTTTCATGCGTTTCCCATCCCTCAGTCACGTAAGCAATACTAACAGAAGACCAACTTTTCACTCAGTTTACATCACTGCAAAAATACTGATTTACTTCACACTTTTTCTGAGTTTACATCAGTAAACATGCAATGAAATCCCACCAAAAAATGTATAAAAATGAGCTTTTATGTTTGTTCATTTCAGTTACAGGACTTTGTCAAACATTATTTACCCTCATTGTCTCTCCACGCATTCCAGTGTGGACCGTTAATGAGCACTGCCTCGTAGTTCTAATACTTTCCACGACCACACACAAAATCTCCATCCTACTTTTTCTTGATTGATGGACTAGACAATGATCAAAGTTGATTTTTCTAAAATCAAGAGGGAGGCAGGAAGGAAATTCAGAGATTATTAGCAATTTCCAAAGCAGCTAATAGAATCAATAACTTTAAATCAGTAAATAAATCACCATAACTTCTGTCTCATAGCAGTAAAATAATTCACTGAGGAGATTTCTGGAAACTTAATATTGATTTTCAGTGTCTGGGAACAGAATCACTAAAAAAATTCCAGGAAACCAGTAATGTACAAGTGTTAGAGAGGATATGTGGGACATGCTGGAAAATTCCAAGTCTGTCCATCTGACAGCATTCTTAGAAACAGTAAGGAACTGTCAACACACCCTAATTAATAACATTTTTTTTAATAGATGTAATTTATATCAAACAGTAAGGATGTATGGAAAATAGATAGTAAAAGCAATAGCTGTAGTGCTCTACCTTTGGGTTTCTGTAAAGCTTATGATGATGCAATATTTTGGTTAGAAGCCTAAATGGTGCCTATACAAGCTGGCCTATATTCAACGGACTAAAAACTGTTTAACTCGTGTCAACTACAACTGAAAAAAACTGTAACCATTATAAACATGGAACAATCATTAAACAAGTGTTTGTAGAATTCCTACCGACATTGGCTCTTAGTCCTCTAACACTGAATATTTCTGTCAGGAGACAGGATCTCTTCCCCACCCCATATTTAATATTTATAATTAATATTTGGGGGTTACAAATAAACCAGGGGAAGACGGGTACAGAGCAAGAGAGGTCACAGATACAAACTGACATGCACTGCTTGGTAAATAACTACAAGAAAACAACATATATTTGAAAATAACAAATCTCACATCATGCGTAGTAAATAATTTACTGGGATTCACTGGGATGACAGAGTGGCCAAGGGATAACCTTTGAAATATAAACTAGAGAATCATACCTAGAATTAGGTGTTTGAAATTTGCGCTAGCACTACAAAAACACCAAGTTTGGGTTCAGTCTCCACAGCTCAAAAGAGGTGTTGGAAAAACAGAGTCTGCATTTGGAGAAGAGCCGCATAAGGTTATGAAAAATTCAAGCAGACAAACCTACTTTGCTTATCAAAGAAAAGGCTGTGTAATAACCTCACAAAACCTTGAATGGTATGGAGTAACATAGATAGGACCCTGGATGGACTCTTCCTTTCTGGATTTATTTTTTTTTTTCCAAAAGATGCACCATAATTCAATAAGAATTAACTCAGAAAAATTCTGCAGTCTGTGTTATACAGATTATGTGTCTGATCCCATTGATCCAACCTGAGAGTCTTGGAAAATACCCAGTGGTGACTGCTACCGATTGACTAAAAGTAGGAATTTCAGAGGTTTAACCTAACTGTATGAAATATAATTATAGAACCAGAAAACAAAATATATAATATAACCTTGTAGTAAGTTCTTTAAGTAGTGTTGGAACTTCAACTTCATGTTTGGTCACTATGCCAAACGAAGCTTTAAAGGCAACAGAATCTGATCCAGCAACATCAAACCCAACGTCATTCATGATCTGATTTCCTCTTCTACCACTAAGTGAAACATCTGATTTGTCTTCATAGTTGAGCAGCTGGTAAGACGAGACACCTGAGTAAAAGAAGACAACCATTGTGTGATGAAGAGTCTGAACAGGGTACAAAGAGAGTAAATGGTGCGGTTCCTACTGCGCTTCATCGTTTGGATGTGAAATTCAGAGCTACGTTGAGCACTTATTTATCCCTGTTACTACTGATGACTCAAGGAAAGAGAAGGGGTCTGAGGGAGTTCTGTGCCAGAGAGTTGTGCCCATGCTCCTGCAGGTGCCAGATCCTGGGCACGACACGGTGACCGGGACCATTTCTAAATTTCTGTGCTTATCATTATTTTCCTAAAGTCCTTTTACCTGCAGGTATGCTGCTGGTACTTGTATAAACTGGACATGGAGTGTCTTTTGGATTTAACGACAGACGCTCTGAAACAGAAAATGACTTAGTGGAGACCACACAGAATATTAAAACTAGGAACTGTACGTAAAATAATAGTAATGAATCCTGAATTTTGTCCAGATGCAAATGAACCTGAGATTTCCTTATTTCTGCAATATATGAATGAGACAGGGATGTGCCAGTAACATTGCCTTTACCTGACGTGTCACAATTAGAAAGACCTACCACACTTTCTGTCTATGTCTGATGATTCCAGGGACTACGTCAGTTTATTTTGAAGGAAAACAAGATATTCATCCTGACTTACTTGAAAGTTTGCATCCATTTATAGTACAATCAAAGAGTAGGTGCCCAAGTATAATGCTTTCTTTAAAAACTTAAATACATTTGTCTTACACTAACAGGAAAATATTAGAATGCATTGGTTGCCAAATTAAAATGAACAGAGCAGGTAGAACACAGGGATCAGGCATCCAAATACATTTGAGAGTTTGAGTTTCAGTCCTTTTTTTTTTTTAAATCTGCTTGTAGGACAAACTGACATAAGGTCACCTAATTTGAATACTGCTCTCCTTTTTTAACAAAAGCAAGTTCATGTACTTTTCATAATTCTAAGAAGACTGCAAATGCTTATATTTGTCACATGAAAAAGGCAATTCAATTATCAAGTTCTTTGCTTACATTAAAGGGCAATGCTTTCTGCACATGACATCTAACCTTTACAGAAAAAACTCATAAGGCTTTGCAAGACTTCTTAATGAAATTTTGCCATCTTTTTATCGGACTTTTTAATGAGATTTTTCCTTTTTTTATTTTTTTCATTCAGGACCAGCCAGCTGATTTGTACTGCATGCAAGACCAGTAGGATTAGTGAGATTCCGATTTTTTTCATCGTGCTTGTGTCCTGGAATCACCCCTTTGTGGGGTCAACTGGTATTTCTGTCTTCTTTTGCACATACTCATTTGTCTGAGTAGAGTTTTTAATTAATGCAATTGTTGTACAATTAACGTGATCGATACATCTGTCAAAATAGACCTTTTCTCAAAAGAAATTAAAGGAACGAAACTTTTGAGAAACCAGCACAAAGGCAAGAATTAAATAGACTTCTCTAAGGAAGGTACAGGAAGATACAGGTCAATTTTGCACCTCCTGATTCTCACAGGACCTCCTCAAAAATTTCTGATATTGCATAGCAAAGGCAATGTAAACACATTAAGCTCTTTAAATACCCAAAAATAGATTACAAACATGGGAAAAAATGTTATGGAAATCCAATGACTTCAGTCAGAACTGTTCTGCCTGTGCAGAGCCCAGTTCACCGGGGATTCCTAGCTTGGAAAAGCTGCAGAATGTTCTCCCATACGTAAAAACAAATATACAGAGACAGGTGAACGTCAAAACCAAATTTTAAGTAGCAATTAATCAACAGACATAAACACATCCATAACAACTCTGTTACGATTTGTGAAAAAACTCACAAGGTTTAACTGAATTTGTTTCATATGAGTTCAGAAAACATCAAGACTTTTTAGCAAATTTAACCTTTTTTTTAACTCCTTTTCCAGGAAGTTATTGTTTTTTACCAATTTGAGTTGTACTTTTTTCTAAGTATTTACTACAAGACTAAGAAAGACAAACTTTATTACACATCCTAAAGAACCACCAGTTTAAACTGTATCTACTGTTCTGTATTTACTGGAAAACATGCATTTTTCCATCTTAAAAAAAGATAGAGATCTTACCTGCAGAAATTTCTTTCTCCCCTAGAAGAATGTCTTTTAATGTGAAAGGTGTTGAAGCAAATTTAGATTTTTTTGAAAGCGAACATTTTCTTTTCTTAATCACAAGGCTCAGAGGTTGGTATTTATCAGCTTCACTGAGACTGGGCACTGGAATTAGTCTTCCTCCATCACCAACCTGTTTAACGAAATTTTTGGTTGCAGCAGCAAACATATTATGACATTAGTAAGGGTAATATTAAAGAGCTCTGTATCAAGTGTAACTTCCAGATATCGAGCCCATCTTCGATTCTTTTTACAATGTTCTTTCAAACAAATTAACAGGTTCTTTTGAAAAAAATAGAGCTGTCAAACTATTTTTTTAGATCAAATTATATTTTGCATCTTTGCTAACCCAGCTTCTATGTCGTATTGCTGGAGACTTCTCTCAAAGACCGTCAGTTAGGCTCTCTAATTCTGTATGATGAATAATTAATTACCAGCGTAAACCGATAGGGAAATGGTTGCCCCTTCCTTTTTAATTTCCTTTAATTTCCTTTCCAGTTTAATGCCACCCTTTGAAAAACAAAAATTACAATCTTAGATACAGAAGACAGTAACTTCTGCAACACAGAGCTTCACATTAGGAGTTAGTGGTGCGTTACTGTTTATTGGATCCTGGATGCAGCTGAATTCTCGTGTTTGCCAACAACCAACCAAGCCGCCCGGACGCGCTCCGGGAGATCGCCTGAATTACACATGGTGAAAGCTGGTAGGTCTGCTGAGAGGGTATTGTTTTTCAACAGCAGTTGCATAACCTACCTGCGAACGCTCAGCTGGGGAGCAAGAGGTCTCCAGAAACACCTGGGCCAAAGCATGAGATTAGAGACGGCTGGGAGCAGGGGGGAAGCAGAAGTGGGCTTTCGTTGTTATTCTTCTCCTATGGACTCAGCTGTCTGGGATCCAAGGGCTATTTTTGAGACAGGCCGGCTGCACGTGTTTGGCTCAGACTACTGAAAAGATTGCTAAGTTGTGAAAATTCTGCAAAATAATGGAATTAATATTGCAGAAAAAAGTGAGTAGGTGTCGGTGTTGGGTCATAGGTTGGACTCAATGATCTCAAAGGTCTTTTCCAACCTTGTGATACTGTGAGATTATCGATATAGGATTAAGGTGCAGCTCAAGAGTCCAAGAGGGGAAAACACCAGGGGAAAACATCTGAAATTGTGAAGTAAAAATAAACACAGTCAGTAGGGAGCAGCATGGATCTGTGAGGGAGGCAGAAGGAGCTGACCTGTCCTCATGTAAATGACAACTTGATTTTCTTGCAAGAATGGCAAGCAAACAACTGCTAAACATCATAGCACATCCCCCAGAGGTTCCTTTTGCAGTTACAGTAGGTTTACAGGATTGTAAAGCTACACTTTAACATGAATTTTGTCCCTGGTTACCAAGTAAAAACTTTTGGTTGGTTGGTGCTTTTCCCTGAAGCGGGATTTTCACACATGAAAAAAATTTAAGGACTGTTTTTATAATATGATCGCTTATTTAATAATGTAACATGCTTCAATTTAGTTCTAATACTTCCATAACTATTTTTGAAATGTTCAGAGTATCAGGAAGTCCAGTAAAAAGGCAAAAAGAGGATTATATTCCCACAGATATCTAAGATTAAAGGAAAGGCTGCCAGAGCTTTCTGCTTACTCTAGATGGTGCTGAAAAATTGAAGCTGGTGATAAATAGATTTTGAACTGAAATAATGTGAAAAGCTGCAGTTCAGTCTGACTGTATCTCATATTACACTGCACTAACAAGAAAATCCTGTATGTATTTACTCAATGAAAACACATTAACAGAACTTAAATGATTTTAAAGGGAAGAAAAAGCTAAGGAAATCCTTAAACTAAAATTGTGCATTTAGTCTTGATTTAGATTTATTCTTTCTGTCTTATATTACCCCAAGCCACAGGTCAATGAACAGAAATATTCACTAATATTCACTAAAATATTCACTATTTCTGTGCATCCAAGTGAAAAAAGCTGTTTCTCCCACCCCTCCAGTACCAGGCACTTTTGTACTTGGCTCACGAGTGTACTTACAAACTTTCAGCATTTTCACAGCCCTTGCACTCTCCCATTTGGGCAGAACGATAAATGAAATCCACGCTGTGCATGGGTTATGCCCGAGTCGGCATCTGAATAAAAAAAAATCTTGCCTTTTCTCACCAGTCACACTTGCTCACCTGCAGATTCAAAATCTGCCTTCACCACGTGGGATCCTTCATGGAAGAACAAAAGGGCAGTTCTAGCCTGACCTTAGCCCACCTGTATACGTTACTGGAATGAGGTCAGCCTTGGACCCTTACCGAGACCCAGATACATTTTTAAAGAACAAGCAAAAACATACGACCAAACAAATCCCCCCCAGGCTGCCGAGTATCCATCTATGACAACCTCTGTTCTTGTGAGCCCCCCCAGATCACACACAAGCTCCTTGTTAGTTTCAGAAACAAAATTATTCTTCCAGTTTCCCCATTTTCTCAATCATGAAAATACATTTTCTTCGCGTTACTCCTTCTGTCTCTAATTCTCTACCCTCTGACACTTGTAAATTAAATAAATCTTAAGAACCTTACTGGCAGAAGCCTCATTTGCTGATTCATCTGCAGAGCGGCTTCATCTATAGTTGGAAAGTGGAATCCTGTGCAAGAAAATACGTGAGTGATATAAAGATACAATGCTCTGCTTTTATGGTTT
Source organism: Neomorphus geoffroyi (assembly GCA_033558235.1). NCBI lineage: Eukaryota > Metazoa > Chordata > Aves > Cuculiformes > Neomorphidae > Neomorphus > Neomorphus geoffroyi. Next base: position 39,335,701 of record JAUMJM010000027.1, read on the forward strand.
TTAAATTGATTTTCCTGTCCCTATAACTCTAGCTTGACTCTCATCTCTGGTCCCATCTACCACACTCTGTTCTGCTTCTGGCTTGAGTTTTCTGTCCCCAAAGACTGAAGGTTCTAAAAGTTTGCCAAGGAACAGCACAAGCCTCAGCGTGGGGAGCAACTTCAGGGGAGCTTATTCAGCTCTGTGTTCTGCGGTTTCTTCGCTGTGTCTTCCCCTTCAGCAAACAGCAAGATAGGTTACTTCATATGCAAGATGAGTTCTGTTTCTTCACGATGGGTCTTAGCTATGGAGTAGTAACAGAGCAGGCAAGTACACAGAGCTGAGAATTTTCATATTTAAATACTGTGTTTTTTTCTTACACCGTCCTGATAGGAACCTGGAGACTATTTTTAATAGTAAATTCTAGAGGACAGCCCTGCCTTCTCTATAACCTTTGAGGATGCAGAATGCTTTTTGTAATGAGTTAACTCCATCATGATATTTGCTTTATGATTAGGTAATTATCCTATATTATCCCTGCAGGAACATTGGATACCTGTTATTAGGAGGTGTCTAAGGATGTATTTATAGGCTGGTGTAATGTGCATGCAAGATAGAGGCTTGTCCAAGGAACTGAAAATGTGGAATTATCTCACTAAATTCAACCAAGAAATCTAGAATCACCTGCAGATGACTACACACAAAATTATTTTAACTTGTTTGTCGACAGTCAACCATGGCCTAAATTCAGTATAATTAACCAGTCGAGAGGAAAAAAAAAAAAAGTCTTAAGTGTTAACTAAATGGATAAATTAAGTTGGTGTTTCACTTGAAAGGGTTAAGCTCAAATAATCAATACCAAATTGTGGTGCTGATTTGTTTAATATCGTCTTAGTGTCCAAAACGGTGCTGTCAGTTGGCAGGCACCTGACTTAAGTACCTTTACTTTTACCTACAGATCTTTATAAGGAAACAAGTGCAAGAATTCAACACTTAAAATCCAGCAAAATAAAAAAGCACTGAGAAAATTGCTTGCTAAATTCTGTAACTTCCCAGCAGATGGCATGAGTATTTTCCCAGAAAGCAAGAATCTATGCAATATAGATTTCAGGAGATAACAAAAGCAACGATCTATGGGCCCAAATATGTTCCTTATTGCATATGTGTTGCGGTTTTTTTACAACAACACTTGACCTTTCCCCCTCCCCCACGAGGCTGAGCTTATCCAGAGACTCTCTTATACAAGCAAAATCAGTGAGTTTAATGTAATAATGTATGAGTTCAGAGCTCCTGAATACGAAGAAAGTACCACTGTCCTGCCGAACTCCTGGTCTAGCGGTTTGGGGTCGCTGGCATAATGCGCACAGTGACTGCTGCTCACAGAGCTTTATGATATTTAGAGACCGTTGCAGGAAGAAAAGTAAGTTAAATCAAGATGATGGTTTTCAGTAGACTTAGCTTCAGCAGAGGTATTTCCATGTTGGATTTCTTTATCATGTAGTTCAATTTTAAATCAGTTCACAAATATTATTTTAACTAAGTAATTTTAATTTTTAATAGGGGAACAATTTAATTAGATATGGCAATATTTTAATTTTGTGTAGACTTACTTTAATAAGCTCTCAATTTGGTAAAGCAGTAAAAAAAAATGTAGTCACTTCTTGTATATCTGAAACTGATCTGGTTCCTTAGGGAAACCTCTCTGGACAGCGAGATAAACAGACCATATCAAAGAAGTTCAAGGAGGCAACTCATCAGAAACCTAGATCTAAAATGTTTTTAAGTTCCCCACATTTAAAGGATGTTTTACTTTTCGTGAAGGCAGATCCTTCTGAATGGTCCACTACTATCTGTGGCCTCAAGAGAAAATTTTAATAAGAACCTTCTAGAGTTAAGTCTTGTAATGGACTCTTTTGTTTATATGGGACTTCTGTTTGTGAAAAGTTTCTTCACCAATTAAATTGGATTTGAAAAAAAAATTAAAAGCCATTGGAAGCACTCTGGTCCTTTTCTATACTGGTTTCGAAAAAAATCACCACTAGGGTTGTTCTAAATTATTTTGCAGGTCACTTTTAACAGTCCATTTGGAAGACAGATACACACACTCATTATGTTTCCTATTTAATACCCTTCAGATTTACAGTTTAAGTAAACTTTGTTGTAAGCTCCTCCTGTTCCCTGTCGCGGAATAGATTGTGATAATACATATTCATAGTCTGTGCTAGAGTGCACATGAAAGGTACATCTCCTGCCAGGAGGAGAGCATGACACTGCCCAGCAATCAGAGTATTAAAAGCTGCTCTGTGCTGGAAGTGTTACATCAATGAAAGGCTACAAGATGTGGAGTTCAACTGGCTTCTCCATGGCTTTTGATTGACATCATCCCCCTTCCACCTTTATACAAGCGACATCTGTTGTCTTGATGAAAAGGGAATGTGTTGCACAGTTGGCTCCTTTGTACCACGTCCCTGCCTTCTCACTGGAGCCACGTTACTGACGGAAAGGAAACACAAGAGAGATTAACGAGCATACGTTCTGGTCATAGTTTTGTGTGCTCATCCACACTTACCTTTCAGGTTTCAGGTCCTTGCTCATGCGCATGCAGACTACTTCATCTGCGCTTCATGCGTCTGTCTTTAAATAATATGATATTAAATGACAATCACCCCTAAATTGTATGAATAATCCCAACTTTTGCTTCTTTGTCATCGCCCTGATACTGTTGGTAGTGCTTTCACTGAGCAGACGGGTGTGATCACTGCGAAGCGTTTACTAATAAAAAACGCAAAAGTAGAACTCCAGGGGACATTTGCCAAGATTGCACGTTCGCATTTAAATTTACCACCTGTGTTTCAGCCAAAAGAAGCCGTTATTTGTTACATAAACATGACTGCCTGCAGTAAATCTATGTTCATAATCTAGCATTATTGGCTTGTGAAGGCAAATCTGCAAACGAAGAAGCCGGTGTGGCCAGTGTGACTTAAAGTAGGTTTAATGCTGCCTTTCCTTCGGAGGACGCTGCCCCAGTGGCTACATCCTTTTTTCCAGCATCCTGGAGCTGGTGTGTCTGTGTTGGAGGGCAGCTTTGTGGGCTTGCACATTCACCTCTACGAGGATGCAGAACTGCTGCTGCTGCGCCACCACGGCTGAAGAAAGACCACAAACCCATGGATTTGTCTGAAGTGATGCAATTCACATCGTCCTTGCTAATCTGTCTGATGGGAGCTGCTACAGTTATCTCTATATAATACTTTCTCAGTAGTAAACACATCTTATTCTTTGCTGCTTCTCGTTATGTTTTAATGCTTGAACTGCATTTATTTTTTAGCTCTTCTGTGATACTGAGCAATTAACCTCAATCTATGAAACCTGCTGTATGTGGCTGCGCTGCTATCACTTCCCTGAGCAGCAGACTTCAAGAACTCACTCGTAATTCTAAAAAGTGCTCTCAGATCTTTCAATAGAGTATTTATAAACAGACAAAATGAAGTAGGTGTTTGTAGGGCATGCAAAAATTCAGTATCCTCTTTCATAATCACAGCTATGCTTCTTCAGGCTGTTCCTTCTCATGCTATGAGAATACTTCCTCATCTAGTTTCCTAAATTTTTTTTCCACATATGTAGGCATAAAATAAGCAGCTACTTGAGCAGTTTTCAGATACTAAACATTTTAACAGACAGGTGACATAAATAATTCTCATCATCAAACATTAAAAAGCAGCCTGACAAATATTGTTGTACTATGCTGGCTGATCAGCATTTAAGTGAAATCAGCTCTTGAATTCTAATTGAAGAGTGCTATTTTCATCTCAATATCTTTGTCTGATAAATGTAATGCCAGGCCTTCAAAAATAATCTACTTAAAAAGGAACTTAAATTTTTGACAATCTAGAACTTAAATTTTATCAGTTAAAAGAAATAATTCCAGCTTCTCACCAGAACTTGGAGCCCACTTGCAGTCCAACAAGTGTAACCTTACTAAGTGTTTAATTATACTATTTTTCCCTCCACTGACTTATCAAAAAACACGCTCAAGAAACCTGGGGTAGTCATGAACTTTGGGCTAGTAATTACTTTAATTTCTTTGCTGAAGGAGATACAGCCAGGCAACCATTAGTGAGAAAAGCAACTACAGATTTGATTTTACTTTGGAACTTTTCCATATGATTATAAATGTAATCTAATCGCAGGTAAAAAACCTCTTCACACCAGATTCATGTTTGTAACACCTGTTCATGCATAGTTTAACTTGTTCTGATACTTTTTATCAGAGTATCACAGTATCATAAGGTTGGAAAAGACCTCCGAGATCATCGAGTCCAACCTATGACACAACACCTACACCTACTCCTAAATATACCTTTAAATACACCATTCTTACTACGCACTCTAGAGACCGATTTGGGGTACAAAGCCTAGGCTGTTTCTCAGCTACTCTGCCAAACAGTTACATCTTACACATAGCTTTCAGAAATAAAAAGCACAGTTGAAATATAAGCCATATTATTTACTGGCCTTGAGTAAAATTCGTCTCACCACTCAGTCGAAATCGAGTACCTCATTAGTTTGGAATGATATTGCAGTTTAGTTTCTTTTAATCTGATTTAGTAATGATTACTTACCCGAAAAATAATTTTGCGAATTCAGGTGCAGGAACAGTCAATATTGCATACTTGTGGTTTTTAACATTTAGATCAACTTAAATATTTAATAAGCTAATAAGGACTTGGAGAACCATGTGGCTTGATACATCGGCTGGGCAAAAACACTCTGTGTCATCACAGCCGAACAGATTTTTGTACCAGCAGTGAAATTTGGAACAGCTTTCTGTGGGCAATTCCTTTAGCTGAGTCAAGATGAAATCTTGTCAATAGCTTCCCACACGGTGTCACTTCACCACACCACCGCGCCTACGTGTTTGTGGTTACAAAGAGGTATCATCTGTCTCTTGGTTAGATTAAGTTTACAGTCACTTCCATACTTTTTTATATTAAATTTATATTAAGTCAGATGTCAGATTGGTTGTGCTGCCTCACAGGCCTCTTGCACTCCAGTCTATCCCCTACGGTTTTTTGTGTTGTTTTTTTTTTTTTAATTAATTAAGTAATGATATAAAGCTCTTCACTTATGCACAGTAATTTCACTGAGCAATAGTCATGTGAAAGTGTTATATTTGTTGAGCAAAGCATTTGGAGGCAAAGTACAGATCCCAACTACATAAACGTGAAATCAGAGCTGAATTTCGCTCATGGAACTGTTTAACGGGGAATAAGTTCACAGCGTACGACCTAGCTCGGAGCATCGGTTTGGACGAGGTCGGTGTGTACTCTGACACAAGAAAGCAAGCATTGCCATTCATGAATGAAATGTTTTCCCTTCCTTTCCTGCTGCTTCGCACTCAGGCAGGATTCCAGACCGTTTGAACACTTGTTCTTTTTATAACGCCAAGAAACAACAAAAATCTCACCTTCTCCTCACCATCAAATTCTTGGGTTTTATTACTGATTTCATTTTAAATAAAATGTAATTGATTTAAGGGCTGAACAACTGACAAGAACACATAACGGAATAGTTTCACATGCTGTTATTTTTCCAAGATGCCAGAAGGGGTAGGTGTCAAATAATTTTGGTTTGTGTTTTTTTCTTTTTTTCATTTCCACACCTCTTTTTTCATTTCTATTAGAGAACATCACCCGCTCACAAAACTTGAGAAACGTACTGCAAGCTCCTTTAATCAGAAAGAGCAAACTGAAGCAAAAGAACAAGCAAGAGGCTCTTACCAGCTGTAGCACGAAGATAAAACTGGGAACTGCCAAAAAGAAATTTATCTTCTTTGAGACTGCAGTTGGTAGCTCCTGCCAGATTTAAAGGAACTGCACAGATAATTGCAAGGGAAAAGTTTTATAGAAATGATCCCGCTGTGGCAAAAGGTTAGAAAGGACTAGGACGATGCTACAGCTGCCACTGTCAGCCACCTCTCCAAACTCAATCTGTAAAATGTGTATTAAGAATTTTACAATTAATAGTCGATTTACTTAACTAGACACAAACAGTTCATTCAACAAGCACATTCTAAACTGTTTCTTAATAAATCAGAACACAAATGACAGCAGTTTAAACAGTGTACATTGAGATTTATTAGAACAAGCACTAATAGCAGCAGTGTACAGAGTGATGGAGACAATGTACTGTATGCACTGAACAATAATAATTATACAATTGCACTTCTTCAGAGATCTATTAGAAAATGCTTTTCAGTAAACAGTTTCCCCAATCTAGCATTGTTTGGATTTGCCTCTGAGGAAAAAAATACAAAAAATATGCTTTTTATTTTTTTTTTGGTAAGGCATTAGCAACATTCATTGGCAGGCTAAACAAGTCATTTGTACATGCATTATCCAATTACATTGCAACAGGTAAAAGAGCATCATGTTTCCTCAAAAACTAGAATTGTGTGTGTTTGGTTTTGGACACAACGTCCTGGTAAATCCAGCTCAGCCTGAAGGAAACAGATGACATCTTTTGTTACATTTTAGAGCACAACATAAACTATAGCATAGCCAAGTTCACCTTTATTTCCTACCAGAAGCTGTAGGATATCCCTCAGTTGGAGTTGGCATTATAGGTATTGTGTTTACCACATACATCACTGGAATAAAGTCTTAATTAAATTAATTTATTTCGATTACTACTCCCCCCACTACCACCTCCCTGAATCATATGGCCAGAAGATGCTTGACTGTAATCGACATGAACTATTGTATGAGCTTGGTTTCTATTGCATGAGAGGTAGTCAGCACGAGGCCTCACCTGCGTTCTCGATTACTACAACACTATGTTCAAAATCGACTCGTGAGTGCAAAGACACAGAGTAAGTGTTGCAGCTGCATTACATGGGAACTTAAAATTGGTTTTTTACTGCTCCTTCCTGGCTAGATTCAGTCTCTGAAGCAGCCAGAGAACTTGACAGACCAAAAAAAAAGCAATTCTACTTATGTACTAAAGCCTAGAAGGAGAGAAGGGAGGCACTTCCTCACATTCACGCTTTTCTAGGCTGGTATTAGGAGCACACTCTTACTAAGCCACCCCCTTCTTCACGAATCAGAAAGATTCATCTCCTTTCTTAGCTGGAACGCAGTACTAGCGACCCTCACTCTGGGTTGGCACCATCCTGGCAAAAGCACAAGGAAACAGGGAGAGGAACTGCAAAAATTCTTACAATTAAGTTTGCCAGAGTGAGACATAATATGATGAATCGTCATGGATTTAATCTCCCGTTCTTCCTTCCAAATGTCATACGTAATTGAGCTTTGCAGAGACATGAAGTTAATTGGGTTTTAACTACTGCAAGTCCCAGAATAAGGTCCCAAAATGCAAGAGAGTTAAAGGGAAGTCAAATATATTGTTCTGACTGGCAAGCAGTCAAACCAGCTGTTATTTCACACGTTTGTCTTTCACAAGACAGCGCACGTGTTCAAAAGTAGGCGTTAAGTGTAACTAGTGGAGTATCTAGGCTTGGCTGTACGTTAGGTCTACAGCTGAAAGAGATTTGGGCAGCCAGATCACCCACTCACCTGGAAGCTCACTGAGTTCAATAGAGAACCAAAGCAGTTCAGCCTCACCTGCGTAGGTGTGCTCGCTTGTTTACACATGCAGGAATTAAAATCAAGTACTATAAAGCCTACTGTAACCGAGTACATTGTTTTGATTTCTTAGGAATGTCACTGTTGAGCCTTTTTATTTTAACTTTTTAATCTACATCTTTTAAACTGATTTCAATGAGACTGTTTGCAATGTTTGTGCTAAGTATTTATTGGTGTCTGTGCAAGATCAGAGTCCAAGCAGACGAATCAGGAAAAAAAAAAAGCCCCATCTGAAATGTGCATTGCTGAGTAACTCTTGCCTGTGAAACAAAGCTCTATAGATTTGGCATGTACAAATTATATCCCACCTACGACATTCCTCAGCTGTTAATGTTTAGAAACTGTAAGCAACAGGACTGTTTTTACAGGCATGATTACAGCCAGTATTTGGAGTCAGAATTAATAAGATGTAAAGAAGAATTATCCTAAAAGATATCCCAAAACTGTGAAGAGTCAAGCATAAATGCCAGCATTTGCAAGAAAGCAATCAAGATCAATCAAGGTTATTTTTTAAAATGTTAAATTAATGAATGTAATGTGAAGGACTAAAGTTGCACTTTTAAAAACCGCAATACTTTAAGTAGCTTACACAGTTTTCAAAACAAGTATTTGCAAATCAGTTTCCTACTGAGTTATTTAGAAATTATGGTACTGACTTTTTCCAGTATCCTATTCTTCTTCATCTCATTATGGAAGTCCACAGTTCTGGGCTTCTGAAAATAAAATTAAGGGTGCTGCAGTGAGGTTTAGTAGTACAGCGCTCAAAAATGATGCCTTCTGCAACATTTGGGTAGCTGGGTACATAAATGCTTCTTATTTTCTTTTTTTCCCCTAAGTCACAGTTTTCTATTGCTTTCAAACACCAGAAAAAAATCTGTATCTATTAACACACCCCCTTTCCAGCTACAGGCTCTTATTTCTCTCTAAAACACACGCTGTTGACCCAGTACTCAGTAGTACCAGCTCTATATATCAGCCTTCTAGAAAGCAATTATTTGCCTTTAAGATCTTAAAAATCAAGAAGCAAGTTTCCGCGTACCTTTCTAGCTGACAATAGAATAATCACAGTAAAAAGACTCCTAGGACCTCCTTTTACAAGTGTGCAACACAGAGATGTGCAAGAAAATAACAAATTTGGGGTGGTTTTGTAGAATGAGCACAGGGCATGGGCAAGCTGCAAAGAAAGCTTTTTTTTCAGCTATTTATGTTTTGACATTTTGAGCTGCTGAACAATTGATTCCTTCCCACCTGAAATTAAAGGCTGTTAAAAGCAAAGAGACTCAGTAAGGCAAAGTAAAATTGACAACTAATCTGAATCTGACTCTTCTCATGGCATCCTCAGAGTCTGAGCAAGGTATAAATACTAAGATTCACTACATTTCACCCATGTGCGTATGGGATCTAATCTCACCAAAAAAGGGTGACATTATTCCCAATTCATATTAATTAACTTTATGCAAAAATGGGACAAAACACAGAATTCTTGGCTCTGAAAATACTGAGAAATCATAATTCACCAAACAATTATACAAAGTAAAGTAGATAAAGACCCAACAAAGAGTCTTGCTACTGGTTACAACCAGTAGAAAGATGTACCTAATATCCTAATATATAGAACTATCATAGTGATTTCTCTGGATATCATAGCAGTTTAATTTTATGATGGCTTTTTACATGCTAAATAAAATACCTGCTCCAGACAATTCTGCGGTAATAGATAAAGAACTAGGAGTTTGCTGTGCATTTTCGGTAAAGATTTCAGACACCAGATGCTAGCAGCTTGATTGCTTACTCATTTTATAGTAAATAACACAGACACAAATCAATATACAAAGAAGAATCCCATCCAGAAAAGCTGACTTGTATTTCTTTTTGGTCCAAGGATGAAATTCTAGTGAGGAAGCACTATAGCTCCACCCCACTCTGCAACAAGATCTGAGCATTAGGTGCAAGACAGAAGCACCACTCCAAAAATAATTCAATTTTTAAAACTCAAGCTTCACATGTAATTAATTCTTTGTGACTGTCTTTGTTTCAGCTAGGATAAATTTTCTTCCCAGTAGCTGCTGTGTTTTAGATTTAGTATGAAAATCATGTTGATAACACATAATGTTTTAGTTGTTCTCCGGTAATGCTTATGCTTGGCTGGGGTAGAGTTAATTTCCTTCCCAGCAGCCGCTGTGTTTTCCGAGTTAGTATGAGAAGAATGCTGATAATACACCGATGGTTTTAACTGCTGCTAAGAGATCAAGGACTTTTTCAGTCTCCCGTGCTCTGTTAGTGGGCAGGTGCACAAGAAGCTGTGACGGAGCACAGCCAGGCTGACCCAAGGGGGCCAAGGAGAGGTTCGACACCGTATAATGTCAGGCTCAGTACGTAAAGGGAAAGCTGGCCAGGGGTCACGCGCTGCTTAGACACAGGCTGAGCATCAGGCATTTCAACCACTAAATGATACCAGTGACACTTATTTCAACAGCTACATAGACCTAATTTCTGATGACATTTTACTTCATAGAGGTTAGAAAACTTTCTATTTTGTTACAGCTGCGCCACCCACAGAGCTGCTGGGACTGGTTTCGTTGCTCTCTACTGTAGGGTCTCCTTTCTCTTTTCTGAGGTTTGTCAAAAAGCACAAGCATGGGAAAAGGAAAAAAAAAAAAAAAAGATATGACAGGTTTATGATACCACAAAACTCAACAAAGGAGGAGACTGACATATAAAAAAACTACAAGTACATTGCTATCACTTTTTAAACCAGCAAAAGACCTTATAAAAATGCTTTCATAAAGAGGCCTTTCAGTTTACTGGAAGAAAGACGTAGCTTATACCAAAGCTAATGAAGGAAGGTGGTTTAGACGCTCTGGTTTAAAAATCAAATATTGTATTTGCTTTTGTAAGCAGACTCTTTACAATATATAATACAGAAATAAAATAAATTGCTTTAAATAGAGAAATTCTGAGTTTACTGAGATTCACAACATTCTTACGGGTGCCATTCGCTGCTCTAAGGGAGCTCAGGGAAATATCCTCCCCAGGAATAACTAAACCTTTATTAATACACATCTATATTCTTCTGTTTAAAAAAAAAAAAAAAAAGAGAGAGAGAAAAAAAGACCCAATGAAGACCTTTCTCCATGAAATCACTTCTGAGTCATACCAGAATTATGAGAAAATTAACAAGGAATGGTAAAGTAGGAAATTATATTACTTCTCACACTAAATATACCTTCACAATTTTGATCACATTAATTAAAAACCTTAGTTGCCACTGCATCCCGGCCTGCCTTAACTTTTATCAACATGTGCTCTAAATAGAAAATTCAAGTTTTATACGATTTTGACAACTGTTACTTACTGACAGACAGGTGGAAAGCCCAAGTTAGAATTTTCATCCCCATCAGTAGTTCTGACATAGTAAACTTTGTTAGTTTTCTCCCAGCTCTGTGTATGTCACACGGTGATCAGTGAGGCCACTCTAGTGCTTCTGACACACTGCTGCCTGTATTAACCTTCTTCCCCCAGCTGGCTCAAACTCACAAACTTAATTCCTCCTGTGATTTTAGCACATTAATACAAACGACCCTTCATTTTTAACCTGAAAGCTCTCCTTTACTTTCATTATGCAGCTGCAGTATTGGTAATGACATCTAAAATAGAGTTAATTCCTCAGATTGCAACTAGAGCCCACAGTATGATAACAGCTAGTGCTTATCTCTGCACCGGACAATACTCATCATCCTATAAAACAAGGAGACCACACAAACCTTCCCTATACTTAGAGAGCTTTGCTAGTGAAAGCAAGTTTTGCACAATGCACAGAGAACTGACATATTCAGACCTCCTGGTTATCGTGCAAGTGCAAATAAACCTCCTGTCCCTTCCAGGGTATTTCTAAAAATTCAGATATTTTGAAGAGAAACTCTACAAACAAGACTGCATTGCCCTGAGCTCCACTCTGCCTAGCTCAAGGGTGAGAAAATCCCATGTTACCTCCATGGGAAATAGAGAGCGTGGCCCAGGTGCAAGCTCCTCACCACGCACCCATGAGGGCAGGACCAGCACTGACTCCCGGTGTGCCGTAAGGTCAGTGTAATTCGTTTCCATACAGCTCTGATAACGTTCAGTAGCGAATTAAGGGCGACGTCTTTCAAAAAAAACTGTGTCATGTTATACAAACTGCAACACTCAACGTATGCCTAGCACGTGTTATTCAAATAAAACCCACAAATGCCGTACAAGCTCATTCAGAGTCAGAAGTTCAAAATGAGAAAAAAGGTAACTTATTTGTAAGATGAAAAGAGTATTACAGTAGGAGGTCACTTTTAAAGCCAAATACCAAAAAAAAAATATGTTTATTTCATGCAGCTTATATCTGTCTAAAATCAGAATGGGTGTCTAGATGACTTCTTAATCACAGTGATGTTATATGAAAATAAATTCATTCAAAAAGTGTCTCCCTGTGACACAGCAATTTCTAATACGCCAAGAAATCTACCATCTTCTTAATGCAGATGTAAAACAGGAATGAAGCTACGTAAGTCCTTAAAAGACATAAGATTTGATGAAAAGAGTTACTATTACCCTATCGTATCCGCAGTACCCAAACAGGAAACAAGGTACACTTTTAAAATAGTAACTGGAAGTGCAGCTCACTATTGTGAAACTTAAGCATAAGGGTTGTGTATTTTATACAATAAGTGTTTTGAGAAAACACAAGGAAAAGCAAAGGATAAGTCTTTGTAGTGAGAGTTAGAACTTCTTAAATCATTTAAAGGCTTTTAAATGTCAAACAGTTTGCACTGATTTTCATCACATATCCAACCTACAGTAATTAAATTACTGAGTTGGCAACTATTTTTCACGCCTTTCAAAAGGGAATAATGTCTGGATCAACGGAATGAGGCGGGCCGAAAACTGTCTGGATGCCCAGGCTTGAAGAGCATTGGTCACACGCCATGCTAGCAGCTCACAACAAGTACAGCCCTGCAGGGGTCGATTTTGTGGCCAATGTCAATCACCATCTCACCAGTGACCTGGGCAAAGACGCAGACCACAGGCTAACGAGGTCTCAGATTGGGTTAAATTAGGAGGATGAGACAGCACGTTAAATGGCAGAGCTTCAACTGGAAGGGCCTTGCTCAGCTTGAAGACTGGGCCAGAAGATACTTCCCAAGGTTCAAAGGAAGTGCACGGGTCTGCAGCTGGGGTGGAAAAATCCTATGTGGTGGCAAGGGACAGTCAGGCAGTAGCCCTGCCGAAAAGCAGCGGGCACTCGCCACGGGTGCCAGGCTGTGAAGGAGCCAACGGCACGTCTCATTGCACCACGGGCAAGCCCGTTCTGCACAGCACTGGCAGGGGATGTGCAGAGCCCACCACCCCCTACGGCTCAACGCTGGCGAAATTTCATAGGTTGTCTAAAAATTATGATTTGGCTAGAAGCCCCCAGACTTATCCTCTGTTAACCCAGTTTCTTTTGGAAACCGCACAAAAAATGTCACTATGTTCCCAGAGGTCACAGGAAAAACTTAATGAAATATTTTGCACAGAATCAAGAGAATCCTGCCCTATAAGAAATTGCTTTACGGTACATTTGATAGCACTTTTCAATTTCTGATAAAGACTGCAAGTATTCTGTGATTCATTGTTTCGTGTTTCCTCTACTTACTAATGAACTAATTTAACATTCCGTACATTTAAAAAGTATCTTCAATAGAAAGATTTAGCATCTCGCAGTTTTTACTTCTACAAATGTTAATGTTATTTTTCTTTCAATGAGTGTCAAACAATTGTGAAAATAAATAAATCAGTGATACCTTCTTTATTTTCTCCAAGTTTCAGTTTGCGTTGCAAATAATGGCAGTCACAAAGCACAGCAGAACACTGTAAAACTAAAGAGCTTATTTCTGTATTTAAATTAAAATCCCACTTTCAATAAAAAACTGAGGACATGTAGTTTCTGTCCCTCAAATGTACCTGCAGTCATAAACACATATTACTTTGCAGTGTCACAGTGAACTGCACACCAAGACTGGAACATGATGTGGGCAAATGTTTAATGATGTTGTTTTTAAGGAAAGTGACACAGAATTAATTAATTCTTATTTTGCACATAATGTGCCAGTTCGATCCATAGTGTAATGTCATTAAAGCAAATAGGATAAAGTTAACCAAATATGATTAAGACACCAAACTTTGATATATTTTCATTTTCTTACAATAGAATTTCAGAATTAAAAAGACAAAAAAAAAAATCCAGATTGGATTTTGTTCAACTAGGTAAGAAAAAGTTATCAGCCTTTGAATAATTCAAAATTTTCTTTGGGAGAAATCTTGTTAATCTGCCAAAATATTCATAAGCATTCCCAATTCTTAAAAAGTCTACTTAATATTTTCTTTAGGCTTTCGTAGTTCTTCCTGATAACAGAACTGCGTGCAGAAATTGAAAAATTGAAATTCTTTAGTAGTTAGTTGCTCTGCCAGTTGCTTTGCCACACAAACAAGGGGAGAACTAAATGTACATTAAATATTCGATGTAATCTCAGTTCCGCAGGAAACTGACTCTGCAAAAGGAAGAAGCAGGCAGAGTTGCGTAGGGTAAACTACTGAGAACTGTTCAGGCAGCTTTGCTGGCAGGATCACGTATATATTTAGCAGGTTTTTTAGGTCTCGTTACTGGAATCAATGTTAAATAGAAAAATTCAAGTGCACTATGTACGCTGCGTATATGTAGAAATAAATACAGTATATATGTATGAAATCTAACCTATCATCAGTGCCTGGATGTATAACACATGCATAAATGGAAGACTAGCTCATACAACATGGAATGCATTTTTTACTTAATAAAATTAATTTTTCCCCCCCCCTTTATTAAAATCTGCCCTCCTACTGTTTATTGTTTCAGAGATTCTCAACTAGAAAGTGCCAAGCCTTCTCCCACATGTATTAACTGAGGCTTAGCAACACATAAGAGACTTGGTTCTTAGTCAAAAATATAGAATTACTTTATGAAAAACTGTAAAATATAATTTTGCACAAAAGCTATTTGGCAACACAAGTAGTAATGGTCAGCTACAACGCATGGGACCCTCTGCCATATTCTCAAATATAAATTTGGATAAGAAAAGTGGATGGGGAAAAAAAACAGGGGCCAGTGAAGTAAACTGTGCGTGTGTGTGGCAGAAAACGGTTGCATTTACATCACTATCCAGCTTCTGGAGAGAAGCCAGAGTCCTTCCCATGAAACCTCTCTGTGCTTTTAACACTGCAAAGCTTCAGGGACTTCTAATTGTATAAACAGTTATGGGGAAATGAGATTCACTGTGAGACTATGTCCAGCCTGCGGTAAAAGTGATAATTGCATCTCAGCATCAATATGAACTTTCTGACTAGCAATTCATATGCATTTACCAAAATTGCATCCAATTCAACCATTTAGCAGATTCTTTTCAGCCTGATGATACAGTCAGCTTCCTAAAGCTGAAGCACGTACAGCAGATCTCATTCCTCTGAAATATAGTTGGAATTTTGGTTGTCTTTTGATTTTAAATAATGCAGGTTCTCCAATATTTATATCATAAAATTCCAGTGCCTTAAAAATCTGCCCTTCACACGAGCCCAAGGATACATATTTTAAAATTAACTACTGTACATCTTCCTATTTTGTTTAAGGCATGAACAATGGCATATGAATGGGAACAGCTTCCAGAAAAGCACATCTTTTTGACAAAGGCCAGTCCAAGCACATCACACCAGAGGACCAACCTGAAGCCAGAAATGACAGTGTTGTGACAGAAGAGTTTTAACAAAAATAGTTGAAACAAAATGGATATTTTTCTCTTTTTCTTCCTTTTTTTTTTTTTTTTTTAATTTAAATTACATTACTCTTAATGTCTTTTTAAAGCACCGGTTGCAGTTCTGTGTTTACCACCTCTTCTGAGTGACTTTGGATAACTCACATGCTTCTTTTGTTCTGAATTTTCAGCGTATGAAACTTTAAAAGGTTTCTGTTTCTTTTTTTGTTTCCTTTTTTTTTTTTTTTTCAATGGCTGCTGCAAAATTAAAAAGATCCAGAAGTGGTCAGGGGCCTGGTCTAATGCACTTTCAAAAGTCCTTTATAAAGATGAATACAAATGCGAATGATAGGTTTTTCTGTAGACCCACAAACCACGCTTAGCTATAAGAAACATATTGTGCATAGTTATTGTTTTCTTCAGAGTGATATGTTTACTAGATCTACATTCTCAGTTTACCAGAGTACGGGGATCTCTACTTTACTAAATCCAGGATCCTTTCGCAGTTCCCAGTAGGTATCATTGGTAACCCAAGCTTCTCTTTGATTAGCGTCAAGAACTTTTCTGTAGAAAGGAAACAAAAAAAAAGCAGCAGAGAAAGAGATGAAGAAAGAAGTTCTGACGATAGATCTCTGCTCTTACGAAGCATGAAATCAAATTCCATACCTCTCTGATCTAACCCACTGCTAAATCTGATTTCATATTTATAAAGGACATTAAATCAGTCAGGGACTTAAAAATAAAAATCAGCCTCTACCTGTGTCAAAAGCGGAAGATTTAGAAAAAGGCCAAAATCACAAATCTCTTGTCTGATCTGTGTGAGCAGGTCTTGGAGCCACATAAAGCCTGCCTCTTCAGGCACTACAGATTCTGATTATGTGCCTGATGACGTGTTCTGAATATCTTCCACAACAAAATCGCATCAAGTACATTCATTTTTTTTTCACTTTTCATTCACAATGCTAAAAATCAGACTATTTAGCATGACTGTCCCTTGTTCCAGAAAAACAATAAAAACCCCTTCCACTCAAAAAGAAATAAATTGTAATTTAAGTAAATTAAGATCTCTCTATATACACATACCTACATATATATGTATGATGGTGTTCAAGTCAATATTTATTACTTTGTTTATGTAATGACTTAAAACAGTAACATAGTTAAATCTTAATTTCTAACATTATACTTCAATGTCACATCAAAGTCCAAAATAAAATTGGTCAAGAGGTGCAACAGGCTTGTATAGCTGTTGCCCACTGTGAGAAAATGATCTTTCAATTATGAAGCTTTAAACTACGTAAAAATTGCTTCTTTACAGGCAGATATTAGGTATCTGACTGTTTTTCTTAAACCTGCCATTTTCAAGGCTTTCACAATTAACAGCCTAAGTTGGTGGTAATTCCTGTAGTGCTTTTTCCAGTCACACTGTAGAAAATAGAGATTTACTATGGAAATGAAAGACTTACTTAAAAAATTTGGGTACGTATTCAATGCCGTTTTCTTCCATGTACCGCCTCCGACCTCTCTGGAGTTCCTCTATCCTTTGTTTCTCAGATGCCGCCGCTTCTATGTTTCCTTCCTCCAGAAGCCTGTACGAACAACAGCAGGTCCTATAGCGATCGCACTGTGTCCAGCACCAATCACCACAAAACACAAGCAGAAGCCAAGCCTGCTGTCCGTGTTGCACCGGATTCAGATCTAGTCATAACCTCATGAAATAACGCAGAGGTGACTCCCGAGTTCCGCATACCTGACCGATAGCTTAAGGCAAGCACTTTCTTCAGCAACTTCAGCCTATCACAAACATTCAAGTACTAAGAGCTGAGAATTAGGAGGGAAATTCATGTCGCTCCCATTCATAGCAGAAGGCATGACATTCCAGAGGCTGTCTTTCCAGTTTGTTATGAGGAATCCTACCCCTGCCCAAAGACTGCACTACAGCTCTACTTTACCGACAAGATGCTTTCTGCTTTCCCTCAAATGGGCAAAGCAAAAACTTAGTTGCAACACTGAATACTCTGCTAGCAGAGTCCTCCAAAGCTTAGTCCAGACTGCAGTGAAGACACAGACAAAATTCAGTATTCAGCCAAACTCAGCTTTACAACCACCAAATATTGTGTATAAATAAGCATTCTTGCCTTTGATCTGGCCTGAATCGCGCATCTGTTGTAGGAAGAAGATCTTTCATTACAGGATCTAATTCATTGAGCTCAATAGCAAACCTGGTGAAGCCATAATATCGTTCATAATTGGTTGGCATGGAGCCTGTATGAATGTGTACGAGAAAGAAAAAAGCTTTTTAAACTGTTAGTCTAGAAATGCAAGAGATTCATTTATTTATTAAATTATAACAGCTAAAATATTAATATATTTTACTCTTACACACAACTAAAGCATCAAAATCTATTATCTAGGTGGAACAACATTCCCTAAATATTAATTTCAAATGCTTATCCTGCAGAGGTTGTAATTACATGCTAATATATTCAAAACTTTCATGATCTTCCTTCCTTTTTAAATACAAATTACTGTTTTCAAGATTTTCCAGTTAAACATAGTTTCAAAAATGGGTTCATCAAATATTTATATAAAAGCTAACTTGAACTGGTCTTCAGAGTTAATTTTGGAAATAGCACTCACTTGCAGCCTGGTTTGGCACTATCCAACACCCTTAGCCCTAACAACGGTCAGAGTAGACATCGATGAGAGCAGGATACAAAAAGAGTTCAGAATTCTATCAGAGTAGGGTTCAAAATACTAACAATAACAACTACTCCTGGACAATCACTCTGCATGTATGAAAGATAAAGGTGCAAAGGATGACTAATTCAACCTTGGTGCTTCTAAGCAAGGAGTAAGGAAGTTGAAATCAGCTCCTGAAATCACAGGAGCTCCTGAAGAGCAGTCTTTTAGGCTAATAAAGCATTAAGACAACAAACTCAATAAACTGCCATCTCCTATTCGTTGGAACCAAATAAGCTACTCTGCTCTTTGTGAGAAGGCAGGCAGAGAAGCCCACACATCTCTTTCTTTCTTAATTTTAGTCTTATGTTGATCCCAAGACCCCAGAATATTTGACCAGGCGACAGACTGAAATGTACAAGACCGTGCCCTGTAAGACCATTTCCATTTACCATTACTATAAACTCATGTAAATTCTTGTTTCTTTCTCTAGCCAGAAATTTAATTTCTCCAGTAGTGTTTTGCGTATTTGAAGTGATGGCTAAACCAGCTTTACATAGTTCAGGGTTGCACTACAGTGCCTCCCAGAGTTTATTACGAGCTTCTCACCTGGCCTCCATATGCATTTGGCTGAAGGTGCAACCCCACAATAAAGACCTTCATGCCACTTTCCAAAAAGGCGATGAACCACCTTCCCTTCTTGATCTATCACAACACCCTGGACCTCATTTACATTTGAATTCCAGTAGTTCACCTGCAAGTTGAACAAAGAAATGCTAGTTCACACTGGGTTTCGCATTCCCCATTGTACCAATACAGTCACTGCATGAATCTTAACACGTGGCACCAACCATCCAAATTTTGTATCAGAACACCTCATCTAGAACAAAGAATCTCAAAATTCAAAATGCAGATGATCTGACTATTAATTAATTTAGTATACGAGAAACCCTGAATAATTTGATATATAGTTTTGGCAGAAAGATACTTCAATTGTGTACACATCTAGGACCTACATCGTTGTTCATTAACCCCAATCCTCCACAACTCTGCAAAAATGACACTTCAAAAGTTGCAAGATCAGAGCCAGCTAACTCTCTTCTTTCTAAATGGAGAAATACTTAATATACCTCTATACGTGAGGGAATCCTTTGAAGGGTGCTGCACACTACTGTTCGCAGCAGGAAGACATTCAGCAGGTATTATTTGTTGCCTTCTGTTTCTCTTCTCTGTTTTGCTTTCCTTAGACACATTTATTTCTCACACCTTCACCTACTGAACCAGTTATCCATCCTCAGAATACCCATCAAAACATGAATTTCAGATTTACAGTAACGTACCATTGCTAACGTTGCAATGGTATTGATGCATTTTGTTGCAATATGAGTACAAACTTATTTTTAGGGAAAATAGTTGATAGCAACATAGCTACACAGCGATCCGATTTTATAGATGGTCCTGGATATTTTTTACTACGGATCAAAGCAGCATTATTTAATTTAAAGCATTGACTGCCAAATTCTAGTAAAGGCAGAAGAAAAATGGAACAGAAGCATACAATGGCTTTGCATTTTCATTGTGGTAATAGAAAAGGAATTGTGTCATTTCATTTTTAGCCTGAAACCAACAACAGCATAGCACACAGCTCTACAGCAATGCTACACACCGATATAAAACGTCCAATGGAATAGAGTCATACTACTTGACATAGCACTCTCAGTTGATGATTTACAAATATTGAGAAGACAAAATGCAGAATGCGGATTTCAGGAATACTGAAGAAACAGCTTGAAGTATCCTTAAACTCTGCAGTTTTACAAATATGTGACATGTATTAGAATACATAGGTTACCTTGACAAACGTGAGCTTACAAATGCAAACGCTGCTTTTTGTGTTTCTGATAGTTATCTCTCCGTAGTGTTCTATCCATCTCCTTCCACTAAGAATATTATGTATGCAAGTAGTGACTTTGTTCCAGACATAGTAGTCTCCGTACCTAAGAAGAGATTCACAAGTAGTAGGAAACATACGTTAATCACGATCATTAAGGACAAGAAAGTAAATCTTAGCTCCATTATCATAAATACAAGACTATATTCCTCAAAAAGTTTGTAACCAATAGCTTACTATAATAAAGCACTAGTTCTGGGTACATTACTAATCCTGCATGGATGAGCTCACCTAAACAGGAGCGCAGAAAACTGAGGAATGGCGCTATGAACCACAAATCAAGACATTATGAACCACTGAAGCCCTGCACAGCACATTCGCTGTCCTCAGAGCACTAAGCGCTTTGGCCACAATTCCTTTAGGAGCAGGACAGTGACCCAGCGTTCTGCATAAGGCTGGATTGAGGCTATAAGCAGACAAGGTAATAAAATTACGAATAGAACAAAATAAATACATAAAGGAGATAACACAAAAGAAGCAGGGAGCAGGAGCTCACTGTCACATCATCCCTTTCCCTCTGTAATGACTACTCAGAGTCAGAGCACCTCCACTGCCAAACAAGGGAATAAAATTGGGGAATTGTATTGCGCAAAGCGCATTCTCCTTCAGAGCTGAGGGGCAAGCAAGAAGACAAAGATGCTGCTGAGTGCATTTACTTCAATTTTGTAAGATAGGTAAAGAAGCAAAGTGATGTCACACTGTCTTTCTGTCACAGGTGCAGAAAGGAAGGTTGGCTGCGATGTACGGGGGCAGGAACAGTACTGGAAAACCACCAGACATACATATTTCAAATATCCTCTCATTACACATTGTCAGGAGATACAACTTGTAACTAGTCTTATCTGTGGAGAAACAACTTCTTACTACTCTGTCAACATCTAAAGAACATGTTTTGGCTTAGCTACTGTCTTAGTTTAGATGAAAACTAAGATACATTATCAGACATTAAAAGATCTTTAATCAGGAAAAAAAAATGTATAGAAAAGATAACAGTTCTCAGGTCTAAATATATATATGTACACAACAGAATTAACATTATTCATAATTAAAGTCATTTTGAAAAATGACTTTACATTTTAAGGACAGCATTGGCTGTTGGCAGACCCTTATTGCAGCCTTGTTCTGAACAGCTGATCACTACTGTACATACACAACTTGGGTTCTCTGCCCTGAAACATTTCTATCACACTCTATTGCTTTCTAGAGCGTTAGCAAAGTTTTCCTCCAAAACACCAAATGTATCTTCAGGCTCAAAAATGTTTCAGTATCCCCACCTATATAGGAAGAAAACATGAGCTGGTCACTAACTCTGACCCACACAATTCACATGACGTCTGCATACACTTCCCCCAATCCAATCACAAGGCAGAAGAGATTAGATTGCAGCAAAGACTGAAAGCAAGAAATAGAAGAGTAGCTTACTTTGGAAGAGTCACATTCAAGGTTCCAACTGGCAGAATTTCCATCGATTTCCCCCAGAATTTGTTTTTCCACCTGATATCTGAATACAATAGTGAAAGATTTACAAAACTGAAAAGATAAGCCTCCCCCTTGCAGTGATCTGCATGGCACATGAGACGACCGATCCCAGACCACCAGGTTTAAAACAGGACAGGATGAAGTTGCCATGAAAATACAAAAAATAAAAAATACCAGAAAATTTCATTAGGTCAGAAAAAGTAAAGAGAAGGAAGTTTGATTTTCTTCTCGGAGTCGTGCTTGTGCTACATGATTGTCAAATCTCTCATGAAAATATTCAATACAAATTAAATGCATATGCCAGCAGATACAAAGAAAGAAAGAGTGAGCTGCTTGTTCAACTGTGTAAAAAGAACTGCTTGTGTTTGTAAGAAACAATAGCTTTCTTGGTAAAAAAGTTTTAAAGCAGAAAAGTATAAACAGTCTGCAAGGGACGAGGGAAGTTGTAACATGTCTGCTCACTCTTAAGAATGAAAATTTGGAGCGAAATAATTCAGACCATCAGTTTGTAACATGTTACTATAAAAATAATAAGTATAGAAATTTTAAGTAAATCCAAAAGCAAAGCTCAGCTTGTACAGACAAAATTTTTAGTTGCTAATGAAAAAGGAGTTTATGCTTTTTTAATTAAAAAATATACCTTGCCAAAACACAAAGTTCTTCGATTCACAGTGACAGGCCGAAATGGGAGGATGGTGGCTAACCTGGAAAACAGTTGGCTGAGTTAAAAACAATTCATTTTCACTTAAAGACAATACAATTGTTACTGTAATATGAAAACACTAAATAGCCCACACTATTTATTATCTTATGTTACTATGAAAACAGATGCAACTTAAGTTTGTACTTAAAATGCTATGTAATTCAGACACTTCATTGTGATTGCTATAAAAATATACACCTTCTAGCATTTAATGAAGTTTACTCATAGTAACAACTTTTATTTACTACTAAGAAAGCAAACCCTTCTAAATACAAAGAAAAAACAAGATAAATCTATAAAACAAAGAAACCAAAACCTAAATCTAAACAGAATGATCTGTCTACAAACAAGCTTTACCTGCTCTGAGAAAAATCGAAATCCTTTGTCTTCTCTAATACATTCATAAGTTTCACCAAGCACTGGATTAAATGGCTTGCTTCCTGCTCTAAAGTATGTAGAGGCATAGCCTGATGCTGCAAAAGCAGCTATGAGAACCTGTGAAAATACATACAAGAAGGTGAGTGATAATAGGTGGAGATTCTCGTGTATTTGCCATCACCATGTGGTATCACACAACTCACTCCATTCAGAGTGAAATCTGGATTAATGAAGCATCTCTGAGAGTGAAGTCACACATCCCAGCCAGAACCAGTATAAAACATACTTCTTTGGTTGATATAACTTGGGTTTTTTCATGGCCTCAGACAGTGTCTTTCAACAGTCCCCTAAAATCTGCACAAGACACTTTTTTTCTGCCTTTGACCAGGCTTATCACAAGTAACCTATGCTCCCTGTCAATAATGACTCTGTGATAACTTCTAAGGACAAGATCATGTACTATTTTCCTGTGGAAACTGTTTCATTTCGTGCCAACATAAAGAGTTCTCACTTAGGATTTCCTTAATGCAGTGTTATCTCAGAATCTTCCAAGCATGTGCAGCCTTTACAACCCCTTGTCTATACATACAACCAAAAATGTAGTAATCTCTAAACCAGACCAAGCTAGGAGTAATAAGCTAAGTGACGTGAGACGGTAATTTAGGTTACAGATCCTTTTGGCAGACCTTAAAAAAAAAAAAAAAATCACAACAGGCACTCAGAAGTCCAAACAAAACTTTAGAAAATCAATACAGGGATAAAAATCACTCAGCTATGGATAATCTGCTAAGAGCAGGGCAAAGCTTAAGCAGGTTCCCATCTCCTCATGCTTGCAAGGATGTAACACTCATTGGAACTTTTATATGCTTTGTTTCCTTCCCTCTGTGTAATGGATGTTCCATTCTCTATTCATTTCATCTTATTCATAAATGCAGCATCAACAGAATTAATGCTGTTTTCACAGACTTTTCCTCTACAGTAAATATCTTCATTCTTCCAAAACCTTTTTCATAAATTTAACTATAATAGTCTATAGAGAAACGAGGGAGTTTACCATCATTATGATATATAGAGCAATGAGAAGAAAAAAGTTTCCACTACTTTCGGATGTTTATTTAAGATAGCAAAGTCCTGATGTTTCAGAGAAGAGCGAAGACACAGGTAACATACTCACAGCATTGCCTACCACTGATGCTTCGGGTATTCAACACTTCTGTCAAGTAGTCCCACATGCCTCAGCTTGGGCATGGGATTCACATTTTTAAGGTGCTTGTTAAAGGTTTGGGTCGAATCCTCAGTGTTGCACTAGAAGTGTGTAGCAGAGAGGGGGACTGAATCCACATCTCCAAGGAAACTTTCGTTTGTGCGACGGCTTTTCCTTCCTGAACATTCCTGACTGGCAATACTCCCTTCAAGCTTTTCAACAAAGGAGGTAGAGTTGTACAAGCGAACAGCCTGCTTTACTCAGTACAACCCTGCCTGGTCCTTACAGGATCTCCCTTCTGGGAGGGACAGAAGGAGTGTTGTAGGAAAACAGCATGTGACGATAAATAATTCAATTGCTTATCATAACGCAGGTACAACTTTTTCAGTGGCAAGGAAAAAATATCAGTGTTTAGGACTTCTCGCATTCCTGCAGGCCCCGTGAACATGGAAGTTTGTGCACCTGAGCATGTGGCTATATGACAGCCACAGGCAGTCTCTCTTCTCCCAGTTATCCATGGTGCTGCTAATACCAGGGAACAGCAGATACATTCAGCCACAACACTGCCAGTTTTCCCCTAACAGCCTTTCCCTCTGTATTCTAAGGAGAAGACATGACAGATCAAAACACCCTGAGAACTGAACACAGGCTGCCGGCTGACAGTTAAAAGAACAAGACGTACCTCCAGGGAAGCTGAAGTCAGGCTGCTCAGGCAAACTATGTTTTGGTGGTTTGGAATTGTCTATCAGAAATTGCCTAGGGTGTCTTTAATTGATACCTACAGCCACAGACTCGATCAAACAGCCAGTGCCTGACTCCTAGAGAGTGAGATCTGCCTTCGTATCAGTACGTCACAATTGTAGGACTTGGTTTCAAGTCAGAAAAGTTCCTCAGCCTTGTTCAGATCAAACCTACCACCTGTAATTGTTCACAGCATTCATCTGACCCAGCATGGAGGTCTGCTGTCTGTGAAATGGAAGAGCAAGAGAGAAGCCTGCCCGGATCTTGACTCAACAGCTCCTTTTTTATTCAAACATAAGAAGTGCTACGCTTAAATTTATTACCATGCGTTCATACGGATCATCTGTTTCAGCAGCCTTGTCCAATAGTTCACTGTATTCCAGCTCTTCACAAAGATGTTGCAGGGTATTCAGAGGTTCATTTAGCTCAACTGGCATGGATACTTTGGAAAGATCTTTGCCAATGTTATTTCTCAAAATATTCCACAGATTGATGTTACTGGTGTCAGGGCTGGGAGCTGGGAGACAAGTTCTCCGTCCATTCCTGAATGCGCCTCCAGTTAGCTCACCGTTAAGAACTGGGAAGAAAAAAAAAATGTTATCATAAGAAAGCATCAGATTAAGAAAAACAGAATTATCCACTGAACCAAATCACCGCCAGAACAAGCAAGTCCAGCTTCCCTGATTTCAGTTGAACTGGTCTTGTAAGCACATGCAGTAAACCTGGTACATGGGTACAAGCAATGTAATTTCCCAAAGTTTAAAACATAGCAGTATACTTTGCCGAGAAATGTTGTCTGCAACACTGGTGTTGTCTTCAGATATGTTATCACTCACATCACTGATGTAAGATTCATCATCAGAACCCTGAAACATAAATAAAATATAAATGATATCAAATACATATAAAATATGCTGAGAAATTAGAAAAGAATAATGATTTGAAAGACAAATATTCAAATAAATCATCTCTACTCAATTAGAGCTTTTAACTAAACCAACTAAATGTTTCAATCAGCTCACACCGCCAATGCTCCAGAGGTGTCAAAACAAAAGCTATGCTCTCCTTATGTTCCTGAACTCCTTATTATGAAACCTAATACAGACATCAAATTTGCAAAAGGGTGACTTCAAATGAGATCAGAGATGAACAAAAAATTGATACGGTAATGTGCTGGGAATGGGAGGCAAGAAGAGATCTGTGCTCTTTATAAAAACGCAGCTTGTGTTTCGGGAGAATATATATAAACAGCGACATCATTTTGCAAAACAAGAACTATAACGGTGTTCAGACAAATTTTAAGAACTTTTTAAACAATTTTTTTCACAAATATTACTTCCAAAATATTTTACAGTATTTACTGAAGACAGAGTACATAAGCCCTATACAATTTGAGGCGATTTTGTAACGTATCTATTTTGCTGATACCTTACTGACAAACCAATTTTCCATGCTGATATAGGCAATCGAGACGACTGAGATACAATGTACTTTACACCTGCCAGAAGCACTAAGATATGGAACCATTCTATTTTTTTGATGAACAGCTCTAGCTGCGGTTGTGCAACTCGTGACACATGGGCAACCCCTGGCAAAGAGAATATATGGTGGCATACTCTTATTTCCTCTTACAGAAGAGTCGTGGTAGACCACACCACTATTACAGCTTTATGAAAAAGTATTTTAAAAAATAAATGCTTTTTAAAAATGGAAGAATTTCTTCAGGATAGCACAGGAAAGCTGTGCACAGCAACATGATTCAAGAGCCTGAACTGTATTTGACTGCTTCAGCTTTGAGCTTGAGCGTGACAATTTTTCTCTGATGACAGAGAATAACTTCATATGCATAGCAGAAGAGTTTTCTTTAAATGAATATTTCAAAATCCAAATTAGTTGACTGCAAAGTCAGATATAAATGTTCCTGTCTATGTCATCCTTATCCGAAACTTCCACAGTCTAGCAAGGACTTACACTGAACAAAAGCTACCGATAGGAACAACTTCCAAATCCGTTTATGCTTCAGGGAACTTCTGCCCCCCATGACAAGGAAGTCTCATGTTCATTTATCTACTCATTCTGATACCTCTTTATCCTAAGTAGCATTTAAGAAAAAAATAGAATAACTCATTCACTAGTGGTAGCAATACCTAAATCTGTCATAGCCTACCTCGTTTTCTGATGAGCTGGCAGAGAGAAGCACTTCCTGTGCATCAAAGAACTCTGAAACGGATTCAGACATAGAGAGCCTGCTCTCATTAGAAACTTGCTGAGACAGTGGCAAACTGACATGAATTTGTTCGCTCGTCTGCAAATAAAGCACAGAAAAATAAAAGTATTGTTTCTAATATAAAAGAAACACACATGGATGGGGGACATCACCCGGCACTTCCGTGTCAAATACAAGCACAGACAGTGAAGACAGCATTTTAGTAGGGTTTGTGTGTTTCTAACGGATGTGACTTGGACAATTACAAAAGAAAGTGTATTTTGAGCAGTGAGACACATCTTCATTTGAGGCCTGCTCAGCACCAACTGTTAAGTTTTAGCAGCACAAACAACCACGGATTTAGTTCTGTATCCAGAGGAATGATTTTGTGCACAATAGCTGGATTGTGTCAGACAGGTTCAACCACGAAATCCAGATGAAAAGATACACGGTCACAACAAATTACATCACTGGGAGCTAGCTCTGATACCACCAAAATTCAAATATAAAGCTTTATAAGGTCAGGGAGTTACAAATTACTTTCAAAGCAAATTTGCCTGTGAACCAGTTTAGTAACAAATGTTTGAATATTCAGGAAGATGGCTAGAACATACATGTGCTTTTATTCCGTGTTTCTACTCCAAATCTCATTTCAATTACGCCATTTACACTAACTTAATATTCCTAAAGGGAACCATCTCTCTATGATTTATAATAAAGAGAATTTAACGGCAAAACTAAAGGTTCAAAATTGTGTTACGTGTATCAGTATGGAGGACAAACTGATTTAAATAGTGGAAAATATCTTACTCTTCCTGCTATCGATGGGAGGAATACGAGGTTTCAACGTGTGTTACCCTACAGGCTATGACTTTAAGAAAGAATAGGGGAAATTAAGATTTTCTCACTGTACCATTCCACCAAAGGAGCTGCTGCTGTGAAGGGAAACAGGCTTCTGAATTAATTCCTTAGTTGATTCAGCTTGTTTTTTCTTGGAGATAATATAGATGAAACTACTGGAACTCTTCTAAACCCAGCTAACTCTTCACAGCGCATCTCAAATCTCATTAAATTTACTACAGAAGTGCTGTAAATGATTTTGTTGACACCTTAATCCTGTAGAATTATTCTTTGTGGTTATCTCAAAATGAGCTAACAAAAAAATAAGAAAATCTTAAACAAGCCAAGAGGTCAAACCCCATTCGTTTTGACTGGGGCGTATAACCTTGTAGATGGTTTATGATGTTTGATGAATCACAATGGAAACAGAAGCCCATTTCACTGTTACCTTTACAGGAAGTGAATAAAATTTAAAAGTTTTTGTATAAGCTAGAGGGATTTGAAAAAAATACCTGAAAAAGATGCTCACACAGGCATTATCTACACACTACAAGATTTTGTATATAAATTAATCAAGAGAAGCAGTGAATGAGAGACCTGGGAGCCTCTCTGAAAAAACTCCTCCAGTGAGACACAGTTGTACCAAGATATTGATGTACATACGAAAAAGAAGCAGCTAACAAACAAAAAACTTCACCGACGATTACGGTGCTGTGTCACCACTTCACCTGTATCGGCTGTTGCCAGTCTCCAGCACGCTGGACTCTTGGAAAAATTATTTAGACATTTTAAAACAGCAAATAAGCAAAAGTAATTGGAAACATATTTTCATCTTCCTTTCTTGTTGGAAGAAATAATTAGGAGACAAAAGCACGCTAATTGAAATGGGAGATGCATAGAAAAAAATCATGGAAATGACAAATGAAAAATATTTTGGCAAAATGCAAACAGAATGGTTGTCAAATGACTACATTAAGTGTAGCATATCACAGCTCGCATATTCAGATTTGTCCTTCTCATGAGGAAAGCTATTATTCATACAAATGTTCATTAATCTGGTGCCTGAGGAAAGCAAAACAAGAAAGAATAAATGTTGCAAACATGATATTAGTGTGGTGCTTCGTTCATAGAGTGAAACGTTTGATTTCAGCAGTGCCACTCAGGTTATTAAACACCACCTTTAGCACTTGCAGGATCAGACCATCAAATACTAAACGGTTCTGTTGATTTGGCAAGAAATCAAGATACAGAATTGCTTAGCTACTGTGTTTTACATTCAAATACAGTAAAACCTCACTAATTCCCACACCCAATAATTAATATTCCAAAAGAGGAGTCTTTCCCTGCTTCTCAGCAGAGACAAAATCAAGTTCTTTCATGACATATGCAAAATAAAAGACACAAGTTTTATTTTATGTAGGGTAAATATAATCTGACTTTTTCTATAAATGAGTATTTACCAATCTGAAAAAAAAAATCTATAATTTGCCAGGTGTGTTTCAGCTATTAGTGAGAATTAGCAAGGTTTGATTGCACTCTAATCCATTAAAGGCCAAAGTCTTACCTCGTCAGGACTAGGGATAATATTTACACTGACAACCTGATCACAAATAACAGATTCTGAATGTATTCTGTTCAAGCGACTCCTTAGTTCAGCATTCTGGTTGAGAGCCTTAAAATAAAAATTGCACATTTCATTTAAAATTAAAAAGTCAGCGTTCAACTTTAGTAAAAAAAAAATAAAAAATAAAATAGCTTCTTCCCAGCAATTTCCTAAGAAATCAAAGGGTCCCTTCTTCCATTTTTAGATATATAGAGAGATCCTCTCTAACATGATTTAATCTTTTGGTTAGTTTACTTTCAGTAATTTTCAGGAGGCAGGGTAATTCAACAGCATTCCACCTTAATGCTCCAGTTAGCTCTTTGGCGGCTGTACCGGTGGGTTATGGACGGTATGGAAATAGGGAGTGACTGCAGCAAGAAAGAATGAAACTGCAGAACAACAAGCAGGAACTACCCGCAAAATGCCCAAAGCGGCACTTTTTGGTTTACAACTACACAGCCCTTTCAGAACCTAGAGCCCACAAAACCAACGTAATTACTGGTATCACTGGGCGTTTGCTCATCCAGATGAATTTGATAGATTTGCACGCGTATGCTCACTTCAAGCTACTGATCCATTAGAGCATCACAAACACCAATAGAATTCAACTAGTGTCTGTGATCTACTGATTTTTCTCCTTTTTTAAAGCCAAATCTAGACTATAAATTTGGGTGCGTACATATTGTCTGTTATCTAGAGAAACTTGTGCAAGATTCTGAAATCCAGGAAACGTTTAATTATGTTACAGACCTAGAACACAAACTGACTTAACCCCAATATATCCCCAAAACTGAGGATTATAGCAAAGAACAACAGATAGATATACTGTTTTAGAAGAAAATTACTGTTACAATGGAGTAAGAATCTTCTTCTGCCTCCCTTAATGCAGACTCAGGAATAGATGGCATGAATGTACTGAAACGGAGTAGGACCAAAGTAAAATAGGTTTGCTTAAACTGTCACTAAACAGTTTAAATTAACCCCATTTTGCTTTGTTTAGAGATGGTCTGGGCATGTTCACAGTTGCTGTCTACTAGAAAGAGAAGGTGATGACTAAGAGCAGGCTGGCAGTAGCTTCTTAAATTGCTTAAACCCGGTCACGGGTCTGACTAAGGTCAAACTTCCACTTACTCCCCACTGAAACTACGAACTAATGTGTGACAGTGACTTTTAGACTGACTCTGGAGGCCAGAAAAAGAAGAAAATATGATCAATTACTTCATACAAGTTGCTATTAAGTCTCAACAGGTTTTAGCTAAATTTGTATCAATAACCAGGAACGGTTACTCTAATCTCCTGTCCTTAACCTTTCTTTATTATAACACAGTAATGTGTCTCTAAGATGACTGTGCATCAGTTTTCATCTCATAGCAAATACCTGCTATCCAATAACAATAAGTGTATGAAACTATATACACTTAAGTGAAACTGTTTGCCTTTAAATCTCTGCTCACGTTTCTTGCAAATGCAGTACTCCACATCAATGCCTTCTTCAGAGTAAAAGTTTTATATTTCCTTGACAATGAATTAAAAAACCTTGAGGCTTTTCGCAACCTGAGGACTAACTGTCATTTTACCTCTTCTTTCCCACTAAAGCCAATGACAATTTTTCCTTGGCTTAGGTGGGAGAGACGCTGGACAGTAACAGCTGAATATCTGAAAATCCAATTTACCCAGGATTTTCCTCTAACCCAGGATTCCTTTTGCAGTTAGACACACGGACATATCAAAAAAATCTTAAAATATACAATCAAAATTTAAAACTTAATTAAGAAAAGAAGCGATCTGCTTGGCTGTGC
Organism: Neomorphus geoffroyi; assembly: GCA_033558235.1. Lineage (NCBI taxonomy): Eukaryota > Metazoa > Chordata > Aves > Cuculiformes > Neomorphidae > Neomorphus > Neomorphus geoffroyi. Next base: position 39,366,702 of record JAUMJM010000027.1, read on the forward strand.
TGGAAACATCTCCAACATTGAAGTCAGACTTATATCGCAACATGTCATAGTTCTCGCCAAGGACTTTTTCTTCGCTCCTTCTACCTCAAGAAATAGCCAAAGAAATAGTGTATCTGGCAAGCTAGATGGGCTTGAAATCAAATCAAGAACGTACCTGAGAGAGGGACTGTCTGAGGTGTGCTATTTGAGCATTGTGGCCCATGAGATCCTGCTCTGAAACAATCTGCTTGAGCTTCTCCTTTTCTATCGCGATGCTGTTGAAGGCAGACTTCAAAAGAGAATGCACTAAGCAAAAGGAAAACAGGAAAGTGTTTGCTCAGCTACAGCACTGCATGGTGACAGCCATTACAATATTTCAGCGGTAAAGACAGAGTGAGATTTCCATTCCACCTTCGAAACAAGGATCTGAACTGCAAGGAATCCATGTCAAATTAAGTATTTATGAAGCATCACTACGTATAAAGCTTGAGGTTGCAATAGGCATATTATAAGTTCACAGATGTGCACCTGAGCATGTTCTTGGTGCTGAACGTATGGAAAGGTGCGTAAGTAGAGAACCTGTGTCCAGTATGAGTTCTTTTCTTTCTGGTTTTTTTTTTTTTTTTAATTATTATTATTTTTCTTTTCAGAGTGACAATAAAATCAGTTCTGCTAAGACTTATTGCACTAATAAAGGGGACTACTTGGTCTTTAAACAGGTGTCTGACACTAAGACATCAGTGTCACATTTTTCCTATGTTTATTATATAACAAACGGCAAACTGATAATAAATCCTTTTAAAACTAGCATTTTACAGTCTGTATGACCACTCCTTATTGGCAATAAAATAGCACTTCTAAAGTACATTCTGGTAATAAGGTCGTCTGTTCTTTCCACTGATATATTCAAAAATTAATCACACAACATGATACGTAGCAGTGATGTTCTAATCCGTCTTTGGGGAGAAACAACGCATTTTATTGAGAAACAAAATGTTTCCAAATTCAGTCGTGTATTAACAAGATGCAGAAAGTAGTTCAGAAGACTCTAAAAGAAAAAAATCTCATCAGATAGAGTTTACTCAGCTCAATATTCATGACACGTATGGAAAACATAAGAAGGATAATACATGGCATCTCTAAGTCATCCGATGAGCTAAAAAATTCTTACGCAATATCATCCAAAGCAGATGAATGCCCTGGGCATGACTAAGCAAAGGCAACACAGAAGCACAACAAAGCAAAGGCTTGACGTTTCCAGTTACCTTTTTGTGCCATCAGGCAGAATTCTTCTTGAAGCTTCATGTACTCAGTGGAGCACTCCAGAGGGTCCGTTACGTGGCCGGGGGGAGTCTGAAACTCAATGTCTGCACAAAGGTTGGGGTTGGACGAATGCAGTCGAACGGGTGACATTGTAGCACTGAAAGGGACCTACAGCAAGAAACAGTGAAGAAATATTGTATAAGGAGCAACCAACCTTTTGACTCGGTTGAAGCAAAACACAAACTTCTGAAAACAGACGGCATAGTTCATAAAATGAAGAACATGTTAAGAGTGTACATGCAACTTTCTACTCTCCTAAACCTCGGATGAACAATTCTCTTGAAATTTTTCACTGAAACAGACAAAAGCTAACAATGAAGGTCTTCAATTCTAACGTTTACGTAAATGGATCAATTCCTACTGCTTCAAAGACAACTGGAAAACAGAACGGTGACACATCCAGCTTCATAACTGGACATTTGAGAGTACAGGCAGTTCTTACGATATCAACATTAGAAGCATGCAAGTTCCTCCACAGACCTAGAAATAGGATATAATATTATAAAATATATCAATGAAGTTTTTCAAAACTCCTGGTAAATTTTGAGTTGAAATACACGGTACTGGCAACTAGGAAGAAGGAAGAAGCATATAATCTTTCTGTCCTCTTTCTAACTAAACAAACAGCAAAAAAAATAAGCAAAACTCCACCTGATTTTCAGATATTAAAATATATGAACTGTAAATAAGTGGAAAGACACACAGTTTAGTAAGATGGAGCAAATAATTTCATCTATTACCACTTCCACTACTCTTTCTGCTTCTATACCTTTCCAGTACAGTAATAAAAATATATATAAAAATCTTTATAAGTTAGATACACCTGTATTGTGTACTGAAAAGTTACCTATAGGCTACACATGCGGTGTATGACTGCCACTGTTACATAAGTGATGTCTCTGTGTGAGCATATGTTGAATTTTATTATAATTTTACCATTTACACACATGAAATAAAATCGGGCCAAGAACCCAATTTTCAAATTAAATGCAATATTTTGTTACTTAAATATTAAGTACTGTTAAGCACATTGAACACATGAAATCTAATTTATTTTATTACAATGATCAAATTTATAGATCAAGAATTTCCAAATTGTAACCAAATATAATTATTCAAATATGAAAAATGAGGCCAAAATATAAAATGTGTTTTATGATGCATGATAAAGAGCAGCAGATAACATAAAAAGTCATATCACTAGGAATTTTTATCAACAGGAAAGTTCTATACTACGATCACGATTTGAAACTGGTACCTTGTTATTTGATTAGATCAGGTTTTATCAATCCTTTCCTGTAAAAAGCGTCTTCAATATATGTTTTAGGTTTCCAGTTCCCCAATAAAACCCTCAAAATTCTGTTGGATCTATTCATTATATCTCATTCCGCTCACGAGCATATTCTGCAAAACAACATTTTCCATCCTGTTCTTCCCCAATTTCCAGATCCATATAGCACACAACATAACAGATCTATGGCACCTATCCAGTCATCCACTATAAACTTAATTTTCTTCTCTCACGTATTTCGATTTCCAGCTGTATTGACAGAGTATGTATTTTTTTATTGGACCTCATTTTAGCCTCATATCAAGAAGACTTCATCAACAGGAAATGCAGAATAAATTCTTTCTGTTCGTACTGGATTTTTACCTCATTATCTTCATGAGTACCGGAGTGCCCAGCTCAACAGTCCAACAAAACCAGGTTAACTGATAAGGCGACTAAATGTAGGTTAATTTCAAGTTCCCTTCGCAAAATCTCTTCACTTCTTAAATTGGAGAATATGTTCTGAGAACTTTCTGACAAGTAGAACTGCAAAGGTCCAATTGCTCTGGGTGGCTCCAGGTGGGCAGAGTAGGTGGCTATGTGATAGCTGTGTGTGCAGGGACCACGCACCCATAAGAAGGCAGAAAAGAAAGCTGATCCCAGCTACAATACAGGAGCTTGAGGGAAAGTCCCACAGGCCTTAAAGACCTTCTCAGAGGACTTTCCAACCACATGATTCTCTGATTCTATACTGAAAGCGTGGTCAGGCCCTGGCACAGCTGCCCAGGGAGGGAGTGGGCTCACCATCCCTGGAGGGGTTTAGAAGACGGGTGGATGAGTTCCTTAGGGACAGGGTTTAGTAAGGGGACAGGTACGGTTGGGATCGATCTCAGAGGTCTCTCCCAACTAGATGACTCTATTGGTAAAACAACATTTTAAAGTATGTCCTAGAAACAGCATTTACATGTTCTACAAATACTGTCACACTGCTTGCAAGAAATATACACTCACATGACAGAGACAAGTAGCTGTTTTGCCAACTGCTTTAAATGCAAGAACCCAAAATACTGAACTGTTGAATGGCATGAACTCTCCTCATACATATCTTTCAGAAAAATTTCCAAGCTGTTTTCCACAAATGAAATAACCCACATGGAACAAATTCCTTCATTCTCTTGAGTAGCCAACAGTCCAAGAAACACTGCACACCTATTTCTCTACCCTTTTTTTCCTTTCATTGCTGTGCTTTCTCTCTACATCCATGGTGACTTGATTCTGACTTTATTACCCATTCAGTCTGGGTTGTTTTCTTTTTTTGTTATTTTGGAGGGGTTCTTAAAAATATTTAGCTTCTTGATGCATCACACTGGTTTTCCTCCATACACACATTCTTCCAGACATGACCTCAGATGCACCTGGTCTTGACTTAATGCTTTAAGCCAGGGGTATAATACTCATTCATCCACTACCTTCTTCAGAATTACGTGTTCACGTAGGAACAGACTGTTCCTGGTAGAGTGGGTTGTAAGGAAAACCTCCTGTTTCTGCCACACGTTTAACTGATGTAATTCTGTATCACTGTCCATCCACACAGCTTCACTGTCTGGGAGAGACCAGCCAAGAAGGACAGGTCGTTGCCACGACCACTGCAACACCTGCAGAGTTATTTTGGTGCCTGCAGTTTTCCTTCCCCCTGCTCATTTTTCAGCTCCTCCGAAACCTCTCTCAACGGGCCCTCATTTTGGCCGCAGGTAACAACTCAGCGATTCCCTGGACTCCTGCTGCCTTGCGATCTAAGCCCAGCTGTATCTGCTCCACTCCAGCACTCTTTGGCACAGCTCTTGCCAACGCTGTTTAACCACTGCTGAACCCACTGCCCAGAGCCTCCCACTGACGCTGCTCAGCCACGCGAACTGAGAAGCGGGTTGCTTTCTCTGCTAGGTGGGCAGGCTGATGACGTCAATCAATTATTGAGCACAGCATTCGGCATCATCAGGTTACAGTGGATTAAATTTAGATAAATTTAATTTGGGAACTGGAGAAGCACTGATTTTTCTATGATTCTATGACTCTATGATTCTCATGGTTTTCAGAAGGGCCTAAGAATAATTAGGTTTTGTGGTTCATGTAGCAGGAGCTCAAAGTTATTCAGGCTTAAGCAGAAGCTACATCTGATCTAGGGTATTTTATGATAGCTATGAGCTGGAGCAGCAGACCCTGGAATATTTTAGCCTGGTGAAGGCATTCACCGCTTGGGCTAGGTAAGGAGTATGATTTAAAGCTCCCTTCAGTCTTCGGCTGCATTGTCTTCCCTTATCTAGCTGCTGTACTCATCAGCTGATGGGTTGGTATTACTGTCTATACTGTGCATTCCCAGTAAGTGTTTCCTGATACAGCAGCAGCTGAAGATATCCTTTTGGTACTAATTTGATTTCACAAAAGCACTTCCCCTTCCCAATTCCCAGCTGCCATGCTGATTTCACAGATTTTGCATCAAAGACTTAAGAGAATTAGCAAAACTAAATGCACAGAATAAAGGTAGTAATATGACTTTTTGGGATTATGGAATGTAAACAGGAAGTGTCTCAAATGGAAAAGCTACCCTTACAGGGCTTGAAAAAAAACCCAAACAGGAAATTAGATAATTTCTTTGTTGTTTGTTACAAATCTCCTTGATTCTGCTGTCTTGCTATAGACTGTCACGAGAATTTTAAAACAGAATTTGATAATTTCTTTCCATTTTGTACAGCACATATCAGAGTACGTCAAAGATGTTCAAATAGTGCAGGGCCTGAGTCTAACTGTCACTTGCACTTGCCTAAAGGAGGAGGGACGTGTACCACGTAATCCAGTTCAGACCCATTCTTATGGAATTCCTTTGACTCAGGCCTGACTACTTCTTAGAAACTCAGCTGAAAGTGGGTAGCACTGACACCTCCAAAAAGTGCAAGAAACATTTCCATAAGCGTATTACACATTTAAGTACACAGCTTCCCATCTTTAGAGCTATCCCTTGATTTTTAAATCCACTCACTGTTGTAGCCACTGCAGCTGCCAGTCTCTGCCGGCGTCGTGTTGTGCTGAACTGGCCCTTCGGTGCCGGCCCTTCCTGACAGTGAATGCAAGAGAAGGAAGTAGAAAAAGAGAAGGGAAGGGGTGATGGGACACAGGAAGATGAAAGGTGATCAGAAAAGGGAGAGGGAAAGTCTTTAAGTGGATTTCAATTTTTTTAACTCTTATGGCCTACACATTCTGAGGACATATCACATATTTTCAGTTGTGTATGCCAGAGACATAAAAAAGCTAATGTTTCACTAAAATCATCTCCAGACAAGCTGGACTGCACTGCACTCACTAAGATGACTGAAAAAATAATTCTATTAGCATTGCCATTCAGAGTCATAAGGCAATTATGGAATAAGAAACAAAAAGGATGCTATGGCATGGTAGAAAACACAACACCCTAACTCCTTCTGGGGGGTCACTTGACCATCTATAAGACGAATTCTGAAAGCGCTCACATGAACTGTGGTCATTGAAGATACGTGCATCTCAATGGTAAACTTTTCAGTGTGTATGTCACAGTGAGCTTACTTATTTCAGCATCCCTGGGCATAGCTCAACACTTCTGTGTCCAACCTTGAGCCTGTTCATTTTCTCCACACATCACTTCTTTGAGTCCCAGCTACTTCTCCCATACATTACTGAAGGCTTGGCTTCCAAAGCAATGCAAAACCTCAGATAACACAGCACAAGTGAAAACTAAGTATTCCAACAACTACTCTCCTTCCTGCATGCCTAACTTGTAGCCTCATCCTGCTAATTTCACTCTTATTTTAAGAAAATACTTCATGGTACATCGAAGTCAAGCAAGTGTCTAAGGCAGAGGAGCTCCACACCTATCACAAGGTCCTTCTATTTAATGTCTAATCAAAATATCATTACTTTGAAGCCATGTTAAGATTTTAGAAGACTAGAAAAGCCACCTTTCTGATTTTAGAAAACATTTTTCCATCTCTTTACACTTTTCTTCCACTATATCTTCACCTATAGCCACATCAGTATTTTAAAATCTATGTACATTTTTATATTTTCTGAACGCATCCTGGGTGCCATATAAATAACAATGGTACAGATTTGATAAATGGAAACCATGCTGAAGTACAGGATATCGTAGTTCAATTCTTAGCTGAAGAGTCTTGCTCCTGTAACATTCCCATCGATATGATTGCTGCATCTGAACATGGCCATAGCTTCCACCCCCCAGCTGATAAAAGTAACAGGGCTACTGACAATGAAGGGCTGTCTAACGATCATAGTAAGTGAAATTGCACTTTGTAACATTTTGTGAAGTTCTCACATTAAAAACACGTACATAACCACTAAAATATAGAGTCAAAATTTCCTTAAAGCAGAAAACATATTATACGCTTTACAGCTCTTTGTGCTCTAACAGAAGTATCCTGTGGATAAGGGTTTGGAAGAATAATCTTGTTTAACTAATGGGGACATATAGAAATATATATATGTACAGAGACATTCACAGATATATATATATGCAAGACTATGAATGCAGGTATACATTATTAAAATGGGAACACTGGGCTCTACAGAATCACACGCTCCCCTCAACACAATAGAAAGTGAGGTCATAATGTGAGTTACCATGTAAGAAATACATATTTAAGGGAAAAGGTAGCAGGCAGTCTTTGGGTCTGGTTTCATTTCCAAGCTGAAAGACTCAGTAGAGCAAGCTGACTTTTCAGGGTGTTCCATAATATACAGTTCTCAATTAAACAAGAAAACCCAACAGTCTTGGAACTTCACAACTCAGCTTTTGAGGGAAATAAAATCAGTGTTAGTTCATTTGATTGCTTTTCAGCAATTTTTTTTCTTCTTCTTTTAAAGATCTTAGGATTGTCATGAGAATGACAAATTGGTCTTTAACCCAAAGGGAAAAGTCAAAAACTCTCCGGTTTTATACAGATGTATCATTAGTAAAATGAATGAACAGCGGTTAACTAGCCTGTTGTTGCAGGCCATTTTCACAAGACTTAAAATAGGCTTTCTAAAAACAAAATAAGCCTCCTTCACAAAAGCAATCTTTCTCCAGAAAAGCAGTTCACGTATTACACTTGCTAAAGGTCTGTAAATTAAGCAGTTAATTTTAAACGATTTTGCGATACTAAACCCCAAATCTGCAAACATATAAACATATTCTAGGCTCAGTTTTAACTTTGATCATTAACCCCACTCTAATTACTGGGACCGACTGTGTAAGCAAAATTAACTGCATACAGAACTGGCATATCTAATTGATAAATATGTATTACTAAGAAACAGAGCAAGCAGCTTTTTTTTACAAAAAAAGAATGCTTTAAAAATATTATATACCTAGCATTCATCTTCTAGAATGTGTTAACAGAAATACAATAAAAGTCATCGTATTAACAAAAAAATGGTAACAAGTACAATAGAAAATCTGAACGGGAGAATTCTCTCCTTATATCTCAAGCAGAGGATGCCGAACTAACAAAGATTACACTCTTGTTCCCCATTACCCACAAACAAGACACTTATATAGAGAGCTCTCTAATTTTTAGGCTTCCAGAAGAATGGCTCCCAACATCATATCGTCGGAGGGTTTTCGATGATAGTTAATGACTGCAAATTCTAAAATAAATTGATGCAAGTACTTCAAATGGAATTAATAGTGCAACTAGCTTAAAGTTAGTATGTTAGTACTGGAATTATCACTTAAAACTAACGAGATGTATGGAGACACGGGGAAAGGTGAAGGACAACGTAAGTTTTCTTAGGACCAAATGCTTCGATAAACATTTTATAAAGAGTCGGAGTAGTCTTGAAAAAGCTATCTATAGGAAGACCAATGAAGGTAGAAGGAATGCCTAACAGAACAAAAAAATGGGACTCTGAGCTTAAAAAGCACCCAGGCATAGGAAGAAATCCACATTTTAGTGGAATGGCAATATGAGCAAACTAGGAATAACACGATGAGTCAGAGTGAGGCCGCCTTCCACAGATCACAGCTTTTGACCATTCATGCGACAGGGCAGCCCTTGGAATATTAAACAATGTGCTGAGCCCTTTAAACTAGGCAAGATAACAGAGCAGCCAAAAGGGAGTTTTCATCTTCCATATAAATTAGAACAGTTTTATTGTTTCTGTTTCACTGCAGATTAATTTATGAATCGGTAATCAATAACTCAATGCTTTGCTCTAACAAAATAAGCTTTACATTTTCAGCACCAAGCTTGCCAGAAGTTAATTGCTGACCCAGATTAGACAGAGTTCACTATCGACCCAGAAGTGACAGACCCATGTAGAGCAGTGTTATGCGCACAAAGTCTCTCAGGGGAACCTGCAAACCAACTGTATTTGAGAATTTCAGGAGCTGAGGCACAACTCCTGCCAAGCCACAAAGAGCAGTCTGAAAGTCGAGCGCAAAATGACAGAAGCGCAGACCACTGCCACTTTGGCAAAGTGAAGGCAACAAAGGAACAGCTCATAATTCCTCCTGACCCATTCTAGATCAGCATTCACTGCCTGCTTTCATAATTTTTCCATCATTTCTGTGGAGAGGAATTTCTGCAACACCACTGTGGCATGAAAGGTGAACCTGCAGTGTTGACCTTGTCTCTTGCATCCATCTGATATTTTTATTTGCCTGTGTTACTCAGCAGCAGGCAAACACTTCAATTGCAGGTAACAGGACATGACATCAAAAATTACCAAAACTCCTTCGTTAATAAACCTTTTTAATCCTAACAGATGCTTCATTGTTCAACATGCTGCAATTTATCTAGTAGAACTGCACCCACAACAGCTGCAGTGAGAAAGCTCATGCAACTACAATTTCTTCTTTTCTTAAGATTATTAATCTTAAATGAGTCACAGAGAGCTCCTTACTGTGCCTCTGAGTCAGAGAAAAATCCTTATTATACCTCTAGGGTATATTAAAGGCTTTCAAAGTTTGCCTGAATTTCAAGGAATTTAAATGGCTCAAGTGTTGCTGGCATTTATTTATTCCATAGAAGACAGCACGATGGTGACTGTTAGCTCCTGACATCAGTTGAATACAGTCTGCATTATCAGTCGCTCAACTATGTAAAAGATTAAGTTTTGGATTAGGTCTCAGGACACACAGCCTCTTCTGACAAAACTGAGTAAGACACCTGGATCTAGCAGTAACACAAACATTTTATTTTTTATTTTTGCACTTTCACTTTTCAGCTCTCAGGCAGGATGGGGTAAATAATTTCCTCGAGTAATTTATTCTTTGGTTTATTCAGTTGGTTCCCATACTAGCATTTTCCATAAGAGAAGACCTGTGAAAATACTTCACGATGGTGACATTCCTAGTACAGGTCTTGACAAAGACAACTGCTGGGTTCAGTATTTCATTCGTGTTTTCTGCTGTTAGCTTGATGTCACCTTCTCAACTGCCCCTCTTGGCAAGTTTGAGATAAAACATCAGTATCACCGTGTGCTGCATGCATACTGCCTTTTTTTGTATCTTAATTGACTAGCATTCAGATCCCCCTCCTTTCCCTAAATGGCAATGTTTTCATACAAGTGAAAGTAAAATCAGTACTTTTCTCACTATCTTCTCTAGGTTTTAAACAACAAACACATTTTAATTACCTCAAAAGGAATGTAAGAGACGTTATATTGACTTCCTACTTTCAGCTAATATATCATTTCATGCTTAAAAGTTAATCTACTAAGTACAGTGAAAAAAGTAAAACAGTGTGCATTCAGTACCTGAAGTTGAATTTTTGCATCTTTGCTGACACTTTTTGTTCTCCATCGTCTCGTAACCCGCTTGTCTTTCTTTGAAATATCTACACAGTTAGCCTACATTACACAAATAGTTAAAAGCGACAAAGTACTATTAAGTTAACACAAGCAAGACAGACAGTACAGCAAGTTAGTAAAGAATTGTAGTGTTAGATATCTACAAATTAGAAAGTAAGGAGAAGATTGCTACTGCCGGGTCCTGCAACTACAGCAGTGACCAGCTGTAGCTATCCACACACTTCTATAAACACGTGTATTTAGCTCATTTAGAAAAACTACTCGTATACTTTCTTCATGAGTGCACAATACTTAGGACCAGACCTTGAAATCCTTATGGATTTCTACTCTAGTAGGACTCAGAGAAACGCAAAGTTCACGTCTCCCCGAAAGGAAGGGTAGATCTTATTACTTCTTTGTAACTAGACTTCCCAATGCACCGACACCACCGGGAGATTTGTCTACTCAAGGGGACTGAGGGAAAAAAGGAGAAAGTATTTAGGATTTAGGATATGCTGTTGTTTTCTTTTGGTCAAGAGGAAAACTCACCCAGTACAGGGAAATGGTCAAACCCTTGGGACCTTTGTACTATGCCCTCTTTTCTAGAGCATGCAACTTCATCTTTGAGGGTCTTTGGATCTCCACTCCTTAAAAACTTAAAATGATATCTTACTCAGCACAATAAAAATGCCTTAAATACTATTCCAATGTATAGATGTATTTCTATTGTAACAGCTCTCAGCTTTGCTTTGTAAATGGCTTGATCATTTGATTCATCCTATTTAACTCAAATAATTAATGTCTTAATTATTCTTATACATGATACATTATTACACATCACTAAGATAAACACATAAGATAAGCCTTCTATCCCAGAGTTGCTATGATCTCAGAAAATCATTCTGAATTAACAGACATCTCTGTATTTCTCTTAGCACAAAGAACAAATGTTACAATGTGATGATTTATGTTTAAGCATATTTACCTGCATGTCTGTGAAATTTGGTGCTGACTGAGTTCTCTGTAGTATTTCTAAATTTTGAAGAAGTTTACTGAGTTCCACAAGGTTTGACTGACAATGAGCAAGATCTAACAGATATAAACCAAAAATACATTAAGTGCTTCAGTCTGGACTTTTTTTTCCCCATGATATCCTTCATTGGCACTTTATTGCATTATTAAACTTCCAAATCCCTGGTAGTAACGCATCTAAGTAAAAGCTTTATTTTTGGACATGTCGAGCACTATGGGAGTCAGCAACAAGTCTGGACTTCGAAAGTTGATCATATTCTAACAATTATATCCATTAAGACAATCATTAAGATTAATATTAAAAGCCACATTTCAAAACATGTAGAGAGGCAAGTTCCCACCACAAGCATCCACTAACCTGAAGAGTTACTTCACAGGCACGTAACCAGTTAACAATTTAAGCAGTTAACAGACTGTTTCTTATTTTACATCACCAAGAAATTTTGCTGAAAGAATAAGCCATGAAAAAGTAAAGACTAACCTTCTGCACATCTGTCCATCTCTTCAGAGTCCTGCAACCAGGCTGCTACTTTACTCTGACCAGTAGTGCAGGTAGCAGGAAGGCTGTTACTGCAAGGTATAGGAGACTGCCAGGGGAAGCTATTTTGTTGCACCTAAGGCATAATAAAATGTTTAAATTCACCGTTGCTATGTTGCTCAGTCAGTTAATCATTATAATTCAGAACAAGAAAACAAATCTGTCCACAAGAAAGCCCAGCAAGCACAAGTTTTCAAGCAAAGAATACTACATACCTTTCCATCCGACGCATTAGCAGCTGGTGACGACTCTGTCGTAGAGGCTGAAGGGAATATATGAAAGCTAGCATCTCTTGGAGATCTCACAATCTCATTCTGACGGTACAGCCGGTGGTGGCGTAATTTTGAAACCCATGCATCAAATGAATCCTGGGACTTTACCTGGAAATCAATTCAATATCAAGAAAGCATTCAAAGTACTCATTTTCTGCACATCTTTTACAATTTTATTTACTTCCACTGTGGATTAAGAGAATAAGCATTTGCACCACTTTTTACCTTCAGGTGATAAATGTGTTCTTCTGTGTCAAGATCTATTCTACGAGCCTTCTTTTTTATAGACATAACTGATAAACCAACATCAATGCTCCCATGGACTTTGCCTTTCTGTATCTAAAATCAAAAAGCAGGGTGAGCAATTGGTAGTATTGTACACTTCTTTACTATACTTAACAGAAAAATACTGGTGCTGAAATGGTTTCCCATTTTTAATATAAAATCATATTAAAAAAACAAAAGCTATTGTCAGACTAACTTACTACACTTATAGACAGAGAGAAGTTCCTCACAAGAAGTGCTCATTGCAGAGCCAACTCCAATGAGAAAGTGTGTTGGTTCACACTGCTACACAGCTACAGGTAAACAAGAAGCAAAGAAAATTAGATAGCTACTGCTTAGTGTCAATCTATCTAATTTAATGCGACCCTTCATATTTTGAGTATACTATAATCACTTCTCTGCCCTTTCCACATATCTAAGAATAAGCAGCTCTGACTGACATAAAAATTGAAAAAGAAAAAATACATGGTCAGGCTAATCTCCCAAGCACTTTCATTAAATAAACTACTTCATGTAGTTTGTATTTTCATAGAAGAAAAGGCAGAACTCTAGAAGATAGAACCAAAACCTTACATGCTTACATATACAGATCTCTCTTTGAATCCATAAACAACTTTCATGTAGGCGCTGTCATAAATATGCCTAGAGTGAATCTGAGATTTAATCACCCTGGCAGGCTGAATTCCAATACAAATTCTAAAGAGGTCTTCAACTTTACTTACATCAATTGGCGACTTGGAATATTTCAACATGCCATTATCCAGGACAAAAAACCTCTGAAAGGAATTAAAAAAAGTCTTTCTTAAAGAGCAGAAGCAACTTAAACTATGTACAATAATTCATCCGCAAAAGAAAAAGATTAGTCTGAAGCAATTAAGGAATGTTTGTGGGTTGCAAAGAGAGGATAAATACAAAACTGAATACTTTTCTTGCTTGTTTTTTGAACTATTATCTTCCAAGCAAGAGTACCTAGAGTCTCTTTTTCAACATTATGTTCTAGGTTTAACAACAAACTTGGATAACAAAGGGTTTTGCAGTTTTCCAGCCAATTCAACAAACACTAAGTAAGACAGGTTAGGCTGAAGCACTTATGTCTGTTTCTTCACTTTCTTCTTGTTTTTCTTCCCACAGAAGCTGGTCACATTTCAAATTAACAACCTACCTTCCCTATCCAGAAAAGATTTTCCTAGTACAACATCTACCTTAAAGGAAAACCAGCATACAGATGTTCTTGGGGTCTCCTTGATCTCCAAAATGCAGGATGGGAGACACTGTTCTACCATCCAAAACTTTGTGTCTCATGGCAGGCCTCTACACAGCAAGGTAAAGGTAACGTTGTAATTTGTGCTTATTATACCCTTTCTAGTTGTAATCTAGCTAATACAGGTATTTGTACAAGTGTAAATATCATAGTATTCCCACCAACATACCCAGGTTATGGGTGTTATGTTTTGGGTGAAAGTCACTGATATAGCGTGAGCGACTAAATCTTGACCGACCAGCACTAGGCTAACCTGATGATGCCACATCTTTACTTTGCTGAGTGGCTCCTATCTACAGCAGAGGGTAGAAAACCCTCTTCACAACATGTTTCTCCTGCAATTAAAGTTGCCCTAGCTGGTACGTACCAGACCACTCAAGTTAGCCCAGACTTTGTCACGCAGCATAAAGACACAGCCTAGCAGGAAATCTAGACTTCAAATGAGATTATTGACTTGTGTTCACCAGCACTACCTTTCAAAACACACTAATTAATAGAAACTAATTTATATTTTTAGAGTCTAACCTAAAGCACTGATCTATGTTAAAAATCTAAAACTCAGCAAAATATTATCCTAAAGTTTCTAAGCTGTGTGACATGGAAGGGAAGAACAATATTTTTGTGACGAGAACCTGTTAAGCTGACACTATGAGCAAGGTCAGCAGATAGACTGCAGAAAATAGCACCTAAACATGGTTCTGAAAATTATGTCAGTTGCACAACAGATGGCACCAAAATCTCACACAGAGTGAGAAAACAGTGCTTTCCTGGAGATGCAACTTCTTGAATAAGATGTCAAGACAACAGGAGGGGTTTTGCTTCACCTTTTTTTTAACTAGCTATGGTCACTAATGGACTTCATAAGATCATGATATTTGTTTCATGTTGCTCTGCTTCTCAAAAGTTCCACACACAAGAAAATGGACTTTCCTCGTATTTCATTCCAAAGCACAGCGCACTTCAGAAAATGAGACATTGCTCTCAGTTACACACGTTCTACATGATGTGCTCCTAAAGCACATTCAGAACCATCAGAACATGACACGCAACTTTCAGTAGACAGAGGATGCTACGGCTTTGTGAGCAGCACAGTAACACAGCAGATGCTGCAATTACTGTCTCTGGAATCTCCTCGCTGGGCTCCCAGCACAAACAACTGTTATGGAAACTGCAGGAGATACTGAGGCAGCAGTTAGGAAAGAAACTTATTAACAAATCTACAGTCTGTAAACATAAGCACAGCACAGATCCTTAGGTGAAATATAAGGCTGAGTAGAGGAGGATGCTTTACTATGAAGCTTTTAATCACATTAAAAATTATCTACACAAGTGACTGCTCTAAAGCTAACATGAAAAACAGATCATCAGTTGTGACCTCCTTTATAGAACTGTGAAAGCTGGACTCTTCTTGCTCTTCTACAAAATCCATTATTGAAACATACTCGTCCAATAAATAATATATTAACATAATATATTTTAAAGGATTGTAAACAGTAGGTATTTCCACATATTCTTATACACTTAATTAACTTGGGGGGGGTAGGGTATGGGGGTGGTTTGTTGCGGTTTTTTGTTTGGTTGGGTATTTTTATGTGCTAGTTTGGGGTTTGGTTTTCTGTTCTTTCACTGTTTCGGGTATGTGAGTTTGAAATCTTTTAATCTCCCTAGACTTCACTCAAGTAGTGCATATGTATTTGGGTTCTGAAACTACAAATCCTAGTTAAGTAACAAAAATTCTGAGGTAGATAGGGATGCATGAAATAGGGTGGAAGGCAGGTGTGCAAGTTAGTGTAGCATTCAGAAATAATATAGAAATTAGAAAAAAGTATAATTCATACCAGTATGGACATCATTTGGATTCAGACCCAAGTAAGTCTCATAGTGCTAAGCAACAGAACAGAATTAATGCTTTCACAGAACATCATATATAACAAATGGCTTCAGTACCCTTTGCAGGAACACACATTCTGTCCGAGAAAATTATTCTGCTTAAAGTACCCTCAGCTATAAAAAGACAAATCAGCATCAGTGCCACACATCTAAAAAAAGGGGGGAAACATAATTATTATGGTATAAACTACAGAAAAAAGACTTTATGAACACGAGGTTTAGGGTTAACAAAAAGTGGAATTATGCATGGAGATATGTCTCCAAATTAACTAAACAGAAACAGGAGATCTGAGGTTGAGTTTTGGGGCGGGTTCTTTTTTCAAACGGAGACATCTAATGGCCAAAGTGCAAAGCCCACTGCATGCCCTAAAAACTGCAATCAAGAAGACCAAATTCAGGCATAAAACTGAGCAAATCTGCCCGGTCAGCTCACCTGAAGGGCAATGTTTACAAACACCTTGGGTCCATGTAAAGGCCCCTCAGCTTTCCTCTGCTATCATGAAGTCTTGTCTACTTTAATGACAACTTAGTGCATTCTTACAGTACACGGCCACATTTTGTTATAATTTTGGAAAGAAGGAAAGGGATATTGATTAAACCTCTTAAACCACAAAGCATCTGCTACATTATCTACACTTCCACCTGGATTTTGAATACGACATTAGGCAGCAGGCACTGCAATTTGGAGGCCATGAACTGTGTGTGCAAACTAATTCTTTACACAATTTGAAGAAAAAGTCATGCACGAAAATCCTGGGCTTTAATTTGACATTCTGATTTCCTCTAGACAAAAAAAAAATCCCAATTCAGATAATGAGGTAATAATTTTTTGAACTGTTTTATGAGACATTTACCTTGTGCCAACCTTTTAAAGGCCATTTTCTCTTTTTCAGCATGAAACCTTCATGTTTGTCTGGCTTCTGGACATTGGTCTGGCCTATTTTCAGACCCTCTATGATTTCCCAGCTGTCGGGTTCCTGGTGAAAAAATATGAAGACACATTGATTAATTAACTGTGCACACAAAATGAAAAATTGTACTTACAAAATCAGCCTATTTACATACCAAACTACATGGTCACTGTACTACGTCTGGCTGTATCTGAATATGAGTACTTTTGGAATTCACACAATCACACACAGTATCAAAAGACCTTTGAGATCATCGAGTCCAATCTATGACCCAACACCTACACCTACTCCTACTCGTCAACCACACCATGGCACTAAGAGCCTCATCCAATCTCTCCTTAAACACCTCCAGGGACGGTGACTCCACCACCTCCCCGGGCAGCGCATTCCAATGGCCAATCACCCTCTCAGTAAAGAACTTCTTCCTCATGACAAGCCTAAATTCTGATCCTTACCAGGTAACTAAAAGGAAGTTGAACTGTTTCACAAAAGTCTGACATTGTAACTGATCAACAATCTGAGACTGGCTCTGGACATGCTGTCCACAACAAGGACTGTGTCTCAAAGCAATAAATACATCCAAATACATGAAAACATGATCAAATTGTGGCTGAGCTAAATATAAGAAAGGTCACACCTCCTACTGAAGGGAACAGTGTGAAAGTGCAGGTGGCTCTGACCACCTGTTAAATCTATCCAGAAAGCACCCCACAAATTAGCACTACAGTGTAGCAAAGGACTGGAGAGATTTAGCAAGTGAGGTATGAACAGAACCTGCATGTTAAAAAATGTAGCTTTACTCAGAGTATTCCTTCTCTAAAAAAAGATGGGATCATGAGATGAAATGAGGAATAAATCATACTGTTAAACATATGGACATATATTAACAGTGCCCTTTGTGGTATTCCCTGATCATAATATCTGTGCATTTTCTGATCTTTAGAGTACAAACTACATAGATTTTAGATAATTTTTCCTCAAAATCAGAAGAACAAACAGAAGAGGCTGGTTTGTTGGTGGTTTTGAATGTAGCCAGCTCTTGTCTTCAAAGGCATTTTATGACAGTTTCCCAGGCTAATTGCGAGTTTAGAAATCTGCAAAAGGAAATTTAAAAACTTGCCTGCGTTCATTTTCACTGCATTAAGAGAAATTTACAGGAAAGCTAACTAATTCTGTCTCTCGAGAAAAGAACAGGAGCTGTACCATTTCAGATGCAATCAGCTGTATGCTTTTCAGGGAGCAAATTAAAGCTTATTTTTTCTGCACACCTCTTCTTACGCACAATGACTTTTACAATTAAAGCAGACTCATAATATACCATAGCAAACAGATGAAGAACAACTTTTAAAGAGAAAAAACAGTCGTGCCTTTATTTCTGTCCTCTTGCTACTACTGTAATCAACAAAATTCTGTACCAGTTTAAAAATCTCCTATTGCCTGCTCATTAAAGACTCCATTTTACTAATTGTATCCTATAAAGTTGTAAAATTCTGTTTTCTCAGCTGGTCTGTCACATGTCCGAGCAATGTTATGAGAAGGTCTCTCGAGAGGATGGAAGTCACATCAAACATTTAAAGGGAAAAGACATTGTCTCCTCCATTTCCCAAAAAACTGCTGAAGGCCAAGCACTGCCGGGCTTTTGTAGCGCCTCCGAGTAAGTTACACAGCCCTGGTAACATCAACATCACTATTACAAACACACGATTTCAAAAGTAACAGCAAATTTCAAATTTAATATTTTCAATAAGGTCTTGTTATTTTGAGAAGGGTGGAAGTTCTATCTCAAATAACACATACTGTAATAAATTTTAAATAGAAATGTTTCCTCAGTTTAGTCTTCCCTGCATAACTATAAACTGGAACTATCCCAGTGCCTGTAAATGCCACACTCAAGAACCATTCTTCTTTCATTCCCTGCGTTTTGCTTGGACATTCTATTTCGACTACTGCAGAGGAAAGCACATACGCTTATTTTTTACCTACAAAGAAGCACTTGGCACTTGAGAGGGGCAAATTAAACTGTAAGTCCCCTGGGGTGAACCGAGAATCTCTCTCTGCAACTCTACCAGCTGATTCTTCACCATATTGATTTCTCCTTTAGAAGATCAGCTGCAGGCATAAGTCTTTTATCTCGTAGATAACATCAGTATTGATTACTTCTCAACTAGAAATCACACAATCTCATATAGCTATTCATTTAAACAAAAGGCCTGATATAGAAGAACAAACTGAGCAATTATTCAGTGCACTGTTGATACCTGTCTTCTGCTGCGCCAGTGCTACAAGCCATTCTTAAAAAAACATCCCAATGATCTTAACTGTGCCTCACCACATAGGTTTGATAGGAGGAGACATGCCCAATACAAGGGACATAATGCAAGAGCAGCCAGAAATGGGAGAAAGTTACATTCTTGAAGTTACATTCTTGAAGGGTCCTCATCCTATGCCATTCCTAAGTACAGCATTAGTACTTCTGGACTTCTAGAATTACCTAGGTATTACATGAGAAACAGCTCTGCGCAAAACAGCAGGGCCAGGGGGAACATAAGAACGACTTACAGCCCCTGGGCCTGCATGTGCCTTAAGGACTGGGAGTAAGGGAGCCACTACCAACAGCTTACAGACAGTTAATTTCAGGTTTTCTTTTCCACCAAATATCACAGTAGCACAGTATTACAAGGTTGGAAAAGACTTTTGAGATCATCAAGTCCAGCCTATGATGCAACACCAACACCTACTCATCATCTAAACCATGGCACTAAGTGCCTCATCCAATCTCCTCTTAAACACCTCCAGGGACGGTGGCTCCACCACCTCCCCGGGCAGCGCATTCCAATGGCCAATCACCCTTTCAGGGAAGAATTTTTTCTTAATATCAAGCCTAAACCTCCCCCAGCAAAGCTTGAGACTGAGTCCTCTTGTTCTGTCACCGGTCGCCTGAGAGAAGAGACCAACCCTGCCTGACTACAACCTCCCTTCAGTCAGTTGTAGAGAGCAATAAGGTCTCCCCTGAGCCTCCTCTTCTCCAGGCTGAACAACCCCAGCTTCCTCAGTCGCTTCTCACAGGGCTCGTGCTCCAGCCCCTTCACCATCCTCGTCGCTCTCCTCTGGACACACTCCAGCATCTCAACATCCTTCTTAAACTGAGGGGCCTGGAACTGGACACAACACTCAAGGTGCGGCATAACCAGTGCCGAGTATAATTCCACCACAGCTTCTTCACCTTTTTAGTAACAATCTTATTTTTTTACATAAAGTGTCTTAAAAAGAAGCCTTCTTTAAGTGGAACTGATTTATTTGGAACCAGTTATTCCACACCTGAGGAATTCAGCCAGGAAGAAGGTGACTGCAAACTACTTTGTAATTACAGAGGGAAACTTCATCCAGATTACAGCCCACGCTTTTACTTACCTTAGATAGAGATATATGGTCGCTGTCAAGGAACTGCTTGCTTAAAGAAGGATCTGTACTTCCCGAAGAAGCCTTCCGCTCCAAAATATGAACACTCTAAAAAAAAAAAAAAGAAAGGTAATTAAAGATAACTTATCATTCAATGTTAATTTTTAAATCATAGAATCACAGAATCATTGAGGCTGGAAAAGACCTCACAGATCATTGAGTCCAACTGTCAGTCCAACACCATCTTGCCTACTAAACCATGGCCCAAAGTGCCACACCTACATGCTTTCTGAACACCTTTAGGGATAGATTCCATCATATCTTTTTAGACTCCATCATAATTTTTTAATATCAAATCTAAAGTTGCCCTGGTGCAACTTGAGGCCATTTCCTCTCGTCCTATCACTTGTTACTTGGGAGAAGAAACCAGCACCCAGCTCACTACAACCTCCTTTCAGGCGGTTGTAGAGAGCAATAAGGTGTCCCCTTAGCTTCCTCTTCTCCAGACTGAACGGCCCCAGTTCTCTCGGTCGCTCCTCATGAGACTTGTGCTCCAGACTCTTCACCAGCTTTGTTGCCCTTCTCTGGACACACTCCAGCACCTCAGTGTCTTTTGTGTAGTGAGGAGCACAAAACCGAGCCAAGGATTTGCGGCGTGGCCTCACCAACGGCAAGTACAGGGGAATGATCACTTCCCTACTCCTGCTGGCCACACCATTTTTGATATAAGCCAGGGTGCTGTTGACCTTCTCAGCCACCTGAGCACACTGCTGGTTCGTGTTCTGCCCGCTGCCAACCAGCAACTTGCATATTAAGTAAAGAACAACCAACCGTTACACACTATATAAAATCTCAGCATCACGTCTCTAAAGGTACTACCCATGCATAACATCAGGGCACAAATAGTTTGTCTTCTGAGGCACTAAATCTTTTTTCTTCTCTTCCTTTTTTTGATTACTGGTTTTTGAAGTGATTAGTCCGTGCAGCCTAGAAATGACTGGGAACTAAAAGAAGGCTGAAAGACAAGTAACACAGCTCTTTCTTACACAGATGCAAAGTGCTCCAGCCAGAGCTGTGGTGCTTTTTGCTGAGATACAAGACACTGAGGATACATATTGTGCCAGCACCGTCCTACCCTCATTTCCAAAGCAAACCACTGCACACAGGATATGACTGCCTCTAACGCGCTCACCATCACACCTTAGCGTTTTGTTATTGGCTTGTCAGCTGAGGTGCAGTAACTCATTACACAAGTGCCTTTAATAGATTACAGGTGTCCACGAGATCAGTTGCTCCCTCTCAGTTGACAGGCTTGCTGGTGAGCACTGACGGAACACAACAATCTCAAACCATTACAGCTGGGTTTATGTATGACGATACTATAAAATCTTATCTTTTCAAAGCACAGCACAAAAATGAAAGGCATAATGTCCTGAAAAAACTGCTATTCTTAAAATGATTTGCTTTTTCTAGAAACATTTCACTCATAGTTTGAAAAAGGAAAAACATTATTGCTACAGGAGCAAACAGCCACATTTGGTCTGCCTGGGTTTGCATTTTGTTCTCTGGTGAAATTTTGCTCCGTGTCATATTATTATTATTTGCTAAGAATTCTACCACAACAAGTAGTGTCACTTTGACATGAAATAAAACTGTTTCATTTCCAGGACATGTAGCACAATGACAAACTTGCAATTGCCTTCTGAGAAGGATACGTTTTTCTCAACTGAAAATGGCAATTACATTTTGCTCACAATTAAGCTTCTTTACTTTCACTGAAGAGGAAATTACACAGGTACAAAGGGCAGCAGAAACAACCGGGGAACATAAAAACACAAACAAAAAGCAGAGTAAATATTATTGTTTATACAGATAATTAAGTCCATAAGGACCGTAACCAAACTAAATGAAAAGAAACACAACGATTCATATAACTGCATATATAACAGAGAGCACATCTTGCTGCAGAGCAATACACAGACCTTAATTTCAATTTGCAAGTGTGAACGAGAATAGAAAAAGACGGGGACTGTCTCTGTGGTCGGAAGAGAGCAATAAGCATCCTTCCCACTACACAACTGTAATCGGCATTTATTTGCAGCTAATTTTAATTTAATTTTACAGTGAACAATGTGGAAAAGCAGCAATGTTGTGTTACCTGCCACGTTCCCCACAGGCAACCAACACAAGCTTTGTCATTTATGCTTTGAAATCGTCTCCTTGATGAAAGAAAGGCCAATCTAATTACTTAGCCCAAAGTCTAGTATTAGCCAGATGAGAAAAACACTTCTGTTTACGTAGCACAAGTTCCTACATAAAATGTCAAATAATTTAATATTCTTGTCTCAGGTGATCACCCCAAAGACAAACACTGATAACATCTTCCCATTGAATAGATTGGATGCAACTTCTGCACACAGTATCACATTTAAACAACATACAAGAAAACCTAAATCTGTTCTTCTAAGATTAAAACATCACTCAATTAGCATAATCAGGACTCCCAACTCTTTTGCCAGCTTTGTTTGGCAGGCAGGAATCCCTCCATCTTGAGATGGAGCAATGCCCAACACAGATGTTCTGAAGGTCTCTTATGTAGCAGCCGGTGCGGTTTGTTGTTATATAACTGCAATTTCATTTTGTACAATATTTAGAGCGGAGTAACCCAACAGCCCTCGGCTTGCCAGATTGCCAGTGACATTTTCAGTCGCATGATTTTAAGGCAAAGAGGTTTTCCTGCCTTTTTTTCCTTTTTTTTTTTTAATCAGCCCTCAGTCATTACAGTTCCACTTCAGCTGAGAAATACATTATTAGCTAACAGCACTGTAACGAATGCTGACTTATTCAATTATTTGTTTGGAAATAAGAAAATTAACACTTTTTAAATAGAATTGCCTTCCTTATATTCCTTAATTCAGGAAGAGTTGTCTTGTTGTCTGTAAATGTCTGCTTTCCAATTCCTTTCTGTCATGACCAACTGAAAAAAATCACTTCTTTAAATTTGTGACATTTCTCTGGCATATCAAGAGACATTACTTGGTGCAAAATGTTTGCCATTAGTGCATGTTATTTTTCTGCAAAATCACAGATTCTATTACACAATTATTCTGTATTTTGTTCATAAAAAGAGGAAAATGAATAATCCATTAATCGAGATGTATCAGTCAGCCTGATATGTCTGAGTCAGAACCCTCACTTCTCTTGTCCCAGAAACACAGACATTCTCTGCATTGCTCCATTCCAGATTTCTCTCCTGCTTCAGGAGTACCTGTGCCTTGTCCTGAAGAAAAACACCAGCACCATCAAATTCTGTGTGCTCTTGGAAATTAATTCAGCAAGGTTACAAGTTGAACTGAAATTGTTGTGTAATCACATTGCTAAATGTTAGTCCTAATCACAAACTTTCCTTCAGCTGTGAGATTACTCACAATATCCGTTTTCTATGTGAGCACACATTTGCCTTAAAACATCCCTAACAAGCCTACACGTGGGGAACACAAATGCTCATGCTGCCCTGCCTGTTTTTTCATGTTGCTTCCCAAAGACATATTGAGGGAGAAGGAAGCTGATGGAGAGAATAACAATATGATGTTCTCTTCTTTCCCTCCAGAGATGGGAATATGATAGAAAACATATTTTCTAATATCTTTCTATATACCTTGCCAACTCTGTTTTCCAGTTAAGAGTTTGGGGACCCATTCACCTTGTTCACCAAAACAGATGCCAGCACACGGGGCAACTGGTCTCCACCAAAGCCAGACTGAAGACCCTAACATTTCTTAACTGAATCTGACATCCCAAGGAAAGAAAAGAGATGTGGGGTAAGTAGAGTGATGAAACCATTGAAGGACAAACATTCATGCCTCCCTTTCTGCTTTGCTGCTTAATTACTTAATGGACATTAATTCTATTTTATGCAATCAGTTCTCTCTAATTTATAATTTATTATTAAGAAAAAGACAAGCTGGTGAGAAATTTATCACACCAGATTCACACTCTCTTTGGTTCAGAAATGTGCATAATGTGGCTAAGAGTTAATTAACGAAAAACAGGTAGAGGGTCATTTTGCTTGCTTGCAGCGTTCAGCACTCTGCAACACCCGTAAGCACAGGCCCCCAACATACTGTGTTCTACAACAGTATTTTAAAACAGAGCTTTTCTCTCTGGGTTTTTTGTGTTGGTTTTTTCAATTCAAAGGACTAACTAGTGCATTTTTTATTACCTGTTAATCGCTGGCATTCTTTTTGCAACCTAGCTACCCCTGCACACACCTCTGTTCTTATTTGAATTTAGTATGAAGTGCAATGCTTAATCATTTTCTCTCAACTGAAAACATAGTATTCTCCAATTGAAATACAGCAGTTGTAATAAGGTAAGTACAGATTTGATTACAGGCATACATACAGTTTTCACTACCTTTAAAACAGAGCTGTGATGTATGCTGAGTTAATCTGCAATGTTATTTGCAAATGGAATAACCTTGAAATTTGCTTTTGTCTTAAGCTCCTTCTCAGTCAGCTCTGGCTTTCCTTCTTTGGTGGAATAGAGTCTTGAACATCACCTACGAGAGCAGGGCGAGTACAAAGCAAAACAACCATGTCTCCATCAATGTATTTCACCTTTCTATTTTTTTTTCTTTGTATAAAGCAACCACAGTCCAACTCTCATCCTTAGTCTCCCCTGTTGACAATGTTCCGTAGCTGATTTCAATGTCCTTGGCTATCAATCAGCAGACAAAGGAACTAAGGAATACTTTAAGAATAGTATATGTAGTTAATCTTTTTTTTTTGTCTTCTCAAAGCACATGCTCATCTTGTGCAGAAATGTGCTTAAGAGCAACATTTTCTCTTTGTAACCTTTTTACTGAAAGGCAAGTATATCTGAGCCACACTTTGGCAGCATATTAATAACATAAAGGTATGTATGTCTAATTCTTTCCTGGGATATGCAAAATACACACTTCCCGTGTTACAGAAATGTCAAGGATTTGTTAGCTCGGGAGATCTCTGCCAGCCCTTTCTGGAAATTTAGCTTTGGATTGTACACAGCACTTCACGTCAATGCTTTTAGGCTCTGCAAGCAAAGAAGCCTTTGCTTTACAAGGTACTTTTTAACAGACTCCGAAGAGAAATAATCTCTTGCTTCTCTGAAGGGCTTCTTGCAGGGAAGTATTAGCACAACAGGGTAAAGCAGAAAGGAGCTATCACTGTAACAGAAATCTTCTCTTCGCCAGAATAATGGTTTGGAATGACTACCAAGTCACAGTCTGAGTCTTCTCTTTAGAAACCAGATTTTAACACCTTGTGTCAAAACTGAATAAACATAAATTGATAATATTTGACACAGAGAACTCGAATGTTTGCTAATGATACAAAGCTTGCTTATGACTATTGAATAATCATAATTAAAAGGATTCATATTTCGCTACATAGTCTCAGGCTGGCATTTCATGTTATTAGTGCTGATGTAGCTTAAAAAGAAAAAAAAAAAGGAGGGAAAATAAATTTATGTATACAAAAGAAAATAATCCCTTGATATGCTCATTTGTTAACTAATGAAAACATTCTGGACATGTTGAATCACCTTCTTAAGAAAATGTAGGCACTTTTCACTTTAAAAAGGGTTGCAAAGAAGTCTAATTTAACATAAAACATAGGCCAAAAAGCCAGACACCCACCTAAAAAATGCATAGGTATAAAAAAAAAAAAAAAAAAAAGCCCTTTCTTCCTAGGGCTCTCTTTCACCTTCTTTATGCAAGCTACTCACCTAAACTTTTTCAATATCCTTTGAACTTCAATATATGCAGTACAAAAATACAGGAACTGGGGAAAAAGGGGTCTGAAAAATGTTTAATTCAATTTTATTTTTTTTTCTACTCAGAAAAAATCCAGTTTGGATGTAACAACTTAATTTTAAATTCCAGGAAAAACTATTTAATAAAACTACAAAAAGAGATGCCAGAAGAGCAAATAGCTTTACTAATACACATTTATCCTGCATAATACATTTCTATGTCTTGAATGTGGATAATCCCAATCACACATGAGTATCTTGAAAACAGAAGCCTTCACGTCATACCTGCCACCATCCTCTCTTTTTTGCTTTTGTGTCCTTTCTCTCTAGCGAGGAAATGAAAATCGTGTTCTTTTCCTCCCCCTGATTTGTTCCCAACAAATTCTAATGGCACTTCAGAAGTGTTGTACTTCTTCCCTCTGAATTTGTGTGTATGTACACTCACCGATGCCAATCAGCCCATTTTGGATCAAGCTGCAGTTAGAAAATGAGTGCACGTAATGATAATATCAATTAACGTTTGAGGACACTTATATTGTATGAATATTGATCTTCTTTAAAACATACAAATTGACCTTTTAGTTTCTATTCTCAAGGAAAGTGAGACATTCTTGTGGGGGTATGGATGTGTAAGCACAGTAGAACGGAAACCACGAGACAGGAGGAATGCAAGAGTGGCCATGTTCGGAAAACACCACTTTAAATTATCTGCCATAACTGGCATGGGTAATTAAGCTTTTATGTGAACAATCTCCCGGGGTTTGTAATAGAACATAGCTACATATACCATTTCTAATCAAAGTGACACAACTTAAAAAAACGACTCTTCCTTCAAAGCACACATCTGACCTTCAGCACCCTCCGTGCAGTCTGTAAAGCACACCTAGAGGTAAGATAACTGAGGCAGCAACGTTTATGAAGCTCGGAGAGCAAGTTCACACAGCCCTGTGGGGCAGCTTGGCACGCACACTACCACTGTCAAGAACTTCATCAAGTCTCCTGCACAACTGTTTTTTTCCCTCACGGGTCTTTCAGACATTATGCTGGCTTGCCCTATAGACCAGGCTGGCTGTTTCTTCTTGACCGCTCCAGCCCACTTGATTCCTTCAACACCTTTAAGGCCAAAGCCTTTCTTAGGAAGAGGCAGCATGTCCCATCATAAGTTACTCTGTTCATTGTTTCAGACATTTTTTTCAGATACTGAAGACCCATGACCTCCTGAACCTAAGGAACATTTTCAGACTCCATTAAAGACACAAAATCATAAAAAAAACCCCAAAACTTGTAGAGTAGCAGGAGCTACGATTTGAAGAATAATTGTATGGTTTTGTTCACAATTTTGCCACTTCACTGTTTGACTCCCTCAGAACATTTGCTTGCTCCAATAAGTTGCTGTCCTTAAAGTACTTATTAACACTTCTTGCTTTAATTCTGCCTCAACTGTATTATGTGAAGTGAGTTAATTAGCAAAAAGAGCAAAGGGGAATTACATCACTGTAATAACAGTACTTGGCATTTAGAAGCATCTTCAGTTTGAAACACTAAAAGACATTAATAATTATCGTTGAAATAATTATCACAAACTACTGAGAAGTAAAAACGCCCTTAAAAGTCTATACTTTGCTACAGGGCAAAGCTAGAAATAAGGCTCCATGTTCTCAGGTCTGTGCCCTAACTCCTAGACAACTGTTCATCCTTGCTTGCCTTTCTTTTAAAGTCACAGAGAATCACCCATAAGTGAAATTACAGGTAACCACCAAGAATTTTTTTCCCATATGTCACATAAGGCTATCAGCAGTGAGTACGCAGCTTGTTACTCAATTTAAGAACGAAGAAGGGATATAGTGACCTCAGACTCCTCTTTCACTTGGAATATATTATGTTATATTTTATTGCAATCTTGTCTGAACAACACTATCTAAGCCATACTGGGCAGATAGGCAGGCATGGTAAAAATGTCAGTCTATTGTACTGTCATTGTATCTTTCATATTGTCATTGTTTATGAGGCTTAAATCTATAATGAAGCCACAAAAGCATCCATTTGTCACTGACTGTAACTGACGAAGAGAAAGTTGGGTGTGAAGTATCTTAATACACTAAAACCAATACATTAAACTACATGAGCAAGAACACTTCCTCCTATCCTTTCATGAACTCTCAACACATCTAATTGTTCTCAGGCTCCCAGAAAAAGCACCAAAAATGCTACATGAAATAGGTCAATGAAAAGACAAACTTTTCCAAGCACATTAGTTTCCAGCAGGCACGATGGATATATCTGTATGATGGACCTCACCCTGCCAACCTAGCCTAGCAAGTAAAAAGCACTACAGGCTGAAATCCCATAGATGCTGCTACCACAGCTCTCCCAGATACTCCTGATCACAAAAACCTCCACCCTTCCCTTGCTTTCCTTCTCCCTACTCTGCCCTTACTTTCCCAGCCAGTTGTTGTTCTCCTCACAAACCAGCCCTTGCTTCTTAAGTTTCATGTCCTACAATCTCACAAAGCCCACCCAGTTCTCTCTCTCCTATTTATTTCTTGGACTTATTCATTTCCTGACCAAAAGTCTCACTTTCTAAATCAAGTATCTTCTGCTTTCTACACTCTCCAGCTGAGCACTCCACTTCTGGCACTTCCTACTTCTTCCCGCACCACCCACTTGCGTGATTGTCCACGTGAATTCCACTTCAGAGAACCTGATGGTCCCTGCAGTGCATCTATGAAACATTTGCAGCTCATTATCTCCTGGGAAAGACTTGATGCCGGTTTTCTTAGTCAAAAGACTTCCTTTCATAATTCTACTTTTATTCTTCTTAATGCAAGCTGAAAAGCATGAAACTCTAGAATTGACATAGAACCCGTGATACTATATTTTCCCATTATGCACATCTCTTCTCATTATGCTTTATCATTATTTGAGGAAAGAGAAAACACATAAGTCACCTCTTTTTCTTCTCCTAATCTATGTCTCATCTAATCCGCACTTTATGCTAGCACCTGTCTTTTAATACATGCTTAGTGCAGTGGGTACCACTGTGACGCCTGGATTGCTACAGCATCCCTATATCTAGATAATGATTATCACTCCTTTTTTTGAGGTACCACACATTTCATCCCCAGACTCACCTACTGCAATAACTTTTTTATAAGAACTTTTTATATACTCTATAAACTAAGGTTTGATTAAGGTTGCTGCAGACAAATGACTTGATCCTTCCATCATCGTGAAAGCCTTAATATCTACAAAATGATGATTCCCACCTTCGGAAACACAGGAGACTAATCCGACAATTAAAATACAGCAGTTATAAAAAGCTAACTAGACCTTTTCCAGCACAGACCTCGAGGCGAAGCCAGAGCCTTGACACGCTCTGCCCCAAATGTTAAACCCAGTTAAGCACCTTCAGCCTTAACTCAGCCCTTTCTGCATCCACTGAGTACATTCCTGCTCACATATTGCTCCTACAGGAAGGAAAAAAAAAAAAATCAACATCCAAATATGAAAACCAGATGATTGCTGCTCTCGAAAATATTTTCATTTTCCTTCAAAGCCCCTACGTTTCACTCTTTACATATGGCTATAGTCATTTGAAATATGAAAGCTCTCCTAGTAGAAAGGTGACCACGCAAGGCTAAATGCAACAGGACTAACAGCTTTTCTCCTTTTGTGTTTGCTGTGTGTGAAAAGAACCAAGGATCTGTTGAAACAGCAATCTGACAAACAAAAACAGAGAGAGAAAGAGGTAACAGTTGATTATTCCTTCCCCCTAAAAAAAATTAAGACATTAGAAGACAAATTCTCACATTTAAAATAGCAGACACTGCTTATTCCACTTCACATCGTGTACTATCTGCCCATTAGATACTGGTCAGAAAAGTCAAAATCTCTCATTTGTTCAGTTTCATCATTATTACTCTCTTTCTGTATCAATCCCTCTATTTAGTAGCTTAGGATCAAGCCCAAATTTACCACATTTCACACTGTTAACCCTATAATGTATTCACTTCTTTCTGCCCTCCGAGCACAATACTACTTCCCACACATTGCAGAGAATACATAACATATTACAGTCTGCAGTATGACTTGCATACTTAGTCAATAAATAAAATATGGAATATGTATAAATAACATACACCCATCAAACTGAATACATAAAATATGACTTTATCACAGTTTCATGAGGGATAAAGCTCAATAACCTCCCTTTCCAGCACGGCCCACAAAAAGCTGTCAGAATCGTTGTTTTTATGCTCCCCTTTGCATGGGGACTCTTATGACAGGGGTTCTATGCTCTGCAACAGCTCCACAGTAGGAAAAATTCTTGCTGCTGCTTTTCGAAGTATTCCTTATCAAGGACAACACAACTGCCCTGACCCCCCGCTCAGCTCAGGGGTTAAACAAACCAGGTTGGTCCTGGGCCGCCTTCTATCAAATAATCCAAATTAAACACGATTTTGGCAGAAATGAATGATGCTAAAGTTCCTGTGACAACAAAAATCTCAACCCAGTTTTTTGGTTATTGCTGGCTTCAGTAGTCTGTTCGCGTATCAGTTACTTAGTCATGGAGCCTGCAAATTGGCAATGTCAAAGCTATTGCTGACTGCTAATTCTCTTCGGTGATGTATATTGCACAAATAAGAAAGCTACATTAAAATGCCAGCATTATATACAGCACAACATTTTCCACTCTCCCTGAAATGATTTATCATAGTCATGTTCACACTCATTCAGCCCCCTGCGCCATAATTTATTGGGAAACTGTTCCATAATTGCTGGTATGACTTTGACAAGGATTATATGATGAGAGGATTTCAGTCATTAACCACCTAGAAATATCAAGTGTTATCCTCACATGACAATGAATGCTACATTGACACTTCCTCCAGTCACATCACTTTCCCCATGCATACATTTTACCCCTTCAGGAAGGGCAGGAAGGGTGCTTTTCTCCTTAGCTGCTATGAAGAGTCTAAGGAGACAGCAAGATACAATTTTTAAGCCTTTTCAAAGTAAGACCCAACAGCCCCCCAAATAAAATACCCTACCCTCTACCTATCATTGCATTTGAGAGAAAGCCTATGAAAACCAAAACATATGAATAATGCCTCAAGCAAAGAAAGAAATTAAAAATACAATGGTTACAGTAGATGGTACAATGGAGCTGGTTCATCTACTGTGTCTACATGCACAAAGGAAACACATGTATGCCTGTTTCTGGGGATATAATACCATTGCACCTCACGCTGTGCTGCACGATGCAACTCGGTTTCACCGCAGAAGAAATTGCCCGTGCATTCATTCTCCTGGATATTTCTCTTCCTTTAACACTGAAAGCACTAAGGTAAAAAAACAAATGCCAGGCAGCAGCCTTTCCAGTCCACATTTACATGCTTAAATATACTTGATAAGCATCATCAGACATTATTGGATCCGATAGACTTCTGGATGCTTCACACCATTGACCTCTTCAGCATTATTTTAAAATCCTGCTTCATGTTTCAGTGACCAAATATGGACT
This sequence comes from Neomorphus geoffroyi, assembly GCA_033558235.1. NCBI lineage: Eukaryota > Metazoa > Chordata > Aves > Cuculiformes > Neomorphidae > Neomorphus > Neomorphus geoffroyi. The sequence continues at coordinate 39,397,997 of JAUMJM010000027.1, forward strand.
TAAAGTTAAGCATCCATTTCATTATGATGACAGGTAAACCTTGCACTACCTCGTTGCTATGGTAACAGCTATGGTAGCCATTAGATTTATGGTGAGATGTATTCCCAAAAGGAAATTTTTTTCCGGTCTCACTTGCATGATCATACCAAACTACCTGGTTACAAAAAGAACTCAGAGGCTATGCCCTCAGCTCGGCTCAGCAGTATTAAATTCGCCTTCACTGGCATTAACTGCAAGAGATAAAATACTGATGCTTAAACAAAAGATGTCAAAATTCTTGCTCCAGATGGAACTAGTGAAAAATTAGGAGGACATCACATGCTAACCTGGACTTAACTGAGTACAGCTATCCCAAATCTTGCACAACATGAATGGAAAAATATTGATCACCTGTGAGAACACGACTTTTGGCTTCATTGAAAAGCAATGGATACGATTAAAAAAATTCCAGATACATTTCCAGTCTGTTATCAAACACACATCAGAATTCTACTCTGGGTTTAACATTTTAAGCATACCTTATGGTGAGACTATTTACATTCAAAGCTGTAAATGTTAACGTTTTCATCAAAACCCTCAGTTTTCAAAATTTTTATGTCGAGTAAGGGAAAAAACCTACTTCAGCAGCAGCTGAGAAAATAAGTGTCACAGCTGGCATACAAGTGGCTGTGAAAATACACTTAAGCTACAGTCATTCAAGTAAATGCATACCACAGCAAACAATTATTTAAGTTCTTTTCCTGCCTCTTTTCCTCGTCAAGCTGAAAAGAAGCCATTCCATTAATGAAAATATTTTCACAAGATTTTAAATTATGAATTTGTTATGTTCTTACTTTTTACATTTATTTTTTAAACATGATGATGTTAAACTCACTCAGAAGTTGATTTACTGTTCAGGGTTTCCACGGATCAAAATTTAAGGTACGTTTCTGTTCTAATCAAGTTTTCAGTATCAACCTTCACTTTTGTAAATATATATGTAACAACCTATCTGAAATCTAGTGTGTAGCTCTGATAATTTCTGAAGTGCTCCCACTGATACTAGGACCAGATTTTACACCCAGCCATCAAAAATCCACAGCAATGTCTAAGGTGTTTTCAGTAGAAACAATACAGTCTTCACCTCACAGGGATTCTGGAGAAGAGACGTGTTACACCCACATAGACGAGCATCTCTTGAAAATGAAAATCTAACATAACCATATGACACCAAACTGTAGGACATGGGACAATTAGTGCAAATTTGTATTTAAATATTTAAATTGTTAGGTGCTTCCATAAAGGATGAACAATATGATATTTAAATTGAATTATCACCTTGTAAAAAGATAATACATCTCTGTAGTTAGAAGTCTAAAGAGAGAGATTCACAGACAACACAAAACAGCCTGAAGCAACTGTTGCTTCATGCTGCCAAGGAAATGACTTCAGAGCATGTTTCCTACTTGTCCCATGATTATATAATTTCTGCTCCAGCATTACACATACTGCTTCTCAATCCTTTTCAAATCACTTTCTTAAGTGGAAAAGAAAAAAAAAAATTAAAAATCAACAATTCTTGGCTATAGTGATAGCACCGCGCTATAAGCAAGTGAATTTAGAACTAACGGCCACATTACAGGAATAAATGAATCATTTCACCAGATGTTACAAACATATTTTCCTTACCTGCCTCCTGTCTCTTTGAGATGACGATGATGAGGAGGCACTTCTATGTGATGGAGTGGCTGTTTTGTGAGCTGGAGATATACTCTTCTCCTCTGAACTCATCTTTGCAGTGAACTTGCAGTAATGATCTTGTGCTCTTATCCGTCATGTACAAAAAGGCAAAGGACAGTCTTCTGCATCCTTCTGTTTCACAGTTTATAGACAGTCAGAGAGGAATTCAATCTCAGCTGAACCGCACCTTAATAAAGAAAAATGTGAAAGAGTGAATGAGTACGCCTCGCTCAAAAGTAGTTCTGCAGCAAAGAAATCTGTTGACAGTCACTATTTAATCCAACAGTTTTTTAATTCCCTTCCTAACAACGACTCAATACAAACAAAAATACCTTGTTCTGCATTCTTACAGAAGATGGAAGCGGCATCGCATTATTTCAAAAAACTCTATGGAAAGGCTTAAGGAATTCAGAATCACAGAATCACAGAATCATAAGGTTGGAAGAGACCTCTGAGATCACCGAGTCCAACCGTGCCTGGACTCAGCATTTACAGCACTTCTCAGACAAGGTTTACAAATGCTTGAAAAGGGGTCGTTATCCCATCTTGCACAATATCATAACATCATCAAATAACTCCTTAGGACTTCCCGTACACCACAAATAACACTGAACAGCCCGTTATAACCAGTACTTCTTAAAAAACCTGTGGTTGCATTAAGGACTCTGCAAGTTGTTTCTAAAAGGAAGTTCCTCTTTTAAAGACGGCTGCCACACTGAAGGGGTGGATAACCAATTTTCACGAATCAGCGGCGTTCAGAGGTCACCACACACTCACATCTTGCTCTTAAGGACGACTGAAAGATAAGACAAAATGTTTTGACTAGAAAACACTTTCAGCCACAGGACGGTAGCCAGAGGGTATTAATCTCTTCAGCTGGACAAAAATTTCAGTCTATTTGTTGAATCCCTGGTATAAAAACAAGTAGGAGTAGGTGTAGGTGTTGGGTCATAGGTTGGACTCGATGATCTCAAAGGTCCTTTCCAGCCTTATGATACTGTGAAAATAAAATGTAAAGCTGAAGGCAGGAGTTACCCATGACCCACTCAGGCACCCTGGGCTGCCATGCTGGGCATTGTGCCCAGGCATGGCCGCACAGAGATGCGGGGCTGCGTGGCCGCTGGGGCTGCCCCAAGCTGGACACAGCAAGTTCCAGCCAGCTCCACAACGGCCCCACCGCAGGGCACAGCCAAGCCTGTCAGCAAAATGATGTTTAAGAAAGGGCAGAAAACACCATAAAGGCAGAGGAGGGTGAACAAAACCAGTGTTAAACAGTTCTGTGTACATCAGGGTCTGAGAAGAAGCAGGGGAAGAGGTGCCCCACATGCCAGCACAGAGACTCCCCTGCTCATGGAGGAGATGGATAGTCCTGAAAAAAACGTGGCGTGTGGAGCACCCATGCTGAGCCGAGCTTTCCCTGAAGGCCTGCAGCCTGTGGAGAACCCGTGGGAAAGCAGGGCAAAAGTGTGAGAAGGCAGATGTGGACAGGGAAAACTACTAGGTACCGACCGCAAACACCACCACTCCCCGTGCCACTCAGGGTAGGGGAAGACTAGCAACGTCAGGAATTAAGTTGAATCTGGTTGGAAAGGTGTTGTTAGAATGTCTTCCATTTCCCACTACCCAACTCTATTTTCATTGGTAATTAACTTTCCCAAAGCTGAGTTTTGCCCACAACAGTAACTGCTTATCAGTCTCCCTGTCTTTATCTCAACCCATGAGGTCTTTCATCCTATTTTCTCCCCCCACGCCACTGAGGGGCAGGGGGGGAGTGAGCGGCTGGGTAGGCATTTGTCTGGTGGCCAGGGCTGACCCACCACTGCTACAGGAGCCATTCTCCTTTCTGTTCACTCAGCCACTGCTATGTGCATTACCTCTTTGCAAGTATAGATGCTTTCTCTCACTTCTCTCTACTCAAACCTTTAATTTCCATCTAATAATAGAAAAGCAGATACTCAGAGCAGCACAGAGGATATCTGTGTCAATAAACAGTCAAATATTACCTGTCAAACACAACCAAAATGTTGCAAGTACATCACCAGTACATCAAGACAGTGCAGGAACAGAGTTCTAGATCTCAGTGCTTAACAGATTACTTGGATCTTGCTTCAGCTGACAGACACTGTGTCTGGTCTTCCATTAACCTTAGATAAAATCATTTCCTGAATGATGTCATCTGCTTGAAGTTAGCATCTACCTTCTACGTCACCCGCTCTCTAATTCTGAAACAGTGCCCTTTCACATGCACCGTGATGACAGCATGGCAAGGGTCAGCACAGCACAGCCAGCTTTAGATGACTGTGCAGAAAGGTGTTGTCCTGCACCATGTAAAATGAGATCAGGACAAAAATACATCACCTAACACTCAGACCTGAAAGAAATTATGATATATTGAAGACAGAGCCCTAGCTTCTCCAATCACAACAGATATCCATGCAAGAACACCATGCTGAAACCAGAAACGCACACAGAGGCAGTTAAGTAATTAATTACATCGTGCCTTGTGGTCACCAGCTTCCTAATAGTGCACCCTAACGAACACCCTCCTACTGGAGCTGAGACCTGTGATGACTCCTAAGTGACAGACACCTTGCTTCTTGCTGCACTGTGCAAAGTGGAATGACTTCACTTTATTAGTTATCAGCACTTTTACAAGTACGAATCGCATCCATATCTTAGAGAGTTTCCATCTCCGTCAAGGAGTCTCCTATAGCATTAGGGATCCCACATAATATCCACAGAGCCCACCCAGCATCCCAGTGGCACAACTGGGACATCACAGCTGTTCCGTCAGCAGGAGCTGCCCACATAGCCCGAGGATCTCAGCAGATTCTCTATTCTTTTCAGGTTGACAAGTTCCTGCTAGAAGAAGATACTCTGTGCTGGAGCTGCCAGAGCCAGCTGGAAGCAGGAAGAAAGAAATAAGCTGCACAGCACATTTTTTTCAGAACTTCAGAGAGAAAACATAATAAATTTGCGCCCAAAGAGAGGCTTTTCCTTCTATCCTAGCATGCGAGGGACTGCTGATCTAGTTTAACAGAATTTCCATATCCTAGAAATGCACTAGACAAGAATTAGCCAAAGAGATGTACCAACAGGGACATCTTAAGGTCTATGCAATTTTCATGTAAATCAAAAATAAAATTACAAAAATCAAAACACAAAAAATCTAATCCTAGTTCACAGAGCTGTGCAGAACAGCTCAGTTATTTAACAGCTAAAAGGACAAATTTTCAGTCACTTCCAGCTATGAGGTCACTGAAAATATTTCATCAGAGAAGCCTTCAGGCAAATTAAAACCAAATCCTTTTTAAAACATCTGATCTTCGCTTGACTCATGTGAAATAATTTAAATTTAGTATTGGCACAGGAGGACGGTGATCTGGCACTTCAAGTATTTTTTTTAAGGCTTTCAGGAAGCGTAGGTGCTGTTGTAAGAAGCAAACACAATGCTAGCAAGCAGTACACGAGGAAAACAGTTCTGTAAATAGTTGCCAGGTTTGAGATTCTGTGAAGTATTTTTTTTGCTTTTGAAAGGTATTTAAAAAAAAAATAGTGGTTTACACCCGAGCCAAACTCCACTGTGGTTCTGTGGTGTTGCCCAAGCACTAAGAGCTTAACCTAACCAACAACTTGCTCAAACCACACCGATTTATTAAAAGTAGTCTCCAAAAAAAGACATATAAAAGTAACCCATTCCCCTTCACACTACAAGAAGCAAACATTTCTTCTTGTCCTATTTAACAGCAACAATAACTTTAATACAAAATTGCTATTACTTATACATAGGAACTTCTGATAGAGAAACAGTTCAGGGTTAAAAGGCAAAAAAGACAAGTGGGGTATTTGAGAAAACAAACACTGTAACCACAACAAAAATATTAAAACAAACTACCAGAGCTAGTATTGAGCTTTTTGTTATTCATCTTGCACTTTGTATTCTTGTTCTCTCTATTGCTAAGAGCTTATCTTCCAATTCTGACTTAAAATTTGGGCAATATATCTTTTGTAGAGCATGTTAGAAGGAATAAATGTAGTGAAACTGATGTAAAGAGACGCCAGTTTCTCTGTAACTAAGATTGAAGCAAACGAATGTAAACCTAATTTTTTGGCCAACAAATTCAATTTACCAAAATGAAACCAATGCTTTCGAGATACATGGGCTTTTTCCATCAGTTCCTGGCAAATTTGTTATTGACTTCAGTGGGAACAGAAGCAAGTGATATCTCATGGTTGAGTATTTCTAGAAAGTATTTTAATTGATTTCAGTTGGACAACTCAAAAATAATGACATTCTCTGGCATAAACAAGAGTAGCAGCATTGGCCATAAGTTATCAACTACTGCTTATCCAAGTTTCATTGACCTGTAGGCTGCATCTTGCACCATACTAACTAAACCCTTCCTGAACTGCTCAAAACCACGTGTCAGTTTAAGACCATAAGTTGATTCAGCTCACCAAACATTCCCAAGGCAGGACGTGTATTCATTGCTACCAGCCTATAAGAGACAGAAATATTGGAATGTAAAAATCAGGCATTGCAGAAAGATTTTGGTCATCACAAGTATCAATTGCCCAGCTGGGAGTTTTGTCATCAACTTTTATTGGCATCTCAGCTACTTTTGAATTTAAAACATAATTTGTAATTCAGTAATCATAAAAATTATTTACTGGTTCTTCAGTACATTCTCTCCTAACTTACTTAATTTTTATGTAAGGTAATGTATATAGAAAGGCAAGATGCCCTGCCCAAAGTCAAGGAAATAGTGAGTCTTGTAAGTAGAATATGCAGTGAGGTCTTTTTAACTCTGATGCCTAAAGAAAAATACCATGTGCCATGATTGTAACATCTTCCAAATGAGGCAAAGCATCTTTAACCCTATTCATAAAGAAACACAAAATTACTGTACAGAAAATACCATAACACTTATTCTTTAGTATCTTTCTTAAATCTTTACTGACTACTTAAGAAATTGTTTATTCTTTCTTAAATATTTGGCATTAAGTACTTCCTTTATAAATGAGAACTATTCCATGTTCATTCAATTCACCCCTATTATGATTATTTTTTAAGCTAGCCTTTGAATTCAAGGTAGGGTTTTCCCAATAATGTTTTTTGTGTTTGATCTCAATTGATACATCTTGTCTAAGCCTGAAAAAAAAATTCTTTCACTAATTCAGTTCAACATATTTACACAAATATATTCTTCCTTACTTATTCCGAGTTCATCAGTGTTGTGGGTTGTTGGGGTTTTCCCCTGGTTGCTTCAATCAATCAAATAATAAATAGGTAATTCTTCATTTCCTTTCTATCCACAAAGGGCTACTGTCTCTTTCAGTCTCTAAATAAATAAATAAAAGAAAATTATATGCTTTACTTCTCACTTCAGAAACCACTGTTTTTTACACCACATATTATGTTAACCCAGAAGTCCTCCCTTGTATCATAGGAAACAAAATTATTTTAAATGTCTTTAAATGAATGACAAATCCAGTATCAAGATGTAGTGTGATTACTTTTTATATCAATATTATATGAAATGGTTTGAAAGACAAGGAAGCGCAGGGAGCTACTTACTGGTTTCTCTCCACTTTCTATGTCAGGTTACAATATGTTTGATTCAATATTTCTTGAAAATATTTATTTGGAATTCTGTAGATTGGACTATTAACTAATATGAAAATACTGAAGAAGACAGTAACTGTCCATATAAAAATTCATTACTGTTAGTTTAATTCACTGAAGAAACTACATTGTACCTGGAGTTACACAGATGGTCATTATTTGAAATTCTATTTTAAAATTGAGTATTTTTATGTTACTGACTAAAAATAAAAGTAGAAAGTAAAAACATAAGAAGGAAGAGAAATGAAACGGAGAAAGGCTGTTTTTATTGAAAAAACCCTGTTAGTATGTTTAAAAGGTCTGAGTGAAATATATACACAAGGAGTGAAATGAGACAATACATCAGGGAGCGAACTGAGCAAAGGCTTGGGAAACACAATCTGTATAAACTGCACAAAATAAATGGGCAACAGAGCAGAGAAAGAGCCCATGGTAATGAATATCAGCAGCGTCGGAGGTGTGGCTATTGCAGCCACCTCGCCTTACAAGCCGCCACCACACGGCAAATCCATCGGTCAGGGAATCTTTGTCCACTCCCAAAATCTGAAGATGACTCCACTGAGCCTGGGCAACTGCAACAACTGCAGCGTGGTTTGCGAAAAAGCTATCAGTAGAAGCGACAAAGGTGTGCGAATACACGCCGTGCATATATCCAGAGCTGGAAATAAACCTGCGTGTCAAGTAACAGGTAAACGGAAGTGCTCGATGGGTAACTCCAAATGAAGTCTGGATTCAAATAACTGACTTTGGTGATAAATGTTACCTTGTTTCTCACTCTGATTGAGCCTTTTCTGCAAGAACGCCCAGAATGCTTTAGACTGTTTAATATCTTGAGCGGCGTAATTTGAGAAAACAATTTAGGGTGCAGAACTGAGTCTCTAGATATAAGTGAATCGAAAATATGCAGCTGTCACTGGCATTATTTCGAGCAAAGCATCTTCACACTGATCTATCAGTATGGGGCTGGTTTTCATTTGGGAGGGAAGAGGTTTTCTGTGCTGTAAACCACAGCCATGCGATATTCAAGCACTCAGTGGAGGCCACCCTTTGTTCTCGCATTAGGAGGAATATGTAATCGTTCCCCCCTTTACTGCTGACCTGCCGTGCAGGAAAATCATAACCATGGGCATGAATGTTATAAACACAAGAATCTAATGGAAATAAACCATCTCAGTGCAGTGGCAATGCAGTAGTGATTTAATAGACCATTTACGGGAAATAACCTATTCATGTTATTTTTTTTAACAAACAAGTGAATCAATCTCTTTGCAGCCACAATTTGAGAATCAGCCGCACCATTTTAGCGAAACATCAACTTCTTAAGAAATGGCTTTAATCAAAGCATTTTAAGATTCTATTTGCAGGTCGTGTCAGAAATAACAAAGGGCCAACTCCAAATTCAGGACAATTATTAAGTTTGGCTCATTGACAGGGGAAAAATTTGAGCAACCTTTTCTTAATTCAAAATCAGTAATTCCCAGCAGGAAATTCAACTTCCCACATTTTTCTAGCACAGTTTTAATAGCACAATTGCTCCCATAATGACTTTCAAGACCAATATTCATAGTAGTAATCAAAAAACACATATCCTAAATAAACCTCTGCTTAGTGAATTTTAAATCCCAGATAGATACCAAAACAGCACTGTTGAACTAAAGGGAACAATGATGATTTTCAGGGCCAATACTTATGAGCAGGAATAAATGAGGTGCTTCAGGAAAATTGGTAATTCTTACTAGCATTAAATGGTTTCTAAAGGTAAACGATATTAGAATTCATAGGACTGTATTACCATTGCCCCTTCCAAGTATTTTAAAAGCTACATAGTCAAGGTTTTGATAAGAAACGTAGATGTCTAATTGCAGGCATTCGTAACAACATTGTCATATGCAAATTGTCAGTCTGATACCACATACAGCAATAAATACAGCGCCTAAGTACTGCCATAAATCACTGTTTATCCCATATTCAGGAGGATCTAGAACCTGGCTGTAGGTAAGAAATGAGCCAAGTCCAGCATTACCCCTGGAGAGGAGCTCTGATACAGACAAAACGGCTGCACTTGGTCAGCGCAACCTGAATTATCACGATCATAGAATCATTTAGGTTGGAAAAGACATTTAAGATCATTGACTCCAACCATAACCTTAATGCTGCTAACTCCACCACTAAACCATGTTCCTAAATGCCACATCTACATGTCTTTTAAACCCCTCCAGGGATGGTGCCTCAACCACTTCCCTGGGCAGCTGTGCCAATGTCTGACAACCCTTTCCGTGAAGAAATTTTTCTGCCTCAAGCCACCAGAAAGGAGGTTGTAGCGAGGCAGGCGTTGGCCTCTTTTCCCACATAACAAGTGATAGTATGAGAGGAAACGGCCTCAAATTGCACGAGGGGAGGTTTAGGTTGGATATTAGTAAAAGCTTCTTCCCTGAAAGGGTTGTCAAGCCTATTCCACAGGAGACGGCAGTATCAGCAAACATCACTGAGGCACTCGCGTCTTCACATCATCCTTAACAGAACATGGTGCTCCCCAACATTTTACACCTGGGACGATTTATTTAACATTAAGGTATCAGTTTTTCTGAGTGGCAAGTCCAAATATGTCTCAATAATATAAAAAGTAAAAATAATATTAAAATAATATGTGGGCATATATGTCTGTAAAATACACAATTATGACAGACTTCTTCAAATAGATGGATGAGGCCAAAATGCAGATAATCAGATTCAGACAAGAGGTCAGCACAACATCTGTCTTCCCTATTTTCTGCTTGCCTACGTGATTAAGCGGAGTTTTCTACCCTTCCAGAAGCCTTGAAGCATATATGGTAATTAGTGGAATTCCAGTATGTCCAAACCTCCAGTTTAGATGATAATTTCAAAATAAGCCCTCAACTCATTTGCAGTCTCTGAGGATTGGCTTTAATAGCTGAAGGGACCCTAGGATTTCCATTAGGATGTCTTTGTTGTTCCATATTCCTCAGGCTATCACAGTAATAGAATGCTATCGATTTGCATGGCATGAAAATGTTTTGCCTACTACAGAGGCAGCATATCGAACTGTTGTATGTATTTGTAACAGACTGCTGCGAGCTGAGGGTTAAGCCTGCCTGCATAGTTACAAATACATAAACACAAATATACATACATACCAGTCAAACATTAAACAAGAAAAAGTAACTGGTGGACACTATCATATTTCTAGAGTAAAAAACAACAACAAAAAACCACATACTATTCCATCCTTCCACCCCTTTTTTAAAATGAAGATATTTTTGTTTCCATCAACATTTTTTCAAATAATCAAATTTTTCAGTTCTTGAAAAAAAAAAAAAAGCCATAAAGAGACTGTAAATTCTAATCAAAAAAATCAGTAAATGCTTTAAAGAATAAAAAGTTCCATGTATCCTGATTTTATTTATGGGAAAAATCCTAACAATTTTAAACAAGCTATTTGAAAAAAAGAAACAACTTCTTTTTTCCTTACTTTAGTATTGGCTTTTTTCCTTAACACTGGGCAATTTGGACAAAGGAAAAATAGATTAGAAGCCTAAAGACTCCTAAATTGCATTTTAACTAGAGTCTCAATTGGACAGTGGTCTAAAGCAAAGAACCCAACTTCCCTCATAAAAGGGCTACAAATATTTCCAGAAAAATGGAACCAAACCTTCAGAGAGCAGCAGCCTAAAAGGTGCTTATGGCCCCTGAAATCCACGTCTGGCTGCATTTTACTGCCCTCCTTTATTAACCTCTCTGTTTCTCTGCATGTTTCGTTTCCACTACCACACAAACATTACGTTTTTGTCAAATCTTTCAAACGTAACAAGTAAAATTTTGATTCTGAGCAAATTAAAAACCATCTATGTTATTGATCCTGAAACTTGGGACACCATTATCATCAAATGCTTGTAGGCAGGGTGTCACAAAAAAGATGAGTGCTGCCTCAACATAAATGCAATGTATTTATGGCAGCAAATGCAAGACCACAGTTGATGGAGTTTGCTCAGGTCATAAAGAACAGACAAGGGAGACACAAAACTGGGAGCTTAGACCTTTCACCAAACCTATTTTTCAGGATGCTAAACAGAAGGTCCTATCCAGGAACAAAAAATAAGATGCAATTTTATTCTTGGAAACAATTAGCTTGACGAACTAAGTGTCATGGTGGATCACAGCTGCATAGGATAACACAGGTAATGGCTTATATATAATTTGGGAAATATCGAGAAGGAATAGGGAGGCTGCATTACCTCTGTGACTGCTACTAAATCACCAAGTCTGGTTCTGCTGCCAACATTTCAAAGACATTCACAAACGGGTTCAAGAGGGAACCATGAGCATAACGACAAGATTGAAAAACATCACTTTGAATAAGAGATTTATAGAGGTCTATCTATTCAGTTTGTCAAAGAGAAGATTGAAGGGTCGCTGGATGACAATCTATAGCCCACTACATGGAGGGGGGGGAGGAATTTATTATTCTTCTCAAAGGTATAACAAAATCCAATGGGGCAAAAAGAAGAGATAAGTAAATGAAGGTTAGAAATAAGGCACAGATTTATAATGTAAATATATTTAAATATTGATAAAATACACTGAAGATTACAACTGGTGTTTGTAAGGGTATGAGAAGAAATTTTCAGATTAAGACTGGCGTTTTTATTTATGTTATTTTAATATATTCCAAAGCACAGCCATCACTGCTGATTTGGAAGCAGGAATTAACTCAGGGCAGTCTAATGGCTTATTCCAGGGTAAGAATTAAGGCTAGATCATAATGCTGCCTCTGCCTCTCTGTTCCCACAACTGAAACCAATCAAACAACAAAAAAACCCCAAATCAACCCAGAAAAAGAGGGATAAAATAAAAGGAATAACATTATTTTTTTCTCAGTCCTCATCTTTGGTGCACTCTATTAAACTCCTCTCCACCCGAAGTTCCCCAATCCTCATATCCTGGTCTTTTATATGGAACAACGTTAATGTTGAAATATACATTCTGATCACAGCTAATATTTGTTTTTCTTAACTGCTATAAGGAAATCTGTCTTACTGGCATACATGTTCAAAACAAGTTTCCATGGAAGAGCAGGAGCACATCATAAAGTCATTTTTTTATCTCATTAGACATTAATTTCTCTGCACCTCACTAAGTGGTGGTTTCATTATAAAGACAGAAAAGAAAAATAGATGATTACTGTTCATGTCAAAGAAGTACCAAAAATGTCCCAAGCACTTTATAAAAACATCACAGGCATGGCTGAAAAGACAATGAGATAGAATAATTGGTTTTGAAGCTCCTCCAAAGATTAAGATACATTGACTGGAATTAAACTGAGCACAAGGCGGAGCAAGTTGCTCAAGAGTAGTTTTCTGACAGAACACATCAGTGACGACAAAACCCCACAACAACCACAAAAGAAAATCCTTTTTCTCTCAATGCACAGCTGGTTACCTCTTGAGTCTCTTCCATGAGGGAAACTGATACTATTTCCTACCATCACACCAAAAAATAAGTCCTGCACACCTCAACAGCGAGATACGCTTAGTTCTTCCTCTTTTTGAAATACTAATGAATCAACATTCAGCTGCACTGACAAAAAACACAGTGTAAAAACATTCAAAAGCAACATTCATTTGCCAGAGATAGAACTCTCCACTTCCAACACTACTAATAATTGCAGCTGAAATTACACTACACTAAATTGTCTCTGCCTGTGCATGAAGCGTGACCTAATATGAGGACAGAAATGCCCTCAGGCACCTTGCACAGAAAAAAATACCTGAGTAGTCCTAGAATATTGTCATCATTGAAAAGCTGTGTGTTCTCCATCTGTTATTGATTTCCAAAACAAACTGAAGACACAAAACTACTCCTAATATGCACTGATTTTTATACATAAACAGATTATAAAACCAGAAGAGACTACTGTGATCATCTAACATAAAAAGGACCAAGGGAATTTTCCAGCTTAGTTCCTGTTTGAAATAAACCATGTAATTTAATGCATCATCCAACACCAATGCAAAAGAGAAGGGTCCAGTAGTATGAAGCAACCACAAATCCTAATAAGTTCTTGCAAATATTAATTTCTCTGCATTACTAAGAATGTGCAAGCTATTTCTCCTTTAAATATGTCTAACCTCAAACCTCAGCCAACGGTCCTTGCTAAACCTTTGCTTACTATGCACAACAGCTCTCTCCAAATGCAAAATTAGCCAGTGCACAAATACTCTGACTGCATTTAGTATTGATAGAAGACTTTAAGCCTCTAATGTCAGTTTTCCCAGCTTTTTTAAAGTTTTTTTTTTTTTAAATTTTAGAGAAGAATAGGCATAACTAAGAAAAAAATATAAACATTTTATAGCCAGATACGCAGCAAGGTCTGTATTTACTTAATGAAGAAGAGGGCTGAAAGGCTGCTTGAGCACGATGAGAAGGTCATTTCCCTAGTTCCTACAGCAATGTACTTGTTCATACACTTCTAGACTTCAGCACCCTGCTTAACCACACTGCATATCGTAGTAGACATTATGCTGACTAGTGGCATGCTTGAGCAATTATTCCAATCATAGACCATTTCACAACAGTCAAACACTTGTATACCACGCTACGCTCTTCTGTTGGACTTACGTGAAACTGGTGTAAGCTGTGCAGGGACCAGTTCCCAAAGATATGCTCTTTGTGAGGCTTCACAAATTATAACAAAACATCTGAGGGATGATGGAAGATCAAACAAGGGGAGGTGGTGGAGTCACCGTCCCTGGAGGTGTTTAAAGAGAGATTGGATGAGACACTTAGTGATATGGTGTATTGACGAGTAGGAGTAGGTGTAGGTGTTGGGTCATAGGTTGGACTCGATCTCAAAGGTCTTTTCCAACCTTATGATACTGTGATACTGTGAAGGGGTACTGGTTTTAAACTAAAAGAGGGTAGATTTAGACTAGATACAAAGAAGACATTTATTACAGCAAGGGTGGTGAAACACTGGAACAGCTTGCCCAGAGATGGTAGAAGCCCCATCCCTGGAAACACTCAAGGTTGGGTTGGAAGGGGCTCTGAGCAACCTCATCTGGTTGAAGATGTCCCTGCTCACTGCAGAGGGGTTGGATTAGCTGGCCTTCCAACCCAAAGCATTATATGACTCTACGATTCTATAAGAAGACACACTTTTCAAGTGCAAAAGGCTTCGGTCACTATCAACACTCATATATCCACAGTGCAGCAATACAGTAAACATGCCAGCTGGCAAGAATTACTCTTCCACCATTTCTTTGCGCGCTGGGCAACAACCACCCTTCCCTCCCCCCCTCAAATATTGTTGTTCTCTTTGAACATAATATACAGAAATTCTACTTACACTTCCCCATAATGAGGGACAGGACACTTAAATTTAGTACCTTTTGGTGGCTTAGAGAAAGCACCGAGTCAAGAAATGCCCAGCAGAGAATCCCATTTCAAGTCTCTCTAAAATCAACTTGCCTTTTAACACTTCAATGAGTGATCATCATTATTGCACGACCTGCTGCATTAGCACCACTTGCAGGACGTGAAATTAGTTTTCCTCTACTTGACACATGATAAACCACAACGTGTAGAACGCCAGCAAAAAATAAGATTGAGAGAGAGAAATAGGGTGTACCGAGCTCAGTCAATCAACTGAAAAACGGGTTAATATTATCCAGGCCAGAGAGCAGGGCTATTCTGTGAATCATCAACATTCACACTTGCCAACCTTGCTAGGTGCTCATGAGCTATTTGGTGGTTAATAACAGCTCCATCCCCCAAGTGCCGCACCAATAGCGTGTGATAACCAGCACGGAAGACTTGTAGGGATAACAGACCAGCAGAAACGCAGATCTCTAACATGCCAGTATATATCGCTAATATCTTAACTTGTTACTATAACGTAATTTTCCCCCGCTGTTCGTCATCTTGCATCACTCCAAATTCTCATAATTCATGTCCTTCAGAACCATCCCCATCGAACTCCAATATTTTTCATTCTCCTTCTCCCTCACCCTGCAACCACAATGTAAGTGCTACCTCCCCACAAGACCCTGTTACTCCTTTATATTTCATGACCATCCCAGGTCCCTTTTCCTCCTTTGTTCATGCTTCTCTCATAAATTGCACACAATCATGATCCTTTGAATTCTTCTTTCCTTTTCCAACTCAAGCTCTACACATGCCCCACTGTTACACAGCACAGCCCAGAAGGACAAATTCTTTAGAAACCATTTAAAAGATATTCTGCATTTGCAAAAAAACCTGCTTTTCATGGGAGAGCCCACCACTGCAGATTCCAGATATACAAAAAAAATTAAACGATCAAAAAGATCCTACAATTAGAATTAAAAAACCTGAACACCTATGCCCTGTCACTTCACAACGCACACGTCTGTGCCTCAGCCTTTTTCTCCCCAGGGTTGAGATATGAGAAAGTTTTTCTTCAGCTTTATCTGAACAAAAATTGAACGGCTTAACAGCAAGCAGAAGATGTCTTACTTCAAAACTACTAAACCAGAATTACACCATCATTTTATTACAAACTATTTGTAATTTTATTTGCAAAACAATTTGTAATGAAGGCTTAAAGTTATGCCAGCACTTACAGTGGTTTTCAGCTGTATTTCTCAAAAGCATTTTAAGAAGAGTTTAGTTTTAGCATGGAGTCAAGTCAGTCACAGCAGACGCAGAGACCGCAAGTTGCAATCAACCCTCACAAAGTCGTTATTAATGACCTGAAATAAAAGTCCCATTCAAGCTCTAAATGGCATGTGGCTGTCAATTAAGCACAACAGTGTTTGTCATTGTGCTTTAGCAGAATATTTACTAGGAAATAATACATTTTCTTTTGTGCTCAAATGCAAAATTCTCAAACCGATCTGAAGACAAAATCCGAACTGCCTAATTTCAATATGACTTTAAAGAGATTTAGAATAATCCTTCAGCTTCACTAGTAAGAAACAAATTCAGTTTTGATGAATTAAATCATGTTTTAGGGTTGCATCTAATTTACTAATATTGTCAGCAAACAACTAACATTACCTAATGGTGTCAAACGTGGTATATTTATCAAAATTCAGTACACATCCTTAATTACAATCACCACACAAATAGAGTATCTCATAATCAGTCCCAAAGTTTTAGAACTTTGATTTAGCAGTCTATTAATCCAATAAAATAAATTCTTTCTTTTTTAAAGGAAATCTCAAAATCTTGATTGATTATACAGGAAATCATATGTCTTAAATTTAATTCTTTTTAACTTTCCAAATAATGCTAAATTTACAAGGAACTTAAATATTTTTCATTTCTAACCACTCTGATAAGAACATAAAACAGTTTTATAAGTCCTCTGATTATTTAAGGATAATTTAAAACTTTTCTAAAATAGGTAACACATAAAATGATTTATTGCTCTGCTCTCCGTGAATACCAGAGTTTCACATTCTACATTTGTAGAAATAGACATCATTAGAGAGGTGCCTTTGGGGGAGTTTCTCAGACTAACAGTGAGGCAGACTAAATAAAAAACCTGCAGCAGGCTTTGACACACATCATAGAACTTGGAAGGTGAAAAACTGAGGTTTCTTTTAAGATAAGATGAGAGGACAAATGGATATTAGAGGGGGGAAAAGATTGCTTCCTTCTTTTCCTGAGCAAGCAGAAGTGCCTCGAGCTGGTCAGCTGCTAACCAAGTACGAGCAGCCAAATGTGAGGTTCAATTGTGAAAGCAACACTCAAGCATTTTGCTGTCTGATACGCATTTATGTCAAAGTGAATAGCAAATGCCGCAACTGAAAAGAACAGCCAAAAGGTAAAATCCCCCATCTGGCCTGCGCTGGCCAAAGGCAGTGACTCAGCGACGGTGACGGCGCACAGTAAGAGATGGATGCAAAATCTAGCAGTCAATAGAACTGCTACTCTAGTGCAGAAAGCTGATGAGGGTAACAAATACAGCTTGAAAGAGGGCTTTTCTGCAGTCTTGACCATCTGCACGCTGGTTGGCTGGACAGGATGAATCATCAGTCACAAGCACCAAGTGATGGCTTTTCATGAATAGTGACCTTGCTTAATGCATAAAGGAAATCTAAGATTTCTTTCTGCAATATATTCAGTTAAAAGGAACATCAATTAAGGATGAATTTAGATTTGAGTTCTGTCTGAACTCTAATAACCAAAAATCTTATGGCATCTAACATAGCATCTTGCCTTCTGATGCTTACGAACACCAATGAAGTAACAGAAAGCCTTGGCTCTTCAACCTGTTTCCTGTTATAGAAGACAATTAATGTTATATCACATGGAGTGGTCTGAAAAGCCACACATTAAACCAATGAACTACATGGGCTTTTTACTTTTTTTTCATGCACGTCAGATAACACAAGATTGACCAAGAGTAACTAAACTAGAGTGCAGCCCTAAATCTTTTGCTATTTCAGCTTAAGGAAATATCAACAGTGCAGGGACAAGCTTGAAAAAGAAAACAGAACAAGTTTAAATTGTTCCTGTCTTGTACTACTGCAACAATTCAAAAGGCTGCTTTTTGGGTACTGTTGCGATGGAAGTGCTATCATATTTATATCAAAAAAATGGAAATAGCAGTGGAAAGTTCGTTGTAATTATATATTAGAAATGATAGAAACTGTCACTTTTGGAACCACAATTACAACTAATTTCTCACAATAAAGTCCTTGTACACACACACTTTAAAGAGAAAAAAAAATGGCCCTAAAATACTTTAAAAATCTTGGACTATTTCATTAAAGTTAAAAATTGAAAAGTATTTATTTACTCTTCTACAGTGGTTTGACCGTCTCCTCATCTGTACGGTAACTATCCAGAAGACCATCCAAGAAAACAGGCATTTCACTGAAAGTATTTTCCTTGAAAAGCCACACTGTCCTGAACAGAATAAAAAAAGAGACTCTTCCACTCTCATGTCCCTTGACACCATCAGCCCCAGATATGGTGCAAGTGTTGGCATTGTTTCGCCTCTTTGTGTAAATTCCCACATGTAATAAGCTGTATACGGCCCATAAAGCAATTTTCTACCAATTTCTCATTACTAAATCATTTTATCATACTTGAAATAGAAATCAGAACAGCAAACCAGTTCTTATGTGCTTTTGACTCAATGAAACCCAACTAAAACACAGACTGTTTTCTGTCTAGGTATGAGTAGGACAAACAACCACACAGGGAGCTGCTCCAGGTCTCTTACAGTTCACCCAGAGTGTTATCAAATTCCTGAGGGACCGGAAGATTAAGTATCAGTATCAGATGTTAGCAGGGATGGTCACATTGTCACTTGTTTCATTTATCCCTGCTGCTGATGGCAACGCTGTACCTGTGTTTTCCACACAGCTTTGGAAAAGGAAGAAATTCTTTACTGTGAGGCCCTGGCCCAGGTTGCCCAGAGAAGTCCTGGTTGCCCCATCCCTGGAGGTGTTCAAGGCCAGGCTGGATGAGGCTTTGAGTCACCTGATCCACCGGGAGGTGTTTCTCCCCATGGAAGGTGAGCTGGAATTAATCTAATTCCAGCTCACCTTTAAGTTCCCTTCCAACACAAAACAGTCTATGATTCCATGAAGTATTCAATTATCTGAACAGGCCAGTAATTCTAAAGAGGACTTGCAAATGTATACTCTTACGCTTTGTCAACAGTAAGGAGTCAGATTAGCAACACAACTTTTGTATTCAAGTAACCTCTAGACTTGGACCACAAACATGCCAGGTAAATGAAAGGAAGTTCACCTCCAAAACGTAATTGAGGAGTCTATTTTTAAAATAACTTAATGAGTAATTTACAAAAACAGAGTTTCTAGTCCAAAGCAAATTGTAAAATTCCTTATCTTTGTTTCAAAAACAGGCAAGCCAAACTGTCCCAATCTAAATATAGTAAGCAGTAAATAATCATAAATTAGACCTCTGCATTAAGAACTGTGAGCAACTGCAAACCAAGCTGTATTTGCAGATGCAATGAAGTCAGTATGACTTTGCAGTAATTTAACCTTCCTTAGTAATTCCTTAGATTTGAGGCAGTCTACTCAAGAGGAGAATGGTTGTTCTTTTGTAATGGGATTATAATGAAAAGATACACTGAAAAGTATTTCAGGGGTATAAAATTTCTAAGTACTAGGAAAAGCATCAAAGAAAATAATTGAATTCGCACGCATCTACGAATGAACAGAATGAAACGCGTGCCACGCTGCATGCGCAGGACAGTCTGTGCTATGGTACCCAAAGATAGGGCTGTAAGAGCGTCAAGTATTCCCAGCACAGTGCAAAGCAGCTTGTAGGATTTTATCCTAAACAAAATCTAACAGAATATGGCCATAACAGTTTTTTTCAAGTTTGAGGCAAACCATCAGAAACTTTTACAATCCCAAAGTGTTAACGGGACCATATAAGGCAACAGCTTTGCACTCAAGTCCACAAATTCCTAGCAACAATGTAAAGCATTTTCAATTCCTGTTAATAGAAAAGGGAAAAAAAAAAATCTATGACCCTACAGCAACTGCTGAAAATATGTCATTAAAAGAACGTCCTTTCACGTGTTTATCCAGTGCTGACAAAACACAACCATTTTTTTTATTCTCCCTCCAGTTTCCTCTGCACGCTTTTCCTCAGGTACCTCTGTCTCAGTTAGCCCATGAAGTTTCAGAGCTGATGGTGCGAGAGCTTTGCACTCCACATTCATCCCTTGCTTTCTGGAGTATGTCCTGGTCTACACTTATTTTATTTATTCTCCACTACTTATCTAGTCTCCACTGAAAAGATACGCATAGGACAACTGGACCAACTCATATATATGTTGTACTACGTATGACCAATTTACGGTTAATAATATGTCCAACTAGCGTGTTCCAAAAATAAAACTGATTGATGGCTCCAAATAGTTCAGAGATTATTCATTCTTGACTGCCAGGGCCATTGTAGGAACCTTCTAATTCAAAACTGGCGTCTACAAATTTTCATAAGCACAGTCTCAATGTGTTGTACTTCGTGGAAGGAAGGATAAGACTTGTGGAATGTAAACTGTAGACAGACCCGTTAAATCTGTCATGTTTTTTGATAACTGTGTCGCATTTCAGATGGGTATTTCCCTGACATACGACACACCACAGATCAGAGATGATGGTACTAACCGACCATTCTTAGATACAGTCGGGCTGCTGCAGCAGAGGGCTGTAAAAACAGAGAGCACATCAGAGCTATCTCCATTAGGCAATGCTGAAATGAAGGAGATTTGTCAGCGTCTGGGCAACCATAACCAGATATCAGGCTTTCTGTACCTACATTAGGCCATTCTGTGACTCTGTGTTCATTCTATAATTCTATGTTTGCTGATGACACCAAGATGAGTGGTGAGGTTGACACCTTCAAGGGTTGGGATGCCATCCAGGGAGACCTTGACAAGCTGGAGAAGTGCGCTTGTGAAAACCTCATGCCGTTCAACAAGGTGAAGTGCAAGGTCCTGCACCTGGGTCAGGGCAACCCTCAGTATCAATGCAGGCTGGGGGATGAAGAGACTGAGAGCAGCCCTGGCAAGAAGGACCTGGGGGTCCCAGCAGATGAGAAGCTGGATGTGAGCCTGTAACATACGCACTTGCAGCCCAGAATAATAGAACCATAGAATCACCCTAGTTGGAAGGGACCCAAAAGGGTCATCGAGTCCAACTCCTGTCCCTACATAGGACACTCTCAACGTTAACACCGTGTGTCTGAGGGCATTGGCAAAACACTTCTTGATGCTGGCAGACTCGGTGCCGTGACTGCTTCCCTGGGGAGCTGTTCCAGCGCTCCACCACCTGCTGGGGAAGAACCTCTTCCTAATATCCAGTCTAAATCGCCCCTGGCACATCTTCCTGCCATTAAGGAAGACCAACCATGTCCTGGGCTGCCTCAAAAGAAGCATTGCCAACAGGTCGAGGAGGGTAATTCTGTCCTTCTACTGTGCTCTGGTGAGACCACACCTGGAATACTGCGTCCAGCTCTGGAGCCGTCAGCGTAAGAAAGATACAGATCTGTTGCAGCAGGTCCAGGCGGCGATTAAAGCAACCAAGCCCTGAACCACTTCCCCTGCAAAGAGCAGCTGAGAGACTTGGGGTTGTTTAGCCTGGTGAAGATCCCAAGGAGACCTTGCTGTGGCCTTTCAGTACTCAAAGGGGGCTTTCAAGAAAGATGGGGGAAAACTGTAGCAACAAGACAAGGGGTAATGGTTTTAAACTAAAAGTTTAAACTATCAATTAGGAAGAAATTTCTCATGCAGAGGGTGGTGAAACATTGGAATAGGTTGCCCAGAAAGGTGGTAGATGCCCCATCCCTGGAAACATTCCAAATCAGCTAGGATGTGGCTCTGAACAACCTGGTTTAGTTGAAGATGTCCCTGCTCACTGCAGAGGTGTTGGACTAGATGACCTTCATGGTCCCTTCCAACCCAAGCCATTCTATGATTCTTTGTCATAGCCTAAAAAGGTACTTCTAGAACTATTTTTGCCTGCTTTCAAAGTGTTGTTCGTTTCACGAGCAAACCACTAACAGATTGTGTTTGTCAATATGATCTGTAAAAAGATGGGGTTTTTCACACTCCACACTAAAATGTTGCCCTGTTTGAAACGCTGTTCTTGGCACAAGGCGTTAAGCCGAGTTCTGCCCCCAGCCTCCAGAGAAAGGCTCAGCAGGAGCTTGCTCTCAAAACCATTTCTATAAAGAGGACAAGCCTGCTTTCCCACACCATGTTTTCACATAGGTGTTTAAATAAAAATCCTGTTTCATTATTTATAATGATTATTTCTAACTCACCATAATGAATCTGAAAAGGAAGCAATAGAAAACTAAAGAGCTTTTATATTAATTAACAAAGTAATTATGTGTTGTGGTTATTTGCTTAAACAAAGCTATTTCAGCCTACAGTGCTTACCCTTGGGAGCCTGCGGTAGACGGGTGCCAATACCACAGTATTTGCAATACATTGTATTAATCCACATGCCAAAAAAAAAAAAAAATCAAAGGCTAAGGATGTCACAGAGACCGCAGCAATATTCATTTTACCTGCTAATAGTGTAAGCTTCTTTAAATCACATCCATTAGATTTAGAGAAAATCCAAAGTACAAAGAAATGGCACAGCAAGAAGTTAGAGAAGTGCAGAACTATACAAGAGCATGTGTACGGTAATAAACTGCTGCATGAAAAGGAATCTGAAGGAAGTTTTCAATGGTCTGAAACATTTTGGGTCAGAGAGCTTTCCAACATATAGAGAAATTTTAATTCAACACCATCAAGGATGGTAAATGCTTCAGGAAAGGTAATTCATGATCAAAGCCAACAATACCCATAGGATCGACATTGTGTTGAAGTCTCTTTACAGTCTCAGTACATACATTGCACAGTCTCAGCACAGCAAAATCTACCCTGCATTGCACTTTATTAAGTCAACTACTGTTGGTCATACAACAAGAGGAACTATTTCAAGAATATTTAATTAAATTACTTATCCTATTACCAGAATGACAGTAGTTTCCATTAATTGGAGACAGATTTTTAAGCAAGGATTTCTTCATTACCTCATCCACTAGACAAATAAAAGCACACAAAATTTAGATGCTAGAGAATTTCATATTGAGATTTCCAACATTCTATATTTTTATTCCGCCCTTGCTGTCACTCTCATTTCAAAGCCTGGTTTCTTTTAGATTGATTTTTTTCCTTGCTTGAGTCAGAAATGACTCATCACCTAAGTTATGATGAAATGTTCCAATGATGGTACATTCAACCAAATGGAACAGAGCCAAAGTCTTGAGGCATCCAACTATAAATACATTAACTGTTCCAGATAGGCATAACTGAAGTTACTACGCTTTCCTTTAAAACCTCTGATCATGAGCCTACGGCATAAAATAAAGGCTGAAAACCAACCTGCATAAATCGAATGTTCTAGTCCCACATCAGATGTTTAGTCGGCTAAAATACTCTTACTTTTTGCTACCAAACGTTTAAGATTTTCAATTAGAAAGGTAAGATTTTTATTTAGATAAATTTTTGTTTAGAAATTTATTTAGAAGTTTTTATTATTTAATTTTTTTTACAGATAAGATTTTTGTTTAGAAATCAAAAGGAAAATATCACGAAAAAGTGCCACAAAAAGAAGCTCCAATATAGAATCAGTCACCTAGATATCTCACTCTACAATTTTGAAGCTGAAAATAATGAAAGGTAAGAAGAGTGCAATAAAAGCTCCAGTTCCTTATGTTGTGCTGAACACAATCCATCCTGACAAACAGCATTCACAAATTTTAAACCAAATCTATTATTATATTTACTATGAAGAAGATTGGTTATAAATGGGATTTTCCAGGTAGTCCACACTTACTCATCAATAAGAGAGTTCAACTACTGTGTAAGTTGTACAGCACCATCTTCATAAACCCCAGCAGTAGATTCAGCCATCATATAGACCTGCCTGAACAAACTGTCAAGAGAAGTGGTAGCTAAAATGCCTGTCACTGACCAACAGGGGGACAAATCTCCCCTTTTTCTGCGTGCTCGGGAACCGGAAAGTGCAGCTGTCACTTCCAGTCGGAATGGGTTCCATGAAATCGGGGAGCTCAAAGTAGCATGCTAGAAAGTAAAGAACAGAGCCATGTGGTCATCAGGCCAGCGCTCACCACCTCCATACAGTCCACTGCAACTGCATAATCAGCTCGGTAGTTGCCCCTAAAAAAAACCAAAGCCAAACCACGTCCCAAGATATTAACTACTACTCCAAGACAAAACATCTACTGATATAACTACTAAACACGGGAGATTATTAAAATGTGAAATCGAGCATTCTACAGCTAACAAAAAGGACAGAAACAAATAATACCTAGATCACGCAGTATTTTCCCTACAGATCTGTATCTAATTAATTGTACTTTAATAGTTAAAAGAATGTTGAGTTAGTTCTCTTCGAACTGTTGTTTCAGCAGAATAGGGGCAGCAGTTTGTAGATCTGCAAATATCCAGGCAGCACTTATCCGGCACTTGGAGCAAATGGTACAGCATCATGCCAGGGGAAAAAAAATCTCTACCCTTTTTTTTTTTTTTTTTTTCAGATGTTGGTAAAGAAAGGAGGAAATAAAAGGCAAAAATTAGAGGAATGTAGGATGTTTTATGGAATTTCCTAAATTTTTATGTTTTAGTGTACTTCTGTACCGGGAAAAAAACAAGGTTCATAATTTCATTTATAAAAGGAATCTTAGTAATTTCCTACCCAGCTAAGCTGGCAAACCCATGTCAAATACCAGAGCTGAAATTCAAAAGTCAGGAACAGCCAGAACCCACTGGCTCACATATTAAAAGCAGACTGACAGGAACCAAATCTCACACTTCACTGACACCAGTTAGTGGTCTACCATATCCAAAAAGGCATTGGTGTTACCGATGCAATCAATAAAAGCTTTCCCATCACAAAAGCCACTATGACTGCTGACACTCAGTCTTGCCTGAAAGCCCCTGGAGAGAAGCCAGATCGAAGGAACGCCGAGTTTGCATTATCCTCCCTCCTGAAGCCAGTTAAGACAGAAGAGTGTGTATGACTCACTGCCTACGCTTCACACTGCAGATATGGGAATATTCTGCAGTGTCCTAAGCTCTACAGTCACACAGGAAAATCTGGATTTTTAGTCACAGTGACACTAATTCTAATTTGAAATATCTTATTTACCCTGAAACAGGAATATTTTAGACTTTGACCATATGCCCATCTGGTGGGCTGAAGGCCACAAGAGCCAATTATTACAGAAATACTTTTGCTACAATATACCACACCAAACTGCTTCAGACTTTAATTATGCAATATGAAAAACTGCACCCTAATTGAGATGTTTTAATCATTGCTTTAAAATAGAAATGCTGACAAAACTTTTTAAAAAGGGGAAAACTCCCACACAGGCATCTTGTGTTCTGAACTACAAACAAAGGTCATAGTATCCATGGAGCTACAAGAACAGGGCTGCTCTCCAGGAATAAAACAGCACCATCAGAAATGCCAGCACTTCCTGAAAACTTGCAAGTATCACCTTACCATCACTACATAAATACCATTCCTGTGTGTGACAACCAGCATCACAGAACTATAGGATACTTAATCTAAATAGCGTATTTCATACGGGACAAAGAAGCTGAGAGGAATCCCAGATGCTTTGCATTCTTGAGAGAAAAACAACTCCGAAGAGTATCTTGATGTACAAGACCACATTGGAAAACTAAGGGGAAAAAAGTCTACGTATTAGCACAGCCAGTACAAAGATATTACACATGTATGTATTTGTCATCAAAAGAGGGTCACTGAAATCAACAATGTCATTTAACAAGTTTTATTTCTTACACTAAGAGATACACGGAAAAGGCAAAAATCCTTTTCTCACCGTGTTCTATCACAGGGAACATACAGAGCGGTTCCTAAGGAACGTACAACAAACAAAGCAAACCCACCAAAGAGAAAATAGTGCCATTAAGTACTTGTTCATTGGCAGAAGCTGACATACTCTTGAAGATTGATGGTGCTGCAAAGCTGCGGCAAAGCAACAGATGCTGCTTGCATTGCCTTTCTTGAACCAGAAGAGCCACTATTAGAGCCAGGACGAAGAGCGCACACAATGACCAAATACATCATCCTTACACCTGCAATGCTACAAACCAAGGCTTTGACGCCACATGAGAGAGGGGGGTGCAGCAGTTCCAGGTTAAGGCAAAACACAAATCACCTAAAGAGAACCCTCAAACTTGACACATAAATAAAAATGATAAAAGAAAATAACTTAAAATGTTGAGCCCATTGCTTCAGAATAGCATTTTGGTCACAATTATTCAGGTACCAGAACAAAAAACAGAGTATTTTAAATCTCGTGAGAAATGTTTTTCTCTTAGCAGACACAATCAAATTACTCTGTAGCAGCTCATATCACGTTCGTATCTGCTGATCAACTTTGTTGCGTTATTCAGTCATTGTCATTCAGAAAAAACACAAGAATTTCCATTTTCAATTAAAAAGAATTAAATCTTTCAGCACCGACTTCACCTGAAGCACACCAACCAATTGAAATGTTAAGATTTTAATAACTGCACCCATATTAGAGTATCAATAAAACTAATACTCCAAAACAAATTCTCTCAAAAGTCAGATAAGCTGCAGTATTGTAAGAATCCACAGCTGAATCTTTAAAATAATTCTTTTGACTAGATTTCGTATTGAATATAATCCTCTCTTTGTTTTCTTCTTATTTGATCATAACATTGTCTATTAATTGTATTTTCCAGGATTATAACAATTAGCTGAAATTACAACAAAACCTATTCTTTGGTTCATTGTCTCATAAATTACTGTTAGAACAATTAACAGCATAGTTAATCTTGGAAAACTCTCTGCTGTTTAAGGAAAGAAACCCACCCCTAGACCAATAAAGATGATGTATACAAGATTTACCAGTGGCCACAGCACACCGGACAGCTGCGTCACCATTCTGGCCATCACAGTTTAGTGTGTGTTACCAAAGGAAATTCTGAAGGTGCCCAGCTGCCCTTCCTTTTCTCTCTCTTCCAATCACCTCACAGAACCCATCTTCCCAGTGAGCTTTGCAACTTTTTCTTTCTCCAGCCTCAAAATTGTGAAGAAAAACATCCCTACACTTACAAGCCAATGTAAATTAAAAAAATAACTCACAAACAACATGACATTTAATAAGGGTTCATCTACTAAAATCATTTGTGACCTTTTTTGTCTTGGAACTGACCCAGTCAACAGAAGTACTATTGTAATTACAGCTTTTTAAAAAGTGCTGTTACTTTCTTCTTCATTGCATGCATTAACAAACACACAGCACGGGTTTACACTAGTCACCCGTGCTCCGACCTAGTGCGATTTATGAAGTCTTAGACTTCAGTCTGCTCTAAATTCAGAGATTTGAAGAGAAACGAAGCACTGTTCAAGTTCAATCGAGAATATTTCTGCTATTGCTGAAGTTCACATTTTCAAGCCAGACTATTGGAACAATTTGATTTGTGTTCATTTTGTCAGGTTTCGCAGAAATGGGAAGACAACAGATGTTGCTGGAAGGTATGTTAACCAACACTGGGTTTGCTGTTTCTCGTTTCTTAATTGAGTCAGACAACGCTCCACCGTTGGCGTCAGCCATCTGCCTGCACCAGGAAGCATCCTATTCCTCCACCGTCACATTTCCAGAGAGATCCTTAAACATCAGAGATTTACAGAAGACGCAGACTTGGTACCAAGCACGAAGCACTGATGATCCTAATGGCGATGAGAAGCTTCTCAAGAACTTGCACACTTACAGAGTTAATCCGATTATTAGACCTAGGATCCAAACCTACTTTTTCCTCTAGCTCAGATTGCCAGGATTTATGGAGAGACAGCCAGAAAGAATGGAGCATGACATGTGATGTGTAGGTATGAACATTTGCTGATGATGCGTCCACACTTCGGAGTCACTGGGGTACCTCAAAACAATGGAAGTAGTCTTGGTCTCTTAGTAGCTAAATTCACTTTTTTATCTCTAAGATTTTAATAAAATATAGCTTACAATGCTGGGCATATTTCTGACTTCTGGCCACAGCAGATGCTTTTACAGACCTTCTGGACTTACTGTCCACTGCAGAACTGCACGCCATGCTGAAGGCTGGATGCAACAATTCAGGTGATTTCTTCTGCTTCTGTACTGTCATGTTTCTAAATGGAGTTGGTATGAACAATGAATAGAATTATTGCTAAAAAACATAGTGCAGATAAATTGGATTGTTGCAGTACCATGACGCAATGTTGGTCAGATTATAATATAAACAGGATGTGAACAGAAGGGCACCCAATGAAAGGATCGAATAAATTCTTATAAACTATATAAGGGAGACGAGTTTTGCTGTTCAGCATTAGAGCTCTGAGTTATAAGCCAATATCCAAATTTCTAAACCCAATTCCACACACGTGAGTCCTCTGTTGTAATTGTGACTGTCGGCAGTAACAGCTACCTTGAAAGTGTCTGACAGAGCAGAGTACTACAATAAATAACCAGCAAAAAATAGATTTCAATAGATTAGGACACGCATCAATGTAACAGATTTCATTGATCCCATCAAACCATGCCACTGGAGAAAAAAAAAAGCCTTAAAGATTACATCATCCATAATGAAATTACTTAGCAGAAAAGCAGTTAAATAAGAATACAAACACTTCTGGACTAACAAAGAATGTCATTCTCTAAGACCTGAAGAAACTACCACCTAAGTAGCAGAATAAACTGAGTAAGATCTCGGGTAACAACCAAACAAATATATATACAGCTCTCAGGAAAAACTCTGAAATAAGATATTTGTTATTGCCTGTTTCGTTTGTTGTTGTTTTGTTCTCTTCTCACACCTTAGCTTTTATTTTGAGAGACTTCTATGTGTTATAATTCTTTCTGGCTAAAGAAAACAGTCGAGAACTAAACCTCTGAACTGCTCTAAATTTATTATAAAGCTCAAACGCTCTGAACAGATGGAACCAATATTTTGTACACGACATGAGCTATCCAAGAACTCACAGCCTATATGTGTATAGAACAAGGAAAATCAGGTGAGTTAACAGCAGGAAAGTAGCTCCAGCATCCCAGTATGGATGTAGAGACATGAGTGTGAGCCCTTTGTCTGGATGGGTGCCAAAGCCTCCCCGCAGTTATCCTAGCTGTAAATAGGTAGCTCTTCATTCAAGCTGTGAAGAAAAAAGGCAGGCAGATGTGATACTGGCCATATTGCTCCCTTGAGTGCTGTTGGCTGCAAAGCACAAGTCTGCCTTAACCACACAAGGCCAATAAACCACCTGCACCCAGAAGGGATCTTTGACAGGTTTTGTATTAGGGAAGCAAAGCCAAGTATCAAAGCATCAATAAGCCCATTGAATTTATTTTTTTTTAATTTTAAAAAAAGAAAACGAAAAGAAAGAAACAAATCCAAAACCTAAACCAAACACATCCACCCTGAAATACAGATTGTTCAGCAAAGAAAGAAACTGTACCTCTCATGAAGACATACAGTTTTATCATAAGTTGGTAGGTGCTTAAAAAGATGTTTCCCATTTTTACCCTTTTATACTGATCCTTCAGCATTTCCCGTATTGTCTCTCTCTTTCCTTTTCTAAACGGCTTTATTCTGTTTAAATGCTTCGTTTACATTGATACTCTTTTCCATTTGATTTTTCCCATTGCTTTGTTCCTGCATGCAAAATGTAGAGCATCCCCACCTCTCTTTCCCACAGGACTCCTTTCCTTATTCACGTTGCTTTTTAGGGTTTTTTTCCCTGCTCCTCTGTTTACTCCATGCCTTTGCTTGCTTTCTACCACTTCTGCAGAAAAAAAAAGTCCAAGTAAAAATAAAAAAGCAAATGGAAAGCAACAACATTCCTCCGCTACTCCACTGTTTCGCACGTGGAAACACGCCACTTCTGATGGAGCGGTCCAAGGTCCAACTGGCATCCCAGCAATCCCTGTGGCATTTGCCAAGGATGTTAATGTTGCTCAGGCAACCATTCCTAATTGTCTTTTGGGATAGTGAGCAAACAGGATGGGTTTGTTGCTGGTCTATATGAAGGTCACACTAGCACAGTGGCAGAGAACACAAGCTACTGCTACAGCAAGCGACACAGAAAATTAAATGAGGCAGCTCTGCATACAATAACACGTCAATCACATATAATTTCAATCTATTTTGCAGCTACAGTCATGTAAGATAACGGTTGCCATACAAGACTACAACAACTACTATGCCAGAAATATTAATATTGTTCTAGACACATGCTGAAAGCAAATCTGAATGTTTCTCCTGGCTTGAAAAATTAAAGATACAAAAAAAGCTATTTATATATAACAGCATCCTACAAGAAATAGACTGTCAACAACAGTTTGGCAGGGCACTATTACCATGTTTTAGAGATTGGGAAGAAAAATTTTCAGAAAGTAAATCTCTGCTGAAAGAAATAAAGGCAGAAGCTTTAAGAGCAGGAGCTATTGCCTCAAAGTTCCACCAGAAGGTTCATCTCAGCATATGAATATTTTGCATCTTAAAAGAAACACACCATATGCTGGGATGGCTTTTCTTAACTAGAAAAGTCTCCTTTATATTTTTGGAACAGCCAAGTTTTTCCTTAGGCATGTTTATTGACATATTTCAGAAACCTCAGATCCTCAACTGAAAAAAGAACCTACTTTGGGCTGTATCAGTAGTGCGCTTTTTTTTTTTAGTTCAAAGACCAAAAAGGGGAAAAAAAGAAGAAAATTCAAGTAACTTGGGGGAAGAAGTCCATTTCAACATCAAGACACAGCAAAATGATAAATTTCATTGCAAACAGATTCAAATGCAGTTTCAGCTTTTCAATTTTTTCTCTATTTTCACTTCTATGGCAAATATTTTCTAAATTTCATCCAAATTCATAAACAAAGGTATAAAACTGCAATATTTTTCAGAGTATAATGAATCAGTAAACTGTACTTCCTAATCTAAAAGAGTCAAAAATCCCCTTCTGTGGACCCAAGAGCTGCCTCTGTTTTTTCTGCCTGGCCTGCAGAAGGTACAGATCCATCCAAACCTTTCCTGTTTTCATCAACCCAAGCCACGTGACAGATGCCACAAAGAAACTTCCACTGGATTCTTTAGGACCCTACCAGAAAGACGAAAAATAACTCAAACTTTTAATTGTACTTACTCAGGGTTCACTTTAGCGTCTGCCCTATCAAGGTTTCTTCCAGCCGACGCTAACAAGCCCACGTTACTAGATGCAACGTCTACCTTCCCCCAGTTTCTTCAAACCTACACACACTGCAGCGCACCACAATAAACACACGCAGCCATCCTGTGCTCAGCTTTCACACAGAGGAAAGGAAAAAAGGGAACAAAAACACATTTTCAAAGTCATTCACAGTACTTCTCTAAGGATGCTGTCTTAACCATAACCCTTTTTTTTTCCCCCGTGGATCATTCCAGTTCCCAAAGCCTGAGAATACTTCTCACTAAACATGGCAAGAGATACAACTTCAGCAATTTCTGTTGGATTTATTTAGCCGTAACTGGTCAGACAGCTCCATTATAGTGTTTGTTTCAGCTAGATTTGCAAGCACTTGCAACTATTTTTGGCCAAAAAACTTTCTTGGCCCTCAATTACTCCCAGAATGAGTGGTTGTCTTTTACAAGCGTTTTACGTTTTCAGATATTTTTCCCTGTCCAAGGAAAGCACTCCAGTTCTCTAACATGAGAAAGCAGATTTTAGCACTGAGAACACTTGAACAACAGGAAGATCCGAGTGGCCCAGGTCACACATAACTGACTGTCAAGATGTTCTGCATCCTGAAATGCTACCACTAGCACTTAATACATCAACGAGGTCAGTGACATCGTGCCATTATCACTCGAGGGCTTTTAACTTTCATAAAACATACTCAAAGGCACTTTCAATTTCATAACGATGCATTAACATATATAATATATAGATATGAAAACACATTATTCTTATTTAAGCCTGGAGGAAGAGACAACAGGAGTCATATTTCTCTATTATGAAGTATTATGCATTCTGAAAAGTCAATAAAACAGTGGACTGTATTCAGGAAATAAATAATGGGAAAATTAAAGTTAAGACATATCTACTACTACTATTGACTGTGTGCTCATTTTCTGAGGAGCTATTTGAGCAAATGATGAGTTAAAACATTCCTTGCACTATTTGGTGTTACGAAGAAAATAAAAACCAAAACAACTTAATGTGTTTTTTTCCTTTGGGTCTTGCATTCTGTTTTCAATTTTGAGTTAATTTTTGGAAGATACTTTTGCTTGTACAGGATTTCTGTGCAAGACTTGGAGTTTACAGTACATGTAGCCCTTCACCTACTTCAGCAGATCTCCAGGAGGGCACTGCCTCAGCAGTTCAAATCACAGGGCGGAGATATTACAGGCTCACAGGCCCTTGCTGCACTTGCGTATCCACACTGATGTTCAATAAAACAAAGAATTTTTAAGGACTCGGTACTATGCTTTCAAGTAGGAAGATAGGAGAATACACTAAATAAATAAATAAGCAAACACACCACATCAAATAATTTCAAAAGCCATATTGTTTTCACGTCAAAGTTTATAAGCTGAAATGTCATAGAGTACACTAGCACCAAAACGATCAGTGTTTTCTGGACGCCCTGCACCACCATACAGTCAAGAGATAAAGCATTCGTGGTCTCTTTTACTGAGATAAAAGGGTGACCTAAACTAACATTAAGTTAAAGATAACAGTAAGACCTCCAGCAGTAAGCAGCTGAACATAAATACCACCGTATCACAAGGCTGGAAAAGACCTTTGAGATCATCGAGTCCAGCCTATAATAAATATGGTTGTTTCAATTCCTGTTGTCGTGATTTCTCAAGAGGAGGAGGCACAACATTCACCTGCAATTGTATTACGAACGGTTCTCAACCGAAAGAGGAGGCATGTCTTAGGATTATACTCATGCTCAAAACACGACACTAAATATTTTCTTTCTTGACGACATCAGAATTCATTCTTGTATCATTAAAACCCCGAGCTGCCAGAATCCTATCCACACCTCCATCCCTGCTGCTACCAACCACCAGAAGATTTTTATCTGCGGTCTTGGCCCGAGCCATGAAGATGTGCTAGCTATCACAGACTCTGATCAAACAGGGTTCATTAAGTATTCCTCTTCTCTCTGCCCACTGACTTTGACAAATCACTCTGAGGGCTTCTTATTCTCATGCGACATGCTGATAAATTTGGATTTTCCAGAGCAAGATTCAACAAAATACGGACAGACTTCTAATTTGTATGAGTAAAACTGGTGACCAAAACACAAGCACCCTCTTCAGGGGAATCAGACATGTTTATGCAACAGAGACGTTATCCACTACTGCCAAAGCAGAAAATGAGACAGCAGGGTTTCCTTCATGTTTTGCTGGTCGTGAAGACACGAACAGTTTGTGTTGGAAACTCCAACTCAAGTTACCAGATATTTCTGAACTTCTAATGCCATACAACGCACAAGCTGAAGTTCAGCCTCCCATTTTTAACCTTCTCATTATTATCTACTGATTTTGTAGCTACTGAGAAATCTCCTAACATCATCTAACAGCAACCTCTAGGCACGAGAATCATCCTGAAGAGTACACCGCATGCAAGAGCAATGCTGAAAGTATAAATTATGTTACTATGTTAAAAACCATAAAAGCTACAACAAAACCAGAAATATGGATAAAACTTCTCCCTCTGGTCCTTGTTACCCTTCACAAATTATAAACTCCGGTTATATGCAAGGCAGCTCAGCATTTCTAAATTCACTAGAATAACACTGTTGGATTGCATTGACTCCGAGTCATCTATCACCTAGACAACGGAAATATATTGTGATACATTTGTTTATAAATAAACATTATCTCAAAAAACTTACATATTACCAGTCATAATACTGTCATTTTAGAAATAAATATACCTCCAGGAAGTTAGACCAGAGGACTGAACTACAGAGAAGCATCCCAGTTCTACTCAAAAGTGAGACCTAGTCAGTGTTTTTCAATTGAAACTTTCCATTAATGCGTGTATGGCCACTGAATGAACAAAGACACCCAACTAAACCCCCTCTTTTTTATAAAAACACTTGAAGACAATTTCATACCCCAACATCATAAAATATTTTGTTAACCCTGACATTTATTTCACCTCAGTATCAACTTCTTTTATAATTTTTTTTTCTTCCTTTGAAGGAGAGATTACTCCAACTGGAAGGACAACAGTAATTTTCTTAAGTAACTCATTTTATTTTTGCAACATTCCTTAGTCTTTGACAATAGCTGGTGAGTCAGTGCGTAGCCAACTATGTGTCAGCAACCTCAGCCAAGATGCCCATAGTCATTTTACACAGAGAAACTCCCCTGCTGTATGCAGTACCTGTTCCAAAATTAATCAACATCAGGAAATAGCAGTAAAATATTTGTTGAAAGTCTACCAACCTAATATGCTCTGGAAGAAAAAAAGGACTCGTAAGGTTAATTGTATTAATGCTACATAGTGACACCTAACAAATAAGTGGTTTGGGACAGCTTCCTGACTATAAAAATTCTAACAGGCAGATTAAATGGTGGGGTGGGAAAGCACTTAAAATATTCAGATGGAAATTGCAGTGTTCTGGAAAGAATACTTCACGTTCCTCTGTATTTTCTCTGATTTTTAACAAGCATTCTGAAGCAGGAAAATTGCTTCAATGAGGGCTTCACCCATGCATTTTGAAAGTTTGGAAATTTACTTCCCTCACTTTTTTCTTTCTTTCTTTTTTTTTTTTTAACTTTCTCTACATCTGCACAAGGCACTGGTTTACAGTTCTACATCACTCCAGCCAGACTCAGCAAGACAAGAGGCAGCTGTGACAAACAACTGCTATGAGTTTGAAGTCTACTATCCACTCCTTTCAAATATTTATGTTTTAGTCTTGGAAACCATTTGTAAAATACCATTTTCTGTCTTAAATTTAGTAATAGCAGTGGAAATGGTTTGCTTAATTTTGACTTTCTGCCATTTACTTCATCCTTTATGCATTTCTCTTTAACACTGACTTTGCCTCTTACAGCTACATAGTTAAAGAAAGGAAAATTTGCTTTTCTATGCAGAAAGAACTGGTACATGGTACGAAATGTGCTGAAGCTTGCAAAGCAATAACTACAATGAAAAGCACTATGTTGTGCAGCTCACCGCAAGATTGTTAACCAAAATACATAGCTACAGAAGTTTGTAGATACAAGCATAGCTATAGCTCTGCTGATGCCTGGCGGTCCAGCGCACGCTCACGCTGCGGCTGAGCAATGTACCCAGGTTTATAAGGTGATTCACAATCATGTGTTGCACTCCGCGACTGCGTATCCAAAGGGGAAAATATTCTGTTTCTTTCTGCTTAAAGTTTCTGGCCCTGAGTTCTGAACAACGAAGCCCTTTTGCTAAATTGCATTCTCCTCATACCCTTTTTCCAAGATTCACATTCCCCATTTTTATTAATGTAGGTCTTTTATAGATCAACAAGTGCAATTTTGTAGCACGCGGTCCTTGTCAGCCACTGCTAACAAGAGAGGCTGCTTTCATGTTCAGACAAACTTTGGAGCAACAGTAAAAGCAAACATCATGGGAAAAACTTTCGCAAAATTCTAATATCTTTATTTGCAAGATCCACCTCCTCCTAGAACGGAGCACCGTTGATCTAAAGTACTTTATTTCTCTACTTCTCATTTGGCAGAGCAAATACTCTTGCCTCCTGCATTCTGCTCATATATGCACACATCCTTATTGGCAAAACAAAAATAAGGAGCAAAACCTCAAATTTGACATTTGCTTCTCTTTTGACCGGTTGTGTTGCCTTTGATGATTTCACTCTTCTGCTATTCTTGATAAATCTATGGAAATAGAAATGTAAAGTGCATTTTTGCTTCAGATAACAAAAAATACTCTCTCTAATGCAAATCTACAGTATTTTCAAAAGATGTGTATAGGAATATCTAGAAGATCATTAAAGTAACTAACAAAATTAAAAAGTTAAATACATTTTGCTTACTGCCAACATATTAATAGGAAACCTTTGTTGAGGGATATGTAACATTTCTGCTTATAAAATTTAAACTGAAGAACAAACCCTCCACAGTACCAATACTTAAACACTGACAAATTTCAGTGACAACAAGCGTAACACAAGCCATTACATCACTGAATAAGCAGAAAACTAACCCATGATAGGGATCATTTTCAGTTTCTCATGAAGTTTAATTTCCTCAAATAAAGCATTCAGTCTCTCAACTTGAGGTACTTGAGCAAAGGCTTTAAAGATGCACCGCAATTCTGTCATTATTTGATTATTTCACTCATAAAGACAAGCAAAAGCTGGCAATGAGAATAAAATTACATGCACTAAGTACAATTTTACAAAATACAAAGATAAATAAAGACTAACTGTCTGGGAAGTGCACAGAAGTCAGAGGAGCCCAGAAGCCTCGCGCTTCCTCATTTATCCTTTAATGGAAAAAATTGACATTAGCTGAAAAAGTATTGATTTTCTGTGCAGCAATCTGGGAGCCTAAAGAACTGAAAGTCATTTTTGCAGCATACTGAGATTGTTTAAAAAGAAAAACTTCAGAGAGGTCTGCTTGAATTACTTTCTGGATCTCACAATACACACAGACGTTTATTTCTGTTCAGATTTGTCCTTCTAAACGAGAAACTCGCATTTGGAAGTTGTACCGTTACATTCAAATTTGCTTCAGCGTGGTTGAAATGTATAACCCACCTTGACAGAATCACTACCACCAACTGCAAAAATATTCACTTGCTGAAACATTAAGAAACGACACCTTACACCGCTGTTCGGCACACGGCCTGTTAAGAAAATAACTGATTTTTCTTGGTATGTTTAACACTGAATGTCCAGGCATTTTGTTCTCCAAGGTTTTTTTCCTTTCATACTCCTCAGCCCCCAACAGCCCCTACCAAGAATCTCCTGAGATGGCAAAGGACCCTCAGGAGAGCGCAGAAGGCTGCACCAGCCAGGGCGCAGATGGCAGAGGGCAGCACAGAGCGCCAGCAGCCTGGACAAGGTGAAATCAGCGAGCCTGGGCACTCTGAAATTCAAGGAGGGGTGTATTAATAGGTAGGAAGTGACCAGAGATATAAAGAGGGCAAGAGCTGAGAAAGCCCATCTCAGTGCTGGAAACCCAGAGCAGTAATGAACACACCTCTGGTGCAGTTGTCTTTAAAAAGATTGGCTTCAAATCTAGTTTGCATTTCTTTATAAGAAATCAAATTTCATCTATAAAAAGATTTATCTGATGTTGGTGTTTTTTCAGTGTTACATCACACAGCTCTGAGACATTTCTCACAGCAAGCTACCCAAGAGCCAGCCAAGAAAGCAGAATTACACGTTCCTCAAGATACCTGCAGCCTAAAAAGCAGTTTGTTTCCATCAGCTTTCAACAAGGGAATGCTGCCAAAAATTATAAAGTATGAACTGAATAAAGCTGCCACGCCCTCCACAAATATGTTCTGCATTTCTCGGTACTAAGCACAGTATCCACAACCAGATGAAGCAGAAAGAAGAAACAAGAGGGTTCACCACTGAACACATGCAGTGGCATCAAGAATTAGAATTTATTTGTTATGAGATCCTGCCCCTTTTCTAGGGAGTGCTATTAGCCTAATTTACATCAATTCCATTTTAAATTGCTCTGGCTTAAAACCCCTTCAATTGATCTAAGTCAGCCTAATTCTGTTGCCCTCAAGGGAACATCACCCTCTTTGTTAAGTCCTTATTGTTAGTCTCTACCTATTTTTCACACAGCATTATTCTTTACTGCATCTTTGAAGTTATATTTACTGATTTACTACAAATAACAACAATAAAAATGAATGAAGAAAATTTAGAAAGCATTGGAAGTCAATATATGTAAACTTTACAAAAGAATGCTGCGACATATATATAATTAAAATAGTAAATAGTATACAGAATAATAGATACATATATAATTTGTATATATGTGAAACATAATTAAAATAGTATACAGAATAATATATATACAAATTATATATGTATCTATGTGAAACAATTAAAATAGTAAATAGTATACAGAATAATAGATACAGCACAGGCTTACGATGGACATTATTTGATAGCTTTATGCAAAATCATAGAGTTAATGTGCTCACAAAGTTCAAATTAAAGCATAAAAATTTGCAAATACTGAATACATCTCTCAAAACTTTGAAAAACGTCAAGGGGGAAATCTAATAATGAATATATCAGAAAGTAACTATATCAGAAATAGCATAAGTTGGCAGGGGCTAATAATACCACAGGGTCTTTGCACCACAAGCTGGCAGCCGAGGGCCAGTGCAGCTCTGGAGGGGACAGTCAGCAGGTACCAGAGCTGTAGGCAAGGATCCTTCCCTCCGCTCCACACACAGCCCTGGTATAGTGCATTAACAGTGTGAACAACATTTCAGCTATTCGAAAGTGCCCACATCACCGATGACAAATCTAAGTTTGGATCTATAAAGCTGGTACAGTTAGGAGAAAAAATGAGGCAATCAAGAAGGCATAAAACGTCAGGAGAGCTATGAACAGCGATTTGTTACAGAGCCCCTGGGAAACCGGTCCAGGCATTTCAAGAGTAAAACCTAAAACCTAAGGGTATTAAGAAAAATATCACAGCTTTAGAAAAGACCAAGTGATTACAACATTCCTGTTTTACCACCTTCTCTACCTGAACTTACTGTTTATAGGTTCATGTTACATTGATTTGGCCAAAATACTATGAAAAAAAGGAAACTTATGAATTGGCATTTGTAAACTTTAAAGGCAAAGAATCTGCTGCTCTCTCTCCTCTTCCTAGTGCGGCTCACAAAATTTTACTCAAATTTGTAGCACATTTTCTCTTCTTCAGTTACGGAAAGGGTAAGAGCTACGAACCCAAGCTGCTCTGTTCATTGTTACATTTAAGAACAACCAACTATTTTGCATCCAACAGCAACCTTTGCGTTGCCAGAAATGGAAATTAAGAAGCATATCACATATTACTTTTAAATTCCTTCTATTCCT
Source organism: Neomorphus geoffroyi (assembly GCA_033558235.1). Taxonomy (NCBI): domain Eukaryota; kingdom Metazoa; phylum Chordata; class Aves; order Cuculiformes; family Neomorphidae; genus Neomorphus; species Neomorphus geoffroyi. Next base: position 39,437,004 of record JAUMJM010000027.1, read on the forward strand.
TAATGTTACAGATACTGCATTACCATGTGGAGCTACTGAAGAGTCCTGTAAGGGTCTGAGGATGAGTCAGATCGGCTAATTTTAATCCTCATACTCCAAGCAGGTTGGGAGCATAACTCATTAATACTCAGCTTGCATTTCACAATAAAACACCACCATTATTGTATTAAAGACAGAAGCCACTCTAATTATTAATTGTAAGCTGTGTCACGCAACTGTTTGTCAGTCACTTGGCAGGGGACAGAATGTGAAGCTACTAAAGAAAATACCATTTTTTTTTAAAAATGGTAATTTTTTTTTTTAAAAACGGTAATTTTTATTTTTTTTTAAGATTATTTTGCACTGCACGTCACTCCAACTCATCTACTGCAAACTGACACGGGTTTTATCTGTAGGCTACACTACCAGTCCTGGCAGAGGCTAAGAGAAGTCTACCTAGTGGACCACCATATATTTCACATTTAGTTTCTCATAGCATATTTCCACACCTGCACAAACACAGGTCACAGTTAAGGAGAATTATAGAGAATTTTTCTTGAGTTATCAACCACAGAAGTTGTATAAGTACAGAGCAAACATTCCAGTAGCACACAGATACTTTATACTCAGCCTCATCCTCTGAGTATCCTATAGCTCCAATTCACATCATTTCCATGCTTCCGTTTTCTGCAAACCTCTTCTGAAGAAAGCCTGTTTTCCAAAAGCAGATCAAACCCAAGAAATACAGACTTTAAACAGACATAATGACTTCCCAGAGGAATACGTCTGTCATGCACACATTGGGGACAGAGGGACCCCAAGATGACTCAACACCAACTGCTACTTTCAGATCTCAACAAGCTGCTTTATTTTGAAGTTTTTACCTTTTAACTAAGTATTATTTCCACCATCAGACACCACCTTCTCACTCAGCTGATCCACTCCACTCTTAAAGAAACACTCCTCACTAAATTAACCATTCCAGCTTCTCATTTAGAAGACAAAAGGCCATTTATCTGGTACATTTGCTGTCATTTCTGTAGTTCATCAGTGATTTTGCCTTTCCAGTTTCTCCAAAAGATCAAAAAGACGGCTAACTGGCACCCTGAATATCAAGAGAGAAAAAAAAACAAGTTGACCCACACCCACTTTCCTAAAAGTTTTCTTACTGTAGAAAAAAAAAATTATTGAAGAAACTTATTTTGTGGCCAAAAATCTCAAAAATCATAATCTGAGAAGATGAACGACGGCCTACCTGGCTTCACTTCTCTCCCACTTCTCAAATCACAGTGCCATTACTTTGCAAATAAGACAATTTTATTTTCAAAGACAGGATGGGAAGAAACAGTTGAAAGATATTTTCCTTAACAAGATCACAAGTGTGTCAGGCACCCTGAGCAGGTTACGCATAACAACGCTCATCCAGCACAAGTGGGCACAAGAGCCCATCTGCAGTCCCACTGCTGACCACACACGGAGAGAGGTGGCAAAGCAGAGGTGAAACGAGAAGGCTTCCAAATGTCACAGGTATGTGCACGTCCCACGCTCCCTCATCTCCTGTACCTTGAGCTACTGCTTTCATTATTTATTGCTTTTTCATTGAAACTATAAGCATGAGCTGTCAAAGGTCTTGCCAATTCCACAGTCCCTATCTAAGGTCAATTAGTAAGGTTTCTCCAACTCTTTCCCCTTCCAACCCTAATGTGTTTCAGGAAGTGTGAAGTTAGCAACAGTTAAAGAACAAAGTTCTTCTATTGTTTTGTTTATTTTCCAGGATTAATCAGGTCACCTAGAGCTGGGCAGAAGTAGCCAAGGTCTTGCCTGGCTGGGCAGGTAGCCTTCATCCCATCATACAGGTTTCATACAGCCTTTTCTTTAGGCAAGCCAAGCCTACTTCATTTCTCAACAGAAAACTTCTCAGTTCATCAACTGAAAAAGGATATCACAGCCTAAGATAAGCTATCTTGAAACTGATCTATAGATCATCCTTACACAAATGTTACTTACTTTGGGCTTCATTGTTTTTATTAACAAAGCAATCCCAGATATGTGACCTACTGTACTGATGTAAAGGATTGAATATATTATTTTAATACCTTTGAATCCTTCACTGACATAATTCTCTAACTTAATTTGAAACAATATATGATATAGAGAAGCTTTGTACCAACAGAAGAGCATCTGCATTAGAGGGTGGGACTACATTCAATACCCTAAATAGATAAATTAATCCAGTCTTTTAAGTAAAGAATCCATAAGGTCTTTAAGAGTCTCTGCTTGGGCTACTAATACACAAATCAATAGGCACTAAGCAAAGCTTTTGTGAATTTCACAATTTCCATGTGAACTGAGAAGTACAGAGGCTTTATATAGTTTACAGGCTACAAGCATTTCCAAGTCTCCATTTCCACTGTACAGGGAAAATAAAACTCTTACTTTAGCAGAGTAATGAATGCAAGCACTCAGATCACACTGCAAGAGATCATAACCAAGACTGGACTTCCTAGCTGCTGAATTCTGGGTAGATTAAATTTATCCACCTTAATCTCAGCATCCAAAAAAAATAGAAGGAAAACATTCGATGGAGTGGGGGAAGGGCTTAAACGCCAGAAATGTGAAATATTTGATTGAGGAACACAATACCTTTAAGAGGTGTCCAGGGACTGCACTCTGCTGGAAATGCACATACCACCCCGCAGCAGGAAGACAGCAAAACCCCACAGGTTTCCCAGAAGGAAATTGACTTTCTGGTAGAAAAGTTAATCTTTGAATCTAATGCAACATGACACCTGCTACCTGAAGTTCCTGCAACTCTATATTAAGCTCACAATCAACTAGAGATTTCTTTTCTTTACACCTCAAGTTAATGTATCCATTCTTTCCTTTAAAAGAAGTGCTCTCAACTAGTACTAAAATACATTCACTGTTAAGGAACTCAAAAAAAAAACCAATAAGGAAATTATTTCACTTGGTTTCAAAATGCAGCTGTTCTCTCTGCTACAGCAAGGCACTTCTTCTGAGGATCATTATAAAGCTCTCAAACTTTAGGACATTACAACTGCCATACATTCCAGACTCCTCCCTCCTCTTCTTCAGTCTCCAACTTTCTCTTCCTCCTTCATAGCTTCTCTTTTCAACATTACAGGTAACAAGTAATGAGACAGAATCTTTTTTGGTGTCTGAGGTGGTGATGGAGGGGCTCACATAAAAACAATTTGTACAAGCAGTCTGTAGCTTTCTCGGAAAGACAAGCCTAAAAATTCAGCAGCTCCCTCCCTGCTGCTACCACCCCTAACTGTATATAGCTCTCAGCACATACTGACACATTTCACATGGAGCCAGCTCCTAAACTAGCTGAAAATTCTGTAGGATTAATACATGGTACTCCAGAAAAAATAATTCAGAGTTTCTAAGCACCATCTGTTTTTCACTGCAAATAGAAAATAGTAGGGTCTAGGTCTTACCTTCAATGCCAGATCACTTAGAATAACAGAATAACTTAGGTTGGAAGTAACCTCTGGATGTCACCTGGTCCAACCCCCTTTAAAAAAAGAAATACACAAAAAAAAACCCACTTCAGCCTTGTTTCTTTCCTTTCAACATCTCTCTCAGGTATTTTGGTATTGGTCACTTTTTTCCTCCCTTAACATCTTAATGAGTCTATTGAGGCCAGAAGTTTCCCTAATAGACATGAGTTTGACTGTCTACACACAATAACTCCCATGGTCTTCTCCTTTCTTCCGTGTTCCACATTTAGCTGCCCCCTTTGTGACCAGATTATCAGCTGTCAGCACCAAAAGGTTCTTCCATTGTTGTTCAGCTCCTCTGAAGGGAGTAACCCTGAAACACCATTCACTGAGATGTAAACAAAACCGGAAGCATTTAAAGAAAACTTTAAACTGCCTTCATGTCTGTATTTTGACTCAAGAAATAGCTGAAAGCTGTAGGCTTGCATTTACAGCTCAGAAAACCTATGTATGGAGATAGTGAAATTAACTATATAACATACATCACTAGCACCATTTCTAGCATCTACCCTACTGTAACTTCATATTCCTTAATATTTGATAATATTACAACCAAATTCAGTCCACAATACCTGGCACCTCATAATGCAACTTCCTCCCCATCAGACTTCTTACAGCTGGAGAGTTTCCCTGTCTGCCACCAAAGGCATATTTTGAATCTGCCAGAACTCCAGCATCACTCACATGGCCTGAGCATGTTTACTTTCATTCGTATATAGTACCTGTTGCTGCTTCCTTCAACATCTAGAACCTCGATAATGCAAATTCAATTTAAAAAAAAATAGTAAGCATTTACTTTAGTATTCCACGGGGAAGGATTTTTTTTTTCATCTCATTAAACTCAGCTTAAGAAAGAAACACAAGCCTGAAGGAAATTCATGGAGAAATTCCTTCCAGAAGTACAGTTGCCCAGAGTAACATTTCCCATGAAAATTATCTACAGAAACTGCTGACTTTTCCCATACCATCATAGTCAAAAGCTTCAAGACCAGCAAGCAAAAACCCTGAAAAATAAAACCTCCCCTTTTTTAATCACCACACACACCAGGAATCTCTGGGAACTGTTTGAATTGTTCAGTGTTTAAAAAGAATATATTAGAAAAGACAGGAGTAATGGACAATTATTTTCTACTCTATATAGGAGTCACAGGTGTTAATGAAACCATTAGGACAGGCTCACTGTATGCATACACATACCTCAAAAATATTGACACACAGCCCCGCTCTTCAACACTGAAGCACTCACTGGCAGTTCCCTTCCCATTTCCCATGGCAGTACCAGGACAGGTTTTCCAGCACGGCACAGAAGGGCTGACCTGGAGGACTTACGTCCCTTAAGAAATATAACCCTCTTGAGACCAAGCCACACAGTACTAGAAGCGTCAGTTCTCAGGAAACTGAAAAGGTGTATACCAAAAAAAAAAAAAAAATCCCCAAAGAAAACCCATGCTGATAACTCAAGTATTTGGTAAAACAAGAGCAAAAACATTTATTTCTGTCACCCTGAGAAATCCAGTGGCAGCCTGGACCACAGAAGCATCATGAAGGACCAAGGGGCAGACTCACAGACACGCACCACGAAGCAAACACCTACTACAAACACCCTCTGCCTTCATCTCCAGCGTGGGCTGAAGGGAAAGCACCACAGCAGAGCAGCCCCCGCCTCCAGCAGCACTTGCAATAAAGCAAGAGGTGGAGGACCCTCCTACTGAAGAATCACAGGCTTCATCTTTCCACACCCACGGTGGCTTTGTAGTAAGGCCTGAATGGCTGCTCAGTTAACACCTGTGAGCAAAGTTTATGGTTTTGATGGTTGCTTATAAAACACATCACAACACATAAATATACAGAGAAAGTACAGCCCTTCAACACCAGCACTTCAACAAATCCCACTTGTTCCTACAAGTAGATGAATCAATGTTTTGTTATTCCTGGTTGAAACCGAAGCAAAATAAACACCAAAAAAGCAGCAATAAGAAACTTGGAGCATCCAGATTTATGAACAAGCTGTTGGAATGGGCTAAGAATAAAAAAGGGCCAGCAATAAGAAAGACTGCTAACAATGCTCCCAATAATAGTAATAAAGGAGGGCCACAAAGGTGATCAGAGGACTGGAGCACCTCCCATATGAGGGCACGCTGAGAGAGTTGGATTTGTTCAGCCTAGAGAATAGGTTTGGGGAGACCTCATAGTGGCCTTCCAGTAAAGGTGGCCTATAGAAAAGATGGGGAGGGGCTCTTAATCACGGAGTGCAGCGATAGAATGAAGGGGAACGGTTTTAAGTTGAAAGATGGGAGATTTAGATATTAGGAAGAAATTTTTTACTCTGAACGTGGTGAGACATGGTCATACGTCTATGATGCTACAATACCCCTAAAGATACAGCAAGCACTACCGAGGATCCAGGAGCCTAGCAGGAAACTGACAAGCTTGAAAAACTACAGCACAACAGCAGGCAACTCTTCCAAGAGAATTATTCAGAGGGTCTTCAGTCATAAATCCTGCAATACTTCTTGTTCCAGATAGATACCCTACCATTTCCTTGCACAGAAGTAGTTCCAATATAAACCTCTTTAAGTTATTATAAATGATAAATGTTGTGCATATCTCTGTTAATTTATATAAAACAGAAATAAAAGAGAAAGTAGTCCTTCTCTTGTGTAGCTTTTAAATAAAACTTAAAGATAACTCTCTTTATTATATGTAGAGAAAAATAAATGTTTTATTAAACATGTAAGATGCTGCGATCTATACCAAGCACATCTGCTTAACCTCTAAAGGCCAAGGTCATGTCATTTATATCAAGATAAAAGAAGTCTAATTATAGCATCTACAGCTACGGACATTGGATGGTTATTAGAAAAGAACTATTATAACCCAAACACAATTATATTATACAGAAACCATTAGATATTTGATGAGATTTTAATCTTTGAGCTGGTATCATTCTGCAAGTTAATCATCTGGAGAACAGAAAATCTGTTAGGAATGCAATTAAGTGTACTAGTTCCATTAAAATCGAGCTGATACAGTTAATTGTAGTCCCAAAATAGATATTTCCTCACACCTTCACCAAGCAATTTCTTTTCACCTACTGAGTAAGAGTCTATTTAAGGAACACTTTTTGCCTAAACTCTCCAATACGGTTTGCGATCCCTTTAGCTCTGTGACGTTACCCCGTGCAACTCGCGCTGCAGTTTGCTGTTCGACCTTGGATTCGCAATTCCTCCGAGAAGTACAGCAAGGTCTTTTGTTCCAGTTGCTGTTCGTCCACGGCATCTGCATTGCTGAAGCTCTGGGGAGGAACAGCAACGCCGTAGCCTTGCCGCACGCTAGAGCAGTCGTTAAACGGCACGGAACAAGGGGCCAACGGCAAAATACGCGCCACGGGGTCGTTTTAAGCATCAGCACTTCTGGGCAGCAGATAATTTCCAAACCACTCTTTTAAGGAATATTCAAAGTGCTTGCAAGGGCTTAGCAGCGCTGCTGGGAAGTGGGGAGTACAGGCCGTTCCTGCCTTCGTTTGCGAGAGGCAGAGAACGAGAGCGAAAACGCGTGCCGGGAGCGGCGCGGCCGCTGCTCCACAGCTCGTTGTGGCGGAGCGGGCGGCTCACCGGGGCGATGCAGCGCCCTGCGCGGCGGCGGGGACAGCCCGCGCCTGCGGCGCCGCGGGGCCGGGGCCGCGCGGCTGCGGTTACGTAACCCGGGCCCCCCGCGCCGCCCCGCGGGCTCCAGCCTCACCCCGGGGCCGCAGACCCCCGCACCGCCCCCCGCGCCGGCCCGGCCGCAGCACCCCGCGCCGCGCCTGCCGCCCCCTCCCTGTCCCGCGCGCCCCCCCACCCCGTAGCCCGGCCCCGCCGCTCCGGCCCCGCTCCCGGGGTACCGGCCCGCCCGCGGCGCCCACCTCTTCGCCGGCAGCCGCGGCGCATCTCCCGCTGCGGCCCGGGCGACGGCGCCCGCCGCAGCTCCCTCCCCGCCCGCCTGACGGAGCGAGGGGGCGGGCGGCCCCGCCGCGCCGCCCCCTGCCCGCCCGCCAAGGTGCCCCCGCGCCGCCCGCACCCACCTGCGGCGGCGCCGCTGCCCCCGGGAACGGCACCCGGCCCGGCAGCCCCACGGCGCCCCGGGGAGCCCGGAGCCGAGCCGGTGCGCTGGAGAACCGAGGTCGGAGTAGCGGGCTTCGGTCATGAGATCAGCTCTAAAATTAAATCGGGAAGCACGTGGGCACCCAGGGGGCTGCGCCCGGGCGAGACGGAGCGGTGGGAGGGGGTGCCAGACAAAGGGATGCCGCCAGGCTCCCGCCGGGGGCCACCGGCCTCTCCCTCGCTTGGTAACACGAGCGTCGCACCGGCACCCCCCCAGCTCCTTCTGCTCGCCCGTTTGTCATCCAATAACGGGAGGATGCTGAAAGAAACACGCTACCTTCTCTTGAGAAGTGCCAGAGAAATTAGCCCTTAGTAATCTGTATGAGATCTCAAAGTGCGAGATCTAATGGAATCTAATAGATCTCTAATCGTGGGTTCTAATAGATCGCTATAGATTAGATCTCTAATCTGTATTCGTTCTCTAATTATGAGATCTAACATATCTCTATAGATTTCTAATCTGTATTAGATCTCTAAGTGTGAGATCTAATAGATATCTAATCTATAGAAGGTCTCTAATTGTGGGATCTAATAAATCACTATAGATTAGATCTCTAATTGTGGGATCTAATAGATCGCTATAGATAACATCTCTAATCTCTATTAGATCTCTAATTATGATATCTAACAGATCTCTATAGATATCTAATCTGCATTAGATCTCTGAGAGCTAATAGATCTATATAGATCAGATCTCTAATCCGTATTAGATCTCTAATTATGATATCTGACAGATCTCTGTAGACATCTAATCTGCATTAGATCTCTGTGAGATCTAATAAATCACTATAGATTAGATCTAATCTTTATTAGATCTCTAATTGTGGGATCTAATAGATCTTTACAGATTAGGTCTCTAATCTATGTTAGATTTCTTTCCTTTCCTGCAGACCCTCTGTTATTGCTTTCACGACACCCGGGATGGCTCAGACAGACCTTTGGAAATGTGGGGCTGGCCTCCCTCGTGCAGAGAAGCTACTGAGCAGCACAGGTCACCTCGCTGCCAAGGAGAAAGGCTGCAGACTCACCCATCTGGCTACTGACTCACCTCTGGTACCCTGGTCCTTCTGCTGGAGCTGGATCACTCGCTGTCCCCAGGGCTGGCACACTGTCCCCAGGGCTGACTCGCTGTCCCCAGGGCTGGCACGCTGTCCTGTCCTCTGGGGATGGCTCCGAGGCCTCTCCTAGCAAACAGGACTCCTCCTGGCTGTCCAGTTGAATTCAGATTAGCCCAGCTGTTTGGTTTATTGTAACAAGAGGGGAAACACATTTTGTCTCCAACAAAATCAACAGAAATCTCCAGAGAAGTAGGTACCACAGCCAGCAAATTTCACAGAAGGGGGGAAATGGCAAATTCCTCAGAAAAAAGTAAAGAGATCTACAGGATGATCAACTCTAATTATTGAGTTTACACTATTTGTTAAGCTAAGACAAACAGGCTGTGTGATGCTGGTTTCCATTTCCCCATTTCTCAAGCTGGCAGTTCCTGATTTGGCAGCATCATCGTGCAGAAAAGGATCATTTTGGGGACCTTGGCATACAAAAAGCCATGGCTGTTTTCCTGTTAAAGCAGAGACCTCCAGAGAAGGTTCCCTTGACACAGTATTTTTAGTGTAACTTTAGGATAAGCTTCTTGGGGGGTAAAAAAATGTGTTCTCTCAGGTGAACCCGCAAGTCTCATTCTAAATGCAATGGAATAAAATTAGGGAATTTATTAAGGAACGTGATTTTGTGTGTTCGGTTTCTAGGTGTTGAAGAGGGAAAAGCATTAAGCAGGATTCAGGGAGTTGTCAAAGTAAGTTTTTATATAAAATCCATAGAAAGATTAAATAATAAGCCACATACTAAGCTCTCCATAATGTATCTGGAATACAGTCACTTATTTTTCTCATAAAAGAAATAAATATCAGGGCAAGGAGATAAAGGACACAACTCTTCAACTCTTAATCATCTCTCAGGGACACCATTTAACGTCACCATTATTCATTGCAGTCAAGTGGTCACTTAACACCTTCCAGCTGAAAAAGCAAACCACGGACAGAAAGAAATTGCAGAAAATGGTGTTATGAAGAGGAGGCTGAGGGGAGACCTTATCACTCTCTACCTGAAAGGAGGTTGTAGCGAGGTGGGTGTTGGTCTATTCTCCCAAGGTAACAAGTGATAGGACAAAAGGAAAAGGCCTCAAGTTGTGCCAGGGGATGGTTTAGATCAGATGTTAGAGAAAATTTATTTACCAAAAGAGTAGTGAAGCACAAGAACAAGCTGCCCAGGGAAATGATGGAGTCTCTATCCCTTGGAATCTTCAAAAAGCATGTAGATCTGGCTCTTTGGAACATGGTTCAGTAGCCACGGTGGTGTTAGGCTGATGATTGAACCGGATGATCCTGGAGGTCTTTTCCAGGCTTAATTATTCTATGAACTTTAATATTCTCTAACGATCTTGATACCAAATTCTCAAGTGGCTATTCTACAGAGATTTTTTTCTTTTTTTGACTAATTTGCCTATACTTAAACCAAACAGAAACAAACATGCAGAAAGGTGGTTTAAATATTTTGACTAAATGATACAATTATGTTACATAGATGGTGCATGACAAAATTCTAGTAAAGTGTATGCACACAGATACCCTCCTCAACCTCTAGTGGCTTATCTACATAAAACTTTAGGTTTGAAATAAGCCATAATTTGGATGGATTCATATGGACATTTCTTGGGTAACTGTAGAAGATTATAACCACACCACTTCAGAAACACTGTCAAAAAAATGTTGATATAAACCAATCCTATGTAACTCTTTGCCCCCAACAGTGTTGACACCTCCCCCAGTTTTGAATCATTGGCAAAATTTGTTGATAAACTTTCAAGTCCTTCATCTAGGTCATTTATGAAGATATTGAAGAGCGCTGGCCCCAGGATGGATCCCTGTGGGACCCCACTGGTGACTGGGTGCCAGGCCAATGCAACCCAATTCACTGTGACTCTTTGAGCCCGACCCACCAGCAAATTGTGTACCCATTGTATTATGTGTTTACCCAGCTGTATTCTGGACATTTTGTTTATGAGAATCCTGTGAGAGACAGTATCAAAGGCTTTGCTGAAATCCAGAAAAATGACATTGACCAGTTTTCCCTGGTCGATCAGGGGGGTGATCATCGTAGGATATTAAGATACCAGATAAAAAGCACCTTTACACTGGTCTTGTACAGCCAGTCAAATGGTTTATTCTTTTCTTTCTGCTCAGTCAGGCGCAAGAAACAAAGACAGACAGCACCTCTAAATATGAAAGCATACTCCTGCCTTTCTTCACTTTCCCTGGGAGTAAACTCAGTTCTTGATCTTCCCATTTGGAGTTTTTCCATTGCCCCAAAGAGAATTTGGAAAAACAGTTTTTCTCTTCTTAACATTTTGCTCTTCATTTTTAGTAGTGATAATCCGTATGCACTGGTCTATTCAGATCAGCACCGGTTTTTCTCTCCTTTATATAAGATTGGGGCAGTACATAGCAAGAGAAAACCTGGAGCATAGTAACATAAGGTATTCATAAAACATAATGAAAATACTTTCCATATTGATAGATCATCACAGAAATAAACTCAAAACCACTCTTAGACATCCTGGAAGAGATTTCTTCTCATTGAAGAAATTGGAAAGGGAAGTAGAGCAATCCAGAGATATTTTAAAACTCAAATGACAGGTAAACATCTAACATAAATAATCACAACTTATGAGGGCTCTATTAAGAATATCCCTATTGAATACAAGAAACTAGAAATCCAAAAAGCAAATCTGAAATGCAGTTGGGCAGAACTCCAAGAATCCCCGAAGACAAACATATGATACATCAGCTGGAGTGGTTAAATCTCATATAAACAAAATCTGTATGGTTGATACTCTGTATAGCTATTTATCTCCACTCAAATATAAGCAGTTTGTTTCACACTTAATTTCAGCAATGGATATTAGTCCCACAGCCTCATCTTCAGAGGAATGCACAGGATTTCTTTATTGTGTAGACTGCAAAACCAAAGCCATACAAATAGTTTAAGCTATGTATTTGAAACTACAACAACAAAAAGAAATCAATCTCCGGCTGGAAGAATTGTCACTACAACCCTTATAACCCTGCTGGCTGTCACCAGCACTCTAGTTTCTGTTCTAGACTGAGTTCTTTAAAATGTCAACATTTAAGAAACTTTTCTCTCAATATCTCCCCTAGAATAGCTTTGAAAAGGGTCACAGTGGTCCAGTTTCCTCTGCACTCTAAAAACTACTTCCTTTCCTTTTCCAAAGCTGCAAAAAAAGATTATACCATTTCAGATTGTCTCCAGGATAAAATGCCAAGAATGTTGTTACATAGGAGCACCCAGGCTATCTTTGTATCTTTGTCCCTTAAATAGGGAAAGGAAAACACTACTGTGATACTTGCATATGGATAACTTGTGTCCAAAATTCTGGCAATAATTTAAAGTAGCTAAGCTGGTTTGTTGTCATGGAGGAGAACAGCAAATCTTTGTCCTCCAGCAGCAACGTAATAGAAGTGAACTCTGAATAGAAGTGAATTCTGTGGACTTGATTAGAAATTAAACATGTCAGCAGGTGAAGACATATGGTGCATGTTTTCACATGCCTTTGCCTTTGATTTTGTTTTGCTGATTAAATGTAATATCATTCCCTGCTATCCTTAGAAATAACAGACACATTAAGAGGGGGATTTAGTGTGCCCAGAATGAGGACAATCTAAAATTCTGATACTTAAAATAACTACCAGCAATCTTGCAATTTTATTTGTGAAGTTGCTTTTAACTTCAATCTCAGAAAATATTTTAAGCATATATTTGCATTTCCAATACAGGGCTGATGTTCACATAACTGAATACGCTCTGTTAACATTGTCCTGGGATTTTTTAAAATGACATCAGAAAAAGTTACTCATTTGCACTTTCTGAAGACAGAGCTCAGTCAGAAGATTTGGAAGAATTCCCAGGGTATTTCCCGTACTCCCATGCTCAAGATTTGTAAACATTTTCTCTAAAGATAGAGCAGGGTCTGGTCAGCAGTTAACTCTGCAGTCTTAATAAGTTCTTCAGATACTGCGTGTTAATGTTATATTTGAACAATTCACACTTCCCACTGAGTGATGCTCCACCTTCCCAAGCCCCACAGTTTGCAGACTTCCAAGAAATAAATTATAAGAGAATACTAATAAGAGAATTAAGGTTCAGGACCAGGCAGATGCATATTGCACAAGCAGATGAAATAGAAGTCTTCTACTAAATCTGACAGTCCCATGCATAGTTCAAAACAGCCCCACCGTCTATGAGATGTGTGAATTTTACAAAACAGAAGTGTTATTTTCAAGTTGTGATTTATGATGTTTACAAAGCACCAAGGCCATAAAGGCCACCACCCCTCCAAGCAGCTCCTCCTTAGAGCTTCCTTTAAAGCATCTATAATCAAGCACAGTGAGCAGCTCATCTGTGCTTTGCATTACGTTCAGCTGTACATTTCTCTTCACTCTCGTACCCAGCAGAGCTGCCTGACACAGAGCTGCCTCCTTTTGTCTCCACAGCTTCAGCCACCAGACCTGCCTGAAGCGTCTGGAACCACCTGGAGTTTTTCGAGTGTGATACCAGAATCAGGCTGGAGGCCCGATCATGCCTGTAATCCAAACCTCTGTTGCTGTGTCTGTCCCTGCCAAAAGCAGTGGCTACGTATGAGCAACCCAATACGAATCTGTGCCGTCTATTTTTCACTGAGCTCAAGACAGCAGCAGCTGGGGGTGGGCTGTCAGTGCAAGGAGGAGGAACAGAACCACCAGGCAGCAGAGGGATGAAGGAGAAATTAACCAACAACGTTAAGAAGCTCAACAGAAAGCACATAGTTTTGAATAACAGAAACTGCTTTAAAAGTAATTCTGGTGCCATGATATTCGTGCACGGTGCGTCAGTTTCTTTCAAAACAAAGGAGAAATAAGACATGAGAGTGACAGTACTGCAGGTTGATGTAAAGGCTTCTGCAGTTCACTAGGTGCTAGAAATGCATCCAAAGATTCCGAATTCTTACACCCAACCTAATCTTAATGGATTTCACTTTCAGAGCACCAGTGCCCTCCATTTTTTTTTGTCTTAAGACACGAATCATTTGGATTATCCTGTTTTTCCCAATATCTGAATTGATTTTCTCTCAGAAACCCACTCCCCATGCCTTCCCTCTCATTAGAATGTTTCCTATTCTGTTGTCTTAAAATCAGAACTCCTTTTTTTACCATCTTCCTTATTTTTCCTTTGTTTTGACCCTCTTTCCTCTGGTTCTCTTCCTAGTTCCTGCTCATCATCTCACTCATTTTTTAACAGAGAAATCACAAAAGATATCAAGAAATGATATAGAGAGGTGTTCTGTATGTGGCAGTTTCAGGTTTTCAGGCACAATAATTTGAAAACTATTTGGCTAATCCTGCATTTGCAGAACTATGAAAAGTCTCTGGAAAAGCAAGACAAAACATCAAGAAGCAGACATGTGAGACTTGTGCAAGGAAAAAGAGATCATCTGAGTTTCAAAACTAGGGAGCTATGAAGATATTAATGGTTTAGAATATAATTCAGAGAAAAGATGCAAGTTAAATTAAAATTCTGTCTTATCCCAATTACTTTCAAATTAATTGCTTTCAAATTAACTACTTTAATATAATTTAATAATAACTAAAATATTTTGAAGTATTTTAATTCATGTGTTTGAAATCGATACATCTTTAGATAATTTTCTGTCTGAAAAAAACCCAAACACAAAAATGTCTTTAGTTAAGAGATTTTGTATATAGGTTGATTACCTCAGAAACGAGTTGAGTTTCAAAAGCAGTGTCAGTTTTGAGCTGCAGCCTCTGTCCGCACATCCAGGAGACCAGTGACCTCTGCTGGAACAGGGGGGATTGGCTCGCAGCTCTGTGGGCTCCAGCATCGCCCTTTGTCCCTTTGCTGTGGTGATGTTAAGTGAGCATCATTAACCTTCCTCCTTTCATTTATAATTTTTTTTCCCAGTTTCCTTTGGAGAAAATTTACCACAACAATTGCAGCTCAAATCTGATATTCTGTGAAAAACTTGAGCAGAATCTTTGACAAAGGTTTTATTGAATGTTTTAACTAATAAGAGAAAGTTTAGAAAAATGGTGCACTGAGAACATGAAATGAGTGTTTTTTCTGAACTGGAGCTGTGCACATAATTCAATGTTGGTTTCACCTTCAACAGCTTCTGCTTACATATGATTTTCCTTCTTCTGTCTCTCATTTACTGCTATCATAATTGAACAAGGGGAGGTCCCTGACACTGCTGACATTAGATGGTATCTCTGCAGAGTAGAAATAAGACAACAGAGTACCCGTGGGTCAGCAATTGACCATTATCAGGAAGAAAGAGGAAGGATGCAAAGGAAATCCAATCCCACTGCACAGCTCAGCGCAAGCCTGGGCTCTGCCCCTAGATAAGGTACTCTAGTAGGGGTTTGCACCACCAAAGGTCTCAAGTAGGAGTGCCAAGATCAATGAAATGCCTTGCAACCAACAATTCACAGAAGACATTTGAAGGCACAGCCCTCTCGAGAACCGTCTTTTTTCACTTAATGATCAGAAATACCCTCACTCAGACATTCAGGGAACATAAACAAATTAGTATCTTTTTCCAGTTACATGAATAAAAAGCTCTTCTGCTGACCAACTGGTAATGACTCAATAAATGGATAAAATAATTTCTACTTGACATCATTTAGCACAATGTATGAAAACTGTATTAGCTCATTTTCAAAATGTACAAAAGGCCCATTCAATGCCAACAGAAACTATGGCTGATGAACACAGCTGAAATCCAAGTCACTTACAGATAAGCATACTAAATTCTACATACCAGTATTAAAACAGTATTACTGCAAACCCCCCCCACCAAAATACCACAAAAATCCACAAAAACCGCAATATAGTTTCAGCCAATTTACTAACCACCAGCAAAAGGAATATACATGACACAGTTTTTTCCAGCACAGGAACTTAATGCTTATCCTCACAGCAGACAGATTTTTTTCTTACTACTGAAATGACCTAGAAAAGCAGCATGCCAGCTATTTATCACTTGTGCTACAAAACAATTTATACAGGGAGTGACAAATACCATAAACAATCAAAACTGCTGTGGGACTTCAGAATAGCAAAATGTATTTACACAAACTGATATTTAGCTGAAAAAGTCTAGTACATCAGTGCTTTCAGGAAATATACTGAACTCTAAGGAGGTCAAGTAATGATTTTGCTTTGAAGTATCTTCTAAAAAACATTATCAGAAGACTACAAATGACTCCACACGAGTCACTTAATAGACTGATTCAACAGTGAGTGCTTTCAGAAGTCACTTCTTTGGGTATCTCAAAGTCCCAGTACTGAAAAAGGGGAATTTTTTTTCCTCTGAATACCAGCCCAATTCTCTTCAGTTCAATACCTGACTGAACAAGTAGGCAAAAGAGCTTTGTAGCCTGAAGCAGGACTACATACAGAGCACTGATCTTCCATGCCCTGGGGAGTGCAGTGGCCCCACAATTCCCACAGACAAGCAGCAATAGAAGCAGGACTGAGAAGGATTAGAAGACAGCACTGCTCTATCTACTTTGTAACATTACTTCAAGACATAAAGGGTATCTTTTAATCCTCTGTGTGCACCAACCACTCCCTTGCGTAGCTGTGAAGATGATTCTAACAGATAGTTCTTCTTTCCCAATTTGGATGGCCAAGCTCAAATGTCAGGCTCTTCATTTTTGAGTGTTTACACTCCTGGGGATGTTTACATCACCTAAACACACAGGCATCCACCTACAGGGCCGTATTAGATTGAAGATCTTGACAATGATAAGTTTTTCTTTTTCCAGCTGAAAATACAGTGAGATTCTCAGCGTTTCACCTAGCGCCTGAATAACATGCCCACCGTTATCCTATACTTTAAAGCACTCTTGAGTAAATACAAATAAAGACAAAGATCTGCACGTCCACCAAAAAGATGCTTGCTTCAACCGTTTTAACTGTTTTGCTATTTTAACTGTTTAACTGTTTTACTGTTTTAACTTACTCCAAACATGCAGATACACAGCACCCCACACGTTCAGCGGGACGTGTCAGACCCACAACGCAAATACGGTGTCTCTGCCACGTTTGCACAGCAGGACTGAGGTTTTCTAAAAATATCGGACGTGCTGCACACATACACTGTGGAGTTAAGGCTGCAAAGGTGCTGCTTGATGGTTCTGGAGTTTTGAATCTATGGCAACCTGGTCAGAATTACTTCCCCTAAGTAAATATAGGGAAGCCCCAAATTCTACTCAATATTAATGATGACAATGAGACAAGCAAAAAAAAACCCAAACCAAACCCAAACAGGACTTTTCCAGAGGAACACCAGAGATGGCAACCCTGCTCACAAACAATTACAAGGCTGGAATCAGAGATGGGATCCCATTCTCTATGCTCAATCATAAACCCATTTTGTTCACTCTCCAATTTCTACCATCTACAAGTTAAGCAGGAATTTTACAGCCTGCTTCAACTGTGCAGCCCTGATTCAATTTTGTTCTTTGTGCTGAATGAAACAACTGCTCTTGGGGAAAAAAGCTGCTGGTGAGTCATCAAGGACTGCATCGCAACATGTACTAGGGGAATGGAGAGAACCAAAAGGAGGTTTCTTAGGTAAGCTTTATTCCACAACTTCGAGCATTTGAATTCTAATATTCTTTTAACGTAAGAAATAATACTGCTTTGTGTGGTTTTAAATACACAGTTTCTGTCAGATAAAATTCAAACTTCTGAACCAACTGCAATGACAGTGCCCATTCTCATATACCCCCTCAAATGCAAAAATGTTTTTACTGATACTCCTTATGAAGAGCAGGAAATGAAGAATAACTATGTGAGCGTGGCGGTATCTTCTACTAGAGACATATTTAATAAATGCTTTAAACTACTTGCTGAATAAAACACGTCCTGTATGCTGCATGCAAATACTCTAATTTGATAGCAGGTGAAGTCACATGACATTACCAGATGGCTAATCTAGGGTGGTATCCTAGCAGTATTCTGAGACAGCCGACTGTAAAGCCCTGAATGGTAAGGTTGTAAACTTAGAGTAAGCGTATCTTCCAGTTAAAAACACTGTATCAAACTCCCTACTCCCTTATTTTCCCATCTCCTCCTCCAAACTCCAACCAGGGACTTTGCTTTAATGGGTACATATCTTCTGGTGTTGGACAGTGGGACTGACTCAAGACTGGTGACTGAGCAGCTGCAAAGCACAAACGCATCTTCTTCCATGCTAGAAAGGGAACCCAAGGCTAAGAGAACCTAACGAGAGGGGAGAAAAGCAGCTAAGTGCATAAAGTTATAAGGCAGGATAAAACCTCAGCTCTTGTTGGTTCTTAAAGTCCACTATCCAAGTCTACTAAGGGCTGGGATTCACTCTGCCTTGACTCAATCCCTCTTTTCCATGGAAATAACTCTCCCATCACATTAGAATTGTACACACTGGCTGTTTCTACTCTGAAATTCAATTCACTACCCCATGCCTGGTAACTAATGGAAGTAAGACTTGCATCTTCATCCCTCTCTTCCTGTGAGCTCAGGACTTCTTGAAAGGAAATCTTTCTGAAGGTGCTCAGAGCCAGAGGAAGTTACAGGATGCTCTATTGTGTCTTCCCATACTGATCCTCAAGGGACCACAACTGGATATGCTGGCAAGCAGGATGCAGCCAAGAACATGTTTGTCCTGCGGTATGCGTACAACTAAAAGTTATCAATTTTATCTATGTAAGCTATTTTAATAACCAGGATATTTTCAATTCAACAAGTAGTATTCACGAATACACAAAACCAGTATTTGGCACCTGAAAATTATCTGTGTAAATGCTTATTTGAATTATCTTCATTTACTCTTCATCAACACTGAAATCCTCTTCATCCTGCTAAAACGCTGAGTTGTTCAATTCTTACATAAACAACACGTGCATTGAAAGCTTCAACCTCAAAAAAAAACAAACAGCAAAAAAACCTCAACCTCACCTCTAAAAATAAAAAAGGCAACACCCCTGGACTCCATTCTTTCCCCCATATTTATAATCAAAAGACCTTGGGACAAGAAAGGACAAACATAAGCAGCTCTGGTAGTCTGACCCACAGTTAAACGTCCTTTCCACTAAACAGCACACAAAGCATAATTAATACTTTTGGCCCAATTCAACAAAACATTTAGGAATGTACTCGAATAATTTTCTTGATTACAGCTATTTTCCTACATCTAGCTTAATGCTGTTAGGTTTGCTAGCGCTTTTTGAAACAGCTATTTAATTTTCTTTGAATTTACTGCTGTACTTCAGTGCAACTGGAACACGAGAAATGTCTTCAATTTTAACAGTTATAATCTGAACCATTATCAATTAACCAGCTGAGCCACAAAACGCTGACTCCTTTATTTCCCTATCATTGCAATTTCCATCTTGGAGGAGGAATTCAGTTAAACACGAGAGATATTTCTGTAATACAAGATTATAGACTACTACAAGAACAACCACCAAGTTTACAGTTTGTAATGCCTAGATAATTTTAAAAACTGCATGTCTGCATTTTCAAAACCAGAAAGTTCCAGAGAGAGAGAGAGAGAGAGAAGATCAACTAAGTAACAATTAAAAAAAAAAAAGCTGTCACTGTCCACAGGAACCATGTCTAGTCACGTTTTCAGTCAGTCAGTCAGCTAGCTGAGGGTCATGTCATTACTTAGTTTCTGTAGAAAAAACACAAGTACAGAAATAGTATCAAAAAGCAACATTCCTATTTTTTATTTAAAAACATAATTGTTACAACAACATATAAATAAGGCTTTTAAAGTATTTATAAGAATAATAATAAAATTTTATATATGCTTCCCTAGTTCTTAAAGTACCACCTCTATTTCTGAGCAGCGTGTGAAAGCCAGCAACTTTTTTGCAGTATACTGTTGATACAAAATATAGTTAACTTTTTCTATTCTGGAGTATATATCAACCATTATACAATTACTTTTTAAAAAAAATTTTGTGCAGAAATAAGTAATTATAAACATTTATGTTAAACTTCAAGATTTTAATAAAGTTTTAACTAAAAGAATGAATGGAAATTAAATCAGTGATGCAGGAAACGTTCAGAATAATAAAAGACAATAACCAAGCATTTAATGACAGAATGTTTTTCAACTTAGTAAGTAAATAAATAACTATTTAAAACATCACCAAGCATTTTCAGGAGGGCAAAAATACAGTGCATCCATTTGCCACGGGTGAAAGCCAATCAGCAATGACTATTAACAGTCACAGAATCCAGCCCTAAATATTTGTGTTTTGAATTTCTAAAATAGTGCTAAGTAGAACATCTGCTTTCTAAGAACTTCTTGAAAGCTCCATGAAGCATGTTTGGCGTGGATTGTAGAGAGTGGGTTTTTTGTTTGTTTGTGCGTTGTTGGAAGTTTTTTTTAGGGGCAGTGCAGTATTTAAATAGAATAGATTGCAAACAAAGCGATTAATCCAAATCCCACATTACATTCTTCTGCAAGATACCAAATTCTTCTCCTTCCCTTCTGTTTTTGAGTGAAATAATTTACTCAACAAGTAACAGAAAATTGCAGTGAGGTTCTCACAAAATGCTTAAAGCAATGCAAAAAACCAGAGTAGAGAGCACAAGCTGGTCAACACCAAGGACACCAAGATAGCTTCTGGTTTTAGCAACTGCCTATCTTTAGCAACTGCTGCTTATCAAAAGAAAAAGATGAAAGTCCTTAAGGAAAAAGGAGGAAAAGAACTCTGTAGGCAAAATCGGTTTTGGTCTTTGCAGCTCCCAGGTCACAAAGAATATCTACACAAAGAAAGGTACAAGGAGTGAAACCTGGAAGTAAAATATTGATGCAAAAAGAGTCAGGATTTCCTTTGATGTTTTCTGAATAAGTTAAAGCAAAACTGCATGTTGCCTATAAATATAATATGACTCCTGAAATTATTTGGAAGCTACAGTAATATTTGGGAGTTATCTTGTTTTAGAAAACAGGAATTAGCCTTCTCCCCATTTATTTCTCTTTTGGTATCAGCTCTAACGTTAAATAAAATAGAATAAAAATTATATAATCTGAATCAGACAAATGTTTTAAAAGAAAAAGTGAATTTTGGTCCATGGAGTCTATAAAACATCTCTATAAGCTCAGTCAACTTTCAGAGGCCACAGGCATCAACCAATACATTCTCAAATTAATTAACTCACACCTCAATCCCTCCACAACAGGTTCTGCAATATTTTCGTATGTATCACACATTTCAGCTACACCTAATTTCTGAGAATCCAGGTGACCCAAATATCCCAAACCTTTCGTTTCACCTGGCAACCTTTCCTGTTCTTTCCACGTCCTTTTTCATTTCTCCCTTTCCTCCTCTGCCCTTTTCAAGGGCTGGACTCTGCATCTTTATCCAACATCATTGTGAGGGTACATGTTTTTGATGAAAGACAGACACACACAAGTTGATCTATGTTCCATTGTTTATTTTCTCATATACTCTTTTCAATGTTAACTGCTATTATTACATACAAAAAGTATCTTCGTGAGCATCCAGATTGACGTTAGTCAACTGGTTCATGTTTGTTCAAAAATTATAAAAATAGAGTTTTACTAAAACAAAGTGTAAGTGTGCATATATACACGCACCCATATATACATATATATGTACACACACGTACCACAAATTAAATGTCAAGTTGTTAGCTGAAAATAGATTTAAAGTTTATCATTATATCTAACTTCAAAATGCTTTGTCTATCACTATTTCAAGTAGTCGAACTTCAGTTTAAGCAACAGCTCAGACTGAGTACTCACATGCTCAGTAGGTTCTCTGACGTTTGTTAGATTCTTCTGTAGGCGAGTCTGCCAATCTTACTTTAAGTCTGACACCATTCACAATCTTGCCATGTAAAGCAGTTATGGCATCACCGGCACTTGCTCTGTCTGCATATTTTGCATAGGCCACATTTTTTCCAGCCACAAGGTAAACTTTTATCAAGTTTCCAAAACGACTGTAAAAACAAACAAACAAACAAAACAACAACAAAAAAACCCAAACAAACAAAAAAGATAATTTGCAGGTTTTGCCACAACATAGATACCCATTGTCCAATCTCAAGTATATATGATTTGGTGGCTGCAAAAACTATATTCTAGTATGTACAGTGTATTTTCTTGTGCTGCCTTCCTCCAAAAAACCCAATTTTCATATTCTGTTACATAGAATTACAGGCAGAAAAGAAAAAGCTGTAAGTTCCCAAGCAATGTTTTCTACTGTATATTACAACAGAACCACACAAGCACCGGTGATTTATCTCTTATTTAAAAGAATATGTAAAGTTAATTGATCCTACCAAAAAAAAAGGCTCAACCTGCATCTCACTTAAATGAGCTTGCTGAACTGTGATTCATCTTTGAAAAGGGTTCACCGAAATGAGTCAGAAAGCAAGTACAAAGGCTTTGTGGAAAAAACCAACAGATTTCCAAGTCTTTGGAACTTTCCTGGACAGTGCCTTAAAAAACATTTCCAAAACATAAAGTCTGCTTGCTTCATAGGGTGCACAGCCACCTCCCTCTCCAGCACCTCATTAAGAAAATCCAGTATATCAGATAGGTTCAGTTTTAAATTCCACGCAAGTGCATATTGTTTCCTTTCCTCTCCTGGTGCTTTGAAAATATTTAACCTTTCCAAAGATTTTCTGCAAATGCCAGCTACTACAAGAGGGAAATGTCTTTTTCTTTAAGAGTATACTAAAAGTAAATACTATAAAATACCGGAGAAAAGTTAACTACATGTTTGTTTTAAAAATGGCAAAAATAATTTCTGAGGTCTTTGCTCCTGATAGGGAGGCAGTGTGAAAGGATGCTTGAAACAGTGTCAATAAGATGCAAACTATCAAAATGTTTCTGGACATATCAGAAAAAACCCACTCCTTACACTTATTCCCCTCATAGAAATACATACAAGAAAATGCCAAATAAATTAGGGTATAAGAACAGGAAGTACTACATTATTTGATTTCCAAATTTTAAGACTAGACACTTTACTGCAGATGACTGATGATAGTGCATCTGTGCTTCAAGGTGGATTCCATTACACACTTATTTCAGTAAGAAATTGTTACCTGTTGATCATTTATTAACTGTGTGCAGTCTTTTCTGGAAAGAGTTTTCATGACGACAATCTTATGTTCATTTTCAACATTCATTTTAAACATTTCAAGGGTTTTTTTTTGGTTAGAGAACACTTATTTGTAAAAGAAGCCTTACCAGAACACATCCTCCAACACATTTATGGGTAAAGGACAGGGATGAAAAAGTACAAAAAGCCTTTCCTTTACGGAAGTATCAGGTGGAACTTTTTTTTTGGGTGGTGGAAGCATGGCATCTGTTTGGAATGGAAGTAACTGCGAGCTGGCAGCTCCTCCAAGTGCCGGCTGAAATGGGAAAAAATGCAACTATAAATTAACCAATGAGGAGGGGAAGTAATTTCACCTCATTTACAATTTTTGTTCCTACGACAGGACAGACAGGCTCTACTAGTCCTCATCTTAACTATTTGTTTACTTTGGTAATTTCAGTAAACTGGGCAATAAATCCAAGTAAGGTCAGATACCGTTACATGGAATAAAAACATGCAATCCAACCAGAGGTACATCTTAAAAATGTAGCATCTAAAACATTGACAAAAACAAGTGAGTTGTGTTCTTTAGTGACAACAATTCCTAAGAAAATTAACAGTATCCATTAAATGAACTTACAGGAGGTGTCCTGTACTGCTGAACAACTGTATTGTTATTCTGCAACACTGATGACACCTGTGCAGTTACCAGCTGTGTTGCCATTTTTCTGATGACACTGCAAGCAGAAGTGATAACAAACTATTTTAAAGAAAGAACTAATCACAGTAATCTTGTATTCAGCAAGAGAAAATGGATTTTAATACACATCTAAACGCATCTCAAAAATGTGTAAACTACTGTAGATAATGAGAAATCAAGTCAGGCTTTCATGACACTCTAGTCATGACCTAAAAGCATGCATGCCAGCTGCAACTGACTGAAAATACTCATGCGTGTCTACATATAGAGATACAAAACTCTTCTTCACTTTTTTTAATACTTTAGATGAAAAAATAAAGAAATAACTCTACAGAGTCTATGACATTTTGTGAAAGGTGCCTAAAAGACAACGGACAGAAAAATTTCCCTGTTTCAATAAAATGCACAGAGATTCAATTCAGAAGGCAGAATATTAATACAGGAAATTTACTTCCAGCTCTCGTTTTCCAATAATGTTTCTTTGTGCTGGGGAACAAGAAAAAGCAATTCCACTTTTGGCATAGGTTCTGAGCCAATGCTACAGCACCATGAAATAGCAGGAATTACTGAAGAACGAAGGAAGTTGTTCACAAGAAGGATGGCTACAATAAATTTCTTTTTAGCTTAGATCAGTTTTTTTAGCTTAGATCAGCTTCAGCTTCTGAACTCCACCTCCCTATCGTCCCTCCTTACTGTTCTCATTCGTATCCCAAAACAGGTTTGACATGAACTAGATCCCTTTAGAACGAAACCAATCCAAAATTATTCACTGCAGGAGCACACCTAAGCTACTCCGACTTGTAATGGGCACTTAAATCACAGGAACAGATTAGAGATGGTCAAAGAAAAACCTTAGCGACGTCCATGCAGTGAGGATGTCAAATCCCCAGCACTCAACAGTTTTACTCTATATACCTGCTTGACAAGGCTATTTGCAGTACTGCAAACACAACCAAGAGATCAAGTAGATAAATCTG
The DNA here is from genome assembly GCA_033558235.1 of Neomorphus geoffroyi. Classification (NCBI taxonomy): domain Eukaryota; kingdom Metazoa; phylum Chordata; class Aves; order Cuculiformes; family Neomorphidae; genus Neomorphus; species Neomorphus geoffroyi. The sequence goes on from JAUMJM010000027.1 coordinate 39,461,541, forward strand.
GTTTTAACACAAAAACTTCATAAAATACACATTCCAGCCTTTTTTACATATTACAGAGACACAAAGATGGTTGCCAAATCCAAGATTTTCCAATCTTAAGAATATTTATTATTTTCTCTATTGAAGACTAATAAGTCGCAAAAGGTATACTCCAAACCAGGGGTGTCAAACTCGCAGCTTGCCAGCTGAATCCAGCCCCTCCACCTTGTTTTATCTGGCCCAGCATCTTGTTTCTACCCGTCAGCAGAGTTGAGCTCCTTGTCCCTGCACTCCTGCCAGCGCTGGTCATGTGTGCAGTGTGTGATGTGCATTACACTGCAGGAACAGGAGAACACTGGTAGCAGAGTTTGACACAACCCTGCTCTAAACCATTCAGGAAAACCATAACACCTAAATTTCAGAAAATACAATCTACAAGTATGAAACAAGATCACAGTGACATTGCTGCTTGTTATATTAAAAATTTATCTAATTATTAATTTTCAATTTTGCTCTGCATAACATAACTTACAATTTTGCATCTTTATGTATTGGTACTTACTCTGAGCTATCACTGCCATCTTCTAGGAAAATGACTGTTAATCGATTTCCAGGAGGATACTCAAACCCATGTAATTTATACCTGGCATATATAGCTGACGCAGCAGTACTGTACTGAATCACAGCATACCCTACAAACACAGCGCACACAGCTTCAGTATGATACGGGTAAATCCTGAGAACAAACTACACTCATATACAGCAATATGATTAAACTGCACATTAGTCAGATGTGGTATAAATTTCTTAGTTCTTTTTACAAGAGACTACATTATGTAACAGCAACATCAGTTGTATTTGTGAAGAAAACTTCAGTGGAATTAATTAGTGATAGATCAGCTATATTTAGACTATCTTGAAAAGATGGTAATAAAGCAACACAAGTAAAAATGTGTCTTCTTCTCTAACCCTGAATTATAAACAAATATACAGTTTTGTTTTAAGATGCAATTACCCCATCAACAGTGATTCAACTACTGTAAAATTACATTTAACTCTCTCAATCACGTCCATATCAAGCTTCTTGGAGAAGAAAATTCTTATGCATTTTTCTCAGCAATAGCAAAACAACAAACGGACAAACCAAATCAATTCTTCCAATACAAAACATTATTTGTTTTGGAATATTTAATGCCCTTTACTCATGTCAGCTTCTACACACAGAGACACGCATACCATATTCCAAGATAAAAACTCAGAAGATCTGTTTAGACAGCAGAACTAGATGTCTAATCATTTTCAGAAGTTTTTCTCCTTTTATTCAGGCCAAAAAGCTATTAGCTTAATTTGATAAAAAAATTTCTCATGATTTTGATTCTGTCCTTCTTAAGATTCTACTATCTGAAATAAAAGTATTTCCGGTTACCCGTACGCAGAAGTTGAAGCAAAACTTGATTTGGGGGTTTACGCATCAGTGACAGTAGCTGCCACTGATACATAAAACATTAATTCTTTCCAACAAGGGTGCTGTATTTTACAATAGAAATGAACTGAAATACAATTAAGATGCCTTCCAAGCATAGAAAGGGAGAAGAAAAAAAAGTCTCTTTGCACTTTTACTTACCACTATTAGTATGAGCATCTCGCTGAACATCACAATATTCCAGTCCTGGCACTAGATCAAAGAGGGCAAACAACTGCTCTTGGATAAAGGGAAGCCTTGACACCACTGAGAGACGTCTGGAGACTGACTCTTGAATTCTGCTCTCATTTTTTTCATAAATATAGCACTCTGGCTGCCCACCTCAATAATCAATATAAAAATAAATTCAAGTCATCACAATAGCATGCCTTCATTTCATATGTATTTTTCATTCAACTTTTAAAAGTAATCTAAGCAACTATATAATAAAGGTAACGCATTTATTTCACCAATGCAGGTCACAAAATAATCAACTAAGAGCAAAGTTAGCCATAAAAATATCGAAACAAAATAACTACCTCATTTTTAACTCCAACATCTGATCTACTATTTAAGCCTTGATCTGCATTCTTACTTTGTGACCATACTTGAGACAACAAATCAAACAGTTTTAGTATAAAGAGCTGTGACTTACAAAACTGAAGCGTATTTCCTCTCAGGTCTTGCCTCATATTATTACTAAAATAATCCTGTTCAAAGGACTCTGATGACTTATTTTTAGGTTCAGCCAAAATGGCCCTGTAGCCTGAAAAAAACCACACATACAGCAACATGTCAGCACTTCTGAATTACCTGATCAGATCTGCATTCAATATTTAGAAACCTATTATTCAGAAAACCCAGTAAGTGCTGGACTTAGGAAAATAACTAATCTGTAATTCTTTAAGTCTGCCATAACAACAGTGGGGAAGTTAACAACTTGCACACAGTTGCAATTCCTAGTCACAAATTAAGCACAACAGAGCTTACTTGCTGTGAGGGTAACTGAGCAGTAACACGGGCTGCCCAGGGACGTTGTGGAGTCTCTATCCTTGCAGATATTCAAAAACTGTCTGGACACAATTCTGGGCAATGATAGTGCCTAGATGACCCTGCTTGAGTGGGGGGCAGGGTTGGGCAAGATGACCTCCAGAGGTGACCTTCCAAACTCAACCATTCTGTGCTATCTGGCAGGATTCAGAGGTGTTCCAAGAGGCAATCACCTGAACTTCCACACTATAACAGCAGCTTATGCATGTTTTGCACTGATCCAGGTTTTGCTTTTACGGAGAAACTGGGTACTACTCTCAGGCTATCCAATTAAGTTCATTTTAATTCACAGCAGAAAGGAAATAAAATGTAACTGCTAAGTAATCTCGGGCTCAGATTTGTATGCAAGAATTCTCACATACAATTTTTGCAGAACCATTTATGATAGATATGAGGAAGAACCACTATGTCTATGAATGGAGGGGAGCACACAAGAACTACAATACAAAACCTCAACCACACCCACGTGCCAAGTTGTTCCCTATTTGTGATTAAGGAAACATTGAACAGGAGGCTGGACTGGAAGGCTGTGACTGGGTTTCTCCAAAAGCCTTTCTCCTCCTGGATGAGCCATACGCCACGCGCTTCAGCCCTTGACCACCTTGGTAGCCTTCCACCAGACTCCTCAAAACCCATTAACAGTTGGTTAACATTGGTACTAGGGCACAGGTTACAGATGGCTGGTCACAAAGCACAAAGTCTTTCATTTTATGTCATGAATGGAATCAAATTTCAATTAGGATAAACTTGTTCTTAAACAAATGTAACCACAACAGAATCCCTATGGATTATCAAATATATTTTTATATATAAATTAACCTCGTATTAAATATATTTGACTGAAAATGCATAATCCCAGGGATGCATCACAATGAGATTTTCCTAAGTATGAAGCCTAGGTTACAGACCAATAATAATACATGAAAGAAAACTCTCTATCCATTTCCAAACTCTTTTCATTGACTCTACTTGCAGTTTTGTCCTGCAAGCATGTAATGAAGTGACTGTTCTAAATCCATGTTAATAATGCTAGGTCTTATTTGCAACAGGAGCTTGTCTCAAGATGTGTTTATATCATAAATAATTTACCTGCAAACAAAACTACAAATTAAAAGTACATTAATGATGATACACACTTATTATGAAAAACTTGAAAGAATTCAATCAGGTTCTTACTTCGATCACACTCTTCAATTGCTCGGGCAGCTTGCGATGGTTTTAAATACCTCACGTAGCCCAGACCTTTACTTTCTCGAGTAGTGTGGTTTTTAATAATGCTGCAATATTCTATGTCTCCATACATCTAGAACAATCAAAAAAGATATTAATTCACAATATCTGAAAGTGCATTAAAGCTCCATGCATTAAGTCCTTTTAATAAATTAAGAAAAAGCAGATTTAAAACAATAATTAACAAATAGCAAATCACTACCTTAAACTTCTCTCGGAGATCCTCCTCTGTATAGGATTTTGGTATCATAACAAAAATTCGTGTAAGCTCCTCATCTTCAACATCTCGGTGGCTTCCAGAAGCTCTTGACTGTGCAATAAATACCTAACAAAAGAATTACAAAGATATTAATTATTGCAGAAAGGGTCTTAACTACACATCAACAAGCAAGAAAGTAGTTTGTTTAAGTCTCTGTATTCATTTTTCACATAAGCTACCTTTCCTAATAGGGAGGGAAAAAAACCCAACATCATCTCTGATCATAAATGCATCTGTGACAAGAGACCTACCAATACAATACATCTCAAATGGTTTTGCAAACAGGATAGTGGCCAGCAAAAGTTCTCATTAGGGATAACGAAGAATGGTCAGGAATATCAAAGCCTGATTCAGCAGCATCACCAATGTCACACATGGCATGTGAGGTAGCAACAAATGCATTACTGCAACAGGCCTAGTACTAACAAAACATAAACAACCACACAATAAAAGCCTAGCAGCTTAATAAAAAACTTGCTACTGCAGTTCGCTACTCAATTGGGCCAAAGCGTGCACGTCTAATGCTCTGTGAATGATCCTAACTTCAAACATAGGTAACCTAAAATCTTTTTCATTTACTGAAATTACTTTAATCTCTAAAGTGCACCCCAGATGACAACCAGGCAAAAACCTCAAATTAAAACAGAAAACTCCAGAACAACCAAAGAAAAATACAAACAATCTTCAAAGTAAACCTTGTATACAAAATCAGCAATAGATTTCACAGAGCTCTTAAATTATTATTCTAATAATCATGCAAGGGAGTAAGGAATACAATTCTGATCTTTTGCCTTCTAATGGCAAGTTCTTCAGAAAAGATTTTACTGACTCAATTGCTTTTTCAAATGAAACATATGAAATCGTCTTTCTCTGTTCAAAGGCATTCTTATCTTCTCAATATCTGGGGAATAGGAAAACAATCATAGAATCATAAGGCTCGAAGAGACCTCTGAGACCACCAAGTCCAACCGTACCCATCTCCCTACTAAACCATGTCCCTAAGGAACTTATCAAGAAGTTGAAAGCTGCCAGCAAGTTCTATAGATTAAAAGAAACAATAATTTTTCTGAAAACAACCATGCAGAAGCCACAAAACCAATATAAAATATTATTGCAAAGACAGTTCTATTTAGCCGCATCAATCTTGCTTAAAACACATAGACAATATGTTTTTAAGTCACAGAGATTCTCTCAAGATGAAGAAAATAATAATCATACAATCAAAGAATGGTTTGGGTTGGAAGGGACCTTAAAGATTATCTAGATCCAACCCTCCCACCCGGTGCTGGGACACCGTCCACTGGATTACATCGCTCAAAGCCTCATCCAACCTGGTCTTGGAATACTTCCAGGGATGGGGCATCCATGACTTCTCTGGGCAACCTGTCCCAGTGTCTCACCACCCTCACAGTAAAACATTTCTTCCAATATCTCCTCTAAATCTGTCCTTCTTCAGCTTAAAACCACTCCCCTTTATCCTATCACTACATTCCCCGATACAGAGCCTTTCCTCAGCTTTCCTGCAGCCCCCCTTAAGTACTGGAAGAGTGCTACAATGTGTCCCTGAATCTTTCCTTCTCCAGGCTGAACAACCCCAGCTCTCTCAGCCTCTTTGTATGGGAAGTGTTCTAAAAATAATAAAATAGCAATAACAGTGGAAAACCCCAGTTTCCAGGTTCTGCATTTTTCAAGGGTGGTTGCAGAATAAGCCACGCATGGGAGCTTCAGGTGGGGAGGACCCCACACAGTCCCCAAGGAGCCCTGCCAGCCCCACAGCTGAAACCACCCCAGCTCTGACCCAAAAGGGTCTCATCCTCAGTACCAGCGGAGAGAGAGGCGGCCACGGGCCCAGCCCTTCCGCAGAGGCTTGCTGCAGGCCTGCTGATACAAGAAATAGGTACTATTACAAGAAGTGGAATATTTTGATTTAAGCTAAAGCAGAGTTTCATTTAAGTAACTGTAGTTTTTGAAACTTAGACAGAATGTCCCTCTGACAATATTTTTTTAATAACATGTTTTTTTCAAGCAGTGTTTTTCCAGACGTTGTTCTGAGAGAAATGATAAGGTCTCGTGTTAAGCATGGTCTGTGCTGAACAGATGTGTTTTCTTCTATAATCACCTCTGTTTGCAGTCTTTCCCTGTGTAAAATGCAAGGTCAGACAGAGCTGGCTCCAAAGCTCCAACTGGCAAGAGATTGGGCTGCTGTGAAAACACTGAAATTAGTCCTTGGAAAGTAACAGAATATGCATAAGATTTCTAGGAAAATTTACACACGCGTGTGAGTGAGAAATATGTTCTCTCCCAGCTCTTATCCCGTTACACACGATTGATGGGAATCATTGCCTCATCCCCAGCGCTGGGATAAAGGATGCTGCTTGCTAAAACTTCAAAGCGAGTCCCAGGCAGTTTATTTGCGGGGATTTTCGCTGTCGCTGCCGGGGCCGCCCCGCAGCCCGCCCCGCGCCCACCACTCGCCCCTGGCCGCCCCCTGTGCGGGCGGGGCGCGGGGCCCGCGGGTGGTACCTTGATGGGCTTGGTGTCGGGCGCCAGGCTGCGGCCGTGCATCTCCTCCATGGCCCGGCACGCCTGCGAGCTGCGCGCAAACTTGATGAAGGCGAGGCCGCGGGACTCATTGGTGCGCTTGTCCCGCAGGAGCCAGATGTTCTGGATGTCCCCGAAGGGCGAGAAGCGCTCCCGCAGCAGCGCCTCCCCAGTGTCCTTGCTCAGCACCACGAAAACGCGGCTGTTGGGCGGCTCGTCCAGGCACTCGGCCGACACGCGGGAGCCGCCGCCACCGCCGCTCTCCTCCATGGCGGCGCCGCCGGAAGCCGCCGCCGCCACCACCGCCTCTCGGGAAACGGCGGAAGCGGCGCCGCGCCTCTTCCGTCGCAGAGACAGCACAGCCTCCGCCTCCATCGCAGCTCCCGCCTCCGCAGGCGCCGTGGCCGCTCCGCGCTTTGCGCAGCCTCCGCGTCCCCGCGGATTGGGGTGGAGAGCGGCGGAGAGTGGGAGCCCCGGCTCGTGCCCTGTCAGCCTCGGAATGGCTCCAAGCCGGGAGCCTCCGCAGCCTCTCTGGGCAACCTGTGCGGGTGCTCACTCACCCTCGCTGTCAAAACGCGTTTCCTGATGTCCAGAGGGAACGTCCTGTGTTTCAGTTTCGCAGAATTACAGAGTCAGAGCGCTTTGAGTTGGAAGGGACCTTAACGCTCACCCGTGGGCAGGGACGCCTCCCACCAGCCCAGGCTGCTCAAGGCCCCATCCAAGCCGGCCCTGAGCACCTCCAGGGAGGTGTTAATATTTTTTTATTATTGTGCAAGACAGAAATATTTTCTAAAACTGTAGAAGATGATAGATTGGGACCAACAACGGTGAACTTCCCTGTAACATTGTTCAAATGTTCTCTTTTAAAATATATTTTTTTTGCATACCTCAAAATGGGTGATGATCAAAAAGGCAAGATTTTTACACAGAAATGCTCTTCGGTGCCACAGTTGAAAAAGATGGGAAATACAAGACAGGACCGTATCTTTGGGGTATATTTGGCTGCAGAACAGGACACAAACTAACAGGTGACACGGAACACAGCGTCACAATATGATAAGGTTGGAAAAGACCTTTGAGATCATCGAGTCCAGCCTATGACCCAACACCTACTCATCATCTAAACCCTGGCACTAAGTGCCTCATCCAATCTCTCCTTAAACACCTCCAGGGACGGTGACTCCACCACCTCCCTGGGCAGCGCATTCCATGAAGTGCAGTGTTGGAGGGAACATATATGTGAAAAAAATCTTTCTCTTTAGAGGTGATAGAAATCCTTACAAGATGTTTACTCTCACAGCTGTCTACTTTGTATCGCTGCAGATGAACCTGCACTATAGTTTCAGAAGCAAAAATCCTCCGTCCTTAAATTAAAAACTATTTTCACCACTATTTAGCACACTAGGTCAGAAGGTGCACGGCTTCCCCAGAACTTTGTAGATGTTCATGTCTGTTTCTTGAGTGCTTTTACAATTTGTTTGCTGGTCACTACCCTCTACTGGCACCGTGGTGTGCTGCAGTTGTTTTGCTCAATAAGGCTTGACGAAAAACAGCCTCATCTACTAGTAACTACCATGACTTGTGTTTTTCATACAGTCAGTCTTGAAAAGCAGTGGAAAATCTAAAAATGGAAAGTAATTCTCTGTGAGTTTCATAGTATTTATAATATTTGAATATAATTTTAATCAAGCCATTAATTACAAATACAGTCCTAGGGTTGTTTTTTTTCTGGCTAGTGAGGCGCTTTAGAATTGGTGGACATTTTATTTTTCTGTCATTTTTAGGAAATGTTTTGTGACATTCACTTTAGACTGAGACTTTCTTTATACAAAACAGCAGCTGCATGCATTAATTGTTTTTTCTCATTAAAAATTTAGTCAACAAATCATACAGATGTTAGTACAAGTTCTTAAAAGAAAGCCAACAATGTGATGTCTAAATCCACTTTAGATAATTGAAAAAGTGAGGTCTGGAGGACTAAAGAGAAACTTGAATGTGTCGTTACAGATATTTCAGTAGTCAGTACAACAGTAGGTTTCCGTTGACAGAGTCAGGTATTAGCTGGGTTGGAAGGAAACACTGGCCGTTAACGATGCTTTTCCTAATGCCCCGTAATGGAGAACAGCCTTGAGGAAATTCATGTCAATCTGGAGATGCTAATTTTCAACAAGTGTATGAAATTAAGGGGGATCTTCTGGATGCTGGAATTACAAAGACACATATATACTTTAGAAGTAATAAGTAGCTGTATGTGAAATGGTGCAAAGAACTGCAGCTCTCCATGGTCCAAAAAGGATTTATATTTGATTTACTAAAATGATACAGTGTATACCTTATACATTTTATATTATATATCATTTATGCTCACACACACTTCTGTTCAGGAGCATCACACCCTGGATTTGAAAACACTGATATTTTCGTTAATACATGATGTACCTTGTATTTTACTATGATATACCTTGTATTTTACATTATACCTTGTATTTTACCTTGTTTTTCAGGAGTTATCTGGAGTGAGAATGTACTGATAGAGTATTTGGAAAACCCTAAGAAATACAGTTGTGGTACAGAAATTTTTTTTACAGGAATTAAAAAAGCTGAATGAAAGAACTAATGTTATTGCATGCTTGAAAAAAAAACAACTTCATGAAATGTTGCTGCAGCAGCTGTAATGCCAGTGAAAGATATTTTCAATTTTGACTGGGTTCTATGTCAAACTTTAGTACTTTGACATTAATTATTCATTAAAATATGAAAAATTAGCTTTAGCAAAATCCAAACAGAATATATTTTAAGATACTATGTCCTAATAAACCACATTGGGAGGTGAGCATTATTTATATTGTATTATATGTATCATAGACCTTTATGCCAAGTACTACAGAAATATATAAGGAGATCCAAGAGCCCAATTCTGCAACTAGTCATTCAAACACTCACTGAAACTATTACTCAGTTGTGGCTATGTAAATAAGTAAGGGCCTGTAAATATTAGGACTGACAACTAAGTTAAGCTTTTTTGGGGGGAAAAAAATCTCAGCCTTATCATCTGTGAAGGAAAGTACCATGGTGCAGTAGATAACAAAACATAACCTTACCTTAAATGAACACTATGTAAGGATGATGAAAGCAGAATATTAAGAATATCGGATATTTTCAGGGGACAAGTAACCTTTCGGTAGTAATGTTGACCTAAAAGAATCTTGAGGAGATACTTGAACATCCATGACCTTTTTGGTTTAAAAATACAATCGACTCGTTGTATTGTTAGAGTTCCTTTGAATATTAAAGGCCCATAATCATTGACCAGTCACTTTTCAGAGTTGTGGATTTTCTTCTCCATTTGAGGCTACTGAATTAAGGTATTCTTATATTCGAACATGTTGAACAAACAAGGGCTAACTAGCTCAAGCAAATGATAGCATAGATATTTTCACCAACAGTAGAGGATTGATGAAGTTGATTAAAGCCCTCCTCGTGAATCCCTACTGCTTGAATTGCGATTTATAATTTAACTCGCTGTTTATACAAATGAAGTAATTACAACATACTTCAGTCAAGCCAAGGACTCTTTATGCCATCGCAGAAGGGAGCATTAGTACAAAATTAATTTGCTATAGCATCTATTCCTTGGTACTCATTTTATTGGTATTGTTCTGATTCTTATCCGCCAGGGGCTTTAACCGATTGTCCATAGCACTGAACTGCTGTTTTCAAGTAAGGGAATAAGCCAGAGTCTGGTAAAAAGCTCTCTGACACGACTGCATGAGTATCTGTTTTGGTTTTCTTTTGTGCTTTAGCTATAAAATACTTCCCCCTTTCAGTTTAATAGTAAGAAACTGTTCTGTTGACAGAACTGTCTGTTCAGACAGTTAAAATATTTGCCTGAATGACAAAAAATTTCTCAAGTGCTTTTCTCAATTGCATTTTGAAGAATGCTATGCAGCTGCCTTTCTGAATAGAGAAACACACTCCACCTGAGAAATGCATTGACATTTCTCCTTGTGGAGATTCTTTTAGGGCATCTCTGTATGTTTGCAGCCGAGGAGACCAGGTGAGACTGGCTAAAGCCTGTCTTGCAGTCTGAGTTGGCACTGTGCATCGACGCCGGTAAAAGTTGCGTCATACACAAGATGAATCAGATGTAAGCTGCCTGTACCTCACTGCAGCATACCTGTAGAATTGCGAAGGCAGCACAATCCCATGGAGCCGACAACATCCATTTGCCTTTTTGGCCCTCCCACGAAAGGCTGCAACTGATCTATCTTAGGCCCAAGCATGAAGCTGCAGCCCAGTGCATGGGGCGCGTGGTTTACTCGCATCGCAAACAGAGGTGTAGTTTGGTGTGTGCCAGAACGGATGCAGGTTTTCTCCTAACATCGACTGATGCACACCAAGTCAGGTATCTGAGGCAGGTTTTACCATGACAGCATGTCAAAATGCTGCTCAGGTTAAAGAGCAGACAAACCACTGTGATCATCTTTGTCACATTTTATGTTTAGAAGAGATTATAGATTATACATAGATTAGGGGCTGCAGGTGTTACAGTAAACTGCTCACTATTTTATGCAAAGGACACAACTGATTTTACTTCCTTCAGTCTTGACTCTGCTATTTGAGAGCTTGCCAATATGCAGATTTTTGCTATGATCAAAGCCCATGCATACACCCCACAGCAAACAAACTAAAGATGCCACAAGACTGAAGAAACGCTAAGGGAAGACCTTGTTTATACCAAGGCTTGCCTAAATTCTAAACTGCTTTGAGTGCTTACATACAGAACTACTACACAGTAACCATTTTGTTGTAAACACTGGTGTGAACCAGACCAAATCTTACCATAAAAGTAAAAATGGTAAAAATTATTTATTTGACATTATTTCACTTGCATGCAGATGCCCAAGGTCGCTGCTTGAGAGCTCGGGGTACGTGCCTGGCAGCCCTTCAGCAGCTTACGTGGTTTCCTTTGTGTCAGTGCAGCAAAAAAGAAAATGCCACTGGAAAGGCCAAGCAGCAAGGAGTGCCAGCGGGCAAGGGGGTGCCCTTCGAGGGCGGTGGTGACGCAAGCGCCAGGATCTGCGGGCGCTTCAGCGGCAGCACAGGCAGCAGCGCACAGATGTGTGCTGGCAGCGTGGATGCAGTGGGGAGCCAAGCCTCCACGGGGGATGTGACAGTGCCGTGGGCTGCGGGGCCGTGCGTGAAACCCCGCTACCGCACGGCACCGGCAGCGCTCCAGCAGCGCCCGGAGGGAAACGCTGAAGGGATCAGTGTCTGAGGCGCCCTTGCCGAGGCACACCTGCAGTTTCATATTCCACGATGCTCTCCGCTTCTTCGGATACGCGAGCAGCTCGGGGAGCGTTTCGCCGCCGTCCCCGCCCCGCTCCCCCCGCATCGCTCCTCGCAGCAGCAGCGGGGCGGGGCGGGAGGGGGCTGGCTCCCCGCTCCCTCCCCGACCGGCGGGAGCGGTGCCCCCGCGCCTGCGCATTCCCCTCCGCCCGCCCCACGGCCGGTGGGTGCCGCGGCTCCTCAATGGAGCCGTCCTTGTGCGGCAGCCCCTGCGCAGCGGGGGGGGGCGGGGGGCAGCGAAGAACCCTGCAACAACGCAGGAGGGGGAATCCTTTGTCTGTCGCTTCCCAAGAAGCCCGACTGGTACGGGGGACGCGGCAGCCCCTCGGGCACACAACTCGTAGCACCCCCTCGCCCCGGCTGACACCCGCGATCCCGACACCGTCCCCACGCCGCTCCCTCCCCGTGCAGGCTCACTGCCTGCCCCCCGCGCCGGGAGGGGCTTCTGCGGGGACAAGGGCCCCCGGCAGGTCGGAATCGGGTTTGATTGAGGACTTGCCTGTGTGTTTTCCCAGCCACCCAAACTCTCATTCATGAATTTCTGCAGCCGCCTCCATTCACTCTGTGGTGAGCGCGTGAAAGGCATCTTTCACGTGTTAAGATCCATGACTCCGGTTTTTTTTCAATCGCTCCTGCGTAGGCATCGATTCAGCAATGAAACGTGCTCCACGTGCGCATAAAAATAACCCCGACCCGTCTGCCTCGGCAGATGCGGCAGAGCGGGCACCCAGGCTTGGTGCGCCCGCTCCCGCCGAGCCGCTGGGGAGCCCTGCGGGAAAGCGGCTTTCGGGCAGCGACCCCCGGGAGGCTTTGAGGGCTGCGGGCAGGAGCCCGTTCTCTGCGTGAAACGCCGCCCAAACCGTGCGCGCCGGGCAGAGCCAGGTCCCCTTGCGGGAGAGGCTGCAGGCATCACCACCCGGGGATTCAAGAAACGGGATTCACTTGGTCTTACTGAACGGGATCCGTTTTTCCGCTTGTCGTCTGAAGTAGCGCAAATAATGCTGTAAATTAAACCTCATTAACGGGAGCGCCCAGGTTACCTCTTCCCGCCTCTCCCGCAGAGCGGAGCCGCGGCTGGGTTTACCCCTTCCCTACACCCGCATCACACACAAAAGGGCCCTCCCTCTCCCTCGATGTTCCTGAATGAGTCGCCCGCTGGCGCGGAGTTCCCTAGCACAGCTCCCCGGTGCTCGGGGTCCTCCCGCTGGGGGACCCCGCCCACCCCGTTCCCGCCGGTGCCGCCTCCCCCACCGCCCCGCGGCGGGGCTCGCCCACCCTTCCCTCCCCCCCACTCGGCTCACGCGTCCTCCCCCGCCTCCCCTCCCTCCTCAGTGGTCCCCGGCTGAGCTACGCAGCAGCCGCCGCCAGCGCTCGCAGCGCTCGGCAGGAGGGGTTTGCCCGAGCGCTCCCGGAGCATCTCCAGAGGCGGCGGCAGCAGCGCCCGCCCGGCGCACCGGGGAAGCCGGCCCGGGACCTTCTGGCTTCGAGAGGCAACGAAGGGCCGAGAGCCGAGGAGCAGAGAAATACCTACAATAATACGAATACTGCTACTAATAAAGAGTGCTGGGCAGGAAAAGGAGGTCGCGAGGGGGAGCAGGGGACGAGGAGCAGACACGCCCCCAGGAGCGGCGCGGGCGAGGGACAGGAGCGGCGGTAGCCCCCGAGCCCGGGGCGGCCGTCGGGGCGGCGGGACATGGCCACGGCGGGGGCTCCGGCCGCCTGAGCCTCCCGACCCCCCGCGCCATGGCGGCGGCCGCCGACCTCGACGTGGCGGCAGTGGAAAGTTTCCTGGAGAGGCACCCGGAGCTGGTGGAGAAGTGGCTGCAGAGGAAGAACTCGGTCCCTAAAGCGCCTGCCGGGCCGGCGGAGGAGCGGCGGGGCAGCGGCGGCCCCGGCTGGGGCAGCGCGGGCGGCCCCGGCGGCCCCGGGGGGCTGCAGCGCCGAGCATCCCAGAAGGAGCTGCGGAAGAGCTTCGCCCGCTCCAAGGCCATCCACATCAACCTGACCTACGACGAGCATGTGCACGCCCGGGCGCAGGAGCCGCTGAGCAGCGTGCGGCGGCGGGCGCTGCTGCGGAAAGCGAGCTCCTTGCCCCCCACCACGGCGCACATCCTCAGCGCGCTGCTCGAGTCCCGCATCAGCCTGCCTCAGTACCCCCCCACCGCTCTGGACTACAAGCGCTACCTCAAGGAGCACAACGAGCGCCAGTTCTTCCTGGAGCTGGTGAAGGACATCTCCAACGACCTGGACCTCACCAGCCTCAGCTACAAGATCCTCATCTTCGTCTGCCTCATGGTGGACGCCGACCGGGGCTCTCTCTTCCTCGTGGAGGGGGCCGCCGCCGGCAAGAAGAGCCTGGTCTCCAAGTTCTTCGACGTGCACGCCGGCACCCCGCTGCTGCCCTGCGGCTCCACCGAGAACAGCGACGAGGTGCAGGTGCCCTGGGGCAAGGGCATCATCGGCTACGTGGCGGAGCACGGAGAGACGGTCAACATCCCCGACGCCTATCAGGTAGGAGCCGACCAGGCTCTCGGCGCTTCGCTCACCCCGGCTCCCTGCACCGCACCGCGGGGAAGCCGAGGACCGCTGCCCCGCTGTCCCTGCCTCCCCTCAAGGTCTCCTTTGCCCGCCGCCCTGCCTCACCTCGGGGTGTCCCTGCCCACCGTCCTGCCTCTTCCCGAGGTGTCCCTGCCTTCCCCCCCCGCGAGGTGTCCCTGCGAGTTTGCTCGGGGCGACTGGTGACCTCTCCTGGACGGCTGATGGGGCTGAAGGGGCGAAGTAGGCGGCTTCATGCGTTTTCGAAATGTGTTTTGGAATCGGCTGGAGAAAAGGTTTTTTAAAAAATAGCTGGCGACAGCCCCGGTGATGATCCTGTTAATTCCCTGTCTCGCTTAACGCTCCCTGCCTGCCCGCTGCTGAAATTATCTCCTTGCCTTCAAAAGTGTACGTTTTCTCCTGTGCGTGTGCCCGCTCAGCCTGCATGGCGTGGGTTTTCAACCCTCTTCCGAGGGGTGATCTAACCCGTGCCGTTATTCTACAAGGACTTTCCCCACCTTTTACCTTCATAGAGGCTTCCGTGTGAACCGTGAAAAGGTAGCCCTCGCTTCAAGGCAAAAATTCCCTTCGACTTGAGCAGGGACAGCCTTGCCTTCGCCCGCGCGTGTTAATGCAGCGCAGTGCATCCACGTTACTGGCTTGACATTTACCTCTCGCTCTCTCAGTCCTAGAGGCTATTTCTAGCGTGACACTGCCAGCAATTTGAGGGGTTTGAGATAATTAAGAATGACAGTGACAGATTTTCTGAATGAGTATCTTGGAAAGCTTTAGAAAGGTGTATGTTTTTAAGAAATTTAGTAATAACCATTGCTTAATGTCAAATTTTGCTCTACATTAATAACAAAAATAATAACCATTAAAAACCTGATGATGCTTTACAGCAAACCATACCAGGAAGACACCTGATTTTTGTTTGAAATATAGAAGAGCCAGGGTAAATGTATTTTGGGCTGAATGTTTATTAGTCAAGCAGTGAAAAATACAAAGCATTTCACAGGTCCCGATAGAGGTTCCCAGCCCACAGAGTTCAAAGGGAAAGGACAGAGTCTGGTAAAAATGCTGTAATAATCAGACTAAAATGATTGAGACTGGAAAAAGACTAAGCTTGCTTTCTTCCTTAGTTTTCCCTTTTCTCTTTTATACACTTTCCTTACCATCTGATTTTTTTTTTTTTTATTACTTCTAAAACTGTACTCTTCCCTGAAAAGGCAGTATATTTTCTAGTTCTAGAGGCCTGTATTTTTTTCTCCAGTATTTGTTCACTTTGTATTCACTTTCCTGTGGAAAAGCCTAGCTATTTTAAACAGTTTGTCTGTTTCATTTGCAGAGACAAGTGAAAAAAAGATCCAGTTGCCATTCTTGGTACTATTTACATTATACTTTTGTCTGACTCCTGTTCAGAGTCATAAAATACAATAAATTCTATTATTTAAGATATATTGAAGGTGTATGTTAGTTGCACTAGAAGGGAAAGTTCTAAGTCAAGTACATCTGTCGTTATATCAATTGCAACTTTCCTGCTTTCAGTGGAGCTAATTATGATTAACTCTAGTGCAAAAGAAACTTTAGACCGTGCGGCTTTAATGAAAGTTTTGCTTGATAATAAAATGGGAGATGCGCTTTCTGTTATGTTTCTGAGTTAGAGTTTATTGTCTCTTAGCTGTCACGTATCTACCCATTGTGCATCGTTACAAGGAGACCTTTCTAATGTAGTTGTATTAAGAGCCCTGTGGAAGCCCCAGTACGTGTGCATAAAGTAGTGACAGCTGTTCCATTTGAGATCACTGTAGTGCTCACAATACAGCACTTTAAAAATTAAGAAATATAATGATGTAAGTTTTGTGAGCGTTGTTGCCAATGATGAAAGTGTTTAATAACTGTCAGGTAAAGAAAAGCACCACTAGGAAACTTGGTCAGGCTGACAGATGGAGTTGGAGGAAAAGGGATGACAGCACAGCACCATTTTGGCCATTGAAGAGTGTCTACATTGATGCTACCTGTTTGGTAAGAAAACTTATATTAGGCCAGAAGAACACATCTAGATTAATTTAAAGGGGTTTTTGCTGGTTTGGTTTTTTTTTTTTAAATTAACAAACTTGTTTAAAAAGAGATAAAGATACTTCCAAATCATCAGTTAGCCAGGTTATGGTATCGAGAAGTTTGTTTTATTTTCATCCAGCCGTCTTTAGTTTCTCAGAGCTTGATCATATACCAGTCAGAATTTTACCATCGAGTGCAAATTGGGTTGCCTGATTGTATCCTTATCTACTACTGACATTGATGGGGTTTCAGTGTGACTGACAATACCTTTAAATCCTGTCATATCCATAATGTGCTTCAAGTCTCCTGTGCCTGTACACGGACTGGTTGGTTTAGGAAATATTTGTGACTCAGAGTGTCATTTTCAGAGTGTAAGATTTCAATTACACACTTGTTTTTCTAAAGAGAAAAAATACTGAAAAGTGAGGCAAATAATAGGCTGAGGCTTTTCCATGATTCAGATGTTTGTTACTGTTGTTGAGCCTGACTTTCAAAACCTGCTCCATGTAAACAGTCTTCTTTAATTCAATAAGCATACTTAGATACAAGGTTTGGAATTAATACTGTATATTGAGGACTAATAATAGTCGCTTCTTCTAATACTAAAAAATGACTATATAACATCTCATGGTAATTTGATTTTATGAAGTTCAGCAGTGACTCAACAAACTGGAATTTCACAGCATCACAGAATTTGACAAATAGTTTATGTGAAGGTTTAGGTGAACATTCTCTAACTGATTCAAAAGTCGCACAATTTCATGCATGGCATTAGAAGCTTTATTTATCACATTGCAAAGTCCTGTAATGAACATGACTTTGTAATTACAACAGTTTGTAAAATATGTGATCCAATCTGCAGGAGTTAGCACTACAGAGGATTTGAGAACAAGAAAGGAATCAGGGACTTTCTCCTGGAAGTAATCCAGTTGACTTGTAAATCAAACTTCTAGTCGGTTTAGTTTTAAAGTAAGGCCTTGAGTATTCCCCTGTGTTAGTTTTGGGAAGCATTTCTTACTCCTTATCCTTATGTGCTCAAGGCATAGTGCATTGTTCACCTATGTTGAAAGAGTCTGATCATATTGGTAAGGAAATTTGAGACCTAAGTGCCCATTGGGGCTCCTTTTAATGGAGGTGTAGCTCTTTCAGTCATATATGAAGACTATTAAACATATTTTAAGTACACAGGCAGAGAGGCCATTACAACTTTTTTTGCAGTTCTTATGAGTTGTTTAAAAAAATTAATTTTTTTTTCCTATTTAAAGCTATGGATTTTTTCATGTAAACACCTTCTCACAGGTCTCCTATGATGTTTAGCTGAAATTACTGATCGTTTGAGTTTTGTTCCGTCTTTCAGAGTAGTAACAAGAAATAACAAGTAATGTTTGGTTATTGTTATACCTTTGGCTGTGCAAAAGTTGGGAGATAATTGAGTAGCATCTGAAGTACTTCTAACTAATGTAAAAAAATTTTACTCTTCAGAATAGTAAACATACATCAGAAAGTGGTGAAATATATGTTCTACCATTTGCCAGTGACAGCTGAATAAAGTTTCTGTACATCTTATGCTAAATTTGGAATTTTTAAAAGTAGCTTTAAAATACAAGAAAAAATGGCTTTCCAGATGGATGTTTTAATAAAATAGGGTGCAAAGAGAGGAGAAATATTAAATTGAGTCATGCTAAGAGATGAGGTTGTGTAAATTGTGGAAAGTGCCATAAAATATGATCAGAAATTATTCTTCTCAAAGCTCAAGTCTCTAAAAAGAAAATGGAATGATATTACTGGAACTAAGATGAGGCGAACCGAAATGAATGGAGCTCTTGTTGTTCTGGACTCTCCTGTTAACTCTCTCAAGTTTAGGCCAGGTGTAATGCAGCTAACACACACACAGAGCACTTTAAATTTTAAACATCCTTGAACACTGCGTTGTGGGTGTCGGTGCTGCCTTTTCCAAGCCCTCTGGGTGAGCCCTGGGCATTCGTTGTCTCCCGCTGTGCCAGGACAGCATCACAAAGTTATTGCTCTGGAGCGTAAAACTTTGAGCCTGGGAGGGCTGGTGTGGGATGGGCTGTTGGTGTAGGAGGTCACCAACAGGCAGAAGCCACATTTCCTTCGAAGAGTAGCTGTTTGTTATCATCAGTATTAACAGTGCATCTCTTTAAATTTTGAAGAGAAGTTAAAGCCTTAAAGCTCTGGCAAGTTCAATTCTGTTTTATTCAGCAGCACCAATAACAGACGTGTTGATTTCAGTGCTGACTCTTAACAAGGACAGAGGTTGCTTTTTTAGAGGGCAGAGAGCATGAAACTTGCCAAGCAGAATAAAAACAGAAAAAATAAGTTCAAACAATTATTGCTGTGCATGAAACATGACCATGAAGTACCACAGGGAATGCAGAAGATAATTGCAACAGTAAAAAACTAAACTGCTCTAATGTGCTTTGCGCAGAAGGACGCTCCAGCCCATCATGCAAAATTCAGGAAAAATTTGAGTTGTAAGTACAAGCCAGTATAGTGGTGAAGGGGTGTTGTAATTATCCCCAAACCTGCAGCCCAGCAGTTCATGTCAGAGCAGCACTGGCCTGGGAGAGAGGGATCTCCCTGCTGATGGCAGCACAGTCCTACATCTCCACAGCGGAGAGCCCTCAGGGCAGCAGCTCAGGAGGTTTCCTCACCTCCTTTCACCTTCCTCGATCCATAAGTCTTCTTCTAAGGGAACGGTTTCTGACGGATATGTGTAACATCCTAAGGCCTTACTGAGTCACACCACCACTGCTCTCGCATTCAAGTTGTCTGCTGGGGGCAGGAGCTCCTGGTAGATGCCAAGGTGATGTGAAAGGTCACATGTCCAAAGCCACCCAAGGGCTCACATTCAGTTTTGTGCCTCCGTGGAGCTGCTCAGCTGGATCAGCGGGACAGGCAGGGCTGCACAACGCAACGTACACCGCTGGTGACAGCCACAGGTATTGTGAGGGAGCACACCTTCCTCTCTGTGCTTCTGTAGGGCAGGTGAGGTTACCTCACCGACCTGGTGGACACCGACCCATCCTCTAGGGCTGCCTGGCCGTTATTCCATGGATGCACAACACCTGCTCACTGCCCCAGGTTTGGCTGCCTCATCAGTGTGAAACCAGCAGCTGGTGGGGCTGTGAGCTGGGTTCCGGACGCCCAGGTGGGGCTTGTTCACTATAATTGCCTGTGCCTGGAGCAGGGGGGTAGCGAACGGCTCGGGGGAAGGAGTCTGCCTGTGCTCATGTGCAGTGACTTTTTGGTGCTTCTCACTGGGGCTGCTGGGTAATTACCAGCTGTCTTGAGGGGCTCCCACACTGAAAATCGGTGCGAAGGGTGTTGTGCTGCTTTGGTTTCGTCCTGGTGTAAGGAGGTGCTTAGGCTGGGCTTGGGTTCTCAGGAAAACGCAAGCAAGGAACACCTCAGGACATTAAAAGGTTAGTACGTTTCAGGCTTTTTTTTTTTTAGTATGAGGAAAAAAATCTAACTGGCTGGCTTTCTCAGTTGCCTCACAGAGCAAGCATTCTGTGCCCTGGCATCTTTGGCTTCCCAAAAGGAGGTGCTGTATGCCCTGGCTCCCCAGCTCTCCCTTCTGCAGCAGGCCCCTGGGGTGTTGATCGCCCACAGCTTGAGTGGGAAAAGCCTTCTGGAGGGCTGGGGTGGTTTCCTTGTCCCTTCCCTCATAAGAACATCCTTTGTCCAGGTGATGGGTTTTTTGTTGAGCCAGTCCCTCTATCTGAAGAAGACAGACGTTTAAAGGTTTTTTTTCCCCTCAAACATTTGTAAACTTCCTTGTGGAATCTGCTTGGAGCTGGTGCCTCTGTGGGCTGTGATTTCTTTGTGAGAAGAAAATGCATCCATTTAATTAGAGCAGGTCAGTAACTGTGAGAAAGAATTGCAGGATTAGACCCTTCAGACTTCAGGTGAAATCTTGTTACAGGCACAAGACTGACTAAAGCTCTAGTTTTCCTTGGTAAATGATTTTGCTGTTCCATTTCATTGGGTTTTAAATTTTCAAAACAAATGGGTGTTTCGTTTTGGTTGTTTAGAGTTGTGCGCTATTGTGCAGTTTGTCTCCAGAATAACAGAGTTATAAGCATACATGCATCATTATGCAAGTTAATTTTATTTACTTTTCTAAAGCCACTCTACTGACAAACTATAAACAACTCAAGGTAATGACTCGGTTGAGTTGTGTGTTAGCAGGGTAGCAGCAGCCGTGCGCAGTCTGAGCTTAATGTCTCTACAGGGCATGTTTAAAAATGAGTGTGTTCAGTTAATAACACTACTGCTTTGACATAATAAGATGTTTTCAATTTATTATTCAAGAATCTTGTTATACTGCTTCTGTAACACTTTAAGCCATGTGTTTCTCACTCGAGTAATCACCCGCAGGTGCTAGGCTTAAACCAGACTTCTGTTGAAACACCCAGGAGTCTTGTTGCTTGCTTTGCTCAGAGGGGTATCAGGTTTTTAAAGCCCCCCCCCTCCCCCCCCGTGTGTATATGGGTTTTTTTATAATAATGAATATTGAGGAGGTCAGCGTTATGACCTGGATCAAAGTGTGGCTGGGACAAGATGGGAATGTGAATATGAATGTGGTTGCGTTGGTTCCCAGCAGGATATCCGTCAGATCTAGTATGGAAGGGCACAGAGAACCGCTGGGATGGAGCAAACAGTAGGGGGGGGTGATCTTCAAATATTTAAAATTGAAGGAAAAATATTTTCCTTTGTAAACAATTTTTCTTTAATAATGATAGAGGCAGAGCAGAAGTGCACAGAAGCTGCCGTACATGAGACCACAACTTGATTTACTGTTGTGCTATTGGTGATCTAAAAGGAGTTTGTTCTGAAGGAAGAAAACAAAAACCATATGTGATAAATCCGAGCAATGATGTCCTACAGGGGTATCTTTTCTAATTCCTGCTGTCAATCAGCTTGGGCAATGAAGAATGAAATGTAATTATGCTGATTAGCTCAGTAGTCATGTCTGCAAACTTGCTAGTGCTTGTAAGTTATTTACTCCTCTCTAAGAAAGGTTACTTGTACTATTTTTCCCTGTTAATTTTGTGCCAGTCACAAGTAGACAGCATACATTTTTATTTAGGTTTATTGTCTGATGAATAAATGAAGCAGTGGTCAGAAAAGGGCATGAATGATAGAACACCCTCCCACCAATTGAACTAGAAAAAACAGCCCCAAACCAACATGTTTAAAAAAACCATAAAAATCCCAAAACCTTAGTATTGCATCATTGCAAATGAACACCTTTTTGGTTTTGGTTTTTCCCCCCCCCTAGGTAAGCTGTTTTTTTAGTTCAAACTATATATGGACTTATTTAGTTTTAAATCTGGAAATTATGGATTTTTTTAAGGTAAATGTTCCCTACTTTTTTAAGAATTGTTTTGGGAGTGAAGGAATAGACTTGGCTGAGATCTTTTATGAATTTTTAACTGTTTTTATCTTATAAGAAGTATTGCTGTCACTCTATAAATAGCCACAATATAACTGGAATGTGTGTTTATTTACTTGGGAGAATTGGGTTTGAGATGCTGGTGAATGGTACTGGTTTGTTCTCCTGCTGCCTTTGTCTCTGGGGCTTTAGAGACTTTTGGGGAGATGACAGGAATAGCTGCAGCAATCCTTACATGGAAGTCTCTTCAGAGACTGCTTTATTGTTTTTTTGCGAGCAAGTTTCTTCTCCATGAGATTTTGCCCATACCTACTGTAGTGGCTTATTACTTGGTTTCTGTTTCTTTTTTTATGCACAATGTAATTTATACCATATGTGATTTTTAGAGAACAGTATCTAGAACAGACTGGATGCCTTTGGTTTTTTTTATTTGTATTTAGCTTTTTTAATGTTAAGCTTTGAATCTAAATAACTTACTATCTTTTGGATTGCTTTTTTTGCTTGTATTGTGTGCTCACAGGAAGCATGATGAAGGATTTGAATAGCTGTCTTCCAGCTTCTGTTTCTTTACTTCTGTAAATGTAGAGGCTCCTGCAGGATAGCTTCCTATAAAGTCAATCAAAAGTACATTAAATCAAATTTGTTTATCCTATGCAGTTTGGTAGTAAAGAAATACTCAGGTTAATGATGCTGTCAAATGTATCATTCTTATTACCTGGTTTTGATACAACTTGGCTAATTCAATCAGTAATTTAATTACAGTATATTCAAAGACATTTTGCTGCCAGTTTTTTTTTCCTTAAGCCTTTCCTAAAGACAAACCCCCACACCTATGCGGTGAACTGTAAAGCATAGCAGGCCAGGCCTGTCAGTTGAGCATCTCTTGTCTGCTTCTGCTCTGTGTGAGTTAAAACCAGTATTTTCAAACCATTAAAAAAATCGGGAACGGCTTTTCCTTGTAGCTGTTAGCTTTGGCTGAGTCAGTCCATTTCACTAGAAACTTATATACAGCACTTCTTGCTTAGACTTTGGAGAAGGAAAAGAGTGTCTTTGTGATGAACAGTTAATTCCTGGAAATGTGTTCAGACGGGTTTTGTACTCCATTATGTTATTTGACTCTTGGCTAACGTAGTTTAGGATTATACTTTTTCTGTTCTAAATCATTCTAATAATGCTTACATAAACTGTTCTGGCTTGGATGAGGATATAAAGGGATGTATTTTCTTTCAGAGCTCAAAGAGCTATCTTAGATTTTAAAAAAAATAAAACCAACCCTGTACCTGTAGTAACAATGTGTGAGCCACCTACTTAAACTGAACAGCAACGCTGAAATTCAGTTGGTGAAGTTTTGCACAGACATTAAAACTGTTTTCATTTCTAACATGACCTGGTGTCTTGGAAAAAGAAGAAATGTAGGTTTATGTAAGATAAAAGAAGAGCAAAATACTTGTTTTGACTGATTCATGGGAGTTATGAGACCTTCTTTTGTGGAATAGTGCAAGTCCTTAGATTTTTTTTTGAGAAGAGTTTTTTTTTGTAGCTGGAAATGTGTAGATTCTTTTACAAAATGATAGCAACAATGACTTTTTAATGAGGTTTTACCAGTTCTTCCTGATCAGCATAGATCATTTATTGTAGGCTTTCTCTAAGTTAACTGTTGAGTTTTAATCACAATCGGTGATTGTTATTTAGGTACCTCAGATCCATGGTCAATTTGCTATTGATATCAAAAAGGAGGATTGGGCCCTAATGGATTTTTCTCATTTTCACTTCTATCAATAATAGAGCTGATTTTACTTTTTCCAATCATTGCCCAGTGTCTATATAGCTCTTATAATCAAATTTACAGACTAATTTTATGCATATAGAGGTCATTCTGGAGGACTTTACATAGAGGCAATAGGCATTATCTGCTGAGATCCTGATTACAATTGCCTGAAACCTTAGGCACATCTGGGTAACAAATATCTTAAGGGATCGCTGCTTGTGTAGTCAATATTGTGAGTTTTCATCTGATATGAAGATAGGGGGTCTAGAAAATGAATTGGAGTATACCAGCTCACTGATAAGAATTCATGCTGCTCACAAGTGCTTATGAGGTTCTTGGGCTTCTGAACCTTATGCTCTTGATTACTTTCAGATCGCACTTTTAATGTTATCCTTGCAGTTACAGGAACTATAAAGTTCATATTTTTAAAATGGAAGTGGAGATTCATATGACATATGAGTCTAGATCCCTAGAATAAAACCTGTCTGTACCTTAAGCTGGTCTTGTTAGAATAAAGGCACGAAGGTGTTTGTTCTCATTTGACAATGTTTAAATATATCCAAAAATAATTTGAACCATGGTGTCACTGCTCAGACAGCTGAAATACCAGCATTTGGATTGATCCATCGAGCCTGCTCTGTTCTGTGTCTTTGCTTGACTGAATGTCACGTTTTACAGGGTAGTATTTCCCCAAAGAAGAATTTACAATCCATAAATAACTTGAGACAAGGATAACATTTACTCTACAGAATAACTTTTGTTTGTTTGTAGTCCTGAAATTCTAGTTAAAAGTGCTTCAATCTTCACATTTTTAATGTCTCTGACATCTAGAAACCTCATTTATATAGAACCAAAGCAAAAAAAAAAAGTGTGTTTTAAACAGTCAGTAGAAGACTACTTGTAATTCTTGAGGGTTCTTGCATGAAAATACTGCCAGTACTTGCAATTATGGTGAAGTGTCTCTCTATAAAGTGTATCTTGCATCTAGTCTGTCCCTAATTTCTGAATGTAAGTCTTGATTGTGAAAGAAGCTTAAAAGCGAGTGCTACGTTATCATCAACGTTGATACTCCATACTACCTGAAGCATCAGTGCTGATAATTCAGTTTATATCACAAGGTCTGCAGTCTGACAAGAGAGCTTCTCTCTGATGTAGCAGCTTTGTTACTGGCTGCCAAACTGGCCTTCTTGCTCAAGGTCACTACCCTGTGAGTAGCAGTAAAGGTGGATTTTGTACGAGCCTCTCAGTCATCACAGTTCACCCTCGGGCTTGAGATTTTTATTGGTGGTGTTAAATGGAGTAAAACCTCATGGGTAGATCTTACCTCGTACATAGTATTATGACAGTAAGTGATGGAAGAAGGAGGGTGTGGGGATAAGAGGTTTGGGGCGTAACGTCGCTCATCCAGTCATTCAGTTTGCTTAATGTTGCCACAAATAGTATGTTATTTTGTTAACTTATGTTTCCTCATCACTTTCCCTTATGTCACCAAAATAAAATCCTTGCCTACCTTTCTGCAGAAGGTTAGACTTTCACTTCACATCTTGATGACTGTCAATTTTTACCAAGTTCTTGCTGAGGTTTTCCTTGGGAATGTCTCCTTTTTCCAGTTAAATGCATTAACTTCCTTATACATGGCTTACTGTACCTCTACTTTCTGCTCCAGAGATGTAATACAACTATGTATCTCTTTTATAAGGCCCACAAGATTTAAATCAACAGCAATATTACTAGTCAAAATATGTCATTTTGTTGTTTCCCCACATAGACCATTTTGCTTCGAACAAAATTAGTGGAGCAGGGACTGTCTCTTCAGTAACACAAAGCACATTATGAACACTTCACCAACAATAGCCAATTCTAAATAGCAGTGCAGACATTAACAAGAAGTAGTTGAAGATGTAAAGTTTGATTCATCGGTGAAGCCTACTGTGTAATGACTGCACTGCAGTTCACTTTCTTCTGTTGTAGGAAACCCACCTCTTTCTAGGCGGAATTTTCTACAGTGCAGAACAGTTCAGCTTTTATTGAAGCTGATGTAAAACTTCAGAAGCATGTGGAAAGATGACAGGATCAGGCAGGTCTGGGCCTTTGATGCTGTTATTAAAAACCATTCATCATGGGGCTTCTGGTTCTCCTAAGGAATGGTTAGGCACAAATAATTCAATGGAATCTCATCAAAGCCTTTCCGAAGACTGCATATTAGTTATCTAGTCTTCATGGAAGTGGAGGTTGTTTAATACACTCTAGAGACAGAATTAGGTCTAATGAAGAACAACTCCTAATGAAGTTATTGAATTAAAACAGAACAAAAGAAAATAGTATAATATAAAAAGAACCAAGGGCTTGGTATTCTGTGGCAGAAGACCACTATAAACTGAATATGAATGCTACAGCTGATATAAATTCCTTATGGATGAAAGACATGTAAACTTTCAACAAGTAATAAAATAGCCAAATGTATATGTGAGTCTTTATGATGAGTGAGTGTAGAGCATTTCTAAGTGATGTCTCTTTTTAGATGACTGAAAGAGTCTATAGCATCTGCAATTCACAACAGGGAAATAAAAATAGAAATTACATTGCCAGGAAAAAAGTTAGCATCAATAAAGATTTAATGAATTTTCTCTTCCTCATCACAGTCAAATCTTATCTTGGGTTAAGAACTGTATGGATTGTTTTCATTTCCTGAGACAAATGTGGATATTATTTCATGCCCCGTATCGTCTAAACTTTTGAACACAAAAATCATGCTTGTTTTCTGTAGAAGAGCTCAGTTACCTCGTGTTAGGGCAGTCAGAACTGGCTATAAGTATTGTCTGCAGCATAAATGCGAACTTCACCCTGGAGGAACGGAGCTGCTGCCAGTAAATAGCAGTAATTCCCTCCCTGGCTGATAGAAATGCTGTTGAAGTCTGTTCTCTAGGAAGATGAACAAAGACGCTCTTAGTGCTACCTCTTCTGAACTTTATGGTATCCCGTGAGTCATTTTGTGATCTGCAGTTTGAATTGCACTGTTCCAGAGAGAGGATTTCTGCGCACTGTCACATGAACAAAGGAGACCTGTTCAGTTCTGTTCCCTTTAATTTTTTTTCAGTCTAGATTGAAAGTATTTTTTCTGCAGAGATCTGAATTTTACTCTCAGCTGTTTGCTTACTACAAATGTTAACGTATTTAAGAAAAACTTCAGCTTATATAGAGTCATAGGGACACTTTCCTCTTACTATTCTGGCAAGTATAGAAAGTTGTACAAAAATATATTTATTACATCTCTTAAACACTTTTGGTTTTATGCACGATAATCTTTCTCCAGAGGCAACTAGATGCGTGTATTCAGCAGGGGAAGGTTAAACAAACTGTAAATCTAAACTATATTTCTTGAGTCGTGTCTTTCTCAGCGTATAGTTTAGCTAATTATATTGGCATGTGGGGGAGCTATTTTTAAATAGGGATGCTCCTGTACTTGGTTTTCCAGGAAGAGCTGAGGTTTTATTTTCTGTGGAAAAGTGTTTCTACCCCATTGGAATGTCACCCTATATGTATTTTTTTGCACTACTAATTATATTTAAAATATGGTAATTTATAATGTTTTACAATGTATTAAATCTTAAATTCCTACAAGTATTAAGGCACTTGGGTATTAAGGCACATCTCTAAGATGTGAGATGCTACTTGTAGTCTCTATGAAATCTTTGTTTCATAGTTTGTGTGGTGTTTGACAAACAGAAATTGAAGGCATTATGAATTAATGTAGTGTTTCTGTCTGGAACAGATTCTTCCTGGTATTTCTCATGCACTAGTTATAAGGTGGTATAACCTATAACTTATGATGCGCAAGAAGATGAAGAAGCTCTGGTTTGGTGCAGGTATCGGGCAGTCAAGAGTGAGTGCAGATTGGTAGATCTCGTGATGGTGTGTAAGCATGCCTTGATCCCTGGTCAGACTGAACTGGCATAAACTTCTGAACAACAAATAAAGCCTTAGGAGGAATATATAGTGCCATGCTGGTATGCTCCCTATTACATTAAAGTCCTGATTTTGCAGCTGTCCCTGCTGTAAATTGCTAACAGACACCCTTGTTCCACTCTTGGGTGAATGTAGTGACTCTCCAGCCAGGAATAGTCTAGGAATTAGTACATACCAGATCTGTGTGGCTCATTCTTCTCCTCTGTGTTCTCACTTAAGCTGGTACAGCACTCTTTCCAGCGTGTTGTCCTCTCATACGAACCCCGACACCTGCATGCTTCACACGCACTGTGGAAGGATGTGTCTGGTGAACTGCAAGCAGCTGTCATTGGCGTGTACATATGAGCTCGGGGCCCTCACCAGTGCCTGCCTGGGCCGTGTGGTTACACACAGCTTCACTGGTGGGAATATCTATCGGCAGCAATATAAGAGTGAAGCAAACTGGGTTAGTTAAGATGGAAGAGTCTGAAAGCTGTTTGTGAACATGTGATGAGTGGGAACCAGACCACAGCTTGAACCACTGATGGTTAAAGATGATGTCAAGAGGATGTGGTCTCAAGCTTCATCGGGGAGGGTTAGGCTTGATATTAGGAAAAAATTCTTCCCTGAAAGGGTGATTGGCCATGGGAACGCGCTGCCTTGGAGGTGGTGGAGTCACCGTCCCTGGAGGTTTTTAAAAGGAGATTGGATGAGGCACTTAGTGCCAGGGTTTAGACGACGAGTAGGTGTAGGTGTTGGGTCATAGGCTGGACTCAATGATCTCAAAGGTCTTTTCCAGCCGTGTGATACTGTGGTTTCCTATCTGTGCTGAAACCTGTGAAGGCTATGGGCAAAGTGAGTCCAGGATGCGTGATCGGCTTCCAGATGGCCTCAGAGCCATCAAAGAGGGCCCAATTGTGGTGCTGAGCCATAGGTGTAAGGAGATTGTGCTTGGTCACGGCCCAAAATGTGTTATGTACTGTCTCTGTCACTTTTTTCTCTTCTCATATTTGTTCCCCATATGTTTAATTTGTCTTCATTTTCCATGTTCTCCCAATACCTCCTTTGGTAGCAGTCCTTTAGGTCATTCTTCTAATTGAGACACAAATGTGGGACGTCAATGAACACAGTTATGTAATGGTAAACCTTGTTCTGATCCGCTGAGAGCTATTTTTCTTAGTATATGTACTGAGGAAAACTAGCTAATAAAGAATGGGGTAATAACAGAGAAGCAACAACATAGCACTACTGAAAATACTATATAAGGCATTGAGAAAATATTTTGCCTGAAGAAAGCTTAAATGTCTGACATGCATGTTAATGCTTCCTTGTTTTCTCTTGAAGGATCGCCGCTTTAATGATGAGATTGACAAACTGACTGGATACAAGACAAAGTCACTCTTGTGCATGCCCATAAGAAACAGCGATGGAGAAATTATTGGTGTTGCCCAAGCAATAAATAAGACTCCTGGAGGTGCCCCTTTTTCTGATGACGATGAAAAAGTAAGATTACATTTACTTTTGTATTTTTTTAAATTTCTCTTGTGTCTCGGTAGACTCGTGTAAAGATACTTAACCCAAGTAAGTAAATGACACAATTCTTGTGTTAATGGTATTTTTTTTTTTAGAAGTGCTTAACATGAGATATACGTTTTTTGTTCTCAGTGTAAAACATGTACCTGGTCTGTAAATGTGCGAGAACTTGTGGCTGAAACTTCAACTTAATGGTCTATAAGGTTTACATAGACTTTTTTCATGCAGTAGATCTTAACAGGAAGACATTTTTATTTTTGAAAACATATCTGTAAGAATGACTTAATGAGGGAACACAGAGACACTTCGAAGCTTGTTGACTTGAAAAATCACTACCTTCTCTTAGTGCCGTCCGTGGGATAAATTTGCGTATGCTGTAGCATATGCAAAATAAACTCTATTTTAGAGGAGATGATGCATATAGAAATTTTATACTATTCTAAATTACAGCAGAGTTGCAAATGCCTGTGAAAGAGCAAAGAGAGCAGGAAGGGAACACCAGGTGTGTATAGGAACCAAAATTTGGAACCAAAGTGAGCTCAAAAGGCAGGAGAATAGAGGGAGCCACAAGAAGGGGACTTGAGTTCGAGTAAGTGGAAGAAACAAGAAATGGTGCTGTTGAAGGCAGCTGAATACAGGTGAGGGCAGAGGGAAAACGTGCATAAAGGCAAAAGATGGCTTGGGAGAGGAGTGGTAGAAGGTTAGCAGGCTGAGGAGGAACAGAACGGCAATGCTGCCTGCCGCCGAGACAGAAGTGGAGAGGGAAATACGCTTCTGTGTATTGAAATAGGATCGAATCTCAGTTTTTGTGGATGTGTAGTTAGAATCAAACTTCGCCAATGCAAGAGTTTTGTGTTCATTGAAAAGCAGATAATATTTGATGCAGAACTGTTTTTGGTGTATTGCATACCTGTTGATGTGTCTGTGATATGACAAAAATGTTAAATAGTGTCTGTTGGAACGGGAAAATCTAGTTTCACTGGTTCATCTAAATAGGTGAAGATATCTTTATTCTAAAAACGGCTTGACATGAATGAAATGCATTGTGAAACTAAACTAACGGTGGTTTACAAAGGCTGTGCAATATCACATAAATCAAACTCCTGTTCCTTAGAAATGAGAGTAAATGTATCGTTGAGTACTACTTGGAGATACTATTACATTATTATTTTTACTTGTTGTACACTTAGAGCAGTTCATTTAGAGCATTGTGCATAACCATTTCATAGTTTGAAACAACTGTTTGGTGAGAATAGAATGCAGACTTTTACGTGAATATTGTCTGTTAATAGCGTCATACTCGGGTTTGCTGTGCAGTGGGAGTAATTAAAAATTTATTGCCTTTTAAAAATTTCAGTATGTGAAGGAACTTTTTGCAGTCCAGGTGGGAAAATCTTTACCAATTGAAATATTAGTGGGTGCATTAAAGTTAGGAGTAGTGATTACTTTTAAACCTTGTGTTTGTTATCATATGTCTTCCAATAGAAAGAGTTACAGGCAAATATTTCTTTATATTTTTACTAGATTTAGCGTAGCACAACTTTGCTTTCAGGTAGGGGTCTTCCAGCAGTTATTCTTAGCAACACGTGGAGAGCCAGCTTGCTTGCTGAATACCACTGCTTGCTTTTGGTGCTTTTCCTAGCTCTGTGTCAACATTATATTCAGATCTGGTGTGTCCTTGAGCTGCTTGTTAACTTCTTGTTAAGCTTCAAGCTTCAGACTCTCATTAAGACCGAGCCGTTTGGATCCAAGTTGAAGGGCTAGACGTGTTTGAATTACAATCTTCTATAAAGTACATTCAATAAATAAATAGAGCGGAGGATAAATTAGGCTAACAGTAAGAAAAGGTTATGGTTTGACAGACTAAGAATACAGATGGTTCAGCTGCCCGGTTATACATAGTAGCATAGAGTAAGCTTTTAAATTTTTTTCATAAATGCCAACTA
This sequence comes from Neomorphus geoffroyi, assembly GCA_033558235.1. Classification (NCBI taxonomy): domain Eukaryota; kingdom Metazoa; phylum Chordata; class Aves; order Cuculiformes; family Neomorphidae; genus Neomorphus; species Neomorphus geoffroyi. The sequence goes on from JAUMJM010000027.1 coordinate 39,492,621, forward strand.
ACTGTGGTTACTCTTCACAACAACACTGTTAGTAATCAATTTTATAAAATTACAAGAACAAAACTCTTTGCAGTGCATATGCATATCTGGCATCACCTCTTGGTTAGATGTTTTCTTCTAAATGTGTGTTGAATAAAAAGGAAGAAAGTCACAGTCCTGGCACCACATTAAACTCAACTTTTCTGTGAAAATGTTATAATTTTTTTTTTTCCATAAAAAATATCTTTTCTGGTTCTTTTTCTGTGCAACTGATTCTTCATTGTGATTTATTTGAATTATATAACTTTAAAAATAACTCTTAGTTTTCAGATGCTATTTTTTCAGACATCTGAAGTGATCCAGTACTTCTTAAATTGCATCTTTATACATTATTTAAACTGGTATAACTGTTAGTTTCCTTCTGAATTTTGGTTCCTGAAAATCTTGGATGTTGAGTATGGATTTATTAAGATGCATTACAAATCTGGCAGTGTATGCTACAGTGCGTAGCCAAATAAAAATGAAACAAGACCTCTTGATATGCTTTTCTCTGCACTTTTTTGTTAGCACTCTGTGTAAATGGAGTTTTGTCTAAAATGCAGCCTTTATCATCAATACATATTAATTTAAACGTTTTGTGCTAGTACTGAGGCTGTGGCATTTGCTTCCATTTAGTGACTGCTAATTATTGTCTAAAATTAGCAAGTTGCCTGTAACTCAATTGCCATCTTCATATTTTTTTTTACTGGTCATTTATATCACTGTTATAAGCTTGTGTGTTAGAACTCCCCAAGAACATATTAAGTGGGTTCTTGAACGTAGAGCTTGCGGAAAAATAAATAAGAACATAACTATTATCATGCCACGTAATAGATTGAATGAGGCCTGGCAGTCTCTGTGCTGTTATTTCCAAATCTGTGCCTTTAAGTTCCTTCACTCACTGATGGCTTAGAAAGTACGCTACGCCTCCTGGAAGCAGGAGGTGAATGTCCTGCAAGATTAGCAAATAGGTTTTTTATTGTAATATCAACAAAAGCGGTTGCGAGGAAAAGGGGGTGCGAGCGAAAGCTGGGAAATCCTTTTTGAAATAAGGAAAGATCTACCTGGGTGTTGAGGTGGTTTGTGCAGAGAAACCTGGTGAGTGGCTGGCAAAAGGCATAAATTCAGCTTTGTTTGTGTTACAATTTCCAACAATTAGCAGCTTTAGAATGGTTAGAAAATGAAAATATAAACTACTCTCCCCCCTGCCCCGAAGCACTCTCAAAGAAATGTCAGTGTTATTTAAGTTTGATTCTTCTTTGCAAGTGCCTGTGGACTCTTCATATTGTGTGAAGCAATTAAAATAATCTTTTGGGGTTTTTTACAAAGCTACAGGACTGTATTGTATAATGAAATGTCACGGGGGTTCTGCTATCTAGAGTCAAGAATTATGTATTCAATTAGAATTAAGTAGATGCTAACATCATTTTTATGTACTCTTAGTTATTTTCAGGAAGTTAAGAGCAAATAAAATATTTAGATTTGAGGAGATTGTAATGCTCCCAAGCTGTAACCAAGTTTGTATTTTGCAATGTGTAAAATGGATCATGAGATTTCAAAGGTTTTCTAGGTTTGTTTTTCATGGCGAATTTTCTTTTGCATTTCTGACTACGGTGGTGGTAACACAGCACTAATAACAGGTCTTAAGTGAATTTTCCACATGTAATGATTGTTTCTCACTGCCAAATTTCTTTTTTTTGGTGCAAGGGATGTTTCAGCCAATGCGGTGTTGAAGTGCAGCACTAAGACTTGAGAGCCACTGGCGTGAGAGGAGATGTTCTGCCTCGCCACGTGTTTTGTCTCCCCAGCATCAGTGGCTTAATCGAACAGACTAATTTTGGACACTTCCAGCTTGATACAAATAATAGTAAAATACCTTGTTATTTTTGTATAGCAGCCATCAACATTACCTTATGTTGCGTAATTGGTGATTTTTTTGAAAACAGGCTGGTTGTATACTTTTATGAGTATTTTGCAAATGAAGACACCAATTCATCTGCGCAGATATAGAGTAGGAAGGTTAAAAAAAACCCTTGGAAAGAATTGTGCACCCTGCATGCATTCCCAGTTCTGTCCTGAAGATTCAGTTAAGTATTTCTGCTGTTTGCTGGTGAGTCATACTTGTTCCAGGACTGGTGAGAAACTCAGTCTAACAAGAGCTTGACAGTCTGTAGTTTAGATTATTGTATGCCCTTTAGAAGCTTCTGAGATGCGGTGCCAAAACAAATCTAATCCTCTGTTAGAGAGCCTTAACAAACAGCAGCAGTTCCACTGTCCCTTAAACTGGCATCCTGGTTCTCTCCAGCTCTGATGTCCTCTCCTGAAAGAAGTGAATAGGCTGCAGGGAAAGTACCCAGGGCAACCAGCTTAAATTAATTCCTGCTTGACTTACTGAAAAGCAGTAGTGTCCATGCGATGAGACCCCTTCTGGGAGGGGGAAGGAGGAGTTGGATTTGGTTGTCTGTGCTTTGGGGTAGTTTTATTAAGAAGTAATATATCCAGATTCCAGGACTGATGCACGTTGGGTCTGTAGGGGCTTGGTTCTCATGTTCCAACTTTTCTATTTCTTACATTCCTAATAGCAGCTTCCAACCTTAGGATTCTAGTATTCTAAATTGCCCACTTTAATGTGCTGCTCTCAGTCCGTACTAATTAAGGCTTAAATATATTCTATACTGGATCTACCATAGTGATGAAGGATTTGCAGGGATTTTGTTGTACCTGCTAATTTGCCTTCTGTCATTTTTTTTTTTTTTTGCTTGATGGGCTTAGAGTCACACTGGCAGGTAGCAATTTTGAATTTGATTAGGACAGTTTTTTTTTACCTTGAGGAAGTAAACTGCAAATAAAACTACTGGGGAAGGGAGTGATCCAGAACAGGCAGGTATCTCTGACTGTTGTGCAAATGATGACCATGCTGTGTGAATGTGTGGAATTTGCCAAAAATATTCCACGAAAATGATTTTGATGGATCCATGAGAAAGGGACATAAAATTAGGTAAAGAATTTTTTTGATTCATATATTGCAGGATGTGATGACCTCCTGCCAACATCTACCTTAGTTGTCTGAAAATCTGCATGGCAGTGAGACTTCAAAAACTCTTATTTAAAATTGGCATAATCCTCAAAGGTGTCGTGGTCTGTATGTCACTTACATCCCAGTGCAAGGGATAAATTTGCTGAAAGAAGGCAGAAAATAACAAAGACATTTGGAGGATGAAGGTGCTGAAGCACTACTTACCTGGGAAAACTCTTAACGGTCTGTTAGGCACAGATCTCGAAAAGTACTTGCTACGCAAATCTAAATTAAAATAAATCACAGTAACTGAATTATCTTGCTGGGGGAGTTTAAAACAATTTGTCACTAGAATATTTGCTTTACCAAGGCAGCATCATGTCATTGGTTTGCAACCAACAGCACCAAATAACTGCAGTGACAAATATTGGAACAGACTTCTTTCAGTCTTATGTGTGCTATCAAGTCATGCTTTCAAGTTAAGCTGAAAGTTCTTTTTAATCAAGCACATTTATAGAGTTGCATAAAGCTTAACAAAAGCATATCTGTATCATTAACTCTGCTTTGAGACTGGCAGTTAACATTTGAATCGGACATCTCATCTCTGAGGTACGGAAACATACCCCAGATATGTATTACAGTGATATTTTAGTGAACTATTTGGGTTTATTCAAAAATAAATATGTATTTTCCTAGGCTTAGGGGCTACTTTGTTGCTGTGTGTTTATGGTATGTATTGCACTAAATTCTCTGTTTGGGGCCTCTAGGTGCTGTCGTAAAATGAATATTGTGAGATTTGGCATCAGGAAGGTTTCTCTATAGAACAGTTCAATGAAGATTTTTGTGGGTTTTATTTTGCGGGGACTGGGGCTTTGTTCTTGTCTTGCACGATCGTGAGAGTATCTGGATTCTTCCTGCAGTTGCCGACAGGAATCTGAACCTGTTGGCTCTTCCCATACTTCCTCTGCTTGTATCTTCTTAAATAATTTATACAGATGGACTGGAACAAATAAGAGCTCTTGTCTGTAAGCCTAGACTGTCACTGGCTTCATTTGTAGTATTTGACTTAAAGCTCAATATAAACTGAATTGAAGAATCTCTGAATTCATGGGCTTTAAAGTATCAAACCTCTATCCATTTATAGCATAGAGCCATTTCATTAAATGCAGACCAGCAAATCTACTTTATGAAGCTTAAATTCACCCGAGTCGGAGCTCTTTAAGTAAATTGGTTACGGATCTTTACAGATTGGCTTCTTTATCCTTCCGCTGGATGCAAATGGTCTACAGTAGGCGGAACACAGTTTGTGGCAGACTGTGCTGTTGATCAAACACCTCTTGGAGATATCTCAGTTCACTAGATGTAACAATGACTGTTAACTCCTGTTGTGAGCATCAACTGAAAAGTCAGAACACTGCAGAAGTGGTTATGCCAAATGCCCCCCTAACACAACAAAGGTCAGAGTGCCCTTCAATTTAAGTTTAATTTTTTTTCTAGAAGTTGTTTTGTCAGCTGCCTAGAGTCTGAAGTTGCCTCTGAGTTTGAAATAGGTGATCAGATCTAGAAAGGGCAGTCAGTCCTTGAAGCTGAACCATACAAAAGCCACGAGACAGAAGAAAACTTGTCATAATATTTTTTTGGGTGCTTGTCATCAAAACAGACTGATTGCTCTTAGAAGAACCCCTTCTTTCTATGTTGGGCCTTATCTCTCTATCTCTATGCAGCTCTGCAAGAACTACGTTGAATCTAATCACCATATGGGAGCCGCTGGTTTTTTATGTGCCCAAAGCTATGTGCAGGTTAAGGTAAATCCATCCAATAGATACATTAAATGATCTTTGTGTCTCTTGGATCATCCATTTCAAGTGGATTAGAGAATAGCCAAACTAGCATTGTAGTGGTTATTACAAGGCAGCCACTGCAGCTGTATAGTGTAAGGACCTAAGATGTTTTCATCATCTAAAATACAGGCCCATGGCTAATACAGCATTTGGGAACACAACGCTGCTTTTCTTCATGCTTAGTTCAGTCATGATATCAAAAATTATACTTGCGGTTATCTCTTTTAATTATGTGCTTATTTGAGAAAACTACAGCAGAGTTATGTGGGTGATTTATTAGAGACATTATTTATGAACCATTCAGCAGTACCTTGGGTCTGTCTTACTAAGAGACCTCTTCCTGCAAATTCTGAAACATGAAAATAGCCCTGGAGTTCCTGCTCTGTTTTCCCCTATCATTGGTATTCACCAGGGGTTGCAGCAGCTCTGAAGAACAGAGTCCAGATCTCCACTGGTCAAGCACATTTCCACCCTTCACGGGAAAAGTGGCAATGCGACGAAATGTTGCGATCATGGCACTCCTTTGCCTTGCCTTTGTGCAGCCGTATCCAAGTTCTTCAGTAAGAAGCAGAATAGTGTAAAGTTTTCAATAGCTGGCTCAGAAGCCAAGAATTCTGCAGTTTTGATGGCAATTTTCAGACAGTTCAGTAACTAGAAACTGTGATATTAATAATTTTGTTTTTATTAATACTATTAATTTTTACTTAAAGGCTTTGAAGACCAAAAGAACCACAATACAAAGGCTCAGGAGGATTAGGATTTTGTTTGGTTCATCTGTCTGCAGAAAGAAAGCCTGCCACAAAATAGTCCTAGGGCTGTGGTGTGTATTTGTGTTACAGTCTAACTCTTGGGTACTGCCTATATAAGGAATTGACTAGAAAAGCTGCTTTTTTTTCTGGAGAAACCCATGTTATTGCATTACCTAAGGAATAAAGTTTTGTCTTCAGCTGTCTGTCTTTTCTTGGCAAAACTCCCTTAAACCAACTAAATGTTTTTGATCAAATGGCTCATTAGAAAAATCTTGTTTGCTTCAAGTGAAACCTGCATTAGGTCCTCATTATGGGAGCAAGTAAAAGGAAACCTTTCTTTTTGGCAGCTGGTGGAGCCTTCGTTGCTGACAATTACTGGAGATGTGCCCTGTAGGCTGCATGGGAGGACTTTGTCCCTCATGAAGTGTTTTCTGAACTTCTGTCATTCTATTCAGTTCTTTGTAACTGTTATGAGGCTTGTTATGATTTTAGAAAATAGCATTTTGCATCTCCTGTGAATTGCTTATCAGAATGAAATGTTCGTGCAGCGGTTCCTGCCATCAGAAGTATTTCCCACTGGAATAGTGATGCTGAGCCTGTCTGTACCTATAGGTTACATGATGAAATATAGAAAACTGCTTACCAAATCATTTTGCTAAAAATTAAGTCAACCTCTGACCTCCAACATGTTATTACAGGCTTTATAAGAGACTGTAATTAAAACAGGGTTCTGTAGTTCTAGCGGTGACTCATGCTATGCCTTCGGCAAATCACTTTACAGTGGTCTCTCTTCTGAAACATAAGTCTAAAAATGGCATTAGGTGGTTCCATGTGTACTATCAGACTTTCCATTTTAAGTGTTCTAACTTTATAAAAAAATTATTTTCCCTCCTGTTGAGCTCAGCCTGAGCATTTGAAGCCTCGTTGAGTGCTTTCTTTGCATGCAGCAGCTGTAGTCCGGATGGATCTGGTTAGAAAACAAAGCAATTTCACAAAAATCAGTTTCAGCAGTTTGTTAAATAGCCCAGCTTTGCATATAATATTTCCTGTCTCCGTGAAAAGTGTGCTGTCCTTGCTTGGTTTGCGAAACTGTGACTGGTCTGTAATTGTTGAACTCCTGATTGTACGTTAGGAGGAACTCGGTCATCCTCCACGTTGTCTTTGCAGTTGCCAGCCTGAGAAATCCGTGGAGTACGTAAGCAGCAAAGTAGCTGTAATGCCTGCTACGACTGTGGAGGAATGAGTTTGGGAAAATGGCTGTTTAATTCTAGGGCCTTGCATAAGTATATTTATTATCCTCTTATTTCGTAGGAACATAAAAGATTGGCCACCTCAGATGAAAGATCTCTTGCTGTGGTTCAACTGGCAGCTCAGCCCCACAGTTCCTCACCCACCCCCACTCAGTGGATGAGGGAGAAAATGGCAAGAGTAAAAGTGAGAAAACCTGCAGGTTGAGATAAAGACAGTTTAGTAGGTGAAGCAAAAGCTGCAGACACAAGCTAAAGCAAAACAAGGAATTCATTTGCTCTTTTCCACCAGCAGGCAGGCGTTCAGCTCCCAACTTCTTGTACACCCCCAGCCCACCCGCTGGCACGGTGGTGCGAGAGGTGGGAAGGACCCTGGCTCTGCACAAGTGCTGCTCAGCAACAACAAAAGAATCCCTGTATTATCAACACTGTTTTCAGCACAAATCCAAAAGACGTGCCCAGACCAGGTAATGTGAAGCAAATTAAGTATCCCAGGCAAAAGTGGTGACCTTTCTCTGCTAGCTGGGGAAAGCAAACGAGGCGAGCAGATTTCTCTCATGTACTGCACCAGTTTCCTGTGATTTGCAGCTCAGAGCCAGACACGGTATCTTTGTATTTAATACCACCCTAGGGATTTTCTACTTATGAATCTATTCAGGCATTTCTTGACGCAAGACAAGCTTCTAGGTTTCACAACACCCTGCACATTGTGTGAAGAAATGCCACTTGACTTCCATTCACTTCATGTTATTTCTGCTTGTTTTGCTTTTGGTGACACAGTGAAGAGTCATTCCCTATTTTTTTTTTTTCATGCCACTTGTTTTCTCTAAAAATCTTCAGCCTTTAAAAGCTGTGAAGTTCTCACCTGGAGCAATAGTATTCCTTGCAGTCGACTGTTGGCTTTGGCAGAAGGAATACCTGCAGCTCTGGGCTGTGCTTCTGCTCTACTGTCGCAGTTGGTACTTTCCCTCTCCAGAGAAGTGGTCACTTGAACCATTTTTCTGTATACTCTAGCCTGAAAAAACCCCAGGAACTGCACTTTTCTTGGTGTTATAAAGCGATTAGATATGCCCAGAACTGTTTTTAAACAGGTTTTCATTGCTAGTAGGTATCTGGATTCCACTGCAATACGGAAATGTTTGATATTTTTGGTTTGGTTTGGTTTTATTAAATAAATGTTCATCATCTAACCTACCTAGTTTACTTGCAAATTGTTAGCTTTTGAAAAAGCTGCTGTTGTTGTTCTTAAAGGTTGCAGAGCTCCCTGATATGGTTGGGCTTGATGATCTCAGAGGTCTTTTCCAACCATATGATTCTATGATTGAGGATGTTGGGAATTGTTGTGGTTTTGATGAAAATACATTTTACAATAAAGTGTAAAAAACATATCAGGACACCAGTGGAAATTAGCCAAAAAAAATTAACAGTTGCTGTGTGGCAAGATGCTGAGGGGGGCCCCTCTGCTGGGTCCAAGAGTAACCCTTTTTCAGATCGGTGTGGGAAAGCAGGCAGTCGACTCCGTAGGAGATGACATAGCAAGCTCTACGTTATTGCTCCAAGCCATCACTTATATACACAATCAGTTAATTATGCCTACTAGTCATTATCTTATTGGCCAAGCTCAAAAAACAACCTTAACATTTTCCTCCTACTTTCAGTTACAGCTTCTATGTTATTTTGCCCGGATCTCAGCTCCTCTTCAGTGGTTTATCTCTTTCACAAGGGCAGACTGTTTTTGCCGACTTGCCAAGTTATGCTGCCTTGACAAGTTCTATCCCTGGCCTAACGGCCGTATAATCTTCTGACCCTGACATGCACAGCTCCTCCGTGTTTTGCTCTCTTAAGCCAAATTCCCAACACGGTCCTAATAAATCCTTTACTTTTATAGGAAGTTGGGGGTAAGCTGTAACGTTACCCAATCCACAGCCACTTTCTTTATCATCTGCTGGGAGAGAAGAGCTGACTTTCTCTCTGAAATAGTTGCAGGCCCATTCAGTCCCTCCATATTCTACCTCTCTGGAAAGATTAAGTATTTCATTGCTATATAATAGAGCAACTTTCAAAAATGCGGTCCCTTTCTTCCCAGGTAAGCCACAACTTAGAAAGTGGATTTTGAGGGACACGCAGTCTGATTCCAAAATTCCCTGTGACGGCGATTCAGGGAACCGGTATCAAAAATAAGCAAATGAGGTAAAGCTGTGGATCTTTGATCCTTCTTAAAACAAACCCCTTCAGGTCAAGCATTGCTTCAGAAGGCAGAATACACAAAAAGGAGAGCAGCTGTGGAGCCCAGAAACAGACTGCAAAAACCCACTGAAAAGCATTTTGGTCTCACTTTGCTAGAAACACAGAATACAGTTGAAAAGGTATGGGAGGACTACTGAGAAAATACTCCATATCTGATGCCTGTGCAATGGAGATGCTAAGTAAGGGAATCAAGCAAATACAGGTTTTCAGAGAGGTGTTAAGAGATACAAGAACAGTAACAAAAGGAGGAAACAGAGAAGTGGATTTCTTGCATTTAAGGGTGGAAGTCAGAGCCTCCTATGAGATGGAAGTGACGTGCTTTTTTGAGAAATATGGTAAATAATAGAATTTTGCATTCAGAAGGTCTCTTGCCAGACTGGTGTTAAAGAATTTTGCCCGTCAGTGGGTAACATTAGGTTTTGCTTTATTAACAACCCAGGTTTGGGCCATCACCTCACAAGTGAAAACTGTGTTGGATTACAGGGGTAGGCCGGGCTGCAAAGGGAGGATTGTTACTTGCTACAAAACGGGTCTGTGTGGCGACAGCTGTCGCTCTGCGGTTGCTGGAGCAGAAGGGCAGCACAGGGCAGTGCCTCTGAGGCCAGTTATGTCCACTCAGAACAGGCTTCACAGCAAGGGTAGACCTAAACTGAGGTGCCGTCCTAATATATCCTTTTGGAATGTGTTCCTGGTCCCTGTTTGGGTATACTGTTTGTCAGAATACTCATGTGCTATTACTGAGCTAGCAAAAGGTAACGTTAATTCTGTAACATATTAAAAATACCTTGGAAAAAAGCAGAAGAAAGAAACATTTCACACAGGCACAAATCAGAGAATTAAAACAACTCTGTTTATTCAGGTTTTGTGCTAGAAGAGATTGATAACAAACTACTTACAACTGTCATCCAATGAAAAGAAACTTGGTCAAAATTTAAGCAGGATAAAATTTACAGGTGAAAACTCACACGCATAAGAGCCGACAGGGAGTTCTCATTTCTGCTGTGTGGGGATATGGTTTACGCAGTCCACCCAGTAAGCCTATACATCAGTGCCCTCAAAAGCCTGGCTTCGTAGGTAACTGTATTTTTCCCGCTGTGCATCCTTTTCTCCTCAAGAGGTTGCTCCATGACAGCTGGGATGTTTCTTCCATGCAGTTCACACTGCTTCAGAAACTGAATGCACTCTTGAATAACGCTGTCACGTAGCATGATCGTGTGCTTGGCCATGTTCTCCAGCAAGGACAGGAAACACCGCTTGGCGTAATACCACGTATCAGTGCTCAGCTTCTTGTTATACGGCTCCAGGCTTTTGAGGATCCTTGAAATACCGAACTCGTAGTTTCCTTTCACACAGTAGAGGGTACCAATGACTAGATTTATAATGCAAAGATGGTAGATATTTTTATCAGGATTATCAAAGGACAGCTGCTCTTCTTCCTTCTCGATCTTCCTCATCAGTTCCTCTGCGTCTTTATTCTTGCTCGTCAGGACATAGGAAACACAGAGGTTTGCTAACGCAATGGCACTAACATGGAGAATGTTGTCATAGTGGTTTTTAACTATCGGCTCATAGAAGCTAATAGCCTCTTTATACCTGTCCTCCTGCATGAAGAGCACGTGAGCCATATTGAGCTTCCACACTTCGTGTTCATTACAGAACTCCACTGATTTGCGGAAAATCTTTTCCACCATTGTGTAGTTCTTCATGTCCCAGTAGATCTTTGCCTGGGCCATCAGGACAGGTACATATTTATCCAGAGTCTCATTATACTCATTAATCGCCTTTTTAACAGCTGCTTCATCCCAATTTGGCCTAATTTCCTGTATCTGCTTTGTGAGTTTTCTCAGCTCTTTGGTCAGTGTCCCTGCTGAATCTTCTAGCTTGCGGAAAGCCTCCTCAGGGGCAGTTTGACAAGTAATAATGGCATCCAAGAAGTTATACAAGTAAGGTGTGAGCAGTTTGTAGGTCAGATGGGCATTCTCTGCCAGCACATCAGCTGCCAGGTCATAGTACTGATACTTGCAATAGAGGAGCAGCAAGTTTCCAAAAGTTTCTGGTGGACAGGGGTTCTGCAGCAGAAGAAACTGCAGCTTCTCAAACCCTTCAGTGGGCTGGCTGTCCATGTTCATTATTGCTTGGTTGTGCAGCGTGACTGCATCCAACTCCTCTTCTGCCCGTGGTGGCATATCAGTGAGTGCCTCCTGGGCCGCTTTCAGGTTGCGTAGCTGGTAGTGGATGGCTGCCTTGAGGTTGAAGGCCTCCACCAGCGCCGTGCGGTGCAGGAGCAGAGTGTTGCCTACACTGCGGACATCAATGCCCTCAGTGGTCATGCCCACGCTGAGCTCTGGGTGCTGGTCCATGCCGTGCCCTACGATATCAGAGATGTGCTTGAGGGCAGCCGAGTACTGCTTGGTGGCGTAGCAGCACAGCGCCAAGTTGTAGGATAGCTCTGGGCAGTAACCCAACACTTGCACGGCGCTGGCAAACTTGGCACTGGCCTCTTCGTACTGTCCCTGCCGGTACAACATGCAGCCCAGGTTGGTCTCGGCATCGGCCCGCTCCAAGGGCTCCTCGGCTGCTGCGGGGCCGCCGCCGGCGCCCGCCGCCAGCTCGTCCTCCAGCAGGCTCTTGGCGGCCGCGAGGTCGCCCTGGGCATAGTACACGGTTGCCTGGAGCCGCAGGGCGCGGCTCTGGTAGGCAGGGACGTCGAGCAGCGGGCTGACGGCCCGCAGCGCCTCGGTGTAGAGCCCGGCCTTGTAGAGCGCCTGTGCCTGGTACAGCCGGTACGCGACCTGCTCGGGGTGCAGGGCCACCAGCTGCTCGTAGCACTCGGCCGCCGCCGCGAAGTCCTGCAGCTGGTAGTGGCAGTAGCCCAGCAGGGAGAGCCCGCCCCGGGAGCGGCAGCTCCTCTGCAGCTCGCGGCTCAGCAGCGACACGGCCTCCGCGTACCGCCCGCCGCCGAGCAGCCCGTACACCGCGGCCGTGTACTGCCCGTCAGGCACCGCCGCCTCCATCGCGCCCCGCCACGGAACGCTCAGCTGCGCGTCCGGAAGCGCCGGTGGCCGCGGGGCACGCTGGGAGTTGTGGCTTCGGGGCTGAGCAGCCCCAGCAACCACCCGGGCCACGTCCTCGGAAGGGGCGGTGGCCGCGGGGCACGCTGGGAGTTGTAGTTCCGGGGCTGAGGTGCCCGGGTTCTGCGCGCTCCCTGCGTCCCCGGCGCCTCCCGCCTGTCCCGGGTGGCGCGGACGTGATAGAAGGACAAGAGGAAATGGCCACAAGTTGCGCCAGGGCAGGTTCAGACTGGACGTTAGGAAGAATTTCTTTACTGAAAGGGTGGCCAGGCCCTGGCACAGCTGCCCAGGGAGGGGGTGGAGTCGCCATCCCTGGAGGGGTTTAAAAGATGGGTGGATGAGTTCCTTAGAGACAGGGTTTATTGGGGAGACAGGCACGGTTGGACTCAATGATCTCAGAGGTCTCTTCCAACCTTCTGATTCTGTGATTTGATGAAGAAGTAGTTCTATGGCAAAAAGTAAAATATGTTGATTTAAGCTGAAGTTTCAGCTACATAACTGTATTTTTTGAAAGCTAGACAGAATGTCCCTCTGACAGAATGTTTTCTTTATAGCACTTCTTTTTTTTCAAGCACTGTTTTTTCCAGACACTGTTCCAAGAGAAAGGATAACGTCTTGTGTTAAGTACAGTCTGTGCTAAACAGATGTGTTTTCTTCCATCATCACCTCTGTTTGCAGTCTTAAAATGCAAAGTCAGAGAGAGCTGGCTCCAAAGCTCCAATTAGCAAATATTTGGCTGCTGTGAAGTTCCTAATAACATTAAAATTAGTCCTTGGAAAGCAACAGAATAGGTGTAAGAGTTCTAGAAAAACTCACACACCCACGTGAATGGGAAATACATGCTCTCCCCAGCTCTTGTCTCTTTTGCGCGATTGATGGGAATCATTCCCTCACACGCCCAGCGCTGGAATAAAGGCTGCTGCTTGCTGAAAACTCCAAAACGACTCTTGAGGAGTTTATTTGCTGGCATTTTTGGTGCGCGTTGGCTGGTGCGCCTTTGGCAGACCCTGAGCTGCCCACACAGACCTGGGCAGATTTGGGCCATCACCTCACAAGTGAAAACTGTGTTGAATTACAGGGGTAGGCCGGGCTGTAAAGGGAGGATTGTTACTTGCTACGAAGTGGGTCTGTGTGGCAACAGATGCCGCTCTGCGGTTGCTGGAGCAGAAGGGCAGCACAGGGCAGTGCCTCTGAGGCCAGTTATGTCCAGTCAGAACAGGCTTCACAGCAAGGGTAGACCTAAACTGAGGTGCTGTCCTGTAGAGGGGGCCCCTCTCCTGAGTCTAAGAGTAACCCTTTTTCAGATCGGCGCGGGAAAGCAGGCAGTCGACTCCGTAGGAGATGACATAGCAAGCTCTACGTTATTGCTCCAAGCCATCACTTATATACACAATCAGTTAATTATGCCTACTAGTCATTATCTTATTGGCCAAGCTCAAAAAACAACCTTAACATTTTCCTCCTACTTTCAGTTACAGCTTCTATGTTATTTTGCCCGGATCTCAGCTCCTCTTCAGTGGTTTATCTCTTTCACAAGGGCAGACTGTTTTTGCCGACTTGCCAAGTTATGCTGCCTTGACAAGTTCTATCCCTGGCCTAACGGCCGTATAATCTTCTGACCCTGACATGCACAGCTCCTCCGTGTTTTGCTCTCTAAGCCAAATTCCCAACAGCAAGATTACATATTCAAAGTAGAGCTGATGAGAATTATGAAAGCTAAAGTAGTTTAAAGTAGTCAATGATGATGATGTAGCGTAACTCGCCTAGCTGGCAAACACTAAACTAGAGCTAAAACAATCAGTGTTATGATTATTTTTCAATCAGAACATTGTTGGAGTTGTCAGAGGTAATCGAGACATATCGTGTGTATCTTGAACGGTGGTCAGCGATTTCAGCAAGGTGACTGCAACAGGGTAAGCAAACTGGGTTTAGCAAAGTATTTCCTGTGAACAGCATTGTGATACAGGCAGGGTCACCATGATGAACACCTCATTTAACAGTGCTTTGTGAAATCTGGGAGTAAACACCCTCATTTTCCATTTGATGGTAGGGAACCCTTTTACTTAGACTATTTATCCACGTACCTTTTTAGCGAAAAAGAGAACTATTTGTTCTGCCAGCTGTCAAGGCTTGAACTTGAATTGAATTTAATGTTGGTATTAATTTGCTGGCAAATTGCTATCTGTGTGGTAGAAGGAATAACACAAGTCGTGGTTTTATTTTTTTTTTTTTTTTTTTTAAATGGCTTTTGCTTTATAAAGACAGACTAGAATTGTGCGATGCTGGTGTCATGGTTACAAGGCAAATTCAATGGTAATAGTTCTCTGGCATGATATTAGCTCTCCAGTGTTGTGGCATGCTTTTGAACTGGGAGTTAAGTGCAAATGCCCTGGAGCTGTAGGGGACAGGGCTGTGTTGTGAGGTTCCGAGTATGGAGAGGCAAGAGCCAAGCAGGAGTGGATTTGTGGAGATGCAAGAGCTGAGGGTGTCCCAGCTGCCACGAGGTGAGGTGTTAGTGGGTTGTTCTGCAGGAGAGTGGGGCCATGCATTGTGGTCTGAGCTGGAGCAGCCCTGCAGACTTGTCCTACAGAGCAGAATAGCTGTGAATATGGAACTGCTTCCTAAGGAGAGGAGACTTAGAAAGAAGGAAGCTTGCCAAGACGTGTTACTATAAACACAATCTGACTTTTCTGTCACACACAGTGGAAAACACGTTTAGTGTTGTTAGTGGGGACTACCTACTCACTTTTGTGCCTGAATCACAAAGGTTTCTAATCTGCTCTAGCCTAGGCTTTCGTGGCTTCTCCTTCAACTCAAGGTGTAAACTCATGAGCTGTTAGTCCTATATGTCCAGAAATTGCAGTTCTCAGTGATGGCAAAGATTGTTGCTACCCTACTGGACATGCACAGCAGCTGAAATGAGGCCTCAGTAACACCACTGGCACAAGGGTGAACAGATGTCTCCAGTCTCTTAAAGAATATTAAATAATTCTAAACTTCAAGAAGTTGGTGGCATTTGATAGACCAGTAGGGATGTGGATGGCTTAGGAACACTGAAGTCTGCCTTCAGAAGTGTCAAACCAGTAGGCTGGCAAGAAGCTTCTCACTAACAAATTAAAGAGACAAAATTCTGCATCTAATTGAAGTTTTGGAAAACCGTGCAATGTAGAGACTAATTTTCCCTATAAGTGGAGAGACTTTCTTTGTGTGATTTCATGAACATCTGACAAAATCCAACCGCTGAGGGATAAACGTAATAGTTGCTGCCAGCCCAAGCGGTTCATGTAGAAATGAAAGCATTTTTATTTTTCTGAAGTGGATTTTGGGAAATCACTGTGCGCATGAGGCAGAGGCTGTGGTTCTGTGGTTCCAGATGTGAGATGAAAGTCACCATAAGGACCTGCAGGAATGAGCTTGAGCGCTTCATTTGCTCAGCTGTCGGTCTTACGAGGTTCGAAGTTGGTGCATTGATGTTTACATTTGGAAGAATAAAAACAGGTGGGGTTTTCCATTTTTTTTCAGTCTATTACAGCTTTTCACATATTCTCTAAAAAGCTAGGTTCCCTTTTCAGAGTAGAAACAGTGAGAAAGAATAGTAAGAAACTTATTTTATAAGCCTGTGTGTTCTATGTATAAGAAGGATTTAATTTTAATCAATAAAATGAATTTTTCCACTAACTGCTTGTTCATCCTCCTCACCAATGTAATGCTGAACTAATATGTCCTGATCATCAAAACAAAATATTTCAATTATTGTTTCTTCAGCTACTTATACTTTTTCTTTTAATGGAAACTGAACTAGAGGTGAATAATTGGTTTGATTCTAATTTAATTTATTTTAATTTGCATGGCCTGTTTTGCATCTGTTGTCAGTTTTGTGGATTTTATGATAATAGATCTGTCAAGTCAAATACTAAGATCTATTTTTTGTTTCTGTAAAAAGATTAATTTAGATGTTAGATGCTTGTAGTAGAATGTGATGTTGAAGCTGGAAATATCTAACTGTTACAAATATGCATGAGATACTGTTTTAAATGGAACCTACTTTTCTGGGCTAGTTGCTGTAATTCTGACGTGAAGTTAATCAGGCAGTGTGATTTTATGTGAATATGATTATGAAAGCAATGAAAGTGAGTATCAGGAACAGTAACCAGAACATTGTGTATCTGAATGCCTTTCCTGCAGTGGCAGAGTTAGAGCCGTGGAACTGTGTTGGTTTTCTTAATGGAATTTTTTTGCATTTATTTTTATATTTAAATTTAAATTTTTGAGTCAATCCTGCATTCTGCTTTTCCTGGGGGACAGAGGTCTCTGCCTGACTGGCAGCAGCTGCTGCTGCTGGCAGTGTTTGTTGCCATGCCTTACTGTTTGGTTATTATATTCCTGTTATTCTTGTATTCCAACTACTGAATTAATACTCAAATTTGTACTCTCATGATTTGTACTGTTGCATTAACCAGAGCTGCACACTGATACTTTATCACTTTCATTTGCAATTACTGTCACTCAAAAAAAGCCCCAAGAAGGGGCTGATTGTAAAATAGCATTCAGAAGCATGAGTAGGAATGCAGAAAGCATCGTCTCTTTGGGACAGGTTCTTGCAGCAGGGAGAGGAGAAGTGGAGGCAGGAGAGAGGAGGGCTGGGAGAGGAAAAAGTTGGGGCAGACCCAGACTGAAGGCACAGGAGGTGATGTAAGAAAGCATCTTGTACTCTTGCATTTCAGTCCCACACTCGTGCTACCAGGAAAAGGTCTGACCCCCTCTAGTGGCTTGCGTTCCTCCTTGGTTGTGATAATAAAATAAAACTATATGAGCAGGTATAGCTAGAGCAGTGCCTCTAAAACGTATGTTGTGACTCCTTTAGCTTAGTGTTTCTGTTATTTTTAATACCTTGTCTGCACTGAAAGATGACAGCACGTTTTGTGTTAATTAAATATAAATCAAATTACCCGTCTTCGTGCTTCTTCCTTGTTTTCTGACATTTACTCCACATCCGTGCAGCCCAACTTGAGGAATGCCGCAAGTGTTTGCAGCTCTCCGTGCCAAACCTGCGTTTTGCATTGACAGTTGAGGTTTGAAACCTTTCAGTGCCCACAGGCTCGTGTCGAGTGAACCAGCCTGGTCGCACTGCCCTCGAGTGGATGCGAGGCGTTATGGCACCAGCCTTGCCTTTGAAGTTGCTCATCGCCTTCGTTTCATATTACGTCGAAATCTTAATAAACCCAATTTCACTTGCAGCACCTGCAGAGGTCTCTCCGTTCTGCCCACAGCACTGAAGAAGCAGAGTTAATTCTCTAAACCCATGGGAAGAGGAATTGAGGTCGTTTGTGGCCGGCTCACCGTGCCAGCTGGGTGTTGATATCCGTCTGTTTACCACACGTAGATAACTGACACTTAACGTAGACTGAAGTCCTCGGACATATAAGTACCTGCCAAAATTGAAGTCACATTCACAGCTGCTTTTTTCCGAGCTTTCTGTGGGTCATGTTGGCTTTATGAGCAATATTTCTGCTGTTTTCTCTCCCATGAATTTGTCGTGTAGCCTCAGACCTTGTTTGCCTCCCACCTTTCGGTGTTCAGAAGGTGACGAGATGATCAGATCCAAAAATGGACTCGGACACCTAAAGCAAAACTTTAGGTGCACTTCAGACATCTTCACTCAAAAATAGTCTTATGGCTGCCTGATCCAGGAAATGCCTCGTGCTGAATAGCTCCCTCCCTTTTCATCCACAGTTATCCGGTGTGTCTGCATACCCTGCTGCCTCAGGCTGGCAGCGTCGTTCAGTCTGGCAGCGTTATTAAAAATTGAACAACCTCTTCTTATGCCAGATGCTGAAAGTAACTGAATGTTTTCCAACAAGATATTTTTTTTCTATTATTTAGAACTTTATCACAATTTAGGTATTTAAGGCAAATGTTTCCATGCTGATTTTTTTTTTCCCTAGGGCAGAAACTCCATTTCATTTTGCCTTATTTTCTTTTAATCTACTCAAAATACATTTTCCTCAAACTATTTTTGAAAATATTGTCTTTGTCATCTTGCACACCGAGGTTCTGGAAAGGAAGCCTCGATGTATGGCTGTGAGCTGGGATCCAGGTATTGTGAGGAGCCCAATGCTGTTCATGTGTTTTAAAAAAATATATATTTTTAATTGCATCCTCAGAAGTTTTTCATTGTGCATTTTAGTTTATGGTTTATTCTAAACTGCTGTCACTTTTATTCTCCAACTTCAATAGTTATATCATCCTTTTTGCAATAGGTAACTGATGAATTATGCCCTGTTAGATGGGCATAATTAAAATCTTGTAATATACTACTCTGAGCTGCACAAGCATCTCAGTACAAACCCTACTGATGATAGTAGGAACCTAGAGTTAAATCTATATAGGTTATTTAAAAAAGCTTTCACTATTATCTTCCACTGTCATTTGTTTTCCGTAGCTGTGCAGTTTCTCTGAAACAGATTTTTGCTTTTTTTACATTAGTGAAGGGGATAGTTATGCCACTATCGGGTTGTTAATAAAGCCATTATAAATAACTACTATTGAAATTTATTATGCAGCAGAGTTACACAAGACACTAGACTCGTGGGGGACAAGGTTTTATAGGTGGCTGTAAGCCTTGTTTGTATTTACTTGTAACTTCTGCTGACTTGAGAGCGTACTGAGCTCCGAGTTTCGTTCAGATCTGAAGCCCTTAAGCTGAGAATCTGTTGTGCCTGGCAGAAGCATTATATGGAGAACTCCATCCTGGAGGTTGAGAAACAAGGGGTTTTAAATTTTCAAGCTTGTTTGGTGCTCTGGAGGTCAGTGTTTAGTAGATATTAGAACAAACTCAGCAAGTCTAATTTATTGCAGCTTCTCTGGGCTGTCTCTGCGATCTGTAAGATCTCCAAATGCCACCTCACACTCTGTGCTACTGTTCTCTCTGCTAAGGCATACAGTTCTCCCCAGTGCCTGTCTGCTTTCCACCCATATGCACCTTTGCCTATGGCTTAGGGAGAAGAGGAGCTGTCAGTGGTATCCTGAGTTGGGACTGAGGAAGAAAAGGTCAGAATTTGTCCCCTTTAATTAAAAATCCATCTTTTAAATTTGCAGAGATCACTCCTGTGAGAGTTACTCTTTGTGAGAAATACAGTATGTTTTCCACATGAGGTTTTAATTCTCCAGGTGTTTTTTAATGCTATTGAATTAGGACCCCGATTGTATTTTGTGTACAGGATAGCACAAATAATCCGGTTCAATCCCATTAGCCAGTTGGATTCGCAACTGCATGAATGGGCAAGAGCTCACATCCAAAGACCTCTCAAGCGCTCAGATTATAGACTTCACGCAGCTGGAATTAAGTGAATGCAGTGTTCTGCAGTATAGTTGAAATCAAGAAACTTTATGCAAGATGATTCACACCCTAAAACACAGGGAAACAATTGCAACACTTTTTCATTTCTAGAACAAGGAAGAGTGCTTTTCCTTTCATTGGTTAATGGAAAAGTAAGTGCATTCTAAATGTGCATATTGGTATTGTTGAGTGTTGGTCTACACCTTAGAGTCCGTAGCTTTAATCAGTGGTTTCTTCGTTTTTTGACAGTCTTCTGAAGCAATTGGGATCCTTTGTGGAACATAGTGCTTAAGTCAGCAGATGTCCTCGAGCTGAAGTGTGCTTGTCATAGCTCAGTACAAAGGTGCTTCTGTGGTACGAGCCTTTGTGAACAGAAATAGCAGAGAAGTTTGTGAGCGCATAGTAGTGAGAAGTAACAGAGCCCTGAGTAACATGGGAGGAAGGTTTTTATCTGAAGGCTAACCCAAAGAGGGTTCGCGCTAAAAGCAAAAAATTGGATTTTCCTGTTTGTTTGGGGTTTTTTATTCAACATGATGAGACTTAATACGCTCCTTATATAAAATAACATTGCTTCAAAGAGATATTTACTTCCTTAATGTAGTTCTCCCATCATTGAAACCAACTTGCAGCCACAGTTGGGCTAGATGGACCTAAAAAGAGGGGGCATGAGTGTGTAAAATTCAGTACTTCTATCAAAATATAAATACTAAATCTGTACCTGCTATCTATGGTTAATCTTCTCATGATCAGAAATAGTTACTTCTCAATGAAACAAGTCTTCTCCCAGCTGCTGTGTTTGAATAGCTTCCCCCCCCATTTCTAGAATTTGCAGAAGTGTTTGTGGTAGCCATTCATGAAATCCAGAAAGCATAAGATGACTGATTGCTGCCCTTTCACATTTCTATTGCACTTGTAGGAACACACAAAATAAGCACCAAGTATCAGTTTGCTTCTAGTATTGTTAATGGAATGCCGTTCCATTGTCTGCCTTCATACAGGAAGAGAAGACTTTTTCATAAGTAAGAATTACTTATAAATTCAAGTGTAGCTTGCTTTTTTTCCCTTAGAATATAAATGTGTGCAGAACACATCAGCAGGAAATTGATTTTTATGTTCAAAATGGGTGTATTTATTGCATATTTATTGCACACTGTCTCCTAGCTCTAGTGTAGCTGCGTGTAATAAGTCTATTTAGTTGTGGTAGGCATTTGTCATCACGTAAAAAACATGTTTGCAGGCTGACTGTGAAAGCCTCCTTTTTCTGTATGCTTGCCCACATACTGGCCAGAGTTCTGGGTTTCAGAAACCCACGGTTTCAGTTTCCTTTGACTTCATGGCACTTTGTTTGCTAACTGTTATCTAAACACAGTATGTCTTTTTGGAGATACCTCGTCCCAAGGAGGCTTAAGAGCAGTGTCACTGCTACTCCGAGTCCCAAAGAGGGCAAATGTTAATGCTCTTTCTCAGCTGCAGGACAAGGAGAGAAGAAGATTTGGCACTTCCGAAGCTGAAGGCTGTGATCCACAGTGGGAACTAACACAGAAAACTTGTCTGATGCCTTGGCTGTTCCTCGGGACGAACACCTGTAGGGAAAAGAAAGCTGCTGGAGGAATAGGAAAAAATGTATCATTCTTACGGACAATTTTATCTCTGAAGAACTTAAAGCCTTCATATTTATAGGAAGAGCAGAGGAAAAAAAATCTGGTTTTCAATGAAGATTGTTTGGGAAATGAAAACATTTTGTCCTCCGTACCCTTATGGTACTGTCATAGTGTTTTGAAATCTTCCAGTGATGTTCACTTAGAAGCAGTCCTTGTGGTCAGCGCTAGAGCTGACAGAGAAACCATGGCTCTGACCATGTACTTCCTTGTGCCCTGGATACTGGAACTAATCTTCTCTTTCATTAATAAGTAAAATATTTGTATGGTGATTGTATTCTGAGTGAGATGGTCACATTTAAGGCAAGATAAGTGCAGCTTGTGTGAGGAAAAATGAGTTCTTGAATTCAGTTAAAGAAAATGCCCCGTGCTAATTTTGACTTATTGAGGATCCAGGACAGCAGCTTTATGAAGTAGTTTACCCTTACACGTTTTTTTAAAGAAAAAAATATATCTGAAAGCGTGACTGTAGTCTAGGTCAGCATTTCATCTTCGGTGATTATATATATACAAAATAAAATGTTTATCAAACCAGAAGTAGCACCTGTGAGAGCAGGGGTTTGTCATGAATTCTTTGATCCTGAAGGAAGCTGAAAGAGAATAACAACATTTGGAAAAAGTAGTTAGCACTTGATGTGTTTAAGTTTGTTTTGCTTTAGATATCCTTTAGAATTTCACAAATAAAGCGGAGGCTTTGTGGTACATAACTTTGTTTCAGAGAGCCAGACAGACATGAGACAGCGTCACCTCTTTGATTCAGGACTCATTTTTCTTAGCAAGCTTTTTCAGTCTCTTGTTGCAATGAGACTTTGCTTCTGGCAATAATTAGGTCTGGCCTTGGGGAGTCAAGGAGTCAAGTTTATCCTGAACTCGGTGGTGATTCTGTATTTCAACATTAATTGGGAAATGTGAAAAGCACTAATTCTTTTTCTGTATTTTCTTCTTGTATCTCTCATATTTCATTTCTATTTTATGTGCATGATGTACATATGGTTACCTGACTTACTGTAATATAATTATCTTCTGTATCAATTTGCAACATGCCATCTAAAGTTAGGTTTGTCTTTACAAAATAATCCTAACCATTATGTGTAGTGTTCACTATATTGCTCACTTATGGAAGGAGTAAATCTCAGCTTCTCTTCCTGTCTGGAGCCAAATGATCTGGGCTACTTAATAATAGAGATAATGATTTTATTTGGGTGTTTTCTGGCAATACCATACAGCCAGGATAGGACAACAAATACTTTTGACCACAGCTTATTATGTGTGTTAAGGGATTGAGGAAGATCCAACAGTTTTGTGGGTTTCTTGGTTTAACTTTCTGTTTGTGTATAGCATAGCATTTTATTTGGTACTGTTGCCAATCTTTACATTTTAATCTTCTGTCTTTCAAATAGTCGTAAGGATGACAACAGCATAGCCACATCTGAAACAGCGCATGTCTAAACACAGCAGCCAAGCTTTCTTTGTTCTACTCTATTGATGATTTTCTGGTAAACAAAGGTGTGCGTTAAATTACACATTTTCATTCTGTTATTCTTGAGAAGCTACAAAATTTCCTTATTCTTGGTTTGACCAGCCAATTTTTCCGAAACACAACAGTGCTACAAGTTAGAATTGAAAAATTTGTCTCCTTTTCAGGTGCTTGTAAAATTGATTTAGCACAAGCCATTTGAAAGTACAGCCCCTTGTAAAATCAGGCACACCTAAAGAACAACATAGTCAAAGGATTCCTCAACAGCAAGGATGGGAAATGGGATTAGGTCTGGGGTGATGTGGAATAACAAATGTAACATCTGTTCTCATCTGTGAACTCCATAGGACCTGTGTAGATGCACTGACTTTGACCACTGCATAAATTACGAATCTTGATTTGACCCCCCCTTTTTTTACTTTGATGTAGCACTACTAAAACAATCACTCTAACAAACTTTTGCTACATGAAAAATGTATTATACACTCTATAATTATTTTGGCTATAAACAGTGGTGCCCAGTGGGTATCAGTTGAACACAGGTTGTCTCTGACACAACCGCACCACTACAGGGTTTGTAGAGAGAGCTTGTTGTGACACAATTTAGTCCCAACAACTGTCTAAATTTGATTGCCAAATCACTTATTACCCATGAGCCAAAGTTGTATCTCAAGACCCAGAATTCATCATCAGGTGTTACTGGTGAGATAAAAGCCACCGATTTAAATTTTGCATAAAACTTCAACTGGAGCTCCATTTGGAGAGGTTTTTCATGTGGAACTTGATGTAACTGAACTTGCTTATTGGAGAGCTGTCACGGATGCAATTATTTCAATGATTACTACCTGAGCACTCTGAGGAGATTGTCATGTAGCTATCAGATTATGTAATATAAATTATTACACTATATAATTATAATACAGTGCATAATATTTTATATGACTGTAAAACTGTGAAAGAGTTTTCTTTTGGTGTTAGTCTTTATATTCTTCAAGTGCGCGTAGCGATCTGGCTTACCAGGGAGGCAGCTGAGTTAACTTTGTTAGTATTGTTACTGTTTGTGAGTACATTTGTTACTATACATCTTGGAGGTAAGATCCTATTTTGAGTTATTTCAAAAGAAAATGTAACATCCATACCACCATGAATGCACTTCGTTAAGGTGCTCGTTCGTAGTATTTTTGCTAGTGAGGTGAGAATAGGAGGGTTTAAAAGATTATTTGAGTCCTTATGAAATAAATGCTTTTGCTTTAAAGGGAATGGGGTGAATATGTAAAATTGAATCAGTGAAAACGAAAGCATGAATGCAGACTTTGGGGAAAGGATAAAATTTCGCATGCTCCCTCCATGCATGTCGTAGCAATGGCTTTATGGAGTTGTGGGAATAAAATGAACAAATTTTAGAAGTTTAAAACTTAGAATTTTAAATAGATAAATACAAAAGAAAAATCAATACTAAGGTCTATATTGTAATTGTTCTACTTGTTTTGGAGGAGTTATCTCTTCTTGTACTCATGTGGTCTGATCAGAGCTGAGAGTCTTGTTTTTACAGTAAGGTCTATTTTTCCAGTATTTCTAGTTCGAAGCAAAAGTCAGGGAACAGTAAAAAAGGATAGATTGCTCTGGGTTTGCACCTCTGCTCAGTAGACAGCTGCTGGTCAGAGATAAGTAAAGCTACTCTACAAAGGTGCCTAGGAACGGTCGCTTAGAGCAGTGGTGGTGATGCAGAGATTGCCTGTAGCTACGGGGATGAAACAGATAAAGCCAGAGATGCCCCCACGCTCTGGAGCCTCCTTTCCATCTCAGGATGGATGCAGTCATTGCCTTTCCATGAATGTGCACGGGGTCAAGATGGATAGATGGGAAGGACGGAGTGGCAATGCCAATGCCAAAAACGACTAATTTTTTTTCCATGTTAAGCCAGCAATTCTGAGAAAAAGGAGAATGAAAAAAAGTGTGTGGTTTGGGGAGGATGCGGTGTCGGTGGGTTGGTTATTTTTCCCCTGCCAGCATTTGAAATCCGATTTAATTTTCCTAATTAAAAATCAGAACCAAGAATCTCTTTGCACAGAAAAAGAAGTGGAAATCTCTATTTAAGTGCCTCAGTCAGTACGTATACCAAGAGCATTTTGGTGCCTTGGATTTGATAGTACTGGCACCACCTATTGGTCTTATTCAGTCAAATCAGCTTATGCTTTGAGTTCGGTTTCTCAGAAACATCATGAAATCCACTGTCACGTAGATACTAGTAAAAATTTTGTCACGAGAAATGTACTAAGAGTAAATCCTGCTTACCTGCCTATATAATATTTCAGGACAATTGACAGGCTAGTACATAGAATTCACCCATTCTTGCTTGGGCTGTTCCAGTTCCATGAATAAAAAGAATATTTTGTTTATGGAGGTAGTGAATTTCTTACTATTAAAAAAACCTTCACAGCATGAAATGAATTAAAGTAAGATTTTTATTATTTTTTTTCCAGAAACAGTAGCTGAATTAAAATTGTTTTTTTTTTTTAATCAGACACTGAATTGGAAATAAGAATTTTGAGAAGAGAATAAACCAATATAAGAAAAAGGAGGCAGGAAAGATGGAAAAATGAGTGGGTGTAAAGACTGCAATGAGACTGAATACTTATCAAAAGATGACCTAAGCTAACACTTGATAGTTTTTTAAGTAGATAAAGCTAAGGTAAAAGCACTGGACATTGGGAAAAATGTTTAAACTCTCATGAATAAAAGCAGAAGGAGAGCAAATGTGGGCAGATGTGCGATGTGCAGGGAGCTGAATTTGAATTTCTTTTTACATCTCTGTCATAGTTCTAGTCAGCTGTAAGAAGCAAGGATGTATGACCCAGGGTACTTCCCTGATCATTCAGCCTCGACTTGGTTAGTATTCATCGCTTGTTTAATGACAGTTTTTGCAGTCCAAAATTATGGAGGCAAGAAGAGAGCAAGCCTACTGAAATCCTAATCAAACCCAAGAATACTGTGCTTTTGCTGCATAATTATTAAAGATCTGTGAGGAAAGAATAGCCTGTACGATGACGGGACAGACTGCTTTCCTATTACTTCTGTAGCTTAAAGACCAGATAGCCTTACTCAGTTTTTGAAGTATTTTACTGCCTTGTAGTACAGAATCGTGCTAAGGCTGAACAAATTATGATACTAAAAGGTTGCAGCTGGAAGTGAAGCCTTGTTTTGGCGAGTGCTCTGTAAATACTTAAAATAATCCGGCCCTAGGTTGAACTGTTAATAATGTGGGCAGAAGGAAGTCCTTAACGTCAGTAAGTTTGCACCAAAAAGAGGCAGTAGCATATTGATTTTTGAACATACCTGCCTGAAGTCAAATGCTCTTCAGTTTACGTGTCAGCTATATTAATACCTTACTGTTTTCCTTCTGAAATATACAATGACGTATACGTAAGCGTATGTTTGAAAGAACCGTGTGGTGCTGGAAGCGAAATACATTTCTGTATAAATAATTGCTGCAGCTTGCTTATGTACCTGATAATCTATATAAAGGCACAAAGGCTTGGGTTTTTCCATTTAAACAGTGCTTTGTTTAGATTCACTTGGATCCAAGATTCAAAACACCATATGATTTTCAGCATTAAAGGGTAGGTAGGATGCTTTGTGCTTACTAGGGAAGATTAACATCTTTGAAAATTTCCACCGAAGCAGGTCACTGCTTTCTATCTCTGAGGACGTAACTCACTGCGTGGTTCATAACGCTGCCCTCCGAGAGGTCATTCAGATCATTCTGAACTGATTTTTTTTCTTTGCCCTTCACCAAAGTTCCCCAAATAAAGAAAAGAAGATAAAAATAAAATAAAATTAAAATGTGGGATGGTTTTTTTTCAGGGAGAAGCTGCATTCAGCTTTCATGGCACCTGAAAGGAGAATGAATTCAGTGTCCCCACATTGCCTGTGCTTCCCAGGCAAGTGCCTTAGGTAAATCATGATCTGTATAGTTATACTACCAGGATTTGGCCCCGAAGTTCCAGTTTATAAATAACTTTGCCTAGAAATCAGATAGCAGCATGTGCAGGTCTGAGTCATTAGTGCAGGAGACACAATGATGTGTGGAAAAAGCATGGCTCACGTCCAAACCAGCCCACGCACCTTCGTCAGCCCCTTGAAGTCTGTCTGCAGCAGGGAAGAACTCGATTTTTTTCAAGTCGAGCTGCTGTAGCCCACCCAATCTTAAAACTCAAAGGTGCATTAATATGGAATGCAGTGCTTCTCCTGATGCTTTGTTGATCAGTCATGCTCAAAAGGCAGTTTTGGAGGACACTAAGTTACTGTCTGAGTTAATTACCACAATTTCAGCTGAATAGATGAACATCCCCTATGTACACACAAAAATGTGTATCAAATCATTGTTTTACGTGTGTTTGTAAATTTTAAGGAATTGGGGAAATAGCCCTATTTTTACTTTTATTTTTAAAATTGCATGAGCCTAAACTGGAAACAGTTAATGATATTGATCTGATCGCAGAGTTAATGGAGGAGGCTGTAAGGAGGAAATCAGCAAGTTCCAAAATAGCATTTATGATAAGGTGCTGGTTTTAGAGACAATTCCAGGGAAATAAAAAAAAAAAAAAAAAAGGAGCTTTTAGTTCAGGAATATAGCTGACTGACTTGTAACTGATCTGACCAAGTTTGTCCTTCCAAAGCTTAACTTAAGCTGAAAGGGGATACAGGACTCCTGAAGCTTGTGACTGTCATCCGTACTGTGATTCTTTCGTGCTGATGTCTAGTGAAGATTCTGGGCAAAACAATTGAATTCAAAAGTGCTTCAAGTTATTTTTTTTAAGCAAAGGTTAAAGACACAAATATGTGGATATTTTTAAAATATAAAAGCACATTTGCATTCTAGAATTGGTAGTTCAGTATTGCAGATGGAATCATTATCTTAAGTGTGCTATTTGCTGGACAGTCTTTTTTTTCCCCGCATATGTTCGTTTCCTATTTTTTTTGCAGTGAAGTAAAATTCAAGCACAAGTTTAGATCATTCTCTCTAAAATTGTGGCATTAGCTCTTACCAAAAGATACCATATATTTTTCTTACTTGATGTCATTGAAATTATAGGTAGGATTCAAAGGTTTCTACAAATGTGGTTGGTTCCTTTCCTGTTTCTATTGGCACATTCTTGTGCATGGATAAAATAGTAACGTGAGCTTTGGACATCCTGGTAGATGTAGAACAGAGATATGGAGAAAGCGGGGAATGTCAAACCAATCGAACTGTATTACAAATTATGTGGTTCTACAGAAATTTTGTAAATACTTATGTTTAGCTTCTTCTGACTGGCATCTGCCTGGAGAGGGTAAAATAAACTGTAATATCAGTCTGCCTTCTGTGAAATTGATACAGCCATATGAAAATATCTTTGAGGCATCAACCACCTTTACACATTTTTAAAGATGGCAATATTCTCTAAATTACAACCACGTAAATCCAAATTAAGATGTCGGAGGTATTACTGCAGGCTCCCAGCAATGTAGATGAGAGCAATATTTGAGTCAGCTATTTTTCTATTGTTCCTTTAAACTGTGTTCATAGTGAAGGAGAGGAGAGATAATACAATTGCTCAACACGTTTTTCTGTAAATAGTTTTATTAAGAAAACAGTTAAAGAATTTTTCTGTACTTTGTGATGGTCTTTCAAAAGCTGCTTTCATTTGAAAATAATAAGAATTAGCATTTTTGTTCTTTCTAGTGGTTTAAGAAAATGTACTGCTGCTTTGGTATTATGTTGGTTTTCATCTGTCCCTAATTTAGTAGTTACTGACCTTAAGACCACTAAGAATGATACCCTCTAGATTTAAAGAGGAGTTTCCTCAAGCAAATTCTCTGTCACTTTGCATGGAAACTCTTCTAAAGAGGATATTACTACCACACATTGCTTTTTTTTTTGGTATATGAGCTCAACATGACAGTTTGTGAGCTCTTTTCTTAAAGGCAAAAATTTGTAGGGTTTATTCTCCCACTTCCCCATGTGAAACATTAATATTCACACTGTAATAGGTGGAAATTGCAATACGTGTTGCGTCTTAGAAATGATTAGATTCTGGGTCTCACTTGCATGAGAAAACTTGCTTCACATTATTTACTTTTTTTATATAGTTGAACAGAAGCAACCCTTTCTGTCCTCTTTGGACTAATGCTCCAAGCAGTGGGCAGTCAGGAGAGCTAAACTTGCTCATACCAGGCACAAATTCTGCGGTTGCACTCGATCTCAGAGGTCTCTTCCAACCTTCTGATTCTGTGATTCTGATTCTATGAATTTAAACCAAGAAAACAGGTAGGCTTTATGTGTTAGATTCAGGCTTTTGAGTTCCAGTTGGAGTTCCAGTTAGAAGGAAGGACTTGGACCAGAATGGGCTTCAGTTAGGCAGGAACGCCTGCCTCCCTGAAAGAGGGGCTGAGCATCACAAAGGATCAAAACTCTGCAGTAACATCTTCCAGAAACATTCTCTCACTGTTAAACAAAGTCCAATACGAAAAAAAAAGGTTACTGTTGAAGTAATTTGTTCTTCAAAAACCACAAAACACCTTTTGAAGTATGTGAGAGAAGAACCTGAATAGAAACTATGATCTCAACGCAGACTGTAATAAATAGGTGAGCTAAATTCTTTTTTGCACACAGTATTTATGCAACAGCAGGATTAAGTTTCGCTTGAGACTCATAGCAACATGTCCATTTCTGGGCTTCCCAGAACAAGAGAGACATGGACATACAGTACAGAGTCCAGTGAAGGTATGCAAAGGTGTTTCAGGGACTGGAGTGTCTCTCCAATGAGGAAAGGCTGAGGGAGCTGGGATTGTTTAGCTGAGAAGAGAAGGGTCATGGGGGGATCTCATCAGTGTGTATGAACAGGTGATGAGAGGTTTCGAAGAGGCCATAGTCAAAGATGAGTAATGTTCAGCCTTTGATGGAGAGAAAGTTACTTGGTGGGTAGGAGTTGTGGTTTTGAGGACGTTTGTGGCCTTTCATGATGCTACTCGTTGGTGTTCACAGTATCATAAGGTTGGAGAAGACCTTTGAGATCATCCAGCCCAACCTATGACCTAACACCTACACCTACTCCTACTTGTCAACTACACCATGGCGCTAAGAGCCTCATCCAATCTGAACTGATAAAATCTGCCTAGCACTTTTATGTAAAACTATGACTTTGCTACGAAGGATGGTGCCTCGCCATCTTTCAAAACCAGTGGATGGAAGCACTCATCTTGATACAGAAACATAATCTATAATCATTGGGTTGATTGAATGGCCTTCCAGCTGCAGGTGGTCTCTCAGACACGGTGCACACTGCTGCCGTCTGGAGCTGAGACTCCTCAGCAGCCCTTGCAGTGAGGAGTCTCCGTGACTTTCAACGTGCTTATGACATAGAAGCATGTTGCTTTTCTGGTTTAATCATACTATTTAACTTTGCAGCCCTCACTCAGGCTGCCTGCAAGATGACTTTTCCTTGCTTTCAAGCTTGATGCGCATTTGCTGAGCCCCCAGGACGGAATGCTGAATGCCAGACATTGGGCTTACGGGTGCTTACACGAGCACCGTGATGCTCCTCGTGTCGCTGCTTTTTTGTCTTTGACTGCTATCCCTTCTCTTCCTCCGTTCGTGCCCTTCTCATGTTAGTAGAACCACTAAGGAACACCCTGTGTTCCTTTTATCTTCGTCGTGTCCTTGCTTTTCCTGCTGGAAATGCTGGCTTAGTATCACAGTTTGAATAACTGAGTGGCAGTTTGAAGTGTTTCCTGGGACAGGCCTTATTACTGGGCATCACTAATTCAGGTGTGTGAAAAATAAGGAGAAATTTCCAGTGAAGGGAGCTGGATTTTTGCATGTGTGAGATCAGAAAACTAGATCCTAGGATCATAGCTATTTTACATATATTTAAATAATTTTTTGCTTCCTCATCTTTAGCAGAAACGTTTTCATATTTCAAATTTATTTGGAGCAACAGCATTTAAAATGAGGTGTGGAAATTTACAATTTATGGTCCTTCCCACTTTATACTAAACTCAATGTAATCTTAAAATGTTTAAATATGTCTTATAGAATATTGCTAAAAATAGGCTTAATAGCCACTGCCAGTGTTTCTGTATTTTTGGCAGAATAATTCAGTGTTGCTCTTTTAGATTTTTTTTTGTTTTGTTTTCATCTCCTGCTAATGATGGCAGATATATGTATTTTTTTAACTGTAAAGTGACTGGAGCAAGAAACCTCCAAATACCTGCCAGAAAAATGAAATAGGATTAGTAGCTGTGCGTAGTTCTAACTTTATAAACAGTTTACAAATGTATTATTGTAGATCAAATTAAATATGTTCGTTTGTTTTTCTGCTTTAAACCATGGCAGAAAAAAGAAAACAGTGGGCTTTGTGCTGTAGCAAGGGGAGGGCAGTGATGGGGACCTGGAAGAAGCTGTGCCACGGCTTGCGAGGACAGCGATCTACGTAGGATTCAGGTTTTAAAACTGTACTAAGTCTTCTCCTACAGGAGACGTGCGTTGGAATCTGCCTGGTGACGCAGTTACCTGGTTTGATTGTGTGCCAGTAATTACAGCAGGCAGCCAAGCCCAGGGTCTGTGCTGTCTACAGCCACCAAAACCTTCCATAATTAGAGTCAGCTTTATCGGACAGAGATGCCGCCTTATGGGTTTGAGCATTTTTATGGTAGTGTGTAACTAATAACCAGATGCAAAAGGAAATTTAAAAATCAGTAAAAATATGGAGGCAATTATTGGCCCAGGAGCCTCTGCAGGTTTGCTGATGTCAGTGGGAGCTGTGTGCCCTGTTTGTATGCCCATAATTCATGGGCTGTCTCTACCAAGCAATTGTTCTCTCTGTGCTTGGGGTGGAAAAATAATTTTGGAAAATATTTGAGAATTGCAAACCTAGGTGATGATCAGATTTTCAGAGGCGTGATTAGCCAGACACTGCACTGCTGGCAGAAGGTAACGGAATTTAGACGAATGCTTGTGCTTCACCATTTTACAGTTGATTTTGGTTTAGCATTTTCAGAATTCAATAGAATATTTCATTCTCTGAACCTATTTTTAATACTTTAGGAAGTGTTTCAAAGGGCAGCTGGCTTTATGTATGTCCACAAAATGCTTATAACTTTGAACTACAGCAAAAACATTTACTTTAAAAATACCTTTTTTTCCCCTCTTTCTAGGAAGCTTGTACTAGCTCCCTTCCCCCAGGCAAGCCATGTAAAGAGAAGTGGCTCCTGCGACCGCTAAAGAAAGCAGTTGAGCCAGAGAAGCATTTGTTGAGAGCTTCACCTAGAGTTCATGCCAGCCTGGGTAAACAAGCGTTACTGAGAGACTTCTTCCTTCCATCAGACGTCAGAATTGGCTTTGTTTGTGAGGGGGGTGCTTGGAGTATGTCAGAAACCATGAATTGGACTGTATCGATCAAATAGTTAACGGCAGCAGATGTTCTTCAAGGATGCTTGGTGTGGGCAAAACATCATGCAGGGGAAGCAGGGTAAATGTAGCTGAAGCTGAACCCGACCCAGGAGTGCTTTCCAGCCAGCCAGTGCAAAGCTAGCATTTTACCTCTACAGTCATCTGCCATTGCAGCACTGGCTGGTTTTCACTATTAGCTAATTAATTCCCGCATTGCAGGTCTGCATGCACACAGCTTCGTTGACTGTATTTTAATCTGTCCTTAAAAAAAAAAAAAGTATGAAAAGTAAATTTTTGTACTGTTTCGTGGTGCTGTGCAGTATGTGCTGTTTGTGAGGGTAAAATGACAGTGAGGCCAGGAAACTAAAGGCTTTCTTCTGATGAGAAAATCTCAAAACTTATTTCCCATGAGACACTCAATTCCAGAAAAGAGCCTTCTTTTGAACCTTTGAAGCAGGAGCGAGTAGGGGCTTTTCTTGGTAGCAAGGGAACGGTTTGCAGGTTCTGGAAGGACCATTGTCCCCAGGCTGTGCAGTGAAGGGAATATTGCATGTATCTCTTGACAACAGGTGTTGTCAGAAAGAGCTTGGCCAGGGCTGGTCTCCTGCCTATTTCTGATGGTAAAAGAAATTTAGGTCATGTATGAAATTATTTTGAAAGCCAAGCCCAGATCTTGAGAGAAATGTTCACTTGGTTTCTGCAGTTCAGAGGAGCAGTGATAAGCGTCTTATTAATTTGGGTGGTCTGAGTATGTCTCAGCATCTATGGAGAGTCAGCTAAAAGGCAAATGAGTGTCGCATCTCAAGGCGTGGTGATGCTGTAGGGTAGGTGTCCAGATGCTGGTAACTATGCAGCCAGGAACTTTTGGCCTATGGAATTGTGATTGTGAAAAGGAAACTTATGGAAGATTGACCTCTGAAATTCTGAGGGAGAATTAATGTGGTTCATCTGGATTTCAGAACTGATGTCATAAAAAAAAAACCCAGAGAAGAAAGCACAGGTTGCCCCTTTCTTGCCCTGGTAGTTAATATTGCAGAATTTGGGAATGCTTTGTACTTCCAAATATCAAGCTACTGCTTTAGTTCATGTTGTGGATTTTAAGGTCTAACTTTGGGTGTATGAGTTTGGAGATGTGTGGGGATACTAAAGCAACGACGATACATCCTTCCGTGGGAAGGAAAAAGTAACTATGGTCAGGGCAGTCATTTAATCTTACTGGTGTAGTTTTGCAGAAAAGAGACGTCGCCTTCAGACCCTTCCTGAAAATGTAAGTAATTACATAATTGAATATTAAAGCTTCTAGTACTTACCTTGTTCGTTGCCTTGGTAGTTTTGTTTTAATACTCCTAACATAAAATAACCTCATAAAGAATTAATAGAACTTGGAAATCAAGAGGATGAGATATTGAACCAGTGCCCATTACTTCATCTTCTTTTCACAGACGGTTTCCTGGCCTGTTAAAATATTGAGCAATTTGTAAGTGAGTACGGCCTTTTAGCTTTTGTATGCCCCTGTGAAATTGTGAGGTAAGTGTAGCTGCTATCGTAGGATGCAGTACTCGTTGAGGAGGTAGGTATGAAAAGCTAGGTCAGGTTACCTGGGCCCTGAATAAAGTAATTCAAAATATAATCTTATTAAGTTATTGTATCTCAATGCCTTATAGTTGGCACAAAAAAATAGTAGTGTTGTCCAACGTCTCAGCAGGTTCATTAGATTAGCTTATTATTCAGACTGAACGTAATTTTTATAAAATATATTATTACATATTTACTGATTTATTTCTTACTAAATCACAAAGTACTGTGATGAATCATTACAACAAATCTTATTTGCCAAAATAAACTCATGAGGTATATCTATTAAAACTATATTTTTTATGGTTTTATATTTTGCTTAGGAAATTGCTTGTTGAATGGATCTGCAGGCTCTTTTTTTACTGCCATTAGTTCAAAATACACGTGAAAGGAAATTTTCTTTCCGATATACTACATTTTGCTTCAAAACCTATTTTTTTTTAAATAGCCTTCAGTATAACAAAGTTATTTTATGTCCTTCAGAAGGGTATGTTAGATGGTTTTCCACAAGCTTCAAACTGTTTTGTGCATTAGTGTAGAGGGAACGTGTTCTATACTCAGCCTTTGGACCAGGTGTCAGCAGTTCCTCTACAACCGCTTCGTTGTGTAATAAAAGTATGCGGTGAAACCTGTACAGACGTTGGTTGGTGGAGGCAGACTGTCCTGGCCTGTTCAGCGCTGCAGGAAGAACAGCAGACAGGAGACGAGAAAACAGCTCCTCCTTAACGAGATTTTGTCTCACCAAGGCAAATTAAAAAAACCGTGTCATTTATCTATGTCATTTCCTGTCGCGGACTGCTTGTGTATCTCTGACCAACCTTTCAATACTCTGCCCTTTCAATTAAGTCCTCTGCCCAATTTATTTGTTGTTACTAGGAGTCAGTGTTATATTACTGAAGCATATCCACGCTGAAAAATTAAGATAATAAAATAGGGACTGTGCTTTATGCTCATTATAAGTTATATCCTTCTATTTAAGGAGAAAGAGCAATAATCACCAGGAATGGAAATAGAATTACAGTGCATTATAGTTCAGAGATGTTTTTACCTCGGAGCACCAGAGGATTAGTAATTATATACCTGTCACTTAAAAGGAGGAAAAAAAAAAAGTGTTTGGCTTATGGTGGTACGTGGCATTTCCTCAACTCTTTGTGTTGTCTTTGGAAGGAAAATCCTTGCTGGGAATCTGCCAAAACCATGGCAGCTCCTTCCAGTACGTGGCTGAGGCAGATAAGAGTTGAATAGTTGCTCTAGATCTGTATGGAGTGTCAACAGCCACAGCATCAACACGCTGGAGGTGCTTGTAAAGCAGTCTTGAGTACTGCAGTTCTGAGCTTGTCATTCAAAGTCAGAATGTGACAACTGCTTTCTACTCCTTTCTGCCATTTTGGTTAAAAAATCTCATTTTAAGTTCAGTTGCCATTAAAAATGTCTGTATTCTTTGTTTATTTGGTACTGTATTACAATTTGCCAAAAGAGGTCGAGGCAGCAGCCGGTCTCACTGTTCAGAAAGTAACAGAGGAAAGAGAGTAGGTGTTTGTTTTGTCAATTGTTCTTTTGTAAAGAGGGATAATTGATTTATCTGTCGTCACAGGGTGTTTCCTCTCTACCTGAAGGGTGGTTTTTTGTTTTGTTCCTTCTTCATAGCTGTGGACACACATTTCTTTCTTCTACTGATTATCTGAAACAGCTTGGTGTCTCTTAATTTCACTGCACCTTACACGATTAGATTGAGCAGTGAAAAGAATGTCAGTGGCTTTCCAGACTCTTGACATTTCATAAACCAGTGTTATGTGGATGCTAATTTCTGTATAGAGTCAGCGCCTTGGAATTTGGGAGAGCGGTGGTGTTCAATATTGCAAAAGCATATTTTCTTCTTGCTTTCCCAGCTGGTTTAGTGATGGCTCGAGTTTCATAAACTTCCTGTGTGCTTTCCATTGCCCCAGAGTCACGTTACTTTAGGGACTAGAGGTTCAAATGTGGGGGCAATGAATGCTAGTATTTATTTCCATTAAGTAAAAATGTGTCCGGTCTCATTAGGATATTCATAATTACACTAAAGGTCAGATTTTCTCGGCTTAAGTTTCTCTGCACCTCTTACTTGACTGTAGCATTTAGTACTATTGCAAGAACATATAGATAGCTCTTTGATTCATTTTGGAAATAAAATCTTAACTGAAATATGGAAAATCCTCTCAGAAGTTCTTATCATAAAAAATGAACCTCCCTCAGCATTTTTTTTTCTTACAATCTTTATTTTTCACCTTCTGTAGTCTCCCGTGCAGGTCTGGTGTCATAGTTGGCTCATTTAATTACTATTTCTCCAAAAAGATAAGTGCTTGTAGAGTCTAAAGTAGTGTCATTTTCCTTTAGAGGGAACTGTGATGGGAAAAGGGTGAAGTAAAGTATTAGCAAATTATTTGTGTGCAGCCTTAAAATCTGCAGGCATTCTGGCAGAATAGCAGCTGTGAAGGTGCGAAACTCAGAGGATCTGAAGATCCTTTTAGAAAACTCATCATTACTCAAACACAAACTAAGTAGACGTGTAGCCAATGGCGCGTTTAATGAAGATTAAAAGCAGAACAGCAGTTGCTGCTGTTTCAGTTCTTCTGGATGCTTACGCTTCTTGGGGTTTTTTATCCTCAAATACTCTTATTAGCCCTCTTCCCTGGGTTAGCAGTGATTTTCTAATTAAAAGGAGTTCCAAAGACAAGTGCTGCTTTCCTGGTGCCAAAGCTTGTCACAGTAAGGACTGCTTACAGTGGACCTCCTGGTCCACAGACAGGGAGAAGATTAGTCAGCTGCGACGGCGTTCTTTTGCCTCTGAACAGCAGAGAGCCCCAAATCTCACTGGCTTTGTAATATTAAGGCAATTCAGCACCTGTAAAATTTACTTAATGTCTTAGACCTAAGCTTGGGGAACCACTCAGCACTGGCAATATGTTACAGACTTGTTACCTGTATACGTGGCTTTAAAATGCTGCTATTATTGGTCTTTGATCCCTCGTCATCGTCATGAAAGTGTCGGTCCCACACTTACTCAAGTATTTGACAAGCCTAGTTTATTCGCGTCACGCAAAGCCAGCCTGAAGTATGTCTGACATCATAGCCAGCCTGCTCATTTTGTACACCTCAAAATATTTCCCCAAGCTTTCTTATTGTATGGTGATGCATTAAGGCCCAGTTTCTCAAGCACATTCTTTGTTTTGGTTTGGATTTTTCCTCTCATCGAGAGCACAGTCAGCTTCCTGACTAACAATTTTGGATCGGTGTGCTGTGTTCCGCCGTGCTGGTATTCTCCACGGTCTCTCTGCTCTAGAAATTGGCAGGAATGTGACTTAAGCACTCCAGAAAAGTAAAAAAGAACACGTTTTTTTAGCTGTAATTTCATGTAGCCTTCAGCAGATATTTTATAGACTTGAGAATCTGCAGTTTTCCAGAGAAGTTACAGAGGATCCTCACTGCTGGAACCTGTGAACTCAAATGCATTTGTTCTTTCCTACCCATTCAGTCTCCGTTCTACCCATTTTGTGTGCCTTGCCCTTCATGATTTTGGTTTGTTTAGTTTTCCGCTGAAAAGCGAGTGAACTGAGACCTTCCCAGGACAAAGTTTAGGACTCCTTGCTGGTAATGTGGGTGTCTAATTTCAGTTGTTCTTAATGACTGGGAGTTTCTTTTGATGCTAGGTGATGCAGATGTATCTCCCGTTCTGTGGGATTGCCATATCCAATGCCCAGCTGTTTGCAGCTTCAAGGAAGGAATATGACAGAAGCAGGGTAAGTAAAAAATGTGCATTGAACCAATAGTAAATCCTTCATCGTTTGTTCCTTCAGATTTCAGCTATGCTTATGTTTGCTAAGCAGACAGTTTTAATTCTATTCCATTTTTAAAAAAATGCCTTTTACCTTGTCACTATCCTGACCGCAGCAGCAAGCAGAGAGCACGGCAAGGAAATACGTTCGTGGTGGCAGCTGTTGTTTCTTCATGTCAGTTCCACGTTTTGTAGTGCTTAAACAATTGTGTTTGTGACACAGACGGTGCAGGAAAAGGAGTTACTTTGGCAGAGTAGAATTCCAGAAATAGCAAACCTTTGCCATCTTGAATTTGTAATACTCCATTCATGTGCATATAATGTGAATATGTCTTTATAAAGGCAAGAAAAAACCCTGTACGTGCAGGGTTTTAACAGCATTTGTCTGCATCGATACATTACTCATGGTTGCTGCTGCCACGCATGAGTTGGGATAGGAGACTCCAAAGAAGTAAAAACAATGCTGAGCTCACGTCATTTACTTCTCAGAGAGGTTAGTTTTTTGGGGTTTTTTTAAGAAATAAAGTGGTAATTTGAGTTTATTTTATAATTTTTGTCTGGTTTTTCTTAATTGCCTTTCCTGCGACAGTGGGAAATGATGCTTTTCTTATGGCAGATCACAGCTCACCAAGGTGGAAATACCATTGGTAGTGTTGAACCTGGTCTTGCTTCACAAAGCCAGGGAAGCTACAGTGGGGTGGGTCTGTGTATTGAGCACTGACATCTGTATATTCAGGATTTTGGTGATTTCCATATACGGAAACTAATGCTTTTCACTACTTTGAAAACGAACCAATAGCCATTTTCTTATGGTGTGTATGTTTAAGGGTCATGAAGCATCTGAGCTTCTCATCTGCCCAGGTCTGACTACAAACTACTATGTTTTGGGTTGGAGATGTGAAAGCGACTTGGGGAAAGACGGTTTTCCACCCCAAATTTTTTTCTTTGTTTGATATTCAAACAAAATAATTGTTTGACTACTTAAAGACTTAAAATTTGCTGCAGATTCCCAGCCTGCAGAGAACAATGTCAGACTTTAGAGGAGTCGACATTTAATCTTCTGAGGCAGGCATTCAGCAGAGAAGTATTAGGGACATTTTCATTCCACATTAGAAAATGGTAAGTTCTGGTTGTTGAACGCGTCAGGAAATCAGATTAGAGATACAGATTCTTTGTTTCTTGTTGCTGCTACAGCCACGAGAGGCGTAACAAATATCACTGCCATTTGACAGCTGTGTGGTGGCCTGTACTTAATTGCATTTTTGACTTGTTAGTGGTCTTTAGCTTTGCCTAGTCCATGGTTGAAATTAGCTGGCAAGTAACCCTGTGCCTTCCCTGTCAAATTGGACACCATTGGGAAGCCCTTCATTTTAAAACACAGACATGTTGTTAGTAGTAAAGATTGGATCAGAATTCTGTTGGATAATGGAAGCATTTATGTGGGCTATTTTTTATTTATTCTTTACAGCTTTGAACATGGAAAATTGGTAATAAATGAATAAAACAGAGTTTAAATGCAGTAGCGAATTCAGTATAGCAAATCAAGCAACTCAATCCATACTGCATACTTGAAGAGTTGCATTACAGCCATTGTTTCATTTTTGGACCACAGTGAAATAGTTTGAAAGGTTCCCATTGTTTGCTAGAAGCTGGATTGTGCCCAGCTGTGAGCTAAGAAATACGTCTTT
The DNA here is from genome assembly GCA_033558235.1 of Neomorphus geoffroyi. Classification (NCBI taxonomy): domain Eukaryota; kingdom Metazoa; phylum Chordata; class Aves; order Cuculiformes; family Neomorphidae; genus Neomorphus; species Neomorphus geoffroyi. The sequence continues at coordinate 39,531,791 of JAUMJM010000027.1, forward strand.
CTTTCTTCAGACACCCCCACCCCAGTTCTGTTGCCATAATCATTAAGAACTTGATTTGAATGAAGATTTCAATGAATCACTCCTATTAAAACAATTCCCAGAGGTTATGCCTTCTTTGCAATCCTCCATGTATTTATTCTACAGCCAATGTAAGAGTTTTCTGTCTTTGTGTGCAGGCTTTACTGGAAGTAGTGAATGACCTCTTTGAAGAACAGACTGACTTAGAGAAAATTGTCAAGAAAATTATGCATCGGGCCCAAACTCTGCTGAAATGTGAGCGGTGCTCAGTATTACTTCTGGAAGATATCGAATCACCAGTGAGTATGTCTGCACGTTCTGTAGCAAGGCTGCTACTTGAGTGGTGGACCAGCTGCTTTTGTTGTGGTGACGCTGTTTGATATCATATGCAAATACTGGACAGCAAGTATTCCTCCAGCACAACATTCTTAAATGGTACAGGTTAAATCTTTATCAATACCACTGTTGTAGTTTAATCCCAACGGGCAGCTAAGCCCCTCGGAGCTGCTTGGGAATTTCCCCACCAGAGTGGGATTTGGAGTGGAGTTGGAAGGGTAAAAGCGTGGAAACTCCTGGGCTGTTATAAAGACAATTTAGTAGGTAAAGAAAAAGCTGTGTGCACAAGCAAAGCAAAATAAGGAGTTCCTATGCTACTCCAAATCGGCAGGCAGATATTCTGTCATTTCCAGAAAATCAGGGCTTCATCACATGCAATGGTTACTTGGATGACAAATGCCATGACTCTTGAAAGTAGCCCTTTTCCTCCTCCTTCCCCCACAGCTTTTATTGCTGAGCATGACATCATATGGCAAGGAATATCCCTTTGGTCAGTTGGGGTCAGCTCTACTGGCTGTGTCCCCTCCCAGTCTATTGTGCATCTACTAATTTACTCAGTGAGGGGGCAGAGTGAGGAACAGAGAAGGCTTTGATGCTGTGTAAGTACTGTTCAGCGACAGTAAAAACATCCCTGTGTTGTCAACACTGTTTTCATCACAAATCTAAAATATGTCGCCACACAAGCTGCTATGAAGAAAAATTCATTCTATTCCAGCCAAACCCAGTATAGCCACTTTTTAAAATGGAAACTGAATGGCTCGTTTGTGATTCCTTTGGGTCGTTTGAAGGCGTTTAATGGAATATCTGTAAGTTGCTGATGGATCTAATAATCCGTGGTGTGATCCAGCTGATATGCTGTGGTTCTCAGTTGTGTGTGATAGAACTAGCGCTTACTGCAGGGCAGCTGAGATGGCTTAACTGAGAAACAAGGTGCTCCTCTGGCCTGCTTAAAGAAAAATGACCTGATTTGTCATCAAGTATTTATTTACGCAATTCCTTTCTTTCATGTTATAGCCACTAGAAGGAAGGAAAAATCCTATCTGTAGCTTTGGTTACGTTTACTTGGAATTTATGATCTTGCCAATGTTTCCAGGTTAATGCATTGTTAAGTGTGTAGCGCTTGCAAGCACTTTCAGAGCCAGAAACGGCTGCATCATCAAACAACTCTTTAGTGCTCATTTTTACAACTAAACTTTTCTGCATACGTTCCAGTAAGTAATAATCAGGCATCTTTGATATTTCTAGTGATCATACTTTTGCATCTGTTATTCTTGTCTAACTGGAGCAAATGGCAATACTTATATAGTGTCTGGTACGTGACACGTTACATCTTCAGCCAGGCTACTGGTCCCTCAAAAACAAGAGAGAAAAATGAACTTCTCAAGACTTCAACTGACCATCCTGTGTATTCAGCAATTCACTGGTCTTTACAGCAGTCTAATCGGTGTCTTCACAGTAGTCAGCTTCTGAACTTCTCATTAATGTTGGGTTTTTTTGTGAAATCCAGTATTTTAATGTGAAAGAACAGTAGGATGGTAGATGTTGAATCTGCAACACAGTGAGTTTTCTCAGCTATTTTTTGGTGGCCCTTACTCCATGGGATTTGTTTGTTCCCGAAGAGTTTTCTCCTCATTCCAGCTGTTTGCAGGGGTAAGTTTGGGAGTAGCTATGTTTGCGCGTTGTAACAAGTTTAATACTTTCCAAAATAAATAATGAGAACCAGTCTTAGTTCCTAAATGATGAAAATACTGTGAAAAGGTAAGTCCTCTTGTTATCTTGAACTAGTGATTTTTCCCTGAGCTAACAGAAAATCCATTGGACAAGACACGTTTGCGTATGAATGTCTGGGTTGTTACGTACTTGTTCTTGACGGGAAGAAGCTTTTGCTTTGAGCAGGTGAAGTGAAAATATGAATTGCAGCATTACTGAAGTACGTTTGTCTTGCGCAATTGCTCTGTCCGCTTCACCAAGGAATAATCACTTCGTTGCAGAGCTCTTTAATCGGAATAGATGGATGTAAATTATATCAAAGTGTTCGTCCAGAGTTGGATTTCATGCGCAGTTTTGACAGGCGCTTTCAGTGGGACTTTGTAGTGCTGCCATTTGTGGGACAGGAGAGCCTCTTAAAAATATTTAACAATTTTATAACTATTGATAGTAGTAGTAAAATACGTACTGCCGTTATATCGGTAGCTCCCTTCAGTGTTTTCGGGCCATTCAGCACAAACTACCCTCCCTTCTACTGATGTGAGAAGTGGTTGAAGACTAAAAATGTCACTTGTAATATTTTTCTTTTTTCTATACAAGTATCGTTGGGTTCACTGACTCCGTAATTGATTATTTGTTGCTGGGCTGTGACAAGTCTAAGTGATTCTCAGAGACAGAATCATAAGTTTGTGTGCATGGCAGAGAAAAAACCATTGTTTTGTTTCCTGGAGGAAAGGTATGATTCTCATTTCATTTCAACTAATAAAAATTAAGTACTCTCAGTGGAATGCACCCGAAATTATGCTACCATTCATAAAAGCAAGATTGAGATTTGCATTTCGTTATCTTTCTTACAGAATTTTAATGCTTCCAGTTTATTTTCTCTTTCTAGAGCCCACACACAGATTTTATAATTACAAGATAGATTTCTACTACATTTTTATGAAATGCCGCTATGTTTGCAAGTATAACATGACTTTTATTTTTCACAGAAGAGTACATTGTGTTAGTAGCAGGCTGTGGGTGGCATTGTTCACTTGATTTTTCTGCTCTTCGAACTGTTTCTACCTTTGCACGTGGAGGCTTTTTTCCAAACCACCAGCAACGAGTTCTTATTCCTCTACACCAAATTCTGGAATGTGGACAGCCAAGATACTCAGTTAAGCCTAAACTTTTTCTAAATAGGCATAAATCTTGGGTTAATTTGGAGTAGGAGTATGACGTCATGCCAACCACTTGGTTTTACAATTGGCAAAAGTTATTTTCCCCAATTTCCCCCTGTTTTCGAGGGTCAGTCTATATTTCAAAATAGATCTCCGCAGATTAACTCTATTTTTATGTATGGGCACGTTATATTTACTGGGTTTTTGCATATTTATTCATTTTAATAACAATTCTAAGTTATTTTTTTTGTGACAGGTGGTGAAATTTACAAAATCCTTTGAGTTGTTATCTCCAAAATGCAGTGCTGATACTGACAACAGGTTAGTGCTCATGTCTTCTGTGGTAATAAATTATTTTTCACGTAGTTTTAAACTTGCTTGTTTACTTTCTTATGGAACTTGGGGTAAATTTGTTTGAAAAGAGTGAGACTGCAGTTTTTACTTGGACAATACTCCTGGTTGTTTCAAATGGAGACTTGCTTGAATAAATATACATGCCAATATTTATATATATATATATATATATATATGTGCTAACATTGTATCCGTGCCCTAGAGAAGAAACCAGGAAATAACTAAGGACTTCTTATTGGTGAACTCATGGAGGACACACAAACGTTGTTTTGCATGCTTCATGCTGAATTAAAAATTACAGAATTACTTTAGATTGCTTGTTGATCTGTTACAAAATGCCTCCCTGCAGTTGTTTTGAAAGGTTTCCAGTAAAATTGTATTTCTGCTCCTGTTGTCAATTTGGAAAGCCTAAAAATCTCAGAGAACGTGTATTTCCTAGAAATTTAGTTCTTGTGATTAAATCTGGTTTGAGAGCCCAGTCGAAATAGAATTATATGTTTTACTTAGTAGGATCTGTATTTAAACATTGATAAAGGGCTAATTGTAAGTAGTAATAGAGCTGTTTGTCCAGTGTATTAATTCCTACAAAATATTGTAGCTAGTAACAGTTTACATAAATGTGAACACATAAAATGTCCTGCGTAAAAATGTCCTACCTACAAATTAGGGGACGAAGATTCAGGGCTGTTGTGAGAAGCTTTTTCCCATCTTTCCAGGCCCAAACTCAGTGATTATCGTACACATTTTATGCAAATCAGTTCACACTGATTCTGAATTAGAATTTTCCATGTCACGTGGCTGCCATAGTGATAAACCCAGCCTTCTGTCCAGCTTACTGTCCATAGTTTAGCAAACTGAAGATTACTTTTTGCCTTGACATATTTAAGCCCTTTAATCTTTTACGAGTATTCTGGGGTAATTTGCCTTCTTGCATGCTTTATTTCTTCACCTCCAGCATGGTAAGAAGCCACCACTTCATTAAGCTTAATTACACATTCTACTCTGGATTGTGACAGGTCCTAAAAATAACACTACCAATGTCTGCAATGCTGTGAGATCAACCCATGGGAAGCATTAAGGATTAAGATGTGCAAGCTGACAGCAGAGCCCAGGGCCACGTAGTAAGGGAGGCAGAAGCTCTTCCATCTACTAGTTGAGAGGTGGGAATGGTGAGACAAATGGAAAAGTAAAACAAGTGATAACAATTAGGCAGGCTTAAATATGGATAAATAATCTGTTGATTCATCTGGCAATCACAAGTTTTCAACAAAGAGCTTCAGAGTAGCAGCTGGTCTTTCCTAAGTAAATTAAAGGGTGAAAATACATTCATTTTATTCGGGGACAAGAGTATGAATCAAGGGATGTGGTTGTTATTCCTGTTTTTCTCAAACTTAATCTGAAGCCAGATTAGTCAAAACAATGTAGAGTGGTGTCAAGATAACCAAGCTGGCTCATTTCTTGTTACCATAGTTATATTAGCATGTTACCAAAAAGCAGTTTGTAGTAGCCAGTTCTGCGTGTAGTCAAGTCAGGATTATTTTAACGTTAGTCTGTCAATAAACCCATGCAACCTGCTAGTTAGCCTTTATAAGACTTATAAAGATTATTTCTGTGTAAAGATTCATTGCTTTTTTATTTCATGTTTCATCCAGTGGAGAGTGAAGTTGGTTTTACAAAGACCAAGGTTAGGTTGGCAGATGTGATGTCACGTTTGGATCTAGCAGAAGCACAGCTTGAGTTATTGGCACTATAGTGGGGAAAATAAAGGTTATTTAGGATACAGAACGATGCCGCGAGCCCTTGACATTTGAGCACTTTCTAGTGCATCTTGCCCTTTTCATTCTACATTCTGCAGCTGTAACTGATGTAAAGTCATGAGACATTTCATGTGGAAGTCAGTGGCAGGATGAATTTCTTCACCATGATACCAGTGAAAATGAATATTATTTCTCTGAAACTTTAGTGGAAATCTGAAAAGATTACAGGCTGAGAACAGTTCTAGATAGAAGTTTTATCTGAAAGAGGGGGAAGCTCTGAGGATAATGTGACTTTTCATGTGCTAACATACTTTCTCACATGGTTTTGGAAGAAATTGGCTTTTCTTTTACCTTTCTTGCATCCGGCTGATATCAATTGACCTGTTTAGTCCTTAAATATTATAATGAATACTCACACATTTTTTTCTTTGCTGTTGGTTGTAAAGAAATACCTTGCAAGACCATACTTGTGTTTATCTGTTCAGTTTGCAGTTTTCCAGCACACACCATGATCAAGTTTGTTATCCATGGGACACTGATGTTCTCCTTCTTGCCAGTCATTTTGTTCATGGTTGGAGATGTCTGCTAAATTTTCTCTCTGAAAAAAAGATTACATAAATTTTAGAAGCCTTGAGGGTTTAGTTCTGATGTGTTCTGGATGAATATGAGCCCGAGGGAAGGTGCTGTGAGCTGTGTCTTTCCTAAACAAAGGAAATCGTCTTGGCAGATGATGGAGCTGAGATTAAAGATCTCTAACTTGAGTACCACTGGTAGTGGAAGGGTCAGCTGTCTTGGACAGTATGAGCTGCATGGGACAAAATATCCGTGCTCCCTCTCATCCTATCCCTGGGATGATGTGCACTCAGGTATCGTTCCTTTCCCTGCAGTATTTTAATTTGTCAAGAATTAATAATTGATATTTCCTCCTAGTGAAAGTTGAGTATCTTACTTGCAAAGAATGGAGACGACGTAGTAGAACATACTTTTAAAATTTCTTCCTGAATTTTATTTTGTTTACTTGAATTCATCTGCTGCTTAAATAATGCTTGACACCCATAATGTGGTCATGATTTAAAGTATCTTATATCATCCATGTTTTTAAGGCATGAGCTGGGAGCTATGCATTTGAAATTAAATTCTTATCCTTAAAGATTTTTTTTGCACCTCAGGTATTGATATCCTGAAACATTTTAATCATAAATGTGAATCTTTTATTTAGCTCAGAAAACAATATATTTATGTAAAGGTTGCTGTCGAAGTATACATATAACATTTATTACAGTCACTCAGAATGCTTATCCCAAATGGAAGCTGATACTCTCAGATTTGTGTAAACCATTATTATTATCATCTTTATTTATAGTCTTTTAAGAATATCGAGTTTTCTTTCAAATGAGTGACTTAGCTGAAGTAGTGTCCAGAAAATCAACGCAGCCAACAAAAATCAATCCCTTCACTTTGACTGAGCCTTTCAAGCATTTTACTGTGCATCCTTCTTTCATTCATGTGCGTTACTTCGGAGCTTCAAGCAACTCTAGTCTTCTCCATGACTGCTCAGGTTACTTTTTTCTAAGCAATGTTTCTCAGGTGTCGAAAATTGATGAGTTTTCTCCTCAAAACTAAGGCAACGTGCATTCATTTATTCACACGTGAATAGCTACATCTCGCCAGTTGTGAAAAATCTTGCTGCAGTAAGTCAGTGGTAACTTTCCGGCTTATTAGGTGAGATATAAGGGAAGGACTTCTAAGGTTTGTGTAGATACTGAGTCTTCTGGAGAAGCTGCGGTGGACTGGGGTGAGTTGAGCCCATAATTCTAGTGTATTATGCTCATTTAACTCTCCAGCCCCTCAGTAGCTCTGGCAGAAGCTGAGCCAGCAGAAAAAGGAAGGGAAACCTTCATGTATTGTAAGTCTATTTGGATCCACCTAAGGATCCTACCTTATTGATTTTAAGACTTATTCATAATCCATTCTTCAGTCATTCAGGTCTGGCATTTCAAACGGAAATTTAAAAAATTCCTTTTCCCTTAACAGAAAAAATATTGGAAATATGAATTAAAAATACTCTGAATTACTAGACTAATCTGAAAAAATAAAATCTTAACATTATATACTTTCAGGTTGCTTTACAGAAAATATTATTCAGAACTGGTTGCTTTTGATAAACAAGCTCCCACAGAAGCTTGGAACATAACCCCACTCTTGGCTGATGTGTAAATGCATTTCATTATTAAATGCTGTGTTTATTTTACTCGGGAGACGGATGCTGTTTTCAATGGAAAGAATTGTGGAAAGGAGATAATTTTGGATGTACGGTTTCAATACCAAATTATTGCTGCATAGACAATACTTAGTAATCATTAATAACTGTGAATGGTTCTGCTGCTCCTGTGAGTGTGCCTGTAAGACATTCTGGGTATCCAAAAAACGTTGACTCTTTTCTTCCTTTGCTGTGTCTTTTGATAGTTTCAAAGACAGCATGGAGAAATCATCGTCTTATTCCGACTGGCTAATAAATAATAGCATCGCTGAACTGGTAGCTTCCACGGGTCTCCCAGTGAATATTAGTGATGCCTATCAGGATCCTCGCTTTGATGCTGAAGTAAGAGATTTTTAAAAGTGTAAATAGACATCAGATTTTTGATGTTGCAACCAATATACCACAATTTTATCGTCATATCCAAGTGGCTGTAAAACACGTGACTGCTTATTTTTGGGATAGCATTTCCTCTTTCTGGTCTGCTGGTGTTGACATGGCTTTGTACAGTAAGGGCAGATCACTGAATTCGTGTATGACTTCAGACAGTTACTTAGTCTATCCATGATTAATCTTTTTTTCTATTTATGATTGATATCTTCCTCTATCAATTGCTTTGATATTTATTCAAACTGATTTTTAATGCTGAAAATTCCACTGTTGGTGTTCAGTGTTAGCAGCACCATCATTGTTCGCTGTTGGGGTGACTGTACGCAGAGTGTACACAGAGTGTAAACAGAACCAGTATCTGGAGAGACAAAAGTTGTTTGTGATCTAATTTAGCCAACTGACCTTTTAATTCTCACAAATAAAATATACACAGTGAATTAGTTATTTCTGGAAGATACACACCCCACTCCTAATACAAGTTGTTTGTGTGTACTGAAGTGTTCGTTCCAACCTCAATTAGGAAGGTGTAGATACAGATAAAAACATATACATGTACTTAAAAGCTAAACAAATATTAGAGGTGTGTGGAAGGACAAAATCTTCACTGATTTTTATCCAGTTGAAGGGTGTTACTACAGGGGACTGGGCCAGCAGTTGGGCAGCAGGTGAATAGTGGACAGCCAGCTCACTGTACTATATTACACAATAAGTGTGCTTAGAAGTGTTTCATATTGCAGGTTTGCTTGGTTCCAGTTAATCCCTTCCATTACCCATGAAATATATCTCTCAAACCATTAGAATCTGTGAAAACAAGAAAAACAAAAGGGGCCTGCTGCAGAAGTGTACAAGAAAACTGTGTTGACACTATTTTTTTCAGAATTTCAAAAATTACAATTAATGCCTGGGGTCTCTTTCTTGCCAAAGAGAGATGCTGTGATAAAACAAGCCGATCATTGATGTGTTTGTGGTTGTACTTTTAATATATCGTGTCCTGAGTAATTTAGCTATCTCTTATTTGTTCCACAGTTAGTCCTTTCCAAGTCAGGGGCACTGCCCAATTTACATAGAGAAACAGAAAACACTTAGGAACTATTTTCTGTTTGTGAGTTCCTATGAAAATTTACTACTTAAGTTCAGTTGTTACTATGAATTATTCCTAAGGTCAAGTGTAGTAAGAAGATACGCTCTCTTATGACGTAGATAGAATCAAACATGCATTTGTAGGTACAAACAAATATTCTGTTCTCTGCTTCTATTAAATACACTCTTTTTTGTTGTTGTTGTTCTCCTAGAACACTGTTGTTTTCAAGTGTTAATGCTCAATTTTCAAGTAATTCACCAAGAATTTAATGCCAGAGTAATTTCCTTGAGTTTGTTTCAAGATATACATCTGGGGCAATTGTTCCCCCACTCCCATGGATTTTAGGTGACACTCCACACTGATTTCAGTGATGAGTTTTGATTATGTACAAATCAGTAAAATCTGAGTTATATCTTCTGCTAACCAGGAGATCACCATGTTCCCATTCTGCCTCAGCATATGAATTATTGCTGGTGTTTTACTTCTGTTACAGAATGCCTGTAGCACTGGCAGTTTTGGTAAGAGAACATCTCCTGACCTCCTGTGAATGGGCTCATTCCACTCTCCTACTCTAATCTACTTTGAAAAAATATTTTCTTTACTTCAGATTGTGCAATAATGACCCTAAGGAATAAAGCTCTTAGTGCCATGGTGTAGTTGACAAGTAGGAGTAGGTGTCGGTGTTGGGTCATAGGTTGGACTCGATGATCTCAAAGGTCTTTTCCAACCTTATGATACTGTTAATCTGTGATACTGTAATAAAGCTTATCAAGCACAGAAAAGAAAGAATCAGTGACACTTAACAATAAATTGTGCTATATTAGATAGAAAACAATAAACGAGGCAGAAAAATTCTCTTCAGAACTACAGGACCAATTAGACCTACATAGAAAACCTCAAATCTTAATTTTGACTCTATCCTTGCATTTTTTCCTAGCTTGCACTTTTGCACAGTTCCCTACTTATTCTTGCCTTTCTTCTGAAAATTCTCATTTCCTGTAAGCCTCCTGTTATAGCTGCTTTTACAACTTCAGTTTGACAATTGGGAAGAGTATTTCTAAGGCACAATTCTTCCACAGAGGTTGTCCTTACTAATCCGCCAGTATAAGTAATAGAGGTATTGATTGGACATTGCCTCAATTGCAGTTTGGTTTGGAAACTTACTCCTTGACGTTTCTCTTACTAGATTGTAAAAGACTGCAAACGGTACCTCCTGCTAATGGTAGCTCTCATTTCTGTGTCTTAGGCTGACCAGATTTCTGGCTTTCACATAAGATCTGTTCTCTGTGTTCCTATATGGAATAACAACCACCAAATAATCGGTAAGACCTTTCTTGTGGCTGCATCATTTTTGCGCTAATGTAAATTTAATTCTGTCTTTTTAATTCTGTCTTCCTTTTTCTTCTCTTTCCCAGCTGAATATTGTTAAGAAGTTACGGTACCTAGGATGCATGCTAGGTATCCAAGAAGGAATGTTTTGACTTGGATACTGTATGGACTTTTCCAGCTTTCCCATTGTGCTGTTGTTAAGTTTTATGTTGTATTCAAACTTGAAGACTAATGAGATGAGAACAGAAATGCTAACAATATTAGTGGACGATGTTTGATATTTTGTACACAACTCGGGAACCTGTTTCTGCAGTCGAGCAAGGGGGTCACTTCCCTCTTTAAGGAGCAACTGCGCAGTCAGGGAAGGGTTACTGGAGGGGCTGCGGCAGCTGTGGGAGTTGCCTGTGGCGTGGTGTGCGCTGGATCACGCTGTGACAGGGTGTTATTGCTTGTTGGATGAGACACTCCTAGCTAGGGTACACCTGCAATTTGCCCTGCGTTATTTCCTGCTTCTGGCACAAAAAGGAGCACTATTTGTAAATAAGAGTGCCGGATTCCTCTGTTAACTTTCCACAGAGGAATTCAAGTCCAAGCGATAGCAATGCAAGCTGTCGGGGCAGGACTTGCGTTCCAGCATGTTGTGACTGTCAGGGAGAGCCGAGAGCAGCAGAGCATTGCTGGAGGCGCTCGGTGCCGTGCAACATCAGGATCTTCTCTGAGCTTATTCAGCAGAGATTATGTGGAAAATGGGTCTTTTAAAAACACGGCTCATTTTTTGTTTTGCATTGCACATTACCTTAAAGAAGGAGAGAGAACCTGAACCCTTGACTGCCGATAGCTAAGGACATATTGGAGCTAAATTAAATAGAAATGGTTTGTTGCAGCAGAACTCAGAATTAGTTCAGCTGGAGCCAAAAGGTTGAAGACTTTTTTTGTTTTCAAGTGATGTAAGGAAATAACATTTTTTTTCTTTCATTCACTCAATGAATTTATGGACCAGTCATGAGGAAAATAGGATTTTGACACTCTGGTGATGCTAAACCAACCAACATTTTAGAAACTGATGTGCTGATTCAGCCAACAATATTAGTTAATTCCAGATTGCTAGGACAATTTACACAATGGCTGTTAGCACAGCGCTCCGGCTCTTGCCTAAAGAGGTCTCTAATCTTTGTGAAAAGCTTTGCGAGTAACTTTTAGATTTGCAGTATTACTTTTGGAGAGTAAAGAGTAACAGTCGAAAGTAATAAACTGAGTCGTGGTATCAAATCAAGTAGACTTTTACATGTTTATGTTTGTTTAACAATTTTCAGAATATTTGCAGCTTTGCTTTTCAGTTTGAAAGATGTTACCAATGAATAAAATAAAATATTCTGCATTGTGAACTAATGAATGATGATTATAATTCATATTAACTCTTTCTTATAGGGGTAGCTCAAGTGTTGAACAGGCTCGATGGGAAACCCTTTGACGATGCTGACCAGCGACTATTTGAAGTAAGAAGCATTCAATTTTGTAGCAATAACATGTTTTCAGCAGGATTTGGTATTTCTGGGTAATGCTGCTTCAGGCTGCTCTAATGAGCAGGGAAGAATGTTATCTGTATTTGTGGTTTGACATTAATTGTCAGAAGTCCTCACTTAATAAGATTAAAAGAAGCTTCTTGCGTCTGATCTTTCTCATCTTGTTGAGGCCAGTGACTTACCTGTTTAAGAATGATTTTTCCTAACACTTCCACGCAATTCCTTTTAATGATAAAGCCAGTATTAATCTTTATATTTGTATTATTTAATTATAATTTATTTTCTTTTTTCTCTTTTTAATTTTAGGCTTTTGTTATTTTTTGTGGCCTGGGCATCAACAACACAATTATGTATGACCAAGTGAAGAAATCCTGGGCAAAACAGTCAGTGGCTCTTGATGTATGTGTACATTTTAATGAAACCTTTTCATGATCATGTGTCACATGTAAACAAACTTCCTGCTTCCGAATTTATTGTAGTTAGCACCGTTTTCTCTATCTACCTCTGCAACTGAGAGTTGTCTTATTTAGATAATGCTGAAGGGAAACTTTCTCAGGTTACACTTAGCTGTAGGGCTTATACAGAGCTTAAGTAATTTTGAACCTGAATATCTCATTTAATGCCTAGGATTTTTACATTAGAACGGGAGGCAGTGGTAATGGAGAGTTTTGTTCCTTACAGGTGCCAGCGAAGGAATTAATCTAGGTATTATATGTCTTTTCTTGCCCATCAGTAACTAAAAATTCCTCAGAATTAGTTATTTTAGCCAGCTTGTTGTTTTTCTAGTGTTGTAAAGCGTGAGTGAAATTTACTGCGAACAGAACAAAATTTGAAAAACTTGATCATCTTCATAAGGGTTTTTGTATCAAAAGCAACACCTGCTGAACACTTACGAGATATATGTCTTACTAGAATAAAGTCAAAGCAGGATGGCTGGAAGCTCAATTAATTGCTCTGCTGTGGGTCAAGGCCGCATAATGCAAGGTGCCAGCATTCCAACGTGTCACGTCTTCCTATAAAATATATATAGGGTAGCGAAATGGATGGAAAGCTTTCTCTTTTTGCCCCTTGCCTTTATAAAATTTGTTTTCCTGTTTCTGCCCCCAGCGCCACGATGGCTAAAATCTACCAGCTCCTGTGAAACGAACTCTAAAATGCAAGACATATTTTACAAAATTATTATTTTTAAACTTCAGTAAGCTTATTCAATAGTAAAGCTCTATTTTTATTATGTTCTGGTGATTTCAAATATGATCATGTTAAAAATAGTCTTGGTGAGAACAAAGCTTGGAGTTTTGCGAAAAGCTTTACAAATTCACGTTATTCCTACTAAGTAATTAAGAATGATTTAAATGAAATTTAAGGTCTTCATTATGCAAGATTGATTAATCTTTAAACATTCCTCTGATGAAAGGGTAATGTCACTAAGATTTCCGTATTATTTTGAATTTAACATGTGATTAGGGACCACTAGATCATTTTCCTCCCTTATGTGTGCACCATTTAATGGTGTAACTGCTTGGAGTTTGCACAATATCCAGCATTACAATAAGAACTACAAAAATAGTGATGACTGGAGTTTCTGTCTATTGGAACAAAAATCAAACTAAATTAAATGCTATGAAGATGACTTTTTTTTCTTTGTGTTAAGGTTATTTATACATTTTGAATCTGTCCTTTAAAGCACTTTTTGAAGCTGTAAGGATGAAAGTTAGCATAGACATTTGTTATTTACTGTTGAAATCAAGAAAATTTAAATTTCTTGGTTTAAAATACAGTTTCTTGCTTTGATCTAAAGAAGAGTAATAACCGTAGAGCTTGAACGTAGATTATAGGTTTGATAAACGGCCACTGTGCTTCAGTGAAGAGTAATTCTTTCTATAAATGAGCAACAGCTCATGATAATATTTGTGTAAAGTGATTGAAGATACAATAGAAACATACTGAACAAAAGAATGGTATATGCTGAAGGACTGTGAATCCATTTTTCAGTAATGGACCACTTTATTAGTATTTATGTATTTAGCTAGGATGGCAATTAGTAGTGTTTGATACCAGATGTGAAATAAATCAATTTGATGAATACCATAATAAGATTATTATCCGGACACACAGATATTATTTTTCATATAGAATTCTCCTAAGATTGACTAATAAACAGAAGACCAAAATGTGAATAAATTATGGGGAAAGGTTGGCAGCAGGATGCCATGTGGTTCAAATCCAAGCTACTTACTATTTCCTATATTAAGGATACAAAATTTGCAAATTATTAAAATCTTAAATAATCAATATTAAGTAGGACTGTAAAAATATAGAGGTATGTAATGAATGCAGATGAAGGATTGTCTTAAGAATTTTGGTATTAAGTGTAATCTGTCATAGCAAAACATGTAATTTTATTAATCTTATAGATTTCTGAGAGAAGCTACAATATGGATGGACGGAAAAATAGATACTCTTTGAGGAAGGGCATGATGTATAGTTATAGAAAGTAAAACATGGGACAGAACAGGTGAACTGGTGTTTTTTATTTATTCTTTTATAGTGCAGGAATGATTTCCTGTTACTGTAAAAGATGACACCTCTAAAATTGATATGAGTAAATACATCATGGGACTTATTTCCACAAGGTTTTGCAAGCCAAGGGCATTTGAGATAGACTTTAGGTATTTGTGTCAGTAACAGAGACATTCATAGATGAAAACAGTTTCAAAATTAGAAGTATAAATCAAATTTTTAGCGCATAAGCAGACCAGGTGTTGCTGTGTGATGAGAACCTGTCCTTGCTAGGAGTGCTCTAGCTCTGTGAGCTCCCTCGTGGACCAGTGCCTCGTCCCATGCACAGTCGGACCTTGGTGTGGGTCCAGTACACAGGATGGCTCTTGCACCTTCTGGAAAGCATTGACGCCTAAGGATAGAACGCATTCTGTGTAAATGTGTGCATACTTATAGGTAATAAGAGGAGGTGTGCAGTACTTGGAGCATTTTATTTGGTACTTCCATCTCCAGGATGGTCTTGAAGAGAATGTCAGATATATCACAGAGGTGCTGCTTGGTGTGCAGTGATGTGCCGCTAGCGAATGCGTTAAAGCTTTACAGTATAGCAAAAGGCGTTATTTAAAGTCTGTAAATCTACTGTTATTTTTACATGAAATTCTTTGCTTTAATTGCAGACCTTCAGGAGAACAATGTAGGAATGCATATAATATTAAATTACTTACTGTCCGTGATTCCCTGTAAAATTCCCTGCAACATAAATGCCAAATGTATACCTGATAACCTGCGATTAATTATTATACGCTGACATTCAGAACCAAATTATCGCGTATAAATTAAATTTGTTTTAAACATCATTGATTAGACTGCAGTACAGAGCCCTATTATTTCTACTTGTCAAGTCTCCAAAACTGTTTTTTTATCTTTTGTTCTGGGGCAGGTGTTATCTTATCATGCAACATGTTCGAAGGCAGAAGTTGATAAATTTAAGGTAAGGATTTAAGTTATTCCTGAAAATATAACAATAAAGTAAAGTGGATGTAGACTATCTGAGAGGAAAGGTTTATGTCAAAAGCAGCAAAATGTAATTAACAGTGATTTCTAAAGGACGTATTGCATGTTAGGGAGGGAAGGTGGAAAAAAGTCTTTCATACCATTGTCCCACCACCAGCTGCTGGAACGACGTGGGTTTGGTGGCCTCCTCAGCAAGAACCATCACTGGGAAGTTATACCACAGTGGGAGGTGGGAAGAGACTTGAGAAAATGAGAGGAACTTGAGGCTTTACGTTCTTATAGTGTGGAAGCTGTTCTGTCTTTACTGAAAAAGCAGAAGGTTCGCTATCAGGATTGTTCACAGGTTCAGAAGGCTGGATGTGAAGGTGAGAAATTCTCCTCTAACTTCTGCAAGAGCCCTGGGCAGAACTATGTGATGTGTGCTGAACATAGCATTGCTAGGGACAAACAATTGCGTGTTCTCTCTGAATCCTGCTGTGCTTGAGAGTAGGGAACCTGGTGACCTTGCTCTTTTGTCACTGCCAGCACTCCAGAGCTGCTTTTGTGATGGGCTTTGTTTGCCCCTTTTTTGCTTGAGGAGATACAAGAGAAATTTGGTGGCACTTTCCTTGGCCATGAGGAGTCGGTGTAGTAGAGGGCTCCTCAGAGCTGTTTGGGTGGCTCTTGTGTTGGCTATCGGTGTTGGTGTCCTGTACACAAAGTCCATCGGAGACTGTGGTGAGGTCTGGGAAGGAGGTCTGGACTCTTGTGACCCTGAACTGCTGGCGTTGGCACCTGGCACCTGTCTGGCTGAGCAGTAGCTGTTTGATAGTTACTTGGATGATTGGCTGACTACAACCTGATCCATGGATGGATGTGGTGGAAGGGGGAAGCCATGGGTGACTTAGCAGAGCTGATACTCATGAGTTACCTTGGTTGAGGAAGGGCACCTGTTGTTAGATAGTTTATTGACTTGTACGTTGTTGCCCAAACAATGCCTGTGCCTTAGAATTCTGTTGTATTGATACCTGGTGATGAGGGGGTGATATTCTCCCTCTGTTGTAGTTACTGGTGCAGTTACCCACCCTATTGTAAGTTGAAGATTAGATTACTCAATTATTGCTGGAATCAAACATGTTTGAAGATAATTCCAACACTTCAGCCCGCAGAAGATTCTTCTGTGTGCTTAAGTTCTTTGGTAAAAAGAACGTTGAAATATTGAACATTGCATGAAAGAGAAAGCAAATAATAAAGGACCATAAATTTTTCTTCCATTCCCCTTCCCCCAAAAAATCAGTTTACCTTAGAAAAAGCACCTGTAATATAGCTTCTGTGTATATAAAGCTTCTATGTAATAAAGCTTCAGGATTCAACCACTGTCTGTCTATGTACTAGAGGACAGTACGTCTTGGTTTCTGCCGGCTATTGAAAGACAATTCTCTATCATGGTCTGTGTAGTTGAAATAAAAGCCTGCTATGTTACTCCTTGGATTTAGTAGGGTGATGAGGAACTATCCTACTTGTTTTCCCAAGTGTCTTTGTTAATAGATTTGCCAGTGTCCAAGTAAGGAATGGCTTGTCATTATCGCTTTACCTTGAAGGCATGTAACTATCCATTTAATAGTTGATGATAAGGTAAAGGGAAATGATAAGCATCTTTTTAATTAATAACTTGAATAGTTACATTTTTATACAGAACAGATGAGAAAACAAGGAATGTAACCAGGCTATGCTTAAACTAAGCTGAGATATTTTTTCAGAAAATATTTCCCTTTCCTATATCCAGTTGTCTCACTTTCAATTCCTGACAAAATGAGTGCCAGGTACTCTTTATTAATGCTTTACAGCACTGGTTGTAAAAACAACAAAACCCCAGAGAAGTCCAGTGTGTCCTGTGAGCCTTCGACAGAGAGGGCCATCCATCCGTGGGATGGAATTGCTTCCAGCTCCCCCCTTGCAGAGCTGTGGCAGCCCACCTCCCTTCTGGAGTCTCCTGGGGCACCCTACTCTGAAATCACCGCTCTTTTCTCTGCTCGTTATATTTTGTACAAGCCCTTTGTTATATTAGGGTCATCTTCGCGTCTTGACTGGATAATAAACAATGCCTCCCTCTGGGGGTGTTTGGGGCCGAGCCTGTGCTGTCTCCCTTCGGTGATTTATTGGCAGATGTCAGAGGAGATGTCCTGATTCAGTCAGAACAGCAACAAACACATGATAGAGGCACCTAAATGAGAGCAACGCCAGTAGTTCACTACTGGCTCTTCACTGGCACGGGACCCAACAGCAAATGAAGACTTTAGGTGACAATACATTTGAGTTGACAGCTTTTCAACTTACTACCCCAAACGTACTGTAGGTGGACCCCAGCAGCTTGGGAATAATTACATATTCTTCCTCCTATCTCAAGTTGTTTGTTTCCATCTTTGTCATGTTATTTTTTTTATAGTCTTAATGAAAAGCCTTTCCTTCAATTTTTATTTCCCCAAGACATGAAGAATATTCTGATACAAAGTGAGAAATTGCAAGTGTACTTTAAGTTTGTTTTTTCTCTGGCTTTTACCAGTGAATTAATTTTATTGCATTACAGACAGCCTAGTAAGACTAGCAAAAGTTGATCTTTTGTACTTGAAATTTCATCAGTAATTTCCTACTGTTATTGGATGAATTCACAAATACACAAATTCACAAATGTAGCTGTTATCTTTATAAGAATTAAATAGAATCAATGTGAGCAGGTTCTGTAAAAAAAAAATATTTATTTCCGTTGCTACTAATCTTATCTAAGAATTAATGAAATAACAAAAAGTTCATCTTAATAAGAAACCCTGAAGAAATTAAATACCTTTCCCCAGATGCTAGGAAGAGAAAAAATGCAGAGCAACATTAGCTGTGACGCTGAAAAATCAAGAGGGAAGTCCACAATATGGAAAAATTAACCATGAATGTATGATAATGGACCACATCATACAATTAGCCTGTTTCACATCTGATTTAATCATCTAAAAATAAAGCAGCAGCATAGATTCACGTAGAATGGATTTTTTTGCACGTTCTTGAAGGGAATCCACTTATGATGTTACTAGAATATAGCTTTCACTAATAAAAACCTGAAAACCAAGCTTAAAAATGCATTTATGATGAGGAATTCTTCTATTAATGAATGAATTCTTTTTCCCTCGGAAGGTAATCCAGTTATGTGAATCATCGCTGTAAAAATTCACGTCACCAGTCCTTTTCATTATTTGCATTAAAGCTTTTGGGATTCATTATCGCTTATGCTAGCAGGCACGTGTTTCTCAGGAGGCCAACGTGAGCAGGACCGGTGCAAGGCTCAGCCAGTGTGTAGGCAGGTGCAGCTCTGCTCACCTGGGTGGAGCCAACACTGCTGCCCATGCCCAGGGGAGTGGGAACGGAAAATTCACACCCTTAACCCAGTAAGGTTGTTTTAGCTGTGAGAGATGGGGTTTAGCCCTCCAGGTAGACCCAAGTGGAACTGCAGAGTTCTGGATTCAGAGTCTGAGCGAATTCATGGCCATCAGTCTTTGTATTGCATTTTCCGATCCAACAAGTTCTCTGAAAAAAAGCCAAGTTAAAGATCCTGTCCTCTTGTTATGCCAGTCTAAAATGTGCATTAAGTGAAAACTTGAGTTGACACGCAATGTGAAATGGGCCCTTTTTCCTGAAAAGAGGTTGGTTTTTAAAATGAGGAAAACCACGTGGAAGCTTAATTGGTAGCAACATTTGAATCAGAATTAATTATTAATCAGGATTAATTGTAGGGTATCTACCATTGTTCCTGTGTTTGGGATATGCGCTGTACTTGCAGGTCCTAGGAAAGAGGATGTGGTCTTTGTGCATGAGCAATTTGCAGTATTATAGAGAGACTCTCCACTGCCAGATTATTTTGCATTTGTTTACTTAGTATTATTCAACTTGGATTTTTTCAAAATTTAAATCATGATGATTCAAAAAAACTAGAGAACATTTAAACCTGATATACAGCTAAGTTCATATAAACTGCATAATATTTTTTAGGTTTTCTGTTATGTGCTGCATTACTGTGAGAGGTAGATTTCTGATACCATTGCTCTAGATATAGGGAGAAAAATTAAAGTTTACTTTTCTTCGGCATTTGCAAGTAAAACAAAGAAACAATCCACCTTGGGTGCAAGCGTTCCTTTCGTATCTGAGAATGTCTGTCTGAAGTCTTGAGCCTGATTTATCACAATGCTTCTCCTCACTTCCATCTACGTAACAACCCTAAACTCAAAATGCATTTTGGCAGGATAAGCTGAAGTAATGCACCCATGAATCATACCCATATCAATATTAATTTTATTTTCTTAAGAAGTTAGAAATAGATTTGATTGTAAAAACTGTGGCAACCGACTTCTCTTGTATTTTAGACTTAAAAGGCAATTCCATTATTTCCATTATGTACTGCCACTAGTTGTTATCTATGAGCAGTTATATTATTGGAATAGAAAAATGTAAGACTGGTGAAGTCTGGTAAATCTAAGACTGATGCTGTCCTATAGCATTGTCCTGTAGTGCCACGTTCCCTCACATTGAAATGCAGGCTATCCAAGCCTAAAAATAGTGGTCTTTTCGACAAATACAGCAAGCCAAGATACGTGAGTAAAGAATTCAGAATTTTGTCCAGGACAGGATATTTTTAGCAACAGTTACTGACTTATAAAACAGTAATGAACAAGCTCTGTGGTTTAGCAAGCAGACCCACAAATGCGCATCACCTTTAAATTCAACAAATAGAGTTTCCAAAGAGAATATGTAAACACTGTCCTATTGTGGGTAATATACAAGAAGCTATTTTTAAAAAGCTAACCTAATTGTGCAGCTGGGAGTGGTGCAAGAAAGATCAATATTTAATGACTGCGATGCATTATTTATTGCCCTGTGAGAGAGTCCCTTTTTTAGGTCAAACAGCACACAGGAGAGCTAGGCGACGGAAAACGATGCATCACCTGCCTTTCAGAATCTTAGATTCCAAATGTAGCATGAATAACAATTCCTATATTTTTGAATTCCGCAGCCTCAGGTATGGCTAGTTGAGAGCTACCTCCACACGGGGAGGCTTTTGTGTATCTCTTAAAAACACTGACATTTAACTAAATAATGATGGAAAGAGTTGAACAAAAAAAGGAAACAACTTTTGGGACTGCTACGTGTTTGAAAATGTAAACAATTGAAACATGAAAAATGATGGATTTAAGTGAATTTGACACTTGAAGTGCGTTACATGTATGATATACTATAAATTTGTTATTCATGTCTTACGCTGTTACAATTTTATACCCACCCTTAAATGCATAACAGTGGGCAGCACAATGAAAACCTGAATTTTATGTATTAATATTCTCTCCAGTCTCTGTAAGGATTCAGAAAGCCTCCTAAGCCATCTTATTCTCTGACACAATGCCATCTTTCAATTTAGAACTATTTTAGTTGTTTTTATGTTCTGGTAATTAAATCATTTGTAGTGGTTTATAATAATTCCATTATATTCTTCCTCAGTAATTAAATTTCAGAAAGACAAGCTGGCCTTTGTGCTTGGGACTACTTATGAAATATTACTATTTAAATATACATAGCTAGAGGATGAGATTTTTGTGCATTGATGACAGTTTGTCTGATAACAAGGTTTTACCAAGGACCAAAGTCATGTAATCACACCGCAAAGTCAATATCGCAGCCATGGTGGCAGCCGTGCGTATGGTGAAACGTAGACAGTCCTTTAGAGACCTGCAGTTATATTTGATGGCATGAAGTTATTCACATCCTTAAGTATTTTTGTGATTGCCCCTCAAGACTGGTCGCACAGGCTCCTGGATTCCTCTTTGGCTCTCTGTGCTGGCACAGCCGCTCGTG
Organism: Neomorphus geoffroyi; assembly: GCA_033558235.1. Taxonomy (NCBI): domain Eukaryota; kingdom Metazoa; phylum Chordata; class Aves; order Cuculiformes; family Neomorphidae; genus Neomorphus; species Neomorphus geoffroyi. Next base: position 39,553,087 of record JAUMJM010000027.1, read on the forward strand.
TTCCACTGAGCGTAATAACAATGGGGAAAAACCAAGGAGAAACCTTGAACAGGGCTTTGGTGTTAATGTAGAGCCGTGTTCCCTTTAAAGAAATACCCATGTTCGCAAGGTGTAGAACAGTTTATTTTCTCTGCTTTTCAATATGCAGTGCCTACGTAAGACCAGACCTAAAGCACAGTGTTAAAGGTTTCATAATTCATAAAACTGAGGTCTTTATTGTATTACATTATTTCATGCACTTTTACGTGTGCCTGTGTCTTCGGTTGTCATGGAAACAGGATGTCAGGAACACATTACATACACTGAAGATTATTAAAAATAATAAATAATGATTACAAATAAAATACTGGGGGGTTTTATACTGGTTTCTGAAATGTGAGGCTGTTATCTGTTGACATCAGGCTAGTGCTCTGTAGCTTAAAGGTATTTTTTTTTATTTCGGTGAAGAGAGGGAACGACGTGGAGAAGTAGGAAAAGATTGTTCCTGCTCTTTTCTCACACAGTGTTGAGGTTGAGGGGCATCAAATGAAATTATTCGGGTACAGATTTTAAACTGACTAAAGATGATTATTTGATGCCCCTCAACCTCAACATTTTTTTATTTCAGTGAAGAGAGGGAACGACGTGCAGAAGTAGGGAAAGTTTGTTCAGCAAGCATGTAGTTAAACTCAGTGACCAATGACCATAGGTGTTAATGAGTTAAAAATGAATTAACAGAAGGAAAAGGCAAATGAGGACTATTATATGAAGACAGTTCTGAAATCTCCAAGGTGCAGCTCACGAAAGCTGAGAGGAGCGCACGAAGGATGAATGTTTTCTCAGTTCAGATAGTCTTCCCTGCTCTCAGTTGTTCTCCAAGGTAAGGTGCAGGTCTTAGAATGGCCTTCGGGCTCACACAATACAATTATTCTTGTGTTATTAATCAGTACTTCCCAACAGTGGTGCCTGGAAAAAAAACCAACCAAAACTACATTCACTTTTTATCAGCTAGAAAAGAGACCGTGCCTTCTATATTTAAAACAGAGAAGCGTACTTTGACTTGACAATTACTGTCATAAGTTTCAGAAATTGTAGGTTCCAGGCTTTGATGAAAACTCCCAAGTTTGCTGAATTGCTTGTTTTAGTTACGAGTCTTTACTTTTCCTTTTTCGGCCTCCTGTCCCTACAAGCATTTCTGGTTTGTCTTGCTGAGCTGTTCTTCAGCTCCTTCAGACCTGTTATTTCCAGGTGCCCGTCTCCTGATACAACAGCCCTTCTCATACAAATATTGTTACCATCGTGAAACCTGTTCCAGAATGATAAGTTTTATTGAGAATAAAGCATAGAAAAAAAAGTAGTATGACAGCTCTTGGAAAAAAACTGAGTGTGGATTTGGTTTAATTTCCTCCATGAGGCGCTTTACCAGAAATAAAGAAAGCGGGACGACTTCAATGTGTCAAAGGCACGAGAGGTGCCTGTTTCCAAATCACTTTTGGAGCTGCCCTACTAGAGTCGAGTCATACTACGGGGTCTACCCTGGTTCTAGGGATAGTTAATAAGAAAAATAAGTGGGAATTCTGAATTTATGTTCAAAAATGTAAGCATTCAGTTTTATTGAAATGGCAGCATTGGAATTTATTTGCTTCATAGTTGATCAAGAGGAGATTAAATTGTCACAAAAGGTTACTGAAAGGATTCCTCTCGTGTTTCTCGAATGACCACACTTATATTTCCAGGTGAAAAAAACGGAGCTCCCAGAGTAAATGTTCCCTTTTCTCCAGGGCAGATGGAATATGAATTTTCCAGGATGTTGTGGAGGGAGGGTTCGCAAGGAGGAATTTAACCTGGTGAGGCTCAGGCACTGAGCTGTTCTGAAGAGGCCAACTCTCCTTCCTTGCTGTAGAGGGGTAAAGGGAAGTTAGAGCAGCCGCAAGGGGTCCATCCACCCCATCTGCCCACCTACGAGTGTTTGTAGTCGTGTTGTCGTGTTATCTAAGCAGGGCGCTTCATGTTTTGGAGTCTGAGCTGGAAGGAGGGGGCAACAGTATTGAAGCATCTCTAGGAAAGGTTTCGGCATTTCTGCTTTCCGACTGCGAAAGATCTGTATAATTGCAACTGCGATGCGTTCGTATGACAAGCCTCCACAAACCCAGTCTGTTTTATAGTGGCAGAGATAAATAAATCCCGTTTTTAAAAAAAACCTTTCCCGTGAGGAAAAGCTGTGTATGATTTGAGAGAGTTAAGGCAAAAGAAAGAAACCCGTGGCCTGGAAGCTAGATAAAGCTCATGATTTAATCATATATCCAGGCCCAAACAATTTTTACTGTTCATTTATGATTTTAGCACAGGTCATTAAATGAATTTTTAAAAGGGATAGGGTTCTTTCAGTAAGGAATAGGTTCTGGTCTGTGGATAATGTCAAGGCAAGGGCGTAACACAGATATCAATAAGGAACTTCCTCTGTGATGTTTTTAAGATGCAAAGGAAAAATGTATTCTTAAGTGCTATGCAAAATGTCTCTGAATACATTTACGCTGTGGGTTAAGAAGACGGGAGCTTAAGGGTTAGGATTGGAAAAAAAGGTGGAAAATCAACATTGATATTCTGTCTGCAGAGTAAAGACACACAGAAATTAGAAATATTAAATTATAAATTATTACTTCTAAGATCAGCTGCTTCATAGCTAGACCAGAGCTTCAATCTCCTTGTTAAATACCTTAACAAGTAATAAACTTCAATCACTGAAAACAGCAGAAAATTAAAATTATATGCATGGTCAAAAATGGTCTTTGTAGTACTTCTTTAAAAAGCCTTCTTCTCTAAAGCTGAAATAGATTTCAATATATTTAGGTAGTAATTCTAAGAATTTCTGCAATACTCTAATATTCTTTTACCGTACTTAAAAAAACCCATTCTAAGTGTTTTAAAATATTACTGACTTACTGCCTTTAATAGTGGCTGTTTTTCAGTTTCTTCATAATTATGCACGCTAATACAGTGGTACTTAAACAACAGAAATTTTGAGCAGAGGAGTAATAAAACACTGATGGTTATTAATTTACCCATAGTAAAACCAGTGGACTGCTACTTTGCTGCTCTCAAATACTGCATTTTGTTATTTACATGGGAAGTTTTGTAGTTCTTGCATCCATTTTCATATCCCAAACCACAACTGGTCCAGGATTTGAGAAGGCTTAGAAAAACAAATCAGTAGTAGCAGTTGTTGGGGACGCAGTGTTGCTCACAAGTGGAGGTGAAATGATTTATTATCCAGCAGACCTGTTGTCTGTCCTTCAGTCTGATTGGTCATCGTGCTTCACAAGATTCTCTCATCGGCTGGAAAGCATAGAGGAATAAATACACTTCAACATTGCTAAACCATTTAGCCAAAGACCATGTGAGAAGTGATAAAGCATAGAATAAAATGTCATGCGAGCCTGAGGAATATCTGATGAATGATAAAAAAAATCAGCACTTGTCAAATGATACAGTAGTGTGCTTGAGCCAGTGCCAGACTGGGGAATTTATATTTGGAAAGGTTTTCAAACAGGAAGAAAAATCCACATCGGAAAGACTTGTGCACTTAAATTAGAGTTGAATAATTCATAAAATGGGGATATTCCAGTTAATGACGGTAATTCTGGACTTTTTCACTGTGGCTTTATCACGGTATTTCTACCGTCAATAAGGAGTAGATTATTCCCCACATATTCCTAGGGCTAGCCCTGTACGTGACCGCTCACTCTTCTGAGACCTGCATTTCCACACTGGCCCAGTAAGACCATTGCACTGTTTGTTTTATCTTATGGAAGAAAAAAAATCTTTAAAAAAATCCAGAAAAATGAGATAATAATTGACATTTAGAATTATTCTTGATTTATCTGTGAATTCCTTTTGTAGCCCTGGCAGATTGACAGTTATAACTGGGAATTGTCTGGTTAAAAAAATTTATTTGGATAGAAATTTTACAATTGGCATTATTATTATCAATTTAAATAAGTTCCTTAGCAGTTGTGCTGAATTTCAAACCAGGACAACGCGCCCCCCCTCCTTGTTTCTTTTTCCTGGGCTTATACTCTACTAAAGGCAAATATTTTCTTTGTTTATTTCTGCCTCTGTGAAATGTTCTGGCTGTTTTTCATAAATATGTCCTGGTATTGATTTTAAATTATTAATGACACTATTTCTATAGGCTGTTTTTTACAAAATATTTTATAAAAGGAAGCGTAAGGGTTTCCCGAAGGAAGGAAAAAGCGTCCTTTAAGCTGCCAACAAGTGCATATTATAGCTAGAACCTATTTATAAGTAAGACTCTAGAAAGCAAAGAACGGGAAATGGATGAGAAATGTTTTTCTGAGACGAATCTGTTTGGCCACTGGGTGCCATCCTTGCTCCACTTCAAGGCTGATTGCCTTGCAGCGTTTCGGTTAAGCTGTAAAATCCTGGAAAAGGTAATAGCAGCGCAATTTCACAGCGTCGCAATGTTTGTGTGTGTGCACGGGGTAGGATGTGAGCAGCCTGTCCTTCTAGCGTGAGTCACCAAGAGACCTGGCAGAAATAGCCCCGTGGGTTTTGGCCGTGTTACATCCATAGTCTTATATCCAGTAGGTTATTTTTTTTTGGTAAAAGGGAGGCTGTGCTGAAGGACCTGTTCCCACACACGGTGTGCCAGTTGACCCCGCTCCTGGGATTATTTGAAGGAAAAAATTACATGGATGCACACTTGTTTTCTGGACCAATTAACATCCAGGGTATAGGGACCTGTGTCATCCAAGCAAAATTATATCTGGTATTTATTATGTTAAAAAAATATTTGCAGCTACAGCCTCCTATGGTTTATTTATTACACTATTTCACTGTCTGCCTGGGAGGGACTCTTCTATTGTTTTAGTCTCAAAAGTCTCTTGTCTTAGCCTGGGCAAAATCCCAGGCAAAGTAAATGTACTTTCTAACAGAGAAACTATGTCAGTAGTCGTGTGGTTTTAGTCTTTCAGATTTGAAGTGTAAACACTTCAAATGTATGAGAAATAGACTGTGGCGCTTCTGTTTCTTGCTGCGACTGTAGGAAAATGTACCTCAGGCAAAACCAGGAAACTGAATATTTTATGAGGCTGTTTCTGTGAAGTGTTCAGTCATCTTGTGCTTTGTGACAAGCTACACCAAGCTCTGAGAACGCACACCCAACCCCTCTCACCCCCTCTTTCTCACACACACACACACTGAGAACATCGGGTACCAGTCTTTTCCAGTGCCTTTGTGATCCTTCTGCATGTTTAGCATCCTGTTTGGTGCACTCAAATGCAACTCAACTAACCCTGCTTTCTGTGGTGCCACGCAGCAGCGTGTTTTGTCGTGCGACAAGCTTATGGGTACACAAAACCCACCACCCCAAAACAACAACAAATGATTTCTATTTATGGCCTTCATAAAATCTTTCCTTACCACCACCTACAGCAATGGTTATCCTTCAGGAAAAGTACAGGCAATGCAAGTAGATCCCTGAAATCAGTTTAACAGTAGAGTTTAAGTGTCATAATCCCAGCAATGCCAAGTCAAGTGGTGGCAAAACCTGGCCTGTGGGTCATGCCTGCCCCATTGTTGCATGGCAGCAACCTGGGGTAGACCGTGTTGAGCTGGGTACCGTGTGGCACAGAAGTGCAGCCCCAGGAGGGTCCCATGGAGCCTTGCCTGGCTTGTTTCTCACTTGTCTGCACATCAGCTGCCCCTCTGAGTCAGTGGTAGCCGAGGTATTTGTGCGTCCCACAGCTTGTGCCAAGTATGGACCATGCCCAGTGTCCCTAAAATGGAGTCACACAGACAGATGTCTTTGAGATTCCTCCCTCCTTGGCTCATTTTGCGGCCCTTCGGCAGCACCGACTGAGCGTAGGATAAGATGTTACATTCAAAATATTAATGTAGCAGATGCAATGCGGCTGGGAGAAAAGTCAAGTATCGTGAGGGTACTTTCATAGCGACACTTCATGTGTGTTGTAAGACCTTCATTGAGAACCTCGAGAATGACAAGAAACAAGTATTTATGGCTGCGTTGCAGCCTTTCACCTTAAAGTAGTGATGAAAACAACTTTTGTTTAAAGAAAGCTTACAAAGCTAATAAGGCATAAGTCAAGAGCTAAATAAATATAATATTTAGTGCCTAATTCTTGTTTTTGTTGAAAGAGGAGGATCTGTATGTTTTATTTGCTCTGGGCGAATGTGATTAGGCTGGGAGCTGTGTGTGAGCTGCTGGGTGCTCTGTGGGACGAAGGGTGCTGTGGAGGATGGGCATTTCACTGCGGGGCGAGGAGTCGGGCTGCGTGTGCACAGTCTGCCCTGCAGGAGCATTGCACAGGGTGACCCTCTTGGCTTGTTAAACTGTAGGGAGATGAAGCTCTGCTTTTTTGGAGGATGCTTTGTTGGGAAGTCCTGAGTGCTCCTAGGGAGTGATATATGGATTTAGAATAGGATGGGTGGATTTCTTTTAAATTTGCAATCAGAACTTGACGCAAACTAAGGAGAAGAAGACAAAGAGAAGACATGTTTTAAGGATAATCACTGCAAGGTCTTCTATAGCTTTTCTGTAAATGTGTGTTGTAACTTTGAAGGTGTTTTCGTTGTTATTTATTGTCTACCTGACAATATTTTGCTAAAGCTGTCACTCTAGCAGGTCTGAAATAGGAGTTCCTTCCTAGCAGAGCAGTAGCCTGCGCATATATTTGCATGACTTTCACCACCAGTCACTGTACTGCCAGCCTGATTTGTCACAGGTGCTCAGAAAGAAAATTTTGGTGGCCAGCAGGAACTCTGTCCAGAGATATTACTGTGCGCTCCTGCAGCACCGCCACGACCCCGTGGTGGCACGTGAGCAGTGGTCCTGCAGATTGGCGTGGGTGCAGTGGGTGCTGCTGGATTGCACTGGTGTGGAAAATCATGTGATACCAGCGTATGCACCATCGTGGCACTGCTGGGGATTTTGAGGGCTTATTGGGGTTTTTTTGAGTGTGTGTGTCTAGTCATAGAATCCTAAGGTTGGAAGAGACCTCTGAGATCAAGTCCAGCCGTGCCTGTCTCCCCACTAAACCGTGTCCCTAAGGAATTCATCTATCCATCTTTTAAACACCTCCAGGGATGGCGACTCCACCACCTCCCTGGGCAGCTGTGCCAATCCCTGACCACCCTTTCAGTGAAGAAATTCTTCCTAATGTCCAGTCTAAACCTCCCCTGGCGCAACTTGTGGCCATTTCTTCTCATCCCATCGCTGTCACTTGTGAGCAGAGCCCAGCCCCCACCCCGTCACAGCCTCCTGTCAGGCAGTTGTAGACAGGGATGAGGTCTCCCTTCAGCCACCTTTTCTCTAAGATGAAGAACCCCAGTTCCCTCAGTCTCTCCTCGTAGGGCTTGTTCTCCAACCCTCTCACCAGCCTCGTTGCCCTTCTCTGCCCTTCTTCTTGGCAACGCCTTCACTTCTGTTTGTCTCACACGCTCTCATGTGCCATGTGTCTAACAGAACTGCAGGGCACAATTTGGGCTGTTTGCCACCAAAAAGCCAGTTCCTCCCTTTGCCTTCACATCGTGTCCTCTGAGGGAAGGACCCTGACCTTGTTCCTTCAGGGTTAATGAGATTTTTCCTCTTCTGAGTCATAAAGGAAGCAGCTAGAGCTTCCCCTCCCCTTTCTAGGTAGTCTGGTGGAGAAGGCTACCTTGTATCCCTCTCCTCTCTCGCTCCCAGATTTATAGGTATGAAGGGGTCAGTCCCCATCACCCATTTCGCTCTTCACAGGAACAACAAACCTGGCTCTCAGCCTACCCGAACCAAGTAGCGCGGTTGTGGGAAACGGCAGCCTTGACCCTTCCGTATCACTGAGAAATACTTGCCCTGGGTTTGCTGCTTGCGTTTGTTTCAAATTCTGGGACAGAGCCTGAATAGACCCTTTTGTACGAGCTTCTCATCTGCGCTGATGGTCATAAAAAGTTGACAGTTGCTAGCCTGCAGTATGTGGCACACTGGTTATTTCCTAATCACCATAAGCCAAAAGGACGTGAACACTCCCCCGCGCGCCTCGGGAGATCATTGTGTCGAATGTGCATGCTCTGTAAAACTCCAGTCCCAGGCTGCTTTGGTTATGGAGTTTGGCCTTAAGAATAATAGATGCTCAGACTATTAATTGCTTTTATTTTATGTCTCTTTCTTTTAAAATAGAAATTTCTTGTTCCTTTTATAGAGTGCTATATATTTTGTTTCTGTGTACTAGGAAACAACTTTAACGTCGAGGATTGATTTTTAGCAACATAAATAATGTATTTTGTGTCTTTTCTATTATAGTTTGCAACAAAATTTTAAATGTAATATTTTTATCTCTGAAATTTGTTATTCCTTTTGACGGGTGCCATTTTCAGAAAGTAGTATGTTCAGACAGGATTGACCGACTGATCAGAAACATTTAAAATACTTTCCACTTTTTAGCTATAATTTTGGGCTTACATTTAGAAATAACATGTGTAATGCTGTAATGGCAATGTCTTCCCTTGCCCTTTTAAAAATAAAATTATAAGAAGACAAATCCTTTTCTCGGGCAGATACCAAAGGCAGAAGGTAAATACCTAAGCCTACAATGTGCACGATAATAAAAAAAAAAATAATGCTTAATGCTAGATTTTGAAGCTGGATGCAAGAGCAGCATTATTCTTGGTTTACAGAAGCGAATCCTTGACTAAAGGAATGAATGAGTTCTTTTTTTTTTTATCCACCAAAGGGCTCACAAACCTACTGTGGGAGAGCTTGGGCATTTGATTTCACAACTGCAGCCTTCTACTTATCTGCTGGGTTACTTTGAAGAGATTTAAAATACATAAATCTTCTTCCAGGGACTGTCGATATCTTTTACGTCTGAATAGTTGTTAGATAAAACATTGACGGTCTGGCATACAGAAACAGGGAGTAGATTTGACAGTGGCAAAGCGTGTTTATACGGCAGTGTGACGTATCCTTATCTCATCTTTACGTCAAACTGCCATCAGATGAGTCCAAAGCCCCACTCCTATCTGGAAAATTCCAGTTTCCACTTGTGGTTTGAGTACTCCTTCATGCAGTGGCCTCGTTCAGAGAACTGGAATTTGGTGGAAGTTGCTGGAAGGGCAAATAAACTTGGGATTTTTTTGACCCTGCTTGAGCGTTGGACTGGCTGGTCTCAAGAGCTTCTTTCCAACCTAAATAATTGTGTGACTCTGAACGATTTCACTCCCGAAGGCTTTTTTCATCACATGAAAAAATGATTAGAATGAAAATCCAGAGGAAAATACACGTGCGCACTTCAAAGACTCTTCCACACACATTCCCCTTTACTGTAAATGTTAAAAAAAATTCCCTTCTAGTGCTGCTGTCCTGCTCCTGCTGCTGTTGGTCATTGGCAGAAAGAGGTGCTAACTCAGCATTGTGAAGGGCAGAGAGACGTCATCCGCATTTTGCAGTAACAGATGGAAGCCTTTAAAAGCCGAGTTGCTCTGGGCATTAAAATATCCCTGAGCTGAAATATTTGTTTCTTCCCCCCTTGGAGAGAGTAAGAAACATGTCAGACTGGAACATAACAGGCTTTGGTCTTCTGTGACTATGAAGAAGTGCAAAATTTGTCCACTACTGCTAGTAATTGGCTATAAAGATACATTTTAAAACATATCTGCAGCTATAAATATGAACAAGTATTTCAGAAGACTTCATATAGGAAAAAAGCCCTTTACAAATAAAACTATTTGCCATCAGAAGGTACTGTCTGTCGTATGGGTTGGTAGAAGATAGAGACATAAGGCATCACATTTAAATATTCTCCACTTTGATGCCTTGGGTGGAGGTTTAGATGATCAGCTTCTAAGGTGTTTCAGTTCCTCATCTTCTGAGAGAGATTCTAGGTGAAGAGATACTTGAAAGGGTTATCTTATTGGTTTTTTGTATGTGTCACATTGTCTGAAGCTCCGGGTTCGCTGTAGAGTATAAATGAGGTCACATCCTAACCTGCTATGGAAATCATAGTATGTGGACCCTGACTTGAACAGTGCCCCTCCCCCAGGAGCTCAGCCCCTACCGTATTGTTTTGCCGTGCTTTTGCTACGTTGGGACACAGATTTCATAGAATATCTCTATAGGTGTTCTAGATGTTCACGTTTCTTGTTACTTTTTTTTCCATCAGTCTGACAGTATTTTCTGATTAGGAAACCTTCCGAACCATTGCACGTGTCGTTGTGTAAGGGCTGTGTAAAAAGTGGTCTGTATTCAGTAGTGGAAGTTATTGTTACAGAATAGTTCTGATATCGCACGGGAGAGAAGCTGAGCGTGCCAAATGGCAGAGTGTGCTATTTATTTTAACAAAATCATACTAATATACTGATCAGTAGGTTTCAAAATGCTTTCTTTGCATAATAAACACTGATGTTTTATCCATATAGGTAGTAAAACTGAAGTACAGAGATTTTAAGCTGACACAGCAAAGTATAATAGGATTTCAGTCCACTGTTTTCCGTGTTTAGCTGGACTGCTTCCATGGTAGCGACCATTTTACAAGGAGAAAGAATGCTTCTTGAAGAAGTCTCCAGTTTCCTTACATCTGATCTTATCACATTAACAAATAAGGATATATAAGATTACAGAGAACAGAAGCTATCTCACCTCTAAGTTATTCGGAACAGGAAGCTTGCCCCCTTTCAGCCATCTCCAAGGGATCGCTCTTGTACTGTTTATTACTATAAACTGATGTAAAGTTAATTTGTAAGAGGGCATTTAATGATATGCTTTGCATATGTTTTCCCGATAGTAGTATTGGCCATTACGAAGGTCCTGGTATGGTACACGACCGAAACCGAGTGTAGGATTAAAAGGAAAGCAATTTACAGTAACATTAACCAAGCTGAATGTAAAACCTCTCTCATTCAGGAAATACGTTCAGTAAGAGCAGCAGAAGTCTCCTCTTTTGCTTAGGTTGATTGATTGTGATCGCTTTGTTCAGCCCTTATAGTAAGACTGTTGTAAAATGCTCTGTGTATGTGTGTGCATATTACACTGCATTTTTCTGACATTTACACATGAACACATACTGCGTGGAAGAAAAAAGTGTAGGAATGAATACTCATCTTTATTCTTATCTAGTTGCACGCTGACAACACGAAGAGACTATTTTATATGGCATGTTTTATACATACTTTTATAAGTGTGAAGTAGTTGTCTTCAGCAGCACTGAGGTGTAAGCATCAAATAGTAGCTTTTATTTGAAGTTTTCAGCCCTTCAGAGCTTTCCTGAAACTTTCACTCTTCAGTTTTGTAAAGCTTTCCTTCTTAGCTTTTGTACATCCACAGCAGCCCAAAGGCTTATTAGTACTGAACCAGAAGCATTATTATTCTGTTCCCGTGGGCTGTCTTTTATGGTGGCCAGAATTAGGACTTTATTGTTCGTAGAAGCCACTTTGGTCGTCCATGTGTTTGGAAGTATGATGGCCATGAATGACACGTGGCCTTTTGGCAATGACTGATGCAAGGTAAGGTTCAACCTGTCGGTCATCCCCTAGCTGTTCCGGTACACCAAGCGGTTTTGAAGCAATTTACACGATGACAAAGAGCAATGGAGGAAAAGAGAATCTGTCTCCAATCCTGAATTGAGTACAGAGATGCTTTTCCTCCTTCCTGCACCTGTCCTGCCCCACTGGTGCGCACGTGAGTATGGGGTAGCCACAGACCTTGTCTTTATGCTCTCCTTCGGAGGCGTGATGTCCAGTTTTTCAAGCTGCCTACAAGAGGTGATACTTTCCCAGTCTGGCAACTGCTGAGATTGTACTTCATTAGGAAAGACCAGTTACCTTCCACGTGTTAAGCCCAACTCGTGTTTGCAGTTCCCTTCATGACAGGTTTTTGCGTTAGTCCAGAGGGATATGGAGATGTGGCCAGGGGAGCTGTGCCCAGCTTTAATTTACCGTAAGCTCCCAGAAGAGTCATGATTTTTTCTCAAGGATGAAGAGAGTCAAAATTTCTTGGTCCACAGAGTAAAAATACTTCAGAGTATAACGTTATTAATTGTTTTTAGAAAGGGGAAATTGAACTTCAAAACGTTCAAAAGGAAGCAAGCCTTTTAAGTGATTCCAAAGCACTGGGGTGCTTTAAAAAATAATTTGATTGTAACTTGCGTTTTAATTGTCTGCCCCTTCCTCTTATTGTTGTGATACTTTGATCCCCTCTGTTTTCCTGGAAGACAGTGTTGTTATTGCTGTTTATTTTAAGAAATCCACTGTAATTTGTCCTGCAGTGCAGCAAAATTTCAGGGATGGGTATGTTTTAATATTCTGTATTATGAATATTTTTTATATCTTTGTAATTAAAAAAATGAAGTTTTAATGACTGCTCTCCTATAAACCCTGGACTGCTGTATTACCAGCATAAGAAGCTGAGGACAGACAATGCCAGGTGCAGCCAGAATATTGCCGCAGCCCCACAACATATAATTTTTTAACATTATTCAAATTAGTCTCAACACTCATAATTCTGTTGTTTCCTTTATTGCTGTTGTAAAGCAAATGGTTCTTTTATACAAATGTTATCTCCTGGCTATTAATTCAGCAGTTATTTTGGATTATGGCACTCCTGTTAAATTTAGGAATGTAAAACCTCATAAATATTTAAAAGTTTCAGACTGACGTGGGAAGAAATTGGTTTTGACTTGCTTTGTTAATGTCCTGGTTTGAGTTTATAATAGATTTGGAATATATTGTTATTTCTTCACTGTTTCTCAAAGGGGAAACAGTCGTAGTTGAGCGACTGCTTTAAGCGTGCTCCCCTGAATTGTAACAGGCTGGTGTTTGTTTCCAATAAAAAATGGCAAGGAAAATACCTGTTTTCCTTTAAGAGGACAAAAAATGTCAAAATTTTAATCAGTTAATGAAAATGCAGCAATAGGCTTATAAAGATAGTTTTGATAAAATAATTTCACGTAGACTTACTTTCAATCGAGGGCTTCAGTTTCAGCCTCTTTGTTACTTAAACTTCTGTCTAAGAAAAAAATGAGTAAGATGGACAAATGTGTTTCTTCCCTCAGAAATTGCATTTACTCTGCAGTGAGTGTATTCATAGAATAAATCTGAGTACGCGTCTTGAGTATCCCTCAAAGATCTGAAGAATAACTGAATGACAAAGAAATCTCAATTTTTATGAGACGCTGGAGGTCTGGACAGCACAGTCTGGGCCAGCATTCCTGTTTCACACCTTTCTCTCTTTACTTCAGAGGAAATACGTAGGATTTCGGGCAGGTCTTAAAGGGTGCTAAGGTCTAAGTCCTGTTTGGATCATCTAGAAGTATTTCAGATGTTTTGATAATTATTCAGAAAAAGACGATGGCTTGGTTCAACCTGGGTAAGTTCACTAGGAGATGAAATAAGTGTGCAGTTAATAGAGCTTCCATCACCACCTGCGTGCCGCAAGGGTTCTTCGACTGTGTCCTGGCACGACACTTGGTCAGTGTTTTGTATTTCCTATGTCAGTTAGCCTCGCTGGCGTAGTGCTATGACTTTTTGTGATATTAGCATCTTTGGGTGATGAACTGAAAAGACTTTTCTTCTCGCTTGCAAATAAGTTAATGTTGCAATGTTAATACTATTTTACAGCAGGTTTACACCAATCCTCACTTACATGGTATAGCTAAACCAGCTTAAAATCTGCATAAAGTAACTATTAAGATGACACTTTCCCTTTTGGCTAGAAAAAAGCCTTTCACCTGTCAATAACTTGCTGTGGTTAGGGTGCAATATTCCAAAACAGAAGTTTTCAAAAACAAAAACACCCAATGGTGGCGTAGAAGGTGCAACTGTGAAGGTGAACTCACAGCTGCATGAACAAATAGGTGTTCCCTGCAAGGGAGTAGCTGCATGTGCCACGCCAGCTGAGTCCATGTGATTTTAACTAATTCAGCACGGTCCAGCTCGTGGCCTGTGGGCTGGACCCAGTCCCTTTGTGGGGTTTCTACCTGACCCATCACCTTCTCGCTGTGGGAGACAGGGAGCAGATGCTCCTTCAGCAAATGCAGCCTCCTCCACCTGCCCTCTCTAGGGAGATGAGTGGCGAGTCCAACGAGGTGTAAGGAAGGGCAAACAAACCCATGAGGGTTGTCAGCACCTCTGCCTGGCTCCTGCAGGTGCCGCCACGGGCCAGCCACAACCCAACTGTGTGCTAACTGTATGCATTAGCCAGTCCGGCACACTCGTTCGTGTGGGGTTTGTGTGCATGAAAAGCTCATTCCTCTCTCATATAGAGAACAGAAATCTGCTGTTACGTGGACAAAGCAAAACGCAAGGCTTTTGCTGTCGTTTATTGCCATACTACATAATCAAGATGTTGAAAATTATTTTACTTTAAAAATTACTTCTGCGAGGCATTTCTTGTGTTATTCTTTTTTGAATCTATGAATGTGTAGTGAACAGTCTAAAGCAAAGGGCACTTGTATGATTATGAATGTAAAGACATTTGGATGCAGAAATTCTGCAAAGAAGTGTATTTTGCATTTCTGAATGGTAGCAATTAAAATTCATAGCTACTGGCTGTCCAGATGTTTCTTGCATTACGGCATTGTTATTTGCATTGGTATATATCGCGTTACTGCAGTAGCTGTAAAGTGGTCACCTCTCACAGTCTAAATGCTGAATATGGGCTCCGGTTGGGATGGTCAGCATATTTCCTGCTCATGTGAGGTTCTTCTCCTTCCCACCATTTTCCTGCTCTGTTAGCTTGACACGTTTGTATTTCTCAGATGAAGACTTCTATTGCTCAGCATTCAAATGAAGCAGGGAATGCGTTGGCAGGTCAGAACTGATGTATGGATGGTTTCTCGTAAAAGCGACGCAGAAAAAAAGACCCAAGATTTTAATCAGAAGTTTCCCTTTCCCTTTGGCATTTTCAGGCAGCAAACATCCCTCTGGTGTCAGAGCTTGGCATTGATGATATCCATTTTGATGACTTCTCCCTTGATGTGGACGCCATGATTACTGCAGCCCTGCGGATGTTCATGGAGCTTGGAATGGTTCAGAAATTTAAAATTGACTATGAGGTAACCATCTGTCCTGCAGAGATATCTGCTGCTTTCCTCTTGGCGCTGCTCTGTCCATTTGTACGCATTTACTACCCCTGATACCGTTCGTACTTTTCATTTCAGACGCTGTGTAGGTGGCTTTTGACAGTTAGGAAGAATTATCGAATGGTTTTGTATCACAACTGGAGGCACGCTTTCAACGTCTGCCAGCTAATGTTTGCCATGTTAACTGTAAGTATCTGGCTATGGACATAATCCTGGAAGAGGTTTATTGCCACATTGCTCTACCTTTTCCAACATTTGATCTCCTTTCTAGTTACTATGATGCTTGTTCGTTGCCAATAGAAACGCAGACAGAGTTAGGTTATTCAACTTAAAGCAGCACATATTTGGCAAAACCTTATAGTGTTTTAGTGACAGTGATACCACAGGCACATTAAAGTGACTGAGAACAGATGGCAGACTCGGAGTGAGCTTGTTATTATAGATCTTGATCTTACAAAACTGTTTTTCTTTTGGAACTCTTTGGTTTGACATTTATTTCAGACTCTAAAATTGGGAGGTACAAAACCAAGGAAGATTAGAATCTTGGAAGTGTTTATTATGTTGATATTTATTACTGTCTTATCCAGCTTCATCTAAATAGTTTTAGAAGGTATTGCCTTAAAACATTTTAAGATTATCTTCCAACATAGTGTTCTAAATTAATCTTCTGTCTCCGCTGGATGCTGTAACTTCTGGAATTTATTAACAAATATTTCCATCAGTACCTGAAACTCCTGTCAAGCGAGTAGATTCTTACTCGCTCTCTTTTGCTACCTCACAGCAACCTCACTGCACGAAATAATCCACGTTTGGCTAGTTAATTCTTGTAAATATATCAGTTAAAGTCTTGGTGGTCCCGGATGTTTAATTCTGGTTAATATGGCAAAAGAGAAGAAGTCTGCGTGCACACAACACTCTGCTTTACTTTACCTCTTGGGCTTGCCTTACCTCCAGATAAAAATAAGAATTCAAGTTTTTCCATTATTTTTTTTTCATGTTGAGGTTTAATGGTCAGAGTCATCTACTGTGAACCTTGGAGTGGTTGTATTAATCCCATTTTTGCAAGTATTTATTTATGTGGGATATCATGTGCTTGTTCTCTAGTTTTTAATCACTGGTGAGGGGAGACCTCATCGCTGTCACAACTGCCTGAAAGGAGGCTGTGACGGGGTGGGTGCTGGGCTCTTCTCACAAGTGACAGCGATAAGACGAGAGGAAACGGCCACAAGTTGCGCCAGGGGAGGTTTAGACTGGACATTGGGAAAAATTTCTTCACTGAAAGTGTGGTCAGGGATTGGCACAGCTGCCCAGGGAGGTGGTGGAGTCGCCATCCCTGGAGGGGATGACTTTCTCAGGGACACGGTTTAGCAGGGAGACAGGCACGGTTGGACTCAATGATCTCAGAGGTCTCTTCCAACCTTATGGTTCTATGATTCTCTATGCTCTCGTTGGTCGCTGCGGTGTGTTTAGCATCTGGACCCTCTCCCTAGAGGTGGGAACTCTGCAGCCTCGGCTATTCGCAGCACAGGGAGGTGCTGTGTTAACGTGGACTGGAGGCAGCCGGTGGCCTCTTACCTGCTCACAGAGCACGGCTGTCGTTTACACAGGCGGTGTTCTCCGTTTGGCCTTGTCCCTGGGGCACAACCGAGCGTGTTGGGTGAGAAAAAGAGTATGACTTGCCCTAGCAGGTAGATGTTGGCCCAGCGCTAGGTCCATCGCAGTTACCTGTGAGCATTTACGGAGGCGCGGGGATGCCGTGCTCTGCACTGTGAGACAAAGCAGGTGGAGATGTGCAACAGGAGAGAAAGCTCACCTCTTCTTCTGGGCGTGAGGCTGTTCAGCTGAGCAGAATTTACGTTTCAGCAGGCACTTTCTGATAATCCCTGATAACGTGTGTGCATCGCTCGCAAAGTTTTATAAATTTGACATGTTTTTTTAAGTGATAGAGGAATGAAAAGCTTTTTTTACTCCGTGTGGGCAGTGCCCTTCTGCTGGGATCCACATTAATTTCTGCCAAACGCTGCCGGGGTGAGGAGCCCTGAGACCTTACCACGAGGACCTCTAGGTGGAGCTGCGAGGCCAGGTTTTCAGCAGGCCATTCTCTCATTACGAAAAAGCCTTTCCCACCAGGCGTCTCCATCTCAGCCAGCAGGGAGAAAGCAGAGCCCTGCTGTTCCAGCAGCCCCCAGCAGCCTGAGAAGCCTCAGCCACAAACTGCCTTGACTGGGGTGCACAAAGCATAATTTCAAGATCCTTTTAGCAGTGGCACAGGGATGCAACAGTCCGTGGGAGGTGATCTGGGATTTTCAAGCCGAGCTCATTTCCTTGCCCGCACTCCTGGTAATGATCAGAATGAGCAATTCCACGTGCAGGGCTGAATGCACTTTTCCCCGGCATGGAATTCACCACGAGTCCCACCCTGCTTTGCGGTGGCTTTGGCGAGAACAGAATAAGTTCAGGTATATGATCCACTTGGGCTGCTTTCTCTTCCAGAGATAGGAAGACTGCTCTGTGAAAAACAAGCACAGAAGACAGAGTCAAGAGACTAATAATGGCACAGGGCTTGCTCTTACCGCGTTAGGCTTGGGGGAGTCATCTGAGTTACAAGAGAATGCACCTATAACTCTTTTTATTTAACAAATTAAGAAAATCAACTACAATCACCTTCAAAATAGTTCCCTTGTGAGTTGACACACAGCTGCAAAGGATGCTGTCAATGTTTGAAGCAATTCCACAGATCATTTTCTGAAAGGTTGTTGAGGATCTCCATTGTTTCCGCTTTCACATATTATACCAACAAAAAATGGGTTCCTTTGAGCACCGACTGGCCTTTGGCAGGAAGTAGTTATTAGCTAAAAACTGCTTCACAGACAAAGGATTGCGGGCTGATGCATGATCTTGACGTTAACTTGCCGTTTGCTCTTACACACCAACATTTTCTGAACAAGAAAACGTCTATATTTGAACACACGTCCGCTCGTACTGAGTGAAGCGATCGTGTTGAGCCTTGTGTCACTGTGACAAGTTAGAACATGCTTTAAAACCATCTCTTTCTCTCTCCCCTCCCACTGGTGGTTCCTGAGCTGTAGGGTTAGTCTTGGGTTTTTTTGTGTCAGACCTTATAATATGTGTCTTGTATTTTCTCTTGCAAAAAGAGGAAAATTCTTTGACCATCAGAGAGATCGCTCTATGCCTGATTTCTCCATGACAGTCAGCAATATTGACTGCACCACAAATATAAACCAATAGATCTATTTTAGGGCGTTTTCAGGTAGGACTTAGTGATGTCTGATGTCCAGTAGGGTAGCCTCTAATGACCGGACCATGCTCCCAATGAATGGAGAAGGAGAGTAGACTGGAGGATCAAGCCCAGGCTTCATTACCAATGAGTTTGCCTAACACAGTTCACACTGATATTTATTTCAAAAATTAAAAATGAACAAATAAGCAATAGTAAATTAAAATCCCATCTGCTCTGCTAATAACAAAACATATAAATGTGGGGCAAGGTATAATGAATGCAATTCATTTCCTCACGTGAAAGAATGACCTCCATAACTCACTGGAGACACTGCCACTCGTGAGTTATTGGTCATTCCTTTTCTGGTGAAAATAAATATTACTGCACCATCATCTATAACCATGTATTTTTTCTCTCTGTGTAAATTAAAAAAATTGGGAAGTGTAATCCTCTGTTTTCTTGCATCAGGTTCAAAGCAGATATCCCCTTACCATGACATTGTTTTAAATCAGATGTTTCTTATTAAGTGAAATATGCTATATTTCTCTCGTATATTCAGAGACGACACTTTTGATTAAATAAAATGTTGCATTTATTTTTGACATATTGCTACTGTTAAATTCCTTAATCGACTTTCCTGCATTTGCATACAGGTTGAATCCTTGAGTTTAATCAAAGCTCGCGCTAAAGATTATTTATTACAACATCAATTTTATATTATAAAACTTCTGTTTTAAGTTGTTTTAAATTAGCCATGAATGTTTTCTCCAGATTGAAACTTGACACGTGGCATATTGTCAGTTACAAACCTACTTTTTAATTGCTTTTTAAAGTCAGCCTTGATTATTAGAGCAATGTTTAAAAAATAATAAAAGAAAACACTTTTTTTTAGATTATTTCCTCTACCTGGGTAGCTGTTACTGAAAATAAAAAAAGCAATGCCACTAGACATCAGGAGAATCTCTTCCATAATATTCAAGTTGTTCTGCACACCAGTGGATTGTACATGAAAGGAATATTTTTTCCTCGCTGTTGATCATCTTTTCTGATGTGTAAACTTTGAGCACAATTATAAAGCGTTTGTAGCAAGTCCTACAGTTCTTCAGTTCCCACTGAAATGCACTCGTGAACACCTGGGGGAGCTCAGCTCCCTGCACTGCCTAAATATTAACTGCAGCCACATTTCAGTTTATGAAAACAGGGGCTCTTTGGATTCGAATGTGCATTTGTTTAAGTAGACTTTGTGATCTTCAGGGTGAACAGCAGAGTCTTCACGTGATATTGCTCTGTCAACTCTGCTGTTCACCCTGAAGATCACAAATTCTACATAAATTGTTATTTAAGTTATTTATATTAATATATAAATTGTTATTTGATTGTTATTTCTGAGTGGACTGTAAGTTCCTACCAGGTAAGGACATCAAGTCCCTCTGATATTCACTGTCTTGTATCACTTAGCTCTCTTTTTGCCAATAAGTGAAGTTACAGCCCATTGAAAATCAATGAAATTCAGGAACTCTTACACACCGTTAGTGTTCAGCCTTGGTTTGGTCCTCCAGTATTTCTTTTACATAATTTCCTTTCATCCTTACTAAATTCTGTGGCTCATGGAGGAGCGTCATTGGAGACCGGCACTGTGGAAGTCAAGTGTTATGATTTTTCCAGTTCAGCCAGTCATTTTTGCAGGCAACATGCCCTTACGCTTCTGAAGAGCTGAAGAACTGGGTTGCTTCTGCCCTTGGTAAAACGCAGAGCACCAGAGGGGCAGTATTGGATCCAGGCAGGGGCTGGTCACGGTGCTTGACGTTAACCTTAATGCTAGGTTTGGGTTTTATTTCCTGAATTGAGGCAGTTCAGGCAGGAAAATGCTACAGCAAGTATCCATGAGGAGGAGTATTGTGGCTTATCTGGTCTCAGCCGGAAATGCGTGGGGAAATTCAATACATCAGTTTTCAGAGTCACCTCCCAAATTCCAGGGGGTGTCTGCAGCAGAAATATGCCATTTGAGACATTTCCTCCTTAAATCACGCAGCTTCATTTCATGTGTCCCAGATAAAAAAACATCTCTTAATAGTTCCTAGCAGTTCCGTACAGTATATTTTATCTGGCTTCTTTTATAGATCTTTTAACATCTCAGCTATCCCTGACAGTAGGGATTGACTAAGACGGTCACCTCAGGATTGAAGAAATCTAAGTACTTCTCTGAACAATAACTTCAAAATGCAATCAATTTTGTTTTGTATTTCTCTGATATGAAATTCCAGTCCCTGTCTTAGTGTGTAGTTATTGTTTTCAGCACTTTTTGCCTTTAGTACCTTCTTGACAGTGGAGAAATGGCATTCTGGAAATGCAACAGAGAGATAATAACAGATCACGCCGAGGATGTTATCTGTTCTGCTAACCATCTAACATACAGCAGGGAATATAATATGACAATAAAGCATTTATCTTCTCCTTACTGAAACGTTCACGGTATCAAAACAAAGTTGACTGTTGCTCGACGGACAAACATTACTTATCCCTTTTGCTACTGATAGTTACAGCTGCTATCTTTTTTTCTGCTCTCAGACTGCAGGATTTCAGGAGATTCTGACTGAAATTGAAATTTTAGCTTTGATTGTGGGATGCTTGTGTCATGACCTTGACCACAGGGGAACCAACAATGCCTTCCAAGCCAAGTAAGTTTTCTAATTCTTATTACTTTAATTTGTTTTTCTTCCACAAAAGAGCAAAAGGTGACCAGGATAAAGAATGAAGAATTAATTTCAGGCCCCCTAGGCCAAGGCCAAGTATTCTTATCCTTGTATGTAGTGAGGGACTATCCATCTTTATCATTCCCTGTTCTTTGGGGTAATTGCTGGCTTGTCCTTCGTATCAGGCTGTTGATTGAGTTATCCCTTGTGAACTGACACAGCATATTGAAACGTAGTGCCAAAACTTGATGTTTTCAGGCTCACAGGTTATTGATTCCGGTATTCAACCCGGGAAATGTTGAATCTGTTTATCTGGGTTGTTCCTGCTGGCTGGAATGAATGATGTTAAGCAAAACCTTGTTCAACCATTAAGAAGAAAACAGGTAAAACTGAAATCATGCTTTCACAAAAACTTTCCCACCAGTATAAAGTAGTTCCTAGCTTATGAAGTACGAACCCGTCGCCATCGTGCTGGAGCTCTGATGCGTATCATTGGCAGCGGGTGCCTGGCGTAGCTGCTTCACCACATACCCTTCGGTTGTGGAGCATACAGGGTCCCTCCCTGTAGAAACGCCTCCTCCCTGGTCTGCCCCATGTGCCAGCGCACATGGGTACGTGCTGCAGTGGGCAGGGTGGGCTGCCACCCCTTGCGATTGTCAGTGCCCACCAGAAGACAAAGCTGGGTCGTGAAGGCAGATTTCTACATGACCTATGTGAGATCTTGGTCTCCAAATGGTTTTCAGTTCTAAAAGTTAATTTTATTCTATTCAGAGTGCTTAGGACTTGATTCAGCAGCCTTGCCTTGCGAATATCTTTACTGTCCAGGCTGCTGCCTTCAGTCACAGTGAGGCAGAAGCAGGTTTATGGAAGGTTTGAGGATACTTCTTACTGTGGTGGTGAGGGAACTCCTTTGACCAAGGTCAATTTTTTTCCAGAACCTCTGTTCCCTGAGAACAGAGAGAGAGGACAAGAAATGTCCCCTGACGTTTTGGCCAAGCTGTGAACTAAAGCTGTCAGGCATGGAGACTCCTCCAAATCTCTTGTTGTTTTCTCAAATCCTCAGATCCTCTGCAGTCAGAATTTGAGACCTTGAGACTATCTTGTCTCACAGATTTCAGCACGCGTTTGCAGCTTTCTCTGTTCTGCGTTACTACTAATCCTCTGGTGTGAAGAGGAAGTGGCCAGATGGTTGTCCAAAGATATTTGAAAGACAGGGTGCTGTTGTATTAGCCCATTTTGTCCTACCTTTTGCAGGACTGCTGTGCTGCAACGTGTGTGTGCATGGGCTGCTGCATTTCGGGGGATGAGTTGCCTCGACAAACATCACTCAAAGTGATGTTTCTGATATTCGCTAAGCTGCCGTTTCCTGAGCTACTGTTGTTGCTGTACAGTCTCAATGAAACAATGACACTGTCTGGATCTTCAATCACCATAGCAAGGAAAATCAATTGCAGTGCTCAAAAGGCAGAGCTGATGGTGCAAAGGTTACCAAGCGCTGCTAGATGCCTTTTTGCAGCTGGGTCTTGAAGAGAATCGAAAGAGACGAGACAAATGGGAAGGAAGCTCAGCTGATTGATGTTTATGTTCCTAATTTACAAAAACGAGACCTAAGATTTACATCCTGACCGTTTTAGGCTCTGATTAAGTTAACCACTTCTCCAGTGTAACGTTACACAACAATATCTCTCGTGCAGAGGGATGGCTGAGTTAAAGGTAGCAGTTTCAGCATTAGACTGCTATCGCTTATACTTGTTTGACAACAGAGTACAAAGAGGAGGCTACCGTTTTACGACTCCATAAAGAAATTGCTGAAGACATTTAACAAAAGACAAACATTACCACACATATATAAAACACCCCTGAAAACAGAAGCTGCAGCTTTCATAACAGCAGCTATGATTTATTCCTCTAACCCAACTTATAAATTTAAACATCACATTTTCCTGTTTTATCTTCAGTGTTCGATACTGCTGTTCTGGGTGATGAAAGTTCAAGAGGTATATGATGGAGGCAATATCACAGTTGCCTGAAATGCCTCTATTATGTATCTCAACACCACGTTCTCTAGGGATGATATTTCCTGGACATCCTTCTCTCTAATATAGCTGCTTCTGATAAATACCAGTCTGGTGCAGTTTTATAGTGTATGCTCCTAGGAGATTCCTTCTGTTTGTCTCTAGCATAATCTTTTATTCTCATTTCTTTGGAGAGAAAACCCATCCTGTTGCTTTTGGTTGGGTTCCAGAAGAGAAGCAATGGTGAAGAGTGACTATTCTGACAATCCAGTCCCCTTCTCTGCACCTCCCAATGATTTGCAATTTTATGTTTGAACGTTAAGATACATTCTAAAGAGATGCTAAACTTATAATTGCTGCTCTCATTTATGCTTTTTGTTTACCTTAGTATTTTTTTAAGTGCATGGTTTTGCGTAGTCAGAATCTCACCGCATTTGTAGTTGGTTTTTTGTTGTATTTTGGTTTGGTTATTTTTTTAAGACTATGTAATCACCCATTTTAAGCCATTGTAGTTGTATTTATTAAGAATTAAAAATAAAAAGTAATAGCAGAATAGCCGGTCACAGCTCCAGGATATTACGGTTTGTCTTTACTGCACAGCGATGCGCCTGTGCTCTCGCATCACTGAGTCATTTTAAAAGTTGCATTACAAAAATTTCGTGTAGTTGCAGGAAAATCTTCGTTCAGCTGATGATATTTAGCAAGATCTGGAACATGAACGCCTTGTATCGGGCTTTAAATTAGTATTTTGATCTTGTCAGTTGTCTCAAGTGTAGTTGCTGAAATGGAGAGGAAGCGTGTGGCTACATGCTATCGTTACAAAATTGTCTCTGAAACTTGCTTTGTAAGCAGATGAGCGGTATTTGTTGACTCCCCATGTTCTGTTTCAGGAGCGGATCAGCCTTAGCTCAGCTCTACGGCACCTCTGCTACCTTGGAGCACCACCATTTCAATCATGCTGTCATGATTCTCCAAAGTGAGGTACAAAAGCATTAGTTTTAATCTCACCGTAAACTGTTGGGCACTTTCGGGTGGAGAAAGGAAATACCGCACACAGTACCTTCGGAATGCCCTCTCCTTGAGGAATTATTTATTGGTTATCACAAAGGTCACAACTACCACAAAATTAAACAACTACAAATGCTGATCATAGAGACCAGAGATTATATTTGTCTCAATCAGCTAGGGGCAAGGAGAACATATCCTAATCATATTGTCAGCTTTCTCAGTCTTCTTACTCACTCTATACTTTTACAGGTATGCGAAACAAGCTCTTACTTTTCCCAAAGGTCTTGTTTTCCGAGTATCACTATGATCCTTTACTAGAACAATTTAATTTCTTTCGACAGTCATACTGTAATCAGTATTTTAGGATGGTTTTGCATAATTTTACTATAGGTCTTTTTCAAATTAATATCAGTAATATTGTGCTGTCCAAAGCTGCTTTGCAAATACTTTTAAATGCATAGTTTGTGCCGACAGTACGGACGACCCCAGACGTGTAAGTGAGAAAGGTGGAAGGATGGACACAAAATCCTTAGAAAACAGTGGATGTATTTTCTTAATTTACACGACTAGGTTGTTACAAAATATATTCAGTACATGTAAAACCAAAATGATGTTGATGCAGCACAACTGGAGACCATATGCTGACCTGCAGTAACTTTTGAAGAACATCTGAGGATGTCCTGTGATCACAGATAAATAGGAACAGGGTGATGGCTTTACCTCTGTGTACAGTGCCACAAAGAGTAGTCATGGCACTGTGGCTTTAGTGTTCAATTTTGAACATTATATTAAAAAAAAATAGACATAGGAAAGGGGAGCACCAGCATGAGAGTTAAACAGGTCGGTCTGTTTGGCCAAGCTTAGTTTATCTAAAAGGTCATACTAGGAATTAAATGGCTTCTTCTGTTGCCAAGGAAAGATATAAGGAAAAGCAGCATTTGGAAGTTAAACAGACTGATCCAGAGTAGGAAAAAAGGAGTGGGGTTTGGTTGTTTTGTTATTTGTTTGGGGTTTTTTTCACCCCTAAAGTAATGAGACTGTTTTGTCTCTGGACCAAGCTTTCGCTAGTTCTTGAAATCATCGTCATGACTGGAGGTCTTTCTGAAGACAGGCTCAAGACCTGGACAACTCTCTGAAAGTTTATAGCTCATGTCAGTCTGGATGCTTTTCTTTATCTTTCCAGCTTAAAAATCAAGAAATTTATGGAAAAATAACCCCCATTTTTTCCTTGGAATCTAATCCAACTACTTCCAGAGATGTAAAATATTACCTGAAATGCAAGTCCTCCTCTTTGATCACTCAGGCAGCTTCCTCTCCAGGTCTTCATTTCTAGACCAGAAAATTAACATTGTGGGATCTTTTATCCAGTAGACGCTGTTCGCTAGTGGAACACAACATCCCTTATTTTGGACTAAATTCAGATTTGCATCCTCCAGCCTACTTAGGCGCACTGATTTCACCAGTCTCCTCTCTCAAATAAGCTGAAATTAGATTATATCCCATATACTAATGCTGATAGTCTATTCTGTCTTTGCTTCTAGAATGAAACATAGTGTATTCTATTATTTCTTTAGATTTTTATCACATTGGACAAAAGCACCCTGTATCCTTGACTCTTGACATGCTAACCCCAGTATAAGTGATCCTGAGTTTTGTAGCGACATGGTTTTATACCTCATGAAACAGGTCAGAAAGGCAACAGATATTCTAGAATAATAGACAACTTGATAAAATACCCCTGTTGTAAGAGCTGCCATTTTCCTCATACGTTTTGCTTTATTTTCTTCTGAGTGCTTTGGTTTTAAAATTGTTTTTCATAATTAAGCTTTAGATTCTCAAATCCTTCTCAGTATTTAGCCAAAAAGAAATAACAATTTCATTGGCACAGAGAAGACCATCTTTTATGCATAATGAATTATTTTTTTAGACCAACAATTAGCTGATCTAACCATTTCTACCTCCAGACCTTCTCTTGTCTATGTCCTCAAGCCGTCATGGTTACAGCGATCCTGTTGCTGGGAAATTCTTGTTTTCAAGGGCACTTTAATCTTCCTAAGCAGTAGGTGGCAGTGCACACCGAATGTGTGCATTACAGTACCAAATACCACCAAAATAAGACTGGTTAGTAAGGACCTCATTATTTCTGTAGGTGATTAGGGAAAAAGAAGTATAGTACTTTTATTTATGTTAATTTAGTAATATGTGACTAATGACACAAAAAGCACGTCTTAAGCTTTCATTTAGAATATTCTATTAGTTTTATTTCTTTCAGCTTATTTTCTCTAAGATTTTTAGAGAATTTATAGGATTTCTGTCCCTCTTAGTTTTCAGAAATTCATTTACTAAAGGACCTTCTTGCTCTCAAATAGCAATATTAAAAATTTGTTTCCTTTCATCCTGACCATGCAGCACCTTTCAAATTCTAAATCCATGATCCCTTAAAAATCAGCCTGTTGGGCCTACAAAGAACATTTAAACTGCATGAAGTTGTGGTTCTTTAGCCTGTGGAGCACATGTTTGGATACAGTGTAAGACAAAGTAGTAATAGGCAGGGTGCGCAAAGGGGCTGTTTTGAATGAAAAACTGATTTAGTGTCTTTGAGTGCTCCAACAGCAGTTTGTGTGCCTGCAAGCGGCAGCACAGATAAATCTATTAGGAGCACAGCTCAAAAGCTGCAAGGCACAGCTCCCCAAAACATTTAATGAGGGAAGATTGAGATGTATCCATAGTATTTCTCCATAAACTGAGTCTGCACAGGGTCAGAACAAAGAGTAAATCTTTCCTCAAGAGGCTATAATTTCAGCAGAGTTTAGGAAAAACATCCCAGGTACTTGATTACAATTGTCAACTCTTTCACCCCAATGTAATCTCAGCAGTATTAACATTATTATTTTGTTGCAGTTTTGCCATGAATCAGAAAAAGCCTCTGTTACAGGGAAACAGTAGACCAAAGAGTTACAAAACCTTTTAAAAACCTATATTGATTTCTAACCCTTTACCTCTTTTATCTCTTTCATTATAGGGTCACAACATCTTTGCTAACTTGTCCTCTAAGGACTACAGTGACCTTATGCAGCTTCTAAAGCAATCGATATTGGCAACAGACCTCACTCTGTATTTTGAGTAAGTATTGGCATTTCTTGTATTTGACTAATGAAAATTTGAAGAACTTACTCTAATGACCTATTAAATACCAATAAGGATATATAATATGAGAAATTAGTGTTTAGCTGTGGTTGAAGAGATTTAGTCTAATACATAGTGTGTCTTAGGCTAATAGAAATATCTCCTGTCCAAGTAAGTTTTGCTTTAATGTGTAACGTATCTGTATTAACAAAAAAGCAAGTGATATCCTAGGCTTGTACTTCAAAGCAGTCCCAGGAATCAGTTACATTTCAGTCGCAAAAGTCCCTTCTGTGATGACTTCTTCATGTATGTAGAAAATCAATGACATTTTAGAATTCTTTTCCACCATGTCAGACTTTCTAAATGCGTATGCTAAGAAATATTATATTTAGCTCTAGACACAATTACAGAGGTAATGAATGCATACACGTTGCTTCTTTGGAGACAAATTATACCAGTCTGCATCACGTGAGAATAGGTCTTGCAAAGCTTAACTTGACAGAAGTATTTGATGATCTCTCTCATACAGTTTTCTTGCTTTTCCTTGTTTGCAAACGAAATCTCTAGACTTCAGGTTGATGCTATTTTATATTTTTCAAATACTGTTAATTATCACCAAGCTCTTCTCAATGAGAATGTGTGGGAGCACACATTGTAGTTGGAGGAGTCATGGTGTCCCCATCGCATCCCCCCCTCTGCCATACGCCTGTGGCCGACTTACAGGGAGAAGCACTGTCAGACACAGCTTCAGGGCACTGCCTTCCCAGTCTTGACAATAACTCATGCTAAGGAAATTTTGTTCCATGTCCATTAGCATCCTATGCCAAACAGTGCTGCATAGCATGTTTTTCTCAACTTGTAGAGGGCATATACCTGGATTCCCCCCTCCTTTGTGCAGACAGTTGATAGCAAACCAATTTTCCAGAAAACCTCAGGCAAAGCCTTCACCCTGAAATTGTTTAACTATCTGTATCAACGTTGTATCTTAAGCTGTTAATTTTAAAAATACTAACTGGGATACTACCATTATTGCTTTGTCTTTTTTGCCTCAGCGTTTGGTTACTGTGCCAAGGGCTGTTTCTAAACAGTACTGGCAGTAGGCACACTGATATTCTTTGGTTTTTGCAAGTCCATTCTCAGAGAAGCTGTATTAAGAAAGGGTTTTAATGAATACTTTTATTATAAATAACTTCTAAATATTAGTCCTTGAAGAAATTTCTGCTTGCTGACATGAAAATCCCGAGCAGGGCAAATAAACCCTTTTCAGCATACTCTTGTTGAAGCTGTCTGTCAGAATCACTTGTTATCTGTGGGCTGGTGCAATGGGGGAATTTGCTGACAACTTCAAGTGAGATACAATGACCGCGGCGATGTGTCGGAATGGGTTCTGCCGTCTCACCGCAAATAACAAGTGCTGCAGAAATGTTTTGTGTTGTCAAGGAAGAGAGGAGTGGCAAAGGCTGAGAGGGCAGCTGCCCTTGCACGGCCCCACATGCAATGGGCTGAGAGGGAACCCAGTCCAGACCCAGACATGAATGGAGCTCTTTTCCCTACCTGCCTTAGACTGAAAAACTACACGGTCAAGAAGTCCTCCTAGTTTTAATACAGAGAAATAATCACATCAGCTGAATTTCAAGGTTATTCTTCCCTGCTTGCATAATTGATTTTAAGTGCTACACAAGCCAGAAAGCTTTAGCATGAGGCGGTTTTACTCAGAAGTCTGCAAATAAGTTATCTTTTCCTCTTGTGTTATTATGATTCATTAGTTGTTATTCTGCTTCGTTTCCAAAAGTGCCTGAAAATCACTCCCTAAAAACATTAATGATTTACACTTCTTAAAGCTGTCCTATGGGAACAGATGTTTCCACACAAGAACCTAACTTGTTTTTTTTCAGTTTGCTACATCTTCATATTTTTGTAGAGAAGGAAATCCTCAAATCAGTATTCTCGGAATACCCAAACCTAATTATCACAGAGTCCAGTTAGCAAAACAGCAACAAAACTCCAGGCAGAGCAAGGCTTTATAATCTGCTTAAAGCACTATTTTTCTACCAACAAGCAAAAAGATGACTTTCAGTGAAAGATCAGATGGAAGACGTACTTGATTCTACATAATGACATTTGTAGATCATACAACAAGCAAAAGCATGGAACCAAAATAAGTTAATGGAAATTCACTCAAATGATGTTTTGAACCACTGGGTTGTAGAGCAACTGGATTTGCTGTGTTATAGCAAGACAACTTTCCCTCCCAGTCAAAATACAACCAAAGTCAATGTAACTCAAAGACACTGCAAAATTGTTATAATTTCATTTATTTCTTAAATCCTGGCATATTAAGTATGCTTAATAATAGCAAACTCTTCCTTTTGGATACCATGCATAAGCACCAGCAGAAAATACTATGCTGGTTCCTTATACATGGCTGCTTTTCTCAGGTTGACTCCTCCCTACACTAGGAATTCTCTTTGGAGCTGGACCACTACTCCTGCATCCCCTTAAATGGATTTCAAAGCAAAATTTTATATTAAGGTTTCCAGCTTAACATAAGGCCTTGAGACTCACAACATTTTCAGTTATTATTTAAGGATCTCTATATTTTGAATTTGAATGTTTGAGGTTTCATAGAATCATAGGTTTCTGAGATGCCATCTTCCTGACCTTTCACCTTTAAATATTTTTGCTGGTCTTTTCTCCAGTAACTTATGAATTGCCCAGAATATCCCATACTTAAAAATGAAAGAATTACCAAATTTTACATTGTTGGACTAGGCACTGAAATACAGGATACTAAAAGCCACCGCTCGCAGTAGAGTATGTAGTTCATGATCTGGTCAGGATTAGTCTTGTTTAAGGTTTATTTAGGCTTGTTTGAGGTTTTTACTCTTTGTCATTAAAATTTTTGCCACTGAAATGTTTATTTTCACTGGGGCCGTGATGCTATGACTTTGTGAGAGAGCTGAATTTTTCTGCATGTGTGACTTTGCATTGTGCCAGTAGATTTTGTAACACGGAACACTCATATCTTATTTCATGAAATACAAGGGATTAGATATCAATATGTACTCCTTACGATCTCCCTGTTCTAGTTGTTGTCATGAAATCCATGACAACAGGCCCTGTAGTAGGAGTGACTGCTCATATAACGCATGGCAGTTCATGACCAGAATAATGCAACGTCCCATATAAAATTCTGTCCATTGATCAAGGGCACTGTTACCTGTACTGGCTGCCATCAGACTGTGCTTTCTATAATTTCTATAATTCAAGATTTCAGTCCAGCTGAAGTAAATACACAAGAAAATACAGGAAAATATATAAATATATATATATATATATATAAAAAAATATACAAGAAAATACAAGCCTTTGAAAACTGTCTCCTTTGGGGGAATCTCTGCTACATTTCCCCTTGAAAAAGAGACAGCGTGGTCTCCTTTCAGCTGGGGTTCTGGACCGCCACTCAAAACTAAAGTGTTTGCTTTCCAGCTTTGATGCTGGAATATGCGGTGTCTCCCTGGGCAAGTTTCTCCATATTTTTGTGCCTCAACCTCCACTATATCTGGGGCAGGATCTGTTTCATGTTGTAGTCACACTGTACGCAGTGAGAGCTGCTTGGAGTCTGCAGTGCCATGAAAAATTACAGGCTATGATGAGTCAGAATTTTGATGCTTAAAGGCACCAAGCAAGCATGAACTTGTTCTGGATCTTGTTGTGTCCATCTTTGAGGAAACAGGCAAGGTATTCCAGAAACCAAAGTGCAGGCCCAACAGAAAAACCCAGTTTCTACTCAATAAGAACTATTAACTGGAGACATCTGCGGCTCCAGCGTCTCACTATTTTGTTCTGTGTGGGGGAAATAATTGCACCTCTCTGGAAAACCCTTCAGGATCCAGAAGTGAGCAAAGCATTTTGCAAGGGAGAGTAAAGAGAAGTGTGTATTCATTTTGGGGGTATTTCTATTTTCTGTCTGTCCACTGCTGTAGCTGAACATTTCATGCTTCTATGGAAGACTGAACATTTTGGTGCCATTTATTTCCTTATCTGCCGAGCCCATAAATTCGATATTACTTTTACTAGGCAACTCTGACATTGATAACAGACATTTATAGAACATGTTTGGAAATTAGTATGTTTCGCTTAAATGGACTGTCAGTGTAACTACTTTAACAATAATACATGAGGTGCAATGATTTCGTATCACCCAGAGAACTGTGTTTCTACTGCACTGCTGCCCTGAAAGTGTCTTGTTTCCTTCTCTGATAATCTGTTTTGTTGCAGGAGAAGAACCGAATTTTTTGAACTTGTCAGTAAAGGTGGTTATGATTGGAATATGAAAAACCACCGAGAAGTATTTCGGTGAGCACTACTATTCTTGCTTTCTGGTTATTTCAAAGCGTAGCTGTATTTGTTTAAGGATATATGGTGGGGTGAAGACTTAGAGTAACACGAGAAGTAGCTTGTTTTCAAAATATGATCCGTTGTATTAAATGTATGGTATGATTTCTAAACGTTACCAAACAGCAGGGATGTACTCAGTGTGACCTCACCTTCTCCATTCCTATTTCTGCCTTCAAACTCCATCATGTTTTCTTCCCTTTCTCCCAGCCTCACCAGTTACTGCTCAGCCTTTCCACTCTTTCTCCAGAAAGCGTCAATATTCTGTCTCAGGATGCAAAAATCTTTCTTGTCCATTTCCCTGTTCCCTCCTCGTCTCTTTTTTCTATCACTGGTCGTGCTTCCGTCTGCTCTTCTGTTCTGTACCTGGGAGTCTGCAGATACACAGTACTCTTCCGGCCCTTGAGAATGATCTGAGCGTGCATCCTGTTGAAAACCTCAGACTTCGAGGGTGGTTTGAGTACACCATGCTTTGGGGACAATAAAATGTAGGCATTTGCATATGCATGCCTGATTATGTCTCATTTTATCTGAAATGTCATTAAAATTCTGTTTCTTTTTGGTCTTTTGACCAAAATATTGGCCGTTTTCCATTTTCCATATCATTTCACCCGTTTCTAATTTTAGATTCAGGCAATATATTTGATGCTTCATTTTCACTGCCCTTGTTCTTCATTTAAACTTTCTTAGACTTTTATCTGCATCATGTACTGTACATAAACACTTTCTACAGCTGAATGGTTTCTTTCTCCTAATGCATATAAAACATGGTTGTAGCTAGGTATTAAACTACAGTGGAACAGTATAGCTCATAGTAAATCTTAAATTTTTATTGTAGATGAGCAGTAGAAACTGCTTAAACAGTGTCTGGGATGCCTCCTGTGATTATAGGTTCTCTTGCTACAGCAGTCACTTACAAATAGGCACATAAATTAATCCAGTTTGCAGGTGTTATTCTGTAATAATACCCTTACTTATATCATGTGAAGCACATGCTTCCTAGTATATTTTAGGTATTAATGTAAGTAGTGTTAGAAGTACTGCAAAATTAGCAGTTACTCCCTTGCAATATCATTTCTTTTCTAGTGTGCGATGCACAACACCAAAATTCATCATTTGATGACCTGCAACACACTAGGCCTCCTAGGCACAATTGTGATGTAAAAGCCATGCCGATGGCTGAGATTTCAAACATGTCATTCTTTTCTGGAGGAAAAGAAGGTGCCGGGGCCGACATTTTATATATGTATTATTTATATATGCATCCAGAGCAGAGTTGTTTAGAAATCCAACAAAGGTTGATTCAGCTTGTATTGTTCGTTTCTGTTTTTCAGATCAATGCTAATGACAGCCTGTGACCTTGGAGCTGTGACCAAACCGTGGGAGATTTCAAGACAGGCAAGTCATGATTAATAGCAGGGCTGCGAAGAGGCGGGACTGGCAGGACAATATTCCCAGGGCTCTGGCTTACAAGGGACCAAAACTGGAATCAATTTACAGCAGTATTAATGCTATAAAAAAATAGCAGGGGGTTTCTGCAAGAAATAGTTTATTGCATAATCTTTCCATGCACACAAGCTGGTGAGCAGCATGTAGGTACCTGGAGAGAGCTGGCTTTACAACCTCTCCTCTTATTCACCTTTTAAAACCATGTCAAAAAATAGATGGTTTAAAATGAAAAAAGCGTGAGCCGCACGTAGCAGCACTTCCTTATTTTGTTCCTAAGTTTTCCTTGTCACGGGCAGAATCAGCACGTGATTTGTAAGCTTTGATTAACATAAATTCTTCAGTATAGATGGTAAGAGAAATGTGTTCATTTTCTCAACACTGATGGAAAAAATTGCAAGTGTCTTATAGAGGCTTTTTTAGCATCCTGTACTTGGATGCAAAAAAAAAACAAACCAGGCTTCTGCTGCTGAGCAGGCTCTTCAGAAATATACATAAAACTTGGATCCAGCATTGGCAAACAACTACCATGTGAGTAAGCAACCTGTCCCAAAGTCTTGTCCTTTACCACATGATTTTCCATCTTCTAGGCATCTTTCCTTACTCAGCATCCATCCTTAATATTTCCTCAACCCATGCTAATAATTCTCTATCCTTCTCTGAGGTCCACAACAAGCCGGTAGAAGGCAGACTGTGTAGGGGTTTGGAGGAATGCACAGTATCAAGAAAATGAGTCACAAGATTTTCCTGTACCACCTCACCACAGGTGCAGGGTGTGCAATCGCTTCTCATTTTTCCTCTTTAACTCAGTTAGTTTCTCCATTTTCTTTGGCAGCCAAAATGCCAGGTAGGGTCTGTTTTCCATGTTGTCGGGCTTTGCGCTATGGTCCTGAATTTAGTGCTGAAGTGCTGGCAGACTGGTTTTTTAGCCTTAACGCTTTTGAGGTCTGCAGGTGAAAATTCCTCTGCAGCCTAGTGTACAGGTTTACTTCATATTGAAAAATCCAGGCTGGGATTGATTGAAACATTCTGTGTTTGAGCAGAGAGGCTAATAGGTCCACAGAGGGAAAACAGGAAATAGTTGGACCTCAACTGTGCCACAAGGAAAAAAAACATCAAAAGTGAAGGAGAAGGGGATTAAAGTATATGAATCAAAGAGAATAACGGCTACGGGTAAGAAGGCAAAATTCAGGAAGAAAAGGTAGAAACGGACAAAAGAAGAGGGAAAGGAAAAGGGACACAAGGCAGACAAGATCAGGATAGTGATGAGTCACAGGGGTGAGACTATGTCATGATTATTTTTATACAATACACTTGGCAAACCCTTAATTGGTGCTAAGTTATTAAATTATTCCTCTATCTAGAGTATTGATCCAGAATTTTATTAGTGTGCTGGGATTACATATATTATAAAGTTCCAAACTGTGTGATAGCCTGGCTTGAGATTTAAGAGTACTTTATAATATCACCTAACCTACTTCCAATTTATTTTCATACTCCTTATTTCAACTGTAATAGCTTAGGATTTTTGCATGTTAGCTGCCATGCAGTTTCCAGACCAAGAAACTTGGAGGTTTTATGAATTGTATTTGTCTCCATAGTTCAGCCTCTTGTGCCTTAGCATTATGGAGTAATTTCCTAGCTTGAAAACAATAAGGAGGCATGACAGGAGCTTTAGGAACTGAATGCCATCTTCAGTAGATTAGTTTCCTTTTT
Source organism: Neomorphus geoffroyi (assembly GCA_033558235.1). NCBI lineage: Eukaryota > Metazoa > Chordata > Aves > Cuculiformes > Neomorphidae > Neomorphus > Neomorphus geoffroyi. The sequence continues at coordinate 39,587,801 of JAUMJM010000027.1, forward strand.
TTGCATCTCAAATGTCACACATGCCTACCTTCTCAGCCCCACACGTGAGAAGAGTACAGTATGTAAATGCTTCTATATTAGGATTGCTCGCTGTTTGACTTCTTAAAACTCCTGTTGCTTCTGTAGCTAATTTAGATTTTAAATCTTGTGTTCTGTGAAGCACAACCCTTCTGCTGAACAGAGCATCTTCACTCACAAAAATCAGAAAGACAGATTCCAGCTTCCAACTCACCAGTTCTTCGTTTTGATCTTGATATGAACAACACTATCTGAGTTCATATTTAGATATTCAGATCCTCTAGTGATGACAGTCATGGGGGAAAAAAGTAAAGCCTGGTGGGGGACAAAGCCGTTATGATTTCACATTAAATTAAGAAAACAAAGGTTCTTGGTTAATTAAGTTTCTTTGAGAAGTGAAGTTATTTATATAGGGCAACGGCCTGTAAATACGCAGAGAGCTCTGGCACAGTTTACAAAGCATTTTTATGGACATAATTGTGCATGTCAACAAGAAGCTGTAATTTTCTGTTCTCAATACTTGAGTAAGTTGCATATAACTGCTTTGAGTGCTACCTCGACATTGCAATGTAATTCCCCTTGCCAGCTCCCTATGGAAAAGGCTAAGTGTGCCTATTGATGGTTATGGCAGTTTATACCCCCTGGATGCCCAATCCTGAAAACTGTAGTAACATGAACCTGACATCAGTCATGTAAGTGGGACTGTTCAAGTCCTTACAGTTAATCACAGGCTGAAGTCATGGTCATGAGGTCATTAACCTAAAAGTAATGTAGCAAGAACTCTAATCTTTATTATGGTTTATGTTTTAGGCAGCTGAGCTGGTAACCAGTGAGTTCTTTGAACAAGGAGACAGAGAAAGATCTGAACTCAAACTCACCCCTTCGGTAAGTTTTTATCACTTCTGAAATAGTTACACACTTGAATAGGGTAAGAAAATATCATTGGGTTAATTCAGAAAAAAATAGCTGTATGTACGTAAAGAAAAATCTTGGAATAAATAAAAGCTCTATCCAATAAGGAGATGCATTTAAAGCCACATTTGAAAGCTCTCCGGTGAACTCAATGACTTTTGCATTGAGCTCCTCTCGCCGTTTTCTGAACCTATATCCCAAGGTTATTCTGTCAACTAATTTTCTAAGCAACGTGTATTGTTTTTAATACACAATATTCAAACAAAAAAAATCACTAGCTACTTACGGAAATCAAAATTGTCAGATTTAGTTCATGCCAAAGCTGTCTGTTATTTGTTATATCAAATGCTGAAAAGCATTTCTATAGGTATACAACTAAATATAACACTGTGATTGAAAGGATCAATATACGTGGAGTGGAATATATTCAGTGGAATATTGGTATTGAATGGAATATAGGCAGATGGGTATAAAGCATCAAACAAGAACTAAGAAAACAGTTTCATAAGGATTTTCAGTGAACAATTTGAAGGGAAAGCTTTACCCAGGTTAAATGTCTCAAAATGTTGACAAGCCATTATCTGGAGGCAACGGGAGCAGGGTAACAGGAATTATTCCAAAGAATTTAACTTACAAGCCATTCAGTGTTTATGCTTCCAAAAACACAAAGACCGTTCCAGTGGTTCGGACTTGTTCTCACTTTGATAATACTCGCACATGAGCCAGTGGTGATGTAACGAAGTCACTAAAGTTAACACATCTGTTGTAAACAACGCTCAGATGCAGTAAATGGCTTTTCCCTTTGTATATCTCAGAGGGGCATTAAGGGATTTCTTCCCTGTGGTAGTTCTGGGGGTACATCTCAGAAAAAACGGTAGCTGTAGTCCAGTAGGAGAGTAATCAGTCAGTCATGGTATTCACAGTTCTGAGACGAAATCTAGGCCTGAATAACTACAAGTACCATTCCATATAATGTGGATATCTAAGTGTCTTTCTTGCCTTGTATATAAAATTTGCAAAGTGCGTTTCTCGTGCTAATGAAGCATAACAGGAAGTAATTTTATTTCAACACATACATTAACGTTACTGTCTTCAAGTAGCAATGATTTCCAGTGCAAATGGCCCAGGCCCAGCAACCTTAAGAATTATTTTAAGGTGTGTCATTGCGTCTACATTTTGGACAGACTTCGTAGAAATGCAGAGAAAGACAAAAGCCAGAGCTTTCTTCTGGACTCCTGTCTTCTTAAAATATGCATCCAATAGCCTAGACAGGTAGGAAAGAAGAGTGCATTGCTATAAATATCTTCAATATTTCCTCTATCACAGTATCACAAGGTTAGAAAAGACCTTTGAGATCATTGAGTCCAACCTATGACCCAATAACTCCTTTATCACAGGAGCCCTCTCACTCTTCCTTTGGGCTTCACGATCTACACCAAGGAATACAGTGATTTGGGGGCCACATATAGGATGCTTTGAAGCCAAGCAGCTTGAAGGAAGATTTTCCTCTCTGTTTGGCCCTTCACAGTTTCAAAGAATCCAGTAAACTGATGTATTGTTCTATCTTGGGAGATAAGGCCAGTAAATAATCACAATGTTCATCAGTTCTAACAGCTGATGGCTAAAGGTCACAATTATGTAGAGTTTTACCACATTGACGAGGAATTTTAAAACAAGATAAAATGCTGATCTGTTTCATGACATATCGCTATGCCAAGCAATCTAGATAGGTATTTCTGTGAGTTAGATAAGAGTTCTTGGTCAGAAAGATGATGTGATATTCTCTTATCTTACAATTGAAGAGTTTTTTCTTACATTGTGCTTATAACAATCTAAAAATGACAGGATTTTTCAAAACTATCTGAATAGGTAGTGCAGAGTTCTCCAAAATCACACACAAGATTGTCATTTAAGATTGTACGGACCTTGAATCTTACCTCCTGGGTTTATTTGATACACTGTGTCATATCTGCTTATGTCAGAAAGAGCAGGCTACAACTAGAATTCAACCAGACACGTAACGTAATGTAATATGTGTAGTCTGGAGTTTCTAGAAGGAAAGTAAGTTTTCTCAGGAGACATCAGCCTTGAGGAGATGGGCCAGAATAAGAACAGACTTTCCACAGAAGAAGATGGAAAGACTTGGCATATTCAGAGTGTGGAAAAAAAAGATATTTGGTAAATGGTATGGACAGGTCATTAGAAGGAGGCTTAAAATCCTGTAGATGGAAAGCTGATGGACCCAAGTAATGTCAGGCAGGTTAGGGAGGAAACTGCTCTCACATTCAAATTCTTCAGAACTCAGTTTTTCTATGTTCTTTCGACCTCTGTAATTTCCTCTCTGGGAGAGTGCCACAAGCAATGAATTAGGCTGGTTCCAGAGGAACAAACTGATAACTGCTCCCAAAATGGATCTGTTGATTCCCCATCCTTTGGAGTCACAGACGTGGCTGGTTCTGCAGAAAAGGTCTGTATCTGGGAGGAAGGGAGGGAACCAGCCCAGATCCATCAGTGTTCATTTTGCTGAGCTGGAAAACCTTATGTGAGAAAAGGGAAATTTCTGCTCAAAGGTATCCACGTTTCTACCAGACGTGTCTTACCAGCTCACCTCTAATTGTGGAGCATTTATTTTACATCACAGAATTACAGAATTCAGATACATTCAGCCTACAAATTTCAAAGCAGAATTGAATATAACCGGTGTATTTTTTGTGCCAGACAAAGCAGTAGGGATACCGCTGCAAAGATTGTTTATGGTTTACAAAGTATTCTGGTTGTGAGAATATGATCATACCTCCAAAGTGCTGCATGATGCGTCTGTAAAATACTCCAGTGTAATAAAGCATGACAGTTTTGTTCCCTTCTCAATTCAGGCCATTTTTGATCGGAACAGGAAAGATGAACTACCCAGGTTGCAGCTCGAGTGGATTGATAGCATCTGCATGCCACTATATGAGGTAATTTTTACTGACTGCTCCTGTAGAGTCCAGAGAAGATTGTTCTTGCATCTCTAGGGAAAAAGAGTTAGCGTACAGCGTGGCCTTGAAGGCTATTTGAATTCTTATCTTTCTTTGACTTTACCAAAAGTCTGGATTCTATGAAGAAATCTTCAGGTTTCCTGAAGGTGGTAATACCTGTAAACATAAGTCCTCTCTAAGTGATAAAAGATCATAGGGCAGCTGTTTATGTTTGAGACAAACTGTCTCTCCCCATGGCCAGGTGCGGAGTGCTCTGCAGAGAAGGTGCAGGAGGGATGACTTTGTTAGTCGCTCCTGTCAGGCCAGTCCAAATGTGTGTGACCCAAAGAGAAATTCAAAGCTGAGCCTTTGCACTCCCTTCTGGCTCCTTTCCACACTGTTAAGGGATGCACTAGGCCAAGCCTTTAAGGTCAGTGACAAATGATTTGTGGTTTAACCTGTGTGCTGTTTAACTTGGAGTTTACTCTTTTAATTATGCTTCTGTACAGGGTGCTCTCAAGAACACGTTATTAGGGCTATAGATGACAACAATAATGCTTCTCTTTTTTTGGGTTAAACTAGCTTTAGAATTTGATGCATGTAACACAAACTTCACCACTTTAACTTTTTCTCTCTTACATGTATAGAAGGCAGAGCTACACGAGCAGGATGGTAAAGGAAAATAACACTATAGAAAGTTAACCATCAATAACTGTGTCAGCCAGTCTTCCTCCTGCTCACTGAAACCACACAGACTGCCTTATGCCAGCAAAGACTGCCAGTCTGGCCGCTGATATCTGAGAAAATGTGAGGATATGCTCACTAGGCATTTTGGGGGAACTGCAACAAGTTCTCCCTGTTACCACTGCACCCAAACTGCCTCACATCTCTGGGTAATGAATGAGTCAGTGATGACAAAAGCCAGGCCCTAGGAAGTGGGTACCAGCTGCTAATTTAACATTTAACTGTTGAACTTGTGCCTGAATATAAGTTCCCTACACACACGGAGAAATGGATTAGGATTTCCTTTTAATTTTACAGACCAGATGTGTCACCAATAGCAAATGAGGTAAGGAGGATGATGTGCTTCCCCTGCTCTCTAAACCTTGTGGCATCTGAGGCTGCTGCTGTGGCAATAATGAAGTGATTGCCCAGCAGAGGCAACTCCTGTTGTACGACTTCGGCAATGTGCACTTGTGTAAACAGCTACTGCTTTGCCAGTAGATCCTGTCCCTTTCTTAGGTCAGTCTTTCTCAGGATGGAATAAACTAAATCTATGGCTTTCAAACAATTAAGGTAAAGAAAGCACAGAAGAAGAAAATAAATCTATATTTTTAAAACTACCAAGGTAATTTTGCACAATATGGGAAGGTGTGGGATGGACCTTGGATGAAAAAATCTTTAAAAATAATATTCCTTTCAATATAATAGTTCATATTGCACTAGAATGCACATTACACCAGAATTCACAGTTTGTAATAGCATCTGTAATCAAAAAATGTAAAATAAAGCAGGAAGAGCTGGTAATCAGCCCATCCTCTGCATGAGAAGACTACATCAGGGCCCTACAGCTCTGGTTGGTTAGCTCTGTCTTAGCAGGAGATCTCCAGGGAATATATTCACATCTGATTTCCCTGCTTTCTGCTGTCTTTGCATCATGCTGTGCAGCTATTAGCCTGCTGCTCAACAACTTAAAAAAGAGACACCATCAAACCTGGAAGTCATTGCAGCACCAGCCTTAGGGGTAAACAGAAAACTTGATGTCATAGTATCGCACTGTGGGAGATTCTCTCTTCAATGTGAAGCTAAGTTTTAATTTTCATATCCAGCTTAATCAAACCTCAATGCACATATCACACCAGCAGTGTAGTCGGGCATTGTAAATCCTCCATTTAGGACACTACAGCTATGGCCAAGTCCTAGATGTCTTTTTTTTTTTCTCCTTCCAAATACATTCTTTAAAATTCTGCCATCGTAATACATTGTAAGGACTGCATGTGGGGATAGAATGGGTTACATCATTACAAGTACAACATAAAGAGGTAGAGTGGCAGCTGACAAATTAGTAAAATCTTAGCAGTACTTATAGCGCGCTAGCACAGCGCTTATAAAAACCATATGTTTGAAATAAATATTTGACACTCACTTTGATACCAAAATTACAACATTAAACCATAGAGAACAAATTAAGGATTTTGCATGTAGATTTTTCCATGCTAGTGAATCCCAGCATCCAGAGCCCTGAAAGGAGCTCCGTAGGGAATGCTGCATCCGTACCAATGCAGTTGCTACAGCAGGACCTAATGCTGTGCTCTGTTTCGTTTGAAACCCACTCAGCAGAGATGATCCTAGCAACCAGGGAATGCTGGCAACTCCAGTTAAAGTCAGACAGGAGATCAGCAGAGCTCCCTGAAATTTTCTTTGCTCAAAGTAGCTCCCAAGAGTAGGCTCTCCTTGGCAGTTAGAAGAAACTCCACAGCCCAGACTTCCAGGAGTAGTCTGACACTACCCAGGGCAACTGAGAGTACTGTAACAAACCACGTCTTCTCCACAGTCAAAACTTATGATCTAAGCTACATACCAGAGTGCTCACAAGGAGTGTTTCATGCTTAAAACAATATATAAACTTTGCAGAGCGTTTTAAAGAGTTATGGCCGCCCTAGCCTTATTTTTTTTAATCTGTTCTGAAACATTCTTCGGTAGTTGATCATCCTCCTGAGGAGATTTGGCTCTGCCTCCTCCCTACACATCTGCACTTCCTTGAAGTAGCTCAAGATGACTCACTTCTGAGGTGCAGTTCTCCCAAGTAAAGGATAGTGAAGTCTCCTTTATTAGGGGATGTGTATCACATCCAATCTGCTTACCTGGCTAGAATTGTTTTCTGAGTTTGGCCCCTTTTTGTGACAGAGTTTACCAGTCACTAGCAAATCCTTAAAATCTGTGCACCTTCCGTTAGTAATCCTGTTTGACCCTTGGAATGCCTGTCTGACCCAGAACAAAGAAGATCAATGACACACAAAATGTGCTATATCATAAGCCAGTGTGGAGCTTGAAGGTAAATATAAATACATAATAATAGCTATGGGTATTAAAAAAAAATAGGGATTGTACACAGCTAGATTTTCTATATCCAAGTGTTTAAATCCCAACCCTTTCTGTGTTTGCTCTGTAAGCCTGACTCTGCTCTTGGCACATGGTGAGCCATGGCTGTGCTCCCTTGCTTTCTCTCACATCTGCTTCTCAGTGTGGGAATCAAGCCACCTCCAATTCCAAAATACCTTAGTAATCAAATCTGTTTCCTTCACACTGTGGATCAAAGGTTTGTGAAGATAAAAGCTTCCAAATTTTTTGTTCATTGCTTTTTATTACACTTGGGACATAATAATTTTATTAAATTTACTTTTTTGTTTCTGTAGTGCTCACTGATCAGAGTATTTTTATGTGACAGTGGAGTTTTTGCCTTGTGTAGCAGAACAGCCATCCATTTACTCTGATTTTAGGGGCTTTAGTTACACTGTGCTGCATCACATTTGCTTTTCATTCAAAAGTGCTAGCAAGAAAAGAGTTCATCAGTAGAGATGGGAAACAAGCTTATTAGAATAATAATTTCTAAGGAATAATTCATTTTTTGGAACTGCGGAGCATTTCAAACCTATTAATGTAGCATCAGGATGAGGTAATCATCCCTGTTTTTTGGTAGAATACTCTGTAAAAGGGAAGCACATGGAACTAAAGCAAAAAATCTAAGACATCCCACTGAAAACAAAACACTGGCTACACTGACAGCTGTGTTCACCACACAGAGAAAGTATTCTGTAGCTATTTGGACATACATGTTCACGTAACAGGAAATAGAGTTTTGATCATCAAGACGAATTGCTTCTCCGACCCTCCAGTAAAGACATGCTAAGAGTTTCATCACTAGCAGATTTCTCTCCTGAACCCTCTGTTTTGTGTGTACCTAAGACAGGATCAGTCACAGATTTTTCCCAACACAGATCAGATTTCTCTGTGGGGAGCAGACAGAGTGGGAGAGTGAAGATCTTATTCTTTTTAATCATTATTTTTCTCACAAACAAGATCAAAGCTTCAGCGATTCCCATCAAACAAAAGATGCTAACAGAAGCCCTGTTCACAGCATTGTTAGGCTGAGACAGTAACACTATGAATAGCAAGGCCAAAGGCCGTGCACTCTGCTTCTGGGCAGATAAATACAGAGTCAGGTAGTCAGTGACAACCGCAGCAGCTATTTAAATTTAAGGGAGATGTCTTTGTGGAAGATAAAGAAGCTCATGGCTTTTACAACTTATGCGTGCCTGAGATTGCCCTGCTCACCTCTACCTTGGTGCTCCATTGAACTGCTCCATTTTAGTGTTATTTTTGGTGCTATTCAAGATTTTCTTGAGTGTTGATAGCTTTAAACATATAATGGTATCTATAGAAGTGAATTTGCATCACTTCATCCAGATTCTAAACATTTATGTTTAGCTTAGCAAGTACTTTACGTGTTTTAAACGGAATGTGGAGGGACAGAGTCCTTCTTTATCACATTGTTGTTAGAAAGAAATCTGTCTACAAGCCCAAGAGCTGATATGCCTGACTTCCTATAGAAGATAATGTCTGGCCTTGTAATTAAATCTGTCTTTAGGGTATGATGATGTAGCTGCAAAAGCATTTCTTCTTCTTGTAAGGATACGTTCAATGCTCAGGGTATCATAAATGGTAGAGCCTCTACAAAGCATAGAAAACCACAGAAATCTCCAATAATGATGGCTACCTCTGTGCTTTGGCTTCTGTGCTTGAAGAGTTGACTTTGATACCTGAATTAGGAGTGAAAATGCTCACACAGTGATTTTTTTTTTCCCAAAAGTTACAATTATACTCTAGTATACAATTAACTTGTCACAACTATCAGAGAATCATAAGGTTGGAAGAGACCTCCGAGATCATCGAATCCAACCGTACCTGTCTCCCCACTAAACTATAAGGCAGGAGATTAATCTTTTAATATTCTTTTGCAGAGGAGGAGGAAAAGATATGCTTTAAGAATCACGCTTACACTGCTGTGTCCTGTTGCGGCCCTTCCTCAGTCACCACTTCCATCCCTTTCCCTCGTTCATTCAATTACAGTTTTGCATAAGGAAATACTGATAAGAAATGCAGGGTTTGGACCATTCCTCTAGAAGCAAATGGACTGTAGTGAATGGCTTGGTTCTAACTCGGCAAGAGTCACTGGAAGCAGCCAAAACAATGACTTTTTTGGTCAGATGTTACTGTCCTTTTTATATAGTCAGAACTGAAAAACTTCTAAAATTATTAAATAAGCAAGTGTTTATCTGTGTGAATGTTTTAGAAATGGCTTGCTGTACCCACCATTCACCCATATCTGGGGCTGTTGGTGCAAAAGTTAGAGCACTGCTGTTCTAAGTCTGCAAGTAGTCAGAGGGCAGGAATAGCACTAAGTAGTGAGCTATTTACGGTGAGTGATATAGACATTCCCTGAAATACATCCACAACTTTTTGAGAAGTGTTCTAACAAAAAACAAACCGAAACAAACAAAAACGGGGGGAAAAAGGAGGTGTCATCGATCAGGACTAAGCTATTTGGAAAAAAATATCTTCACAGGAAGCAATTTGATCAGCTCAGTGTGATTCTCATTGAAATCAACTTTGATTTGTAGCATGTTGAGGGAAGAGGAAGATGACTTTCCATAGATCCTAAAGAATACCATAAATATGCACACTTTGGCTTATTTCTGACATTTGATTTGGGCACAGAGTGAGGGATAATGCATCTGTGCTTTCTGGACTGCCTGGCCGACAAGGATTAGTAAGGCAGATAGACTCATGATGCAGAATGCGATACACTGTGGACTGAGGCTGCACAGACGTTGGCAGATCGAATTAGTCTCACTTTATGTTGAAATCCAGGGGGTAATATTATCCGAGGAAGAGCAGGTGCAACATATTCTGCTGTGTTTGTAAGAAATTTGCTTCAGAGAAAACTTAATCAGGCCAAATGCCAAGTGCTGGGGGGAGTTAGTAGCTAAGGCTTGCGTTAGGACTAAGGGTTTATATCAGAGAAAGGAGATTTTGGCATGGCAGAAGAGTCTTTCTGTAGCCTTGAAACAGGAACTTAACTAGGTTCAGCACTTTTGTTGCCTTGTTGCCTGTCTACTAATGATAAACCTAAACAAGGCCACCCAGAATGAATTCTTACGAACTTTCAGAAAATTTGGATACTATTATGACTTCCAATAACAGAATAACCATCAGCAAATTGTTTTTCTTATCTCGTGCCCTAACCAGAGTCTAGGGGTTTTGGGGTACTTTTGTATTAATAGAAAAAAAAGGTGAAGAAGAGCTATCCAAGAAAGAAGAACTGGGAGAAGAAGAAAGAATGCTTTTATTTGCTGTTCCCTTCCAAGTCAGTCACTGTTTCATGTGTAATATAGAAAGGCTTAATTTTGGTGGGTTCAGAGCAAGGATTTTTGTGTCTGTAGGTATCACTGATGCCTTTTTATGATGGGCACAAAGATCCCGATTCTCCTTTTTTGTTTCCTGAGAGCAGGGAGAGATTAATTTTGCTTTTGAAAATTAACAGATTTTTGCTAGGATTTTTGTAGTTTGTTGAGATTATTGATGAAACATTGTACTAGTATCAACAATTTTGGGAATTCACAAGTTTTCCCAAATTGCTTAGAAGAAGACACAGCAAAAATGAGTACTTTTTCCCTTCAAACGAGAATACTTCTTCCCTTCAAAGGAGAGTACTTCAGCTTACTTCTCTGATAGTCATCTTACACCAAAAAGGTCTCAACTGAAAGGGCAGGTCATCCACAAAGATATTTTGGAGAAGACAGAAAAATCAACATTTGCCATTGACTTTAGTGCCTTCACTGAAGGCTTTCAAGCCTGATCTGTGAGGAAAAAGTGAATAATTCATAATACTACAATTTCTGTTGCTGTCTTATTTAGAATTATCTGCCTAACGTGTTGCGAAGGACACACAGTTGTGTATGGAAATGGAGGTAAAGATTTGAGGAAGCAGACTGAAAAGTTGGCAGATAAGGTAGAAGAGACAGCCAATAGAGGGAACTCAAATCGTACAGCAAATCCGAAAGAAGATAAATGGATAATTTAACAGCCATTCAGTTTTCAAGAAAGATAAAGCACAAACTACATTGCATCAGAAAAGGACTAGAAATGATGATGGATGAAATGCTTCAAGTAAGTGTTTAACACAACAGAATCACAGTTGCCTGCAGAATTCCCAGCTGAGGGCAAATTCAAAGAACTAAATAAGGATATGAGACTGATATGAGTTGAAGAGTTTTTCAAAATCCATTTAACAGCAAGGCAGAAGACATTGATCAGCTGCTTGGTTAAAATGTTGAAAGGAAAAGAGTTAGAAACATTTTTTCTCTTGCATGCTTCAGACGTAGAATCAAAACTATAAACACCAGAGCAAAATAAGTTGCTTATGAAATAATAATTCTTCCTCTTCTGAGCCAGCCCTTGGTTTCATGAAATTGTTATGAACCGATGAATCATTTGCAACTATAGCAACACATCAGTTGAGCTACTTCAGTATTACTCTTTATCTTTGAGCATATCACACTTGATACTGGTCAGAGAACAAATGGCTGCCAGGAGCTCTGTACATATTTTCCTCTTTGAAGTACCTGGCACATTTTACCAGTAGAGAATCTTACTTTATCATCATCACTCTATAGGATGCATGTTTACTTACAAAGGAGTGCAGCATTATTCTTGCTAGCGTACCACCACCATAAAGAAACAAAATACTAATTAACGGCTGAAGAGCTGAGCACTTGTGCATTTATTAGATCCCTTCCCAATTACAGTTAGCTTCCTTCCACCTGCTCACAATTTCTGTAGAGATGATAAAAGAAACTCGTGTTTTCTATCAGGGAAGTTAGCAGTATATTCATTTCATCTAATTACATTATTAGGCTTTAGAAAAAAATTCCCTGCCAGAAATGCAAAAGTAATGCACGGATGCATTATTTACTTGACATTCTGGACTGCTCCTCAGTAAGCCCTAGAAGGAATAAACAAAGTCTCCTTCAACTATGCGAGACTGCCGTTTGTTAGGGGGTTTTTTCCATGAACTCGGCCTCCTCCCCAATACAATAATTTTTTCAGGAACATGATGATTAATTATGGTCAGTAGGACAAATAGTTAATTCATATATGCACGGAGTCAAAAGTTCATGGAAGTCAATCCCTATATCTTCTCTATATCGCTTTATCTTATGTATTCCACTGATAGAAGGCAACATTTTAGCAGGTTTTTTGGTTTTAGTACATTGGCATATATACAGAAATACTTTTGGATTTTCAAAACAACTTCTATTAAGTATTTGTATTATGAAGATCAAATCTATGGATGACTGCAGTACAGGTTCCCTTTTATCTGAACTCATCTGAAGTTCAAGGACTTTGAGATAGATGGCTCACCTTTGGCCTATGTATTCTCACATGAAAGCTACTTCAGCAAAACTCAGGAGTCCAATTCAGCTGTGCTGTAACTGGTCACGACTCTCTTGACTTCAGCAATGCTTCATATGCTTACACCAGGTCTGAATTTATCCCTGTGCCTTCTCGGTCACTAGTCCTCCCTTCCAACTCAGAAACTGCCTACATAATAAAAGTGATTCATTAGAAACCACTGGGTTCCTAAGTAGAGTGAACACTGAGACCTATAACTTTTTGATATGTGCTCAGTCATAAAATTGAATTTATATGGTCTTATTCCATCAACTCACTTTACAAATATTAGACCTGCAACCATACTTCCGTGAGCTGTAATTTTGTCAAAGCTCGTAAATTAAGCAAGGTCAGAATTTGTTAATATTAGGTTGAGAATCTTGGGGGGTGGGGGGACATGGGGGAAATAAAATACACGCTCTAGAGGCCCTGCAGTGTTTGTCAGTTTGGGCGTACCATGCTCCTCTTTAAAAGATTTTCGGTATTAGTCTTAGAATACAACAGAATGTTGTATTTGCTTTAGCACTAGTTTAGACTCCGGCCACATTTGTGCTGCATCTTGGCTGTTTCAGCCAATATCCTTTCCCAGAGATGAAGGTGATGTAGCAGTCCACTCCCCACCCGTCAGCCTAGGAGGCAGATCTACCAACAAATGCCTCCACTTCTGAATCACCCTCTCCATGAAGGGGTTTGTAGCTACTTCTATATCTTCATTCTCTATGCTTTATCTGGTAAAATATGCCTAAGAAAGAGACATCTATACCCCATTAAAAAAACCCCAAACCACATTTTCTTCTCCCATAAATAGCTTTCTATGAGTATCTTGTGTTCTTCCCCCTTTTGAGCTCTTCCTTCAGGCAGCCTTGCCCCTCTCCCAGATGTGCCAATGTGTTGCTGAAGAGCCTTTAACCTTTTACTGGAAGAGATTATATCCAAGAGGAGCTATATCCTGTGAAAGTATGCAGTGGGCAGAGCAGTACATAGTCACAAAAGACACCTGAATTATTGAAGGTGGTAAAAAAAAAAGCCAGTGCTATACAATATCTTTCTGAAAAACAGCTTAGTCACAGATCTGAGGTAATACAGGGGCGCAGGAGGGAACAGCAAACCTATCTGGCTTTTCCTAACGCTGGAGCACGCAGCCACCAGCATGACCACCCTTCCAGCATCCTTTATCATTCTGCAATTAAAAACAGCTTTTACAGCAAAGTGAGTAGAGTGGGAAAGGTCAGCAATCTTGTACCTACTTCTGCATAGCCAGGCAAGTGGGTATTAAGGTGCTGGATGGAGAGAAGGGAACTCCCCGGGGCAGAACTGGCTGCCCGTCGGCTCACAGCCAGCCTGCTGCACCAAGGAGGGACGTGCAAAAAGGGAGGTTCTGGAGCTATGAGTTTTTTGTGGTGATATCCGGTGTCAGACAGCTGTGGAATGCCAAGCCTCTTCATACTAAAGCAAATTATAAATTGGGGGTTAAGAAGCTGGATACCAAATTAGGAAGATCACTAGCAAAGCCGTTTGTATGAGACATGCATCAAAAATACTGGTGTGGAGGAGCAGTACATCAAAGGGTTGTCATGCAACAAAAAGGAAAGTTAAAAGTGCAGCTAGGAGGTAGAAAACCCTGACTAGGCGACAGCCAAATAAACTTAAATAGCTTTGGGAATAAATTGGTGGTTTAATCCGGATCAGGAACAGGTGCTATGAATGTAATTCAGTAAATGGTCGAGAGCCTGCCAGAAGGGAGAGAAATGTGTTGCTTTTGAGATAATTTCCCAGAAGCTTCATAAAAGAAAATTGATTACTGGAGTTTAATAATTAAAACAGGGCCAGATATATAGTAATCAAATGAGGTTTTAATTACATCTCAAGCAGAAATAAAATCCAATTTGTGTGCTTTCTATCAGAAAAGTCCTACTGAAATGCTTTGGTAGCTGGAAAATATAAAATAAAAGCTAATGTCCATAGGAATTATAGTGGTCGGTTTAATTAAAAGAGTAGATCAGAATGAAAGAGTCCCAAAGTGAAAGGATCGTAAATACAGAGGCAGTGGTTTAAACATCAAATCAATGTCTGAATAAAGACATTTTGTAGACCAAGTACAAAATCTGCACTGTTGAGTATCTCTACTCTAAATTAATGTGTAACAAAATAAAGTTTCTTAAAATTATGCTATATATTTTGTAAGTATTCCATAGAATTGATTGCTTGTGCTATGTTAACACTGAATATTAAAGACATGGTTTATTCTTTCTTAAGTATTGCTTTTAATTTATTTAATCAAATTAATGTTATTAGTTAACCATTCTTGTTATTTACCTGGTAATCTCCATTGCACCAGAGTTATTAGTCTCTGTAATATGCACCTAGGTATATATTTCTAAGAAATATACGCATTTACTTTTGGATTTAAAGCGTGTTTACAGGTCATAAGATACAGTGATTACAGTAGAACTGTGTGGGCACTTTTTGAATCCATTCCCAATCTGTTTGGGATTCTGGTCTCTGCTGTAGCCCATGCAAAGCTAATTGATAGAAACAGTCCCGGTCCTCCTGGCACTGTACGCGAGAGGGCTGTCTCCTAGCATAAGAGCGTGGCGTATGCGTAGGCCTGGGGGGATGGCACAGCACTGGGTCATGCCCAGACATCTGCATTTGCTCCCTGGCACGAAGACTGAAAACATCACATCTCGTGGCCAGTCTTGGCAACAAAACAGTACAGAAAGGACACAGACGTGGCCTAGAGCTGCACACCCGTACTGAGACAAAGCTCACTGTCCCAATGAGCTCCTTCTCCTCTCCTTGCCTGCAGCAGGTATGAATTGCTGGTATAGCATTTAGGACAGGAACAACCTGTACTGCATTTAGTGCTTAAAGATCCTGGGGCTGATGGGGTGTGAGTGCAGAATGCCATCTCTGTGCTTAGAGATGTATGAAATACGCTGCTTTTTAAACACTGGGGTTTGGTGCTTTGTTTTGTTTGCTTTTTCTTTTTTTTAATGTAAAGTGTATATTGGAAAAATGCTTCATGAAACCCTTTTTCAAGATTTAAAAAATATCAACAAGCTTACCTGCCAGTGGATGGATACTGGTTTGCACAGAAAGGATCTATTAAGTTGCCTATGTAATGCGCTCCCTCTGTAGACTGAGTTGGCAGTGGTAATGCAAGCACTAATGACAAGCAGTGAGCTTCTCAGGTGTTTATGAGGTATTACTGCCCCTCTGGTTTGGACTTCACCAAATCAAATTTGGAAAATACCCAATGGTCTAAAATAAAGAGCTGAAAATGGGGAGCTCTGAGGCACGTGATAGAAATGTTACAAATCCACATCAACTCTATCAAAGGAATGACCGTCACCAGTAAGCAGTCCTATATGTGGCAGAGACCAGAGTAAACTCTGCCTCTTACCCCAGGCCTCAGGTTGCAAAATTATATATAAGGTTGCCATATTCTAAGGAAATACCTTCAAGCAGATTTGCTTCGAGTTTCACACAAATAAGCTATTTACTCACAGCATGATTTTTCAGAAGTGCTGAGCATTCATATTTCCTATTGAAGTCAACTGAAACTGCAAATTTTCAGCACATCTTAAACCCAGGCCATTAACCCTTAATTACCATATAATAGCTCAATTAAAAATCTACCAACACTTACTTCAGCAGCTAAGCAAGATCCCATGGCTTGCAGGCTAGCTGTAAAAAAATCCAGTTCTTTAGTGGTGTCTGGGCTTTGGGGAGCATTTAAAGTGGTTGCTGTTAACCCTGCGATTTAAAGCAAATAGTGGAAATCATAGAATCAAATGATGAGCTGCGAAGGTACCTTCTCCTCCTTTTCTTTCTTTCCCTTATAATTTTCTGCACTTCTAGAACTACTTTTGCTGTCTTCTCTTCATTGTTTTTTTTATCTTGCACCAATCCTTTAATTCAAATGACAAATGCGTAGTTTACTCACTATCACAAAAAGCACTATAACCTACGCTCAGCAAACCCCACTTCTTGCTAATCAGAAGAGCTGTGAAAGAATAATACTTCTGTGTCCAGAAAGGACACCCTGCAGGACTGCTTGGGCAGTAACTGGTTAACTCTTTCTTCACATCTGAGTGCTGCTGTTAATGAGGTTCTGTCTCTCTTTAATTTTGGACAATCTAGAAAGAAATCTCTTATTTTTTTCTTTATTTTTGAGCACACAGATATGGCTGTGATGGGGGTGCCAGTTTTCAAAAGCTCAGTACTGTTGTGGTTTACTTATCTATACTGTTATTTCCTAGCACATCTAGGAATCTAGCAGTAGGAAGAATCTGAAGGTTATTTCGGCATTGTCCAACTTGTCTTCTAACCTCTGGACCTCCTGCTTATGGATGCCAGCAACCAGATGGCCTCCGGCACTTGGGCGATGCCTCAAAAGAACTGTCTTTAAGGATTACAAGAAAGCTAAATTAGTTGAGCAGCAAGCCTGCCGCTAATGTGCTTTTTTGATACTTTTGGTGGTTTACTTAAAGCCTCAGGTAAAACAAGTAAGATAAAAGAGATCTCAATGGGAACAATAAGCTTTACCTAAACGGGAATTTACATCTGGAGGCAAGGGGGGGGGGGGGGGGGTCGTGGTGCAGATTAAACTCTTTTTACCTTGTTACTCCCTCAAATGTCGGTAAAAGGAGTGGAAATACTGTCAATATTTTTTCCTCTCATCCTCTTTTTTTTTTTTTTTTTTATTAATCTTCTTCCAGTGTCTAGTGAAGCTGAATGCAAAACTGAAGCCTATGCTGGACTCCGTGGCAGTAAATAGAGGTAAATGGGAGGAGCTGCACCAAAAAAGACTTCCTTCTCAAGCAGCATCCTCATCTTCCTTTTCCTCTAGCTTTTCCACGTCTCTCAAAGACATAAATTAAGCCTGCAAATGTCAGTGCCGCTTTACGATAAGAGCTGTCTGAAAGGATTTCCTAAAATTAGGCCAACCATTTTTTTAAGAAATGCTTTCACAGACATGGTTAATTGACTGGATATTATCTTGGTGGCAGAATAGTTTGCTTTTACTGGGAGGCTTAGTGGGACTGAAAGGAAGGCCTGTGGTGAGATTGCGCTGGTATCTGGAGCGACGCGGCAGACTTAGCACAAGAAGCGTTCATTCAGTTCCACAACATTTCAACTGCTGCTGTAAAAATCTGGAAAGCTGACAACAGACTGAAATATAAGAACTTACAGCTTAATAAAATTAATAATACAGAGCAGAACTGGGATGCAAGCTGGTCAATTCATATGTAAGGAGCTGCGGGAAAACAGAATAGTATGTAATTACATCGTTGTTTTGCATCTCTTCAGTACATGTTATGAATCAATTATGCCTGCTTTTGTGATGTTCCTCTCTCACTCTTCCCTCCTCTTTTATGCCTGAATGTTCTCAAAAGCCTGCTTTGTATTCTAAAGAAGTATTTTTTTACAACAAAGCTTCTTAGTGATTGATCAGGGCCTTTAGAATTGCCTACCTTTGCTACATTTAAAAACAAACTTTATTATCTTTAAAAACACCAACCTGTCCCTGCTTCCCTGAGAAACTGATGCTAACAATGCAGTAAATTTCTCAGCAAGGGGAAGTTTGCATAAAGACAAAATATTGCATGGTGATTTTATCGTTTTGGAGGGTTTTTTTCTTTCTTTAAAGAAATGCTCCTTTAACACATTCAATTTTTTTAAAATTACAGTGTCTTTAGGGAAAAGATCAGTGGGCGTTAATGAAAACAGAGTAAAAATAAAAAAGGAAATCTGTTGCCTTGTGCTTCAGTTTATATTACATTGAAAAGTGGACCATGGGTAAGTCTTTCTAGTATAATTTCCAGTTGAAAATAAAGTTTTGAAATGGTGGTGAGGAAGAATTTCATCAGCCTGGGCTGACTACCTCTTGCTTCTCTTGCAGTTCTTTCAGTACAATTTGAGATGCTATTGTTACAACTAGCACAGCACTAGTCGAGGCTCACGTGTAGACATCAGTGGTAGAAGTGTTCATAAAAATCTAATCAAACATGATGGGTCACAAACCCAAACATGTCTCGTTTTATGTGATGAGGCTAGGATTACCTGAAAGGTGGTCTCTTTCCATTAGTGCAAACATCACTAGTGTAGGAAAACCGTGATCTGTGATATGAGGATACTTTCTCTGCTGCATGACCGGACACCAGAGGAGTCGTGTTGCAGTGCTTACGAGTTCCCATTCACCGGGGAAAAAAGCCTTTGCACTCCATGAAAAATGGGATTCTAAATATAGGATTGTCTAGCAGCAGAAATTAAAGCTGAATTCAGCTTAGTTTTACACCTGTGCCAAACTCCATTCTACTTCTATGGAATTACCTTGAACTGGCACCAGCTTAATGGAAATCAGAACCTGGCCCAGCTGACTGGATGCTAAAAGAGCTTTCCTCCTTTCTAAGGCAAGTGAGTTGTTAGCGCCTTTGAAAAGCTGACTACATCTGTCTGACAATCAAACAGAAACAACAGATCTGCTGATCACTTCTTAAAAAACCCCACAATACAGAACTCCTCTGTGCTACTAATCCTCACTAGAATAGCTGGAAATTTCAGTACCTCGGCAAGCCAATCTATTGGTACGCAACTGAACCACATCCTTTTCTCTAGCAGAAGGAAGTAGGGAGGGAACAGAAGTGCAGAATGCACAGCAGTGAGTACATGCACCAAACAGAAATGTTTCTGCTGTTATTTTACCAGTTCTTTCTTCCCTGAATGGAGATCAGATGCAGGGTAGTAAGCAGCAACCCACACAAAAACTTAACAACACACATTTGATGGAAGAAGCAGATCCCAGGAACTGACACCGTACTGCTGGCAGGCACACATAGCTTTCCTGAATTTTGATACTGCATATTGCTAAGTATAACATAATTTATAGCGCATACCCTACAGCTCCCCCCAAGGTTGAGTCTCCCCTCATTTCCTCGCCTCTTTATTGGCTTCAGTGCGCCGTTGCCCATGGCAACACCTACCGGCAGGGATGGGGATTCAGCACCACTGCAACCTGACACACAGCTGAAGCTCTAACAATGTCAACCATCAATCAAGTGACTCTTTGTAATTGCCTCCATCTATTTCTCCTGTCTTTTGGTATCTTTGCTATTGTGGGTCAAAATTCAGAAACTGCTGACTAATGTTATGGTTCTGTTCCTCCATCACAAGGAAGAAAATGAGAGAGCGTGGCTTGATCTTTATCAGATTGTTCTCGGGCAAAATGAAGCAGCCCTGCTGAAACCAGGGGTGGGGGCACAGTCATGCATCTCAGAACAGCATTTGGTCTCTGAAAGTGACACAGCTCCATCTTAAAAAAACAAACCAAACCCAAAACAAACAACCCCCCCCCATACAAGACCCCCCCCCCCAAAAAAAAGAGAAGAAACCATCAAACAAGAAGCCTTGCATTTTGAGGCAGCGCGCAGTACAGTAAAGAAACATATTCCAAGTTTCTCCTCTTTTAAGATGGTGCAAACCACATTTTACATAGTGTTTACAAGCCTGATCTACAGAAATTGTATCCATTTTTAATTTCTGGTAGGGAAACATTGTCCCAGTACCTCAGTCAGGTTTGCCAGACCCTTCAGAGGGAGAGATGACTTAGACTTTCCAGTTTCATACCTGGGAAATGCACAGAGAAGGCGGCGTTGGTGTAAGAGTTCGGAGGGGGTTTGTCTGTTTGTCCCCTTGGATTAAAGCCCTTCCCTGCATCACAACACTGTGACCCCACCAGAAAAAACAAACACTGTTCAAGGCGAGGAGTACCTGGGGTAGAGGCTCTCTTGCTGTTCAAACAGAAGGGTTTCCTACCTCCCAAGAAAGAGACATCCAAGAGATGTCTTTGGCCGTAGTTTGAGTAGTAAAGTCAGCCTGTTTCCCCTCAAAGTTCCCCGTCATTTTGTCTTTCTCCCAGCCTAGGACCTACAGGCAGAACAGAACAGCTTTATTTAATGTGATCAAGGTGGAGGCATCTGCTTCTGTCAGGACACATTTTTGCTCCCGCTCCAAAGCAGAGTCACGCTTAGAAGATGAGGCAGCAGTAGCTCACAGATATTTAGACTGCATACTGCATGTGGCAATTGGACATGGAACACCCCATGTGACTCTGTCACAGCAAGCCCCTATAGTCTGCGGGGCCAGGGATCTTCCTGAGAAGGTCATGAGTACATTTTGTGCCCTGCAGAAAATAGCTGTAGAGTAGCCAAGTATATTTCATTTTAGCTCAGGTATTCCTTCAGACGGTGTCCTTGGTACAGCAGCTGCATTTTTCTGGACTGGTGACCTTGCTAATTGCTCCTTAGAGCGCCCTGCAGTCTCATAACGTGCCTGTAGTTATCAACAAAGCCAGTATGAGTACTCACAAACTATTTGTGAAAACTGCAACCAGCAGTGCCTAACGCCTTTTGTAATGTTTAGACAAATTAATTCTAATGGAAAAATAGGAGTGGCTCAGTCTACAGGCCAAATATTTATTTTCCCTTCATGAAATTAAAACAACTTTAGTTACTGACAGATCGTTACTGCATGGAATGAAATTTTAGAGCAGGTTTATTTCAAGGTTACGTAAAACTTATTAACGGACACTTACAATGCTTAGAATATTCTGGGCAAGAAAACGTAGAGCAAGACATTTTTTTTTAATGGATTTGTCTAAGAAACAGAGGATTCTGAAGAGTAAAATCACATGAGTGGTTTCTAACGTAACAATGAAATGGGAGGTATAAATCTGCTGAAATGAGAGACTCCAGAGATTTCCATCACTTTAATGTGCCAGTATTGGAATACATAGTGTATATTGCTTATTACCTTTTCTTTCTTGGATTACTTAGTGTTTAATTACCAATTTATAAGCATGTTGACCACTGCATCTTATAGTTGTGGGGGAAGTATCACTATAAGCTTTGAACATTTGGCTATGGGAAACAACAGACATGCACACAGAAACACTGTTTGTGCTTTCTGATGGAAATGAACCCGATATACTTTCAAAAATGTATAACAAGACTTCTGTATTTTTTTTTTTTGCATTTTAAGACCATTACCCTCATCTTTGCTCTACTAGGTCAAACAATGTTGATTCAGGTTTTTTAAAGCATGTTTTTGAAATGAACAACTTGGCTTTATTGGTTTCTCTAAAAAAATAAATAATTTTAATGGTTTGTTGTGAATTTTTTAATTATTATTTTTATTTGAAAATACCTTGTAGGGATGAACCAGGACTGTTTCAGGAAAAATTTCTTCAATGAAAGGGTTATCAGGCACCAAACAGGCTGCCCAGGGAAATGGTTGAGTCACCATCCCTGGAGGTACTTAAAAGACAAGTAGACAGTT
This sequence comes from Neomorphus geoffroyi, assembly GCA_033558235.1. Taxonomy (NCBI): domain Eukaryota; kingdom Metazoa; phylum Chordata; class Aves; order Cuculiformes; family Neomorphidae; genus Neomorphus; species Neomorphus geoffroyi. The sequence goes on from JAUMJM010000027.1 coordinate 39,609,544, forward strand.
TAATAGTGGGTAGGTACGTTGGACTCTTAACTCAAATGTCTTTTCCAAACAGATAATTCTATGATCTATTGGCTCATGAATCACACAAACAGAAATCATCCCATTCCACAGGCAGGGACACCTGCCACCAGCCCAGGCTGCTCAAGGCCCCATCCAACTTGGCCTTGGACACCTCCAAGGATGGGGCATCCACAGCTCCCCTGGGCGACCTGTGCCAGGCTCTCCCCACCCTCAGCATGAAGCATTTCTTCCTCGTGTCTAATCGAAACCTACCCCTCCCAATTTAAAGCCATTCCCTCTCATTCTATCACTATATCCCTCCTTCCTTCCATCAGCCATGACAAATCTTGGGTTGCTCCGTGTTGGAAAGGCCCCACAGCAGCCGCAGAACACCGGCCTGTGCCCAGGTCTGTGTGGGCATCACAGGGCCTGCCAAAGGCGCACCAGCCAACGCGCACCAAAAATGCCAGCAAATAAACTCCTCAAGAGCCATTTTGGAGTTTTTAGCAAGCAGCAGCCTTTATTCCAGCGCTGGGCGTGTGAGGGAATGATTCCTATCAATCACGCAAAAGAGAAGAGCTGGGGAGAGCATGTATTTCCCATTCACGTGGGTGTGTGAGTTTTCCTAGAACTCTTACACCTATTCTGTTGCTTTCCAAGGACTAATTTTAATGTTATTAGGAACTTCACAGCAGCCAAATATTTGCTAATTGGAGCTTTGGAGCCAGCTCTCTCTGACTTTGCATTTTAAGACTGCAAACAGAGGTGATGATGGAAGAAAACACATCTGTTTAGCACAGACTGTACTTAACACAAGACGTTATCCTTTCTCTCGGAACAGTGTCTGGAAAAACACTGCTTGAAAAAAAAAGAAGTGCTATAAAGAAAACATTCTGTCAGAGGGACATTCTGTCTAGCTTTCAAAAAATACAGTTATGTAGCTGAAGCTTCAGCTTAAATCAACATATTTTACTTTTTGCCATAGAACTACTTCTTCATCAAATCACAGAATCAGAAGGTTGAAGAGACCTCTGAGATCACCGAGTCCAACCGTGCCTGTCTCCCCAATAAACCCTGTCCCTAAGGAACTCATCCACCCGTTTTTTAAACCCCTCCAGGGATGGCGACTCCACCCCCTCCCTGGGCAGCTGTGCCAGGGCCTGGCCACCCTTTCAGTAAAGAAATTCTTCCTAACGCCCAGTCTGAACCTGCCCTGGCGCAACTTGTGGCCATTTCCTCTTGTCCTTCTTTCACGTCCGCCCCACACGGGACAGGCGGGAGGCGCCGGGGACGCAGGGAGCGCGCAGAACCCGGGCACCTCAGCCCCGGAACTACAACTCCCAGCGTGCCCCGCGGCCACCGGCGCTTCCGGACGCGCAGCTGAGCGTTCCGTCGCGGGGCGCGATGGAGGCGGCGGTGCCTGACGGGCAGTACACGGCCGCGGTGTACGGGCTGCTCGGCGGCGGGCGGTACGCGGAGGCCGTGTCGCTGCTGAGCCGCGAGCTGCAGAGGAGCTGCCGCTCCCGGGGCGGGCTCTCCCTGCTGGGCTACTGCCACTACCAGCTGCAGGACTTCGCGGCGGCGGCCGAGTGCTACGAGCAGCTGGTGGCCCTGCACCCCGAGCAGGTCGCGTACCGGCTGTACCAGGCACAGGCGCTCTACAAGGCCGGGCTCTACACCGAGGCGCTGCGGGCCGTCAGCCCGCTGCTCGACGTCCCTGCCTACCAGAGCCGCGCCCTGCGGCTCCAGGCAACCGTGTACTATGCCCAGGGCGACCTCGCGGCCGCCAAGAGCCTGCTGGAGGACGAGCTGGCGGCGGGCGCCGGCGGCGGCCCCGCAGCAGCCGAGGAGCCCTTGGAGCGGGCCGATGCCGAGACCAACCTGGGCTGCATGTTGTACCGGCAGGGACAGTACGAAGAGGCCAGTGCCAAGTTTGCCAGCGCCGTGCAAGTGTTGGGTTACTGCCCAGAGCTATCCTACAACTTGGCGCTGTGCTGCTACGCCACCAAGCAGTACTCGGCTGCCCTCAAGCACATCTCTGATATCGTAGGGCACGGCATGGACCAGCACCCAGAGCTCAGCGTGGGCATGACCACTGAGGGCATTGATGTCCGCAGCGTAGGCAACACTCTGCTCCTGCACCGCACGGCGCTGGTGGAGGCCTTCAACCTCAAGGCAGCCATCCACTACCAGCTACGCAACCTGAAAGCGGCCCAGGAGGCACTCACTGATATGCCACCACGGGCAGAAGAGGAGTTGGATGCAGTCACGCTGCACAACCAAGCAATAATGAACATGGACAGCCAGCCCACTGAAGGGTTTGAGAAGCTGCAGTTTCTTCTGCTGCAGAACCCCTGTCCACCAGAAACTTTTGGAAACTTGCTGCTCCTCTATTGCAAGTATCAGTACTATGACCTGGCAGCTGATGTGCTGGCAGAGAATGCCCATCTGACCTACAAACTGCTCACACCTTACTTGTATAACTTCTTGGATGCCATTATTACTTGTCAAACTGCCCCTGAGGAGGCTTTCCGCAAGCTAGAAGATTCAGCAGGGACACTGACCAAAGAGCTGAGAAAACTCACAAAGCAGATACAGGAAATTAGGCCAAATTGGGATGAAGAAGCTATTAAAAAGGCGATTAATGAGTATAATGAGACTCTGGATAAATATGTACCTGTCCTGATGGCCCAGGCAAAGATCTACTGGGACATGAAGAACTACACAATGGTGGAAAAGATTTTCCGCAAATCAGTGGAGTTCTGTAATGAACACGAAGTGTGGAAGCTCAATATGGCTCACGTGCTCTTCATGCAGGAGGACAGGTATAAAGAGGCTATTAGCTTCTATGAGCCAATAGTTAAAAACCACTATGACAACATTCTCCATGTTAGTGCCATTGCGTTAGCAAACCTCTGTGTTTCCTATGTCCTGACGAGCAAGAATAAAGACGCAGAGGAACTGATGAGGAAGATCGAGAAGGAAGAAGAGCAGCTGTCCTTTGATAATCCTGATAAAAATATCTACCATCTTTGCATTATAAATCTAGTCATTGGTACCCTCTACTGTGTGAAGGGAAACTACGAGTTCGGTATTTCAAGGATCCTCAAAAGCCTGGAGCCGTATAACAAGAAGCTGAGCACTGATACGTGGTATTACGCCAAGCGGTGTTTCCTGTCCTTGCTGGAGAACATGGCCAAGCACACGATCATGCTACGTGACAGCGTTATTCAAGAGTGCATTCAGTTTCTGAAGCAGTGTGAACTGCATGGAAGAAACATCCCAGCTGTCATGGAGCAACCTCTTGAGGAGAAAAGGATGCACAGCGGGAAAAATACAGTTACCTACGAAGCCAGGCTTTTGAGGGCACTGATGTATAGGCTTACTGGGTGGACTGCGTAAACCATATCCCCACACAGCAGAAATGAGAACTCCCTGTCGGTTCTTATGCGTGTGAGTTTTCACCTGTAAATTTTATCCTTCTTAAATTTTGACCAAGTTTCTTTTCATTGGATGACAGTTGTAAGTAGTTTGTTATCAATCTCTTCTAGCACAAAACCTGAATAAACAGAGTTGTTTTAATTCTCTGATCTGTGCCTGTGTGAAATGTTTCTTTCTTCTGCTTTTTTCCAGGGTATTTTTAATATGTTACAGAATTAACGTTACCTTTTGCTAGCTCAGTAATAGCACATGAGTATTCTGACAAACAGTATACCCAAACAGGGACCAGGAACACATTCCAAAAGGGTATATTAGGACGGCACCTCAGTTTAGGTCTACCCTTGCTGTGAAGCCTGTTCTGAGTGGACATAACTGGCCTCAGAGGCACTGCCCTGTGCTGCCCTTCTGCTCCAGCAACCGCAGAGCGACAGCTGTCGCCACACAGACCCGTTTCGTAGCAAGTAACAATCCTCCCTTTGCAGCCCGGCCTACCCCTGTAATCCAACACAGTTTTCACTTGTGAGGTGATGGCCCAAACCTGGGTTGTTAATAAAGCAAAACCTAATGTTACCCACTGACGGGCAAAATTCTTTAACACCAGTCTGGCAAGAGACCTTCTGAATGCAAAATTCTAATATTTACCATATTTCTCAAAAAAGCACGTCACTTCCATCTCATAGGAGGCTCTGACTTCCACCCTTAAATGCAAGAAATCCACTCCTCTGTTTCCTCCTTTTGTTACTGTTCTTGTATCTCTTAACACCTCTCTGAAAACCTGTATTTGCTTGATTCCCTTACTTAGCATCTCCATTGCACAGGCATCAGATATGGAGTATTTTCTCAGTAGTCCTCCCATACCTTTTCAACTGTATTCTGTGTTTCTAGCAAAGTGAGACCAAAATGCTTTTCAGTGGGTTTTTGCAGTCTGTTTCTGGACTCCACAGCTGCTCTCCTTTTTGTGTATTCTGCCTTCTGAAGCAATGCTTGACCTGAAGGGGTTTGTTTTAATAAGAATCAAAGATCCACAGCTTTACCTCATTTGCTTATTTTTGATACTGGTTCCCTGAATCGCCGTCACAGGGAATTTTGGAATCAGACTGCGTGTCCCTCAAAATCCACTTTCTAAGTTGTGGCTTACCTGGAAAGAAAGGGACCGCATTTTTGAAAGTTGCTCTATTATATAGCAATGAAATACTTAATCTTTCCAGAGAGGTAGAATATGGAGGGACTGAATGGGCCTGCAACTATTTCAGAGAGAAAGTCAGCTCTTCTCTCCCAGCAGATAAGCAACCTGTCAGGGCTGAGCATATCCTCTGTAGCTAAAGAAAGTGGCTGTGGATTGGGTAACGTTACAGCTTACCCCCAACTTCCTATAAAAGTAAAGTAAAACAACATTTAACAGTGTCAAGAACGGGAAAATGAGAGGCTGCAGAGCAGGCAAGAGATGTGGCCAGGTGTCCTAGAGAGGCCTCCATAGCTCATTACAAGTCCATAAAGCCCTCAATTATGGTGATATTAAATATTCCCCACAACTGCTTCCCCACCAGGAGGGGACCTGTGATTTCAAATATTTTCTCCTCCATGAAGCACAGCAGCAGGCTGTAAAGTTTGTTTCTAATTTATAGTGGAATTGTATTGTATATTATGCAGCATAAACAGCATGACCTTTAAAAAAAGTTTTTAAAAGTCATGCCACATAGTGGCGCCTGAAGTGCAGTAATGGGCAATGACTTTGGGAACATCCACTCTTTATCTAATAATCATTGTGCGTATTCTGTAAAAGTCAGCCGGCATTTAAAAAGAAAATTCACTTTGCAGATTTGTGCCTGTGCAAATGTTGAATGCCCTGCAATGGAGAGAAATTTATAGACCTTTCTGTGGCTGACTCATGGCTGATGTTCACCTGCTCTAGTGGTTTCCGTACAACCGGTGCGTGACTTTCATTAGCCCATATTGGCACTAAGCACTTCATCTCTTCCTTGCTTTCCACAGCCACCCAGGGGTCCACTGCGAATTAGCAGAGATGCTGGGGTCACCCAATCCTGCCAGCCTCCAGGGAACCCACAGGGCCCTCAGCAGCAGGGTGGGGCAGGCCAACAGTCAGGCTCCCCATGGGAAAAAATCCCCATGAAAGGACATGGAGTTGCGCGAGATGTGGCTGTGCTGGAAGATACAGCTATAGGGCAGTCAGCTTATCTGGAATTTGCTTCATCCTGTTGCAACGGATCAGACATACAAAAACCCAGTGGAATACCCTGTCAATAACAGAATTTTCCCTCTCCTTCCCTTTTCCTTCTGTTTTTCTCTGCTTTTGCTCCCAAAGTACACTGCAAACCCCGACAACCCAAGATTTCTGAGCAGGTTGGGTGATGCTGAACACCACCTCACCTGTGGAGAAGTCTGTGCTGCTGAAATGGGGAAGTGGCAGAGCTGAGGTGCAGTGGGAGGAGACCTGGGACAGGCTCTGCTACATCAATATATACTTCTGTGTGAGGGTGTCCTCCTGTCCCAGCAGTATTTTCTGCACTGTGCATCAAACCTCTTCCTCAGAAGCACCCACCCAACCTTCCCATGGCCACGAGTCCTGCAGCGTAAGTAAGCGTGCCGCTTCCTGCAGCGGCAAGCACGCGTTATAGCATCTCCAGCTGCAAAGCACTTTAGCCATGAAAAATATAGAAATGTTACAACCAGTTTTATAACCATCTTTATACCACATTTAATGTTACCGCTACGTGACTTCCACACAAAATACATTTTTAAAGGAAAGCACATCCATTTTTATTTAGAGGAAAGGGAGGACACTGAATAATGGTTTATGCTCCTTTGAAAGACAGTAAAATCCACGTAAATTAACGCCCTAGGCCAGCACAGTTCTTTTGTACACAACCAAAAAATCAGTTTTCATTTGAAAGAACACAGACAGAAAAGACTACTGAGAAACAGCTGACCATATTCCCAGGGAGGTGCACAGGGCAAACAGCTGCAGATAAGCATGGATTCTTAAGCAAGAGCCTCTGCTTTTTTTGACAGGAGCAAGGGGAAAGAAGCCTGCAGCCTTCTGTCACTGCATCAGTATCTGAGAGTTGAGCACTGCAAGATGCCTCCCACGCACACCACCACCGTACCAAGGCGAGCCTCCAGGATTTTATTTACATCATTCCCCACCTTGAATCCCCTTGGTACTCAAATCTCTGTAGTCAATCAAATATCTGCTGACACCACCAGCAAGGCAGAGGTAGTGGATGTCAGGGACACTTGTGATCAGCTCTACACTCAGAGCTGATTAAAAAAATTCAGTAATCAGGGAGTGACTGACTTCATGGTAAGACAGATAGATGAGGCAAGAGTCTTCCTGTTGCAGGGAAGCTGGGGGTGTTTCTACTGGCTAAGCAGGCCCCTTTAGGAGATGGACAAGGAAAAGAATACTACTTCTCTAGAAATCATGAAGTTACATACAAGAATAGAAGCTGATTTGGGCAGCCTGTTCCACAATATCTTACTTACAACCTCCTATTTTAGACACCTGAGTTTAAAACTTCCCCACATCCACGTTGGCTTTAGCCTCCAGCAAATGCAGCAGAGTCCAGCCCTGACAGATGGTTGCAGATTTGGAGTATCAATGCGATAACGTGGCTGTGTGGGCTGAAAGATAAGCACCAAAAGATCCATCTTTTCCTCTCCCCCAGGCTTTTCTTCCTTTATCTCCCCTTGGCTGTTCAGCAAATAAAACCACCTCTAAATTTTGTGTCTCTGCTAAGCCCTGCTGTCTTAAGGAATAAGTATGCCCAGGACAACGCACATCTTCACACTATGACATACAGTTCATACAGGAAAAAAAGATGAACACTTTCTGCTTTACCAAGAACTAGTCCACAAAACAAAAACACGTTTTAGAGCAAAGAGCTGGAGAGGATGGTAAGACACCACCTTCTTTTACAAGCACAGCAAGGGACATCCCCAGGCTTTCCTTGAACATCCACTGCCTTTAAATGGCAGCTTCCAGTCAAGGAGGCTTCAGTGAGGTGCAGCCCATGCCTGCTGAAGCTTGATGTACCAAGATGGGGCATGCCATGCTGATGCTCGTGTGGTGTGCACCTTGGTCAGTGCCCGCACGAAGTGCTGCATCTGCTTTCACAAACCGCAGGCTGGCTTACCTCAGAAAACACCCTTGACTTTGAGCTGGTGTGGAGTCATGGACAAGGAAGGCCAGTGGCAGAAGAAATGAATGTGGCTGGTGCCCAAGGGGGTGGCATGGAGGGTTTACATGGGTGTGGAAATGGTGAAAAGCAAGTTAGTGCTAGGAAAGCGTTAACGGGTTGAGAATAGCCCTGAAGAGAAGGAGTTGGGGGTGCGGGTGGGTGGGAAGCTCAACTTTAGCTGGCAATGTGTGCTTGCATCCCAGAAAGACAACAGTATCCTGGGCTGCATCAAAAGAAGTGTGACCAGCAGGTGAGGTGACTCTGCCCCTCTGCCCTCGTAAGACCTCACCTGGAGTACTATGTTCAGTAGGACGTGGATCTGTTAGAGCAGGTTCAGAGGAGGCCACAAAGATGATCAGAGAGCTGGAGCACCTCCCATACAAGGACAAGCTGAGAGAGTTGGAGTTGTTCAGCCTAGAGAAGAGAAGACTCAGGGGAAACCTGAGAGCAGCCTTCCAGTACTTAAAAGGGGCTACGGGAAAGCTGGGGAGGGGCTGTTAATCAGGGAGTGTTAATAGGATGAAGGGTAACGAGTTTAAGGTGAAAGAAGGCAGATTTAGATTAGATTTCAGGAAGAAATTTTTTCCTGTGAGAGTGAGGAGGCCCTGGTCCGGGTTGCCCAGAAAGGTTGTGGCCCTATCCCTGAGGTGTTCAAGGCCAGGTCGGATGAGGCTTTGAACAACCTGACCTAGTGGGACGTGTCCCTGCCCTTGGCAGGGGGGTTGGAACTGAATGATCTTTTAAGATCCCTTCCAATCCAAACCATTCTATGATTCTATAAAATCCCCCCAGCTTCAGTCAGCTTGTTGCTAATCAGTAATACATGGGCATCCAAGTGCCCACACAGTGCGGAAGACACTGCAGAGAAATAGGGAGAGGTAACTGATAAAACAAACAACTGTGTTGCAGTCCTTTGCACCTCGTTTGGACAGTGCAACCTGCTTGTGACTCCTGAAAAAACAGTTTCCAAACAAAGTAAAAGAGGCTTTCAGTCCTGGCAAACTTTTAGGCTTTACTTTCAGCAAAACACCTCTTTGTTTGGCTGACACTTTTCCATTAAGTAGAAAAATTGAGACATTTGGACTCATTTTCCAAAGAACCTTTTGATTAGCATCAATTTCCTTGAACTTGCCTGAATTTAAACTAATAAAGCCCAGTCATACAGCAGAGCTTGCCAAATCCAACCGCTTCAGTCCAGAATGTTTCTATTTTGGGGGTTCTTCACCTAAATTCAGGATAGTTTATAGCCCAAACTGAAATGCATGGAAGCCCATAAAAACGTTCCCATTTCCTTCAATGAGCTTTAAATTGGCAACTTAGAAAATATCCATTTTCACAGACTGCTATTTCAAGCCATCCAAGAGCAGTTTCTTGAAAGTACTGAAATGCTACAACCCCACTGAAATCCAGTGACAAAAACGTTGTTTCCACCCACTTAAAATGCTGCTTAGGAAACAGCTAAATCCCATGTTTCCCATGGTGCAACTGCTGCACTTTAAGAACACATCACTGTTGCTCCACCTGGATCCAGTCAGACACAGCCTTCACCAAGGGCAGCCCACCCTGGCTCTGAGCGTGGGGCTGAGGTCTCCTGTCCGCATTTAACGGGGGTTGTTTAGCTCAGAGAAGAGGAGGCTGAGGGGAGACCTCATCACTGTCACACCTGCCTGAAAGGAGGCTGTGACGGGGTGGGGGCTGGGCTCTGCTCACAAGTGACAGCGATGGGATGAGAGGAAATGGTCACAAGTTGCGCCAGGAGAGGTTTAGACTGGACATTGGGAAGAATTTCTTCACTGAAAGAGTGGTCAGGGATTGGCACAGCTGCCCAGGGAGGGGGTGGAGTCACCATCCCTGGAGGGGTTTAAAAGACAGGTAGATGAGTTTCTTAGGGACAGGGTTTAGTAGGGAGACAGGCACGGTTGGACTCAGTGATCTCAGAGGTCTCTTCCAACCTTATGATTCTAGGATTCTATGATTGTCCTTACAGCACAGCACCAGCCCTGGGAGTCATCAACATCCTGATAGCCACCCCACCTGGAACTGCTTGGGGAGGGAAATCGAGAACACAAGTGCCAGATTTTCTTCTGGAACGTGGGAATCATCCCTCAGAACCACAAACTTTTGAACTACCTGGGGTGAATTTATGCAACTGGCTCTGAGTGGTTGGAGCTTCTCTGCGATGCTTTGTGCCTCTACTGAACACAACCATCCCCTTCTTTAAATTCCTTGCTGCTTATCTTCTCCTTCCCCACCACTTTGCCTCTAGGACCCTTGCCATCCTGTGTCACAAGCCGGGAACAGGTTGACTAACAGCTTTTTATGAGTCAGTTTTATTTTATGGCCCTCTTTCCCGTGGGAGAGGGCAGAAGGAGTTGGCTAACACTCAGATCCTGTTGGATTGAACTGTTTTCTAGCGGCCTTCTCCCAAATTAAAATAAACACAGCTCGGATTTTTCTCGACTGCATTTCTCTGGTGCCTCACAGAGCTCTTTGTGTCCTCCTCCACTGATTCACGGCCGCTCAAGCAGCCAGCGAGCAGAAGCGCGAGAGCTCTGTCGTGGCGTGTCCGATTGTCCTGCTCTGGCACTGGTATTTATCACTGCAGCTCCCGTGCGGAGCGGGAGGCTCTGATTCTCCATCAGAGCCGAGGGACGGCGGTTTCAGAGCGCACATAAATCCTTCGCTCTCCCCGTGCACAGCAGGTCATTCGCATTTTTAAAACAAACGAACAAAAAAAAGCTCCGTGTTCCGACAGGCGCCATCCGAGCGCTGCTCCAGCCGCACGGGTAGCACAGGGACTGCCTCCGCACGCATGAAGCCCCCGCAGCTGTCCGCGAGGAGACAGCTCCACCGGGCACCACCGGCTGACCTCTCCGGGCGGCACCGTCCTTTCCCTGGCAGCGCACGCCTCGGTGCAACCTTGAGGGCGGCGCGGGGGCTGCCGCGCCCCGGCCGTGCGGCAGAGGGCGCTGCTGCGCCAGGTTTGCCCGGGCGGCGGCCGCGGGATGGGGGGGGGGGAAGGGGGGGGCCGGCATCCCCGGGGCAGCACCCACCCCCTCCTCCGGTCCCAGTCCCGGGGCTGGGATAGCCGGGGTGGTGGGAGTGAGACCGCGCCAGTGCCGGCAGCTAATGTTCGCTCCGCACGCCGAAGGGTGACACAACCCTTTTTTTCCACGCTAGAGATCGCTGTTCCTCCTGACTGGAGAGAAGGAAGGGATAAAGGCGAAGGCAAAATGCATGGTGGAAGCGAGCGGCCTGGGGCAGGCTCTGTCCCGACGAGATCGCTGCCCCCTGAGGTCCAGTGTTGCCCTGCCTTTGCTCTCCAGCTCTTGCCCATGTATTTAGGAGCGGCAAGGCCACGCGTGGGCACGCAGCGCTGCCTCTCAGCATCACCACCAGCGGGGGATGCAGTTTGGGGTACCAGTGCCTTCACCCCGGAGATGCAGGCATCGCCGTGCACCCCCGCAGCCTCTGGCATCCCTCGCACGCCCCTGTAGCACCTGCCATGGGTTACACCTTGGAGCGATGCCCTGAAGCAGACCAGGCCAGGGCAGGACTCTGAGTTCACCCAGAGCTTCCCCAGGCTTGTGTTGGCTTTACCCTGGGGAGCATTTGTTCCCAGGCACGGGAGCACCTTCGCAGCCTCTGCTGAACCCTCACAACCGCGTGCAAGAGCGGAATCACCCTTCCTACAAACAAGGGGAGCAGCCACGGGTTTTTCCCTGCGTAACGAACGGCGCCTTCTTTTCCACCGCGCTTACACGGGAGGCCTGCTCCTGCGTGGGCATCACGTCAGGGCTTCGGCAGGCACGAAACGCTGGCACCAAGAGTTAATAGCGATGAAACCGTCAACAAAATAGAAAGCTGTCGGAGCAGCGTGGAGTCTCTGGGGAAGGAGACGCAGGAGCCCTGCCCTCTGCCTTTGTGCGCAGTCCAGGGCAAAAGACGCAGAGACGCCTCCATGATCTTGTGAGATGCCTCCGTGTGAGCGTGTGCGGTGTACTGGGAAATTTTTGTGACTTGCTAGGTTATAAAGCTGGTTACAGGAGAATTTAATAAAAAAGGAAACCAGTTTATCTCTTTCAGGTAATTTCTGTGTGGCTTTAGGGTCTCATTCTGGCTCCTTCTCCATGCCTAGAGAGGTGATCCTAATATTCAGTAAAATGTACGGATTCCCTAAAGGGAACTTGAAAGAAATTCTCTGCTTCAAATTCAAACCTGACAGCACATATTACATCAGGGGATCCCTTTTATCAGCAGGATATTCAGAAGGGATGAATGATTTACTCGTATAATCTCTTAAACCTTTCGCTTGCAGAAGCTAAGATAGAATTTATAGCATTTTTATCATTTTGGACCAAAAAAAAATCCCCAGTAAAATTCCTCTATGAAATCCAAACCCCTACTCATTGATTTTCAAGCTGATGAAATTTCAAAGGAACATGTTCTTCCATGATGGAGTAACAGCAGGCCTCTCCCTTGGCTTTGGTGCTTTCTCATGGTAGAAATCAGATAATTCCTCCCGAGGGATGCACGTTAAACAGATACCTCCTATCTTTTGCATTTGAAAACGAGGACATGTATTAACCTCCCATAATTTAAGACTATACCAAGTTTTGTGGAATTTATTTCTCTAATTTCCATTTGTCAAATAGGTATATATTTACACAAGAAATCTGAACAACTAATGATTTCATTCTGAGTTTTAACCTAAGTAATCAGCTTTGTCTCAGGATGATGAGGAAGGCAACCCACACAACAACACTTGCTTAATATTTCTGCCACATACCTACTGCAGAAAAGTAAACCAAAAGTAGGCTGTGACATTTTCTTTCCCTTCCTAAAATATTTTTACCTGTCTGATACGTTTCCCTTTTCCTGATGAAAATATAAGCTGGTCTGAGACCAGGTTTTGCTTATCCTGATGCGCCAATTGGGGTTTTTTTATTCTTCTAAAGTTATTCTTGAATTAAACTGAGGGAAATGAGCCCAGAATGAGAGTGCAAAATACATTCTCATCTTATTTCCTGGCATTGTCATTTTGTTTGTTGTTTGAACATAGAACCATCAGGTGTTAATCTGGGATAAGAACTCGTACAAAGAAATAAATAAGAATGCTAATACCTATTTCTTCATTTGAACTGAAGGAGGTGTCAGAGGTAGGAGATAAAGGAGTGTGACTGGATTGGTAATCAACACATGACAAGCATCAAGAAGCACAAACCAGAGCTACGAAAGCTAAGATTTCATTTTAGCTGTTGGTGAATATGTGCTCAGCCATTCAGAAAGGGATCTTTGTCTGTGAATTAATCTCTGGTCGGTTGTCTGCAAACAGTGATACAAGTCCATTTGGGACTCTGTCATGACCAATTTTCACCTCAGACCATGTTTCTTTCAAACCCCATCCAGTGTTCCTCGCAACTACATCCCTGTTTAACAGTTCTCCTGTGAGAGCTCTACACGAGCTGGCCATTTGCTCGGTTGGGATACTGCTGACCTCCACGAGGCAGCAGTCCTCACCAAGCACTGAATTATGCTCGCGCCTACCCAGTGCAAGCCCTACTTACTTCCCTCCAATTCAGCAAAACACAGGCTGATTTACACCAGAGCAAGTGACAGCAGGATTTGGCCCCGTGGAGCAGTGGAGCAGGCTCTGTAAGGCCGGATCCTCCACGGATATAAGTTACCGTGGCTCAGTTTGCATTTGCAGTGCCAAATTTACTTCTTCCCATTTAGCACGTGGCCCAAGGTCAAGTTAAGAAAATATTTCACTGTCATAATTATTCCCGTGAAATCCAGAGCACTTTGTATTTGGCAGCCAATGTCATTTCCCATGCCTTAAGAAGCTGGCATTAATTTCCTGACACTGAACAAAGACAGATTCACTTACACATTTCCCTGACTGCCATTTTCTTTGCCTCCTGTATTTGAATCCCTGCAAACTGATGTAGCCCTGGAAGAGCCTTCCTGGGTGCCACTGTAGCACTAAAAATAGCCGCACCTCCATTTAATGAGGATTTGTGACAGTTTTTATTCAGTGGGAGTTTTACCTTCAACCTGGGGAGTAAGCCTGACAACGCTGCCTCCTGAGAGCCCTTTGCTGCTGCATTTTCTCCCTGAGAGCCTGCCCGTCCTCATTAGAGAGCAGAAGTGGGGATCTTGGAGGTGAAGCACTTCAAGCCTGTCGCCGTGTTTAGACCAGCTGAGTGTTTCTGAGGCAGACCCTCCATTACCTTCCCTCTCCAACCTTATCCTGCTTATCCAACAGAGCTCCCCAGGGAGAAACACTGCGCTGTTTCTCCCATCTGAAATGAAACCCTTTTTCTTCACACAAAAGGAGATATTTCAGCCCATGACGTGTAGCTAATATCCTCAGCTGATGTCAGCTTGCCTGGCTCCCCTGAAGCAATGAATACTTTCACTAGCTAAGACCCAGTGTCCGTTTCATATCTTCCTGATTATTTCTCACAGATATTTCTCTTTGTTTTCCCATAATACTCAGTAGACTAAACGTGGTTTTCATGCAACATGGTCAGTTTTCACCATAATTTTTTCCCCTATAGGTTTGCTCATATTTACGCATCTCAAATTCCCATCACAGCTTCACAGTAAATTATACTGGAGAGTGGTAAAATGACCCAAAGGGCATTTGCCCCACCCTGATAAACAAAAAAACCCCAACCAATAGCCCCTTCCTCCTCCTCCCCTGCAAAAAAAGAAATATTCTCAAGTCCAATAATTCTGCATAACCATGGCAACAACAAGGGCGCAGAAATGGTGGTGCAGATCCTCCCACACCCCGGCCAGCACTGCAGGATTTCCGTAAAATTTCCCATTTCTCAGGATATTAAGTTTGACTGCAAGGAAATCCAGACATCATGTAATCTCACTCCAGCATCGGAGCAGGGCTAATAAAGATGCATAAAACATGGCACAGCCTGGAAGCTTGCTCAGAGGCACGCATTTACGTTTCGAAATGAAGACAAGTACAGCGTGGGTGCGATGGGGACAGAAAGAGTAAGGGAGGAAGATTAAACTACAGCATAAGGAGGCTCAGCCCGTTGGAAAAATATACGCTTTCATGAGTGAGGAAGGCCAAACGTGACTCAGGTTTTGATCACGCGCTTGCCATGCTGGTGCTTGGATGCTCCACTCCTTTGGCCTCAAGCAGGGTCTGTCCACGCCTGGGGATGCCCACGGGGACTGCCCTGGCCCCCAGCGCCACGGTCAGCAGCTCTTCTCCTGTTCCCTGGCAATAGGAAGTGGAACCTGAACCCCACAGGCACTGAGTCGGGGCCCCAAGGGCAGAATTGGCTTATGATCTTTACACTCCCTCTACCATTTCCCTCTCTGTCCCAAGAACAGGAGTGAAGTAACAGCAGATGAAGCAACAGAGCCCTTGGGCCAAGATCTGCAGTACGTGTAGGCACCCGAGTCTTGCTGTTTCAGCAAGAGGTTCCCAAATATTTTTGGGAATCCATGCCTTAGGATGCGGCAGGCTAAGACCACACCTGAATGTTCACATCTGTGCCAGGGGTGCTGTTGCGGAGGGTGAGGAGCTGCCAGGCTACGGCTCCTGGAGTCAAACAGCAGGCATTAAGTGCTGGAGCGTGCCCAGAGGAGGGCAATGAAGCTGGTGAAGGGTCTGGAGCACAAGTCTTATGAGGAGCAGCTGAGGGAACTGAGACTGTTTATTCTGGAAAAAAGAAGGCTCATTGCTCTCTACAACTGCCTGAAAGGAGGTTGTAGCAAGGTGGTTATCGATCTCTTCTCACACATAATAAGAGACAGGATAAGAAAAAATGGCCTCAAGTTATGCCAGGGGAGATTTAGACTGGATATTTGGAAATATTACTTCACTGAAAGGGTTTTCAAGCATTGAAACAGGCTGCTCGGAGCAGTGGTTGAGTCACCACCCCGGAAGCATTTAAAAGATGTGTAGATTTGACACCTGGGGACATAGTTTAGTGGTGGACTTGACAGCGTTAGGCTTATGGGTGGACGCGATGATCTTAAAGGTCTTTTCCAACCTAAACGATTCTGTGACTCTGACCCCCACTGAGCAGGCAAACCTCCTTCTCCTGCTTTGGGCCTTGGAAATGGGATTTTCAATTCAGTGGACCGTTGGCAACACTTTTTAAGTGGCTTGATTTGTCATCCATGTGAAACGCTCTCATTTCTTCCATGCTTGGTTTGTGGGTGCTATCATGGAACACGAACTGGAGATTATTTCTACACCAGTTCTGCTGTCGTACACAACGCTAGGGTTGAGCTCACCAAGTTCACGACCATCAGCAGCAAAGCACTGAGGCAAAACACACAGAGGCCAAGAGGGAACATGCTTTTTCCATTAAACAGCCTAAGCTTATGGCACACAAGAAGAGCACTTCATTACATGCTCAGGAAGCATAAGAAGGTCTCATCACTCAGCTTGGTCGGACATCTGGATGTGGGGAATCACAGTGGGTCCGTGGATCCCAAGGAGATGACTGACATTGAATGAGACGATATCGAAGTATTCCCATGAGAAGGCGGCCGTGAGAAAGAGGATGAGAGAAATTACAAGTGTAACAAGAATAACACAGAGGAGAAAATTGGCCCAGAAAAACGTTAAGGAAACGGAGTTGAATATTGACAATAATAGAACTGCTTGGACCTTTTTAGCCAGTGAATAAAAGACACGTATTTAAGTAGAGAATATAAAAGGCAACCATTGTTTTAATAAAGCTGGTGCTTGCTTTTGTCTTACTAAATAGGATCAATTGTCGTTTGTCCGTCCCAACCGCGACATCTGGATCTGTGATAGGACAGTACATGAAGACAACACTCTCGAGGTGCAGGCCAGTGGGCCAGACAGAAGAGTGAGAGGAGAGCAAGCCTCCCAAACCAGGCATGAATGTTGGAGCATGGTACGACTGTTCCCAGGGCAGCCTCCCATACACATCTGGCCTTAACAATGCTGCTTTTGGAGGGCTTATCTCTGTGATTGGGATAGCTTTCATCACGCAGTAATGACTCCCGCTTCAGTTTTTGTAGGGGTGTTACAGCAGAAGTTGTCAGAGGTGTTGGGAAACCGGATGATTTTAACAGAGTTTTGCAAGTTTTGTACCCCAGGGCAGATTTTATATATTCTGTGCTTGTTTACGGTAAATAAATTTGTTTCCCCCTGCCTGTCCCTTTCCTGTGTTGTTCCCTTTGAAACTGCACCCCGGCACTCGGTCAGCGACAGGAGCTGCTTATGTCTGCCCTCTCCAGGAGGAAATTCCCAGCTGGACCCAGGCAATGATTTGCTGGTTTAGATGGGGAAAACGGGTGCAGAGTGTATAATTCGGCTCCAAATCATGATGTCCTAAGGATTTAGCAAGGAAATCTATCAACACATGTGAGCGTTCAGGAGTTAAAACCACGTTGTGGGGGCTGTCTGGTGATCTTGCAGAGCTGCCGGTGGGAGCCAGGGTGACAGGAATCCCCCTGACAATTTGTAGCTTTGGAGGAGGAGGACTGGAGCTGCTGAACTGCCAGGAATTTGATTTCTGGCCACAGCTGTTTATTCCATCTCATACTGTTCCCCCTCGCAAGGAAAACCCTCGCCTCCTGAAGGGGCTGCAACACACACTGCTTATTTTTACCAGATCACGGGAACATCTGACTTGGATCTCTCGCTGTATTTTTAATGCTTGCCAATTCTAACACCTCAGATGCAAAACTTTCAAGCCATCTTCTGCCCGGCTTCTGCTTTTCAATTTGATTTTTCCCTAGCAACGGGGCGTGCCCCGAAGTATTTCTGATGAGAGCAACTCTCATGTTAACAAATGAGAAGACCTTGGCTCTGTATGATATATGCCCTAGTTAAAGTAAACAATAACATTCATATTTTCCTGTAGGCTGCACTAGAGCACCGGTCAACCATTCAGTAAGTAGCCCATATTTCTTATTGCAATTTATGGCCTTGAGATGGACAGGAGCTAATGTAAATGTCCTGAGCTTTTGTGAGGGATGGCGCAGGGCACATAATGGCTTTGCAGTTACCTATGCTGAGCAGATACACAGTTCACTGATCTGTTAAGCACTTTTGAGATCATGCAGTGTGTAAAAAAATACTACGTACTTGTAAATGTCAAGAGGAGTTACTGGTATTTATAGAAAAGAAACTGTTTTACTGTTTCCAGTTCTGTGGAGCAAATACGCTGTATACTTTAGGGTTCAGCTCCAGCAGCTCAGTCCTTTCCATGTGGATCAGATTTTTAAGGTCATAAATTGATTGAGATGACCCCGGCAAGTCAGCACTACGCATGGGTCTCTTAAAGCCCAAGGAAAGGCAAGTGACATTTAACGATGGGAAAGAAAGCAAAGGGAATGAGGGGGTTTGTAATATGATAATATAAACAAGGTGTGTGCATTTCATCAGTTGGGTTTCATAAAGAGCTTGATCTTGCAAGCTCTCTTTTGCAAAATATGCCTGGGCGTATGAATTTGTACATTAACCCTGAATGCCAAACAACTCACTAACAGGACTTGCCAAACACGTAATCAAGTCAAGCAAGAAAAGGAAGGATCAAGTCTGACAATAAACATGCATTCTGGAAATTGTAACTCCCTAATTTAATGCATCACATGGAAGGCTTTTAATTTTAATTTATCAGTTTATTTTTAATTGGCCAGATTAATTATTTCCACCTTGCCATTTGGCAAGTAGGTCAATGTTCCTTTTCACAGCATTAATGAACTAATTCTGGTTTTCCTCTTGTAATTAAAAGTGTGAGTTACAGAGATCACATTTTTAAATTGGGTTGGGGCACAATAAAATCTACTGTTTATTTAATAAAATATAACATCATTTCCCATGCCAAAAAGGATTTCTTTTCTGCACATTTCTCCAGCAGCAAAAAAGATGAGAAGGAAATATCCCCTCAATCCTGCACTTTTCAATCAGCGATAAAAATGGGTAAAATAACATCACCAGTGAACTCCTGAACACCCATGAGTTTCCCTCGGGCACACCAAGCTCAACTACAAATGTGAAAGCAATTGACAGTTTCACATTATCAGTGTTTTATGCTCTAATCAAGGTCTCTCGTGATCAGGTCAAAAGGCAAGACTTGGCAGTGTCCTGCTGCGTTCACCGAGGAGGATGCTCTGCAGCTTTGGCTTCAAGAGAGACTGGAGGAACGTCAGGACTCGCTCACTGCAACAAGTCAGACTCGCTGGGCTGATGTGGGGTCTGCCACACTTTCAAAAGCTCTTCCTAATTCTTAACTTGCCCTCTCAAATCACTGCGCTTAAATGCAAGTTTTGCCTGCCTTTAAATGCCGTTGTCCAGGGAATTTGTGTAAGGGCATCTGATTCAGAGGCTGAATCTCACCGGTCATACTGGCGCACGCAGTGAGACACGCAGGATAAGATGTGAAAACTGCAATTGGAAGAAGAACCCAAGGGATTGTACAGGTATAGGGCTAGACAGATACTATAAATGATTATCTGAAAACATTATTTTGTATTTCTAATTAATTCAGAACAGTCAGACTGAAGGCCTTTTTGTGTTACAATGTTACACATGTAACACCAGGACATGATGTTCTGAGTAGTAAATTTAGTTGTCTAAGAGACACCTAAAAATTGCATTTCAGAGTGAAGTCATAGATATATGTTGTAATAACACCTCACCACCACCACCAATTTAAAATTCTCTCATGTATGTGCTGGCACTGAACATATCTGTATTTGTTTGGTCAGAGACTGGACAAAAAACAGCTGGTTTTCACCACTTCCAGACAAGTAATGTGTCTTTTTTTTTTTTAAGATGTATGTGATCTGGCAGCAAGCCAAACCCAATATTTTGAATTAGGTTCATGTGTTTCAGGAATGAGGAATAACATTGTGTTTATCTGAGTGCTCCTGTACGTGTGAGAAAAAGGCAGAGTCTTTTAAACATCTTTCCTTAGTGAATCTCTCGCCTTTCTCTAGTACAGGGTAGCTCTCACGATGATCCCCGGGCAGGGCGTGCAGGGCGAAGGAGAACCGTAAGGATGGCAGAGAAAAGAGAAGGGAAACCAAAGGGATAGGAGAAGGTCAAGGTTCTGGAGAGAGTTTGAAACCAGGGTACTCGCACTGGGCTGGGAAAATGAATATCCCAGTCACCAGAATTACAGCTGCCTGAGTGAAAATGTGGCTGAGAGCCCTCATCCCCTTCGGCTCTGCCGTGTGCATCCGAAGCCCAGCTCATACAAAACATTGGTCTTCTTGCTGCAGACTGCATTTTTTCCCCTCCATAAAGAAACAGACAAATACCTAAAATATAAACCAGCTTTAGGTCTCATTCTCTGTGCATCTGTGAGGCCGAGATGAATTCAACAAGATTGTGAATAAAAATAGAGCAAGTGGTATTTCTAATTCCATTTCTCAGTGGAAAGCTTCCAGTAACAGCTAATAACTAAGTCATACTAATCAACTCGGTGACAAAACCTCTAAAGTATGTAATATAACATAGTTTCTGATTTTTTTTTTTAATGGAACCTACATGTTGCAATCTCCTACTCTACAGCCATAAAACTTTATGGTCTTCTCTTTTGTCTACTGAGATTTCAGGTGTTTAACCACTAACTTCCACCCAAACAAAGTCTGAAGCAACAATAACGCTATCCATGTGCTGCAGTAAATGAGCATTTCAGCTCAGCTGCCAGTGGCAGCTTTTACGCTCGCAGGCAGGCGTAGCAATCCAATTTCTGCTCTCCACTGGTGTAACTTCGCTGTAGCGTGCATGGTTGCCAGTGGAGTCACTTCTGATTTACATCAGCGCAATTGACAAAAGAGTTTGGCCTAGTTTGTAGATGTTTATGGAGAGAAACCTAGAAGACGGTGTCTGGTTTTGTTTAAAGTATAGCAGGAATTACAGTGTTGGTGAAGAAAAGCATGCACGCTGTGACTGCAGCCGACAGTGACTTTGCTATGGCACAGCATCCTCGGGCCGTTCTTAAAGCGCCTGGAAGTTTGGTACCTTGCCCACTGCCTGTGGGACCAAGGCATGTTAAAGTATTTATGTTAAATGACTTTTCAATTCAACTTCAACCCAGAGGCACCTCTGGAGAGACAGCGGTGGTGGAGGAAGAAGGATAGCGTATGGGAATCTGAAACGATTAAAGCTGTTTCTCGCTCTCCTAGCACACCTCTGCCTGTGTGCTGCCTTATATTGTGTTCAAGCCTGGAAAATTTGGTAATAAAAATGCAGCAGTTCAATTAAATAAACTCTCCAGGCATAGGAATGTAACAAAACTAGGGAGTCACCTAACCTCATTACCAGTCCTGACTGGCCATAGCTTTGCTGCAATGATAAAGAGTCATTACAAATAACTTTAATTTATTTTTCATGTCTTATCTTGTAAGAATGGTCAAGGGACCCTTGTAGCAAGCACAGTCCCATTGGCCATGGGGAAATCTTCACTTGGTGAAGTTCTCCTGTTCTCCTGCACTCTGGATTTCCTTTGGGTAGTAAGAGAAAGCAGCCACAGCACTCATAGAGCAGTTACGTATTATTGCAGCCTCCGCTAGCACAGCCCCAGTCAAAGACCTAACAGTACATTCAATAAAATAACTTCATAGCTTTGGAACTTCATTATAAAAATTTATTTAAGGCTGAAAATTTGTGCTCTGGCACTAGAGAATGGCAAAAAAACGTTAATAACTAAAATTAGATCTTGATAGCTTCAAGATAACAAGGCAGAGAGAAGGAAAACAGAGCTGAGTTGGAACTGCACAATTTGGATTCAGTCCCACAAAGCTCAGATTTCTGTTTTTTTCATTCAGCTCTTGATAGGAAAGACTTGAACTCTAGAAAAGAACTACCTTAAAACCTGAGGAATTTGCACCTTGAAATCTTTGTTTAGATTTTACCACCACCCTTCCAAGTTTACAGATTTCTTGGAGTTATGCCAAGAAACTTAAAGAATGGCTTCTCCTTTTGCACCGAAAGTCTCTGGGTGCTTTGGGTAGGAGAAGCTGGTGTCCTCCTTCCACCACATTACATTCATGAGTTCTATCTCCAAGTATCAGTTCCTGCTATTCACTAAACACCAGCAACGTGCAAACAAAGGCATCCTAGCGTGAAAGGAGCAGCTTAATACACTTCCACACAGATACACGTACTCCAAAGTGGTTTTTCACAGTCTGTTAGTTCCCATTGACCTCCTTGACACCAGTGAAGATCAGTCAGAGCCTGCAGCACGGTGACACCACAGTCCTAGGCAACCCCTCCTGATTTCTTACTTACCCACCTGCATGACTGAGCTAATCTTTGGACATCTACAAAGTTGACCTACAGCTTTTCCCTCCAAAACAGTTGCTCCTGATGCTAATTATCCAATCCTTAGGTGCTACCATTCTCATTTCATTCCTGAGCTGGGGCCAAGTGGAGTCACCAAACCTGGCCACGCAACAGAAATGCCTGCTCTGAAGCTGTAAGAAAAGACTCCCGGTTTGCCTCAAATACCAGCAAGTGATTCTTCATGCTGCTAGTTATGTGATTTGAAACAGCCTCTGCTGTGTTGAGCTCACCCCACGCGGTGAGGTGCACGAGGTACCTGCTGGGACAATTTGTCCCTCTTGCTCCCAGCAGCCTCCATACCATGGGCAGCCTGGATCCAGAGAGGCAGCTGCCCAACAGGCGCTCCAGGTCAGCACAGGCAGAGTACAGGGCTAGTAGAGCATGTTTGTATGGTATAAACAAACTCCATAAAATCAGGTTTCAGGAGGTGATTGCTGCAAACTGCCAGATACCCAGTTATTTTGATTTAAAGATAGTTTATTTCAGCCTAATAGGAGCATAACCCCGATCCAGAGAAAAAACAAGTTGGAGTGTAAGTGTAATACAAAAGAAGATTTAATATACACACTTGGCTTTACCGTGGAGGGTAATCACTTACAGTCTAGTAGTAAGAAAAATGAGAAAACACCGATGGAAAAGGAAAATAAAACCGAAAAGCCAGTGCACGTCACTGATTTCTGTTGTTTCGAGATCTTCTGATCCCAATTAGTCTGCCTGCAAACCTACAGAGAGCTCTTATGATTTTGTTAGTTGGAACCATCCTCACAACTGACTCGCTGTGCCCCCATAAAAGTGCATTATGGTCTGTGTACAGCACAGGTAATTAGCAGTTCGATCTCTGCAGACAGGCTTGAAGTGGCTCCTGCCAGCTCAGAATTTCTCACAAAATTTCGTATCCCAAGACCTTTCAGTTCTCCTCAAACCAACAGCCAAACTACAGCTCTTACAAAGGAAAAAAGATTTTGGCTAAACAAACCTGCTCCCCAGGTACATCAGATGCTGGAGCTCAGGAGATGTTTGTTGCCTTCCACCAAAACTGGCAGAAAACTCCCTTTTGTTTTCTTCCTGGTGCAATTTTCCACCAGGTTCTTGAACTCAAGCACAGTGCCAGGCTGGAGCAGAGGGGGGACGTGACACAGGTGACCGAGAAGTGGTCAGGGAGGACCTGGCCTCTGCAGCGGAGGCCACGCTGTAAGACAGTATCTCGGGGAGGAGCTCATCGTGTCAACAGACACCATGGAAGGGAAACTTTGTGCTTAAGTGCAGTAGATATTAAAAAGACCTTACATTAATAAGTAAGGAAATTAAAATCCTTAGACTCAGCATGGAAGCCATTTAAGAAACTTGAACGTAATCACAGAGAGCACAAAAAAAATAAGTGGCGAGCACGGCGGGAAGGAGGCAGGAAAGAGGAAAGCAATAAAATTGTTAAAAGGCAAAATATTGTTCAAGCCAAACAGGTGCCTTCCAAAAAATTAAAACCCAGCCCAACTGCAGCAAATAGAAAGGGAGTATGAACTGGAACAAACAAAATGTCAGGGCATGAAAGTTAGGAAGGCTGAGAGTGATTATGAACAGCCAATAGTGAAAGACATAAAAATAAATAAGTAGAAATTCTTTTAGCAAATCAGCTGGTTTACCGGGGATCAGAAGCAGCATTTCATAGTAAGGAGAGAGCAGAGGAGCTGCAGGATTTCTTCCCATCAGGGGGAACTGATAAGAGACACCTACTGCAGCTGTAGCCTTACCCGTTGTTATGCTGAGAAAGTGTCACAAGAGTGGTTAATGAAACAGTCTGAAACACTAAACCACACGGGTGCAGGTGGAAAGGCAGGTTGCTTATAAACCTGTACTCCGGCACAATAGGCTCCGGGTTTCCCCTGTGGTTGTTTTGTGTTGCCATAGCAAGTATGAGCATGTTTATTGGTGTGAAGTGGAAATGTTTGAGCGATAACACAGGGCGAGATGATGCGTATTAGCACTCTCTCAATAACACTTCTATCCAAGAGAGAATAATTGCCATCCAATATTGCTTTGGTGGTCCAGGTGCACACGCGTTTCCTTTCAAGACTAAAGCACAGGGTCCTTCAAAGGGCAATCCAATGCCCTCAAAAATCCACTAGAAGAAAGCATCCAGAATGGCACTGTAAGTAGTGTGTCTTAATGTCACTCGCCTTACTTCTCACCTACTCCAGATAACAAATAAATGCCTGATCTCAACATCCAGTCTGCAAAAATAGTCTGGTTACAAGGTCTTAAATTTTGGCTTCTCTGCATACATCTGGCAGCATTAATTTATTGGTAAATTCATATAAATATGACTTTAGCCACTGCATTGATTATGCTGTGTAAGGCTTAATACATCTGTATCCCCCAGATGGTCTAGAAATAAAGCTATCACTAATCAGCAATATTAAAAAAGCAATATGAATTCATAGATGAACGAAATCCTGCCAGACTTAGGCAGACAGGCATGCTCTATATCCATTGTCACTCTAATTTCAAATAAGGTAACACAAAGAAAAGGTGAAACAGACACAGACCATTTGGTCTGCATATTTGAATAAGAGTTTCTGCATAATATCTTAAGGTCCTCATACTTGCAGCATTTGGATTGAGTTGCTGTGGCCACAAGGTGTGATTCAATTTGTTTTTAAGTTCCGTTCTGCCACACTGTAAATGCTACAGGTCTCTGTAAAAATCAGTAGGTGGGGTGGGTAGACAGGCACATGGGTAAAATATTCCCCTGGGATCTATTACTGCAGGGTCTGGATCCAAAAAGCACTAAACAAGAAAGTCAACAAAAAAGAAGTGGTGGTAGTGGTGGTGGTGAAGAGACAGACAAAACTACCCATTAAAACTACATAAATATTTAAGCGTAGGCAGCTTGTGACTTCTATTTAGTTTCACGGAAATTGAAGGTCCAAAAATCTCTGTTGGTGGAGAGAGCGGTTGGACCCACACATACGGAATTTTTTTACTGAAAGGGTGGTCAGGGATTGGCACAGCTGCCCAGGGAGGGGGTGGAGTCGCCATCCCTGGAGGGGTTTAAAAGATGGATGGATGAGTTTCTTAGGGACAGGGTTTAGTAAGGGGACAGGTACGGCTGGACTCCGTGATCTCAGAGGTCTCTTCCAACCTCACGATTCTCTGATGTATCCCTGTACGAGTACACACTCTATATAGCCCCGTACCGAGCCCTTAATGCTGCTACTGTGCAAGAGGAAAATGCATCCATCCAGTAACAGGAACAGATGCTTCAGAGAAACAATTCACTGTGAAAATACACAGTCTCATCACAAAAGCATGTTCCGATGCAGTGTATTTGTTTAATGTGCAGGGCACACCAGATAGCATGGAAATCCAGCTCTCAGGCTGCAAATAGCCTTGAACTGATCACTCTGGGGAGTCAAACTACACAAAAGTGCTCACCTTTACTATCATCCTGCATGGGGAGCACAGCTCGACAGCAAATCCCACACAGTGTGTGCTCTGAAATAATTCATAAACAATATGAGAAAAATAGGTTTGTCTTGTACCAATAGCCCATTTTGAAGTTATTTTTGCTCTTTTATTTCAGAATCAAATTAAAAACAAGCATTACTTATCATGCAGCTTTTGAGGTCCAAATAAGTCCCGTTGTTTAATCCGAGACAGAGTGTTTCTACAACATATACACACAAGCTAGAAAAATTCTGAGACAATGTGAGATTTTAGCACGTCGCTACTCTGAAACATCTATGCATCAAAGACTGAAGTCAGCTCATATTGGCTTTTGAAGGAGCGTTAATACATAGCATGAGAAGATGTTCATGGAAGACCAGTCCTTCTGATTTGCAAGATAGTTGGCCAAGATTACCACCGTGAAAGATAAGCCCAAAAGGGTAATGGAAAATTCATTACTTAATTGATGGGTCAACCCCAAATCACAGCACCCTGTCATTGCAATTCTCACTTCAAGACACACAAACGTGACGTTTCAGGTATCTCCAACTCCACGCTGCTGTTCCCAACCAGAAATTGCTGCTACTCGAGATAGATGTATTACTGAAGGGAAAAATAACTGCCTTACATAGAGCCTTCATGAAGAAATGTTAACTATGAATCCTGCTGATTTGTTGAGCAACGCTGCGTTTTCATCAGCTAATCTAACTGTGCAAAGCCTTCTTTATTAGAATCTGCCAAATCACAACAATCCCATTTCAAATGTACACGACGCGTTTATAACTCTCGGGAGACACACTGTCCACTCCATTAAAAATAACATCCTTTGTAGCTATGCATGCTAAAGTATCAGTAATCAAATCTCATGCTTCATGGTGTAAGATGATCACTAGAAGTGTCAGGAAGAAATGATTCCCCTAAGAGATGGCACAGCAAGGTACGTTTGTTGCCTTTGAATCATCACATGTTGTCAGTAACAGCGTGCTTGCGTGTTAGATCACCGATCCCACAATTTGTTATAGCAAATTCTATCATCTGATGTTCAGCAAATCAGTCACTTCAAGAGCAGCAAAATATAAATCTACTTTCACCACAAAGTAACCAGCACTAAATTTTGAGATGGTGAGGAATGCAAGCCTAGCTCCAGTGCAAGCATTGAAGAAAGGAATTTACTTCTAGAATTGACTAAATCAAAACTCCAGATCTGAAATCTCCTCAAGATTTTTGACATCAAGATTTGGCTCTGAAATTTGCAACTTCAGGCTGGCCTCTCTCAATATACTCTAAATTTTCTGTAATCCTTTAAAGCTGCGCAAGTCAAGAAGAAAACACACAAGGGCAACAGCGTGGGAGGAATTTGTATGACTGAATTAATTTCCCTTTGTGCCCTGCATTTATGATGATTTCTCTAGAAATTAAATGTAGCAGAACCACCACTCCCCAAGCAGGCTAACGCTGAACAACAGCTGGAATGAGGCAGGGGAAGGATTGCTGACCCAGCAGTGTATTTCACACCTCACATAAGCCTTGTTTGCTTCTGATAGGCTTTTGGTAACTACAGGAGTTGAGAGATAATGTCTGGTTGATGCGATCCTTCCCAATAGATGAAGATAGAAATAACAAAGATGCATGGTTTCTGTCCCTGTAATATGGATGTTAGTGCCATCTGTGCATTAATCCTATTGTAAATAGAATTTTAAGTTCCTCAAAGACTATTTCTAGGAGAAGAAAATCTGAGCGCTTGCTCTAGAAACTACCCTGACAAAATTGTCAGATTTCTTACAATTGAAATAGATTGCTAATTCCTGAAAGTGCCTTCAGAAGCAGCATTTTATTATCACCTTGGCACTTCTTGCTCCTGATGGCTGCTATTCAAAATCACCTTGGCACCAGCGTCCTGGCCCGGCTGCAGCTTCACATCACCTGGCATCAGTAACCTGGAAACAGTCCTTTGAGATAAATAACCACCGTGCCAAATGGCAGCATAAAACTGCACAATAAAATGTTTTCCTTTCAACAAAGAACTCTGATGCTGTGAAGCTTTGCCGTCCTCTCCCGCCAACTCCCCAGAAGCTGTCCAAGCACCGTCTACTCACAGCAAGCACCCTTGAAGGGCCTGAAAGCTCCCTGCCCTACAAAGGTGCCCAAGCACCCATGCAATGGCACAGCCTTTCCTCTCCCACAGACTCACATGAGGTGGGAAGGACCTGTGGCTTGGTTTTCAGAAGACCCCTCAAAAAGTTTCCAGCCCAGCACTTTCCTCTTGGCTCACTGCCAGCAGGCATCCCACTGCCTGAACTTCGCACCCCCCTCCCCAACCCAGTGCTCGGCTCCCGTCAGCCCCTGGGCTGCCGCAACAAGGACAAGTCCTCCTAGCATTTCTAGTTTCCAACCGTATTTTGGGTTGTGTGCAACAAATTGGCTGCCAACGTGCACTGAGCTGTCTTGTCTGCAGTTTCACGTTCTTTGGTGCAAGCAAAGAAATAAAAATCCCAGGTTTGGTATCGCGACAAAGCAAGCAGACATAATCCAGACCATAACCCATGAAGAGGACAAGAAGGCCCAGACAGATGCAAGAGGGTTTGTCTCTGCTCAAACAGCAATATTCTCAGTCCTAGCAGCGTCGCGCTGGTCCAGATGAAAACGCGGCTTTGCCCACTCCTGCCAGCGCCGAGGCTGGAACCCCGTCTGCAGCCCCGCACACCCACCCGCGCCGGCGTATGGTCCTGACAGCTGCTGCTGGCTACCAGGGGCAGAGCCTGGCAGAGCTGCTCTGGGCTGTAGAGAACTGCAAAGCCTTCCTGTCAGCCCACCCACGCTGGACGGGGCTGGCAGTTACATTGTTTATACAAAATACCTTTTGATTAATGGTTAGAGAAATAAAAACCGTAGCATATGCTGCTCTGCGTATAAAATCATAAGTCTGTCAGGCTCACGGTGCATCTGGCCGGGAAGGAGGGACAAGGATTTATTCCTTCTGTTCTACCCTGTACCCCCCGTTTAGGTCTGAGCCCCCTCCATCATTTCACCTATTACACACTCAGCCAGTTCGGAGAAGACATCGGAAGTGTGGTTTCTGCAGCAAAACCTGTCAGGGTGTCAGAAAGCACAAAGAAGGAGGTGGGATGTGTCCATGCTGACAGAACAAGCAGTAAATCTCCAGCAGAGCTGGGCCTCGGCCCAGGTGGGACTGGGACACCTGCCAGCAGCCACCAGTGAGGATCCCAGGCAAGGCACTGGTTTCTTTTGTTCTTAGGGGAACTGAGGGAACGATTTCCTGGCTCGAGGAGGTTTATGATCTTGCTTTATACACGGGGCTCCGAACAACCAGTGGCTGCAAGCATTGAAAGGCAGCACTGCCATCTCTGCTTCGTGGGGGTCTCTCACACTGGTGGTAAAAATAAGTCCTACGAGGAGAGACTGAGGGAACTGGGGTTGTTTAGCCTGGAGAAGAGGAGGCTGAGGGGAGACCTCATCGCTGTCACAACTGCCTGAAAGGAGGCTGTGACGGGGTGGGGGCTGGGCTCTGCTCACAAGTGACCGCGATGGGACGAGAGGAAATGGCCACAAGTTGCACCAGGGGAGGTTTAGACTGGACATTAGGAAGAATTTCTTTACTGAAAGGGTGGTCAGGCATTGGCACAGCTGCCCAGGGAGGGGGTGGAGTCGCCATCCCTGGAGGGGTTTAAAAGACGGGTGGATGAGTTCCTTATGGACACGGTTTAGTAGGGAGACAGGCACGGCTGGAGTCGGTGATCTCAGAGAGGTCTCTTCCAACCTTACGATTCTGTGATTCTATACTCACAGCCTGACTCACACACCTACACCTGGTGTTCACACATGCTGACCTGGCACTTGTGTCTGGAGAAAACATACAGCAGCCCTCACCTCACTGTGCCCTCTGTGGTGCCACCACCAAGGGGTACTCAGCGCTGCCCACTCACTCCAACAGTCTTGGTCATCTTCTCCTCAAGTCCCATTTAAGGACTCAATAGTTCTGAGAGTATTAAGGACTATTAAGGACTTAATAGTTCTGAGATTACATCCAAATTCACATTTTCTAATTATTTGTGAGGTGTGAACAGCAGTGCTGGGCATCCACCAGCACAACAAACTGAAGCTCTTCTTAGGACCTTGTGGAGAGGGAGAAGTCCCAGGAACTGGCCACTTACACAGACCCACCACCACGGGTTTGTGTGTGCTCCCTTCACTGATGGAAAGAAGCATTCCCAGAGGCACAGCTGGGTCCCACTCCAACCCTAACAGATCAGCTCTAGGAGAAGCAGGTCCAGCTGCACAGGAGACCATCAGATCTGAGGAGAGCTGCCCACAAAATTCTTCTTCTCCCCCAGTAAGACAGCTAAGACAAAAGTGAGGCTCAGTGCAAGGAAGAGCGCAGGACCCAGGAGAGAAAGCTCAGTGCTTCATCATTATTCACCCTTTTTTCATGCACATCTTTTCTGAAAGTCTTTTTACTTTGGACAGACTGTATTAGCAATTTCTGTGGCTATCCTGACAAAGAGAATTCTCCCTGAAAAGAGATTTGCATGCCTAAAACCAACCCTATTTCTCTCCCCCTCCCCCCCAAATAAATTAAGGGATCTAATAAAAGGTATTACCTCTCTCTGCAAATTTTATCTCAGTTATAAATAAGACATTGGGCCAGATTCTCAGCTGGCATAAATTTTGGGTCACTGAATCAAAGCTCCGTGGAGTTGCACTGATCTGGCCTATTGTCTGTAATGCAGATTAATAGAGGGATGGGAACCTAAACCAGGTATCTGTAGCCAAACCACAATTTCAGGCGCTTCCTTGCCAGTTCCTTGTGCCTGAGGCTGTAGATCACAGAAAGCCACAGTACAGATTAGAACAAAGCGGGAATGGAGGGACAGCCTAAGCATGTTAATTTTTGAGCAAATGCTTATAACGAGCAGAAACAGAAGCAGCCTGAGAAGAAACAAAAAAGCCCAGTAAAATCTCTTGGTGTTAACAAATTCAAACACATAAGAAGTCAGGAGCAGAGCAATTTTGCCCATTCCCTGGTGAAACACAACATGTATCAGCAAACTACCAGCGCCTCTGCTTCTGGACTCCACGTGGCCGTGTTGCGGCACAGCAGAAATCCCCCTAAACTTCTCAGCCTGGCAGAGCAGAAACAAAAGCCAGCAAAAGTGATGGGACAAAGGCAAAGCCAAACAGCAGACACGTATTCAAGCTGTAAAGAGAATTAAATTAAGGCCCAAAGCAAACCCTGACGTGCTGCAGGACACGACTGCTCTACCAGGGCCTGTTAACACCTCATAACCGTAACCAGCACCCACAGAAAGAATTATATTTTCATATCAAACAGCACAAAAACTAAGCTAAGCTCAACAAACCACACAAAAAAGTAAATCAGAGTAGCTAACAGAAGCCAGACTCAATTATTAAAAACAAAAAAAAGAGATGTAACGTGAAGTGAGGAAGGCATCCTGGAACTGTGGGAGGGTCAGTCTGCAAAAACTGATGGAGAGTCCTTGTGTTCTGAGAGCTGCTTCACTTGGACCTGGGCTTTTGTATGTGAAGAGAGATTTCCCATGACAGAAAACCTCTTGGGAGCTGTGTGCCTCGTTGGCAGTGGCAGCACAGTATGGGGAGACTGAAAACAAACCTGTAAGTGACTACGGTGAAACTGAAGGACTCGTTAATAAAGGTGACATCCTCTGTCCCTTGGGACAGGGAGAGGGAGGCAACCTCACCTTAGCTCTTTTCAGCTGAGGCTTTTTCTAAGAGAACTCTCCTTTCTCACGTTGCAGCCTTGCATCTCATGGTTGCACCTCTGATTCTCGCCCAGACCAGCGGTTGCCCTGACCTGCAGTGTCTGAATGCAGACTCTGAATGTTTTAGAGTTTGGGATCTTTGGAGCAGATCCTTTGGCTCAATCCACAAGAGAGATAAAGATAACTGTCAAAGGGGAAGCCAGTGAACTCACATTCATAGCCAGCTGCCCTGTGCGGGCTGAATTCACACCAGAGATTGTCACAGACAGTTCATTACTCACGGCTGGGCCAGGGGCCCACCAAACATTTGAGGAGTTGCTGGCCTTTAGTAAGACCATTAAAAAGGAACAGTGGTAATAAATACTCCTGTTGTTATGCCCCCAGAAAGTCCAAAGGTGAAAGGAACTGGCAATCTTCCTCCTTCTCTGACCAAGATTCCTCCAGATAATGATGCACATTGAAAAAGAACTGATGGAAGAAGCTTGCCACCCCCAGCTGGTGCTTTTCTAGGGTACACTGACATAAGCAGTGATCAGGTTGCTCGGTGTTTTCTCTGAGATGTTAGGATTGCTTTATGCAAGCAATGGGAAAATGAAGACAAGGGCTTTGAAAGGCATTTGCTGAAATTAAAAAAAAGACAGCAGCTTGCTAATTGTGACTAAAACTTTAAACTTATTTCAGAAAATAGAAATATCATCAGCCTGATGTTTGGCTGCTGCATGGTGGCAATAGCAAATGCTTTTTAAGAGCCAAGAAGTCCAGAAAATTCTAAGTAAATACTCCATCATCCATTGTCTTTCAACATCTTTCTTCCTAGCATTCAAACCCGCACCATCTGGCAAGAGTTAACTTTCTTTGCAGTCACAAGATGATCTGTGATCTTGAGTTAAATGAAGATTTACTGTGTTTTCAGACTGCTTTTGGCCAGGACTAGAGAAGACAGAGGAGATGGACTCCCTTGTATGGTAGGAGACAGCAGCAGCCTTATCCATCAGCGAGTGCTTAGCTCAGGTGCTAGGAAATGGGGTTGCTCTCTCTGCCAGGAGCTGTAGAGATGGTTTTTACTGGAGCTCTTGTCTTAGTTTAGATGCAAACTAAGATATGTTATCAGATATTAAAGATCTTTAATCAGGAAAAAAAAATTTGTATAGAAGAGATAACAGTTCTTAGCTACAAATCTATGTGCATACAAAACAGAATCAACACTAACCACAACTAAAACCTAAAAGTCTGAAGAAATAGATTGAGTCCTGTACCCAAAATCTCACGACACAGGTCTCTTCAAGAGCTGGCGAGCAGTCACTGCCCCGCACGGGGAAGCGCGGCCCCCCCGCAGCTGGGGAAGGGCGAGGGAGGGAGATAGAAACTTAGTGAGAGTTCTGCCGGAGTTGTGATGACCCGTGATCTTTCCTTCAGAGATTGCAAAACGTATGCACTCAGGGACTGCCGCTGCCGCCCGAGAGGAAAACGGATGTCCGGGCATGACCTCTGTCCCGGTTTCCCCGGAAACGTCCTCCCCCCATCCCCACTCGCATCTGCTGAAATTCCCTTTATTGGCAAAAGGAAGAAAAATTTCTCGGAAAAATCCCAATCCACAACAGCTCTGAACGATAAAAACATTGGAGTCTTCCTGAAAGCAGCTCAGGAAGGAAACAGACCAAACCTCACAGTCACGCAGCACTCACACAACGGGCACGCCTGGAAAAAGAGGCCACAAACATCCACTTTCATGCAGGGTGGCCAATTAGAAAATAATGGTACCTGCGTGCGAGGGAGGGGAGGGACCAAGAGGCTCACGTGCCACCCTGAGCACCCATGGCATTTATTTATATGCCTGGCACAGAGATCAGCAGAGATGCCTCTGCTCCGGTCACTGCTTACTGGATTGGTTTGACATAGGCCAGTGTATTAGATCTTGTTCTGCTTCTGGTTTACATACACACGTATATGTTCTTAAGGGAGGAAAAAAAAAAATAATAGAGGTAAGATCATAGGCATTTCCAGTGTTTTCACAATAGATTTGTATAACCTAGCACAACACACACCTTTTACTCTTGCTGAGCTCCAGTCAGCACTCTTCTTTGAAAGCGATCATTTTGCATAGCAGTTAATCTTGACCATATTCATGGCTGCTCAGGTATTTTCAAATCTAATTTAGACCACTAAAAGCCAACAACGGACCTCCCCTGGGCACACATATGCCAGGCAATTTTTTGCACAATGCTTTACAAGGTAGTCTGAATGAAAATAAAAAAATATGCTTCTCAGAAGTGTGTTGATGTATGAAAAACTCTTCCCAGATATAAATTGGATATAGGGGTCTTTTCCACCTAGAATTAAAATCCAGGAAGATGGAGAGCTGAGATAGGCTTCCTTCTGAGTACACTGCTAAGAGAAGCTTAGCTTACCCCAAGATCAAGCTCAGCTCCAGCTCGGTACGTCAGGTGTTTCTCAGTGGTCTTAGAGGATCGCCACTGTCTTACTGCGAATCCCAGCCCCTCCCAAGGCAGTTGTCTGGACTCTTTCATGATGACCTGACCGCATTCTCTCCCATTTTTGATTTGTGCCTTTTTTATATTTGCACATCACATATTCACTTACGTGGAAGACCAAGTTCAAGGGAAACAAAGTGTATATTTCTAGGCAGTCTGTTAGTGCACCATCAGTTTTTCATCAAGGAAAAAAAAAGGAAAGGTAGTACTACACAACCACAGGACTTTGCAGGTCCTCAGCGAGGATGTGGCAGAGTGCCAGGGGTCCTTTCTCAGAGCCACTGAGAATTGTTGCCATGTGGAAATTGATCAGTTATTTGGTGCAGCCTGTGGGGTAAAGGCTAACAGTGCTTCAGGGGAGGTTTAGGCTTGATATTAGGAAAAAATTCTTTGCTGAAAGGGCGATTGGCCATTGGAATGCGCTGCCTGGGGAGGTGGTGGAGCCACCGTCCCTGGAGGTGTTTAAGGAGAGATTGGATGAGGTACTTAGTGCCAGGGTGTAATTGACAAGTAGGAGTAGGTGTTGGGTCATAGGTTGGACTCAATGATCTCAAAGGTCTTTTCCAATCTTGTGATACTGGGATACGTTGTGAGGCAAGGTATGTGCTTGTATGGTACTCAGTACCACAAATGTGCTGAATCGGTCATTTTTAAATATCTCCATCTCTCTTGTGAACTGTTCAAGCCTCCAAACAAAAATTCCCCTCCTTGGTACTGTCTACCAAATGCTTCATTTTGTGCTCACACCTCTACGTTTGCACACACGCCTGATGATAAGAGAAATTTAATGCTGGATGTTTTATAAGCTTAGTTTTGTCCCCTGGACAGACCCTTCCAGGGCTGGTTTCAAACCAAATAAAAGAACATGTTAGACAAAAGATGAAAAATTAATTTAA
The DNA here is from genome assembly GCA_033558235.1 of Neomorphus geoffroyi. Taxonomy (NCBI): domain Eukaryota; kingdom Metazoa; phylum Chordata; class Aves; order Cuculiformes; family Neomorphidae; genus Neomorphus; species Neomorphus geoffroyi. The sequence continues at coordinate 39,644,092 of JAUMJM010000027.1, forward strand.
GCAGGTGTGTTTGTATAAGAATGGAATCGGTCGGAGGCAAAGTGCGATGGACTGAAGCGGAACAAGAAGAAAGAAGTTTCTTAAGAAAGAAGAATTGAGAGGACAATAAGTGATGAATTCTGAGGACATGAAGGCCCCATGGAACATTTGAAAGGCATTGTATTTTTGCTATCCACTGCGGTGGTGTGCAAATCCGAGTTGTAAAATTAAAGCATACCTAGTGTTGCCCACAAACTATGTCCATAATGCTTTTTCACACCTGCCCCCTGCCCCACTGAGCCAGCTCGTGAGCCTTCCCCAGCCTCGTCACTGCCTCTACCAGGGCTGGCATGGCAGCTGCTGGATAGACGGAACGTGGGTGTTTGCATTACGGAGCCATCCACACAGTAAATTTTTAACCCAAAGTTTCCTAACGTTAAAGCCATCAGTGGGGCTTTTTTGTTTTGTTTTTTAAGCAGGGGCTGCAAATCACAGCAGAAATGCAGCTCTGTGCCAGATGTAATTCCTATCTAAGAAACACACATGCAACCAAAATGGGTTGTTTCTGGCACACGGTGCAGGCTTTGTGAATACTCCGCTAGGTGGAGGATTTGCTCACATTCCCCACTTTTCCTGGGCGTTTATACTTCCTGGACAAACACTCCAAACCCTTGAACATTTAAATGTACCTGTAGTCACCACAGCATCCAGCCGGGTTCACGCGCTTACTTTGCAAGTGGCCTGTCTGGTGAACAAACCCTTACTCCACTGCTATATCAGGTGTGTGTTTAGAAACATAACCGCTTTGGACCAAAGTGGCATAATTTCAAGCTTAGTTACATTCCTAAATTGCATATTCTGATCCATAATCTTACCCAATATACATTTGTACCGTTGTTTTTCCAAATCTATAGCAAAACTTGCTTGGTCTTAGAAGAGAAACACACAGGTTGCACCAGACATAAAAGCATTTAAATCAGATTTGGGAATTTTAAATTTGGGATAATTGTGTTTGTTTCTTTGGTTTGGGGTTTGTTTTTTTTATATACAAAGTGATTGGTACGAACCTTGGCATCTGTCTTTGCTTTTAATCTGTTTAAAACTTTATTGGCACAGTCATATAAAGTAAGTAAATATTTTTTTCATGAGCCTATAAAACATCATTAGTTTATTTTTTCATCATGTCAGGTCGGATAAGTACCTCACAGTGCCTGTACATCTTCATGAGGATTTTAGTATTTATTTTGATTTAGACTAAACTAAAACGAAGACCTGTCCCAAAGCCCTGGGCTTCGCTGACAGTCTGTGAAATATGCAGTAATAAAATTGAATTAACAGGCTCCCTCACTGATTTCCAGATGGCAACACACTGGTAACAGTAGAGGAATCACAAGAGCTTTAACCTTCTCTGTTCTGCCCCAGCATTGCAGCAGACACATCCGCTGCATCCCTCTCATCCCAAACTGGGAGGACCAAGGGACACGGTAATGGAACAGGTAAGAATGGGATCCTGCTGTCAAAGAAATGCAATGCAGACAGCGAATGAGCAAATCACACGAGAAAAGCTAAATACTTTCTCTAGAGTCATTTGTATGTTCCACTCAGGTGATTCTTCCTTTTTCATCCCTGGCAAAATACAACATCCCTTTTGGGTATGAGGTGCACCTCGCCACTTACATTCTTGCTCCTCCCCTGTACGCCTCCAGCCTTCCTCATAAAGCACACTGGAAAACGCTTCTTTACAGGAATTACAGTTCTTTCAATGCTAAGATGGCCAATTCAGAAAAATCTAGGAAGTAAACAAGGTTTCTCCCTCCTTACTCCAGGAAATCCTGAAGCAAGAGAGAAGACCCTCTATTTTTCTGCCAGTGAAGTCAAGCAATGCACATCAATGATACCAACAGGCAACGCAACTCAACAGTAGCCAAACGTTTCACTCCTGCTACGTTTTCTGCCAAAGTACAGACGAATGATGCACTGGACACCGATTCTCACTAGTTAAAAAGTCAAATCTAAGAGTAATTGTTAATTTATAGTCAAACAGGCCCAAGGCCCACAGACAGCATCCTTTCGTCCCTTCTCTCTCTTGCCTGAGCAGGACGGGAGCGGCGGCTCTGCAGCTCAGGCAGCCACTGACCCACACGAGCTGAAGAGCCCCGAGAGCTGGGGGACACCTCGCAGCAGGGGGGAGGCCCAAGGCTTCCTCTCCTGCAGCAAAATAGAGACCTCAGGGCATCCCTGCATTGCACTGATGCCAGATAGCATTGAACTAGGGAGCTGCAACGAGCTCTGTGGTTTCCTTTTTCCACTCTATCCCCCTTGCTTTCTCCATGGCATCCTGAAAGCAAAGGGCATCTAACACACAAACCACCTCTGCAGTTTGAAAAACACAGGCATGCAACTTAAAATACATATAACTCTGTTGTACCAAAGAAATTGAAGACAGAGAAACGACATAAAAAGAACCTAGGTTATTTTAAATTGCAGGTTTTTATATGTTCACTTTTATTGCCTCACTCTCTTAAAATAAATCCAGGACTTGATTTACTTTAATAAAAGTTTAATTTCACATCTTGGTTTCAGTTCTGTATTCTTAATTTATTCTATGGCCAACCTTCCAACAGGAAAAGAGCTAGAGCAGCTGGAGAATTTTATGGGCAGGTTATACCCAAGTCACTGTAGTACAGTGGTTCAAAGCAAATTCAATTGTAGCTTCCACTGTACAGGAATGATTTTGGTTTTTTTTTTTCCAGATGTATTGTTTTGAAAAAGCAGCAAAGATTGAAATTGAGCCATTCTTTACATCCAAAACTGTAAGCACATGCACTGACATTTCACAGAGGCATGTTTCAAAATTCACAGAAATGGCAGAGGGATGGCTCAAAGGCCAAACCCGGAGTACACAGCACATGAGTGACCCACAGCAGCACCACAGAAGCCTCCTGCTTTCAGAAGCCTCAGCATACCAAGCAAAATTTGAACAGGTTGCCCAGAGAAATCATGGATGTCCCATCCCTGGAGGTGTTACAGACCAGGCTGGATGAGGCTTTGAGTAACTTGACCTAGTGGGAGATGTCCCTGCCTATGGCACAGAGGTTGGAACAGCATGATCTTTAAAGTCTCTTCCAACCCAAATCATTCAATGATTCGATGAAAATTTGGATTAAACTTCTTTTTACTGTTCTTCTGAAAATCACCAAGTGATTTCAGAGCACAAAGGCAAAAAAACAATTACTGCCCTTACTCTGCAGCTGAGCAGTTGCTAACCTCAAGGTCATTTAACATGAAAAAAAAAGGATCCATTAGCAAAGTCAGGCTGGATACACACAGATTGGGTGCTTGTAAACAAGGGCAGAACGTGATTTACAGAATGGTTATCATACACAGCTAATACAACTGCATAGAAATGAGATCACAGACTAATAGAATGGTTTGGAAGGGACATTAAAAATCATCTCACTCCAATTGTGCTGCCTTGGGCAGGGACACCTTCCACTAGGTAAGGTGAAATAGCCTCTTTATTTAAGTCCCCAACACAACTGCTCCAACCCCTGAGCTTACTGTCAGCAAGCAGCTAGGGAGGCATCATAGTTACCAGCACCTCACAAGCCCCCACAATATCCTCTTACCTCAGCAAGTGAAGAACTGTGTGTCCTGCCAGCCTCTGCCCACTCTGGTCAGCCGTGCGGAGAGCACCCGGTCCAGGAACTGCAGCCCTGCCTCACCGTGCACTGGGGCAGGGTCAGCCAACACCCCCTTCCACCAGCACACAAAGGCTGGGGCAGGAGAAAAAGGGCCCAGGTGAGTGCTGATCCTGATCTCCTACCAGCTGCACCAATCTCCGCCTCACCTGGCACAAAAAACACAGCTGGGACTCATTAACATTGTTGGGGAGGAGGGAGAAACAGGTGATTTGCAGTAGGGAAAGGGCTGACCACTGCCTTTAGATAGGCAGCTCTCAGCCAGTGGTTCCTGACTTTTCTCCTTTGCTTAAACATTCCCTCCCCAGTGCCAAGAGCTTTCCCTCTGCGGCTGCCAGGCCAGGTGGGCAGCATGTGCCATGTGTGGTGTAGCCAAGGCAGGTCAGATCTGCTCGGGCAGGGCTGGAAACCAAGCGAAGGAGAAAGCCACCTCTCTTAGGGCCAGAACATACACAGCCAGAGCAAGAAAAGTCTGGAATAAAAGAGCAAAGCCCATGTTTCAGACTCAAGGTAGAAGCACAATGCCACAGTTGCAATTCAGGATGCTGAGCACCAGCAAACCCCACAGCTCTGCACACATGGCTGATGGGTGCAAGCACAATTACTCCCGTGTTTGTGCAACCTGCTCAGCTCGCTGGTAAAGGAATTTGTGTTTAAATTCACTCGTAAGGACTTGTGCTCTGGCTGCTGAAGGTCTTGCTGATAGCTGCAGTGTCTCTGCAATCGTGCAACTCCTTACAAACACATCATTCATCACAAGGTACCCTTCACTGCCACTCACAGCTGTTTTAACTTTGCTGGGTGCTGACTGCTCTGCAGCTGTAGCAGATCAGCACGTGGGGTTTAAAACAAACAAAAGAAGACTAAAGCAACACTTTTGCTCTTCTACCATTTTTTTTTTAAAGGAGCAGATAACAATCAGCTTATCCTTTCTGCAATAGCAATAATTGGTTTTAGTAATGTAAATCACACTGTGATAGAGGTCGGGTGGAAGGACCCAGAGCACCACAGCTTGGCTGAGCAGGCCAGCCCGCCACCGACCGCTCCAGCCAGACGTGTAGGGGAGTTACACGAGCTACTGAAAAGAACAGGAAATAATGTCATGTTTTATTCACGTCCGCAGAGCCGCACACAGCTCTGCAAATGAAGAAATTGTGATTTCCTCTCATCGGCCTTAAAAAAGTACTAAATTGTAATCAAGGCAGCAGATTTGTTACCATGCTAAATTTATCATTTCTCTATAGCAACCAGGTCCCTTCTGCCTGGCTGTTGCTGCCAGATGTTCATTTCAGTGTAATTTAGCCATACACAAGACACTGGCTCATGCTGCCCTTGCTCTGTTTTCCCTGTTAGCAATTCTCATTGCTTCCTGGTCCCTTTTTCATTAGCAATAAGTCTTGCAGCAGACAGGTGAAGTTGTACAAAGAAGTTTTTATTGAGTGTGCTGATAGGCTGTGCCGTCTGCTGAAGCTTTGCAGCCGGGCAGCCTCTGCCTGGATAGCCTCCACCTTTGCAGATGGACATCTCATCTCTGCATTCCAGGTGGCAATGCTAACCTTCGCCCCGCACAGGAGTAAAAGCCTTAGTGGAAGCCTTTCACCACCGCCCTTCGGTCAGCAGTCACTCATCTCCAAGACAGCAAAACCTGCTTCTGGACCCAAACACTGGCTAACAATGTGGAAGGACTCCACGCCTGTAAAGCTACAGCAACTCTTCACCAGGAGAACAGCCAGAACTTTGTTAATGCACACACCCATTATTGTTGTCTTCTTCCAACATCTTTTCTTTCCCCCCCTCACTATCCCCAGTCTCTTTTCACAGCTTGTTCCCCTGCAAACCGGTTTTAATGCTATACTTTATAGGGATCTCACCTCTTAAGAAGGCTACTAGCTACAATGCATTTAAGGCACTTCTATGAGTATAAACTGAGCTCCAATACCATCTCCAGGAAGCCAGCAGCTCCTGTTCTTCCTTGTTCCTGCACTAGAGTATGCCAACCTGTACAGCTGAGCACAACTGAGAACTTGCGAATAACATAGCTACAAGCATGAACGGGGAAAGACAAAACCATTATTTATTAAAAAAAAAAAAAAAATCTTAATTAAAGAAAACCTAACTGGAAGAACAGTGTTGCCCTGTACTCCCAGAGTCAGGAGTTCTAAAAAGGCCAGTCTGCCCTGTGGCTGACCCACTCATGAGGGCATTGTGAGGGTCCAAGAACCACAAGGCAGAGGACACTGACCACCTGAAGTGGATGTACGGCAGCTAACATGAGGTTTTGCCACATGGATTCTCTGGTATTAACACGGGTTGATCTGACATTCCAGCTTCTATGTTTCTTGCCAGCCCAAATTAGGGTTGGTATTTTCCACAAAAACTGTCAAGAACTTAAGATTTCTGGTTTTAATCGAGTTTGCCTGAAGCTGTCTGTGAAACATAAAAGCTTTCGTGGGGACAAAGGGAGAATGAGGAGCAAACTAAGCAGCAGAGAGATCACATTTGCTTTGTTTTCCTAGCAAATTAGCCTAACCCAGAATCCTGTCTTAAGTAAGTAAAGCAACAAACTTCAGCTACACCTGGGACTCTGGTCAGTATTATACCCATCCTGTCAGCAAGCACTGTTCTAAACCTGAGATTCCCATGCAGCATTCAGCTCACCCACATCTTCCTTACATTTGCTTTCTAACATTAGCCAGATTTATTTTCCTTAATGACCAGCTTTTATGGCCTCATCTCTACACGTATTTACCCAGCTGCTCTGTATTTGCTAGGTGAGCACGTGTGTCACTTCAATGTTTCAGGAGGGCTGTTAACCCTCGCCTCTGGGCAGCCAGGATTTCCTGCTCCACAGCAGCAGGAACAGAGCGAGACAGGAAACACCGCCGGCTGCTGCCACGGGCCGGGAGGGAGAGAGGTCAACGGCCGCGCTTGTACCTTCTCATTACTCCCACCTCCTCAGGCTTGCATCGAGTCAAGACCGCATTTATCAATGCCACTATCAATAACCAATTCATGAATAACTGAACTTATCAAACTGCCCTTGTACGGTCTCAGTATTTGCTGAACTTCTCTCAAGCCCATAACATCAATGCCACGCATTGTCTTCAAACGGCTTTGAACGTTCTGTTGCTGAGCTACTGATGGTGCAACAGCAACATCCACACGCTTAGAGCACCCATGTTAGCTGTGGGAACAAAGCCAAGTCTTTCCAGCACCATGAAATGGGAGTAGCTTTAATCAAGGCCGTGTTTCGAGACCATCCGCTTTATATTTTGCTTTGTAGAAGCACGTTGAGATCAGCCACACCAGGCCAAACCATGTGATATTGAACTGCAACGTTGTGACAATCGCTTGACGTTCTTCATTATTGGAAAATATAGTTTAGTTTCAAAATGTAGTTTTCAAACAAAAATAATTATGCTTATTCCTAATTTAAACTGAAATCCTAGGAGCATCAGTTTAAACTTTATACAATTACAGTCACATTGTAAGGTTCTGTCCATCATCTTTTTGTATACCTACAGCTTCATTGCTGTGATCAACACTTCCATTTTACCCGTTAGAAAGCCATGATACTTTATAGCACTACAATAAACTCATTTAAAAGCTGTTATGTCCCCATAGTTGTGAAATACTGTGCACTACCATAAAGGTAGAAATAGGTTGAATGCTTCTCAAATAGGAACATTATAATGGAGTTTCTGAACAGTCGATTGAAATGAATTAGCTTTATTCTGAATAGAAATGAAACATTCATAGCTTCCCATAAAAAGTCCAATGCTTTGTTTTTCCAAAGTGCAAAACCAAATTCATAAATGAAATGTTTCACAGCATTTCAGCAGAGGTATCTATAATTGCAACTTGTATCGGCAAATATTGCAAGTAACAATAAGTACTACATACTACATATTTTTGAAACTGAATTTATAATTTCAAAATGACAGCACAACTATTTTGCAAAGACAGCATGAAAAATATCTTTGACAACCTTTGCTCTTAAGCACCTCGGTAGACCTTAAAGCTGAACACAAACAAAGCAACCATCTACCAGTTCTGGTCTCCATAGAGAGCCTAGGGGAAGGCATCAATTTATGTTAGAGGTAACATGGAATTCGGAGTCAGTGTTGGGAGTACAAAGCCATAAACTGTGAGCCTATAGTATTTACACAGCTGCGAGTACAGATCCAACTTCTTATAAAACTTACTTACTTTAAACAAAGGGAACATTGATGGGATCTGCTTGTCATCCCGAGACAAGTATATCACCCAAGATCTTCAAATTGAGACTATGTAGAACTAAGTGAAAACAATGCATTTTTATGCCCTTAATAGAATGAAAATACAAATAAAATGCTTGACTGTCAGATTCCTCCCTCCTGTGAAAAAGCACACACAAAACATATTGAAAAAATGGTTATAGCTCTACAAATTAAGCCAAGTCATTACTTTTCCCGTCCGCCACATACTATGACTTTTGTAGGTTTTGAATAACATTTGTTGAAGATATTGCACCAACATCAGACGACTTGAGAGCTCCTCAAGCAAGCTGTAATCTCAGCCATTTTAGCTTTAAGGGCACAAAGACTTCATAGCAATAATGCAGATAACTGAGAAACACCTCTTCTACTCACACGCTGCGCACACAACTTCCAAGCAGACTCCAGAGCCTCCAATAAGGAGGTTTTCAAAGGGACATCATGCAACAGCAGGAAACTACACACCTGCTGCAACAGCTTATTCCAACAGGTCTTTGAAACACCAGGAAGCCAAGTACAACAAGGTGTGCCTCTGGGTGATAACAAGAGACCTTTCTGAGAGCAGCTGAACACATTCCCCATGCTGCCCAAACAGGAGGTGAAATTTCTGAACTGAGCAGACTGATGTTCAGGTGTTGTTTTGCCCTTCCTTTGCGGATATTCCCTCATTTCCCTGGACTGTAGCCCATGGGACACAAAAGCGGAGCTTCTCTTAGCACACATTTACAAATTCAGTTTCTTTTCTTTCTCTCTCTTTCCAAGTGCCAAAGCCTTCCTAATAATTTTCCAAGGGTAAGAGTTCATGACCTAATTCAAACGAACCAAAGATGACAAGTTAATAGAATATATTTGTTTAGTTTCAGCACAAAACCACGTAATTGTTTAGGCCCGTTTTCTTTTTATTAATAATATAAGGTTCTATTAATCTCTTAACATTACAACTGAAGTTTTACAGTTAATCTCACACTAAAATGACAAACACTGTTTGGCTTTATTTGCAGAAAGTTAAATTACAACCTTGATAAACATACATTTCCGAGATTGAGAAGCAATTTGTGTTTTCTGGATTTCAGTGCTAAGGTATCCCTGCCTTTGAAACTGGTTTCAGTTAATTAACATTGCTACAGAAGAACTATTTGGCCTGGTCTCTGTTCACAGCTGTAAGGTGAAAATGACATGTCTAACTCAACCAATGACTGTAAGTCAAGTCAAGCAGAGAGACATATTTCTACAACTGTAAGATTTAGACCCTGGGATCAATTTCTAACAGATTTTCTTCGTTTTCCTCAAAACTTGTGAGTCTCTAGTGTAAATACATTTTGCAGTCTAACCATCCTCAATCCACACCTTTCCTCCTTCAAAGAGAGAAGAAGCTGTGTAATTGGAAGTCATTACAAGCTTAATTAAAACTGCTTGTAACTTACATATGGCCAAAATAATCAAGCGAATGAAAAAATAATGTGTTACACCAAGATGTGCTTCAGATCTGCATGGATCAGACTGCAGCGATGGCAAGTGAAATCTTTAGAAAGTAGAGGATATAGACAGAGGAGTGGTGGAAGACTTGTGACAAGGGAAGATTTTTTTAAATGGGTAATGATCTGCACAAATTTAGGTCTCCTGAACTTGCATTACATTTTTCTCCATTTTCATTAGGAATTTAAATGTGAAATAAAAATCAGGCAACAACACATGCAGTTTCACTCAGCTCTGACCAGTTCATAAGGTAGGAAAATATTTAGGAAGACAGCAATAGGGTGGCCGTTAGAAAAAAGCGCCCTCCTTTACATTTGTAGTTAATCTTTTCTTCAGAGCTATCCAGTGCCATTGCTTTGAGACCCTTACAGTCTGTTATTTCACCTTCCCATAGGACAAACTGACATGCAGTAAAAATCTTTACTGCATTTTAAATCACATCAGAAGCCAGTGGCTATTTAAAGGTTAGGGACAGAGAGTGCAAGGAGGTTTTAACTGTATAATTTCAATCCAAAGAAAGGACAGGAAAACTGTAGTCAGAAAATTAAGAATGTTGTAGAGCTGTATAGTACTTTAAGTCAAAATCTTGAGTCCTGGATTACTGAGCTATGTCTACTTGGTTTAGTTCTGTTTGTTCTGTCATTCTGCAAAAAGGCTTCACCATATTTTCCTTCAACCTTGATTTTTCATAATTTGGCATACACTTGCTCCCACTGAGGCACAGAAACACCCTTCATATTCACCCACATATTTACCAACTCCTAAAAAAGTGCCTATTTCTGAGTGACACAAGTCATCAGCAAGATGCCAGCTGTGGCCACGTACTCACCATCACACAGCATGAGATGAGGGTGGCCCCTGCTTAAACACAGATTCACTTTGCTGAGACATCATTGCATACTTGATGGATGCTGAAGTACAGCGTGAAGAGTAACTTGCCTACATCTACACCTATTGTTCCGGTTGCTGCTGAAATATCAACTCGGGGGGGACAAAAATCAAAAATAGAGAAGAGCAGATTTTTTATGTTGAAATGCTGTCAAACGAAGACCATTCAAAATAAATCTAGCTGCATTACAAACACCCCGTTAGCATTGGTTTGTGACCTGCAGATCATAAAAGATTTTTCAGAAGTACCTTGTCAGCATGCATTTTAAAGTGATATTTCAAGTGTCCACGTTTTTTTGATAAATTACAGAATTGAAATTAATCTTTAAACAAGTTCAAAGCTGTCCAATATGCAGTATTTTTCAAGCCTTTTATACTGGCTTTGGTATATTTCCAAAACAGAGCTAATTAGATAGTTTTCTAAAAGGGTTTAAAAACAAAAATGCAATTTTATCTTCTCCTCCTCATTAAGAGCACTACCAATACAAAAGGTGTCCAAACTGACACTACAGAGCTGTTGAAGCAGTTGGCTAAAGAGACAGTGTTCTCAAAGGACAGTCTGTATTTTTTCCTATGTTATGCAATCATATACATTAATTATCAAAAAGTTGGATAACTTGTTCTAAGAAAAGAACCCACCTTAAAAATGGATCATGAGTTTTGACAAATACTTTGTTTTACTGATTAAGATTCAAGTTTCAATGTAAAAATGCTTACTCTTATACGATACTGATCAAGAAAATATTTCATTTTCTTAAAGTTAAATGGACAATCAAAATTGTGGCTACTAGTGAAGTAAAATTACTCAAAGGTCATAGGAAACTGTACAAAACTAAAAAGGGAAATCTCACTTTCAGGATGACAGCATTGTTTTATTAAACCGATGAGACTGTTTCAAAAGACAGTGCTGGGCAGTTTCATTTGAATAGCCAAAACTGGTTTTTTCTTTACTGAAAAAGATATTTTGCACCTCTGCAAAAGAAACAAATCAGGAGCAAACCCCATACACACTAGGACTGAAATACAGATGAAGGCAAAATTGTTACAAATCTGTTTTCAACATACAGTGAGAAATGTCCATTGTACAAAACTTAGTGACTGACCTATGATTAATTTAAGATTATCCCAGCAATGCAAATACAACTCAGAACAGCTCAATTGTGTGAGATTTCCAATAGTACTACAGTTGGAGACTGAGTTTTTAGGAGTGGCTCTTTTGATCAAAGCCTATATTTGTACTTTAAGTATTCGCTGGTTATAAGTCTGTTACATACTTAATCCTCCAGCACAGTGAAGTCTCCTTGGTGTTCTCTCATCTGTCTCCGAGCAGCCTTCCCTTAGCGAGGGGCTGGGTTGAGCAGCTGCTTCTATAGAAAAAACACTGTTGTTAGTCTTTGTTCTCCTTGCAGGGGATGCTTTAGTAAGAAACATCTGGCAGCATCCAGCACCGAATCCACTGTCAGCTGCGTTGCCTATCCAAAGCTGGAACCCCAAACTTGCATTTCCTACTTTGTGCCCAGTGGGTTAACAGTTACAGCATTATAAGTAAAAATCCATAAACATTAACAGTGATGTTTACACTTTATTTAAGGGAAGGAAAAGGGGGTGGCAAAAATCAATGTAAGCTACTAGTTTTTAAAGTTTAGTCTGTTATATTTGATTACTGGGATATCAATACAATGAAAGTGTAGGAATTTCAACAGTTATCTTGAAGTTTTAGTACATCGTGTTGTGCAGGACTTTATAAAAGATTTTTATTTCCAAAGATGTTCTTGGGGTCCACATATTCTTTAACAGATCTCAGCATTCCCAAGCCAACATCAGAGATGCTCTCCTTCATCCAGCGCTTCCGCAATTTGCCTACTGGAAAAACAAAAACAGTGTTTCAATATATGGCTGGATTCTAGGAGCCAATCAATCTTGTGACCATGAATAAATAAACACTGTGTGATAAATGCTTTTATTCAAAAATGAGAAATGTTTTGCTTTATTTGATTTATTGAGCCCACCAGACTATCAAGCTCATTAAGCTCAGCATACTCCCAGAGGAAGATTGTGTTCCACACTGTCTACTTTCTTTAGAAACTATGAAATTTAGATGAAGCTTAGGCTAGAATCACATGTTCTATTAAAATAGGGATTTTATAATAAGTTTTAAAAAGCCACCCAACTCATTTTAAGAGGGAAACTGAAGAGGAGGTTACTAAAAATCAGAACCCCACACCTCGATTGCTTTAAAGTGAAAACACAACAATCAAACTTAAAACAATATTGGTTTAAATAACAAAAAAATTTGTTTTCTAAGGAGAAGGCTTAAAACCCGGTTTTAAATCAACAAAATACCTTATTTCATTTAAAAACTTTTGCATGGGCTGGTGATTGTTCCCACTACTACAGAAGAGCTTAGTTTCCCATGTAAAAATGGATATTTACAACATATACCAAAGAGACCGCAAAACTGAACCACCAGTCATTTAAGAACTCATTTCCCTGGTCTCACAATAGTCCTGTTAAATGGCCGAGTGTTCACATACTAATTAACCAAGTCATCAACTCTGATTTAACAGATCATTCAAAACACAGGACCATTTTTTCATTGAACAGACTATAGTATTTAACTTGTCAGCCTTAAACACAATCCATTTGTCAGTATGATACGACATAGTAAAGGTTTGAGAGTCAGATGCTTTCAGAGTATCTGAAGCTAAATTCAAGCCATCTTTTGTGCCCTGTTCTCAGGGTAACCATCAAACTGTCATCAGAATAATAAATTACAGGAATCCCTCTGGAGAGCACAGTATGTTTGTTTATACCTTAAGGAGTATGAGCCAGTCACAATACCAGCAGAAAAAGCAAATAATGTGAGAAAGAATGAAATTTGCTGTGTTAGAAAGCCACTATTAATAGTACGCATGTAAAGACCAAAAATCATAACTGAAAGACAAAAGAACTTGTCATGTGGCAGGAAATGTGGTTGTATTTTGCAGCCCAGCTCACGAGAAAAAAAAACAACAAAAAAAATCTATTTGTAAACATACCATCACTAAAATTTGAGTGAGCAAGCTGATGTAGTTGAACTTCATTTGGGGATACTTTAAGACACAATACTACTACATAAAAGTCACGGATGTGGCTTGACCATCACCTCAAGTCACTCACACTGGCTCACGCTCATTACCATTCTCAACTGTTATCTGTAACATAGTTCCAGTGAATGTGTCCTGTGGTTATGGATGTAATTGTCCTGAAAAGACTGCAAACAACTGCTCCAACAAGATGGAGCACATTAGAATCACAGCAGGACGCCCAACAGCTAGTATGCCTGCCTCTTTTACACCTCCAGTAATAATGCAATTCCACAAGGAACTGAACTGCTGTCTGAGCAGCACCAAACAGTCGTTGCATATTTAATGAAGTCGCTCACCAAGTGCTGAAAAACAGAAGGTGCTCGGAGTGCATCATTAGTTCTGTCAAAGTGATAATTTACACATCTATCTTGTCAAATTTTCTATGGTTTATACTTTTGCAATAATAAATCTAACATACATTTGATTAGTGAACTGGAAAGAAAAAAAAAAAAAAAGCTGTACTACAGTTACCAGGGGTCCTTCACAAACATGTTCAATGAAAATATTTTAACTCCTTCATAACAGTAGGTTGAGCCCCTGCTCCTGCTAATAAGATATACATGGATTTTTTTAGCTACTCAAGTTTTCATATTAGAGTCAAAAAGCGTTGAAGCAGTCTTGCTCTTAGAATGCTAAGCTGGTCCATCTGATTACATGGGAAACAGACCAAGTAAAGGAAAGGCTCTGGGCAGATAAGAGTACCACTTTGAAAAGCAATGTTTATATTTGGTTTACTTCAGGTTGGTGCTAGCCTATAAGCATTCTGTTCCTCCTCCACAGGACTATCCAATTACCTTTGAAGATAAGAATGGAAAAGGAAGAAGAAAATGCCATCATAGTAAAGAAGATGTTACCATGAACATAAAACTAGTTCCAAGTGGCAAAGTTGCTTAACTTCTCTCTAAGCATAGCCAAAGAACAGCTCTGGGCTCTGTTAAACCTTAGCTCCACCAACAATAAACGATCTCTGTTAAGCCTGATCTTACCATGGACTAGACAAAACCTCCTTCCTGTTTCTAGCTTAGAGAAAGCAGATTTAGTTTTAGGCCTACGTGACGCCATTTATATACACCTGACATGAGACAGTGCTCACAATCAGATTTTATCCAAGCAACTACCACTTATGGGCTCTCAGCCCAATATGCTTTACTCAATTAGAAACAGAGATCAAATTCACCTGATACTACACACTACATCACAATGTTATTAATAACGTTCTCAAATCAGCATAACATTGTACAATCAATTTGTAGTAGCTTAACAAGTCACTACTTGTCAACTCAGCTATACACATCATTACACACAATCCCTGTTGCCCCAACTGGAAACAAATACAGCCTTTCCCTCTTGCATCATCTTCCTCTGAAGACACCTAATCTTGCTTCTTAATTAATCCAAGACAAAGTGCTACAGAATTAGTTTTCAAGTTTTACAAGTGGCAAGTGCCCCGTTCCTGAGCTTTGCTGAGCCATCTGATATCTTAAAAACAGTCACTGCTAGGAAGCCAGAAGTCTTCAATTCTTTGCCAAAAGCAACAACTGTTTCCCACGTGCATGTTTTTCAGACAGAAGTGCATTAGATGGACAGCACATACCTGCTGGCCACAAAGCGAATAAAAAGGGAGTACAGCTCTCCTAGTTCGTAAATGCTACACTAGCTTATCTTTGAAAATGTATCTGGAAGGCTGCAAAAAAATCTGGCTGCTTAGGCTGGAGGCAGCAAGCAGCAGGCAACAATTGGTTTTCTTGCTTTTGGAATATGAAGTACTTGGGAACACATAAACAGTCTTGTAAGGGAAGTTTTAGTGTAGCTGATGGATCCCAGGAATACCACTACACCCACGCAGAACAGATCTAGAGCAGTGTGTGGTTCCAGCAAAAAGCAGCTCCCGTGGCACTGCACATGGCCCTAGGTCTCCTCTGCTCCAGCCCTTTCAGCTTGGAGAGGCAGTTACTGCAGAACAATAGCTCTGCAAAAGCAGAGGCAGTAACTGGCCATAAGAAGGATGTGGCTCTTCTACCTCGTGTGTTCTTCCTGAAGCCAGCTGTCTCTAAAGAAAGCATCCCTCTGCTCTTAGAAATTGCTTTACAGGTTGTTACTCTTCCAGGTAGAGCTCTGCAATACTGAAACGTCAGCGTGTTGATCTAATGCTGTTGTAGTGCTGTAGGATATTGGAGCAGTGTACTTGAAGTCTACTACGTAATGAACACCATCACCATAACATCTGGCACATTTTCACTTGATATCTAAAGGACGTAAGTACTTTCAAGTTCTATGCTGATGAATCAGAAACTCCTCTGTATTTATTTGGTGAAAAAGGTACTGAAGACAAATTTCAACAGACCAAGAAGGAAAATCCAACTGCATTATTACATTATTTCACATAAGGTTACTACTGCATGTCTGACAAATGTCACAGTTTAAATTTTTTAAAACCAGTAGAGCAAGCTCTAGTTTTGAGATAGAAGTATGCTTAACTTAAAGGTCAGAAGATATCTCTCCCACAGAGAGGAGAAAAAGAACGTGTTCAACTCCCTCCATAATGGAATACTATAATTCCAGACTTTGTAGTTTGTGTGGGTTAATTACTGCAGTGTACAGCTTAAAGGCACAGCCTCTTAATAATGTCAAAGAACTGCAGTGTCAAACATGCAATTGCATCAGTCAAGGTGTGTGGGTTTTTTGGTTTTGCTTGGGGGGGGGGGGGTGCGCTTAGGGTTGGTTATGAGTTTTGTTATTGTTTGGGGTTTTGTTTGTTTAGTTTTCCTACATCAACTGCCAGGAAACTGATGCTCTACCTAAACCCATGGAGCCTGGGCTACATTAAACTTGAGTCTAGTCAATCTGTCTAGAAAGGAGAAGGTTCTGAATGGGGGTATTTTCCTCAAGCCCCCATCCTGATCATTATTTCATTAAAGTAAACGGTTTTAGTTAGAACATTTCCTGTCAGGGAAACAATCTATTTGTACCACACTGTAGGTTTACATAGGTGCTTGGCTTGGTAATACAGAAGGGATCAGGCTAAAGTCCAGCCAGCTCCCTTCTGATGCTGTACCTCAAAGACATTATAGTTGTATTTATACCCCAGTTGTACCTATTGATACTTCCTCAAGCACATGTTACTTTATGTATACAAACCCCCATGTATTTTACAGAAATTCAAGAATGCAACATGTGACATATCGCATAGGTGGTTTTAGGCCTTGCCCTAAATGATTAGAATTATGTATCTTAAACTTGTTAGACTTATATCTACAATAAACTGTCATTCCTAATGGTGCTTTTCAAATACTAAGTGAACTGTGGCCTTTACCCACATGGTTTTCAAACCTAAAAATACTCCCTGGCCAGAAAAGCAGGATGAAAGCTGTGTTCAAAGACTGCACCATCCTTTAAGTGTAGGCCATAGTCAAGGCAAGGTGAAAGCATAATCAAGACTAAAATCTCACACAAGGAATGAAGATAAGGAATGCCACAACTGGGATATCTCACTCCCAAACAGCTTTCAAAAATTTTTACTAAGTCACAAATTATATCACACTATTAGTTAAAAGGGGACAAAGAAGGCATAAGTAACCACTTTAAAGTAACACATTAAAAACTACTTTAAAAGTATTAAGAAGCTTAACTTTGTCACAACAAACTTAGTGAGAAACAGACCTACCACGTTTAGACAACACTGCTAGGATCATTAAATAAAATCTGACAGTCTCCTCTATGAGGATCAATTTCTGATGCACTAGAGAATGGCTGGATTCCCCTCCTCAGTGAGATGTGCCTATCCTATCAGCTATGTATTTTGGCTGTATTTTTGTAGCAACATCTATGCCTCAGATTCTTCCCAAATGTAAATTCTGTTCATTACATAATCCAGAAACATTATCAGGTGTTACATGCTAATGTTAAGGTACGAAAACCATTCCTGACACTTACTAGTTAGATTTAAATATTTGAAAGTCAAGAGTGAGAAAGACTTCAAACAGAAAAGACAATTTGATTAAAAAGACAAAGTAATTTAAGTTGCAGTATCACAGAAGTTTATGTAGATTTATAAAGGCAAAATAATCCAGATATTCTACCCCAAAATACAAATGTTTTATTGAAAATATAAACTCATTACACATCTGGCTTTGCTACAGCTTATGTTCATGAGATGCTTCCTGTACGAGGCTGGTATTGACATGCTTCTGCAATTTCTTTATTGGAATACTGTTCTTGCAAATTGCGAGGTGTCATCCTTAATGTCATCCGTTAACAAAAATCTATGCTTTCTACAAGTTTTAAGTCTCAGCAGCTGTGGGGGTGGTGTGTGCGTGTCTCAAAGTAATGCTACTTTCAGTGAGTCTTGCCTAAAAGTTATAGTATTTTTCATTACCCTGGATGAGGGGAGGAGAGAAGAGGTATTGAGATTACAACAGAATCCAAAGCAAAGTCTTTCTGAAGTTACTCTTCATAAAAGTATCATGATTTCATATCTAGGTGTCTAAGCTCAGTCAGTAGTTCCCCAGATGTAAAGTAATTTAGAGCTTTATGCATCTCAAACTGTCATATATGACCACTTCTTCACTCAAGGAGTATATGAAGATTGACTTAAGTAGGCTTTGTATTTCCCATAGCCTCAAGTCCCAGACTACATCTGTTTTCTTTGATACACAAAACCAGAGTTAAAATAGCTCCATTTATCACAGTGTGATTGTAGGCAGACAAACTGGCCTGTCTGTTTCCAGATACCGAAAACAACTGTTATTAATCACAATTACAAGACAAATACTAAAAGAAATTGCACTATTTTTTTCTTTTACCCCACACAATAGACCAGACTTAGCAGTGCTAAGAGTGACAAGGCCTGAAGGTCAGTAAATAAAACTGTTACTATTAGGCTAATTCTCAGCAGCACATCGAAGCACAGGAAAAAATGGATCTTTAATATCGTGCACAATGAACTGCCACACAAAAGCACCGAGAGCAGAAAATACTCATCAGTATAACAGGCAGTCAGGCATTCAATGGGAGAATAAGTAGTCTAACAAAAACCAAGTTTTCCATATCTGTGGAGTCAGAAAGTTCAAGTGTGCAAGGGTTTGAAAATGCTACACAAGATTTTTTTTTTCTTGTTCAACATATGCTGTAAGCACGGTTTCATATGGTGAGGGCAAATACATCCAAATATGTGACAAGCTCCAGCTGCACGCAAGTTAATGGATGAAAAGCCAGTCACAGTAAAATACAGCTGCCACAGCAGGGGAGAGCACAACGATGCATCAAGGGGGGAATTCCACAGCCTATGTGCAAGGATTGACTGGTCCACTATACCACTATATTAAAGATTTAATCAAAGCACAATAAAAGCATATTAAACAAAAAATACAAAAACTGTTTTCACTGATGTTATCACCTACACATCTTCCAATATCCTGATATTGCTAAAGAGTCAATTTCAGTTTTTATCACAAAGCTGGATGTCTGAAAACAGCTCTAGCTAAAAGTTTCAACTCCAAGAAGTCACAAAACGTGTTCTAAAGCACAGCTTCTGCCCTTCAGTTTTCCCACACAGAGCTTTCGTACACTTACAAAATTTTAATCTAGTTATAAACCATTAGACTTCTTTCTCTTTGCTTTTATTTCTGTGCCAGACAATGCCCCAAGAGAGTAGAAAGAAGAAACACATTAAGTCAACCAATTTAAAGAAGCTCGCTGCACAAATCAAACTGACTTCACAAGTCTTCCTGACATCCAAGTTTACAGCATTACATAGGACACATGGAAAAATTAGGCTATCTGAATATTTGGGAAAGCATATGTAAAGCATCAGGTATATGAATTGCTGCTTACATATGACACAAGTTATTAATCTTACTATTAAAGCAAATAATAGCTTGCAAAGAGGTTGGTAACTCAAGGCAAGTAACTCCCAAATTCCAAGGGATGAAACTGGATGATCAGAAGTTAGCAGACAACAAGCCAGTCACACTAATACTCACATAACATCAGCCTCACAATAAACAGCAGACTGCAACATAGCCCAGTTTAAAGTCACGAGCTCTTTTACGCAGATACTTTCGCTCAGTGCTCTGGATTTAGGGCTAAGTGTTTACATAGCCAAAAGGGACACCAAACTGTCTTGAAACTGTAAAACTCTCATTTGAGGTCTTTATAACTGAATATACCTCTACAAGGTTCAGCAGAAGTTGCTTAAGACAAACTGATCGACTACATTTTCAGGTTCTCAGACAGCTTGTAGACTTCCTATCAGAATTTTGAAGCTCTTGCTCAAATACACCACATTGTGTGACTTGACATCAAGCAAACCAGGTCTAAGGACACCTCCTCTGGAAGTCTGCAAACAGGTGAGAAGTTTCTGAAAGACTGTCAGGACTTTTCCACCCCCTCTTACAGCTCCAGTAATTTCAGTTAATGCCTGTGAAATCTGTTTCAAACTTTTATTACAAAGTATTTTATGTACTCATGAATATTTAGTAGTATCAAAGAGACTAATATTGGACTGCAAACATTACCTCCATGGTGATGTGACAGACTTCCTCCATTGGCAAGTATTTCTTCTCTAGCAGCCCTCTAAATTGGAGAAAGATGAGATATTTATTCAACAGCTAATGCACAAGATTTTTGCCATTAGTTAAATGCTTGCTAGTGTACTCATTTACACAGGAGTATGAAAAGTTTCAAAGTAATTAGGATAAACAACAGAAGTAAATATTTAAGTCTACAGATAAACGTATGTGGAGATTTTCCAAATAAACATTATCGAAGCCAATAAATTTAAAATAGCATCTGCTTTAATAAATCTATTATTCCAGAATGGAATATTCTAGATTACATCCCCTTTGCTAAAACTAAAATAGTCTAGTGTCTGGAATGCGCATCTGGAAGATGGTTAATTGTCTACTGAAACAGAAATAGCAATAAAGAATTTTGAAAATGGGCTCCCTCGAGTAATCACAATCCTTACTCAGACCAGAACTGAGACCCAGATCTCCAAATCTCTGGTTGAGGAAGTCAGGTACTTTACAATGGCAACCCTTTCATAGGTGAAGTTTGTGGCAGAAAAAAATTAGATTTTAATATTAAGAAATACATGAAACTTTCAAGCTCTAGAATCTTCTTTCCCATCCAGTCCCAATTATGAACAGCTACACAGCTTAGATGTAACAAAGAAAGCTTTCCTAAGCATAAGCACTAAATGTTTTGGGGGTTTATTTCCAAAGTGTACTTTTTTTAGGAATATTGTATATAACCATACTTATGCAGTTAGAGGGTTTTTTTTCAGTCTGCCACTGAGTGCATCTACTTGGTTGGCAAATTCGCTTTGTTAGCTTAAGTTTGGTCACCTGCAACATTCAGATGATCACTCTGCTAACTAATTCCAGGAAATGGTAATGTCTGAGTATTAATAAAGTTTCAGTTTTACAGTCTCTAGTGCCCTAGGTTCAACAGCATGAAAACCTCAGAAGCTGTAGATAAAACTTTGCATCCACTTGCAAAGTTCAAGAGAAATTCCTAAAGAATAAGCATGAGAAAAACGATATCCCAGTCATCAATACAGACTATTCCTCCACAGTCCTATAAGCAATTTTCTGGTGCTGAGCACATGAACCAGAAGGTAGGATGAATAGCAGTTTAGCCATAGTTTTTCTGTGTCTGTGTATAACATCAAGGTAATAAGGAAATTGGTTTCCTCTAACTACCTAAGGATAGCGTTTCACCAGCCAAAGAGTTAAAGCAGAGTTATTCCAGGGCTTATTGGTAAATGCCAAAGTAACTCACAACTGGTCCAACACAGCTGACTGAGACCAGTGCTTACCTAGGCCTAAACAGAAATGGCCAGGGCAGATAATTCTCCAAAATCAAACGAGAGACACCCTCATATTCATTAGCCTCTACATGCAGCACTATTAAAAAAAGCATGATGTTGACAGTTTTACCATGTATTTTAAAAACTGAGAATTTAGCAAAAGAAGTAGCTTTGTAAACAGTGGATCTAGAGAAGTCCATGGATTTCAATTCTATGGTTGGTAGTTTCTGCCATCCAAGAACAAACTTCAGGTACAGCTGTCCTATGCTTCACTCAGAAGTATTCATTTTCTGATGTCTCAGTCAGTCACCTGGTAGTATCCCAGTATCACACGGCTGGAAAAGACCTTTGAGATCATTGAGTCCAGCCTATGACCCAACACCTACACCTACTCGTCGTCTAAACCCTGGCACTAAATGCCTCATCCAATCTCCTTTTAAAAACCTCCAGGGACGGTGACCTCCCCTAGTCTTTCCTCTAGTTGAGGCATTTCCTTCCCTAGCTATTAATGATCAAAGTTTACAGAGTTTTGAGCTCTTCCTGGGAAATTGTTAGCTTGGCCAATGGGACATCAGCTTCTCCCTCCCCACCCTTAACTACTGTTCTTACATACGTTACCTCAATTTGTTCATAGACGTGAATAGGATCGCTAATTCCTCTGTAGTTAAAGGCAAAGTAGAAGTAGACGCATGCACCTGCATCGTAAGTCTGTGTCACCCTGTTGAAGAGAACTGCATTACAAACAAAACTTTATGGTATTAAGCCAGCCGCTATGTGGAGGTTACACATTTCATAAGACTACTTTTAAATAAAAGGGGATCACCTTTGTTAAAAATAATTTTGTATCCGCATGAGCAGCTCAATGCTATGACTTTGAGAGTTGAAGCTCTTAAGTTGTTACACTGAACTCATGCACATAAGCAAGAGTAAATGTCAAGACAAATAAAGTGCTACTGATGCTTTAAATTACCCACTCTTACACGTAACCCACTTGCAGGTTAGAGGAAGGTCAAGATTAATGGTGTTTGTAATATCATTAATAAATGCACTTTACCGACTCACGAGCAAGGTTAATGGTAAAAGAACTAAGGAAGAAGCCAAAGAAAGACTCAAAAATTTAGCTTGTTGCATGGCTTACCTGCAGGTGGAAAGAGGAGGAAACTGAACACCTTTTTCTTTGCATTCTCTTACTATCCTTTCTTTTACATTCCTACAAAGGTCCAAAACTCTGTAAACAGAAGACATGTTAAAATATAAAATTATTTTTATATATATGATTTATACATATATATGATTTTTATACAGCTCCCTAAAAAAAACGACTTCCGCTTCCATAAACTTTTTTTTAAAATGATAATCTAATAAAACAGAAGTTTGCCTTCTAAAACCAGTTTTAACTAGCTTAGACTTTGTTATAAGAACAGTCCTCATCAAGACTTCACTAGTACTGATTCTTCTGTACTTCTGGATATCAAGTTTACTCTGAAGCAAAGCATATAATGAAAGCTCTTTTCCATAAGGAACAGGAGTCAAGTGTTCAGAAGAAAGTAGAGGCTACCTGCTTCTGTCTGTCTTTACTTACTTTCTCAGCAAAACACTCAATTTCTTTGAAAAGCAGCTGACAAATATAGCTCATAGTAGAAAGCCTGAGAACTCCAGTGCCTTCTGTACTCTGCTAATACCATAACCTTTGTTATGTTGCAAGGCCAAATCTTAAGACACTCCAGCTATGCACTAGTCTGACAGCTTGAAATTTTATAGTTCTAATACGGCCATGAGCTATTAAACCTTCTCATAAGCCACACTTGTTCTGCTTTGATTAGGTTGGGTCTTTTTCTTCTAGGGCAGGCACAGATGCATCCAAAGTGCAGAATAACTGAAAGAAATCACTGGTTTTCAAATTACTATTTCTTCAAATACATGTTCACCCACAAAGTTCTCCAGTGCTATACTGTAAATTTCAATTAAGACGTTTTACACAGATTTAAAACTACTCTGCAGCTTGTCAGAAGTAACATGTTAAGAGAAATTTATCCATTTAGTGAATAATTATCCATTTAGTGAAAATTATGTAGTTCTTGGGAGTCAAAGTAGAACACTGCTTTGAAAGCATTTGCTTCGGAGAGGACAATTTAAAATATTTGCTTAAATTCTTAGATGAAAATCCATTCCCTCGTGAAATGAAGGACAAGCAAAACAAACTGGCAACTAAACAGTTAACATACTTCAAAATCTAAAAAGCTGAAGTAAAATAAAGAGCAATTTTGCCTTAAAATTTTCTTCAAGTTTCTGCCACCCATTTAAGGTATTATGCCAAATTTCAAAGCAGAAGCTGGAACTTGCCACTGCCACTAAATTCTATAGCAAGGCTACAGGCTTGCCAGCTGATGTCACCACACTTTGCACACTCTTCACTTTGCATTAAATACTGTAAAGCTTTGATCCAGGTCTCCTTGGATTCTGTTAAGAGGTTTCAGGCTTGCAAACTGGACAAAAGCATCCAAACCAATTTCTAATATTAAACTCTGTTGTGGGCAAGCATTTCTCAACCATAGCTAACAGATAAAACAAGCTTAGAAAAAAAGATCTTAATCTTGAGCAAAAGTTATCTTTTCAGCTTTCGTTTTCCTGCATTACTGGGGAAAAGAAAAATACCATATATTTATATATTTAAATAATTTCTTTGATTTTTTCTACAAGCTTTTCTGTTTGAAATACACTGCTGATCCCACACATGTGGCTGCTCATCACACAACAGTTACATCTCACCACTGTCCTGCTTAAGTGGGCAATTTCAAGTCCCAACTCAGTTGCAGTAAGCTAACCTAAGTAGAAACATTACTGAATGTTTGCACGCAATGCATTTAATAAATCCTGATGCATAATTTAATAGAAACTTTAGAAAGCACACACAGGTGCAAGACTTGAGGCACATCAGGGAGCCTCCAACACACATAAGGCCTAAATTAAATTAAGTTTCCCCATGAGCAAGCATGGATTAGGAATAATTGGAATGAAACAAAGTACAAGTTTTAAGCAGTTCTAAAGAATAATCACAGTTTACCTATCCCATGGAACAGATGTCTCAAATGATTCTCCTATTACATAGTAATCCAGGCCCAGGTCCTAAAAAATAGAGAAAGGAAATTATCAGCAACATTCAGCATCAACATCTGGGATTCCAGCGTATGCTCCACAGCTAACAGTTAAGCAACTTGAGTTAGTCTGAATAAGAAAAACAAAGTCTATTTAGCAAAACCACCCCCATCTGTCCCAGTGACACTAATTTATGAAGATGGAAATACGGTAGCTCTCCGAGACAAAGATGACAAGCATTTTCACATCATGGTTGTAGCGAGACAACTTGTCAGACTGTCAGTATGCCTATACTAATCAAATATTTGTATCACTATAGCATCAAGCCAAAAGCTCCACTGTGCTAATCAATACAATACTTATAAGTATTGATTTGGAATTGTAATTCCTTTCTAGGTAGAATAAAAACAAACATTTTGCCCATTTTACATATAGCCTGCTGAAATAAAGAGAAATTCAGTGATTTGTTCCAAACTATAAAATCCAAATGAAATATAGCACACAGAATGTACATACATAATTCTCTGTTCAACAGTAAGACTAAAATTCATAACAGCTGCAACAGTTCATATTAAAGGTCCATTTGTCCTGGAATTCTGATCTGAAACACAGCCATAAGCAGATGTCCAAAGAAGAGTAAGAGCCAAGTGAGCACATGAGTATTTTAAGTACTCTCCCAGCCTCCCATTACATTCAACCTGTAGATTTATAAGTCTGATCTGGTTTATTTAGCAACTGCTAGTGGATTCTTCAATCTAATTTTCTCTACTCTTTATTAGGAACTATTTTCTTAATAAGTATGTAAAGTAAGGTTTTTATGATGTTTTGCAGATGAATTTCCATGAGTAAACACTAATCAGAAATTAAGAGATACAACCTCTGGGAGAAGTCTGAGATATTAATCGAAGGCAACCTGCATTTAGATTTCGGAGAAAGCATCTTCAAAAAGACATATTTGTTTCTTTTATAAAGTTTCAGCAGGCAGACAAAAGCTGACCTACCCGAAGGTAAGCAATGACAAATGTCAGCATATATCCTCTCTGTCCATTATCTTCTCCAGCTGCCAAGCCACTGCAATTAACAAAAGTTTAATTAACTTTCCAGCAAACTAGTCACTGGTTTCCAAAAAGATTAAAAAATAATACTTTGATTATCAAACATATATGCAAGTTTGGCTGTCTCCAAGCTGTGTTACATTAGTTGCAAATAGTAGGGTCTTCACTAGAAATGAGACATTAGCTCAGACCAGACCTTTAACTCCTTGCATTTATCTTTTCATTCCATGAAGATCTCGAGAGATGAACAACTGCCACTTCCAAGTAGTAAACTGAGAGCACATCCATAGAGTAATCACTATAAAAATACAGTAATCCTATTCTTCCCGGACAGTTAACTCCCAGCTTCATATGAAAAAGTTTTTAAAAGCATACCCAAACTTGGTAGCAATATCATAGACTTGCTTTTCATGCTGAAGAACCTTCTCTCTGTCACCCTCAAAGAGCAAGGTAGCTACACACAGAATGTTGGGATCGAATCCTTTAAACTGTAAAGAGAGAAAACTTTGCATTATGTCATAGAGCGTGTGGTAGAGTACAAACAACCAGACTTGACTTATCAAATTCACATCAGGTCCTCTGGTTAATAAAGTGTTGTTCCAACTAAGAGGAAAGATTAGGAAAAAACATCTCTCAAAAATTCGCTCCCAAAATAATCAAGATTTTCCAAGCCAAGACAAATATTCACAAGGCCACTGAAATAAGATTATTTCAATCACCTTTTTCCTCCTCCTGATAAAAAGCAGGATAGACGTAACAGCTGTCTACCTAGACTGAATACAGAACAAGACTTAAATGCTTTCAGCAATAGGGAGACACTTCCATCCTATCAACTATTCCTGTATTAAAGCAGGAAGATGACAAAGATGATCATAAATGTCACTGTTCAAAACAGTTGTATCAAGAGTGAGCCACAGAAAATCTCTATGCTGGGAAAAGTACTACGGAAGGAAAGTAACTTCAAAACTTGCAGCAGGGAACGTATCCCAGTGGAAATGGAGAGTAAATTACTAAAAAAGTTTAACAGTAACGAAGTGAGACCGTCTGTATGGCTCTGTTTCAGCCATCACTAGTTCAAAAACAGCCTTACTTATTTTCCATATACCTTTATTATTATTAAATAGCTCCAGTGAACTACCACTACTAAGCAGAAGACTTCAGAAGGAATGAAGATGAATATATAGTTGCAATAAAGTTTAATAACCTTCCACAGTAGAGAAGGGTAAAAGTTTGATTTATAATAATGTAGTCTTAATACATGTATAGACCAACAATTATTTTCTTAAAAATCTTTCCCCTTCCAGTGACGTTCACCTCTTCCAGTCTCTACGCTGTGTGCGGTAGCTTGTTACTTAAGCACTAAGCAAGGTTAGATGAGTTACATCTACAGTCAAAGAGATTCAAATTCATTCCTTACGTGCAACAGCTATGCTGAGAAGAATCCCGGTTTGTTGCTATTCCTTTCCTTAGTCCTTTAACTGAATAAATTAACTGTACTGGAAGTTAACCAAAGGTATCAGGAGGGTCCAAAAAAAACCAGCAAGGAGGCAAAGCATTTTGGGCAGCTCAGCCCTCCAGCCAATGAGTTCAAATTGGCTGTAGGGTAAGCCCCAGTCAGAGAGATCCAAATGAGCATTTCTGAAAAGGATATTGCATCCTACCACCCCAACAAAAATCACGTAAACCCCTGGGAAAGAATATACCTTTATAGAAAAGGATCTCTCTTATCCATTAGTCCTACAAAACCAGCATAGTTAACATAAAAAGAAAGAAATACATATGTTACTACGGCAAAACTCCAACAACAGGAATAAATGTCTACTAAGGTGCTATTTAGGGTTCCTTGTTCCAGAACCTCTATGAATCCTTTCATCTATTCTGCCACCTGTAGTGCTCAGGTAACACCTTACAGTTCTTACTGAAGGAACTAGCTGCAGCATGAACCAGCAGACAAGCAATAACTAGAGCATTCATATCTCAGTGAACAGTCCCAAATCACACAGAAGCAAAGCAGAAAGACTTTGTTCCTGTTCACTTAAGTGGTATCAGTTAAACAACTGCTCCGTTCAATAAAAGATAACTGTTAGTCTGATGTAGGGAGACCTCATCACTGTCTACAACTGCCTGAAAGGAGGCTGTGACGGGGTGGGTGCTGGGCTCTTCTGACAAGCGACAGCAATAGGAAAAGAGGGAACGGCTGCAAGTTGCGCCAGGGGAGGTTCAGACTGGACATTAGGAAGAATTTCTTCACTGTGAGAGTGGTCAGGAATTGGAATAGGTTGCCCAAGGAGGTGGTGGAGTTGCCATCCCTGGAGGGGTTTAAAAGCCGGGTAGATGAGTTCTTAAGGATATGGTTTAGTAGGGAGACCAGTACAGTTGGATTCAATCTCAGAGGTCTCTTCCAACCTTATGATTCTATGATGAGGGGAGTGGGTTTGTGTTGGGTTTTGTGATTTGTTTGGATTTGTTTTGTTTTGTTTGGGGTGTTGTGTTGGGCGTGGGTGTTTGTTGGGGGTTTTTTGTTATTTGTTTGGGTTTTTTTTTCCAGGGAGCAATTCACAGATGAAGTGGAAGATAGATATGACTATCCTGGTACCAGTAACACCTCCAATATCAGTCTCAGGGTCACTAAACTTGCTCCTTTCTCCAACTCCTGCCTCCCATCCCAGCTGTGACTCTCTAAAGTAACAGTTCCTCATACGCACCAGGGGATTGAGCCCTGGCTTAAGAGCTCCATATTGGGCACCAAGCCAGAATCTCGGCACAAGCATTACACAGTGTTTCTCTCATTTCTCCACATTCCAGAATTGCAACTGGAATACAACATCCCTGCGTGACACAGCACCCCAAGAAGCAGTGATGCCGACTACAGAAACAGTAGATATTGCTGACTAGGACTGTTTCAAACTGACAGCAATCTTGTGGCCAAAACCTTTACTACTTTAGATATTCCCTAGCAAAACAAGTCACTAGACACATGGCATTTTCTACTTTAGTAGCTCAAGAAAAAGCAGAATCAACACTAGTCACTGTCTCTCATGCAAACACACTCCTTGAAGATACTCATTATTGATCAGAATGCAATGTTTACCTCCTCCTATCAAAGTTATCTAAATCCAGAATGATGCAATTTTCTACATCTGAATACCCATATTTGCAGGAACTCTCTAGTTCACTATTTGGAGGAAAAATCAGTAACAAGACAAATTACTTAACACAAAAACCTAGCTGAAATCATTTTAGCACTAGATAATTCTGGATTCAAAAGGGTATTCATTGGGATGAATTCCGGAAAGACAAAAATCATACACACACACACACACACACACACACACACATATATACAGGCAATTCAAGACAGTTATCTTGAGATTTTCCCAAAATTCTAATTCAGTATAAAAACAAAGTAGATCATGCCTTGACAAAATGTGTGAAGAAAACAAGACAAAGCATTAGTCTTACTCCATCAGTATTAACTGATGATCAGTGGTCTGTAAGGTAGATAAACTGGTTCCAGTATTGCTCTGTCACTGATTCAATGTTAGACAAGGCATAATCTCATCTACAGATATGATCAATGAGAACAGCTCTCATGGAATGATTCCTCGAACAGAATCTCATTTTGGATTAAAACACCTTGAGAATCTCAAGTTAACCAATCCTACAATGCAGAATCTGTTACACTCAAACTCAGCTGCATTAGAAAGTAGATGAAACCAGAGAATAGCATGCAACTTCCAAACAGTATTAAAGCACAAAAGTTACCTTTGTGATGTAGAATTTTTTCAGTCCATCCAAAAATGATGTAAAAATGGAAGCAACTTGTGGTTTAAGAGCATGACCTTTGGCAAAAAAAGGAAAAAGGTGTGTTAAGGCAAACAGTGCTCTTTAAAGTTCCAGCTTCAATGGGCAAAGAAGAAATAGCTTGGCAGTTGAAGCTGCAAGAATCACTTGGAGCACTTTGATTATCATAATTAAAGATAATTCTCTCTGATCATTTAGAAGTTGATTTAGCAAAAGGTTTTTATTTTTTAAATGCATTCGTACAAATACGCACAAATAATTCTTTTGACACTTTAATTGAGGCTGCCTTAGTTTATATCTTTACAAGTACATATCATGTGTAAAATTTTAAAAGAGCACTTCATTAGTTTTTACACTACAAAACTAAGCAAAATCATTGACCTTTTAAAAGTTATGCCAAAATCACTGAAAACAATAGCCAAAAATGGTGCAAGTTAGGAGTCAGGCAATTTTTTCCTTAATGGTTATGTCACTTGTGCAAAATTTTCTACATAAAGCTAGTAATTGCTTCCTTAATCACATACGGGGAACTAAAATTACCAGAATATATAAACGGTGTCTTGAAGTCTGTGAAATTAACATCTCTGCCTCAGGACTGGGTTTAATTGAGATGAAAAGTCTTTTACTGTTTGTTCCATTGTTTTCAGTCACAAGCAACTTCTGAACTCCCATTACTGCTTCACTTTAACAGTCTTGCATCTGGCCTACATGCTGTGAGCCCAATTCACAAAAAAGTTATGCACCATTTACATGATACTTTCTTCTAATACACTTCAGAGTACTTCCTCCTGAATAAAGCATGAACTTCAGCAATTGATTAGTCTCCTTCCCTCTTCAGTAAAGAGGATCTCCCTGCAGATACAAACAAACCCTAAGGAGTAACCACTTCCAACTACAGAAAAAGCATCAGATAATAAAAGGACATGAGTTTATTAAACCACAATCTGTAAAAATTATTGGATTTAAATCTACTTAACAACCACCAAAAAAACCCCTATATAGGCACAAATGAAACTATGTTTTGCAGGTGACCCTATAAGCTGCAACCTCAGATCAAAGCTAAAAACTAAAGGAATGATTTATTGAGCATTGGATTTAAAGCTAAAAATCGGTTAAACAACTTCTCAATTAAAAAGAAATAAAAAAGCAACTGCCTTCTGATGTACATGTCAGAGGAACAGTGTAATACATGAGTGACCAGAGCAGCAAGGCTTCTTGGCTCTCAGATATTACAGATCCCAATTCCCTTCATTTGAAAAACTAAGTTGAACTTTCTCAACACCACCATACTAATGCCACTTGAAAATCAAGATCCACCACTGAGGCTTCTGGCCAAAAGAAGCTTCAGGAAGTCTGACTTGCTCGAGTGGTATTAAAATAGAGGTTTTCAAAGTCAGTCACACTTGACACTTTCATCAATCAAAACAGCATGATCTCAGCAAGATCAAGTGCTGTAAACTATTAGCTTCTAGGTAGCAGAATTTTAGGTTCTTCAAGAATGCCATGAGGCAGAACAAACCTTTTGCCAAATTTCTCACAGTTTAAAGTAACAGCTTTCCCTAGGAAGTGCTCAAAAATGATTGGTGTGTGACATTGTTCCGTTTAGATATTTGAACTACTAGAAATGTCAAGAAATCCAGGTTCAGCAATCTTCTAATAGCTTCATTGACTTTCCATACTTAAAGCCTACAGCTTAATTCTATTTGCATACAGTTAAAGCATCTACTACATCTGACCTTTTCAAAGCAGACAGCTCACTTAGGACAAGTATGTTGTTGCCTCTCTCCCACTCAAACAACCACTGCCACAGTAGCATATTTAAAAAAAAAATGCTACTTCTAAGGAATCTGTATACCACTTGTGATGCTTTTATGAAATTTAAAGGAATAAATCAAACTACCTCCAAAGTAAAGTGCCTTCATTCTGATTATTTTTTTCATATCCAACTTCTCATTAGCACTCTTAGAAAGAAAATGTTTCAAGTTCTGTGTTGCAGAACTATCCTCTCTGCTCTTTTGCAGCAAAATACAGGGAGGGCCTCCAGAATCTAAAACTCTCGAGTAGACCATATACCAAGAATGGAAAGGTAGCAACAAAATCTTATGTATTCATATATATATATGCAGAACACAGCTGACACTCCTAGTTGATACTGTTTTCCCAGAGACAAAGAGAGCCTCAGACTTCCGGAAGTACATGTTATGGCACCATCTGGAGTTTGAACTTTGGGTTCATTGACTTCTTTGTCTAGTTTTGAGCAAAAGAATTACCACCTAAAACAGACTTAATCTACTGAAAAATCAAAACTCTTGGTAACAGATATTAATCCAAGATCTGCATACTTACCAAACTGAAACTGTGCATTGTCAACAAGGCGAATGGATGCAGGAGCACATCTCTTGGAGGCAAAGTTAGGGGAAAGAAGGAAGAAGAAAAAAAAGATCATGCACACAGGTTTTGCTGAAATCTGTGACAATCAAATTTTCACTTAAAAATAGCATACAATTTAACCTCAAGCCAACACAGGAGCAGTCCAAAGATCTTTGGCCTTCAAGTATTGAGTGTCTTCCTTAATAGCCATATGCACAAAAGATACTATACTTGATTAGCATATAGAGGTTATGTCACTATGAAACTGAAGATGCACATACATAAATACAGTGAAAAGTCTAACTGTTGTGGGTTAACCCTGGCAGGCAGAAAGCACTATACAGCTGTGCTTGCTCACCTCCCGCAGTTGTGAAAACCTGTGGGTTGAGATGAAGACCATTTAATAAGTAAAATGAGAAAAAAATATCAAAAAAAGATGCAAAAGCAATCAATTATCCACCAGCCAACCAATATCCAGCCAGTCCTCAAGCAACAACTCCTGCAAAAAACTCCCCTCTCCTGTTTTGTTGTATTTCTGACCATGATGTTATATGGTACAGAACATCTCTTTCGCCAATTTGGGTCAGCTGTCTCAGCTACATTCCCTCCCAGCCTTTTGCCCACTCTCAACCTACTCACTGGTGGGAAGAGAGTGCAAAAAGACGATGTGTATGCACTCTTCAACCATAGCTAAAACAACGGTGCATTAACACAAGTACAAAACATAACACCACACAGCTGTTATGACAAAAATTAACTCTGTACTAGCCAGACCCAATACACTAATGCTATGCCAGACTGCAATTAAAATCAATATCCAGGTCCAAATTAGACTTTGTCATACAGAAATCTGAAAACCAGTAATAGCTGCCTTCAATTGGGCAAGTTTCTAGTCATACCTATCTCTACATCATGTAATCTCTGCTGGCCAAGGCCTCTCATATTGACATGTATGGCCAGAGGAATATGCAAAGCCTGAATTTTAGGCTAGTCTTCATTTAGTCACATGGTTATGGAAGTAGTCCTTTATTACTTCATTTGACATGTTTACCCTCCATCATATCATTAATAAATATTGGGTCTCACAAAAGAAAGGAAGAAGATGAAGAACTAAGATGCTCACCAGACAGGCTGACAGAAGGCTGCATGAGTGATTTTAAATGAGACCAACCCACAACCTACAGGCTGGTTATTCTTACATTAAGGTAGACCAATAAAGAGAAGAAACAGCTTTTCAGAAAGCAATCATTGTCATTATTACCAAGATTGATGTGAGGGACAACAGAAGAGAGGACTAAGTAGTTCAGGCTCAAGTAAGCAGTGAAATAGCAGCAGCAACGAGAGAAGCTTAGAAGTGGCGCAACACTAAGTGGCTAAGAGTGCCTTTGATTCCTCTTCTGACTAAGCCCACAACTAAGGAAAAGACACTAGTTCCTTGACTGACCTAAAACATCGATCAGCCATATGATTAAGCATTCCCAACCAGTCTGCTTAGGTATCTTTAAGAACAAGCACTAGCAGTAGAAGCAGGACAATAACTGGCAAGTGCTGACTAACATACACATGTCATTCACATACCAGTTTGAACATCTGGCTTGGAACATTAAGTCATTAATTTAGATCAATCACTGGAAAAAATGTAAAGCTGAGTTTAGTTTGGCATTAAAACATTTCTGAAATTACTTCCCAAACTCAGGGTATTTTCCATCATTCATAGAAATGATTTGATGTGTTTCACACAGAGCAAAGAAAAGTTAGTCCAAGACCAGGAAGAAAGAGGCTAGCCAGTGTAACACTGGCCTGGAAGCATAACCGTGAGGGAAAGCGTTACACAATTTGTATATCCAAGTCTGAGTTTTGCTACCTGAAACCATCTGACCATACTACTCAGAAGGCTCTATTTAAACACAACAGTGTAAGCACAGGACCACCTCACAACACCCAGCTTACCTGAACCACTGTGCTTCAGCAAGTGTTTTCTAAACACAGACCATATCCTTCCATTGCACAAATTTTGCTCTTTTGTCATTTCAGAGTCATAAATTCAACTGCCTTTTACTTGTAGGTTGCAACTTACTTCCCTTAAATAGTGGTCCCTTTTACATAGTCCTCAATTAATCCGAGGATAAAGCTCTCCGCTGAAGGAGATGCAGAGCTAAACTTTTCTGTGCCAAGATACACAAATAACTCCAACTAAAAAAGAATCATCAAAAGGTACATCCACAATTCAGCTCAGAATATCAAGCAAATTCAGAACATGCTCAATCCTCAATTGCATAAGTTCCAAAAACCTCACAGACCATACAAGCTTATGAAGTTAATATTATCTCAAATCCTTGGTTATCAGTTGCTAGAAATACCAGAGCATCAGTACACCCCTACCGCTAGAATCAGTGTTCTTGAGGGAAGTCAACACCCAGCTTTTCTTTACCTGCTTTGCCACTTCCCTTAAGCAGGCCACCCCTCGTTCAAAGTTGGGGAAGACCACAGAGCCATATTTCTGGTATTCAGGGACTGGGCGAATCTTTATTGTAACTTCAGTAACCACTCCAAGAGTTCCTTCAGGAAAAAAAAAGAAAAACTGAGTAAAGTTGTACCTCTTGCAAGTTACCAAACTTACTCAACAACTGTTTACCAGGATGTTGTGAGTAAATCAGAATGTAAATCAGAAATCCCTAAAACACAGTATTTTAACAGTAAATAGTCAGGACTAAATCACCTACATGGTGAATTCTTACAAGATAACAAACATCATGATTTAGAGGCTACTAGACACACTGAAAGCCCCAGCATTAAAGATACTAAAATCATCAAGCCATTGCAGAAGATGAATTAAGATGCAGTTATGGGAAATTACAGTGTTTATACCTTCAGATCCCATAATGAAGTGATGGATATCAGGTCCTGTTGACATGCGAGGTACTTGACAGTTTTTTTCTACTATTCCTCTAGGAGTTACCATTTTTATATGGATCACCTGTTTAAACAACATGCAGTGACAAAAAATACTAGCATTAAGCACAGATTGTTTTGTACGATATTTATTTCCTACAAAATGTATATTAAGCTTGATCCAGTTCAACTTTGTAGACTTTCAACATTCTGTAGGCAGCCCCACAAACTTTTAGGATAACCTGAGGACTGTTAGTAACAATTATTTCTAACACAGCATGGTTTACCCACACAACAGATAGCTTCCAGTTCTATAACACATCAAATCAGCTGTCAGCTACATGCTTTATTTTATACCAATGTACGGTGGGGTCTGGATATTTAGTGAAGTCTTTAAATGAAGCAAAACCACTGAGTTTCAACTAATGGCTTTAAAACTTCCAAGCACAGATAGCTAGGTAATTTTCATCGTGCTCCAAGCTGTTCAAGGTTTTCATTTATATGCATTTTACAAACTGCTGATTCTGCAGTAAATGGAATTTAGGCAGCATTTCTAGATACGATGTCTCCTCAGAAGGTAAACATTTTCCTGAAACTTTCTCACTGTGCCATTTTGAAATGCATGAACTATTCTGAAAATATTTTCAATCCTATTCCCTCCAAATGAAAGTTTCAGAAGCTGTTTTAGCCTGAAGTTATGCTTCCGCAATAGAAAAGCTTTCTGCTTCACATCTTCCAGTACGAGCGAAACTATACCATTCAGTAACACTTCAGGCAGTACAGGACAGATGACGCTTCTCAAGCGCCAGCAGTTCAGCCAGGCCTGCTGAGTAAAAACTGCGTAGTTCCTGCCAAGCTCAGTAACTGATAGTGAAGTGTCAATGTCTGTGCACAGAACAATGTTCTGTCTGTGAACTACGAGCTGATGAAAAAGCCTGAGGTGATGGGGACACATTACTTAGAGCATGCTTAGGAAAGAAGGACACATGAGGAGGGGCTACTATACAAACTACGAGAGAAAGCTGGAAGTCTGAACCAAAAAGGTATAGTCTGAACTGTGATGATTTAACTTAAATATATTCAATACGTTTGTTAGAAAAGGTAGATTTTTAAGTCAAATAGCATGCCTTAAAAAACAAATTACCTGTGTTAATATAAAGATGAAACATTTTAATGCTTAAAACAGATTCAGGAGTAGAATACTGCTAGAATCCTTCCCCAGGGTTCCTACAGACCACGTGGTGGCATTAGATTTCCACACGGTCAACTAGATCAGCCTAGCAACTGGGAAAAACTACCAGCCTAGAGAGGTAGAAAGAGCTGGCTTGCTGTCAGAATTAGATCATCCAACTAGACAACTTCAGGAATGCACAACAGGTAGGAGAGAACGTGGGCCTTCTGGAATTATCCTAAAGGTTTAACGGGATTATTACATTGGATTAACAGAAAGGATAACACAGAGGAAGAAGGCACCAGAGTCAGGACAGGGTAACACAATTCCTTAACCTAGTCAGTGACCACCAAAATGAAAATGATGTACAGATCAGTGATAATCATTAGTACTAATACCAAAAGCAAGCAAACAAGTGTTTCAGTCACGATTTGATGTCAAAACTGTATCACTTGTTAGGAGAATTGTCATTTACTATCCCTTTTCCCTCTCACTGCGAGTCATTAAAAAGTTAAACCTGGAAACAGACTAATTAGAAAAAGTATTAAAAGTATTTACCAGATCTTCGATGTTTCCATAGATGTTTTTTTTCATGCCTGATGCTCGTGTTGCTACCCATCCTCCTAGTGAACTGAACTCCATGGAATCTGGTTCATGGCCTGTACAGAAGCCACTTTCAGCAAGCTAAAGAAAGAAAAAAAGGCATTCTATAGAGCCTGTATTTGCTTAGTACTCCAAATCTCAATATGCTGATGTTTTGCTTTTGTTTGTTTGTTTTTTTGAAAAGGATCCTGACCACACCCTGCTTTATTCAGGCACAAGTTTTGTCTTTGCTATGCAAATGAAGTGTAAATTGATTCTGCTTCTACTGCGCATATGCTGTGCTACATATCAACCTATAATACTCCCCCCCCATATTTTAAAACTAAGACCTCTAGTGTTCATGAGAAGATATGAATTCAAAAACACACGGAAAAAAAATTATAACTAAGTGCCAACTTTGCATAAACGCTGTCAATAAATAAGGCACTTAAGCTCTTGTTCTTTCTATCCTAATGTGATATGCAGCACGTCTGCCGAAAATGTGAGCAAATTGCCTGTACTTAATCCTCTCAAGTAGTGATATGTTTTAATATACAGCCATCTGGTTGGGCTTCCCATGTGCAATGCTGTCGAGCATTTGTGATGCAGATCACGCATTCCTGTACATTAAGTAGTCACTTGTTTCTCATTTTTCTGTATTAGCTTGGCTTTGCCATCTGCACAGCACCTGAGGTTGATTGGACAACCCTCAAAATCACAACACCAAAGCTGTTGGACAGGACGAATTAAAGGCCCAACAGTCTCACATCAGGTGGTAACTGTGTTAGCACATTTGAGATGATTAATCTGCACTGACCAACTGATAAGAATCCAGCTGGACCTCAGTATTTAAGCATTCCACATAAAGTGGATCGTTAACTATGTTCTGTTGTACAAAGTAGTTCTAACTTAAATAATTGAATCTTACTTCTGTGTAACACCTACGGTGATTCATCTAGCTCATGGTCCTCTCTCACACCAGAGGAGCTTGTGGCTTTAGATGCTTACTGGTCACATAATAGGGAAGGGCTGGAGCATGCACCCTCCTCATTCACCAAGATGACATTTCCATAAGCTATATAAACACAAGCACAGCAGAAGGCTATGCGTTTGAAAATCCATCACTTACTGTGCACGTACAAAGCACTCAGTCTAACTCCTTGAATCTGGTTGTATGAACAGCATGTGCTAAAAAGTACTTTTAGGACAGGATAGAGATTATGCCACATACTTTGTAAATGCAAGATACAGCCTTATCCACAAAACATGAGGATGTACTAAAATCATGATCTGATTGATAATGTTTATCACAAAAAATAAAATCAAATATTGCTCCATCTTCATTGTCCTTTTGTTACTTTTAGTCCTAATCTATCAGCTATTTTTCCATATTCTGTTCTGACAAAAACAAGTAATGAGGTTTTTCTATAAAGCCCACTAATATCTAAAGCTCTAACCCAAAAGAAAAGTGTCTTAATTGCACTAGAATCAACAGCTAAGACAAACATGTGAAGTGTACACTGATCCCGAATGCTCCATTATAACACTTAGACTCTACCTTCTGTCAAATATCAGGTTTTGCCAATTTGTTTTTTGTTCAGAATTCTGCTCTTGATTTTACTTACTGTTGTAAGGCTCATGGTGACTGGGAAATAGCCTACTAAGGAACCTGAGCACCCAAAAAATGAGGAACATAAGAGGCAGCAAACCTCTTCACTGCAACATAATTCCTAGATAACGCTGGTAAAGTCTCTTAAGGCAACGGGAGCTGGATCATCCTCCAATCCAAAGCTTGCTTAATACTAGCAAGTAGCAAACCAAACCAAAAAAAAAAACACCTTTCAAACAGTTTCCTCTTTGCACAGTCCAAATGTATAGCTGCATTTTACCTTTACTTCAGTGGAAGCCTTTATTGGCATTAACTGTAATATTAAATCACAGTCATACTTAGATTGTACTACATAAAACAAGCACAATTTGGAGTCCTAGCTTTAATCACATCGCATTTGCAATTAATACTGAAATTCCAGTATATGTAATAAGTTTTTAATATATACACACACACATTGAATAGATATCCGATTTTTATATTCTTTGCACATTGAAGGAATTGCAGTCACTCCATACACTAAAACCTTTGTACAAATACTAGTTTATATTCAGTATCAAACAAGTTGACAACTAGTACTCTTTTCAGAGTCAAAAACCTGATTGAAAAAAGTTTTTTGATCAATAATATTCAAAAGGAATAATTGCAACAGCAGTATTTCAACTCGTAAGAGCTATAAGCAGCAAGGGAATATTGTCCCTTACTCTAGGTGAACAGAAAAGTAGTGACATTTAAATGATAACTAGCAGTGAAATACCAAACTGCCACCCTAGAAAAATGTCATTTAAATGCAGAGAATATTCTCCTTGCATTTTAATTCCAAGCTTGAAGGAAATGGGTCTGCAAAGGTTAAAATATTACATCAAATCATAAAACAGAAAATAAAATGAGGCAGGAAATCTATCCTCTCTATCACCACCTGCTCTGATAGCCAAGCATGACAAGTCTTCTTCTAAAAAGTGGTCCAAAAGTGTTCAAAAAAAATTTTCAATTCTGCATATTTGTAAAGTACATTTAGGCACAAAGAAAACTTTAGACAACATTTACCTCTCAAGCAAGTCATGTCTAGAATATTTTAAATACACAGAACTGCACATCCTGAGGAATAGTAACAAACATCCAGAACTTGCTTGATTATAGAGGAGCACCAAGAAAGACTCCGAGAAGGGTGCTGGGGCTCATTTGATAAATTGCAATCAAAAACCACTAGAGTTCACTCAGAAACAAAGTTGATCTAATCTTTGACTGGACTCTTGGTTTGGGCAATCCGCTATCCTTTCTGCTACTCTGCTGTAGCTGCCCCTAAGCAGCAGCAAGATCAGCAAATCCACTACATACTTTAACCTTTCTGGGAAAAATAACTGGCGAAAATGACTAAAACATGCATCACAAAATGAAAATTTGAACTCTTCCTGGTAATTGCACCAAATGTCATGCCTTGCAACCACAAGGGTGTATCTAAGGTCTGAAAAAGAAAGCATCGCATGACATCCTATGAATTGTTCACTTATTACTGTAATGGCATTTTGTGGCTGGAGGTAAAAAGAAAGTCTAAAGTGTTCATAAAATACAGCATTCAATGTGTTATGGAGTCATGCATCTGATGCTTAACACAACCTTCTGCATGAAAATAGGTAAGAATTAAGCTACAATTCAATGATTTAGACAATACATGAGGAACAGGTAAGAAAATGAAGAAATACTAGATGCTTGACAAGTTAAAAATACCTGTTTTTCCAGATCTTGTCCAACAATGCCAGCTTCCACGCAAGCAGTTAAGTTTTTCTCATCTATCCAGAGAATTCGATTCTGTTGAAAAGCCAATCAAAACTAAGAATCAGTGTTAAAGAGGTTACAAATTAAGTTACCACTGTAAGAGAGTAAGTTACTTAGCAGTCAATTTATACCAGGAACATTTGCAGAAACAATGCAGAAAAGGCAGAAAGAACTTAGTCAAAACTCTTACAGAAGTTAAGCAACACGGTGATTCTCACAATTAACATCATTGAAAGCGCCTGGATCTGGTTATCCAGACAGTAAAGTGTACATCAAGCAAAGTGTCCTTAAAACATATTCCATGGGTTAAATAGAATGCATTCAGTTATTCCAGCTCAGCTGTTGGATTTTGACATAGTAAGCCAGAAACAAAATATAATACAGGATGTCAGAGTATGCACGTTCCTTATAAGTTCAAGATACTTGGAAGTATTATATCGATGTATTTGATGAGACACTCACTGTCCCATCAGTATATTCTACTATCAGAAAAAGCCATGAACACTACAAGTTACATAATGCACTATTGGCAATGAGGACAATCCACGTGAAGGAGAAATTGAATAAATATGGTTTAAGCTTTGTTTATAGTAGGATGCCACAGAAGCTTCAGCTTCCACTCTTCGTTGTTAAGAGCACTTCTAGTGTGCTTCTATAATTTTAATTATGAATATTGTAAAACTGCTCTAACTTTCCTTAGGCCTGACTTTTCAAGTGACAAGAATGTGAGCATCTTGTAGTCCCTCTTAAACTATGCTTTACAGCAACTGTCTTCCCTCACAACATCTGAGGTAACTAATTATTCAGTCAGCTATTTCAGCCCTTTTCAAACACCTTCAGTTTCAATACAAACTGTTTAACTGACCTAATATGCGTATGTAAACCCTACACATAAGATGAAGAAACCCATTAAAGTGTCTGGCTAAGGTTTACTATTTTAACAATCATAAAACCTAGGTGTCTCAGAGTAGTTAACTTTGACAATGCTTCTTCTCACCTTTATTTCCTTATTTTCCTTCCTTATTAGTGATTACAAGAATTGGCTGGCAGAGTAATTCAAGACTCATGAAAATGGTCTGGTTTCTGACTTTGTGTATACTTACATATCCAGCTGACACAAAGAAGTGGTAAGAATTAACCACATTCCTTTCCCACTCCCAAGCCAGCCACAAGTCAAAGCTGCGGGCTATGAATCAGTGAGTTCAAACGCAGGCCTGAGTTAGTATTGTACTCTTTGGATTTCACTCCCTATGGAGACTCAAAGAGCTTCCTTCAATACGCAGCTGCCACAGTTGCAGAAAAGATCACTTTACAGCCAGACACACTGAGAAGCAAGTTTATCTGAAGCACCACTGACTGAGCACAGAAAATGGAGCCAAAACCCAGGTCTTACCTTCAAGGCTAAAGGAGTTAATAAGCTCAGCAGGTGCTCAGAGTCAGTAGAGCCTTACATCAAAGATACAGAGCTGTTTCCAAAGCATCTCATTACCATGTCGTCATAAAACTATCATTTCAAAAGTATAAAAATCCTTCATAATAGAAAGATGAAAACTAGCACTAAATTTTACAGAGCTTCATTTCTAGACTGTCATAAAGCTATGAACTTCACATTCTCAAGATGCTATCTCACAAAAATCTAGCTTTTTTCTTTAAAGTTGATCTTTCAAGTTGATTTACAGATATTAGGTCACCTTAACAACCTTTGCTGTAGGTCTGCAAAAACTAGTGAAACCTGCAATGGCAAACTGCTTCCTCCTGGCCTTTCTTTAACCTCAGACAAGTTCCAAAATAGAAGAACAGTAGCCTCCTCCGATTTTCACTTAAGGCTGCTACAGGAAGGCTTAACAGTGGATTTTTTTTTTTCTTATTAAATACATCTAGGCCATATGAAGTAGTACAGAACTGACAACAGCAAAATATCACTTAAACTGAAGGAGTATCAATTTAATCATGCATGGTAAAGATTAACGCTTCCATCCTTTCCTTAGCAAGGCTAAAGCACAAGTGTCGTTGTCTAGTGACCACTATTCAAAATAACAATAGAGTAATGAAAAAAAAGCCAAAAAACCCCCCACAAAAAACCTATCCATAAGCAAGAGAGACATACCATTTGTGATGTATCCAGGGAGACAATTGTTCTTTTTTCTTCTTCTGGACATTCAAGGGCACTAGAGACACTCGTCCCTCCTGCAAACACGGGAGTGACATTGTGATCACAAAGTTCTCACGTAGCTTTTCTTCACATATCATCCCTCTTTCCTTCCTTTCTGATATTGAACTGAATAAAGATGACTATAGTTAACTGTTTGAGGCTAGTGATTAGCCTTTTAAGGCTTTCTCCCAAACTGCTTTCACAAAATCACATCAGCATTGAAGCTGACAATGCTCTAATAGGACTCGATAACAAGCCACGAAATTCTGTGACCATCTCAGCTGTTTCCTTTAAGTCCAGAATAGAGTTTTAAAGAAAAGAAGGATAAGAAATAACACAGGCATCCAAGAAATAGAGATAGGTACAGTTTCTGTAAATTCTTTTGAGATTACACTACACTTTGTGCCTAGAAAGTTGGTTTAAGAAATCGACCTAAAACAGGGATGCAATACTTAGCTGAAAGCAAGAACGAAAGTGGAAGGGTATAACTATAAAAAACATGGATAAAACCAAACGACAAACTTCTCTGGAGGTTTCTAATTTATCTTTATAGGATGTCACAGAACAGACTCCAAGAAGCCTTTGGTTTCTCGAAGACTACAAAACTTACAGGAAGAGAGACCAGGATGCTAGAGAGATCCACAAGCTACCAGAAGAACAACCAATGGCAAGTACAGAAACAGCAACAACTAATAAAACGCTCTCCAAAAGCGGTAAAGTCAACTTTGCTTCCAGTGACAGGGAAGGTGGCATTTTCCTTAAATGACACCAATGACTCCCAGAAGTTGACCCAGTTCAATATAAACAGACTTGGAAAACAATCTGAAAATCTTTCTGTATCCTGGTCAGTGAACAAGAGATAGTGAATATTGCTGCTTTCAGCTATGCCAATTTACTGATACTAAAGGTGACTTGTAGCAGTCTTACAGCTTCCCAGATGTATCTGGCAAGGGTGAGAGCGTTTCAGGGAGAGACCAGCTCCATCAGTTTGGTATTGTGTTCAAGTGACACGCTCATCTTCCCGAATAGCAAGTGTCCTTGCTACAGGGGCTGTAATCCTACAGCATAAGCAAGTATGGAGTAAAACACACAGATTTATTTCACAGGTAGAGTTCAAAACAAAGTTTCTCACAGAATGAGCTCAGGAAACATCCTATGTTCCCTGTGCTCTAAGTTAAAATAAGGTAGCTCACCACTCTACTTCAGCAGGCTTAGAGGAAAAAGCATCCACAATTAAAAACCAGAAGACCTTCAGAAACTCTTTAGGCTGAGGACACAGATTACACAGGCTTTTACCTGTACTCTGGATGTGGAACATTTCCTAAAAACCTCTTGCCACAGGAGTCTACTCTAACTTTCAAACTGCATAATGAAGTTAGAATTATTGTTAATGATCTTGCAATACTGTGTCTTGCCCACAATCCTCTCTGGATCCGAGCTTCAACAGTACAAAAAAACCCCTCCTATTTTATACACGTTTGCGGGAACAGAGCATACAGAACATGTCCAAAAACATCTCTAACACAGGTATTTGAATCTCTTTACTCATTTCCTACAAGACTACCAAGGCACAGATGCAGATTTCGGCTTCATACAACCGGCCTTCTTGCATATTCAATACACAAGGTGTTGACATACTTTCAATGACTTCCACTAAATTTAATACTGCAGCTTTTAATACTGCCAGACCACAAAAATTAAGAGCAGGCTTGAAACACTACTAAAAAAAAATCTATTGAATTATTCGTACCATGTATTACTAAGATCATATATTGACACTGAATGCATTTTCACTGGTAACGTTAAACAGACTTGAGATTTCATAACACTTACCACCAAATGGTATTATGCAGAGATTGTGTTTGCAGGCTAATTCCACAATTTTAACTACGTCTTCATGGCAAACTAAAAAAATTAAGAAAAAAAATAAGCAGGATTTGTGCTTTGTACTGTTATTTATCCTTAGTACAAAACATAGCACTTTGAATAAATAGCAGTTCCTTTTATTGCATGAGTAAGGATGACACTTCAAAGAGTTAGGCACTAAACAAGAGCTGGGCTCAGAAGTAGATTTCCAGAGTAAAGTTTAGACCTGAAACAATTCTACATTTGAAGAACTAAGTTTCTTTCTCTTCCCGGCTGAAATTTGGATTCAAAAATAGAGTTACTGGTGAAATTTACTTCTTCACGAGGCATTCTGCTTCATTCTTGGACCAGATACAGAAATGCTTGTGCACAGGCAAGGAAAAGGATCAATACTGAGCTAGGACTAAGTTCTTATCAGAATTTCAGGGGTTTCTAATGCAGTGCAGCTGTCAAAGAATTATATTTTCTGCTACATAGTATCTACAACAGCACTAGTTATTACTCTATTTAAAATGGGCTGCGCCTCTATTCAGACCGTACTGTTCTTTCCTCAAGTCAACGACCCTTTGTCAAGTGTTCTGACAGGACTTGCATGTACTATACTTTTTATTAAAGTACAGCATATAATAAAAATTAAATGCAATGCAAACACTTCACTGCTCTTCTACCATCATGCATTCCTTTAGACAACTATTTCTGGTGGACATACAAGTTCAAATTACACTGTGGTTACTTAAGTCATGAATTCATCTGTCAACAGAAACTTCAGTTACATTTAATAATAAATTTGACTTCCCAACAAAGTAATGGGATTTCACAGGCACAATGTGCAATCCAGATGCTAAACAACCATGATTACCATTCATGGGAAAATTCATTCTGTTTCTGTAAAGACAAGTGAAGTCAGTGAACCAAGAGGCAGCCTCCACATGACAAGCAAGCACAGGAGTTTAATGGTGGCCTACCAGAAGGGAGAATAAAGACAATTACAGCTTACCAGGCCATACAACAATATCAGGAATTCGCTTAAACATTCCTTCCCTGAGTACAAATATCTCATGCAGGCAGTGACCTGAAACAGAAACAATAAGTTAACAAG
Organism: Neomorphus geoffroyi; assembly: GCA_033558235.1. Lineage (NCBI taxonomy): Eukaryota > Metazoa > Chordata > Aves > Cuculiformes > Neomorphidae > Neomorphus > Neomorphus geoffroyi. The sequence continues at coordinate 39,688,802 of JAUMJM010000027.1, forward strand.
TTCAAACAAGGAAGAACAGTAAGCAGCAGTTACATAAATGACTTCTCTTACCATGAGCTCTGAAGATTCTATCTTCTGCATCCTGCGAATACGAGATTTTAGTGGCTCTGAGATCCTGAATAAATTCTTCATTTACAATGGGTGGAGGTACATCATTAACATTTAAGGATGTCTGCAAACAAGAAAAATAAGTTCATTAAAGGTAGGCACACTCTTACAGCATTTCTGTACAACAGAAACAAAAAGAACACTCACACTGATACCCAAACACAACTATTTAAGGTTAGAAATACAGAAGTAGTTCTCATCTTCAATCACTGACCCCAGTTGTCCCACCTGGTACTCAGCTGACTAGATGTAGACAGGAAAATTTTATTTCAGTAGCACATTCTTACATTTTTCCTCCTGAGAAATTCAGAGAAATGCACCAGCTTGAGTGCATACTGAACAAAATACATTTTTAAAGACCTCCCAAGATCCAAGAAAAACAGCTGCCTGAAAAGAACTAGAGAGTCCCCTGTTGATAAAGGGGTAGAGACTGAAAGCCAAAATTCCTTTTTGAATATAAATTCCTCCTCCAATATAGAGCAATACATACTAAAGCAACTACCCATCCTGCAGCTTCCTCTATTTACACTTTTGTCTCTAACAGTCCTATTCTCCTCCTCCTGTCCTGTAAGTTAATTCCATCTCAGACTTTCTAAACCCACTTAGAGAATGAACATTTTTTACAGGATCTAGTTAAAAAAAAAAAAAAAAAAATCTTTGTAGGTGTTAAGTGCAATGCTTTTAAGTGCTGTGAGTGTTCCCAAAAAACCAACATGCTTCCTTCCGTCTTAAAAATTGAGTCAACAAATGAACTTAGTTTTCCACGGGTAACCTCCCTGAAGGAATATGTCTTCTATTACAAATGGCCTCTAATTGAAGAGTTCTTTAATTAGATTTAAACTTTGTCTTTTGATTAAAAACTAACTTCCAGACTTCCTCTCCTATTTTGAAAGAAAACGTTGGTCAAGGATATTTCTAGTTCTTAAAGTTCCTCAGGTTCAAGAACAAGAGAACTGAATAATTTTCAGCACCCCATCTTTTATTTCAAGTAGTCTCTTAAAAATTAGGAGTTGTGCAAAATTATCTAAGACAATGCAGTGCTCTCAAACCTTGCTAGCAAATTAACCACCATCACCTTCAACTCAAATAGAAAAATATTGTTGCAATTTTGATGTAAAACTATTAGGAAAGACTATGGGCTGCGTAATGACGCAAGAAAGAGCTTGCTTACAGCCCTACTACCTAAAAGTATTTTGTATAAAATGTTCCACATAGCCAAAGAAACCTAGACATTCCTTTGACAAGCCCAACCTATGCTTCTTGACAAGTACAAGTTAAAATCAGAAAAACTGAATTTACTTTTCTTTCACTTTCTGAAGTTCGAGCACTCTACAAAAGAATATATCCACCCATTCAAGTTTTCTTTCCTGGAATGGAGTTTTGCCTGTCTTTGCTCTACAAAACTTCCACAACAGCTGATAAGACACGTGTTGGCAAAAATTAAGATAAAGGCTTAGAGGACAGCACAAGTTACCAAGCTACTAGCCTTCCCTCTGCCATCATGGCAGCAGTCTGTTCTGATCGAGTTGAGTCTCAAAATAGTGAAAGATGAAAAACGGAAGATCTAACCTCAAAAAGGAAAGTTTTCTGGTAGTAAAAAGATTCCTAGTGATGGAACTTGTCTACCAGCATCCACCCTACAAGAAACTACGAAAGGTTATGCAGAAATTAAGAGTATTTACAGGGACAATGCAGAAAGATATGTTCGTAACTGATAGCTAACAACATTTAGAGGTTCAAAACAATGGCCAAGTGTTCATTTTGGAGACTTCATGTGGGACACACGACCTAATGAAAATACAGTTTTAACAATGATCTGACTTTTCGAAGAGGGTATGTGCTGTCTTGACTTGCTTTAAGGATAGTACTATACTTCTTGAAATAAGGTGTCGAAAATCTGAGGAAAAGGTTTTTCCTCTAACAGACTCATTTTGTCACCTACGAACACAGAAGCTGAGATTAAGTGTTATTTAGGCGAGAGGTATTCCACTACTGAGAAATCATAATTTTAGGGGCCAAGCACAATAAGCAGTGAGGAAGTCATGTCTTGAATTGCTGCTCTTGGCCCTTATTATTCTGCTATTAACACATATTCACACCATGCTGTTTGCTAATAGAAAGAGCAGAGCTCTGAGAAACATGAGAAACAAACAAGTAGGTGTCAAACAAAGACCTTCAAACCAATTTTTTTAAAAAATAAAATCCCTACTAGCTATGCTTACATTTTCTATTTTCAATTTTTTTTCATGGATTTCCATAAACAGAAAACTATTTCTTATCATTTTGAGTTGAACTTCAAGTCCTTGAAGATCTTTGTTTTCCCTAAGAGGGATACAAACTACTCAAAGCTATAACAATTCTTTGCAGACTGCTTTAAGTATCTTAGTTTTATCTCTCTTCTACAAGTATTTTAATCCTTTGTTTTTCCATCTTCAAGTTTGAAAAGTTAATATTTGTATACATAACGGATGAATGTATGCAACAGGCAACGCTCTAGGCTTACAAAAGTAGGAAATAAGACAGAAAAACAAATGGACCAAGAGATCCCTTTCCTACTGCTGTTCCTATACTAGAGTTGATGCTTTGATAACAGTAGAACATGAAAAACCAATATAGCATGACAACCTGAAATATAAACTAGGAACTACGACAGAAACATTAAAACAGGGGACCTGCAACAGCAGTTGGGAATAGCTTTGAGAAGTCTAGATACATACGGGAGACCCCAAAGAGTCCTATTTGATGTCAAGGTAGTCAGTCTGTTGCACGTGACAACGAGAACGAGAGAACAAGGGGCACAACATAATAGGAAAGCATTCAACATTGCTGGCAGACACCCCCAAAAGCTGTTTTGCAAGATGTGCTGTGGCATCAAGATACTATTGAAGAATCCGCCCTTGTCCTCCGACTACTTCGTTCTATATTCCCTCTTACAAGCAGAAAGGGAGCCATGTGTCTTAGTAGATCTTGACACAGCAAATTACAGCAGCTACGACTTCAGATCAAACCTGGTCAAGGAAAACCTATCAAGAGAATTTTTTCAAAATGTATTAGCAGATGAAGATCCTGCAAGTCATAGCAGATGAGAAAATGTCTTGATTAACAGAAGAAACGTTCAGGTTTTCAAGCTGTATAAGATTACCTACTTCAGAAAAAAATGCAATACTGAACTCACTCAAGAAATGGATAAAACTGCTACCCAAAGCAGGGCTGCTATATTCACTGTACAAGTACGGCCTGCTTCCAACACTGCTTAAGCAGCTTATCTAGTCAGGAATTCTTAGATGAGAGTCAGGTCTCCTGACTGACATGAGTCGCTTTTCTTGAAAAGAAAAATATGTATGCTTCACAAAACCCGGAACATTCCACACGTGCTGTTTTTTCAACATTCAGTTCAATCTTGAGCATTCCTGAGTAGCAAGTTTTCAGCACACGCAAAATAAAATTTACTGTCAAATAAGTACTTGGATATCATTAAATATACTGAAAACACAGCACAATTTACCTTTATTGCATCTTCTCTTTGTTATCATGAATAACATTGAAGTTGCATAAACAATTTCCTGTAGGCTAACAGTCTCTACAACCGAGAACAAAAAAACCCTCCCTGTGTTGAGACTTTCATTCCGATGAAAGTACTACCAGTTAATCTGGGACCACAAGTTGGACTAACTCATGGAATGTTTCATGAGAACACTTTCATTCAAAAATTCTGAGGTATCAATACACTATATTTGAATCATGTGCACAGTGACCTTCAGGACAACAGCTGAATCATCTTTAACAATGTGGTCTTGATTATTACCAAGACTAATGTTCAGAGGAACTGGTTCAGCTATTTACTTACTCTAGAGGTAGTTTTGTGCTCCAGACTTGCTCCAAAGGTTTTTTCTATCCATTCTTTAAAAGTTGGTAATACCATACCACCTAATCTGTACCTGAAAAGTCAATATCACACAGGGTCATTTTAAATTGAAAGACTGCATGTCAGATACTTCTTTCAGTTCTATGTATGCACAAATAGTTAAGTTCTAAATCAAATTCTTTACTTACAAGTCTGCAAAGCTTTTACACAGTTTTCATGCAAATGCACATTTCATTGTATTTAACTGTTCCGCACTTCACACAAAACCAAATCAATTGTCAACATCTTTGGTATTTTCCTTCATGATCTTTGGCAATTGTGGCATATCCCACCCCTCCATCTTTACTTTTAAGAAAGGTCTCTCTTTCCAGTAGTGCAGAAAGGAGTGTCACAGTTCACATGCCAGTCAGAGGCAGAGGCCACGTAAGTATGGACACACTGCACTGTAAATAACAGCAGTCTCCGACTCACAAATCCAGCTCAGTACACACCACATGTTCTGAAGAAAGACAGTGTTAAAGATTTTTCCCTCATCAGACTGCATCAGAATCTAAACAATAAAAAATTATTTCTATCACAATCTCTTTGGCAAGAGCTCAGCCACGTGACAGGTGAAGACTTAAGAGACAAGGGACAGAGGAGTTGTTTGTAGACAACAAATGTGGTTGGAGACATATTTAAACAGAAACTATTGCTATTAATTGTATATATTTACATACCTTGTCCATGTTTATTTACATATAAGCATTCTCCAAGGAGAAAAAGGATCTTTCTTAGGTATGAAGAGCTTTTAGCAGCTGAGAATCCTTACTGTAGTTTGCACCTGGGCCACCATATTATGCCTCATGGGTTTTCCTTCTAAGATTATTTAGTCACTCTTAACCCAGTTATGACCCCATCCCTCACAGCTGTTGCAACCAACTCTACAACTGAGTCACCTATTAAGCAGAAAGACCAATTCCTTTTTGTTTCCTCACGTTAATTACCTTGCAGCTCTCCAACTGCCAAGAGACCTTATTCTATTCCTAGAGATAAGAGGCTACAACCATATCTCAACTCAAACTAGACTCTTCAGCTTGGAAGGCAGCATTCAGCTGTTCTTCCTGTGGCACTGTTACTGTATCATCATACCCACATGAAACAGTTAAGTGAATTCTATTAAAAGGGAAGTGCAATAAGCAATGAAAGTACAGTGCATTTGCATCAGGAGTTTGCCACAAAGGTACAGAGCTACTCAAGTCAGCTTGGTGTGTCTTCTTCTCCAGATATACTATGGCTAGCTCGCAAGGGTAACCATAATCACTTATTCAAAGGACAAACTAAAGTTATCAGAAAACTGACAACTTTTAAGTGAAGACATAGACAGAAGTCACACAGCACAGAGGGAGTTAGTGTTTACTGCACAGAACGCAAAGCATGACTCCTCCCGAAGCAATTTCAGTATGTATGCTGATAGTGCAAGAAGTCCCCCTCCACCCCAAACCCAGCTCTAGATGCTCAGACTAGCAAGTATCATCTCTCCCTGGTGAGATGATGGAGACCATAATAAAAAGATCATTGGACACATGGAAAAGCTTCATCTGTTGGGAAAGTCAATATGGCTTCCATAAAGGGAAATCCTGTTTCACTAACCCTTGGAGTTCTATCAGGGTGTGAAAGCATGAAGTGAATAAAGGTGACACAACATGAAATTCCTTTATGCTTCCACAGGTGCTCACTCCAAAAGGAACTTAAGAAAATAGGTCGCTACAATACTGAAAGGAAAGGTTCTTATGGTGAAGGATAAGAAAAGGCTAAGATAAGAAGCAACAGGCAAGGCTTAGTGATCAAGATGGACTCAGAATTGTGGCTTGCCACACACTGGTACTGGGACCAGTTTTACATCATGTCTTCATCACTGACCTGGATTCATCAGTGGACTCTCCAACTAGGTGAATAATATTATGCTCTTTTGGGCAGACAAATACCACACTGATAGAAAGGAACTCAGGACCTTAAAACACCTGAGCAGACAAATGAAGACAGAAGATGTAGGTAATTTCAAGAGGGGGGGAAAAAAAAAAAAAAGCATTACTTGCATATTTTGCAGAACCAGACTAGCCATCAGTACAGGAAAAATCATGGCATCTTCACTGACAATATACAACATCAACCAGCAGTGACATTGACCAGGCAGGTATAAAAAAAGATGACAGATCATCTCTTTTCGCTACACTGTGGAACCCTGGTGCATCAACACCTTGAGTGTTGCATGCAGTTCTGTCCCTGCATCTCCCAAAAGATGCAGTAGGGCTAGAGAGGGTTCAGAGACCACAGGGCCTTACAAGTAGGGGCTAAAGGGCCCAGGACTCCTCTGCATGGAGAGAGAGTGGAAGAGAGGGTATGATTTAAGTCGTATATAATCACCAAAGCAGTAGATATGCTGAAGAGCTATTGTTCACCTAATCCTGCAACACAGTAAAGGCTACTTGGTTTAAAACACGAGTACTTAACAGTAACATGGAACCTGCTCCAATGGGATGCTGAAGAGGCAGACAGTATCAGCAGACTTGACAAATTCATGGACAACAGATCTATGAGTGAATACTAAGAGGATGAGGCATCTACCTTGTCTTTGAAGATGCCTATTGTCCTATATTCACTTTAAACACTCTCCTTTTGCCACAAACTATTCCAAAGAAACTACAGTGGTGTCACCCAACAGCGCATTTCTTATATTATCTATTAGTCAGAGAGAATAGAGATGTGGTGGAAAAAACCCAGCATTCTCCCATTCTGGAACAGTGACTGGAACTCATCAGTCAAATAGCAGCCTCAACCCTTCCTCCTGAAAAAAAATTCAAGTGCAGCTCTAAGTTTTTTTCCTTCAAAGCACACCACATAGAAGTTTTCCATACAGCATAATCTACCCCAGATAAAATAAAGATATCAGATGAAAGACTGAGTGAGAAAGTTACAAGAGTTAGAATCCTAGCAAGAGGAGAGAACACAAAGATCTCCCTAAATACTACACAGCACACTCAAGTGCCTAAAATCAAGGCTTTGTATTTAAATCTGGGCCTGAAAATTAAGAAATTAAGGATTAAAGTACTGAACATCCTAGTTAGTTTTTACAGCTTTGACTCAAAATAGCTTATATGAGATTACACAGACTTGAAGACCAGGAAGGAATTTTTCTGAAGGACAGTACTTTTTACAGCCTTCTCTTCCCCATATATTGCCCAAATATATTCCTCAAAAAACCACAAGTTGGCTGTACAGCTGGTTAGCAGGAAAAAAAAAATCAGAAGTGTTGTCACTACATGACATACAACTGAAGAGCAGTTTCTATGTTTAAGCTCAGAATATAAAGTAGCACAATAGTTAAGAAACCTAAAACACAAACTGGAATAAAGCAACTTGTTGATGGTCAAGAGATTCTCAAACCCGACAAAACTTCACCAACCCTCTGCACATCACCTAAAGCTTTAGAACATGGTGCAGATTCTCAGTGTGATTCCATTCTCCAAGGCAAATTTAATGTACAGAGTATATCAAGTTACAGAGAAGACTCACATTAATAAGAGCTCCAAATAAGCCACAGTCTATTTTAATATATATTAAGACTACTGTGTATAGAATTCAGTAAGCATGTTAAATGCAGGTCAACTAATAACCTATAAGATAAAGCAAGTTTTCTGCCTTCTTTGGATTACCTGAACAGTGCAGTTTTTTTTCAAAAAAATCACTAAATAAGATACTTCAGTTATATAAATTTTCAACTTACCTTTTTCCTGTGAATTCTGCTTGACCCTTCTTATTGAAGATGAATTTGGAGTCATTATATCCCCATCCATTCCACTTCAGAAGTTCTTGCCTTAAAAGGAGAAAAAATATATAAGTGAGAATGTTAGCATATTGCGAGATGAAAATGATTTGCAGTTACATGGCTTTGGAAAAAAGTCTTATCAGATAGTAATTTAAAAAAATCAAGCACGTATCGGAAGTGCACAGCTTAGAGCAAAATGTCATTCCTCCTTCAGACTAAATCCTAAGACTTGAACAACAATTTGTTTGAGAAAACAACCATCTGAAGTCAACCCACACTGTATGGTGATATTCTCAAATTGGCAAGAGCAATGTTTGAAAGATGCTTGGGTTTAAATCTATACATAAATATTATCATACAAATAAGTAATAGCTAAGTATTTCTAGAATGAAACATTTAACATTCTTATTCTTTGTCAAGATAGCAATTTTAAATTTCAGTTCTTTGACATCACTACTGTAATCCCACTGCATTCTTAAAAACATTCACTTAATGAGGCACTCCCAGCGCAGGGACTGAAAATGTATTTAGGGAAGTTAAAAAAACTCCTGATAACTGCAAGATTAAGATACCAAATAGAACCTGAATATGACCTCAAAGCATGCCACCATAAGAAAGAGAATATGAAAAAAACCCAAACAAATCCACAACTGATAAAACACAAAACTGAAATACCTCAAGCACAACCATACCAAAACAGAGGATCTACTAGTTACGATAAAGTCATCAGATGTATATCAGTGCTAACATATTTAAGACTCAGAGACACAGAGTAATTGCACATTAATCTAACTGCTTTAATAATTTGCCATTTATTTATATCAGAGACAAAGCACTAACCTAAAACCTGAATTTTAGTTAATAAAAATGCATCTTAAGTCTGAAAACAGTTGATTTACCTCACTACTATATACAGTGAATGTAGTCCTTACTCTTACATTATACGGTCAAAGAGTAACACGATGATTAGGGATGACAGTTTCAAAAAGACCTCGCAATTCAGAGAAAGCACTGCCTCAAGTAACTTATGGAGATGGCTGATTACCAAAGGTCTTCATTATGAAGATATTAACATAGCCTGCTGATGTACCATCAGAGTTGTAATTAAATACACTTGGCTTAATCAAAATTCATTTTCTTTAAAGTGCCTGTACACAAGGTTTTAATTAAACAGAAAACCACATGAACATGTATTTCATTACAATTGTTTGAATCGGGCATTTCAACAAGCCTTTGATAAAGCAACTTTAAACAAACTTTATAGGGAAGTTTCAGTACTCAGTAACTGATACAGTTTTGTGAAACAGCCAGTCCATTTTGTTCTTCCATATTGAGGGACCGATTCTAAAAGTTCAGCCAAAATTGAACTGTTCGAGTGGAAAGCTGTCCAGACACAGAGGCCCCTCTCTTTGGCTGCCTCCCTTCTCGGAAGACTCAATCTTTATGCATGTAGTGCTCACTCAGAAAAGGGCAAGGAGGCACTCATGTTCAACAGCACAGAGATGCCTTGTACTATTGCACTGGCAGTGAAAAAGCATTATTAATGCATGTTATGCAATATTCCTATACTTTGTATATTTGTAAATATTATATGTATTTATAAGAAATTCCACAAAGGCACCAAGTCAGATGCAGTTGAGCTATTTCTCAGCTGACACAGAACTGGTCAACTCAAGTGGCATTGTTTTGGTTTTTTTCTTTAAACTAAACATTCCCCTCAAGTCCCCATCACTGCAGTCCTCTTCAAGCCCAGATTTCTCCCTCTGCTGACTAAATATTGTATTTCTATGTACCTGATCTCTGTAGGTTGCCGAACCGTTTAAAGTCAGAACAGACTTGATATTAGTAAATGAAATTTGAGGAAGGCTCAAGTAGGTTTCCTCCTAATTTAGAGGGAGAAGTCCTCTTGCAAGGCAGTGCCAAAATAAGCACGGCAAGTACCACACACGATACAGGCTACAGGAATGGGCTGCAAAGTTGGAGACAATCAGACAGACCAAGACAAAAAAAACAGGCTCTAAAGGAAATACTGACAAAATACACAGTGATAATGCACAACTTTGAAACTATCTTTAGTCCTGGATGCAGGTACCAATAGATACTTCTCACAAAATCCAGGGGAGGTACTATTAAGGCACCAAAGACCCAAATACAGGTCTTCCTGCTAAGCTGACTGCATTCCCAGCTGCTCATCTTTTCTAAAAGCTGCTTTCCTGGGTTGGTGTTAAAACTACCCAGTGTTTTTATCAGGCTTTAAAATACAGAAGAGGTTAAGAGGTTTAACACTTAAGAGCGTATTTTCAGGTTTTACTGTTCCTGAGTAAAATAAGTACTGACAGGTTTACTCCACCACACAACACAGCTTTTGTCATTGTTGTGATGAAAGTAATTTAATTTAAGGCTGATAAAACAGCTGGTTCTAAAACATCTCAGCTATCTCATAACAAAACCAGGAGATTTTTTCCCCCCTCCCCACCTGCATAACAGACAGTATTAGATCTTGTGACAGATAAACACACCAAAAAATTAAACATTTAATTTTTATACTCAAAACTACACTGATAAAATTCAAAAGCTGTAGCAGAACTTCTTGGTATTATGTATTAGTTGATATATTTCACAGAAGAGGCGCGAGTAGCTCTGCAAGACAGAGGGCAGGATAGCATGCTGTTCTTCCCCAGATCTGCCTCACTACCCCAACTCCCTCAAATAAGGGAAACACACTGTAACACATGCCTGCTCTACACTTCCTTGTCTTTCCAGCTTACATTTGGAAATTAAAATTAATTTGACAGCATAATAAGAAACAGAAGGGAAAAAAGTCTTTCTAAGAATAAGCGTTATAACAGCATTCCTCCTTCTACCTCTTCCTATTGCCCTTTTGCAGCATTATTTATATAGTGACCATTCCTTAGAAAAAGCTTTTCCCACCCCAGCTCCAGTGCAGCACTCCCACTGCCCTCTGTAATGCCCTGGTGTAGCAATTAGAGCTGCCTGCCAGATTAGCCCCATACATCACATTTACTTCGCCTCTCAAGAATGATCCAAGCTGTGACTGAGCAATCAATGTAGCCTTCTACATTTCCCAAGGTTTTCACTCCCCAAATCTCAGTGTTAAACTCATATTCCAGAAGATTATAAAGGCCAGAATGAATTGCTGAGCATCTGCAGACATTAAAAAGCACATATTAAAAGCTCCCTCCATGTATGAGTACACAACGGATCCAATCTCCAAGACCAAAGGACTCCCCGTTGATGTGCAACTACCACGTACCATCATTATACCTACAACGGATTTTTACAAACATTTAGTATTTCACACCATCCAAAAGAACATTTCCATTGCAATAATAATTCTATTCCCATTTATCAAAAATGCAAGAATTTGATTGCTAAATGCTAAAAGAACAACCAAAAAATTACCTGAATACCCTGTATAATACCTGAACATCTCAAAACATGTTAAAAAGCTTCATACCCCAGCTGGAAAAAGGAAAGTGCTCAGTTTGGCTTAGTAAACTGACACATTCATGCTACACATGTTCTATGTGCTGCAAGACAATTTACACACTGAAATACAAATAATGAGCTGCTGAAGTATGCGGAAAGACGCTGGTGAAGGGTCTGGAGCACAAGCCTCATGAGGAGGAGACGAGGAAACTGCAGTTGTTCAGTCTAGAGAAAAGGAGGCTGAGGAGAGACCTTACTGCCCTCTACTACTACCTGAAAGCAGTTGGTCTCATCTCCCAGGTAAGACATAGGATGAGAGGAAATGGCCTCAAGTTACGTCAGGGGAGGTTTAGACTAGATATTAGAGACTATTACTTCACTGAAAGGGTTGTCAAGCATTGGAACAGCTGCCCAGGGCAGTGGTTGAGTCACCATCCCTGGAGATACTCAGAAGCAGTGCAGATGTGGTGCTTAGGAACATGGTTTAGTGGTGAACTTGGCAGTACTGGGTTTGTATTTTAAAAGGTCTTTTCCAACTTAAATGATTCTGTTAATCTATTTCAACAGAACTGTACCTGCCAGTAGTCTCCAAATCTCATATTTTAGCAAGATGCAATGACTGGCTGAAAAAGTTGGTCTCTCCCTAGGAAACTGAAGAACATGCACAGGGTCTCCTGCATGTATCCAAGCTCCACATCCAAAGTCCAACCTCCATGGAAGTTATACCATGGATATAATTTTTCAGCAGTTTCCAATTCACATCACAAGTGTGTATCAGACACCTGCATACACAATACATAAAACTGCCAGTTGAAAAGAGTTCTATACTGCAAAAGTATCATCAACAGTTACAGTCTCTTATTTCCCAAGGTCTAAAGCACATTGATACTGTAACACAAGAAGTAAACACAAAGTTTTTTGACTTATGGTGAAGTTATGAAGTGATGTTCAATAAATATCAGAATGAAGACAAAGTAACGAATGAACTCTGAACATTAGCATCCTATGATTTAGCAAAGAATGAAATTGCCTTATGACACAGACATACCACCTGAGCACAGAAATATCAACTAAACTCCCCCCTTCTCCAAAATAATCTGAGATCTGGTACACCATACAGAACATTTAGACAAACAAGCTAATTCACCCAAAGGACAAGTGACAGGTTTGTTTTCTTCAGAGAAGGAGGATGAAAGCGCAGTTCGACCCAGCTGGAGCAAGGTCAAGATACTCACATCAATTTCCTCACAACAACCACAAGCATTTTCCTTTCAATCACCAACCTATTCTCAGCATCAAAACAATATACACAGAAAATGCTCACAGACATTGCTATTCCACGATCCAAGAACCAGCACATTCTTAGAAATTAGTTTCATGTGGCAGTTTTAAGGGCTACCGCCTAGGCTGAAGGACCAGGATTTCCCTGTGAAACAATGCAAGTAGTCTTGCAGGTTGTTGAGTTCTTGCAAAACTCGGTACATGATTGCAACAAGACTGAGGTAATACTACAGTGCTAAGGAGTTTACAGAAGACACTACCCAAATAGTAACTCCTCAAAGCCACCTCAGGTGGATTTTTGGTTACCAATTCAGACCACCAGCTGGAAATTTAGAACCCTTTCCACAGGTGATACTGGAAGGTCACTCTGGCTTCTACAGTAACACTTCCCAACCAAGTAAGCAAGCCACTCCTGAAGGCTTTTGAAACCAGTAGTAAATTAGTATTGCGTGCCTGGAAATCAGGATGTAGCCCAAGGTATCCCTTCAAGAACTACTCTGCAAAAGCATGATTTATCTGGAGAAGAATACCACGCTGTAGGCAGGGAGTATCTGTTGTTTGTCATTCTTGCAATTCTTTCCTCTTGGAGGTTCTTGCCTGCAGCAAACCAAATGTAATCGCTTTGAAGTCTGCAAGTCAAATAACATCTGTTGTAAAGCATTAGACACATTCAAGTTCTGTAGCTCACCCTTGCAGCTGCAAATACACCAGATCCACTTTATATTCTGTTTGTTGAATATCTGACATCACAATACAAGCCTGGGTTCATATTTACAGTTTACATCTACTGTAAGTAGCTAACGTAGATACATTATTTAGGCATAAAATAAGACAAAGTTTAGGTACTCCAAAGCACAGAGTGCTTTTTTTTAAAAAAAAACACTGTTCTGATAAAAAAAAAAACCAAACAAAAAACAAACAAACCACACCACAAACTTTAACTCTCCTCACAAATGGTCCTGGCCTCAAATATTTCACTACTGTTCATTTCACCATACTGTAATAAATAAAGCCCCAGGAAATAAGGAAACTGGTGTCTCCCTAGCATTCTTTCACAAAATATTAAGTCAATTAGGGTGAAGTAAAGATTCAGGAAAGCCAGGACATTATACCCACACTTCTCAGCATACATTTAGCCAAATAATGATTCTTAAGCACCAGAATACTTAACCAGAAGCTACCCCTACTTCTGCTACTTCAGCTGACAGCAGTTTCATTTTTATCTTTGAAGAGACTGCTTCACTATAGAAGTATGCATGAAGACGGCTACTTCCAGGCAGTAAACGAACAAGCACTTACATATTTTCCAAACACTAGAGATAAGTCCTTTGAGAAGTATTTTTTCAAAGCTTGCAAAACCAGGAAAATTGTTTCGTGACTTTAAAAAAATGAGTTAATGATGGAATCTACTGTCTGCCATTTATTTGCAAAACCAAAAATAATTCAAACAACAGTGCCTGGACAACACTTCACCTATTGCATAGAGAATTTTTAGTATGCTCTGTAGCAACTACATGAGCTAACTGCTGAAGGACACTTTCTCCTATACCACCAACCCTGAAGACCCAAGCACAACAGCCCCACTTGGGATATAATGCTACAAAGGCATTATGCCTGTCCATCAAATTCAGCCTACAATTGAATTTCAATACCTTGCGTTATTTGTTCTCTACTAATAGGTACAGTAACATTTCAGGAAAGTCTAGTTGGCTGCAACCTGTTACACTACAGATATCCTTACTTTAAGTCAGCTCAAAGTAGCTTCTAGAAGAGGCCAAATATTTAGTCTATTGCATTAAGAGATCATTCTATTCAGTTTAAATAAACAAACCATGTTTAAAGAAATTGTTATATATACAAGTTCATTTTCTTGCACGTAACAGATCAGATTTCAGTAGATGTCAAGATGTAGATCTACAAAATTCTTTCACTTTTTACTGTAAACCGCTACTTGCTTTCATACAATAATCTATATTGCACAGTATATATTAAGCACACTTTACACTATTGTATCTAGCTTATTCCTAATAAAATTTAAACAATGTATACATCCAGTTTGGTTTACTTGGTATCAAGTGACTTAATACCTATTATATCACTTGTATTTCTACAGATTTCTTGGCATGTTATCACCTGACATTCAACTACTTGGAGCTAGATGACAGATAGGAGTTGTTGCATATGAAGTTACATTTGCCTTTAGATTATGACACAGTCTTTTATCAGATTAATGTTTCCATACAATGATAATCATTTTATCTCTCCCTCCACTTTAAGCATTAATATTGACTAGCAATTAACTGCTTCGATGCAGTCAGAGCCTCCTGTGAACAGCCACACCTTTCTTAATGCAAGAGACTCTTACTCTTCTGATTTGTTAAGACTCTGGTGGCACCAGCCCTTTCCTTCTCTGCCCTAAATTTCTACCACCTTAAGTTCATAAGTCAGCTATATCAAGACTCATGTATTGGCAAGTGTTGCTTAAACACTGTTATCTAAAAAGTTAAGTGTTAATTAAAGGTTCCTGTGAGTACTGGTGATAACATCAAAGAGGCTTCGTATCTTATTAAGCTGGCACAAAAATAATTGCCCTTTTTGTCAATGTAAACTGTGATGCTTATTTTGGATTAAGCTTTTAATTAACAGTGTTCACATAGCACACCACTTTAAAGCACAAAACTAGCTCTACTTATTTATGCTCACGGTTTTCCTCTCACTGTTTATTCTTTTTTATGTTATACTGTCAAATTAAAGATGAAAAAAAAAAAAAAAAGGGCAAATTCAAGTGATTTTGCTGTACGAGGTCAAAAAGGGATGTAAAGCAGGGGAAACTGCTAGCAGTATCAACCAAGCATTTGGCCATGGGGGCCATCAACAAAGGTAGAGCTCAATATTGATTCCAAAAGTTTTGCAGTAGAAATCAGAGCTTTGAAGATGAGACTTGCGGATGTCCTTCTGCAATAGGAGACAACCAATTAAGGGACATTATTGAAGTGGACCCATGCAAAACAGCTCAAGTGATTGCAGAACTAAAAGTTGATCATTCAACAGTTGTTTGACATTTACACCAAATTGGAAAATCAAAAATGCTCAATAAATGGGTATAGCATGATTCAAATGAAAATTTTTTTTTTTTTTTTTAAAAAAATCACCATTAGAAAGTCTACTCTGCGCCTTTTTTTTTGTGCAATAAAAACAACCCATTACTTGATGACATTGGGACATGTGGCAGAAAATGGATTCTATACAACAACCAACAGTATTCTGCCCAGTGGCAGACTGAGGAAGCACCAAAACACTTCCCCAAACTGAAGCTGCATCAAAAGAAGGTCTGGTCCCTGTGTGGTGGTTAGCAAGTAGAATCATCCACTACAACTTCTTGAATCCTGGTGAAACCATCACAGCAGAGAAGTATTGCCAGGAAATCTACAAAATGCACCAAGAAGCACAACATTTGCATCCAACATTGGTCAGCTGGAAAGGACCAGTTTGTCTCCATGACAACACCCAACTGCATATCTCACAAATGACTCTGCAAAAGCTGCAGGAACTGGGTTACCAAATTCTATGTCCCACAGCTTACTCGCCACACCTCTCTCCCAACGATTACTGTATTTTCAAGCATCTTGACAACTTCCTGCAAGAGAAGGTTTTCCACAACCAAGTAGTAGTTAATTCACATTGTTGCTCAATAGTCATAATCATTACTAGTATTACAATAAGAATTTCAAGAGTCTATACAAAGTTATGGCAATACCAACACGCTACCCCGAGCCACCTGAGTGTGAACTTCATACAAAGCAGGTAGCTGGCTATACTCTCATCCCTTAGTTTATCCTGGATAACAGTATGCCCATAATAATTAAGAGAACCACAAGCCTCGCTTCATCCCACAGGAAAGAAGCTTCTCCATTGAAGAGACAGGAAAATCAGGAAATCATGCCTGGCTTTCTCTTGCTCCAGGATAGTAAAATGTAAAGCCTACAAGCTACTGACTGAACATTTAGTTACACTCAATCAATACTCCCCTTTTAACAAACAGTTCAAAGGTTTTGATTTGAGTAAATTACAATGCTAGCTATTATGGCAAGATCAACATCAGTGCATGCTCCACCGCTGAGACACTTACTTTCCAGCTACTCTGGAACAGCTGTGTTCTAGGAAGCTGTAGCACCTTCCTGTTTTCAAAGCAGTAGTAGAAGCTGAACACTTCATGTACTTAATCTTCCAAATAACTGTATATAAGTTTTTAATGAGTCTCACCAGCAAAGTGAGTATACTAATAACCAATCAACACAAGGGAGCAGCATAACACATAGGTTCAGAAAAAGTTATTTGAAGGAAGAGTTCTTTCCCAACTCAATTTTTTGCTAAGTTTTTCAGCATGACTATCATCCTGTTAAAGCTTCAACACACATTGTATAAGTATGATCCCCATGTTCCACTGTAACATCGAATTAAAATACAAACTTCAAGTGAGGACCCACCAGGAAATAACATCTCTCCACTCAATTAGAATCTAAGATTTCCCATCTCAATAACTGACATTTTTAAAAGAAGGAAGTTTATTACTATCCTTAAACACATCAATTTGCAGACACATTGTTTAGCCTTCAGCAGCATTCTTATTTTGAAACAGGAACAGTCAGATGAGCACCCACAGACTGAGTCAATTCCACACACACTCTGTCCTCCAGTTACTGGTGATTAAAAATGTCTGGATAAGATCCTTAACAGCTCGGTCTCTGAACTACCAAGAAAACTGTTGCCACAGGTACCGGTCTAGTGACTACTGGAAAAGCAGCCAGAAAAATTCTGTGATCAGAGAAATACACCCAAAGTACTACAAAGGCATTTTATTTCATCACAGGAAGTCTTCTACTTTGCAGAAGAAATGCAACATGAGGACAGTGTACCTAGACCTGATACAATAGCATCTGTAGCTCTGACACAATTTCAAACGCTACAGAAGAGATGCAACAGGCATCATGAATGGAATTTTTTCTTAAGGTACTTTTGCCTGCAGCTTTGCTATAAAAAATTAAAGTAATAGCTCAAAAGAGGCAGAAAAGCTGAATCATCACACAGAAGACTGCAAGGAAGAAGCACCTGGGTTTGGATTGTCCTAATATTGCTGATAAAAGACACAGTTATCACTGTACCCATCTATAGCTCAGTTATTTTTACCAGATTTTTCAATCAGCCTTCTAAGTCTCATGAATAGATCAACCAGCTCCAGATTAGCTGGAAGTCACCAGAAAAGGACTTGCGTGTTCATTACTTGGCCCCTCTAAATCAGTACAGATAACAGAATTGTCTTTCTCCCTCATCACTCCAAAAGCTGGGTATTATCCTCAAACACAAACTCTACCTAGATTCTCACATCCAGGTTATATTTATCAGAATTTTCATGTGCAACATCTCAAACACAATTCAATCACATCTCAGATGTTCAGAGGGAACCTTAAGCCAGACATACAGCTCGTTTCAAGGTTTTCTTGTTTCTATTCATGCAAAAAAGGCTGGGCTTTAGGTATATTTGAATAGTTGCACCTATTGTACAGCCCGAGCTTTCCGCAGCTCCCTTACAACTACTGGATACTTTGCTGTGGAAGTACATCACTTTGATAAGATCCTTGAAGCAACATAATTTTTATTCTACATCTAGAAGAAGTTATTTAGCACAAAAATATCAATCCATTATGATTCTATAGCAAACCCTAACATGAGACAGTAATGTTGATAACTTGTAAAAGCAAAAGTGTTAAGTTGACTATGCCTATGTTTCCACAGAGAAAGAAGCTATCCTTTGGGTCACATGCATCTTCACAAAAGCCTGTTTCTTCTGCTTCGAGAATGCAATAACTGGCTGTAGAAATTACACAATAATCCATTAAAATAAATCCCCAAAGAGTAGTGAAACTGATATTTTTTTTTCAGAAAGTGATTTCTTCCTAAATTCAAACCAAAGGAAAACTCACTATGGAAGGCAACAAACTTTGGAATGACTCATTTCTCCCAGTGAGCAGCACTGTTTGACACACCTCCTGCAAGTGCATTGAATCCCCCTCAGTGAGAGCTAAAGGCTTTCAAAGTTGTTAACATCTGACTACATGCCCACGAAATGCCAGCCCTCACAAAGTAGACAAGTTCAGCTTGTGGCCCTGGGCCACAAATGGCCTGTTAGAATAATTCAGACTGTCCCTTGCCCTCTTCTTGAAAAAAGTTGAGAGGAAACCAAACGCTGAATGAATTTTCCTCAAAGGAACAACAACTCTCCTCCACTACTTGCCCAATCTGCCTCTTCCACTGCCTCCATACAGTTAACACATTAGTCCCTATATGCAGCTCGCTGAAGAACTGTAGGTTGTCTGTAACCTAAGCCTTAAAATGCTCTTACAGGATAGCAAGCCAACACACGTACAAAACCCTCACATCTGAGAAAGGGGAAATCATGAAACAAATATCAGTCCACGCCAACAGAAAGGTGGGTCACATGATGATAAGCTACATGAAACCACATCATAGTATTATAACGTAGTATTTAAAGGAATCTACTAGAAAAGCAAATCCAGAAGCCAGTGAAACAATTCTGAACTAGACCATTTGACTGTTTGTCTTCCCTTGGTCTCACGAGTGCTGCAATTTTTTACTACTAAATGTGGTAAGAAACAGAAAAGGTAGTCAGTATGCCTAAAACCATTTGCTCGTATGAAACTTGAGTTAGACCCTAATGTATAAGTACATTTTTGGCAGCATTCACGTAAGGTTCCCTACATCTGTGAGCAGAGGAGGATTGAAAGCCCTTACACAAACATCACTTTTCAAATGTGCGGCATCCTTCATTACAGCAGGCCCAAAGCATTTTACAAACACAGAGCCTCTTCTCTGGTTATTATGAGGGACTTTCCATTTTCATACAATCACCGAATGCTTTGGGTTGGAAGGGACCTTCTATAAAGATCATCCACTTCCAACCCCCTGCCGTGGGCAGGGTCACCTCCCACTGGATCAGGGGGCTCCAAGCCCCATCCGACCTGGCCTAGAACACCTCCAGGGATGGGGCAGCCACCACTGCTCTGGGCACCCTGGGCCAGGGCCTCCCCACCCTCACAGTTAAAAATTTCTTCCCATGATCTCATCTCAATCTCCCCTCTGTCAGCTGAAAACCGTTCCCCTCATCCTACCCCTGCGCTCCCTGAGCAAGAGCCCCCTCCCAGAGTTCCCGCGGGCCCATTAAGCGGCGGGAGGGGCGCCGCCCCGCTTAGCGCGGCCGGGGCTGAAGACCCCTTTCCCCCAGTCCCTGCAGCAGGGAGGCGGCTCCAGCGCTTCCCCCGCCTCCGGGCTTCGTCCCGTCCCGCTGCCCACGCCGGTTCCCAGGCGGCAGCCAGACCGCACCGGCGGCCCCCGCTGCCCCAGGCCCCGCGGGGACCCCGCCCGCACCCACCGCTTCTTGGGGATGGAGCCGGGGGCCGGGCGTGCGGGGCCCCCCTGCGCCTTGCAGGGGCTCGGGGACAGCGCTCCCCGCTCGGGCGCCCGCGGCGCGCCCTGCAGGTGCCCGGAGATGATGCGCAGCCGCCGCCGGGCGGAGGACGGGGAGCCGGAGCCGCCGGAGCCGCCGCCTCCCGCCGCCGCCATCGCACTTCCGCACGGCGAGCGCCGCCGGGTGAGAGGTCGCGCGAGCGGAAGGGCCGCCCCGCGCCCCCCTCAAATGGGCCGGCCCGGCGCGCACCGCCCCGGGGTCCCGCCCTGCGCGGGGGTGCGCGGCTGTCACGGGCGCCGCGGGGCCGAGGGATCCGTCGGTCCCACTCCCTGCACCCGCAGCGCGCCCGGGGGGGGAGTTGAGCATCTCCAGAGAGGGAGGGGCAGCGCCCCCCTGCGCAGCCGCTTCCTGGGCTCCGTCGCCCTCGCGGGAAAGTTGTTCCCCGTGTTGGGATGGAGCTGCTCGCGCTCCAGGCTGTGCCGGTTGCCCCGGTCCTGGCGCTGCGCACCGCGGGCCCCGTCCTCGCACACCTGCCCCGAGGTACCTGTGAGCATTGATAAGGTCCCCGCTCAGTCTTCTCCAGGATGAACAGACCGAGCTCGCCCTGGCTGTCCTCACGAGAGAGATGCTCCAGTCCCTTGATGGTCTTCGTGGCCCTTCACTGGACTCTCTCCCGTAGTTCCTTGTCTTTCTTGAGCCCGGGAGCCCAGCACCGCACACAGGACTCCAGATGTGGCCTAACTGTGGCAGAGTAGAGGAGGAGGACAAGCTCCCTCCGCCTGCTTGCTACACCCTTCTTGATGCAGCCCAGGATACCATCGGCCTTCTTGGCTACCAGGGCACATGTCAGCTCATTGTCAAATCAGTTTCTACCAGGACTCCCAGGTCCTTCTCTGAAGAGGGGTTTTTCAGCTGGTTAACCCCTAACCTGTGCATGGGGTCACTCCTCCCCAGGTGTGGGACTCTACACTTGCCTTTGTTGGACTTCAT
This sequence comes from Neomorphus geoffroyi, assembly GCA_033558235.1. Taxonomy (NCBI): domain Eukaryota; kingdom Metazoa; phylum Chordata; class Aves; order Cuculiformes; family Neomorphidae; genus Neomorphus; species Neomorphus geoffroyi. Next base: position 39,709,787 of record JAUMJM010000027.1, read on the forward strand.
TAGGTTCCCCTCTGCCCAGTTTTCCAGCCTGCCCAGGTCTCACTGAATGGCAGCACAGCCTTCTGCCATTGTCAGCCACTCCTCCCCGTTTTGTATCATCAGCAAACTTGCTGAGGGTACACTGTCCCCCTCATCCAGGTCATTGACGAATATGTTGAACAAGGCTGGGCCCAGTACTGACCTGTGGGGGACAGCGCTGGCCACAGGCTTCTAACCAGACTCTCTGCTGCTCATCACAACCTGCTGAGCTCTGCCATCAGTTCTCAACCCACCTCACTGCTCGTCTAACCCGCACCTCCTACATTCATCTGTGAGGTTGTTATGGGAGACAGTGTCAAAAGTCTTGCTAAAGTCAAGGTAGACAACGTCCACAGGTCTCGCCTCATCTACCCAGCCAGTTATGGGATCATAGAAGGCTATAAGATTGGTCAAGCATGATTTCCCCCTGGTGAATCCATGTTGACCACTTCCAATAACCTTTCCTTTCCTCAGACAGCAATGGAGGGTGCGGATATTGCTGGATCCTCGAAAATGAGGCCTGTGTCCATAAGGAGTCATGAAGTCCCCAGAAGAGCCATCTACGTAGGTGACAAAACAAGAGGCAAAAGGATTTATTGTTCTCACATCTCGTGCGAGTTCTCACATCTCGTGCTACAATTATCACCCCTTTTCATCTGTAAACAGATTGGAGAGAATACAAAGAAGCATGTTCTGTAAAGAAGAGGATTGCCTAAGTTAGTGATGAAATGCTAATGAATGGCAATAAAATAGGTGGGTTACTTAAGACATAGGTTGGTGAGGTGGCCAATAATCCTGCAGGAGTTACAGATTTTATCATTATTGTTGACAGGGACACAAGGCCCTGGTGAGTGAGTAGAGGGCTGCTGAGCTGGGTACATCTGCTTGTGTAACTTGGCTGTTCTTCCCACACAGTACTTTGCTAGAAGAGAGGCCCCAGGCTCCCGTTGATCCACATCCCACAGTAAACCCACAACACAAAATAAACACTGACTGACTGGTGAAAATATATGCCCTTCTGTAGCCTGGACAGCCATCACTAGGTACAAAATTGTCAATCCTGACCATGTTTGAGCCCTGTGGGAACAGCTGCAAATCACTCTGTAACATCACTTTGAAGAGAGAGAAGAACTGGGATTTAAGGGCAGATACAGATGTGATACCAGTTCCAGGTGCTGTCTGCTGCTAGGAATTCATCAATGTGCACCAGAGTGCTTTGGTCAGCTTTGAATTTCCACTCAGGAAAAAGATGTGGAAACTGGAATGATTTTAAAGGAGAACAGAGAAGAAGGTGGTTTTTTTATCAGAGAATGAAAAAAGGCTGAATGGGGTCTAAAATGCTAGGAAAGGGAGCAATCAATCTGACCCTCTTGTCCCAGCTACTTTGGTGAGAAGAAATGAGCTCAAACTTCAATAAGTAACTTCAGTATTAGCATTAGACTATTTTCTAATGGCATTGAAAATTAAAAACTTTTGTAGTCTGCCTAAGTAGAGACAAAGTCACTTTATTAGACAGCATTAAGAACAGAAATCATACATCTATCAGATGATGCCACTGTAAGCAGTTCTGCTCGAGGCAAGGTGATGGGCTAGATGACCTACTCAGATTCCAACTTTTTCCCTGTGACATGAAATACCTCACACTGTTGAAGTCTATTCAGTAGTCGCACAGGACCTACTTTTACAATTGGATGGCACTGACCAGCTTTTTGGAAGTCTTGAAGTGAAATGCTAATATAGATGCAATTACTGTAATGACATTTTGCCTGTCATTGACTGATTTGTTCATTCCTTCCTCATATACCCCTATGCTTGTTATGTCATCTATTTGTAATAAAATCACATGAAAAGTCATAGAACTCTTACCTTAACCTCTTTCGAATCTGTTTCAGGAGGTTATTTCTCCCATGATATCTCAACAGGATACTTTTCCATTAGCTAAGCAACTGGCAGAAAGTTCTCTAGGGAGCAGCATCTAGCCAAACGTTCTCCAGGGAGCACTATGTAGTGCATGAGCAGTGAGACTTTGGTTCAGTTCCCTGCTTCACATGCAATTCTGGTGCCTCTTTGAGTCATAGCTCCCCATACATAAACCTATAAATAATAATTTCTCCCTAGAAAGACTGTTTTGAAGACAGATACACTAAGAAATGTGCAACAGTATAAGACCAACCCCTATAAGGCCTACTAATGAAAAGCAGTACATAAAAGCCACCCAAGTATTATTACAACTGGTTTGGTTTTGTTCTCACTGTTGTTAATTGATTTTATGCCCTTCATGTACTTGGACTAGAAAATAGTCTGTAATTTTCCGGGGGCAAGAATTGCACTAGTTGCAATGGGGTCTCAGCTTTAGGTTAGGTTTCTGGTATTACTGCAACATAAACAGCTGTTCCGGCAGTTTGATAGTTTGGTTATGGAGTTAAATTTCCCCCCTGTGAATAATTTGTATACTGCTTTCCAGATTAACTCATGCATATCCACATTTAGCTGTCTGCTGCTGTGGAGGCAGTCAGTAGGGATCAAACATGGGTCTCTCAACTGAGTTTCCATTCACATTGTTTACAGAAGTTCTGGCTATAGCTGGGGGGACTTTAAGTCACAGTTATCTAAATCTTTCCGCATTGCTGAACACTAGCAAAGAGATACTGGGTTCATTGGGGTAGGCTTCAGATTTTCCTAGAGTGCTTCTCTGTATCACAGTCACTTGTAAGGAGAAGTGACGACCCCATTGCTGATTTATTCAATCCTAATCTTAGAGGTTCCCAGTAAAAAATTGAATTCAACTAGTATCTGATAAGCAATATTTGTCATCACCTCAGTACTAAATCCTCCAAAAAGTTCCCAATTAGTTTTCAAGTGTGTGTATGTCTGGAGATCTAACTGGACGTGGTAGAGGCATGGTGGTATGGTTTAGAAATCAGTGAGAATCCTTGTCTCATCTAGTTGAAGATGTCCCTGTCATTGCGGGGCGGTGTGAACTAGTTGATCTCTAAGTGTCCCTTCCAACCAAACCGTTCTATGATTCTAGAGCTAAGCAACATCTCGTTTGTGTGCAAGAGAGGTCTTTGTTTACAGTAAGAATGCTGAGTTCCTGCCAGTGCTCTGCATGCCATCCTCAGCTCCCTTGGAAGGATGGCAATCTTCATAAAAAGAAGCAGTGAGATAATGTACTAGCGGATTGTGATGTTGCTGTTTCTCATCATTTGCCTGAAGTGCAATTTTTTGCAGTTTTCAAAAAATGTCTAATTGATTCATACAAAGTCTGTCTGATAAATAGAAGTGCTGAAAAGAAAACTTAGGAAACACAACAATTTCAAAGGTAACATGGTTGTGATAACAAAAAAGGACTGATTTGAGTAAAAATACCAGCAGATCTACAGCGTGGTAGTTTGAAGTATGTTTATCATTGCTGAGCCAAAGCAGCAGCATTGATCATTCCATGCATGACCATACCTGACTGTATCTGCGAGTGTGGGTGAGATGCCAGCTCAAGGTGGCACTCCTCGTGTCATCAAAGACCTGCATTTCCAGAATTCTGCAAACTGGCATTTTCAAGAAATATAGTTTTAAAGACAGTTTACAGTATAATAATGTAGCCAAAATACTTTACACTTCGAGGGCTCTTCATAACGAGGTGTCTCAGAGCTCTGTTATGGAGTAGTCCCTAAGGAGAGCACAGAGGGAACATGCTGCGAAGGACAAAGGCTGCACCCTTGTGCAACCCATACACAGCCCGTGAAAAGATAAGACTGATAAGTTTTCTTGCTTTGAATGAAGGTCTCCAACAGGTTGTTGAAAATCACCTGACATAGCATGAGAGCCCTTGAAATGTATGTATCAGATGTGGAAAATTAATTGATGGGATACACATCTAGCCTTAGAAACTTCAGCATCTTACAAGTTGCTGGAACAGCAACTGTACACACATCTGGAAGAGAGGTAGACTGCTATATCGGACTTAAACTGTGAAAAAGGATTTTGAACATTTTTTTTTTTTATTGAAACCTATGGAAGTTCCTGGCCCCCAGCTGAAAGTTGCAGCAATTATCAGTGCTGTAGTACACCCCTCCCTGTGCTTTTCTGTTACTAAATAGCAGGAATAGCAGTACTGGGATTTTTTATGTATTTTTATTTTTTACTTTTGAAGTTGCACAGCTTTGAGTTATGAGGTAATTCTTAATTCACTTCACCATTTCTGAGTGCAACAGAAGGACATTATCGTAACAGTAGCCAGTGAGGCAATGAACCTAAAGAATTCTTTGCTTCCTAGAAAGATGGGAAATTAGAAAGTAACTTTTTCAAGAGTCTTCATTAGTGGTACTACTTACAAGGTTAAAACAGAAGGAAACACCTGCTTGCATAAGGTGTGGTTCAGATATTCTTAATTTCTCCAGTTCAACTATTATTCAAATATGATTGACACTAATATATTAGAACACCTTTTTGTTCTGTGCCCCTGTATAAAAAACCTCCACCCACAGAAGAGGTGGGGTTTTAGTCGCCCCAGGTACAGGTGTGGGACATCCACAGCTGAATCATGGACTCAGTCGAAGCTTATGAGGCAATAAAAGAGGGAAAAGGGCATCAGCCTTTTAGATCACCTCTGGATTAGTCATTTTTTCACCAAAGAAAAAGAAAGCTTACACCCATTAATGAAGATGCCATTCAACACCAAGTAATTCATGCCATGGGAGGAGTTTTGTTGATGTTCGCCATGGGCTAAGAAGATTTCCTGAAAGGAACCAATTTGTTTAAGACCTGCTTAGGCTTTGTGCCATTTTCATAGTGTCAGCAGAGACCCTGGGGGAAAGGCACTGCCTGTTTCCATCCGCTACCAGCTTATGGCAATACGAGCCTCAGCTTGCAGGCCTTGATGCCACAGGATGAGAAAGGCTCAGAGCTAACAGCTAGGGAGAAGCCTACAGGCTTCGGTAAGGATCAGCCTGGATTTGGAAAGGTTGCACAAGGGCAGGAGGAGTTGAAACTAGGAAAGAGGTGATAAAAGCCTGCAGAGCGTGGGCCATGAATGAAACCTCCTATCTAGGGATCTCCAACTAGAAGCAGACCTTTTTTTATATGGAAAGGTGAGTGGGCAGCATGTTCTCTCTTTAAACATAAGAAAAATATAGATGTTTTTGTACCTGGTCATCAACTCTTTCCTGGTAAACAGAGAAAGTATCAAAGATAATCAATTATTTCAACTTTCAGTCAACAAGATGATCTGAACAGCTTAGAAATGCTCGAGCTTAAAAGTAAATCTGTGCCTGAATAAGAGCTGATCGCTGAGAAGCAAGTGCCAAATCCTTGTTCATAATATATTAAAAAATGCATATTGACTCCTCTTTGTCACTGCTGTGACTTCACCAAGCCTTCCACTGGTGCCTCGAGGCAGAGTTATTAGTAATACATTATTCTTTTCTATGTCCTAGTAATAACTCCAGATCTGACTTTTCTATGTATCACAATTTGCATGAAAGAAAAATACTTGCTAAATTGTTAGCTGTATGCAGGGGTAAGTTTGTGGATCAATCAATTTAAGGTTGGCCTTTGCGAACTGAGCAAGATACGTTTATTCTGTTTGCTTTTGGTAGTAAAACCAGTTATCACTGGTAGTGAGAGTGGCAGATACGTTTATCAATGTACATTCTTTGCAGGTTCCAAATAAGCTCATTTCACCTTCTTTATTTGACTGTAAGGACAGCCCTGCTGCACCCCAATAAACAAAGGGAAGAAAGGCAAGCTTCCTAGAAAATGGCACAGGTATGTATAGCTGTGCCCAATTCCAACTCTTCTGCAATGTGTGTCAAAAGCCTGCAAGAGAAAAAGCTTTCGTATTTATTTATTGAGGCAATTCAGTAAAACCAAACATAGTTACCACATGTGTCTTCCCATGGCTTTGCCACTGAAAGTAAGCATAATTTAACATTTACAGACAGTTTTCAAGGTGCATATCTAAAAGGAGCTCAAGTGTGGTTTGCAGAGTCTTTTACTGCCCAAGACTTTCTCTTCTTGCTCCTTTTTTAAGACAGCTGTCAATTAAAGTGAAATGTAACTGCCCAGTATGACAACAGAGCTCCTGTGGAAACTACTTGCCTCCTCTACCTTTTCTTGGCTATTGCAATTCCTGTACACCTGCATTTTATCTTGGTGACTTCATCTCATAAGTATTCCCAGTTCTCTTTATTTATCTTCAGAACCTCCATGTTTCATTCCAGCTTTATGCCCTCCCATGGAAGAGCCTGCCAGGAAGTGTCGCAACTCTGAGAATCCCGTTTTGAGAAGGAGCATTGCCTTTCTCAGCCCCGCTCAAGAATTTCTTGTGTTGTTTCCTCTTGAGACATTTAATTCATATAATTGTGATACTCATTTTGGTAGTTATGCATGTTTGGAAATACCTTTCTATATTTTCCCAAAATATATTGCTTTGATAGCCAGCAGACAATAGCTAAACGTTCTGTGGGGAGTGAGACAGGAGAAGCTGGATGTGGAAAACGCTAATCGTGTTCAGCGATTTGTCCTGATAATCCTATATCCTGACACTCTCCTGTCCCCTGTGCCCTAATGTGTATGGAATGGGAGATCAACTCGGGATACTGCTAGGATCTCTATGCACATTTGATCCTCCAGGGTGATACTGGAAGCTAGGCATTTTGTTAAATAATCCATTCTAAGTATGCATTGTGATGCACTAAAATTCTTGCACTAAAATTCTCCCAGTCTTCCACAATTTCTCAGAATTTAATAACAGCATTTGCTTAATTCTGTATTTCCGTTGCTCGTGTCCCTAGGCCTATTATTCTTTCTAATAACCATTGCTTTACTCCTAAGGATATGTAACATATAAACTGTATTGGGGAAGAATGTTACCCGGGTTTTAATTAGAAACTCAATCCTTGTGTATTCTTTTTAGGCTATTATAGGTATGACAAGAGCTCTACAACTTCTGGGTGAGGAATAGCATCTCAGGAGGAGAAGAAATACAAGGGTATGGAGAGGGCTGATTGTGCATGAATGAAGTTTGGGTCTGTTGGATTTTCACTTGCTTAATTAAAATACCAAAAAGGTGCTGATGTGTTGTGTATTTGCGCAGTTCTTGACTGAATATTGTTGGAGAATTCTTTACTGCTGGAAAATGGACATTTACCTGATAACTTAGCAGAAATGTTTGACTTATTTCAGCTAAAGCTCTAACATTTAACTGTTGTGGGTAACTCAAAAAACCCCCTTTCCTACATCAGATAGCGAGGCAGCTTAACAAACAAACCAGCCCTTGCAAATCTTTCCTTGGAGTTTAATGAGAGGGAATAATTTGTTCTAGTGTCTATTACATTTGAACACAATTACCTGAGTATGCTCTAGGGAATACCAAGGTATGCAACATCAGACACACAATTAAGCAATTTAATTGCGTAAACACCATACCTGGGACAGGCGGAGTGTTTGAAAAGACCATGCAGAAACAACTCCCAAATAGAAAATGGCAAATAATCATATGATTCTAAAATGAACAAAACACTCTTTAAATGTCAGTTGACTGAATTTTTTGATTCTACTTTCAGTGTTCCCTTCACGTAACACCATTGTTTTGGTCAGTTTTCACGCAAAACAATCGATTGTTCTTTTTTCCTTTGCTTAAAACAATAGGTTTTTCCATGCTGTCAAGGGAAATAGATGTCAAAGCAGAATGAAACATCTACAGCTTAGATTAAAACTAACACTGACTCAATAATACTTTTATTATCCTCATATTATCTTATATTACTCCATAATTATCTCCCACACAATAGTACAATTGTCCTATAAAGGTAGCTACTAATGGAAAGTTAAGATTTTTATAGCTATTATAAGAGAGAATTTTCTTAAACATCTGAATTTGCCAGTGAATGACAGGTGCTTTGTGAAAATTGTAGATGGAATACAACAACTCTGAAGCCTCTGTGTCTGTCCTGATATATGTAGGCACCCATATACATTTATAATTCAGATCCGTGTCCTTTCAACGTACAGCTAAGACTGAATACTGTCCCTGCCATTAAGGTCTGCTGGGGGTGTGGGTTAAGCTGTGTCCTCATGTCCTTGGTGATATTTACTTCCCTCTTACTCAGTGCCCCAAATTTTCCTGCAATGCTATATTTTTCCTTCTAGTGTGGCCCCGCTTCCTTCTACATTGCCAAATCAGAGATGCCTTCTAACAGATCAAGGATGCTTTCCTTATGTTCTAACTAGATCATGGAATCACAGAATCATAAAATCATAAGGTTGGAAGAGACCTCTGAGATCAAGTCCAACCGTACCCATCTCCCTACTAAACCTCGTCCCTAAGGAACTCACATACCCGTCTTTTAAACCCCTCCAGGGATGGCGACTCCACCCCCTCCCTGGGCAGCTGTGCCAATCCCTGACCACTCTTTCAGTGAAGAAATTCTTCCTAATGTCCAGTCTGAACCTCCCCTGGCGCAACTTGCGGCCATTTCTTCTTGTCCTCCACAAGGGAATAATACGATTCACCATTTTTAGAGACATCCTTCAGCATCCTAAGTTTAGAAAGACATCCAAGAATACATGCAAAGATAATGATAATAGATTAGATAAGAGTCAGGCAGAGTGTAAGCAGAAACAGGTGGTGGTTTTACGCATTTAATGGTTCCTTTTCATGTGCCAAGAGGGAATCGAGCGCCCTAAGCAATTGTATAGCAAGATAGTGGAGGCAAACTAAACATCCAGCTATGGCTTTTTATGTGCTTGTGCCACAGAAAGCTTCAGGAGGAGACTGCCGGTGCCATGAGCACAAGATCTTCTGTGTCCACGTACTAGTTTTCTTTTGTACTTCTGCTGTTCTGCAAGCAATGGAGTAACGGGAAGGAGGAATTGCAGTCGGTGCAAGAGGAACTGGAGGCATCAAGCTGTGAACAGGGAATTTAACCACAGGATGGTGGGTGCCATCCACCACACGGTGTTGCACTCGTGGCCAACCACAGCAGAAAGGGAGTGATTTCACGGTTTGCATTCTGCTAAACTATCATTGTGCCAATACTATACCATTTGCATTTTGTCTGGGGGAGAAGCATGTGTCTCTGACACCTCATTTTCATTCTCCTTCTCCTGAACCTGGATCTAAGCTCTTCAGTTTTCCCCTATTTGAGAAACAAACACGAGGATCGGGAGACAGGCTGAAGTAATAATAATGAAATCAAGTAGTAAATCAAAGAAGTTTGAACAAATGTAGCTAATTGTGTCATCCTGTGAAATAAAACAAATGTTGATTCAACTATAATTTAGGCTGAGGAGACAAAGGCAGCTGAACAGAATATTTGTTTGAGTAAAAGCAACATTTCCGCTCAGATGCAAATCTGCCCCAATGTTAAAAATACAGTTTTAACATCAGAGATGCTAATAAAAAGGGATGATTTTCAGGATTTTGCGAATTACAACACAGTATATTAAGAGGAATGAGTGGCAATTTATTTGAATATGCAAGGCTATAAACCAGAGCAGCTCAGCAGCTGCTCCACAGGCAGCTGAACTGTCTTTGTGATGAGAAAGGCAGGGTGGACAAGCATGAATAGGAAGCATTAAGAAGCATCATAACTTTATGTAAGCAAGCACTGCTAGAGCAGACTGAATCACTAAGCAGGAACCTCAGCAGTCCATCTCCCTTTCATTTTTTAAATTAGTAGTTATTTGTTGATTTTAACTTTAAAATTTTATTTCCTTCCTGATGATTATGTAATTTGAATTCACCCGCATCATTGATTGTTGTATTGTAGAAGTTTAATGAAACATACAGAATTAAAGCATAGCTTCAACTCATCTTGAGGAATTTGCACCAGCAGGACACCTTAAATGCTCCTACTGCTGCTGCCTTGCCAGACCTGAGGACTCCAGTCTTGGGCACTGTTAAGCCAATGCTGTTCACCAGTGCTTTGTTTCAATAGAGAAATGTGGTGCATACAAGGGATAACAAAGGCAGCTCCTTTTTTGAAGAACACAAAATAGATTAAGCTGGTCTCAGCTGAAAGGGATGCCATCAATTTAGACAGCAGCCTGCTCTTTCAGCTGAAAACATGGGAAATGGAGCAGCACAAATGGGTGAACTGCTTGATTCTCCAAAATATTTGTGAGATAATTAATCTCTACTGCTTTCTTTGTTTGATAGGGGACCAGCTTACTGCTCCATTACATGCAGTGATATCGCTGAGGAAGGTAGGCATTTTCAAATGAGAGAAAAACAGGATTTATTTTCTCTTTAACACAACATTCTTTGTGTGTTAAGGAGGAAAAAACAAACTGTTGTTATGTGCACGGCTCCTCAGTGCTGCAGCACTGGAAGTTTAGGGCAAAGGAACAGTTGTAAAGCAGAAAGTGGGGCCAAAGAAAGCAGTGCCAAACTTTGAGGGAGAAAGTAGTACTGTAAATATACCTAACGACTGGGCATAAAAAGGAGTACTAAGTGATTCCTCATGCTCTTGTGAACTGAAAGCAGCTTGGTGAGAAACCTCAGGGCAATCATTCCCAAGCCTGCTGGAACAGCAAGACTTCAGGATAATAGTGTTGGCTCCCCTGCTAGAGCACTCCCTCCTGGCCAATGTATGGATTAGTTTTAAGAGGGCAGTAAAGGATGACAGTACAACCTTGTGACTGAAGGAAGAATAAAAACATGATAATAAATTCAGCAGAGGGAGAGTTAGAAAACTGAGACATTTATCTCAGGATGATTGTCTTGCTATGACGATAGTAGCACTTACCCTGGACATCTTGGTACAAAGCAGCTTGGGCCAAGAGCATTAGAACTGCCTTAACCCCATTTAAATACCAATTTTCTGCTGGAATTGACAGGGTGAGACTCCTGGTACAGAGGAAAGAGCAACAGAGCTGAAATCCCTGTTCTTGATTTCCTGCATTTTTCTTCTTGAGTTTTTCTTCTGTGTTTGGATTTCTCCTTAAATGACTGGAGATAATTTCTATCTTATTCCTCCAATAAGATGTTTAAATTCCTCATTTACTGCTCAGCAGCCCCTGCTTGCAAGAATCTCCCAGACTTCTGGAGTGCTGAACTGTGATGAGCTGATCCAAATCAGCGCCCCTGTGGTGAGATTTTGGTGCAGGGTCCTCAGTCCTGCAGATCCCTGCAGGTGGTCCTGGAACACTCCAGGAGGAGCAATCAGTGGGCCTTGGAGTCCCCAGCTAATGCAGATACCCCTGCCTCACGTGCTGGAATGCAGAGAGTGAAGCTGTACCCTGTATTCCGGTGACATCTTTTCATTTGTCCTGCCACATCTGGGCACAGCAAGAATCTTACATAGACAGCATCTCTATGTGAAAGCCATTTAAAATTGCACAATCCCAAGTTCTGATCTAGGGAGATCTGATAACCTGAGCAGGGTGGGTTAGTAAGACATTTTCTGGTCAGACACAGCCTAAATGTGTCATTGGCAAAGGACTGGGGGGTGTTAGCTGTGACCTTTTCTTCCAAATGCAACAAAGCACAGCTTTCCTTTTACCCAGCAGATGGCCAGCTGCTCTTGGTAACAGAAAATAAACCTAAGAAGAGGCTTTCTCACTACAATTTGTAGTCCTGCAGCTAGACATTTTAAAGGAAAGGCAACTTCGTTAAAACATAAACCAAAAATCTATGATAATTTTAAATTTAAGGCCTGATTATTTTGTGCTCTGTGGTGGATCTCCCTTTTCTTCAGACAACTCTCCTTGAGTAGTAAAATACATGCAAGGCCTCTGAGAAGTGTAATGTGTGCTGCAGGGATGTGTGATGGTTTACTTCTACCAGGAATGCAAAAGGCTGCAGTAACAGAAACAGCAGGCTTTGTAGCACTGGAAAGGTTTAGAAACATTAAGCTTAGTTACAGGGGAAAATATAAATAAATACGTTGAAGTTTTGTTCAGTGAAACTCTACCTGCCAAAGCCTGATCCTGTTATTTCTCTGGAAGTTCATTGGTGTTCCTGAGGGCACTGAAAGCTCAGCTGGACCCAGTCGCATCCTGTGGTTGCAGCTCTGACTAATGCCTGTGACCTCAGGTGATCAGAGGTGTTCCTAGATGGAAATGTGGAGCTGGTATTTTCTCCAATATTCACATTCAGGATTAGCCCAGCAGTTCAGACACGGAACTGCAATGTACGATTACTCACCTAGAGGGGACAGGTTCAGCTCACACGGTTAGACTTATCCCTGATGTTTTGTCTCCCACCATTAACTTTTAGACAGCAGGTAGTTACCAGCATGAGCAGGCTGATGGACAGGCATCTTCTAGCATCAGTAAAGGTCTTACAATGCCAAAACACAAATGGAAAAAACCCTAGGAATGGAAATAACAAACTTTCACCCGTTATGCAGTGTAATGCAGCACGGCAACTGCTGGCACACACTCAAAAGATGGAGTGTGGGGTGCTTAAGAGGCTGAGACTGACCACAGCCACAGACTTTGTCAACCCATGTCTCCAGGAAGTGAGGACGCAGTAGAGGTCAGTTCTCCTCCCGGAGCTGCTCTGTTTGCAGTAGTTTTTCCTCTCTGCTTTTTCCGTATCTGTTATCACCTGCGAGGTACATGAACACGCTGTCAGCGATCACTGCAGTACAGAGATTACAGAAAACAGTTTTCTGCTTTATTTGATATAATTTCTAGCACAATTGGGGTTACTGTTTTATTATTCCTTATATGTAGCCAATTAGTTTTTCTTTCTGAAAATGTCTCAGATGGCAACCGCAAAGAATATAAATTAAGAAAGTATGACTCTATACTAGAAACCTAAGGAAACTGGTAAGAAACTTACGGGAAGATAAAGTAAATAAAATAACATTAACAATCTTATCAAAGCATTCCAGATTTTGAAAGGACAAAGTCCTTTTCAATAAGCTTTTTGCATTACTTAAACAGTGACTGCGATGTGTTGTGCAAACAGTTTTATTGTTCTCTTCTTACTGAAACAGGAGGTTGTGCAACCAGACCGCAGCGCACAAGTTGCCTTTTGAAGACAAGTTTAAAAGGCAGTAAAGTGTTAAAAAAGTATCATTACAGGAGCAAAAGCTCTTCCGACTCATTACAACTGCTTGTTTCACAAGAGAGGGAGGTTGTTTAAACTCTGTGCCATGGTATATTACGTGTGTAAATCATAAAAAAATCACCTAGTGTGCCCGCATCAGCCAATAATGGGCGGCATAAGCGTTTGCCTTTCAGAGGTGGCGAATGATACGATAAGTTCACACACAAAGGTGTGTGCAAACGGGCCAGGAAGTTCCAAACAGGTGGAATGAAAGCTTTCTGGCATGGAAAGCAACCAACTTGAGGAGAACTTCTGAGCAAGAAAACTCAGTGTTCTTCTCTCCCCTGCTAGCATTCTCTGCCATTCTGCCCTTTTACCTTGGCATCTATTACTTTGATAGGCTTTTATTGTTTCCCACCCTGCCCCAGGTGTCGCTAAGCTTAGTATTTTATTTTTGGCTCCCTTCTCCCTTTCATGCTTATGCATGTTTCAGGCAACAGCTGCTGCATGGAATAAATCCTTTGGGTTTTATAGAACCATTGTTCAAAGCTGTGTTTAAGAGTGCTCCTACAGGTTTGCAATAGTAAACAAGCTGGAATTAATAAAAACATAATAAAAATGCAGAGCTGAATAGCATTGTACAGTGAAAGCAATTGAAAGGATGCATGTACAAAAAGACTTTGATTAGTACATTAAGAAAGAATGATCATTTTTAGAGGATGTGCATGTAGTACTTATTTCATCCACCAAGATGTGTCATCGGTTTGTGTTTTGAATCCAATTTTTAATAAAAACCACAAAGCAGAGATGTTAGATTTGCGCTCTTCATTTTGTAAGTAAATGTCATTAGTACTGTGGCGCACACTGGAACAACCAGGGGGATGATCTGGTTACGTTCTGACTACAGTCGTTCCAAAAGGGCAGAGATTCCAGACAAGACTAAAAGTCTCCTCTCTTCTCTTCCGTATTCTCTTTCTGCAGAAGAGAAGTGTTTGGCATACAGCTCCTCTGGTAACTCCACACCAGCTCAGAGGCTGCCATGAAACAGAGCTATTACTTGCAGTCCATATTGGACCTTATTTCTGGAAAAAGAGAATGGGCCTGGCTGTAGCAGAATATTCTCTGTAGTCTTTTTTTTCCTGGGTTACTCACAAATCGCTAATTAAACAGAATGCATCCTTAGAACAGAAGATTTCAGAGCTATCAGTGAGATTTGTTATTTCAAGGGCTATTTTACATTTTGTAAGAAAGAAAATGACAGTAAACATCTTTTGATAACCTTGCATGTTCCACTCACATAGACAGCTCCTATTTTGTGAAAGGCTACATGCGCAGCATGCATTTTTATATTCTCTGGAACTTCAGAACACAAGATGGCAGTGTGCATTATAATGAATTCAGGCTTCGAGCCGCTTCTGCTACTCAACAGAGCACATAACATTTTATTCAGTCATACATTAATCTGATCATGTACTTGTGGTATTAGAAATAAACCTAAAAGTATTTGTCAACAGCAGAAACAAATGCAATTTGCCAATAAATGAATATTGCACGAACAAGTGTTAGGTAAAGCTTAATTCAAGATTTTATCGTACATAACAACACTCTGGGGACATTAAAAGCCTCTTATGGAACTCCTCAATTGCAATAACAAGAGGGTATCCCTTTATGAAGGAATGGAAGTTGGCTCAGTCGTAAGAGCTTCAGAGCATAATTGGCTGCTGGGGAACAGCACATAAGAGAGCTGGCAGCCTGAAATATGTGCAAAGCTCAGGGCTCTCGGAGGAGCAGTGCCGACCACTGAAGTGGAACAGGCTGAACAGTATCTAAAATTGAACAGGTGCCTTTCTATGAAAAAAACAACAAAGCAGACAACTGTTTGGCATGACAATACAGAGAAAAAAAAATTCCACTGAGAAGCATCAAATTAGAGGATAGGTCTCCGGCTGAGGACAAAATTGCTTAGAGAGCCAGGCATTTCTGAGCGTAACTTCAGAGTCTCTGGGTACAAGTGGCCGAAGAGAACTACAGTAACGAGCTCTCTACACAATCTCTTCTTGGGTTGAATGTTGGAATTAGTAGGTGTAGCAAAAAAGTTGTCTTGGCTGCCTTTCTGAGCTGAACTCCAAGCATCTGGTTATGGAAACGTAGCCTGCTTAGAAAGGTTTGCTACATAGTAAATAAAGCCCCAAGAAAAATAGCAATACTTCAGAATATAAAATAATCCTGGAGAACCCTGTGGGATGTGTTAACACTGACAAAATTGTAGGCAGTTCTACTTTCTCCCAGGGGAACGTTCAGGTGACATTACCTCCCTCCTCATGGCAGTAAAGCACAAATCAGACTGACCTAGAGGGTCAAAACCGAACACCAAGGCATATGATTTCTGTATACAGCTCTTAATTTAACATAGTTATTTGAAATCATATCATGAAAATATATACATATATTTATCTCAGAGAAGTGTGATATAACTATTTTCTATTTTTGTCTCCAGAGTGGGAGTATTTGTCAACCTGCATGGTGCTGGGCCATGGAGAACCTCACGCAAGTGTGAGTGAGCATAGCATAGAGAGCTTGACCAGCATTTTTGATAGAAGGTGGGATTGGGAATGCTGGTCTTGGAGGCTACTGTTCTTGTAGTCATTATCCATGTATCAAAATATCGCCCTGTTCCCTACTTCTCAGACACAGCAGCTCCATTGAAAATTTGTCAGCTTTTTCGTGGTGGTCCGTTCCTATCATTACAATTGAATCAATTGCTGCTTGTTATTGCCTTATGTTCCCACGCATAAATCACTGGGTTTATTCCAAGAATTTTTTTCCCTCTCTCTTTCTGAGTTTGCATAAGATTGAGTTTGGCATTGATTCAAATCAAATAATTCAAGTGTCACTTTTGCCTGGTATTTAAATTAAGGCTGGGTGTGGGTTCATGACTAAAATAAAGTGTTTTACCTAGCAGATTCAGTCATTTGGTCTATTTGTCACAGTAGATTACAGAAAGTGTGATATGCACAGAACTATGCATGTACTTTTCAGCCATCAAAAATGGAGGATAAATTGAACACGTTGTGGTTTTAGGGCAGTAATTTATATTGAGTACAAGCTGGGAAGGGACTGGAGCCAACAGCTCAGATCTAAATTACCTTGATTTCCAGGGAAATTTTAATCCAAATAAAAATTTCGCAGCTGGTCATTATATAATTAAGTGAAGCAACAAGAGACTGTGTGTCAGCACTCCCAAACTAAAGAAATTACATCAAATTGAATCTTTGTGACTAACTCCACAGTTGCCCTATATTGTCCACGATGACCAAAGTTCTCTGTATGCGATTATTGCCTCTTGACTGTTGTAACCACTCCAAATGTCTCTGTTGGCTTTTTGTATATGCCTGTTCTCTGTAAATGAACTTTTTTTTCAGCCCTATAATGCTTCCTCACTGACAGTGTGTTATGAGGACTCACAGACTCAAGATTTTTGATGTATGGACTATTGAAGTCGGTCTCATAGCCTTCTTTTCATTACTTGTTCAAGGGTGCAAGGGTGCCTCTTCCCTTTGGCAATGCTGGCCATTGCCTGCCTGTCATATTTCTATGAATGCAGACACCGTCAGTAATGTCCAGGTCTGGGAGGAGGAAGCACAAAATTGTCTTTTCCAGAGTCTTCTGTATGGTCTCCTCTACAGTCTGTCCCATCTTTTTTTACTTCTAGTCAAAACCTGACTTTTTTATGTCAGTAGTCAGCCCACATAGACACACAGTGAAATTCCTTCTATAGGTAAAATAGTTCTTATTTTTCCATTCGGAATAATTCCTAATCCAACCTTCTTTTACCAGGCATAACCAGTTTCCTCCTACTCAAAGATAATCTACCTTCTGGTCCAGCACGGGCAGCCAGGCTCCAGCTGGGGCTGCACGCTTCAAAGCTGTTCAGGACAGCGAGTGACTGGGGAAAAAGTATACTGGGGTTTTGCTACCACTGATACATTCCTCAAGTAAACACTGATTGTAATAATGAAAGTAAAAGGCAATATATTTAAAATTGGCAAAAGTAACACTCCTGCAGAACATGCTGGCAAATGGTATCATTGAGGCCAAGTGCTTAACAGGATTCAGTAAAAGGTTATACATACATATTCATACATTTATGTGGGGAATTAGATTGGACCTGATAAAAATTCATAATGGATATAAATGTTCACAGTTCAGAGCATAAATCAGCCACTAGCCTGAGGTTAGAAAATAACTTCCCCTATAGTCAGGTTGTTATATAATTATCTATTATATGTGTGGAGGGGGAAAGGAGGTTGAAGAATAGAGCAATTTCCTCAGAGACAGCTGGGAATTACTATTGGCAAACTACTAATTTAGATTTGATCTGGTATGGAAGTTCTTATTACATCAAATAATGTAATTTAGAAATAAAGCATATGATTTATTTTGTATTTCTTACTCTTTATGTAATCAAGTTCATGCCTGAGGGTGACAGCAAGCCTTTCCCTTATAAGTTGGCCAAAGCTAGTGAAATTCACTGTGCTGTATTTTCTCACAGAACCTCCTTAAAGCTTCATATTTTCCAAGGAAGTCAGGCAGCATCCCAGGAATGTAGCTTGCTGAAAAGCTAACCAACTCATACAGCCAGCATAGCGTCT
Organism: Neomorphus geoffroyi; assembly: GCA_033558235.1. Classification (NCBI taxonomy): domain Eukaryota; kingdom Metazoa; phylum Chordata; class Aves; order Cuculiformes; family Neomorphidae; genus Neomorphus; species Neomorphus geoffroyi. Next base: position 39,727,457 of record JAUMJM010000027.1, read on the forward strand.
GTATTAGAAAAGAAAAAATTGTGTGCGTGAACTGCAGTAGAAATCTCATATTCTGAACAGTTGTCAAGTTAGTTTGCATAATAAGCTAAAAAGACTTGCAGAGCTCCTGAACGTCACAAATTGCAGCACACACGCTACTCCAGTCCAGCTTTTTCTGCTTTTTCTTGCTCAGTTCACCTACACAAAACACAGTGTTCAGTGGGCTTGTTCTCAGCCAGCAACATCCCTCCAGCTCTCTTGTTGTGCTTCCAAACAGTCTGCAAGCTGTAACGGACACCACTACAAAAAACAACCTTTGTGACCTTGCAAGCAGATAGCTTGATTGAAAATGGTTGGCTTAAGAAACTATAAGTGAATACAGGAAATCATTTCCGTTCACTGCGGGGCTCAAGGGATGTTAGCTGCCTTCTGCTGTAGTGTCTGGAAGGCACGTGATACACTTATTGTTATCATGATCACAATAGATGTGGGAGCATTTATCAACCAAACATCTCACCAATTTTCAGAAAGAAACAAAGAAGAGTGGTACTTGGCATCGGTCTCTCTTAAGCATTATTTCTTTTTCTAGTGAGTAATACTAAAAACATTGCACAACGATCGCTCAACATCTGGAAGATCCTAGGGCCACAAGCAACAAACACTGTGGTCTTGTGAAAAAAAAATCTTGATGTGCAAACTGGGATGATCTATTAGCACAGATTTATAAAAGGAACGGCTGAAGAGGAGGCAGGGAAAGTAATGTAGATTTTTTTTAAGATTTCAAAATATATTCCATAAAATTCTTACATGAAAAATGAGTTGAAGCTGGATTTGCTAGGAAAGCTTTAAGTCTGTTAGGGAGCATTTGTCCCCTGGGGGATGGGGGCAGAACATCCCCTCCCAGCTGATGCTCCCCCAGCTCCATGCTAGGTGTGGCAGGAGCTGGAGGCAGGAGGATTTGCTGGCTCTGCTTACCAGGCTGGCCTCGTTTAACACACAGGGTGTGCAGAAGTAACACGACTGCTTTATGGCTTTCTTGGAACAAACAGAGCAACTCCCTTAAGCACAATTAACTCTTCACAGTGGCAACGTTATCAGTCCTGCAGAGCTGCATCTCGAGCGAGGGTTATGATTGTACAGGGTGGGCCTTGTTGGGACCATTTGACAGCACTCTTCTGCCAGTCATACACACAGTTCGGTTGTGTCTCCTGCCTCCTTATGTCCTCCTGCTGCTACTAATGACACTCTGCCAGCAGCAGGCAATTTTCCAGGGAAGCTCCCAGGCTGCTTACAGCCCAGCTGCCTCCTCCTGCCAGCTACCAGGCGGCTGCTCCAGCTCTCCAGCCTTTTGAACATTGCTAACAGACACCCTGGTACGTACTGGGAGCCTCCGTGTGCTGTTGCAACGACATATGATCTATTGTACTGTGAGAAGGTGTTTGGGGTGTGATAGATATGGGGGTGAGGGCTGATTATCAAAAATATTTTCATCAGGAAAATAAAGTAAACTTCAGCCTGCTGTCGATATTTACAATTGTACATTGCAAAAACTGCCAATATCAATGAAGAGAGAATTTTAAATGGGCTGTAAAGAAATGATGCACTCAAAAAGTAATCATTTTGATCTAGAGTAAGGCAAATTGATAAATAATGTACAAATAATTCAAATAATATTTCGGTGGAATAAGTAGCCTGAATAGCATGAATTGGAAAAGAGAATTATGGGAAGCTCACCTTCTTCTCTCCTGGCAACTAGATGGACGTGTGCACAGGATATGGCAAGGTAAAAGAGCAATGTAATTTTGGACTCCACATGAACAGCTGTAACAGCATCAGGTTAAGAAAATTTCTTTATGATTTTGGCCTAAAATATTCAGTCCCATCAACAGCACTATCAAAAAGACAAAAGATAAATGAGAAAGAGCTCTGAGAAAACCCACAGAGTAACTTTGTTTAACCTATCCAAAAATCTAAGGATTATTAAGGAGAATACACAACGGACAACTTCTTCTGGAACACAGTACCTAAAAATAAGGAGTCATAAAAAAGGGGTCAGCAGGTCATGAATGGCCAGAGATCCCAACACTGCTTTGTTAGCTGTGCTGCTGAGCAACCGCCAAATTAGTAGCAGATCCCAAAAATAAGGATTGTGTTTATATTCTGAGAATCACGCTTAGTTTTTGTTTCCTTAGTAATTCACTTCCAGAGACAAACCATCCTGTCTAAAAACAAAGCAGGCACAAAGTCTAGTATAGAGCTGAGCATCACACCGATTGCTTGGCTTTGCTTCCTCTTCAAACACAGTCTTTGCCTTTGTCCCCAAGCCTATGTGTTTCGCTCTCCCTAGAGCACACTAAGAGAGATGAGATTGGGAGTGAGGCTAATGGGTGGGAACACCATGTATACAGTCATAGAATCATAGAATAGATTCATTAGGTTGGAAGAGACCTCTGAGATCATTGAGTGCAACCGTGCCTGTCTCCCTGCTAAACCCTGTCCCTAAGGAACTCATCCACCCATCTTTTAAACCCCTCCAGGGATGGTGACTCCACCCCCTCCCTGGGCAGCTGTGCCAGTCTCTGACCACTCTCTCAGTGAAGAAATTCTTCCTAATGTCCAGTCTGAACCTCCCCTGGCGCAACTTGTGGCCATTTCCTCTCGTCCTATTGCTGTCACTTGTGAGAGGAGCCCAGCACCCACCCCGTCACAGCCTCCTTTCAGGCAGTTGTAGACAGGGATGAGGTCTCCCCTCAGCCTCCTTTTCTCTGAGCTAAACACCCCCAGCTCCCTCAGTCTCTCCTCGTAGGACTTGTTCTCCAGCCTCTCCCCAACCTCGTTGCCTTCTCTGGATGCACTCCAGCCCCTCAATGACCTTCTTGGAGTGAGGGGCCCAAAACTGAATCCAGCACTCGAGGTGTGGCCTCACCAGCGCTGAGTGATGTATTTAGGAGAGGAGAAAGAGACGCAGGTTAAGCTAGAAAGGAAAAAAGAAAAATTAGGCAAAATACCAACAAAATCATCGTGAATGCAGGGTTCCTGCATCTCTGGCTATTGCCTTCACACTGAGGGATGGAAGACATGTGGACACTAGAAGCCAGTCTGTGCAACTGGTTCAAGGTGGCAGTGAGACCGCAGTGATTCCTACGCAGCGCTGGCATCTGCCCTCCTGCCTATGCCCATCTTCACAACCCTGAACACACTTGGAATTAGCGCCCCATTGGACACATCAGGACAGGCTCAGCGCTGACAGTTGCTGACAGCTACCAGGCTGCCCCTGTAACAGCCCCGCAGAGGAGAAGCAGAGCATCCTGTGCATGCGGCTGCTCCGAGAGCAGCTCTTGCAGAACAGTGTGAATAGAGTCAGCAGGTGGCTCATATTTTAAACATGGTAAGTAAGGACTGCGTGCTGGGTTAGCAGAATATATGGGGCATGACAAGAGGCTGAAGGAGTAAACAACATGTTATGTTTCCACATCATGTGACTATCAGGAGGATCTCCAAAAAAAAAAAAGGAGAATAGAGAAGGAAAAAAGTGTCAATAAAGCAGCCAGCTTCTCCCTTTCTCTTTGAAACCCAGAACAGGAAACAACTTGGGGTTTTCCCTACTTAGCAAAAGCTTTTGTTCTAGCAGAGTACACGCAGAATGATGAGTTGGAGAAGAATATATCATAGATTAAAGACTATTTGAGTTATTAAGTCTATTTGTGTAGATACTGCTAGTATACTAAAATACTTCACTAGGACAGATACCCTACCCCATGTTTGTGTTATCTCTTGCATCAGAAAATGGAAGTCAAAAAGAACTCAGTATTATTCTTGCTTTCACACTTTCTGGATTTTTCGAGTGACGGAAGGGGCAACAAAAGATCTGTTATGCATATGAGAAATGTTTAGGCCCTCTGAGCTCCTGGGAACTCTTGAGAATTTAAAGGGAAAGAGGCAGGCAGAAGCTATGTCAGCTCACCTACAGCATAAATGTATTCCAACACTTACAGAATGGCGAAGAGTTCAACAGCACCTCAGACGTGGAGTTCTGACTGCGAAGCGCACGATGCACTTTAGACTCTTCGTAGTATGTTTGATTAAAGTCAGTCTGGCTTCAGCAGCTGAAGTCACAAAACTGAGTCTTTTAAAAATGTTCCCGGTATATTCGGTGAAATGCAGGTTGCAAACAATTCTATTCATGGAATTTACCTTGCATTTCAGATTGCTATATATACAGGGCAAATAATTCTGGAATAAGATACTGTGTATATTTGAGCTTATTTCAATATTTAATTCTAGAACAGTTATTCTGTTCTAGCTTTATTCTAGAATTGTCTTGGCTCCAGAAGGTCATAGAAGTGTCTTTGATCAGACATACTGATATTGTAGTATGCCCTGGGTAAAACAAAAATTAGGATTCTAGCTGAATTAGGAGCACAGATCACATCATTTATTATCTGCAGATGCCAGGACATTAAAACTTTCAATTGTTTTTCCACCAAACTGAATGAGGCAGTTCGTTAATACAATTACCTCTGTATAATTGGAAACTCAATCAACAGTGACTGCGTGATTTGAATATTACTTTAAATAATTTCATTTTTATGATGCTATTTTGTGGTACATGGCACCAAATAGCATTTTCCTGCTGACTGTGATTTGAGTTTGTACCTTTCTTTGAGAAGAAAGAGGCACATATTCAACCTTTCTAATTTTCTAGGATACAGCGTGCATTGCTTGTAATTATTTAGGCTGACACATATTTAACACTACAAGTCCATAGTCTATAGTGAGTGCAACAAGAGGGAAGGACTGGGTGGATTATAACTGACCCAGAAAGAGGAGCAGGCACCAGAGATCTTTGGCAATGTCCTTATAGGAAAGTGGGAATTTAGGGTAGACAACCAACACAGTACTTCAGTGTCGTGAAGGACTTCCTCTGCTTCTTTCAGAGGAGCATCCCTAGTCACTGCCTGTTTGATCTTTTGGAAAGAAACAGTTTTAAAGTATTTGGACAGGTAGTAGGGGGAAGGGCCGCAGACTACTTGCTCTGTGTCACGGTCCATTTGGATCTCTCGAATTTACAGGGCAATGTACACTGTAAATTAAACTTCATTTTATGTGCTCATTAGGAAAGAAAACAAACACAACAAGCAAGGGCTCAATCCCCTTTGTACAGGCTAGTCTAGCACGTGAATTCACTAATTTATCACTTCAGTCATGAGGCTTCTAACTCACAAGTTGTCTAATTCATAACTCACAATTCGTTAACTCATAACTTGTAACTTGTGCATCTATGAGTAAAATAATTACCTAGTTAACAGTGCTCATCGTTCCTCCTCGTCTGTCACCTTAAGTGCATCCTGGGAAGCACGAACGTCACTGTTTTATCAACACTGTTTTCATCACAAATCCAAAACAGAGCACCATACAAGTGACTGAAGAAAATTAACTCTACCCCAGCCAAAACTAGTACAAGTGACTGAAGAAAATTAACTCTACCCCAGCAAAACTAGTACAATCTCCACATCTTATTCCATATCACTTGCCTCATGCTTAGGTCCCATACTGTCCAACAGACCCTCATTAGCCACTTTCCCTCATCCCATCGTTTGATGTGTACAATTTAAAGTTACATCCATTACAATCTGTGCCTCTGGTCCCTTTGGACACTGGAGTGTACTCCCCTCCTCGCCTCTGCTCCAGTGTGGACTTACACACAGACTACAGTCCCACATGCTCCAGCATGGACCTACTTGTGGGTCACAGCCTCTCCAGGGGTGTAGCTGCTGTAGGCTGGACTTATCCACGGCCACAGATGCTTTGAGGTGTACCTGTTCTGGCATGAACTTATCCACAGACACCTTGGGATGTCCTGCTCCCACTTGGACTTATCCACAAGTCACAGTCCCTTTGACTTAAGCCAACACTGAAGCTCCAGCCCATCCAGCCCAACAGCACACAACAGGAGCGATGCCCTGGTCATCAGCCAGCAGGCACATGGCCTCTGCTGTTATCGAAACGCTCCCAGGCACAGCAGGGTGAGATGATAAGCCCCATAGCAAGAGGAAAAAGCAGCACTAACAAGCACTGGACTCTAACGAACAGTACGGTGAGCAAGCCCCATGGCCAGCCAAGCAGCTTGCCAGTTAATAGTTAAATGGCAGTAACAGCTATAAATTCGGTCTAGCAAACTCCAGTCAAATCTGCTGTTACCTTGAAGCCTTCAGGCCCTACGTTGGGCACCAAAAAGGACTGCTGTGGTTTAATCCCAGAGGGCAGCTCAGCCCCACACAGCCGCATGTTCACTTTCCCCCAATGGGATGCTGAGATAAACAGAGGAGTAAAAGTGAGAAAACTTGTGGGTTGAGATAAAGACAGTTTAGTAAGTAAAACAAAAGCTGCGAGTGCAAGCAAAGAAAAGTAAGGAATTCATACACTACTTCCCATTGACAGCCAGATGTTCAGCCATCTTGGGAAAGCAGGGCTCAATCATGCATAACAGTTACTTGAGAAGAGAAACACCTTAGCTCGGAACATCCTCTCTTCCTCCTTCTTCCCTGCAGCCTTTATTGTTAAGGATGATGCCACATGGCTTGGAACATCCCTTTGGTCGGTTGGGGTCGGCTGTCCTGGCTGTGTCCCCTCTCAACTCCTTGTGCATCCTCAGCCTGGTGCGGCAACCTGAGGAACAGAGAAGGCCTTGATGCTGTGTGAGCACCGTTTGGCAATAATTAAAACATCCCTGTGTGATCAATAGTTTTCATCGCAAATCCAAAACATAGCACCATACAAGCTACTATGAAGATAATTAACTCTATCCCAACCAAACCCAGTTTAGTAAATACAAAAATAATTGTTTAATTGACCAAAAAGTCAGCATAAGTTTTCTCTGCCTGAAAGACATGATAAGTCAACAACTAAGAAATTTATTTTTATCTTGTTTTTCATCAAGCTAACTTAATAGGAGGTGAATTCTTAATGTGTAATGTTAGTCAAATGTGCATCCAGAATTGCCTGTACATAAGTATCTGTATATTACAAAAAGCTCTTCTGAAAATCGTTATCTGTTGAGTAGATCAGGCTGCTGTTGCATAATGAAGTATTGCAGAGTGATATGTCATGTCAGCAGTCCTTCTCCTCTGTGAATTAAAAGAGGGGTCTTGTAGCCTCCAAAGGCTTCTTAAATACTGCCACGAAGTGGCTAAATTTTCCTTGCAATCTGTTTTATCTGTTTTAAATGCATTCTTCTCAAGAATTTTGCAACTTGAAAATTTCTAAGTTTAAGTCATCAAGCCATAACAAGACAGAAACTCTGACAGCCATGCATTCACAGCATTTCCCTGTCAGTTTATTCTACAGGATGAGACAAGTACTAACAGAAGATAAAGCGTTCCTTGAAGCCAAATTTAAAGTTGAACTTCCCTCAAGAAGAATAAAGGTCTATATTCTACTTGTTCATACTCATGTACAAAGTCCTACCACCTCTGTTATTTTCATGGATCACAGGAATGAGATCATAACCAGTATTTAACACCTTGGACGTGGGAAAAGGTTATAGGCATGTGGTTACTATTTCACTAGTACTGGACACAGTCTTCGCCCTGAAGTGAAGAAAGAACCAGCTACTTACTTTAGACTGTACATTAACTCCATCTAACTTTTAGATGGTAAGGGTTAGGGAAGAAGAATTCCAGCCATCATGGCTGAGGATGTACCACCTTGTGCCAAGAACCGAGCGGCGATCAATGGTCTGTTTTATGACTTCATGACATAAGAAGGGAACAGAGCTTGTGCCATGTGTGATTCGGATTTCAGGCCTAGGTTTACATCTCATGCAGAGCTGTCTGTAAAAAAGAGAATGTCTCCTTATCTTTCATCAGTGTTTTTCTAGTGACATCACAAGGACTAAATGTAAAATGAAAGTTTTATTAAAGATGTAATATTGAAAAAAATTCTAGGCAAAATCCCAGATCTTCAGAGTTCCTTCTCATTACAATCTCAGTCAAAATAGCCACTGGTTCGAAGTTCAGAAATTCAGTGTGACTGAAATTCACTAGGCAAGTCAGGACTTGTCTCCATCATTTTTCAGAAACCTGAAAGACTGTATTCCAACAAATATTTTCCTTCATTGCCCTTATATTTGAAGGTACCCAAACCAGCAAGGTTTTTAAAATGTGTATTTTCAGCAGTAGGTGGCACTGTGAAGTTTTAGCTTCATAATTATTCTAATACATAGTGATATAAAATGTTATGCAGATGCACTAGAAAGAACTTTGTCATGTTGTTAATAGTCCATTATCTGAAAATATGGCCAAATCTGTCAATTTTCCTATCATTTTAAAAAGAGCATGCAAATGTTTTAGAATAAAGTCTGATAAGAAAATAAATGTGTTTCTAAAGATTATAATTGTCAAAAAGTCAAACACAATAATAGGAATTATGAGAATGTCTGGTATAAAAATAGGCAACAAATAAAATTTAAAATTAGATGTGTCATAAAAAGTTCTCTACATTCCTTATTACTCTTCTGTAGGGTACCACCATGAGTTGTTCCTGAATGTACTACGGCAGGGAGAAACTGCATCTATCTTATTTGCATTTAAGCTGTAATATTGCAGTAATGGTTGTCAATACGTATACACTAGCTCTGTAAGCTTTATAAGGCAAATGAATGTATACTATCAGGAATACAGCAAATGAAAAGCATTCGGATCTTTCTGTGCTTGCCAAAAGTTCACATTTACAAGTGGAGACCGAAGTATGACATGTGGGCCTATATTCCTCTATGTGTACCTTATGGTTAGAAAGACGCAATGTTAATTGAAAACATTTTCCTCAGAACTTTACTGCACAAAAGGCTACCAAGGGCAGCGACCAAGTAAGCCTGTGTTTCAAGGTATTTCAGGTTGTCTAATCAAATGAAAATAACAATATTGCAAAAGTATTGATCATATTTTGTTTCAGAAAGCTCCTGATGCCATACAACCCACTGTATGGTGGGAATAGAGCAGTGATATAAAGCATTTCCATTAAGCTGAGGTTTGGATGGCTGCCTTACTCATCAGAAATGAAGCTCTGGTTTGCCCGAGCTCAAGGTGTGAGGATAACAAAAGGAAAAATTAAGCAAGGAACACAAATGAAATATATAGTCAATATCTGGCCAGAAAGTGACCTTGCCTTTTTCTGAACCCTGGTGAATCCCAGGCTCCAAGCAAGCTGCTTAGATTTGCATACTATTTTTGCACTATGATACAATCTAGGCTGATGCCTAAGGTTCATGTTTGCTTTTATTTTGCTTTCTATCAAATAAAGCATGGAGAAAAGACACCTTTAGAGCTTCAGGGCAATTTTTCAAGAACTGACATTGTGTATTACTCATTTTGTGCTAACAGGGTCTGCTTGCTGTTTCTTTTACTATACTGAAAAAAAAGTCAAAACCATCATCTGCAAATATCTGGTAGCAGCTGTCCTCAAACCTTTTCTAACAGCCCACTTCTGTTTCTCCAGAGTCTCCAACAGAGTCCTCTCAGCTAGTTCAGTTGGGCTCACTTTTACATCACAGAATAAAGTGGTACTACAAAAATAATACACAGGAATATACTTAAAATTTTGCTACCGGTTCTCCATTATAAATGATTTATTGTTGCCATGCCTTCTCCCTCCATGGAATTGAAGCCATAGCATTGTAAGATCACCTTCAGTATACCTCATTCATTCAGTGATGCAGCATGTGTTCCATGCAGACCTCCATAATATGTTTAGTGGCTCTATGGATGTGTTTTAACTAAACCTTCATTCTAAGTCAAGTGCTTTAATTCTATCTAGTACAGTCAGCAAACATGCATATAATAAATCTACTTATAGGTGCTTCTTTCTTCAAATGTATAAAAGGTCTGACACAAAAAACTCCTGATGCTGTGCCTTTAACTCTTCTTATTTAAGAAATTAAGAAAATCAACTATGATCACCTTCAAAATAGTTCCCTTCTGAATTGACACACAGCTGCAAAGGATGCTGCCAATGTTTGAAGCAATTCCGCAGATCATTTTTTTAAAGGCTGTTGAGGATCTCTGTTGATGTTGCTTTCATATTTTCTACTGACAAAAAATGGGTTCCTTTGAGCAGCAGCTTGATCTTTGGGATCTCTTCACTGTAAACCTCAGAAATTTAAAACTTTCCATAGTTATTTCTTCAGTTTGACAAAAATCTTGACGTCAACTCGCTGTTCACTTTTGAACATCGACATTTTCCAACTGAGGTTAAGAAAACTTGTACCCACTCATCCTGAGTGAAGCAATCAAGTTGACCCTCGTCTCACTGTGACAAGTTAGAACATGTTCTAAACCCACCTCTTTGTCTTTCCCCTCCCACTCTTCGTTCCCAAGACACAGGGTTAGTCTCATTTTTTTGTGTGTTGGACCTCGTATGTAAATTTCATATAAATTACAGCAAGCAGTATCTTAGAGTAGATACCCACCCACATGATGGTGCAAAGAATTTTTTAATTATTACAGATTGATCAAATTTATATCTTGAGCTATTTTTTAACGTATAAAGTAACACTCTGGTACGTTGTAGGGAAACATGAAAATTAGACCTTCACTTTTAGCCCTTTTTAAATTGCAAGGTGCACTAACACAGCTTGTTGGTTCTGGATACCCAAAGCAGGCACAGTGCACCAGTCTGTGAGAGGCCATGGCAGAACTCTGCCTGCCAGCAACGGAAGCTACATAACCACCTACGAAGGAATAGTTAGCTTTTCCATTATGGCCAGTAAGAATGTCCTGGTTCTATGCTGTTTGGTTACATTAGATCATTGGAAGTAGCCTAAAAGATGAGGTGACTGAAGGATAATTTGAGAGGTATATATTGCCATATCCCATCAGCCAAGCTACAAACACAATGGCAGCGGCCATGCCCTTCTCAAAGCCGTATTCAGTGCACCAAATTGATCAACTATCTGACTGCTATGTGGGGAATTCAGCTTGCTCTCCAATATCATTTACCAAATGATGACAAGTGATCTCAGAGAAGACACTCCAGTAATTTGGCAACTATGACATAAGAGCAGAAATCCAGCCCTGCAGTGCCTCTGCTCTAAAGGATTCCCGCTTTCTTTTAGATGTGCTGTAACACATTCTTGCTGTCACACATGAGGGATACAATATGTTGTTGGATGCACAATAAATAGCTGGAGAAGTCAAAAGGTTGACAATATGTTATCAGGACCAGGACATGTACAATACTACGTCCAGCTTTGAAGCCCTCAGCACAGAAAAGATGTGGACCTGTTGGAGTGCGTCCAGAGGAGGGCCACAAAAATGGTCAACAGCCTCTAACACCTCCTCTGTGAAGAATGGCTAAGAGAGTTGGTTGGGGTTGTCTAGCCTGGAGAAAACTCCAAAGAGACCTTATTGCAGCCTTTTAACACTTAAAGGAGGCTTACAAGAAGGATGGAGAAAAACTTTTTAGCACGGTCTGTAGCAACAGGATAAGGGGTAACGCATTTCAACTCAAAAAGGAGAGGTGTAGACTAGATATTAGAAAGAATTTTTTCCTGCCGAGGGTGGTGAGACACTGGAACAGGTCGGCTAGAAAAGCGGTGGATGCCCCATCCCTGGGGAAAGGTCAGGTTGGATGGGGCCCTGAGCAACCTGATCTGGTTGAAGATCATACAATGGTTTGAGCTGGAAGGGACCTTAAAGCCCATCCAGTTCCAATCCCCCTGTCATGGGCCCAGACACCTCCCACTAGCCCAGGCTGCTCATGGCCCCATCCAATCTGGCCTTGAGCACCTCCAGGGAGGGGGCAGCCACAGCTTCCCTGGGCACCCTGTGCCAGGGCCTCACCATCCCCAGTGTGAAGAATTTCTTCCCAATCTCTAATCTAAATCTTCCCCCTTCCAGTTTAAAGCCATTCCCCCTCATCCTGTCACTACTTGCCCCTGTAAAACGCCCCTCCCCAGCTTTCCTGCAGCCCCTTCAGGAACTGGAAGGCCGCTGTAAGTTCTCCCTTTTCTTCTCCAGGCTGAACAACCCCAAGCCTCTCAGCAGAGCTGCTCCAGCCCTCTCAGCATCTTCGTAGCCTCCCCTGGACCCGGTTCCAGAGCTACAGGGCTGCAGGTGTCCCTGCCCGCTGAGGGGGGTGGCACTGGATGACCTGTAAGGGTCCCTTCCATCCCAAGCCATCCTGTGCTGACATTGCTGCTCCGGGAGGGCTCATGTGAAGGTATAAACCCCAAACAGCCCGTGTGCACCCCACATCTCCCGCTCCCCGTTTCGGCTGCTGTGGGGGTCCGGTCACTGCCGTTGCTCTGCCCGGCGAGGGCCGAGGGTGCCCGTGTGGGCTGCGAGGCACCCAGTGCCTCCGCCCCAGTTCGCGGTGTGACCGGAGCCGCCGTTCCCGCCGTCCCTGCCCTCCCCGACTGCAGGGACACCGAGAGCGCTCGGAGCATGCGAAACGCACGGCTCACACCGAACCGGCGCTGCCCGGTACCGGCTGCGGGGCGGAAGCCGTCGGGGGTTCCCGGGGCGGGCAGGTTCCCGGCACCCCCGCAGCCCCTGCCGGGAAAGAGGCCGCCCCGCCGCTCCCGCGGCCGCTGAGTGGCCGGGCGGGGCGGGGCGGGGCGCGGGGGCGGCCGCTGGCCCGGCCCGGCTCGGGCCGCCCCTGTCCCCAGGCAGCGCTGGAGCGAGCGGGCGGGCGGTACCCGGACAGCCGTGATCCCACGTACCGGGCCCCCCGCGCCCCGGCCCCGCGCCATGGAGATCGAGCCGCCCCCCGCGCAGGTGAGAGCGCGGCCGCCGTGCGGGTGCGGCCGGGAGGGGGGCGGGCGGCGAACACATCCCCACCCCCACCCGCGGCTGCCCCCGCCGGGCCCGCGCGAGGGGCGGGGCGCGCGCGCGGTCACGAGGCCGGCGGAGCACGCGGCGGGCGCGCTGAGTCACGGCGTGGGCGGAGTCGCCGAGGCACCCGCTGTCCTCGCCCCGCCTCCGCCCCTGCCCGCGGCTCGGGCCGGGCCGGGCCGGGCCGGGCCTGTTCCCGCCCACGCCGGTCGCGGACAGGTCAGTCAGGGCCTGCGGGCCCCCCCTCCGCGGCGCTGCCCGCTGCGGGAGCCTCGGGCCGGGGCGGGCGCCCGTGCCCGGCGCTGCCCCCGGCGGGTGAGTGTGCGCGGGTCCCCCCGGGGCGCTTGCGGGTAGGGGTCCGCCTCGCTGCCTCGCACACGGAGCCCCAGGCCTCTGGGCGGGTCGGTGACGGGGCCCTGCGGCTGGAAGCGCCTCCCGGGGTCCTGTGTGACACATCCCGGCTGCGCTGCTTGTGCTGTGGGACCTCGGAAAGCCTGGGCAGGTTCGCTGCTTCGGGATCCTGACGGGCTGCACGGGAGAGGGTGAATAACCGAGAGCATCCTTCAAGCCCCCTTTAAGTTCACGTAGCGTTTACACGTTTCTTTTGGGCGTCTTGATGGAAAACGTACCTGTATCGACTCAATGTTATGTTTAAAGAAGTAGTACTTGAAACTTCATGTGGAACTGGTTTGATTCTTTTAATACTACAGAAGTAAGGCTCAAGGGGTTTGAGGCTCTGTCAGTGAACAGCATATGCTGTGCGATAGAGCGGTTTTAACACTGTCCGTCCCTCGGGATGTGTAAGTGGCACTTCTGCAGGTGACATCGCTGGGTGTTCTATTCATTGAATGCTGTTGCTTTGCTGTCTTGGGCCACTCGTGGCTTTGCCTGGCACAGGGGGTTTTCTGTTCCTGGGTAGCAAATCCCTGACCTCCCCTCTGCCTCCTGGGTTTCTTGGAAAATACTGCAGTAAAAAGCAGGCTCTTGACCTGTGCGATGTAAACACCCTGCGAATTTCTTTTTGCCTGTAGTTTCTAGCTATGACATTTTTGCTCTCGTCTCTGAGAGAATCTTGACACACCAATTCCTGTGTACCTGTGTTTGTACTTGTGCAATCTGCCATGACTTTCTTGCTGGCAAACTTAAGTTTTGATACTCTCTTGCCTACTCTGTCAAACCCTTCCTACCAAGCCACCAGTTGCAGTTTTGCTATCTGAGCTCAACAGCTGCCAGTTTCTCCTCTTGCAGACCCAGCCTGAAAAGGCACTGCATTTTTCAGATAGTGAATGATTACCATCTTTAACATGTAGTTTTAAATATATTTATTAAATGGAAAATTCAAATACCCTTTTATGAAATGTTTACTCAAAACGAGAGATGGGAAACACAGTCTTAGTTTCAGCCTATTGGATTTTGCAAGCCAGCGGATGGGAAGGGTATGTACTTGTGCCAAGATGTTAGAAGCTCTTAGTCTTTTATGTGCCTTGTCGCAATTGTTATAGCAGTAAAGGTGAGTTGGAGCGCTGGGATTGATGTAGCTCCTTAATGAAAATGTAAAGTTGATGCCTTCTGCCACTTCTGTGTGAGTTACCAATGCCATTGCCTGCAATGTTCTTCAAAAAAAGTATTCCTTTGTTATACCTCTCTGTCTGGAAATAGGATGCATCTTTGTATGCAGAGGTGAAGTGGGATATTGCGTGCTGCACGCTAACACTGCAGAAAACACTTAAGGTGAAAGAATGCTGTGGGATAATCGTTAAGATGTTTCAAATCACTCTTGCAAAAACATGGTATTCTCATAGTAGCTGTTCTCCCATTAAGTGAATTTGAAGTGATTCAAATGGTTGCTTGTAACCTTGTAAACCAGCTCAACAAAGCTCATCAGTTACTAAATTTTGAGCCTTGCAATAAGACAGCAAAAAAAAAAAAATCACTTTCCAACACAAAGAATGAAGCTGTGGGTTGCACTTATACTAAAGTAAGACCAGCTGTAACAACTGGCAGTCAAGTAAGCAAATAACTAAGCGCCTTTGTAAGTGGATCTGTTAGGGTTTTTCCACCTTGAGAGCTGCCCTGAAGAGTCTCCAGCTCCATTAGTGTGATCTCTTCGGTCTGAAGGGCTTTAATGAGGAATTACACATTTTTTATTACCTGCTGCATTAAATTGTCAAGTGAAGGACAATTTTTATTCCCTTAGGGCCTGTCATTTCCACACGAGGTAGATTCTGCAGGCAAAGACAAACAAGTGCACTGCTTGGGCCTGGCAGGTCTTTGCCTTTTTGGTTGGTTGTTTTTTGCTTTGTTTTGTTTCTTAATAATGAGATTTAATAACAGTCTTGAATAGGAATATCTGATCAAGATATCTGTAAAAATAGATATCTATTTGCCTATGTAGAAATATATTTCAATATAAGAAAACATCCACATTTCTGAATATAATATTATCTACTAAAATTACAGACCAGTTTGAAGGAAGTAGATGAGAGTGT
Source organism: Neomorphus geoffroyi (assembly GCA_033558235.1). Classification (NCBI taxonomy): domain Eukaryota; kingdom Metazoa; phylum Chordata; class Aves; order Cuculiformes; family Neomorphidae; genus Neomorphus; species Neomorphus geoffroyi. The sequence goes on from JAUMJM010000027.1 coordinate 39,742,755, forward strand.
CACAAGCTCTGTCTTAAGTAAAAGTGAATTTATTTTGAGCCTCTCAGTTCTTCTGTGCTCATGTTGGTATCAAGGTGCACCAATAGAGTTTTCTTTCCTTCAAAACTCACAAAAGAATAGCTTTCAGTTAAGCCAGTGGTAGATGTAATGCGATGTAGTATGTTCAGCTGAAGTGAATGTAGACTAACAGGAGCTGACCGTGTCAATCTCTCAGGAGATGTTATTGTAGTAAATACCCATCATATGAATACTGTTCTGTAGTTTGTCTTTAAAGTGTGCTAAAATTTTAGTTATACTGGAAATTGATGGAAGTGCAAGAAGTTAGTTGCCCATGAAAATCCAACTTGAAAAAGTTTGTGGTTAGAACTCAAAGTTGGAGAAGAGTTTGGCTTTGAAAGTTTGAGAAATACTTGAAAGATACAAAACTGGAACAAAAAAGAACATTCGGTGTAAGCAGAGGGCAGCTGGATGATCTTGTGTGCTTTAAAGAATTTGAGACGTTTTTATAGCACTGTGTGGGTGGTTAGAAAGGTTTGTGTACTCTTCCCACTAATGTTCATGGGCAAGAATAAATTTTGGCTCTCTGTCCCTTTTTTTCTTCTTTTTTTTTTTTCTTTTAATTGAAAAAAGTAGAGACAGCATCTTACCCTGAATAAGAATGCAGCAGGTTGTATATAATCCTGAAGGACAAGGATATTTGTTAAAAATGTGTCAGATTACTATACCTAGTGTTGTACTTGATTACCCTTTTGATTTCTTTTGGTTTCTTTTCCTCAAGTACTAGATTTTAAATTTACAAAGTAGAAAAATATCTGTTTGATAGGTATTGCTACTTTAGTGATCCCGACTGAGGTGAACATAGCAATGGCATAGTGAATATACTGATTTTGTTCAAGAGGTCTTGGATACCTTTGTGGAATATGTTGAGCTTTGTGAAATTAGGAGGAGGAATGCTAGAAGTAGAAGGAGCTAAGTGAAATATTTGTTCATTTACTGTCTCAGTCAAATCAATTAAGATTTTTTTTAATGTATTTTTTCTTAGATAGTTGTAAAATTTTGTTATACTTGTTTCTTTGATAGAACCGGTAAACCCCAAACCAGCAAAAGCTGTTAGACTCTTGCACTGAAATGTCTTTGAATGCCTTAGAATTTTAGAATAGAGTGAAAAAGAGACAATTGCAGACCCAGAAAGGGTGAGTTTATGGGAGAAGGAGAGAGTATAGAAAGTTCAGATGATGGAAGCGAATTACTTCAGTTGTGCCCATGCCTGTAACACTGGATTTGTGCTCCATTGGAAAGAAGGAATTTGTTTGCTTTTTGTATCTAGAACACTGCTTCTTTCCTTTTTCCCCCCCTTTGAAATTATAAAGATAAACTTTAAAATTATTAAACCATTGACTAAAATTAGGCCAATTTGTGAAAGTGTGATATATTTGCAATGATTGTGTTGGCTGAGGGTAGTGCAGCACAAGTCCAGGCAGTAACCCATCGGCATGAATTAAATATTAATCCCCTGCTGCTCTGCTCTGCTTGAATTTCAGCCAGCAAAAAGTGCTCCAAAGTCTCCAAGATAATCACCTAGTTAAGTTTGCTTTGGCCTCCATCTCATTCCAACCCTAAGTAACCTATTATTTTAATATAGCGCATTCCTAGAGAACTTGAAAGGGGTTGAAGTCTGTTCAGTTTTCAGATACAGTGTATTATACCAAAGTTGGACTTTGCGCCACAGAATACAACTTTAGGTTAAGGGGAAATAATACAGTGCATTGGCCAGATCAGTTCCTTTTAAGTAGTAATCGAGTTTAACTGGTTTTGGAAACACCTCATCTGCTACCTGTGCAAGTCGTTCCATGTAGACCAATGAAAAGTCAGGCAGGAGGAGCTGGAAGTTGTGGCTTTGAATTTGTGTTACCTGAAGTTGACTGATGTACAGTGAACTGAAATCCTGCTCAGGATTGCTCAACAGTAATACTTTTATGGCATGTTTGTTTTATTCAGGTAAACTATTAATCCAGCCAGTAAGAAATGAAGCCAGCAACACTATCTGTGATGTGTAAAACTGCTGTAAACCATGGAAGGCTTATCTGAAACAGATGCCGGCAAATCCATTTCAAGTAAAGATAGGCATTGTGTACTTTTATCTTTTCTACCCAGTAACTGTTTTCTGTACAGGGGAATCGGAGCCAGTGACAGTCACGTATTAACTGGCAGTAGAAGGAAGTCAATTTATCGCATAGCACTTAAGTTTTCCTAAAGCATAAGAGCAGTATTGCTACTCTGTGCAAGCACAGGGACAGCTCTGTGTCAGGATTTCTTTGTTTCAGTGAGTTTTAGGTATGTATTTCTTAATTTTTCTTTACTACCTTTTAAAATAAGGAGATGAAAAAATACATTGCCCAGCAGTGTTTTGGTTTAGTATTACTTTAGTTTTATCTTGACATGTGTAGCCCAATGGTGCCTGTTTCAAACAGAAGCAAAATCTCTCAGAACCATACATTTAAATTTTAATATTAATTTGAGTAACAGTCTGTAACACCACCAAGTAAAGATAAAAGTGTTTAAGCTTTGGAGAAGAGAATTTGTCTTCATCTCATGAAGCATCTTCTGTTTTCTGTCTTTAGTGTTAAGTTAGCATTGTTTTACCAGCAGTGTAACCCCTACTCAGTGGTGCATTGCTAGTCCCTAGCAGGAGTATTAACTGGCAAGACTATATCCTAGAAATAATACTTCATGGGTGCAATTTATGTACTACAGATGTGGTTCAAGTTTTTCATTATGTTGGTTTAGGTTTCTGCATTTGGCCTGGTTAGCTGCGTTTTTTATACTTGGAAGAAGGAGTATAAACAGTATTTATTTTTAGCTAAATTGAAGGTGCTGTAAATGACTATTAAAGTTTCCTATCTTTACAGTTAAGCTAGACGGTTTCAAGAAATGTGTCTGTCTGTATTGTTGATGCTATTGCAGCGCTCAGGGAGTTGAGACCACCCAACCTTGTATTTGTCTTGCAGAGTCTTAGGACTTTTAGTCCAACTTCTGCAATATTATTATGAGCAATGCAATTAAAAAAGAGAAGAGAAAGGAAAAATAGTTCCTTTAAGTTTGATGTTGCAGCAACAAGTTATGTAAGACTGGTTTGAAACCATCTCTTTCAAACCTTTTAAGGAAGTATCTTCTGTATGGCTGTGAAACATAAAGATACCAACTTTTTCCCTCCTTGCTTCCACCTCTGTCTTGCAGTTTCAAAGTTTTATTGCTGTTGCTGTATTGGTTTTACATGCTGTCTCTTGTAAGTATAAAAAGCCCCACTCCCGGACATGTACTGCCAAACAGAATGTGCATACTTGAGAAATCAGTTCAGAAACCACTTGGTTGATAGCCTGCCTTTGAGAGGCTTGTTCTATGATTGAAGGTGTCCCCTTTGCTGTGTTTGAGATGAATGCCCACTAAATGTTGAAGCAGTGAGTTTTCTACAGCTGAGTTACATGAAAAGCTGCCGGGACTTTGATTTGGTTCCTGCTCAGATCATCACCACCTTTTAGCCGTAAAAAGCTATGATAGAAAGATTCTGGGAGGTTTTGCTTGTTTGAACCCTTTTGTGGTAAAATTAATACCACCCCGCATATTGCTATGGAGTGGAGCAATTCCTGCGCTGCTTTGGCTGTTGGAAGATTCCCTTTCAGAAGCTGTAGGAAGCACATGGCCCATACAGGTCTACAACTCCGAACGTTGCCCACTTCCATGTAGGATGGCCGATCTTTCTGTTGGCACCACAGCTGGCATTTGTGGTCTGCGCCGCGTGGGCCTGGAAGATCGGTCATTTCTCCTTTCTGTCTTCAGGAACTGTTTGCTGGAGTTATGTGCTGTTGGGTAAGAAGGCTGAATTTTATCCTTAAAAACAGTATTTCCAGTTAAGCTGCATGCTGGTATGTGACCAGATGACATGTTCTGCAGTCAGCTGGGTAATGAGAGAGATGTGGGGGTGGGCAGCTCTGACCAGTGCAGCTCAGCTCAGAAGAGCAACAACTTTTCACAGTCTTTGTGGCTGGAAGGAGAAGATGGAGATGCTGGTGGCAGCGGTCATCTGAGAGGTGTCAATGGGAGTATTCCACCTCAGCTTGTTACGCTGACTCTTGTCTTCACCAATACTGCAGACGTAGCGACTGGTATGTACGTACCGGTACAGGTAATTAAATGTCCTTGGAACATGCGTACTGTAGGCACTGGTGCAATCTTCTGTGAATTATATATATTTTCTGGTTTATAACATTGAATTATATTTACGCTCTTTTTTTTTTTTTTTTCCCTGCTGTAGATGGGCCTTGAGCAGGTCCATGTCAGCTGATGAATTTAAGGAAGATTGTCCCACTGATATTGTAAAATAAATCAAACAAACCTGAGTAAATTTTTGAAACAAGTAGGATTTAAGATACCTAAGGATGAAAATGGAAGTATTTCAGTAACAAAAATGGTACTATTAAAATAGCCTGATATGATAAAATAGAACTTATATTTGAAACTAAATTAACTTCTGACAGCTGGTCTTCCAAGTTATTTACTTTGAATTATTTGACTATGGAAATGCATGTCATGTTCAGATGCCTCATAGCTGAGTATGCCATAAGAGAGAATTACAGCACAGTGACTTCTAATGCTTTCTGGTTTGATTTTAGTATTTGAACTGAAATATTATCAGGTCAGTTCTTCAACAAGGATAAATTGTTGTGACTCGGTGGAATGTTGTAGTTCCATGAAATGTTTTCCAGCTTGATTTGTGATCCTTTATCATCTGCTACTTCAGGAATCTAGTCTGCATTTACCACTCCTGAGGATCCTTGCTCAGCTGATAACCAGTGCAAGCATCTGTAGGCATCTCTCATATATTCAAGTTTCTTTTTGTTGGCAAACAAAGAATGGAAGCCACTTAAATAATAAAACTGTTAATGGAGTGCTTAAAATTATTCTGGAAAAATCTGTCACTAAAGTCAGAGCCGCAGAATTAGTTTAAATTTGAAACAAAGCTTAGGGTGAGTTTTTTGATGAATTGTTTCTGTGTATGGCAGAGATGGTGAACAAAGTCTTATAAAATGCAAGTAGTAATGACTGAATTAACAATTCATAGCTGGCTCTGTGAGTAGTGATTTATCGTAACAAGATCTGCATCTCTCACTGTCTGAATCAACTATGCATAGAAAAATTTTAGAATCTTGCAGTTTTTACTGATAATTTGCTATAATCACATTTTTTTCCAAGTATTTACTGAGGCATGTTTTGGTCGAAGGCTGTTTAAAAAAACCGTTTAGGATCCAAACCTGGCATTTTCTTTGCATTCTATATTTTCTTATTTTACAAGTTCTCATCTTCTCTTTTTTGATCAATAAATTGATTCTACTTACGTCTGGAAAGCAATCCAGTCATCTAATATCTTCTACTAGAAAAATCAACTGTAAATGCTGATTTTAGAAACAGTCTGCTAAGTATAGTGCGCTGTAATATACTTGCAAACTGGGTAGCCTTCCCCAGTATTTAATGTTTGTTAACCATTTTAATTTTGCCTGGAGTTTGTTTGATGCTTAGGGATGGAAGAGCTATATTGACATGTTAATTATCTGTGGCAGTCTTGGTTTAACCAGATGACAGGGGTTGGCCTCTAAGGTACATCAGGAGGCTGAAAGTGGCGTCCCTGTGCTAATCAGCTGCACAGGCTGAGCTTCTTGTGTGCTCCAAGAGCATGGACATGGAAGTCCCAAGGAAAGTGCAGGGTGGTGGAGGCTCTTGACTTGGATGGAAGTCAGTTACTGATGGCTGAGACTTGGGATTTTGTTATTCTTTTGAGGATATTGAGAATTACTGCTTTTATACAATATGCTAAGAGGTATGAAACCATTTCCCTACTCTGCTTCATGCCTTGGAAGATGAATTAGCTCCTTTTGCTTTCAGAATTTAAAAATTGAGTGCTATGCAGGGCTTTAAACAGCGAGGGCTGGCTTGCATCACACTGAAACAAATCTTTAATTTTATACACAGTATTGTTCAGTTCCTCAGTGGGTTTACTTTTTTTAAGCAAAAGTTCTGATTGTGTGCAAAATTGGTAGATTGTCATGTGGGTATCTGTCCCTTCTTGAGCTTTCTGGTTTAGTTGTTTGCCTTTGCAGGACCCTCAAGTGGAAGAGCTTCCTGAAACCTTTGTGGGCATTGATGGCCTTTAGAGGGTTACTTGTGGTGAGAAATATGTGAATACAAGTGCTTAAGAAATTCAGTAAAATCTGTCCTTACCTCATTCTATGGAAACAGAGCTCTCATTGAGTGACTTGGTGTGGCTGGAAGGAGACAAAAAGCTATACAAACTCCTTTCATGCAAATTAAATAACGATTTCGATGGTGTTTCATGTAAATTTAGGGAGAACATTTTTTGTCATCAGTGCATGGTTGAATGGTATTTTTATTTGCTAAATTTTCTACAGTGTGGCACTAATGAAGGCTGTGCACAGTGTCAAATCATTTAGCTGTCAATTACTTGTTTGGAAAGATAATTTCACCACAGCTAAAATTTACCACATTGGGCCTGCCTTCCTCAAATCCGTTCCAGTCCTGTACTGGACAGTGGTGAGGGTTGAATAGCGGTGGGGTTTTGGCCTTTTTTCTGTGGGCCTTTTTGTTTTGAGTTTTGTTTTGATTTTTTGTTTCTTTGCCCTTGTAGAAACTAAATAACCTTTCCAAATGCATTTGAAGTTGAACACTCAAAAATAATCGACCCTTCTTATTTATTCCAAACAGTGCACTGACACTGAATTCCCAGCGTTATCTATATAAATTGTGTGTTAAAAATGCACATTAATTGCAAGACTGATCCACAAGGGGCACCCATGCCCCGTGGGCTGCAGTGAGAGGTGGGCACCTGCAGACTCTGCCAGAAGTGGGGTGATGTATACACACCACATCTCAGCTGGCCACCTCCAGAGCACCTCTGCATTCATAGGATCATAGAAATCATCTGGTTGGGAAAGACCTCTGAGATCATAGAGTCCAGCCATACCTGTTCCCTTACCAAACCCTGTCCCTGAGAAACTCATCTACCCAGCATTTAAACCCTTCCAGGGATGGCGACTCCACCACCTCCCTGGGCAGCTGTGCCAATCCCTGACCACCCTTTCAGTGAAGGAATTCTTCCTAATGTCCAGTCTAAACCTCCCCTGGCACAACTTGTGACCATTTCTTCTCGTCCCATCGCTGTCACCTGTGAGCAGAGCCCAGCACCCACCCCGTCACACCCTCCTGTCAGGCAGGTGTGACAGTGATGAGGTCTCCCCTCAGCCTCCTCTTCTTCAGGCTAAACACCCCCAGGTCCTTCAGCCGCTCCCTGTAGGACTTGTTTTCCAATTCCCTGCAGTGTAACCATGTTCTTAAGCTTTTAGTCTTAAGATAGCACTTCGAGGCTAAGAAGTGTGGCAAGTTCTGCCAGCTTGAAAGCACCTTTTTCTTTGTTAGCCCAGCTTGGAAGCAGGGAACTGTTTCCTCGGTGCAGCTGTGCAGAATAGCTCTCTTGCTGAAGGAGAGCTGGTGGCTCTGTGCTGGCAGTGCAGTTAGGGCATCTCAGCGCTTAGAAGCGATTCCCACAGATATTCCCATGTCTTTCAGTTGTCATTTGGCCCACAAACAACAACAGAGTGAGTTGCGTGTTGGATCGGTGAAGTGAGACTTGGTGAGACATGCTGCTTGAACTAGAGCAGGGGTGTCAAACTCCCGGCTCCTGCTGTTCTCCGTGTGACGTAATGCACGTCACACGCTGCACGTGTGCCCGGTGCTGGCAGGAGCACAGGGGCAAGGAGCTCAGCGCTGCCGCCAGGTGCCAGGCCGGATAAAACAAGGTGTAGGAAGTGGATTCAGCCCGTGGGCTGAGAGTTTGACACCCCTGACTAGAGTATGTGGTTTCCACATCCAGGCTGTAGTGCAGCTGTAGTGACCCATCTGGTTCCTGTCCCCAGAACTTGCCTGGCCTTCAGCAAAATGACAGCTGAAAGTGGGGAGCTTTACAGGGAACTCCCAGTGAAAATGTGTGTTACAAGAAAGATTCTCAGTAATCCCAGGGAATGTTTTGGCTTGTGAACAAACACCCTGTTTTCATGTTTGGTTTGAAACACGCTTTCCCAAAGAGTGTGTAATCTTGATGAAATGAAAACAGTGGGTGAAAAGTTAGAACCTGAGATTAATACAACCTAATGAAGATGTTATTTGCAGTTTTGTTAGGTTCTTTTCTCTGTTTTTATGCCAGTCTTCTTACTTCCTGATTTGTTCCATTGGACATAAGAGCATGCTATAATTTAACTGGATCGTTTTTCCCAGATGACTGAGCCATTGTTATAAACAAATCCTCTTGTAGATGAACTAATGAGTAGCCTGTGGCAATGTCCACACACTGCACATGCCTGGCTGAGTGCAGCAGGATCGCTTGAAGATAATCATTTAACAGGTAATTGTTTTCCAAGTACTGTAGGTTTGATATGTAAAATGAATTGAGACGCAAAGGCTTTTGTATTCCTCTGGTTATAAGATCAGTATTTTCAGAAGCTGTATATTTTTAATGTTATTTAGGGTGAGGATTTTTTTTGTTGTATAAATGACAATTTTCAATAAATGCCAGGAATTTTTTATGATGCAGTTTTGATTTGGGAGAAAAAAATCAACCAAACAAATAAAGCCATTAAGATCAGCTTTTGTTAAAATTAAGTAGCTTTCTATCTGAGATGGCTGCTGTTTGCTTACCTTTCAAAATGGTGTTTAAGTAGTGCAGTACAAGGTGATGAGACAACAGCTAGAAAGTCAGCCACAACAGAATCATTTCGTTTACTTGCTGGGGCAACACAACACAGTTCTGTTGATGTATCAAGCATGTAAAAGCAAACAGACAGCCTAACCCACTCTTATAAAACCATCTCATATTTTTGCCAGCCTCCCAATTTCATTATGCAACTTGTGTAATATGATTGTAACTTGAATACATATTAACTTTGTGTGCTTGCTTATTGACTCAATCGTTTTGTAATGCTGCTGATGCAAGATAAAGAAGTAGCGAGTAAATGGCTCCGTTCAGCCGAAAGAGGGATTCAGGATTTGAGTAGGACTACAGCGCTTTTATATCAGCCAAGTATGATGTGGAAAAGTGAAATTTAGATTAACACAATATGATTAAGACATAAAAGGAAAGAATAGAACTCATCTAACTGAAACAGCAAAGCACTGAAAACGTGTAAGATTTGTTGCTTTAGATGCTGATGTTCCAGAAAGCACTCTGGGATATCAAGAGATTTAGAACTAAGTTTGAAGAAGCTGGATGGCACCCATGACCATTTTTGGCTTTTGCCTAGCAGCCAGAGTAGTGCTTGTAAATCTGGGCATAGTAAAATTTATTCAAAAAAAGTTCAGCAGCAGCAGCTCACAACGTTAGACATCACTGTCTTTTCCTTTAGGTTAAGGCAGAAACAGGGGAAGCTGGAGCAGATACAGTCAATGCATGACAGATTTGGCCAGGAGCGCCAGAGAATAACTCTTGAAAAACTGGATAATGTACAAAGAAAATAATTACCAATGTCAGATTTACAAGCCATGTAAATGAAATGAGGTTTGGATGTTTTCCTTGTTGGTTTTTTTTTGGTTTTGATTTTTCTTTTTTTTTTTTCCCAAGATGTTGAGGAAGGATCAGTGTTGGGAGCATTTAGCCCTGGAAATGGCATACTTTGTATTAAACTCTATTATTTTAAATCTACCTTCTAAAAATATGTATTGATTAAACAATTTGGAAAGACAGCTACTTCTTGGAGTGTCTGAGACGGAGCACCAAACAATCTTCTGCAAAAAGATCTGCAGCACTGAGCAAGAATCCCCCGATCTGTTGTACCAGAAATGGTCACCTCAAGGGAGACCGAATGCGATGGGAAAAGGAGATATGTATGTATTTCTGACTGCAGAGGTTAATGAGCCGGAGAGGAGAATGTTACTCCTGCTGCTGCGCCCCAGGCTGGAAGGGAGTGTTGTGAGGCTCTCGCACAGTTCAGTTATTTTAAGGACTGGCACAGAGGTGAGGATTGATTGATTTTGCAGGGAAAAAAAAAAAAGAAAACTTGTCAAAATGAAGAAGTAAACTGCTCTTCATGTCCCTCCTTTTCCTTCTCTGTGACTTTCTGATGAGGGTGTTTTTCTTTATCTGCTGTGGTTTTGCTCTACGCAGAACACTAGAATTTTGCAGCTTTTGGAGCTGGAATAAAGTTAGCGCGTTAATGACCATAAACAGCCTGCAAGGGCTGTTCTTTGTTGCAATTACATTCTTGCTCATTTTATGTTCTTCAAGCTTAAAGGAACACAGTTTTTCACTATTACTGGAGACTGTATGGGGTATGTGTTCTCCCTGGCAAGCTTGCTTGACATAGGATGTATCACATGGGGAAACCATCACATTAGGAGCTATATAGATCTTAGTTGTAGTCTGTGTTGATACTATTCCTGGAAGAAGACACATCAGGTGAAAAACATACATCATCCACATCTTGGGAGTTATTTCTGAAGTGAGGATTGGGAGAGTGAGTGGGTACTGTACAGAATTGTACTTGTTAGGGAGGATTGTCCTTCAGCCAGCCAGAGCGTCTCCCCATCTTTGTCGGAATAATGGCTAGACAAGGGTAGTAGTGAAACTTCAAGAATACTGGACAATCAGACAAGGATTTTTTAACTAATCTAAGTTATAAGAGTAGATACGGACAGTTTTGCATTTATTAGGAGAGCCTGCTGGCGTACAGTGGAGATACAGTCTGAAGTGTGAGATGTGCTCACAGAAAACAGAGGCTAAACACTTTTGGCTAATGAAATATCAGGACTTTACTCCTGGTCTGGCAAAGTATTCTAGAGGTTTCTTTCTTCAGTAAGAAAAAATTTGCCTACAAATACTTGCATTCCAGGGACAGAGCTTACCTCGTTGTGTCTCTGTTGAGGCAGGAGAATGCCCCATGACACATGGTCAGCATTTTTCAACGGGCTTATTTATATAGACATGGAGTGGAAACTCTCTTACAACATCGGTTCTTTAAAGCTGTGGATTTCCAACCCTTTTAGAGCCCTTCTTCAGGGAAATTAGCTTGCCAGGGCTTAAAAAGAGTTTGCTGAGCAAGATATCGGGTGTCCTCAGACTCTTTAGGGCCAGGAAGAACAAGTGGGCATTAAGAAGTGGAAGCAGGCTGGTTTAATGTGAGGACATACTGGTGTAGTGTCAGCGTGGTCACACCAGTAGTAAGTGGCACAGGTATGAAAGACAGGAAAAAAAGCATCCCCCTACACCCACCTAAGCCCCCTATTTGGCCTAGACTGCCTGGAAGGTCTTGGTGAAGAATGTGGGACAGCAAGCAGCTCCGCAGGACGGTCAAGGATTTGACCTTGTGAATTCATAAGCCACAGGTTGCTGTCACATGGCTTTGTTTGACAGCTGTCTGTTCTGTCACTTTTCCAAATCCTAAATTCAGACATCTAAAATTGCCATTGTACCCCTCTGCCCTCCAGTTTAAATAGCTTCTGCCGTTCCCTTTTCTCCGTTTTTCTCATAAGGATGGCTACTCATTCAAATTTTTCATGTCCTCACTGTCCCCTCCACATTCTTGAGTTAACTTTTGTTCTTCAGTTTCCAGTTGTAAGGGATTGAAAATCATGGGTCAGCTTTCAGTTAACTTTACCTGGGGTTTGTGCTTTCCCTGGAGCATGAGGCTTACGTGCCTGGGATTTTTTTCCAGTAGTTGAGGTTAACTAAATAAGTAGCTTACCTTGAAAAATATTTAGAAAACAAACCACTAGTTGTGGTGAATTCAAAGATCATCTGAAAACATCAAATGATTTATAAATCATTATTAGAACATAGTTGAACAAAATCAGTTCCTCCTGAGGACAGTGAGGGGAAGATGTTCAGCTGTTGCTTCCATAGCCTGTGCTTTCCTTAGATGCTAAGAATCTTCCAGCTCCTTCTCTTGCATTTGCATTATTACTTGATGACTTCTAATTCATTCTCGCCTTGGAGTATGTCAGGTCCTCGATCCTCACTTCCCACATGTTTTGTTTTGTTTGTTTGGGTTTTTTAATAAAGCAAAAATATACCGTACTTTTTATTCATTCCTTTTGCTTTCTGGAAAAAAAACACCCCAGGAACTGGGGGAGGCTTTGCCATCTCTTTCTGTGAGGAAGTTGTAGGAGTGTTTTCTTGCTTCTTATGTTCTCCAAATCAGAGCTCCCTGCTGGGTGCAGTGGCCATTGATTCTCTTGCTCTTTCATTGATTCATGCTGGCATGTGAATCATTCTCTCTTCTTGGAGTTAGGTGCTAACAGATCATGGGAAATCCAAACAAATCCTTGTCTAGGGAGAGATTCTGCTAGTATAATCCCAATTTATGTTGCAAAAGGTATGACTTCAAGAAGTAAACGTGCACAATGGACTGTGTGCTCTGTATAAAGGGGTTGAAAATGCTGTCTGAGATAGCAGATTGTTTCTCTGTTGACGCTTGGGCCGCTGAATGCTTCCACTTTACCAATGCTAATGGTGATGTGAGTGACTTAAATTCCAAACAAAACCAGTCAGGTAAACCAGACTGGGATGAAACAAAAGATTAGCACTTTGTTTAAAGCACAAAAGTCAGTCTATGAAAATGACATGAAAACAAGATCTCTTTCCTTTGTTTACCCTACTGCAAATATGTTTGTTTAGGAGCAATAAGAGTTAATTGTCAAACTTTACAATGTAGTCAGAGTTTTTCTCATAAAATGTATAACAGACTTTGCCCAGATGGCAAATGTTGATATGTAAATCTAAAACATGAAAATTTCCATTGGGGGCCAGATGGTGGCTTAATGTGAATTGTTTAACATTTATGTTTATCTTATTAAAAGTGCCTTTATATGTCCAAACTAAGCTATCGATGTGGTTGGAAGAGCATATCACTAAATGAACAAAAAAGTCAAAGCATGAGTACAAGGCACCTCCTGCTTACATGGATCATGGGAAGGCAAAGCATGGCCTCTGCGGATAGAAATTCTTAAAGTTTACAGAAATTCTTTCTGTGAAGACAATGTTACAAAAAAAATAAAATCACTCTTTGTCAGCCTGGGAAAAATATTGAAACCATATTACTTTCCCAGAAGTTAGAAATGTTGGACAATGGTAGTGCACACATTAAATATTGTCGTTTTTAATTTCCCCTCCAAACAGGTGATGGTGCTCAGTGAGAAAGAGCTGAGCTCTGGAGCAGGGGGAGGCATTGCGTCTGCAGCCCCTCCCGGGTGCGCAGGTCCTTCCTCCTGCACCACCCTTTGGCTCTGCCAAAGCCATCGCTTCCTCTGATGCAATTCAAGAAATTGCACAATAGAGGAAAGAACAAACCGGCACTTGTGGGCTCCATCACATGAGGGACTGCTGGCGCCTTTACAGTAAACTTATCTGACATCAAGGGAAGTGGTTGGTGTGGCTGCGAAGGGCAGCTGCGAGCCCTGGGGCAGGTGAATCTTCCTCAGGACTCTGTGCACGTGCTCTGGTTTGGATACGAATCTGGGCTTGCTTGTCCCTCCAAATGAGACCACCACACCATGTTGAGACATCTAAAAATTAAAGGGCAGCTATTGCACAGGTTTTTGGCAGCTTTAGTTAAACACTCCAGGCATCAAATTAGGCTTGATATTAGGAAAGAATTCTTCACTGAAAGGGTGATTGGCCATGGGAATGCGCTGCCCGGGGAGGTGGTGGAGTCACCGTCCCCGGAGGTGTTTAAGAGGAGATTGGATGAGGCACTTAGTGCCAGGGTTTAGATGATGAGTTGGTATTGGTGTTGGGTCATAGGTTGGACTCGATGACCTCAAGGGTCTTTTCCAACCTTGTGATACTGTGAAATACACAGTTATTTTTGTGGTGCTTTCACAGTGGAAGGGAAAATGCTTGTGATAAATATAAGGTAGAGTGCCTGCCTGTGTGTGGACACCTCTGTGTGTGGTAGTGTTCAACAAGGCAGAGAAATAATTCCACGAGGAAGGCTGTGGATCACTGGTTGATGTTGACTGCATTAACTCTGACCTGAGGCTTTGGACTAATGCCAAGATTTATTTTTTTCTCAAAGGGCAGTATTACTAAAAGCGTTGGCTGAAATTGTCCTAGATAAGTGTTAAATGGCAGGTTAATATTTAAATCAATGTGCTGTTTGATAATATTACATTTTGAACAGAAGAATATTTCCTCCATGCAACCTATTCTTGAATTGTTATTAGAAGTTAAGGCTGTTTTTGTGAGAAACTTTTCCACTGGAATGTATGAGGACCCATTTCCAATGATGAGGTGAGAATTAAAAAAACCCACCCTTTTGGTTTGAAGTGCCACAAACGCAACAACTTAATAAAATAAAAAAGGTGCTCCAGACAAGGGCATCTCTCCAGGGCAGAGCACAACACCTCAACACAACAGAAAGCTCAGCCCTTTGCGAGAGAGAACTGGGCTAAATAAGGTCCCTTGAAAAATGGTGACAGGCGCCAATCAATGCTCTCGTATTTCTGAAACAGCCCAAGATCCTGAAAACCTTGCAAGCCTATTAATTAAAAAAATAATCCTGCTTGCTGAATTGATTGCTGGGCACACACACAAGTGGTGTGTGCAGTCACAGCATTTTTGTTGGCCAGCTGGTGTCTTCAGAGCTCTCTTATCCCGCAAACGAGGCAGCAGCACCCAAAGCTGTGACGAGTAAAGCCAGTAGTATGGCTGGAAGATTTACTAGGTGTGCCTTAAGTTTTTACACTAAGGCTACGTGGTTCTGCTTAAGGAAAACATGTTATGCCTTCTATACCTCTTTTTCTGATCACTTTGGGGTGTTCTTTGTGATTTAAACTGAAACTGAGCACCAGTTCTGCTATTTTTGTGCTGTAGTCTGTTGCAACTCAGGGAGGAAACCAGCTCTGTCAGTTCACAGCCTCGTGTGTTATACACACACACACACACAAAAATCTTTTTAGTTACATTTTTAATGGTGCCTTGTAAATGAATAATTCAGAAGTGAGCCCTAAAATCCAGATCCTGCAGTTTTATCCAGAACATATTGCAAATGCTCTGAGACTGGGAAACAGTTTTGAATCTGCTGCAGAAGGAGACAGTGAGCAGCTGGTAAACTACTGGCCCTTAATGAAGCAATACCATGTTGCCATATCTCCAATTACTGCAGAACTTAATTAGTTCGTTTTACCCTGCCAATCTGGGGAGGCCAAACATAGTCTTGGGCAGCCACTGTAATTATTTCAGCTTCTTCATTGTTGGCCATTAAAGCTGAGTTTGGGCTCTTCCAGCAAGGTATACTAGATATCTTGAATTTTGGAAAGCCTGCATTGTGTTACACACAGATATTTTATGTAACTGCCTGATTTTAGAGAAAAGTACTTTTTTTAGGAGCTAGTAGAAGTAGTTCACACAATGTATAAATATGAGTGTTATTGGCATAGCATTTTTAGTGAAGAAATGAGAGTACTGAATTGGTGCGTTCAAATGTGGGACTTCCGTAATGTGACATACTTCATTCTATAGCTTCATGCTTTCTACAAGCTCACTTAGGGAAGAATCTCTTTTTCCTCTGGCTAGTTCGTGCATTACCTTTCACTTGCAGCAGATTGCTTTGTTTCTGCGAACCTGTGCGCGGGTCCCAGCAACCAAACCCCCAGTTCACACACTTGAGAAAGGTCGTATAGAGCCATACTGTATTTAGATAATTGTGTAACATAAAGAGCCTCAGTTTCATGAGTCTGCCTGTTTAACACGGAATTTACAAGCTTTCCGGTTGTTCTAAACCAGTTTTACTTGCTGAAAATAAGCATTTCTATTACAGGACATGAACTTGATTGACATCCTTTGGAGGCAAGATATAGACCTTGGGGCGAGGCGTGAAGTTTTTGATTTCAGTCAACGACAGAAGGAGTATGAACTCGAGAAACAGAAGAAACTTGAAAAGGAAAGACAAGAGCAGCTCCAAAAAGAGCAAGAGAAAGCCTTGCTGGCTCAGCTGGAGTTAGACGAAGAGACAGGTGAATTTATTCCTGTTCAGCCAGCTCAGCGCATTCAGTCAGAAAATACTGAGCCACCGATCGGTTTTTCACAGGTAAACCCTTCGTACGCATTTCAGAGCGTGTTTAAACCTTTTTCCATTCACAGGAAGGCATAGTGTTAGCGGTTACCTAAAATGAATTTGCATTTGTTGCTGTAATGGAAGATTCTTCAGTTATTCAAAGATGCAGTAACATTTTTTCATAACTCTCCTATTTAGACCACACAGACTTCAAAACCAGACGCAGAGGCCTTGTCCTTCGATGACTGCATGCAGCTCTTGGCAGAAGCGTTCCCGTTTATAGGTGACAATGAGGTAAAATGCTCAATACTGCTCAATACATGCTCAATGCATGGGTGGGCTTTTGAGGGCTCAGTCTCATGTCTTCTTTGACTGAGATTTGTCTTAAACTAGGGCTGCATCTGGAGGGAGTGGAGTGGTACTCGTGTTCCTTCCCTTGCAGCTGTTCCAGTTACTGCAAATAAGGGCGGTGGGTTTGTGAGTTTGTTATAGTGAGCTTAGTGCAGCTCTCTGCAGGCAGCGTGTGAGTTGCTTTATTGCTTTATGTGCTGACCCAGACTATTCCGTGTGTAAAGATAAGCCCTTTACCAGCCAGTTTCTAGCTTTTTTTTTCCCCTATTCCTTTCCTTAATATGAAAAATCTTGTCATGAGAATATTTTTGTATTATCCCAGTATTTACAAAAAATGCTTTATTAAGAAACATCTGTCTGTCCTGCAGAAATGGCAGAACACCAAAACCCAGATTTTTGCTTTGGAAAATTCAAAGTTGGGTTTTTTTGAGTGGGACTGTTTATATGAGGATTTTTCATTGTTGTTTTGTTTCGGGCTTTAAATTTATTTTTTTTTAAACACTCCAGGCTTCTTCAGCTGCATTTCAGTCATTGGTTCCTGCTCAGATCGATAGCAACCCAGTCTTCAGTTCCTCTGATCAAACTCAGCAACCTGAATCGCCCGTTCTAGTTCCACTTACTGATGCAGAGAATATGCAGAACATAGAGCAAGTTTGGGAAGAATTGTTGTCCCTTCCAGAGTTACAGGTAAAGCTTTAGTATGATAAGCACCTGAAAAAAATAGCATGGTATTTTGGAAGAGTATGGTATTTTGGAGAATGTAGTACAAGAGCATCATAGCAGATGATGATTATGACTGTCATGTTGGATCCTACACTTGTAGGATGTCTGTAACTCAAAATGAACTTTAATTTTTAAAAAATAATGTATTGAAAAACATGCAGGGGAAAGAAAATTAATTGTTTATCAGAATACCTTAATAAAACACAGTTTATCTTCCCAATCAGAGCTTCCTCATATTTAGCAAATCATTATTTGCTTCTGTATGCAACTTTTTTCAGCATGAGCGCAATCATGGTTGAAATTGCAGCTGCTTAAAAATGGAGGCTTCTGAATTAGAGAGCTGCAAGTGTTGTTTCCACAAGCATTATTGGAAATGTTTTTTACTGTGTCTAGGTAGATTGTCTAAATCACTTATTGTTACTTTTGCATTCTCCTTTTATCTAAGGAGAAGGTTTTGTAAAGATGATAATAGGACATCTATTTAGATACACAGAAGGATAGGGTGTAGTTATATAGTTATTGTTTATAGATGTTCAGTGAGAACTAATTTTGTCAAGTACATGGACTGAATATTCCAAAAATAACAAAAATTCACTTTGCTATAGTGTTAAATTGTGCATTACCAAGGACATATAGGGGTTTTTTTCCTCCTATCCTTATGTTTTTGTTTATATTTTCCTTAGATCTGACTATAAAATTGAGAAAATTTATTTTCAAATACATTACTGTAGAACATCACCGTGCTTCAACTTGATGCTCTTCTACTTATGCTGTTAACACCACAGATGAATGCTCTGGAACGCCTGTAAATCCAAATAATATTTAAAAAAACCCCAAAACCCCACTATACAAACAGACCAAAAAAAAAAAAAACCAACCCAAAAAGCAAACAAAGGTGTTTTCCCCTTTGTCTTTTTGGTTTTTTTCCAAATTTTCCTAGTTTCCTTGTTTCTACTGCTGCAGTGGGTGTAAAAGCCCCACATAGGCAACAAGGGCAATTGACTGTGAAGAGGCAGCAGTGATGCTGAAAATATATTAAGTAACCAAAACAAAATTATCTGTTGCAGTAATTCTGAGTAGTAATTGTGAATAATCCTCTAAAAGAAGTGAGATAATTAAATTGAGAGCATCGCCTTTTATCGGTTATGTGTGAAGAAAAACATGCTCTCATTCAAAACCTTAGCTTAAGCCTTGAACGATCTCCGGTTGAATAATCAGTGTGTGGTCCCTTCTTAAGAGAAACAGAATCATTTTGGTAATTGCCTAATTCTTTGGGGACAGAAGGCACACTTATTTCAGCTTCAGTTAAAAAACTGCCACCCTGTTGGAAAGAACATTGGTCTTGCAGCCAGTGAGAGCCCATCCACGTAACGGCCTTTGACGCTCGCGCGGATGTCAGGCAGCTTAACTAAAAGTATGGGGGGTGAGTTAATGTCTGTGAGCCTTTGTGTTAGTGCCCTTTTTACTTCTTTTACTTCTTCAAGAATTACATTTCTTTCCACTGAACAGCTGCCTCATTCATTCAGTAAATCCTGAAAGAGTCTTGATTTTGAGGAAATCTATTGTGTAACATGAAATTGAGTGCTAAAAGTAATTGTGTGCTAGTAGTGCTCATTAAGCCTCATTCAGCAATTTTACAGCTACTGTACTCACGCCATTCCTAGCAGTGGTGCTTGTGAGAAGCTCAGGCCTGGCAGCTCCAGGACCCACGAGCAATTTAACAGAACAGGAGGGTTCTGTGCAGCTTCTGATGCTCTGTAGCATCCGAGTGCCTTGCAATGTGTCTCTTTGGCATCTCACTATTAGTTTTAGAGGCTCTGCTGTCTTAATCTAAACAGCTTTGTCCAGAATGAGTTGCTTCACGCTCAGCGTAGCTATCCAATCGTCTTCCTAGATTGCCTCGCCGGTGTAAAAGCATGTTGTAGTCATCTAGGTTAGAGCAGTCTTGTAATACTCATTTACTGTGTGTGTCGATTGCTAAAATATTGAATGTTTGTGGGTTATAGAAAAAGGTTTTACCAGCTATTGGTGATGCATCGCTCAGTTTCTCTCTCTGTATTTTCCATGTAGTGTCTTAACATTGAAAATGATAACCTGGCTGAGGTAAGCACGGTCACAAGCCCTGAAACCAAGCCAACAGAGATGCACAACAGCTATGATTACTACAGCTCATTACCCATCATGAGAAAAGACGTTAACTGCAGTCCAGATTTCCTGGATAATATTGAGGGCCCCTTTTCCAGCATTTTGCCGCCAGAAGACAGCAGCCAGATGAGTGTGAACTCTTTAAATGACACATCCCCTTCCAACTCCGATTTCTGTGAGGATTTCTACACTGCCTTTATTGATACAAAGGCGGATGGTGACACAGCAACAACAAATACGATCAGTCAGTCGCTCGTGGAAATTCTAAGTGAACCTATTGATCTTTCTGATTTCTCACTGTGTAAAGCTTTTAATGGCAACCACTCAGGAACTGTACCAGAATGTAACGATTCCGACTCTGGCATTTCATTGAATGCAAGTTCTAGCGTAGCGTCGCCTGAACACTCGGTGGAATCCTCTGCCTATGGAGATAAGACTTTTGGTTGTAGCGATTCTGAAATGGAAGACATGGATAGTGCTCCTGGAAGCGCGGCGCAGAGCAATGCTGGTGCATACTCATCGCAGTTCCAGGATCAAGTGTTTCCTTCCCTGGCGCCAAGCACTCAAACACCCGGTTTGCAGTGTACAGACACACCAAAGAAAGAACTCCCTGCTAGTCCAGGCCACCCCAAAGCCCCGTTCACAAAAGATAAACCTTCAAGCCGCCTCGAAGCTCATCTCACAAGAGATGAGCAACGAGCAAAAGCTCTGCAGATCCCTTTTCCTGTTGAAGAGATCATCAATCTCCCTGCTGACGACTTCAATAAAATGATGTCTAAGGAGCAGTTCAGTGAAACCCAGCTTGCGCTGATTAGAGATATTCGCAGGAGAGGCAAGAACAAAGTGGCTGCTCAGAACTGCCGTAAAAGAAAACTGGAAAATATAGTGGAACTGAAGCAAGACTTGAGTAACCTAAAAGATGAAAAGGAGAAGTTGCTGAAGGAAAAAGGAGAGCATGACAAAAGCCTTCGTCAAATGAAAAAGCAACTGACCACCTTGTACGTTCAGGTCTTCAGCATGCTACGTGATGAAGATGGGAAGTCTTACTCTCCTAGTGAATATTCACTGCAGCAAACTAGAGATGGCAATGTCTTTCTTGTTCCTAAAAGCAAGAAGTCAGAGACTAAACTTTGAAGGGCAGCACAGCTGGGCTGCTGTTCTCCGAGTTACAGTTTTTATATCATTATCCTAACAGTTTTTACTGTGAGGTGGAATGCAGCATTAGGTAATATTTTTCAAGTGATTCTATGCAATGATTTTAAAGTTAATAATCAGTTTATGGAAGCTGCAGGTCTAAAACTAATAGTATGATGCAGACGGATGAATGCAAGGTTTGTAATCTCGCTTTTATAACAGATATTTTCTTCTGATAGCACCACTTTGACTAGAGTCCATATACATGTAAATATTTAAAGATACCATATTTATATACTGTTCCCCTCTCGTTATATTCATAGATTTATTTGATATATATATAAAAGCAATTTTAGCCTTCAAAATATAGTTTCTTGCAAGACAAACAATATGGCTTCTGATACTTTTTTATAAATACGCAATGGTGTTTGTTTTGCATTTTTCTTACACATTTATACTTGCTTTATATTTAATATATGATTTTAATTTAGTATAAAAGTTGATACTTACTGTTTGATTTTGATATTTTTTAACTCTACTTAATACACATGTATTTCCCTAAAGGGACATCCTCACTGGTTTTCCCAGGCTAAGTCTTCATGTAACAAATATGCTTAATAACCAGAGTTGTATCACACAGCACTGTCAGCATTACTCTTGCTTCATTCAGCATAATTTTAAACACCCTTTGGAAGGACTGTGTAACATAAAGTTAAGTTTCAAGTCTACGCTTAAGTTTGTAATTTTTGTTTTGCTCTTTGAACACTACTCAGATTCCCGGTGAGATCTTTCCTCCAAAGGCATTTAAAATGTGTAAAGTCATTGTCAGCATTATGCATTTTCCCAAATAAAAATTCTGTACACTTTTGAGTAATTGTCCTAGAAATACACCACGGTGCATCATTTGCCACTGCGATTACTTTGGAGCGTACGGAAAAAGGCGTAAGAACTGCCAACCTGAGGAGAGAGCCTGATCGATAGACCTCAAATAAGTGACTTATGGATGATTTCGTATTGCATTGCTGTGTGTATTGTTTAATCTGTAACTTCTCACAGTCACAAAATCAGTAGGATTGTGTTATTCTAGTCTTAATCAGTGGAACTGGAGATCCGGTACATTTTTTAGAAAAGAAGGAACTGGACACACTGAAAAAGGGTAGCGAACGGTCCATAAATGTTGTTTATTAACGTAGGAGAAAGGGTTTGAAGAGGGACAGCAGATGAGGAAGCCGGCCTTCCATTAGCTCCTTCTTCACAAAGTTAGAAGAATGCTAAATAAAAAGTTACAGTTGTTGGTGAATTCAGCCTTGAGGTTTGTAATTCCCAACCTCTTTAACTGTGCTGGAGGCACCTGCCCAGCAGAAAACTTCTCCTGTCATGGCTGGCCACGAAAGCCAAAAGAACAATTTTTGATGATTATTCCAGTTTATATGACTTCTTATGGCCCTTCTGAGCATCCTCAATAAAAACAGCAGCGCAAAGAGGGAGGGCAGGGGAGCGATACAGACAGGCAGAGTTATTCTGTTGCAGGATGCTATGGAAGGTCTCCTTCTCAGGTGTTGTTTGCTGCTTTCATACCACTCCAGTGACCCCACTCCCTCTCCCCTGCGCAGCATTAACTAGCGTGGAACCCACGGTTACACAGGTTCCGATTTTGGTTTTCCTTCTATGCACAGAATTCCAGATGCTCTTCCATTGTCCAGTTTGTCACAGCAGTGTTAGCATAACTCTTCATATTTTGGGTTTATTACCCCAAATAATTTCTTAATTTCTAATTGTTGTCACCTTGCCATTCATCTTCCTCAACACATTTACTGATTCTGAGTAGCAGAGGCCTCTCTGGTACCCGGTGCAAACACACTCACTCTCACCCTTCATCTGCACCACAACCTCAGCTGAGCAGAGCAGTAACAGCAGCTTCACCGAGAAGGTGGTTTTGCTCCAGGGCAGCGTAATGCCAAGAACCGTGATCCTGTTGCCCACATCCTCTTTAAAAGGCAGATGCAGTGGCCAGAAGAAAGTCTTTGGTACCTAAACCTGGGAGTAAGATGCTCCAGGCCTGCCTGCCTTAAGAGAAAAATGAGTCTCACACAACTTCGCATGCTGTGTTACTTGCTGCAAACTTCCAGGTGAGGTCCTGCCCCACCAGATGTTCGTGTCTGAGGCAGCAGATACAGCAACATCATGAAAAAGACTGTGGCTGCAGATTTCCAACATCCCTGGAAGTGCTGGGAACCCTGCCTTTACATCAAGTAGTAATGCTTGGTCTTTCGGCAGAAGATTGGGAATTGTAAATCCAGGTGACCCAACTTGTGCTTTGAGCCTGCTTACCTTGTTCATCCTGAGCTCCTGCCTCGCCAACAGTGTGAGCCTGCCCTGCCACACCACCCTTGGCACCCTCTGAATGCAACAATGCTTCTTTTGGAGCAGAGTCAATGCCAACAGTTGGAAACCTCGAGGCTGGATTTGATGGATGAAGAAGCTTTATTTGCTCTAGGCAGGGCAGCCACGCACCAGCTGAGCTAAATCAAAGGTATTGTGGCAGCAAGAGAGATTTTTCTTGCTGCTGTCGTTCCAATAAGCCTCTACTGACTTCACCTGCACTGCCCAGGCAAGAAAACACCCCTAACAATCAGCAAGCCTGGACAAAACATGAGAGAACTGTGAGACTTTGCGCCATTTGAAGCAAGCGGATCTGATCCATATTTAAGGATGCCAATTTGAGAGCCTAAGAATGAAGGAGGAAGCACATTTTGCTATGGCCCTGGGATGCTTTCCACGCTGACACACAGTAGGTCTAACACGCAGGTCTGATGGCAAAGCAGAGAACCTTGAGAAGAGCTCCTGGGTTCCCCTCTGGCATTAACAAAGCCATCCATCAAATGTCTTCGACTTACAGAGAAAACATCCTCTCTAGCTGTGATATAAATAATTACAAGCTGGCTGTAAAACAGAGAGCACAGCAAACCCCTGCCCTCTGCTGCAGTTTGGTCCTTTTAGGTCCAACACAAAAGCCCAAAGCAAACAGCATCCTCACAGCAGCCCCTGCAAAGGCTGTGTTTGCACCACCCACACATAAATCTAACCCCGGGATACTGCGTGCCATTACCAAGATGAAAAGAGCAGCAACAAAACCCCCGCAGGTAGCATGGAAGCCTTGTTGGAATTCCACCAGGCCGAGGCTTACGCTGAAGGAACTCCAACCACGACAATCTGCATTCAGTTTCAAACGTTTCACATCATCAACGCAGCGACTGTTGCACATGCATCAAAACACTCAACACCATCAAGGAAAAAGCTATTCCACATCAGATTATTCTGGTATAGCTGAAAACATCAGATTGCAAACAATATCCTTAATTTTATTGTTCTAACTGAGGTACAGAGTTATCTCCCCACCCCTGAGAGTGACTGGTGACTCTGCCAAGCCTGGTGCATCACAACACTGACACCACTCCCATAGAGAATATTTATTTCTTGATCAAAACATTCGGTTTTAAAACCACTAAAATAAAGCTGATAAGCTGGGCCAAACCAAGGTTTTTTGACTTGGAGGCCCAAGGTGAAAAGATGATCCTGTAACTCAATGTGTTGCAATAAATTGAGACGTGTTCCTCACAGCACTAAAAGAAGGTGATGGCAACGCATTTTAGATTGTAAGTCATTTGACAAAATACACTTTATTCTGATACAAAATTGAAGTATTTTAACAAATTTCCATCCAATATGGATTATACTGACGTTTTTAATTTCCATGCTATTTTTAAACTCATTTAACCACAAGTTCTAAGGCTGCACCATTGCTCTTGAAGTCTTTGCCAGTTATTTTAACATTTTATTAGGTTTCCAATCTTGCGATATTATCTTCTACATGAAGACCATTTTTCTTCTATGGAGATACTTGAATTACTTTTGTTCAGGAAAAAGTTAATCTTAGAAAGAGATGTCAACCTGTAGCACCCACAGCAGAAAAAGAATCATCCATCAGATAGCTGAATATTAGTGATAACTCAAGATCTTTCATGCTCCACACAATTTAAAACACAAACACTTGTCGGAGGCCACAGACTGCTACAAGTGCTTGTTCCACCGCCGTTAGACAACGCATGAAACCATGTTAATGTCTTAAACCACAGGAACCGAAGACAGCAAGTCAGCACATCACACAGTCAATGCTTGAAAGACCAGGAGCATTCCCCTTCCCACCTCTAAATATTTAATGGACACCAAATTTAAAGACACTGCATTTAATTTCAGTATTCTGTAAAAAAAACCCCACTTATCTGCATCGAGCTGGGCCCCTTTTGTGGAAATACATTTTTACCACCTGGAAGTACCACTTGCTTTTAGGTGGTGAACACACAGGTTTAGGTATCAAACAAACTTATGTAGAACAGCAGCTCAGGGACCAAAGCTGGGTTAACTTTACATCTCCGTCTCCATTTGCTGGAGCTGTTTGCAGCAGCAGCCACTCCAGAAAAACCTTAGCCATGAAACAACATTCTTAACTCTTGGAAGTGCCTCTTGGACAAACATACACTTGACTGAGTGTTCCTAAGGGCGATTTTATCTTTGACAAGGTTTATTTCTGAGCAAACTGGGGTATGAATAATTGTAATTAAGCAAATTAGTTTAACAGAAGTGTTACAAAGCCAAGTGTGAAAACAGAATTAACTCTAACAGTGAACGTCTAATTCTAAATGTGGTGCAAAAAAACCCCTCTGGAGCACAGAGCAAGTCTGCAGCAATGCAAAATCCTCTGATGTTAAGGAAAGGTAGAGCTTTATGCTATACACATGCCTAGTAATGGGTGCAAACTAGAAAGGTTTTGTTAAATTTACTTTTGTTAAACCATTTTCAAGATTTTACTGTTAAAAAATGGCAATGTTCCCCCTCCAGCCCAGTGCAAAAGCAGCTGCCCTCAGCTGAGCAAGGACAAGACACACTGATGCTGTTCGGGGTTTCCTGGTGCTACGTGCAGGCGCTCAGAGGAGCTCACCTGGGCAGCTCTGCCCAGCAGGGGAAAAGCAAAGGTGCTTCACCTCCAGGTGTAGGACAGCAGCGACACCTGTCCTGCATGCTCTGCTAAAGCAAGGCTGCAACCTCACTGAAGCAGCTTCAAATTTTGGGTCAACCTTGGCTCACCAAAACCATTTATTTATCAGTTTTTTTAAAATCCTACAGTCACGGCAAGATTTCCATTCAGTAGCTCATAACCATATGGAATTCTCATCACTGCTGTAAACTGCTTCCAAGTTAGCTTTTAATTGTACCTTACGATGTCAAGAGTTTGCTTTCTGGATGTTTGCAAACAGCAGGTAACAAGTTTAACCACTTGAATCAGTCTGTGAAGGTGCCCAAGCCTCAGGTGACACCAAAAGGCACAGGTTGCATTTGACTTTATTTGCTGAGTTACCAAAGCAAACCCAACACTAAAATGGAAACTGACTTCACAAAAATAATAAAGCACACTCAAAAATGTATTGTTGAGTTCAAATAGGAACTAGAGTACCAGATAAAACAAGGAAATGCATGTTCCAAGAGTTAAGAACCAATGTGCATAAAAGCAGACTGATGGCAAGTTTCTAGTGCCATTCCTCTATGAAGTCGTGCTTCCAGCTGGGTGCCACGCGACAGCGTCACCTGCACTCAACAACACTGCCTGACAGCACCAGTCTGAAAGAGAACCCCTCGATTTGTGGAGAGGAACCCAAACCCCCCAGGGAAGGCAAAGTCCATTTTATCAGGAAGGAGCTCACTGCACTGAAGTGCCTTTACAGAGCAGGACACCTGCCCGAGTCGCTTCAGTGTCTCCCCCTCGCTGCGGTTCTGCAAAGATGCTCTTCCCCTCTTCTCCCCCTCCCCAGCGCACTCCCCGCAGTTACTATAGCACGTATTTCAAAACATTTATCATTTCTGTTCTGTTGATCTCAGACACACAGCAATTTTGTACCTGCCAGGAACAGGAGCTTCTTGAATAGCAACTATGCCAGGCAGCAGCCCCCACCCAGCACAGGGAGCGCTGGATGCCACACGCTGGCACACTTGCTCCAGAGAACTTAAGGCTTTCCTTCGTATCAAAAGGCCGGCAAAGGAAAGCCTAGGAGGAAACCGGGGTTATACAAGCGTTGAACTATACACTACAGGTCTTACCCAGTCAGAAACCTTCAATTGAAGAGGATGTGCAAGACATTCCCCATTTTGTCAAGCAGCAGCTTCTCATTCAACCTGAAAATTAAAAAAATTACTCTTACCTTGTTTAAAACCCCCCCCACTACTCATTTTAATTCATGAAAAATGTTAAAGGCAAACCTTACCTATGCTCATTGCCCTTCCTTTCAGGTCTAAATGCTAGACCTATTTTGAGTCAACTCAAGTAGCTATCACTCAGGGAGGTTCCAAAAGGTGAAGAACTCTTGCTAGACTTTCTTCGATATTTCAGCTGTGATAAGCGGGTTTAACTAGCCTCAGGAAAGCTGCTCACTATCAGCACAGTATCTTATGCCTTCACTTTTCTGGAAGTTGAAGCTGTTGCTCCTGCTGCCTTGTCATTCTTTAATTATGCTGACTTCTGACTTCTCCATACTCAATAGGCTGCTGAAGTCCTGTCTTATGAGTCTCCTTAGCACAGTATGGATCAAAGAAGTGCATCCTAGATTCTTTAAAACTGGTTAATCACTGTCCTTACGCTTTTCCACATCACAAACAATAGCTAAGCTACCCCACCCACCTACAAAGCGGTCACTTACATCCATCTCTTTAAAAGGTTGCATACAGATCTTGTTCATAAAGTTTATTATGACACTATTTTTCAAAGTTAACATTGTTGTCACAGTACAGCTACAAGAGGCCCTGTTAAAAAGAACACTGTCAATACATTCTAAAAAAATCTAGAAATACCAGATCAGTTGTCAGAAGGGACATCAACCCCACCTCCAGTCGTCCCTGCAATCGGATGCAGGCCCCGGGTACAAGTCTACACATCGTCTAAGCGTGGTAATGTACAAACAAGTTGGCAGTTAGGTGGCTCACTCCCTAGTGAGTTGTGGGTTTAGTTTTCAGCGTTTCCAAACTCCAAATGGGTTGTTTAAAAAATGCCTTTATTGAAATACAGCCTCCCCCCGACCCCAAGCCCGAATTAATATGCACAACAACAGAAGCGTTCACTAAATTACCAATTCTTGCTTTAACCTTAGAGATATTTTAAAACTCCACAGAAAAGAATAAGCAGACTTTGCAATCCAGTTTGGAGGCTACCACCTCGACACGGGTTCCTTGTTCTGGTGTACTGCAGTCTAAATACACTCCAATAACAGCATTTAAATAACATTGTTTAATTTTTTTTTTTTTTCAAACAACACACTCATTTTTCTACCACTTCTTAAAATTATAATTCATTATTAATATGACTGATTATGCCTTGAGCCATTTCATACAACTTTGCAGATTCATTCCTACACTGGAATCGCAATTTACCTTATACTGCACATTGACCCAGAAGTGAAACAGGTGTGAATAATTCCAATACCATATTGTCAAGTGTCTGAATATTTCTTCTAGTGACTGGGCCCCTACTCTTCTGAATCTGAATTGACAGAAAGCACTGTCCTGGCAACAGTCGAGAGAGAATTCAGATCAGCTGAGAAAAGGACAGACTGTAGTGCCTTAATTTGGAGGTAAAGTGAGAATGAAGTACAATTTCTAGCCACATGTGCTGATAAGATTTGCTACTCCAGTGCATCAAATCAAATTGTAACACACTATCATTCTACCTGTGGAAACTCAAGACTGTACCATTCTATGTCGTGGGAAGTGTTTCTAGTCAGCAAAATACAACTAGAAGGTGTTTTGTTTTCTCTTCGGCTCTTAGCTGGGTGTAGACATTCGCAAGGGAAAAAGCTTGAGAGCTATACTACCCAGAGCCCACGGTGAAGGGGCTTTTGGAACGCGTTACCTGGGACTGTCAGTGATTACACCTGTGCTACCCTTGGCTCCCAGTCAGAAGAATGTGTCCAGAAAATTGCCTAGGGTGCATGCAAGAAAGTATATAGCCATTAAGTTATTGAGGAACACACCTAGTACTCTCACTATGACGCCTCATTTAATCGAAACAGTGCAGTCTGGTGTGAGGGAGAGAGGGAAATGGGGACAAAGGAAGGGGATGAAAATTCCAACCCACCCTCCCCAAAGTATAGTTTTATTGAAACAGAATCATTGTATATCCCAAGGAAACAGGCACTTGATTCCCCCCACCTTCACTTCTCGGGAATTACAATAAATATAAAGGTAAAAAGCAAGTTTCTTTTTCTTTTCACCCAAGACTTAAGCAACTGCAGTTATCCCTTATACATCTCAAATGAGACGGGAGACAGCTTTAATGTGTCTAAAGTTGGTCTTGTTAAAATATTTATCATGCCTTATTTTCTTGAAGCGCTAGTACTAATACAGAACTACAAATTAAAAAAATATGCACAAACCAAAAAGTAATTTGAGATTTTCATTAAGGTAAAGCTTAGTTCTATAATTCACAAACACTAATTTGAGTAACTCAATCCTAGTTATACATCTAAACAAACTATAATGCAACATACAGATGTTTTCCCTCTGTATGCCTATGTAACTCATGTCAATGACAGTTACATATATACACTGAGACTAGACCCCTTAAGACTGCAAATCAATAGGTGTTTCTATTGTTAACTTTAAATTAATACAAAATAGTAATTGAGAAATGCATTGATCCTCTCTAGTAACTAACAAGGAAACACCCTAAACTACATTTTATTTCTGTTATAGAGTTCTCTGTACTAAATGTGGAAAAACTGAACTACACAAATATTGAAAAGTTAAAAATTCCTTAATTTGTTTATTCCTGGTACCACTACCACAATTTACAGGGCAATATACCTGATGTAATGGGAAAATAAAAAGAAAAAAGAAAGACAAAGCTACAACAGATAAAGACCTCAGGAATGTACATCTAATCGACACTACATTGCATTAATCAATAGCTGCACTTTTTGCAAACTGTGGCTATGACAGTCCTGAACAAGAAGGGTTTCCTGTTTAAGCTGCGGTAACTTTTCTGACTATGGATCATCGTTCCTTCTGTGGCAGATTTTACAGTTCCTCTAATGCATTTGGGACGACTGTCTCAAAGTAACCTGCAGCTTTCCTGACAACTCCTCGCTCTCTCTCCTGCTAAGAACTGTAGCCTGTTGAATACAGGATAAGAAAATTATTACTCTCAGTGAACAGTTGTACATTCTTAATCATCATTATAAATATGCATTACACTTACCCTTTTTCTGATAGCATTTTTAGAATCTTCTACCACCATAGCCCCCACTTCCACTTCCAGATCCATAACCACCTACAAAGAAAAGAGTGCACAGTGAAACACTACGACAGCAAGAAATTTTAACCCCCCAAAAAAACTTTCTGTACAAAATCATATTTACCACCATATGGACTGCCTGAACTTCTGCCACCAAAGCTGCCACCACCTTTCATGGGACCATAGTTAGATTGCTGTTGTCCACTGTAATTGCCAAAATCATTGTAGTTTCCACTTCCACCATAATTACCTGAAAGAAATACAGATTTATGAAACCACTTCAACACTTAGGACGTGAAGCTTACTCAATTATGACAACCAATGGATATGGAAAAATCTTAATAGTTCAAAATAATTTAAAATAGAATTGCAAGCACTTCGCATGCTACCTCTACTCCCAATGCAAACTAACAGAAGACACTTAGCATTTTAAAGATTAGAAACTAATGTTTCATTGAAGATGAAAAACATCATGCAATATTGGAAAACTTACACAGATTTGAGTAGGCAATTTGAAGTTAACACAGTAACTTAGCACTGTACAACTCAGTCCCGTCTAAGAAATGGATATCTAATTAAAGCAGGCATCTTACCACCACCAAAATTTCCTCCTTCGTTGTAGCCATCATATCCTCCTCCTCCACCTCCATATCCACCACCTGGGTTTCCATATCCTGGTCCTCCACCACCACCATAACCTCCTCTGCTACCATAGCCAGGACCACCTCCATAGTTGCCACCTTTGAAGAGAGTCAAACAAAACACACCAAAGCTAAATATTGATAAGAAAAGGTCCATTTAACTAACAAGAAACAACAAAACCACACAATAAAAATGTCCCACCGTGTCTTCGCTGTATTACATTCATTGTGGTTGCATAATTTATCCAAATAATTTAATTAATTGAAACAGAAAGCCCTGTTAGTTTATGTATACCCTTGAATCACGACACTTGGAAGTTCATTCTGGCTCACAGAAAACACACGGACGTGCTGCTGCCACCACTGCCTCGCATTGCACACAGCAGCTGCCTCTTTACACAAATGGCTTTGTCAGGACTGTGCATCCTCCTCTTTACTCCTCTGAGCTGAAACGTCTCAGTAGGCAAAGCCCTCAAAATGATTCTGGTTTACAGTTTTTATCTAAATGTACAGCTTTATTAACGTGTGCATCACACCTACTGGACGTTCTTTTTTTCCTTAACACATAAAGCATATCTAAAAAGACCTATTAGTATTCCAGATGTTGATCTGATCCCCAACATTTTGATGGAGTAATTCCAAACTAGGAAACAGCTCCAAAGAACTCAACATCGCCTTATAGAATCAGGACATAAATAACCAAATTCTATTACACTTCCCTCACTTTTTTACCCCCCACAAAAATGCAACTTCCATAGCTATTTGGTAAATTCCACAGTTGTCTTCAAACTTCACAATGAAAAACATATTGCTGAGCCATGAAAGATCTTACAGGAGACTGAGGAGATTTCTGGTAGGTTAGTTGTCACTGCCTTAATCAGTTTTAGTCCTCTGAATTGACACCAGAACTTTCATTTAGTTCTCAAGAATCAAAGTAGTGGCTGCAAGACCTCACAACATGAGGTTATTTAAAGGGTAAATACACAGAAGGAGGTTTTTTCCTGCCCATTATTTTGTGGGGAAACCAAAAAACTTAATTTCTCACAGCTCTACAATGTAGAAAACATCAAAGTAGACTTGATTTCCAAGATGAAGGTGAGACAGCTGGTTATAATGTTGGAGTGGAAAAAGAGTGAATACACTTACCATCACCAAATCCATTGTATCCGTCACCACCCCCAAAGCTTCCTCTGCTCCCACCACCGCCACCACCACCCCCATAGCCTCCTGGAACACAAAACAGATGAGAATGTTTTCCTGAACACACGTGTTAAGTGTTTAAGCTGACTGACACAGGAAATAAAAAAAGAGAAATCTTCTATATTAACATTCCACTCATTTACCTCTTCCACCAAAGTTTCCTCCTCGGCCAAAGTTCCCTCCACCGCCTCCGAAGTTTCCACGACCCATGAAGTTGCCTGAGCCGCCTCCACGACCTACAAAATATTTTGCTTAAAATTACATTAATTGAAACCCAGTTACACAAAGCAACCATGCACAACTCCAAACTCACCTCTCTGAGAGCTGGCAGTCTGCATCTCTTGTTTAGAGAGCGCCTTTTTCACTTCACAGTTATGTCCATTTATAGTATGATATTTCTGAACTGGAGAAGAAAGAGAGTGTAAATCAAATCACTGAAAGCAATATGCTCTAAAACTCATTAAAAGCTAATAAGTCATGATCACTCTTAAAAGGAACATGAAATCTACTCTGCCTCATAACAGTCGGGCAGCTGATAATGCCAACATCTTACATTCCACACACTGCTGTTCTGAAATCTAACATTTCACTTTTATCCCCTAAGTAAAATCATTCTAGTTTTGCAGCAGAATTTTGTCATAAGTTGCTTAATTAAATAGACCATAATACTTA
Organism: Neomorphus geoffroyi; assembly: GCA_033558235.1. Classification (NCBI taxonomy): domain Eukaryota; kingdom Metazoa; phylum Chordata; class Aves; order Cuculiformes; family Neomorphidae; genus Neomorphus; species Neomorphus geoffroyi. Next base: position 39,775,067 of record JAUMJM010000027.1, read on the forward strand.
AATGCTTAGTCTCCCACATGCTTAATAATTAGAGTTACATACCAACAATTTTATCAACTGTATCATGATCATCAAAAGTAACAAAAGCGAAGCCTCTTTTCTTTCCACTCTGCCTGTCTTCCATGACTTCTATGGTTTCAATCTTGCCGTATTTTTCAAAGTACTCTCTTAAGTTATATTCTTCTGTATCTTCTTTAATTCCACCAACAAATATTTTCTTTACTGTGAGATGTGCTCCAGGCTTTACAGAATCCTACAACACCAAAAGCGACATTCAGTGTTTTAAACTGTTAGGTAAAGAAGAGGAAATCAGGTTAACCGAAACACCAACTTACCTCCCGTGAAACTGCTCTCTTTGGTTCAACCACACGCCCATCAACCTTATGTGGCCGAGCACTCATGGCAGCATCCACCTCCTCCACACAAGAGTAAGTCACAAAGCCAAAGCCTCTGGAACGCTTTGTTTGTGGGTCTCTCATCACCTGCAAAACCATACGAGGTGCTCTGCATTTCTGTCCTACATTTAGTATCTATATCCTTTTAAAAGCACAAATGAATATTTGACACTTTACCACGCAGTCCGTGAGTGTGCCCCATTTTTCAAAGTGCTCTCTCAAGCTATCATCTGTTGTTTCAAAGCTCAGACCTCCAATGAACAGCTTTCTCAACTGCTCTGGTTCCTTTGGCTCATGGCCCTACAAAATCAAAAATACAAAACGTATTTTGAATACAAACCACACAGGGAAGATTTCACAGAATTACTAAAAAGTATCTGTGCATATTATAACTACAAATAGGTGGAATAAATTTACATAAAAACAATGACTTCTAATGGGTTTAGACAGCAGCATAGTAAAGACTTAATGAGGTGTGATTTTAATTAAGAGACTAACTAACTAACAAGTGCTCAAATGCAAACAACAGTAAAGAGATTTCAATATACTAAATAATTTGGTTGCTCTCCAGGCCCCGGAAGTGCATTCATTTTATGCCTATCTTATGTTTGAGTTGCACATTGCTCTGTAGGGATTCGCCATGAAGCACTGCAAGATAAAGTGAAGTTCTAATACTTTATGAAGCATAAGTATGAGAGACTACAAAAAATTTAACACTGCGTACAAGACGAAAAGGTTATTGTCCAAACCGAGTGTCTAATCTTCTGGGATATCAATTTTGAAAGGGGTTGGTTTATGCATTTGAAGTAACATCAATTCTTAATACCTTAAAATTGTAGGCTTTGTACTTGGATAATTTTGTAGGTTGAGTGCATGCAATCAAGAAAGCAAACGTATATATGTGATTTTCAGTGTTACTGGAAATACCTCTTAAATGTGAATCGACATGGACTTAGGCCTTGCAGACAAAAAAAAAAAAAAAAAGTCTTGAATAATGATTAATTATGACCAGTAGTGGCTACAACTACTGGAATAATACTAGTACTTTCACAAGCGTTGTAAAACAAACAAGTTTAACTGAGGCTCTTGGCAGTATCAGCCACATTTTAACATGCACTAATTTTCAGAGCCATTTTCTATAGCACAATTAAAGTGGGCTCACGAGTGCATTAATGTTTCTGCTGTGTTGCATGTTTTTTTAGTCAGGCAAGGAGTACCCCTATACATTTGACAGAAGTTTATGAAAACTTCTTTTATAACTTTCCCCCCATCAACCAAGACAGAGAAGTCTTATTACAAAACCCCTCAGATTAAAATCTTATTTAGCAAACTGGTACGTTTATGCACGTAAAACACTCCACGATGAGGTGCTGGCCAGCTATGCTGCTGGCTAGCAATGCTGCATATGACCTCAACTCTGCAGCATGAATGCGTAACAGGCTGCACTGTTTCTGCTGCAGTGGGTTAACCTAGACAAGATGCAGCATTAGCCTGAGCTGAATTACATAAAACCAGCCACAGCATTCTACACGTAGATGTGTTGCTTCAAACCTGAAGGTGAACTGCTTTAACCTTCTGCCAGTTTAAATAAAGGAGGTGGCAGTGCCAGGGTTGGTCAGAAAACCAAACACCCCTTTGAGTGCAACAGAATCACTCTAAAGAGCAATGAATATTATAAAACAATACATGGCAAAAGGGAATTTCTAAATCGTATACTGCTTTAGGAATAATGTTCAGATTGTACTACAGTAACCAATGCCTACAATTACAAAAAGGTGGCTGGGAAGTAAATGCCTGCTCTTACACCCGCTATATTTAGTGAGACAGGGCCCCAACATTCGCGGTAGTAACTTATTTAAGGCAATAACTTTGCTACTACAGGAACGTATAAATGATTGACAATCGATGATACTGTGACTACAAAGTAATGCTTCTTTTCCATGTTTTGTCAATATATATAGATCTTAAACAGAAGTACAATAAAGAAAACATTCTCCCTTCTAAGTATACATAAGCTTGGAACAGGGTGACATACCTACTGGACACAGAAACTACTTAAGGTTAAGTAAAGTATTGTTTTGTGTTGCTGATTGCATACTTTATTTACTGACAGTACTTAATTTTTAGCTCATTTACGTTACAACTGGGAACATTCAAGTGTTTCAAAACTCTACTATGCATATTGCAGGAATTGTTATGTACTACTGTAGAGTTCAGGCTCCTCCAAAATGAAAAAGCTATACAAGAAAAAAACTGTACAGACTTTTTACAGTTCCCTGACACCCCTCAAGATTACACAGTTTCCATTGAGCAACTCAGACTGCTTTTACCTTAAAAGAATGACCACAGAACTCTGCAGGGTCACTCCTGAAAGGAAAAGTGAAGTCCTTTTCTGCTTTGTTTTTATTATGGACACATGTACTGCCATTCTTATATGGGAGGAAAAACACTTGCTGTTACAACTTCTCTCTTATCACATAGAAATTATCCTCAGGACACACCTACGTTAGAAAAACTCTCCACAAAAATAAAAGACAACATTTTCTTAGTTAATTAGTTTTTTTTCAGGCATTTTGTTCTCCCTGGGGATAAGCACCTCTATGGCTTTCAGAAGCTGTCCTCTAATGCACAAGACTTTTTCTCAGTCATTCTGCCGCAATCTAGTTATAACCACAGTCTCTGCCAGGCATCAAACCTTGCACAGCACATGCCTCCTCACCAGTTAACCACTACACCGCTTCAACAAGATCAGCAGGCTCCCTCCCACTCAGCCGATACTGCAGGCCAACACACCATTTCGCCACGTGACTGAGGAGGGGAAGGGGGCAGTGGTAGGGGATGCTCCGCCTGCCTGCAGCCAGCAAGCTGTGAAGAAGCTTCCTCCCCCCCCATAGTAGCTAAGGGGCTTCCCAAACATATTAACAGGCTCCAAGGAGGCGGGGACCTTTCTTTTGAGCTTTGACCAGTGACTTCCTCCCTCCGGCCAAAGCTCTGCGCAGCACGACTGCCTCCATTTTGTGAGCGGTCTCATCTCCTCTGCTCTCAATATGGAGGCGGAGGGGCGGAGCCACAGGGGCACAGGAAGGCGCGCGCTCACCATGTCCCCACGTCTCAGTGGCGCCATGGCAGCACCCGCCACCCCCACAGCAGCAAGGGGAGGAGAGTGAGGGGCAGGGAAAGGCTAGCACTGCAGGGAGCGCCCACTTCCCTTTGCTCGTCCCTTCTCACCACCAAAATCAAATTACTAGTTCCTAAGTCTCACCCAAACCCCTAAATGCTCAGTGCAGCCTAACTGTACCTTTCTCCTAAGAGAGGAACAAAAAAATGGCAACTGGCACCCCCTAGGATTCCTGAAAACTCCTCATCTTTGCAAAAATCCCAAGACCCTGTGAAAATGCTCCTGCGGCAGACACAGGCTGCCTTTGTTCAGAGTCTGCAACAAGTCTCCCAGGGCAGGAGTGTGAACAATCAGCCTCTGCAACGGCAGCACTGCTCTCTAAAGGCACTGTTCCTAGGCAAGTCCCCCCACTCCTGGAGGAACCCCAGGAAGCGCTCACAGAACGCCTGGCACCACTCCTACACTTCGCTCGTCTGCAGCTAAACCTGTAAGATGAGACTGTTCTGTCCCCCGGCAGTCCAATCCCTTCTGGAACAGGAAAGCTTAGGCACAAGGGAGCCTCAGAAACTTTCTCAGAGAAACATTTCTCTAGCAACTTAATAGCTTTTAAATACATTCCTGGCCAAGCTACTTTTGCAAACTACAAGAGCTGATTACATAGGCAGGTGAGCGACCCAAGTTACATTGTATCCAAAGTCCAAGAGCAGTGGGACAGTTGCAACATTCCTTCCAGGACTTCACACATAGTACTTCCATACAAAATAACCATGCGCTACCAGATACATGCAACTGGGACAAGGTTTGTTCTTAAACCAATGCACAGGCCCTCGCACATTGCAGAACTGAGAAAGTACAGAAAAAGTTGGTTTGAACTAGCCAAAACATACAGGCAGCCTGGAAAAGTAATGTTAGAAAACAAATGAAAATAAACAATCAGAAATGTCGCAGTTAGAAGCTACATAAGCATATTTAATACCCTCTTCACTGATCTTAAAATTGAGCTTGTTTTCTGAAGGGTATCAAGACTTTTCATCCCCCCTCCCATTTCCACACCCTGCCCCAAAGTAACTAGCTCCCATCCTCCCCAGAACAGCCCAAACATCTTCTCTATACTACGCACCTTATTCAGTCTACGGTATTTCTGCTAGAAGCAAAAGAAAACAGTTATTTTTACTTAGTACAGCCTCGCTTTCATTTGCAGTGACTATAAGGCAACCAGTTTTATTTAAAAAAAAAAAAAACCAAACCAAAACCCTTTCTTCATTCCCACTAAAAACAGGATTCTGAAGATAGGAAGGAATCGAGTTCCTGCTGGTAACTCTGAGGATGCGTGAATTTCTTAAAAAAATAATTACACCATGCTTTAATGACAAACATATATTTAATCACTTTTATAACAGAAAACAAAAAAGGCAAAATTTCCCTCCTATGCTTAACACTCCACCCCCCAAGACTGTAAGAAATATACTGGAATTTAAAGTTACTCCACTCACATGGGGATGAAGAAGGTAGAACAAAAGCTATGAATTAATAGATCAGATAGAAATGGTTAAGTGTTTTTAATATCTTTACCCCATCAAGCTACTTTTTAAATAAAAAAGCAATCCCCCCACCTGTGAGGATCGTCTTCCTTTCCTCTTGTAGTCTTCGACATCTCTCTCTTCCTTAATAGCAGCCATTTTGGAAGGGTACTCTAACTCGGCCTTTCTTTTAGATCTAGGAAACCTAAAAAACAGGTTGGATAAGTCAGCACTTACCCCAGGTTCCTGTGAAGCAAGGCCTTCTTCGGCTGCAACACACAGGGGTGGCTTTGCAGGAGGAAACCAGAGACAGGTGGAAGCGGGGGAAAAAAAATACAGGTATTTATAGGGTAGAGTAAAAATCCTCAGCCTATTTTGCTCACAATTAAGCAGAGCTGCAGAAGGAACATCTGCTATCCTAGTAAAGGTGCTTTTACAATTCTTGGAATAACTAAGTACAACCTAAAATCTGTAGAAAATTACCTATGTCTAGTGGGAGTTGTTCCTGCCCATGTCAGGGGGGTTGGAACAGGATGGGCTTTAAGGTCCCAAACCATTCTGTGTTGATTACTGTCTTACATAACTGCCGTGAATCCAGCCAGTACAGAGCAAGCAAATTCCACCTTTGATACCCAGACCCACTACATAAATAACTCCACGTCTCTTGATTTGAAATCCCAAAATATATAATGTTTTACAAATATTGCTTATTAAAATTATCTTATGTGTAACCTATTATAAACAGTGATCCAGCAGCCCACAAAACTGGAACAATAGAGGATTTGTGTTAAATATTTTCTGTATTGAAAAAATATTTTCCACTAACACCAATGCAAGAATCCTCTACTGATTCTATTCTTGCAACATCAGAAATTTTAACACTTGCTCCTCAGCAATCTGTTGCACTCATCACCTGTATTATTTTTGCTTCCAAGAGACGAATTTGATTACTACCCTGTACTATTTATGTGCTCAACTTTTCAAAACAAATGTTGTTATGCATACACCATTACAAAAAATCAATTATTCTGCAAGATATGCTCAGTGAATGAATCTGTATCTGAGCATTTGAATGGGAAAAAAAAAAAAAAATCACGTTCCCTTTACCCATATTATTTCAAGTCTTCTGCAATCATTAATTTACTTAACTTACCAGGCTGTATTAGCATCTTTAGCGCTACAATTCATCACTACTATGGATGATTCTTGAAACTTTTTTTACAGTACCTAAAACAGAATGCTGCCAACTACATATCATGCTTCTGTAAAACTATTTGTGCTGCATTAAAATCACTGACCTTTACAAGATCTGATGTATTATTGTGGGATTTTTGTTTACGTGGCTAGGGGTAAGGAATAAAGCTTTATTCCTGCAAATACTGCCTAGGGAAAGGTAGGCAGGTCTTTACTAATGACTAATATGTACTGCTATTCAGAGTGGAAATTATTATCTAATACAATTCAATGTTAGAGTCGAGCTTCAACTGTGAAATTACAAGTACCATGTATTAACAATTTTAAAGGTTTTATAAAGTAGCATCAAAACTTACTGGTTTCAGTTCCTCTACACAACCTTAACCCACTCTTGAAATCCTTTAAATCAAGGATGTATTAGGACACCAAGCATTTCAACTAAGCTGCTGAACTCCTAAAGTCACACAAGGCAGGTATGAAACAACAATAAAAATTCACAAGCTTTTAAAAAAGCAGCTCTATGGCCAAGCAGAACTTTGCGAATTGTTAGGAAGGAAAAGCCTAATGCAGTCCCTCTCTGATTTTGCCACCTGCTGCCTTCCCCAGCGAGGCTCCATGCTGGCAAACACAAACCTCTCGCACACCGTCTCTGCCATAATGGCCCCTGAAGGCCATGATGGCCAAAGGAGAGTTGTATCCTTACCGTCAGCTAAAGAACACAGCCCTGTTCAACCCTATTCCTACTTTGCTTCATAGAAAGTTGTTAAAAAAAGCTGTCAATATTAGCTTTATTTTTATACTTAACATCAACAAAATACTATAGTCAACCCTAACTAAAAACACTCAGCACATTGTTATCAGCTGAGTTAAACACGCACTGAAACAGTTGTATTCTGCAACTACACAACTGAAAGCGGTCTCAGAACAAATCTGCTAGTTATAATGAGCAGAAAGTCACTGGAGATGCCTCATCACTCAAAGGAACTTAAAATGCTACTGTCTCTTTTACAGAGACAAGCAGTAAAGGTAAAAGAGCCAAACCAGACATTCCCAAGATGAAAATTTACCTGTCTGTTAAGAGAATATTATGGAGATGTATTGGTCTTTTTTGTAAATATCTAAAGTTGGACCTAATGTGTATAGAACATATTGTGCCAAACCTAAGAGTTAAAGCAGCAAAACAACAGATTTTCAGCTCTAAGTGTGCTGGGAGTTTATTCCCAATGCCAACAGGAACATCTGCTGGGAAAAAAACAAGGAGATATTAGCTCAATAACTTATGTGATGGGTTTCCAAGCTTTACAGAAGCATGTTGAAATGCTTTGAACTCATCATTCCTCCCAACTGTCAAACTCTGAAGCAGCTAGAACAATTGCTTACATGGAAGTTATTTTTGGCTGTTTTGCTAAGGGATCTAGTTTCTTCTCTACTCTTAAAGTAGGAACAGAAACTGGCGTAACCTGTTGGTTTCTCTGTTCTCAATTCACCAAGGTTTCAGCTTGCAATGAAGGGGCTCAAGATAAAAAAAAATAATCATTTTTGCTCAGCACTTAATTTGAAATAGATGAGCAGAAAACTTAGGTTTTAAGTTAACAGTAACAAAAACCAAGAGTGAATATCGTGACAGTATTCCCCTCCTGTAGGGTGGGGATGATATGCCCCAGCGTGCCTTTGATCCCAGTTTCGTTCAACTTAAGGATATTAAACAGAGGTTTCTGTAGGGCTGCTTCTTCGTGCTGGGAAACGGAAAACCATCCGACAGACCCTGGCGCTTTTTGCCGGGCAGAAAGCTGGCTGCACGCGCTGCCTCCCCTCGGGAAGGGGCTGAGGGAGATCAGGGAGGGGCTGCTACCTGTACCAGCATTCCTCATCGAGGAGCAGGGAACTGCTCTGAGCAAACCTAACGCTTCACAACTCCATTCCCGGAAAAACAAATGGGAAAAGAATACCCCTAGCGCACCACTCCGGGGGACACAGAGGGAGGACAGAACAATGGCACACGCACGTGTGGGATTCGTTGCGCCCCCCTCCTCCGGCCCAATACGCGTGTGGGTGCCTCCAGAGCAGCCGAGGAAGGCCCTGCTCGATCCGCTCTCTCTCCCACCGGCGCTGCGCAGCGAAATGGCGGCCGCTGCGCGAGAGAGAGCTGGGCGGAGCCGCAGCCGCGCGCGCCCCCTGCGCCCCCTCCTCCCCCCCCCCCCCGGCAGCCGCCATTGCGGGCCCTCGCGCCGCGCGCGCGGAGAAACGGGTGGGGAGCACGGCGGGAGGGATGCGAGGGGGCGACGGGCATCGCGGCGAGGTGAACCGCGGCGAGGACACCGCTAAGGGGGGGGAACCACTGCGCAGCCTCCCCCCTGCCCGCCCAGGGCTCCAGCGGGGCGAACGCGGCGCTGCTGCCGCAAGGGCTGAGGCCGCTACAACGCCCGTGCACCCCCCCCCCGGCCCGCTCCCCTCGGCCGTTACCTCCATTTTGTTAGCAGCCTCGCCTCGCCCAGCGCCAATATGGAGCCGCGGGGAGGGGTCACGTGGCGGGAAGGCGGACTCGGCCCCGCGCCATAGGCCGGGGTGGAGGAGGGGAGCGCTGCCCAGCGCGCGTGCGCAGCGCCCGTTCCCGCTCTTCCCTCCGCTCCCGCCACCGCCCCTCCCCCCGCCCGCGCGCCGCGATCCTCGCGCCCCGCTCAGACGCGGCCGCCCCAGCCCCTCCAAGAGCCATGGGGAAGGATGGGAACGAGGGGAGGTGGGGAGAGGGTGAAGGGGTGAGAAAAGAGAAGATATAACCGTGCAGCGCCCGCTCTGCCGCCTGTCCGCCTCGCTCGGTCCCACGCCGGCTGCTGGCCTGGCGCTCTCCCCGCCGCCCGCTGTGGGGGTGGTGTCGCCGGCGCTGCCGTCACTGCGCAAGGGCGGGCACTGTCCCCCCCCGCCCCGTCAGGGGCCGCCCCCTCCACCTCCCGCCCCTTCACGTCAGGGGCCGCCTCCGCCCCCCCGCACCACCTCCCCGCTCCGTGCCGCTCCCCTTCCCGCGGCGCAGGGACCCGAGCGCAGCCGCGAGTCGGGCTGTGGCCTTAGGGGAGGCTGAAACAGCGCTTAGGAAAGAAAGGAAAAGGCAAGGCGGGAATGTGGCGCTTCCAGAGCGCTCTGCAGCAGGGTCAGGGCGTGCCTGAGGAGCCCAGGAGCTTCCAAAAGCAGTTATTTGTCTCCACGGGTTGTTTTTGTCCTGGAGATGCTACGAAAAAAGTGTTCAGCACCCTCCTTTGAAAGTGAGGGTGGGATCGGAGGTTTCTGGTCGAACACCAAAACACACCCAAGAAGTAAGTTTTACAAAATTCTCCCCAGTTTCTTAGGTAGAGGCATTGTCTGTGCCTGTTAATGGTGTTTGCCCATAAGCCAGCATCACAAGTTTAAAATAAAGGCCTTCCCCAACAATTGGTGTAGAATAGAGCATAGTTAAGCACATGCATAACATTTTTTTTATCAGGAAAAAAAGCATTGTAGAAACCTACACTGAAGTTTCTTCCTCTCCGTTCTCTCACAGCACCGGTAGCTATTTCAGTGCAGTGACCTAAACCAGGCAGGAGGTGTTGGCACTCACCCCCTTTAAAAATATCTTCATGCTCTTTAAAGGAGTAAACCAGCTGATGTGGTTTTACAGAAAGGTTTGTAGGTGGGTACCCCCTACGTGAAATGCTTGACTGGAAGGGTTGTGAATTACTGTATGTTTAGTATGAGCTGCTAATTTAATTTCTGATGTCCTTAACCAGCAGCTCCTACAAAAAAAAAATAAAAAAATAAAAACCCAAAAGAAAATACAACCTTTCCATTTCAGATTAGCAGCTTTAATTTATGCAAAAGTGGGAAAACCTGTTTGATTTCCTTATATGTAGAGAAATTCCAAACAGGTATAGGAATGTTCTCACTACTATTGTGTACAGATGTTGAAAGAAGTTTTCAGATTATCCCTGTATTTTGGTCTCTGTGAGAAGGTAGGTGACTTCCTAGAAAGTAAAACTCGCTGGAAATTTCAACAGCTTCCAGATATTCTTTGCATCGAGGCTAAACCCAGCAATTTCTCATCTTCCTTCTCCCAGTCAAGTAAACCACACAATTTAAGTTTTTATTTCAAGTAAAATTATTCATGTATGTGTCATTTATGTTGCTGTTCTCTTGCCCCTGTTACCCACAGGGTGAGAATACTGTAAGACAGACAAATGGATAAATATGTCTTAAGTCTTATGTTTTAGTTTCAAAGGCACTTGTAGTTTATACAGGAGCTGCCTCACCAATTTTGAAGAATACTGTGCCTTTAGTAGTTTGATTGTAATTTGTTTCGCAGTTAAGTGTCAGTCATGGAGGCTGATTGTCTTGCGGTTTCATTTTGTTGCACAGCCATAGGCAGATCATATTTGAATTCTGCAGTTTCAGTTCACGATTGTCCTCCCCTATGTGTAGTCAATTGTACAGATTGTAATAATTTTATATTGTGCTTACTGCACTGACATAAAAGACAAGTCAGTAAATGAGGGAGATGCACATTTTACGAAGATTCACAGTTGTTGATGAAAATTATACGCAAGTTTGAGGTCTTAGATGAAAAAAATTATAATTTTGATCTCAGGAAAACAATTTTCTGCTAGTAAAGTGGGTTTAGGTTGTTGTTTTCTAGTAGAATATTGCTTCCCATTCTGGATCACCCATTTCCTTAAGAGAAAATGTAGCATTTAATACACCTATATCTATTCTGGCTGATGTAGTTTCAGAGTCAAATGTAGTTTTGCAGCAGATGCAGTATTGGTGATCTATGCACATGGCTAACATGCTTGTCTGATTTTTCCTAGCAGTGTTTGCAAACACGTACTACTCTTCTCTTTGTAAGCCAAGGAAACTGTAGTTTCTATCTGGTTCAAAAAAAAGAGTGGAAAAGGCTTTTAATTCTATGTATTTATGTAGCTGAAATGTCAGTTTGTCTTCACTGTCCTTTTTTGTTGTGAGCTTGTTCGAGGTTTTTGTTGCTTGATTCTTACATGGCATTTGTTTGTCAAGTGAGTCTTTGGGTGCGTAAATACTGGTAAAATTGTCCAGTGTTTCACGGTTTGGTTTTTTTTTTTAGTGTTACACAGAGATTAGGATGCAAATATGAAATTGATTGTGAACTCTTGTCTCCAGAATAGTAGTGTTAATGGAGCCATTTCACTGAACCAAACACATTTTCCATCAGCCTCTTAGACTGCAGAAACAAATAGACTCATTCTTAATTGTTAGTATTGTGATGATAGTTTTGCAAATGAAATTGGTTTGAATATTTTTAAGTTTCATATTTGAAAAGGACACAAACTACAATTTTTGATAAGAAGGCCTAAGTGCAGTATAGTAAAACGTTCATATAAGCTTCAGGACGAAAGATTGTTTAACATTCAGTTCGTTTTTCTGTGTTATAGAAATATAGTATATTTAAATGTAGGCAAGTGTTACTGCAGACACTTGAGTATTGTGCAAGCAACTGCAGATTCTGCTATCTTCTTCATTTAGAAACAATTGTTTTCATCTCTGAATTTGATTTAAATTGCTGAGCTTCATTGAACAAAGGCAGGATAATATATTAGTGTAAAGTCTGGTAACATTTTGGCAATTCTTGTATGCAGCACAGGGTGCATGAAAACCTTTTACTTCATTAGTTAAAAAATACATAGAACCCATAATGTGATTCTTGATATCATTAGTCATGTTATTATGTTACATTATTTGCTTTATTTCAGAAATTGTTAATACTGTTTATAAATATACACATACGTGTATACATACACACTTTTGTATACACACACTCCAGAAACAACAAATCAGTTTTCACTTGAGATTGTGTCATTTCAAGTGTCTTCTGCCCTAGAACTCTGACAATCTCTGGAGGACTTAGTTGCTTTGGTTTGAGATAGTGTTTTCCCCTTTCTGTCTGTTTTTTTCCTGTGGAAGTCACTGAATGCATGTAGATAAGTCAGCTGCTTCAATTTATAGTCTCCTATATTGACTTTCATAATTGACAAACACGTGTTTGAAGTAATATGTGAGTTCATGAGCTAGTCTGAAGCAAAACAACAGACACTTGTCCACCAGCCTAGTACAGGTTTAGTAATCTCCAGCAAACATTTGGGGAAGTAACACCAAACACTTGCAACTCTAATATGTCCTTTAGAATCCATCTGTCAGAGACTAGATCAATTCTGCATGACTTATGTTCCTCAAGAGCTACATCTCAGACCTGTGATCCAGGAAATGAGAGAGATCAAACAATTAGCAACTAGGTCAATTAAAAATACTTTTAACTGCTTTCCCTTTGTATATTTTAGTTTCATTCAGGGGCATGGGATTAATTCTTTCTACAAATTGTATCTCTCTATGATATGTTTATTCTTTAGACTATTTTGTGTTTTTACCAGATATGTAATGTGGAAAATAATCCCACATTTTGGATTGCTGTAAAAATGAATAGTTTCCTAAACATATTTTTCCCATTTGTTCTGCTCTTCTTTGGATACTAATTAGATCTGAACACGTTAGACTATGTTATTCCATAACCTGCTCTATGTTTTACCTGAATTTTCTTAAAATTTTATTGCTTGAATTCTTCTGACAGAAACTAAAGGAAGAAATCTGCATTAGGAATGCTATTAGAACTAGCCAAACAATAAAACATTTTGCAGTGAAGGGAAGATAGCTTGCTCAGATACCATTATAACGTAGTTGGCTCTGTAACTTTTTGCACAAGAATTTCACATTTATTGTCTAGATCTTAGAATAGACAGAATTCTGTTACTAGAAAAATTATGGTCTAGACAAACTGTAAGGTTGTCGTGTTAAAGAGCCAGCAATTACATTTAAGGAGTTTACTTGATATAAAGTATTGTATGCGTAATATTCTATGCTGCTTGATTTACACAAGGCTCTAGGGAAAATTTAGGGGTGTCTTAAAATCAGCATACTTTGTTTATGCTCGATATTTTGTTAGCCACAGTAATTTTCTTTACATGTAGATAAAATAAAAAGGAATATACGTATTGCTAGCAGAAAAAAGAACGTGATAGTTACTTACAGTTGAAAACCCCAGGTAAAATGAAATTTAATATGTTGGTTTTGAAATGACAGTGCACGAGGAGTCAGCCATGCTAAAATTGGTTTAATGAAATCACCACAACTGGGAAAAAGGTAAGAAATATAAGATTTCTAGGATAATTTTTAATTGGGATTTATATTGCCTACACAGGAAGAAAAAAGGCTGGAAATACAGAAGAAAAGAAAAATGGAGGATGTAGCAGGTAATTATCTGCTGTTCTTGAAATCAAAATTGTAAAAAGTAGTATGTGATTATACTGGATCTTAGTGTTCCTTCTTATTTACAAAGATTTGGAAAATGCTAGCAGTAATTGTACAACTAGCTAATTGTATTATTTGGTGCATTTCATTATATTAAGGAGAAACTGCAGGTGGATTTCCTGATTGCTTACATATCTGTGCAAGAGAGTAGGGCAGGGGAAATAAATCTTGTTCTTTCCCTGACTGCAATGCAGATCTGGCTCTGGGAGGGGTTTTCATATCCGCACGGCTCAAGCACATGGTCAGTGTTCAGCCAATAGTTAGCGTTACATCTGGCACTGGATTTGTGTGGCTCAAAATGCCTTTTCTGACTGCTAAACATGAAAACCTCTCACTTTTTTTCCCCCTAAATTGAATTTTCACACATTCTTCAGACTGTGATTTATATCAAACATAATTTTAACTGCTTATCCGTTATACGCCATAGCTACCCTAACAACTACTTTGCCAATGACTGTCACAAAAAGGATCTTTTAAAAACACAGTTACATAGATGATTCCTTTCCTGTACTTACTCTCCCAGCTATACTTAAGCTTCCAGGATAATGCTTTTTGATGGCATGCTATGTTTTAATCTGTTTGTGAACGGTACAACACTTTTAAGTATTACAGCCCCTTGGCAAGTCAGATATTTCAAAATACATTGAATTTATTTTTTACATAATATTTTTTCTCTGTTGCTGCTCAGAAACATTTTATTCATTTTATAACATATATTTGAGATTTTTAGATTTCTATGATGCACAGACCTATGTACAGTTGTTTATATATATATAGCATGAAACGTAAGTGAATAAGGTTATGTCTTTCAAAAGCTGCCAAAATAAATTTAAATTCCAGAGGGCAATACTACATGTGCTTATGCTTGCATTTAGAACATTAGGGCGTATCTGTTTTAAAAGAAATCATAAAGTCTTCATAATTAATTCCATACAAGTTTGGGTTTTTTTCCTTTCCTCACACAGAAATTTTGTATTTAGCTAGAAGTAGATATTGCTAAATACAAACTATTATCCCCTAAAATACATATGGTTGTCATTTAAACCAATAGCATAAGCATTATAATAGTTTCTGCTAAGTATCTTATAATTATTTCTCACTACATTTAAAATGATTGTACTGGCCAATACCGGGAGTTCAATGGAGATTCTGGGCAAGTAAAATAAAACTGTAGAGATTGTGAAGAACCCACCTACTCATTGTGGCTGATTAAATCACTTAATTGAGAGAAATATATTGAAACTGCTGGGAGAATATAGCCAAGGGTGAGGACACTGCAGCTGATAGTCATTCTACATTCAGAGCCCTCAACTGTACGAACTGACATATTCCATGGAAAACTGTTCTGAGTTTAAAAATATGCCCTGTAATGCTGGAATATTTGCTATGGAAATGGCTGCACACACTTGTTTACTAAATATTGTAGGTCATGTGCAATAAGCACAGTTGGAAAATGCTGAGTAGTAGGAATATTTATGGCAATACATAACCTGATGACATTTCTGCCTTCGGGACACACATGGTTTGAATTCATTGGCCATATAATTAATCATTTGCTGTGTGTTAATAAGAGGATGGTAATATAAGCAGATAGATTATGCAAGAGAAATCTAACGTAAGGTCAACTATCTAATTCATAAAAACGTATTAATGTTTAAGGCTGTAACTTTCAAACAAGTTACCTTGTGTAAATGGAAGCAATTCAGATTTAAAATGTTGCTATTTTGCTTTTTGGAAAAATGACAGACAGGAAAAATGATCTTTTGTGGAGTTTCCCCTGAAACCTATCACTCTTGGTGAAATGTAATACAAAACTAGCACGTTTTTAATGGTGGCAGCCATAACACTGTTGTAGTTGTATCATCTATGTTTAAAACGTATTTCATCAATCTACATTATCTAGATGTTGCAGGACTTGGTTATGATAGCTTGTACCACATTCAGTTAAAACATAGTTTGATTTTGTGATGCTTCAGGGATTTAATAAACTGCCTAACAACCTTCTCAAAGCACACAATTTTCTGGATAAAGGCTTTAGAGTTATGAAATTGGGTTCTTGTCTGACTATATTCCTTGTACTTCATGTTGGCTGAGGATCAGGCCTGCAATCCAGACAAGCCTAAGTAATTTGCAGATATTATCAATTTTCATAGTCTTTCAGGGTGCCATTTCAGAAACTTGTTACTCAAAGCATGCAGATAAATACATCTGTTTGCTTCACTTCAGTGGGGCCAACTCCAAGTATCACCTGGGACTCAGTGACTCTGGAGTTTCTAAGCTTAGTCGAGCCAGACGGCTGTACCGCTTTGAATACCAGCCATGGCTGTAGCACAGGCTTTCTAATGCTAAAAATAGTTTATTTTATTTTTTATCTCTCAGTATATAATATTTTATTCAAAAATCAGGAAAGGTGCTTATAACATGTAAGTATAGAAAACATGAAGCTGGCCATTTCTGTAGAGTTGCCATGTTATCTAAGCAAGAATTAACGGCTTTTTATGTCCTCATATGGCCATGTGCTAACCCTCTGGTACACCTGTTGCTTTTATTCCCTCCCTCTCGTGAAGTTACCTATGGGATTAACTGAATTAGTTGGGTTTTTTTCTCTGTTCTGCGGTCCTGTGTCCAAACAAAGCCTTTTTTTTCTGTAGCTCAACACCCTCCCAAGAGCTTCAGAAGGCAGTCTGATACAATTATATAGCACATCCCAGTGGAAAACTAGGACTACTGTGTCAGGCCTGGAGCAGCGAGGCAATATTCCAAGCTGACTGCTGGAAACCACAAATCTTGACCATTATTGCAAAACTTGTGATAGGAACACAGAGAAGAGTATTATTAGCCAGTCATGGAGTATTAAATTATACATGACTGCAGCGCTGCTGAAATATCAGCCACTAAAGCTCTTCTTTTTTTCTGTTTTGCTCACTTCAATGACAAGAGGCAGATTTTCATGGTTTGACCTTTGAATTAAATCTGTCAATATTGATTTTAAAATCTGCCTAAGTCCATCTTCTGAACCCATCTGTTTGGGGGTTTTTTTGTGAAGTCTGTATCTAAGATCCCATTTACACTAAAACATGAGCATCTATATTTCCAAGTGGTTTAAATGCATTTTGGTCTTAGGATGCTGAGGGAATTGGCAGTATGTGAGCCGAAAAATATCTGTGCATGTTTTGTCCATTATTAGGGTTTTATTTTAGTGGTATTTCAGTAAGAATGGAACATAAACTTGTAGCATGACTTCTCTATGTCTGCAGGAACAAGCTTTACTCTAACGAAAGCTACTCACCAGACCAAAACAGCTGTTTCCATGTTACTTCTTCTCTGAGAAGGATAATGAAGGGAATGGAATATTTTGGTATTAAACACAATCTCTTTTGGAATGCACACATCCCTACTACATGCTGCTAGATATTATCTTAGCTTGGTAACTCTCCCACAAACCTTCAGTTCCTCATAGCAGGGGCCACGTTCCTTTGTTGTGTGCCTTCCAGAAATGATTCTAGGATGCCAGAACCTACTTTACTTACCACTGCGTGAATATCATCAGTGCAGAAATTCTCCTCAGACCTTGCCAAAACTGTCTCACGCTTCCCTGAGGTTCTCCTGGACACTGCTGCTCTTCCTAGAGCTCTGTCAGTGTTTCTGCTTCTGCTGAGGACTGCATAGGAAATTTAGTACATAACATTGAAGGACTGCCACCTTTTTACTTCTAATTTACAGTTCAGTCTTGTAAGGTCACAATCTAGGTAGGATGAGTTGAGAAAAGGAGCAGACTAGAGTTCTGCCTTTGTTGTGTCAGCTGTGCTTTAACCATTCTGGGAGGAACTGGGTTGTAAACAGAATTATGAGTATTTTGAAAAATTCAAATAAGACATAATTGCTCATTGTTACTTCCTGTGTGTTTCTAATAAAATCTGGCAAAACGCTGCTTTCATAATGCTGAATTTGAATAGTTTTGGGCTTTTTTTTTACTACTAGCAGATTGATTATGACTTCAGCTATGGTAATCGAGGATGTTTTCTTACATGCCATGACTTAACATATTGGATTGTGAATTGAAGCAGCTGAAGTGTAGGCCCACATTCCCCTCTCCTTATTGTTTTCTGAAGACGGTAACTTCCAGCAGAGGGGTACCAGACAACAGGCAGTGTGCAAGTGATTTAAATCTCTGCAGCTGTTGGCTTAGTTCTATTCTGGTGCCACATGTTGTTACCAGTAATTTGTGACATTTATCAATAGTGGAAAGCAATGGCTTTTTTTTTTCATTTGAAAAAACCTGTGATTTTCCTTGCAGTTAAACTGGATGTTTAAGTATTAATGCAGTTTATTTTATTACTTTGGCAGTACTGCCCTAGCGATTACAGCTCAATAGATAGACTTTGTTCAGGAAAAAAAAAGTCAAGGTGAAGCACAGCAAGGGAAAAAAGTCATCAGCTCCTAGCTAATCAGAAAGAATACCTTAATGTTGGTATGGTTGTGGTTTTTTATTTTCTCTTGTTCTTAAAATTATATATAGCAGAGGAAAAATGTATGACAAAGAAGGAGCTTGATGAACTTACTGGGGGGAGGTTACAGAAAGAAGTAAGACCTGTTGTTTTCTTTCCATATAAATTCTTGGTGAATTTCAGACCGCACTTTTCTGTGATTGGATTTACAGATAAGGTACCAATCCAGCTGGAATTAGTATCAAATTAGAGTGTGCAACAACAGAATAAACAGTTGAGTCCATATAGAGTTTGCATTTTTCCATAAACTGGAGGTGTTTTGTTTGCTTTCTGATCTCTCAATAGACATTGTCTTTTGCTTAGTTTTTACTCCTGAGTGAACTGCAGCCTTGCTATTTTTGTAGCTTTCCTTTATTTTCAAAATTTGATTATATCTTCTGTTTTTATTACTACCACCTGTTTTAACAAATATGTTGTAAACATTTTTAAGTTAATCATAATTTCATTTTTATATTTATCATTTGTATTTTTCTTCAGTCTCTACTTTTTATTTTAGAATAAAATGCCTGATATAGCACAAAGTAAATGTAATGAAATGTTAATACGTAAAGGTTATAATAAATACATTTTACTTGCAATGCCATGTTAGTATTTCGCTCTGAGGCCTGAATCTGGGACTTCTATCAGTGTACACAGATTTCTAATCCTTGCACACCATTCTACTGCAGTTAGTGCTTGGTAAAGGAGTCCTTTGCAAAACTGATTGGATGACCAGGGTCCAGATTATTCCTGAATGACAGATGTAAATTTTTCAGTGTCAGAATAATGATGATACTGAGTAAATCTATCGGTTCTGTTGCAAACAATTTATGTTGAGCCATAAATTCAGTCCTGTTTGTTGAAATTATTCATTTAAGAGACGAACAAAAAATAAACTTCACCTTGTGTGTTTCTTTTAATTTAACATTCCTAAATCATTTAAGTTTTCTCTTCATTTTGGCAGTTTTCAGGTACACTGGTAAACCTAAATGCTAGCTGTGAGAGTACGATTTGTCTTTTACTAAAAAAGGTGGTGGTTTATGTCTGGCATAATATTTGAAACCATCTCATACACAGATCAACTAATTAAACAGGTTAAGAGGTCAAATTTAAAATCCTGCATGTTTTGGCAAACACCACAAGTAAGGTAGATTTATACTATACTACACCATGTCTTTATTTCTTTGGGAAGAATCAGGACTGTCCATATCAAATCTGAATCCCTTTTGGAAAGGAAGACATTAAATGCTTTTGACATCACTACAATAGTATTATCTGAAAGAATATTGGTTTCTTGAGTATGAACTGTTTGGACTTGGCTCTCATCCAGCCAGGTTTGGGGTTGGCTAGATATGAAGTTGTAATAAAGTTCTCTTACTAGACTTGATATATACTAGCATTGAAGGTTGCTAAATTCCTAAAATGAGGATGAACCTGTCTCGAAATTGTTACGTTAGAACTAATGTATTTGTCAAATAAACCTCAGATGGTGACATATACATTTGTTTTATTCCCAAACTCGCTTATTATACCATTTAAAGCAGTACAAATTACTGGTATTGTGAAGCCTGGTCTGGCTTTGTGGATGACTTTTTTTTTTTCTTTTCCACCATTCCACATATAAATACTGAGAAGCTTGGCATAAAGAATGCAGCCTGGGGCATACCCCATAAAACTTACAATGCAATTAAATGAGCAATTTCTACTGGAAATAAAATGGGTATGTTGAGTAGAATATGAATTAAACCAAGCAAGAACAGAGTCAGACAACCTTTTGTGGTACTCCAGGCTCTTCAAAAGAACCCCTAGGGTCAACAGTGCCAAATACAGCTGACAGGTCAAGGCCAATCAGTAAAGAAAGATAACTGCAGTTTGCAATGAAAAGCAGGTCATTCCAAATTTTGATTAATGTAGTCTCAGTGCTGTGGTGTCCACTCGAGTGGGTTAGCAAAATAAAGACGGATAGCAGTGGATTAACTCTAACACTTCTTTATTGTACTGCAGCCGTTACAAGCTTCTCTGCTGCATTCACTAAGACTAGGTTTTCTCCAATTTATGATCCATCATCTCATATTGTGGGCTGTCCTGAATTCTGTGGAATTGACTCGGGTGCAAGGGGCTGCCCGGTTGACTATTCGCAGGACTACCAAAATGACCTCAAAATTACTTTGGAACAAGGCAAACCCACCACATTTTTACCATGATCAGTTGATGTTGGCAGCATGTTCAGCCTGTGGAGCATTCATGGGAAAAAGGTGTCAGCTCCCATGGCTATGTTAAAACACTAGGGGCAACTGATTTGTTGTTTATTGACAGTTTTTGTTATACTAAACAAAACCTCAAATCCTTTGGTTACAAAGTGGACTTTACTTGTAACTTGCCAGCAGCAGGAATCTGAGAAGTCCAGATACAATGAAGAAATGCTGCCATGTAAACCTTTCTCTTATGAAAGAAAAATTGTGATCCTAATATGAGTTCCTCACATGGCATTTCTGAAGTAGAAGAGAAACAAGGATGCTCTCTTAGTTGTTCCTTCCTGTTTGAAGATAAAATTAGCCAAGAAGTGCTTATATGCATACTGGCCAATATGGGATTGAAATAAGGCTTTACAACCCAAAAAGTATCTGTGTCAGGGAAGGATAAAATTCACTAGCAAATATGAAGCTACTCCAATAGATTCAAAACACCAGAATAATTTGATCTAGGTGGATTTTTTTCATTACTTTCTAGCCTTTTGATTTGTATGGTTTTCTTTTTCTTTTGAAAGGTAGGAATTTGCGGATACCAGTTTGAATATATTATAACTGTGCTCATTAATCTAAGTCTTTCCAAATCAATCTGTTAAATATTATAGAACTGGTTGTGTTGTTTTAGACAACAGCACTTTCATGATGTTAGTGATTATCCTGGAAACATAGGTGCAGCCTGCATGCATAATCTCCTCAATACTGGTGTGTGGGAGCTCGGTGTTTCTGTGCCTTTCAGTTCGATGGAAGGGCAGCACTTACAGAGGGCTGAAGACTGGCCTGACAGACGTACTGCAATGTGTAGATGGTAGAATCTAACCAGTCTAGACAACAGTGAAGATATAGATGTGGTTCACAGTTTCCCTGTTAGGTAGGACAAAAATGTCTCTATAAAATTATACAGGAGGTAGCTTTTTTCAGAGTAGGAATTAGAATGCTATTTTTCTTACACAGCTGACAGTGTGTGTTATTCTGTGGGGGTTGGGGTTTTTTGTTTTAGTTTGTTTGGGGTTTTTTTTGGTTTTGTTTTGGTGTTTCGTTTTTTGGTTTTTTTTTTTTTTTTTGTAAGGAGAGAGCTATCAGCTAGATATTTTTGTGAACAAACTCCAGATTTGTAACGTGTAGCACTGTTGTTCAAAGTGCACATTATCTTCTCTGTGGTCCTATGGAGGATTGTAAAAAAGGATACATGTAGCTTTATGAGCTATACAGTTTAATGGTGGCAAGGCCAGAACGGCAGGGCTCCTAAGGTGACTGCCGTTACTGGTACAGAAATCTTGTCTGTATGTTGCAGCTCTCAGAGTGACTTTGCTTGGACAGCTGCAAGAATGTGTCCCGTACTAGGAGAAAACTTTAATTTCATTTTAGGAAGGATTTTCTCTGGTTATAGAAGTATTCCAGCATCTATCCAGACCGTAGCTGACAGATCGGCCACAAATATCGTGTATTTGTAGATTAGAAGTCCTTTGTTATTGGTATTATGTAAACATTTACGGGTTTTCTTTGCCCAACCTGTAAATAAATGTGAAGCTCATAGACAGTTGGCAACAGTGGCCTGAATTTTTATTTCATTTCTTCTGAGTCTGAGCAGAAGTTACTACCTTTTAAGTCCCCTGCTTTGAAATTTGTGTATTTCTGGATGTGTCCCGTCAGCCCATAGTGACTACTCTGAAAGAATGGGAGCACAACACAGCAGTGAAGTCTGTTGCAATGTCAGAACCTCTGCAGTCAGAAAATGGAAATGGAGTCTTTGCCTCTTAGGGCATCTGTATCCAGCCAGCAGACAATGAAAGCAGCAGGCTCTAATGAAAAAAGAGAAGCCAGTGAAGGAGACAGAGTCTCTGAGATTTATTAGCCCTTGCAATAAAGCCGCTTCTTTGGGAATGAACCTGAAGTGGCCTCTGAGTTTATTTGGGATAAAAAGCCCAGGAAGGGAGGCAGTTTATTTGGGTTCATTCTCTTCATAATCCAAGATATTGACCTGTACGATCTCCCAGCCAGTAGCAAAATATCAGACTCTCCCATCTGCACACGGTGCCATTTATTTTTATCTAATAAAAATAAGCCCCGAGCCTGTTAACTATTATCCATTTCCCTTTACAGGATGTATCTTACCAGTCATCACTGAGAATACTGCTTTCAGACTCATTTTAGTTTATAGCCCTGAATATTTCTCATTTGCTTTGAATAATTGTTTTCTGTTGAAAATTAGGTAGCTGGCTTGTTAATTAGTAAGATATAAACGAGACACATCACTACATT
Source organism: Neomorphus geoffroyi (assembly GCA_033558235.1). Lineage (NCBI taxonomy): Eukaryota > Metazoa > Chordata > Aves > Cuculiformes > Neomorphidae > Neomorphus > Neomorphus geoffroyi. The sequence continues at coordinate 39,797,648 of JAUMJM010000027.1, forward strand.
TTTAAAGCTATGGTGCCAGCTAGTGGTGAGAGATGATAGACAGCATCTCAAGCTTGACATCTATGTAAGGGTACATTTTTATTTGCATCATGATATGGTGACATTGACTTTTATTTGTCAGTTACCACTACTTTCTGACAAAAAGGGCAAAATAAAATCAGTAGGTGCTATCATTTTCCAGTCAGATTTAATTGCTTATTATTTATTTGAATCTTTCCTGTCATTATTGGAGAAATTGCATCATTCATCGGGCCAGTTGCCAGTGAAGCCTTTTAGTCCTTTGTTTCTTATGTGCGAACATCAGTACTTACGCATTATGAACTTGTAGGTGCTTTTTTTACTTTGCTAGAAAACTGAATTTCTTAAAAAATGGACTAGAGTTTAGTTGTGAGGAGCAAAAAATGCTTAGACAATTTCTGCAATTGATTCACTTGGGAACACTTAGAAGAGCTCTAGTGTGGTCAACACAGGGTAAAACTCTTCACTGATTATATTTACTCGCAACTAGTGCACCACACTTGGATGAGAATTCTGTATTTTCTTAACATGTAAGGAAAATTAGAACAATTCATTATTCACATGCATTATCTGTATTCAAATAGGCTCACAACAGAAATGAAAAATAAGCAAACCTTAAGAGCATTTGTAAAGAAATGTAAAAAATAATTAATATTTTTTATGTTTTTTTGAAGAGTCATTGACAGGCCATCTTTCCTAGTTTAATTAAGCAATAACTGATCTCAGTAAGGTTGTGAAAGGCTCTTGAATACTAATAAATAAAACCAGAAGATGAAGCATTTCTTTCATTAAATAGTAGGAGCTGTTTATAACTCTATTACTTACTGCTAAAATCAATTATTATTACTAATACTCTACAAGTAATTTATAACTGAAGGCACACTGAAGGTTGTAAAGCAGAACTTTTCTTTTTAAATGTCAGACATAGCCATGAAGGTCAGCTATTGTGAATAAGGACACCTCAGATGAACACACTTGTAATAATATTTGTGAAGATAGATCTAGCGTTAGTGACAGCTGCAGGCAGTAAGCAGAGCTGTCACAGCCTTGCTTCCCGTCTAATGCGTGTGACTACACTGGTGTAAAAATACAGGGGTGTTTCTAATCCAAGGGAATAAGAAAATGGAATTATTATTAAGCGATTTATTTTAAGAAGATACTTAAAATATTAACATATGCAAGAAATAGTTGTCCGTTATTAAAATAATTAATGCAATTCTGATAGATGTGAAAGAATTTCAGAGGCCCATGGTGTTTATTTCATTGCATGTAACTACTTGAAATATTCTGTCATATCTTCGTCATACACTTCCTTTTGATCCACTTCCCGTAGACAATATGTTTGTGATAGATAAGTACTTTCTGGTTTTTTTTATGTGCTGTTACAACACACTTGCTTTAATTTAATACTAAAGTAAATATTTAAATGTAAAACCCCTATATCTCTTAAAATATTAAAATGTATGAATCTTAACTGACTTCTTTTAACTGTGGGGTTTGTAATATGTCTTTCCTGCTCTTTCTTGATTTATTACTTAAATAATTTTGGATATTGTGCAAATTGATAGTCTCTTGAAATTTATAGAACTGCTGATTCAGAAAGGTTTTCAAAAGAACTTATCATGTGTGGCCCAGTTGCAAGAGTCATAGAAAATTAGGTGCACACTTTGAATCTGAGTCCCACACATGGCATTCTCCAGCTTCAGTTTTCTCTTTTTGATGCTTTCTCTGTCCATAAATGTTATATTGGTACATAACTAAACTACTTTATGGTTTTGTTACTTCTAGCGTAATATTTTATTTTATTTTATTTTATTTTATTTTATTTTATTTTATTTTATTTTATTTTATTTTATTTTATTTTATTTTATTTTATGTTTTTAATGGCAAGTCCACTGTCATTAAAAAAAAAATTCTTATTCAGACTAATAACTATGATACTGTCAGCACTGAGGTTAAATGGCCAAGATATTTGACTTCCAAACAAGATACTGTGGAGTTCAATGATCTAAACACAGTGTTCAGTATTTATTATGTTGAAATATCCATTTGAATTGGCACTCCTTTAGCTGTCATGGTATTATACTCCAAATGTATTTTGTGACCAAAAGTAATACTTTATGCAGAAAACAGAAATGATACAAAAAGATTCTTTTAAAACCATTTTTAAAGATACTTTAAAGTCTACTTTTCACATTTACTGGATAATATATAAATTTAACAGTTTGCTTTCTTTGCTACTGTAGAAAGTATCTTGTTACAGTAGCCTGGAGATAGTATACACTTAGTGTATTCTAAACTGGATACCCTTGTGCATCCCAAAACTCTCCGAAATGTATGCATTTGAAAAGCTATCTAATATATTAAGCTCAGTGGACTTAGAAGAATTCAGATTTTAAGCATAAATCTGAATTTTTAAAAAAGAAATCCCCTGCCTTACTTGAGTTGTCATGTAATTCCTTTACATCCACTGATGTTGTGTTGGACCTGAATTTGGTATCATGGCTGATGAAGGGGAAAACAAGAGTCACAATCGTTTTGAAGTCAAAGGGAATGTGTTTGGAAGGCCCTTTGGCCAAGAAAAAGCTGCTTTATTTACAAAGAGCTCTGACATTTGAGTTCCTGTTGGCAGCATTTCCTGCCCTCCTCTCCGAACGCTGTTGCGGGAGCCCTTTGCATATCTCTGTGCCAGAAGATGCAGCGGCCCAGGATGGGAGTTGGCCACATCTGTCAGGAAAGTGCTACAAATGGTTCGAGTCATTAGCTGACAGAACGCCCAGCAAACATCATCCAAGGGTATGGGGTCCTCACTTGGACTAAATGTTCAGCTTGCCTCCTGTTCAGAGCTGTTAGGTTCTCTGCAAAATAAGATCCTTAACCATTTCCATTGGACCCTGGATATACTTGAATATAACCAGTCTGCACCTCTGTTTTATACAATTTGCAAATGTGAAAAATTTAAATTAATTCTGGTTGCAGGATTACACATCCACCCAAGCAGTGTCTCAAGTGTAGCTCACGGTATCTTTTAAATGTTGGTATCTGTTGGTATATTAAATGTTAGTGTGTCTCCGTAGTGATACCAAAACCATGATGCAATGCACTCCAATGCGTTTCTAATGCATTACACATCTGTATTTGTAAAACCTGTGCTTGGTATCATGTTTATACTGGTTTGTGTGCAGTCACTCCTGCAGAATTTCTCATCTTACCTTCCTTCTTGTGACTCGGTGTTCCTAGCAAAGCTGTTATGTGTTTGTCGGTGCTGTCGGGAGCAGAGCAATGACAGCAGGTGTGTTCCACGGTTGACTTCTGCAGTAGCGCCAGCAGAGGGAGCAGACACATCGGTGTTTTGTGATACTTGCGCATTAGGGCCATTTTTTCCCCCTGCTTTTGCAAATACATTTATTTTCATATATGTAGTTATTATATACGACAGTATGGTCAAATGTTTGTGCTGTGGAAGTGCAGTAACTGTGGAGAAAAGCTGAGCTGTCTATTGTTTTACAATGACAAAATTAGCTTTGATTTTGCAAAGACCTGCGTATATCAATTTGTGAACTGGGAGTAATTCTTTGGGTGGGGTTTTTTTGGATCTTGGAGAGAAGAGACTTTCCTACCTAAATCTGCTTCTATTGTACCACAGAATGCACTGACTTCAGAAAAATCACAACATAAATTTAAGGACAGGTTAAAATGACTTCACACACTTGCAAGGTCAAGCCCTTAATAAATCACTACAGGCATTGTATACAGTTCACCTGTGTGACATAGGCTTGAAGAGACTGTGCTGGTCTTAGCTGATCATCTGGAGATACATTTGGGGTGTGTGCAAAGTGTACTATGCAAAGACTCTATAGTCTCTCAGCATAGCCTCTCAGAACACAAAATTGCTCTGAAATTGTTCTCACACTCATAGTCATTGTGCCTTGGGCCTGCTCACAAAGTTGACAGAAATTTTGCATGAAGAAGCACCAGGCCAGAAGGGTGGGGGGTTTTGTACAATCTTACGTGTGTTTAACCAGTACAGTGAATTAAGTATTACTTTGTAAATTATGTTGTTTGCATCATGATTTAAACTTTATTTAAATACTCTTTTTTTATTATTTAGCATTATTACACTATGTGCTTGGTTAAGTCAGGCGGGGTTGATTATCATTAAAGTGTTATTTATTTCTATTTTATTAAGCCCCTTTTTACATTCATGTTACAGGTTAATTTATACTTTTATTTCATGCACTACTTGGCTTTACTGATTAATATGCCCCATGGCATTCAATAAAGCCAGGCAGTGGAGGAAATAAGAGTGGTATTAATTTCTAACATTGCTATAAATTTGCCTTAATAAAACTAGCTCAGTAACACTGCGGTAGTAATACAATGGATGCTTCCAAATTGTTAGCAAAGATACAACTGAAAGAACAATTCATTTTTTTCTGGAATTTAAGAATGCTGTGCTGTCATCTTACTAGTGTTCAAATTAGACTACCTGTTATAATACAGAGTGCTCTTACACTGTGTTCTAAAAAGTGGTATATATTTTTCAAAAAGAATTACTATTTAACTTAGTCAATCAGTTCAACCGGATGCAGGTAAGTCCTTTGGATCCTTTCAAATGCCTTGTGGATTTTTATGACCACTGTTACTAAACAGACTGCCTAAAAACAGGTTTTAAAATATGAAAGAAAAAAAAGAGAAAATTCTGGTGGATAAGGGCAAACAGCATATAAGATAAATTAGAATAATGGATTTTCTTTTTAGTAGTGAAAGAGCTACTATCGATTTACATATTCCGATATTTTCTGTTAATTTACATGTTGTTTTGTAGTAGAGTAAAGTTCTCAAGAAAGAAACACAGGAGTGATGTTAGTTTTAGGTCTACAAACTACTCATTGTACTGGAAATATTTTTACTATATTTATTAACTATTAACTACAGAAGCTATAATTTTTTCAGGTCTGGATTGTGAAATTTTAATAGTATGAAATTCTTAAGTGATTTTTGCCATGTAACATCTAGCTGTGACAGACTTCGTACTCGTACTTGCATTTCTTTCATGCTCCAACTCATATTGATTTAACTGAAAATTTTACCCAGGAAGAAGGTTTTGGTTACAGCAATTACTTCACCTCAGTACAAAATGAAAGCGTGATAAAGAAAGATAGCATAAAAAACCATGTGAACAAAACTGTAGTCCAGAAGGATTACCAAATCCTCAAAGCTTCCTCCTGGAAGGTGCATGGAGAAGCCCTTAATTGCTCCTGAAGCCAGTGGGATGTCAGCCTTCTCTGCACTTCGCTGGGTCAGACCTTAATAAATCACTCGACACATTTTGCAGGGATCGCCTGTGGGGTGAAAGGCAGAAAATGTTGAAAAGGATTAATATAAACATTATATATCAAAAGGAACTTATTTTTACATTCAGACAGCTATGAAAATAATACTGTCATTTTGATAAGTGTATTGGTTAGTTAAAATCAGATGGTCAGCAGACTATCTACTGTCATTTGATTTTACTAAATAAATGCACTTACATACATTTACGTAATGCATAGGCTGAGAATCTACCAATGTAGATTCAATTTTAGGTTTTATGTATTGATCTTTGCATAATAAGTTTTTCTACATAATCATAGAGCCTGTAAAATTGCCTTATTGACTATAGAACTCATATATGTCCAGACATACCATTTAATTTGCTTGTATGGTGCTGGTACAGTTTAATTAGGTCAAATAACTTTGTTCAAGTGCTCTGTAACCTTTTAATCATAGATTCACTGAAGTTAGAAATGGAAATTTCTCCTCTCTGTGCAGGGCACAGCCAGCTCAGGTCTGTGCTCTACTCACACAGCGTGTGATATTTTATCTGTGCCAGGCCTCTTGCATAGTTCCTTTTTATCAACTGTTTTCTCAGAAGAATATTTAGTTTCTAATGGAAACCTAAATGTCTTCCTGTATTGGATTTTAAACAAGATATTGGATACTGGAAGTGTGGATCTGCTTGAAGGAAGGGAGGCTCTGCAGAGGGATCTGGACAGGCTGCATTGATGGGCTGAGACCAAGAGGATGAGGTGCAACAAGACCAAGTGCCGAGTCTTTCATTTGGGACACAACAGCCCCGTGCAGCGTTACAAGCTTGGGGAAGAGCAGCTGGAGAGCTGCCTGGCAGAGAAGGACCTGGGGGAGTTGGCTGACAGCAGCTGTACATGAGCCAGCAGTGTGCCCAGGTGGCCAAGAGGGCCAATGGCATCTTGGCCTGTATCAGCAGGAGCAGGGAGGTGACTGTGCCGCTGTGCTCAGTGCTGGTGAGGGTGCACCTCGAGTGCCGGGCTCAGTTTTGGGCCCCTCACTCCAAGAAGGACACTGAGGAGCTGGAGCGTGTCCAGAGAAGGGAACGAGGTTGGGGAGAGGCTGGAGAATAAGTCCTGTGAGGAGAGACTGAGGGAACTGGGGTTGTTTAGCCTGGAGAAGAGGAGGATGAGGGGGCACCTCATCACTGTCTACAACTGCCTGAAAGGAGGCTGTGACTGGGTGGGTGCTGGGCTCATCTCACAAGCCGTGAGATAGGATGAGAGGAAATGGCCACAAGTTGCGCCAGGGGAGGTTTAGACTGGACATTAGGAAGAATTTCTTCACTGAAAGAGTGGTCAAGGATTGGCACAGCTGCCCAGGGAGGTGGTGGAGTCGCCATCCCCGGAGGGGTTTAAAAGACGGGTGGATGAGTTCCTTAGGGACAGGGTTTGTTGAGGAGACAGGTATGGTTGGACTCAATGATCTCAGAAGTTTCTTCCAACCTTATGATTCTATGATTGTCCAACAAAGGAATAATGACATTCACGGTCATGTTAGATTCTATGTTTTAAATGGGGCTATAATCCATTATACTTTGGGGGAATTGTGCCAACTGCTATGTCAAGCTGGATAGCTTATTCTAGAATTGTGCTTTATGGAAGCTCCTCTGTGTGCCCCTGAAGTGGAGGAAAATTAGGTTAGATAAATAGACCATTGATTAGATTATTTTGCAGTTTAGTTTGCCAGAAATGCTGGAATTCCTTACCACATCGGTGGTATATGCAGACAGTTAATGCTTTCCATCGTTCATTGACAATGCCTCTCTAGATAAGGCATTTGGGGTGTATGTAAAAGAGACTCAGAACATTTTACTTCTGGCTGCACACATAAGCAGCAGATACGATTATAAAGGAAAATTCACAAGTGTTTAACTCCCACAATGCAAAGCTATAGATGTGCTTTCTTCTTGTATCATCACAGCCCAGCAGAATAAGCTGCAGTGCTTGCAGAAGGGAAAGATGTGTGTTTGGGCTGTGAGGCATAGCGCATGCAATTAAATATGGGAGGATCTCTAGTTAACAGTGTGAGAGCTGGGGCTGAATGGTGAGAACGGCTCCTCATCTGGGGTGCTGCAGGCAAGGCACGAAGGGTTAAGGCAGTGGTGTTTCCTCTGAGAGATCTAAAAAAAGCAGCCCATTTTAAAGGGCTGTCTGTAAATTAAAAGATCAAATAGAGGAAGGGTGAATCCTCCTTCCCAGCTCTTGCTCTGTATTTACAGATTGTTTATTCATTTAACTTTTCTCCAAGTTTCTTTCCTCGGCAGTGACAGGACTGAGGTTTTGATTTCTTTTGCTCCTTTCATTTTGGTTTGATGTCTCATTTTTTTTCTTCCACCCCCATAGCACACCTGTGCTTTTATAGAACACAGAAAAGTCTACTTTCTGCAGAAGAAAATGCATACCCATTTTCTATTCTGCCCCTTCCCAGGATGTTTCTCCTCTTTCAGTGTATTTTTATAGAATTAAAAAGGTGTTGTTTTTATTTATTGGCTGGCAATAAATATTATTTATTTTTACACCTCCTTCTTCACAGCACAATCCTGGAAGAGGAACTGTGGTCTAAACATTACTGTTAGGTTTTGTATTTCCAGCCGTGCATTGAAGTATTTTGTTTCCAAAGGAATAGATCACTTTTAAGGTGACATTTTCTGGGAAGTGGAACCTAGAATTCAAACCCAATGTGCTCCGATCCCTGGCTGTACGTGCAAGAGGGTGAACACCAGGAACAGCCAAACCTCGGTGTAATTAGGATCATTAAAATATTTCCTGGGCATCTGAGGCAAAAATACACATAGGAACACACGTGCAACGTTTGGGAGAGCCGAGCTGCTCTGCTGCTGCTGGACGTGAGGAATTCGCAGGGTGCCTTTCCGCAGGCCTTTCCGCAACCCGCAAACGGAACCGCAGCAGCCCTGGCGACACCCGTGGCCTCCAGCGCTGCGGCTGCGGGAAACGCCGCCTCCCAGCGCCGCCGCCTCCCAGCGCCGCCGCCCCGCGCGCCACGGCCGCGCTCCGCCGCCAGGGGGCGCCGCCGCCCGCCTGCGCCGGGGCAGCCGCTATAGGGGGACCAAACGTACTGCAAGCTTGGCGTCACTCGGTACCGTTCTTAAAACGTGGTCACTGCTGGCGGTCAGCGTGGGATCGTGGTGCTGGAAACGGCGCTGCTGGCTGTTCAGCTCCGCCCAGCGGGGCAGTGGCAGCGTGCGAGGCGTGCGGGACCCCTGCAGCGCGCCCCTGCCCCGCCGCCCTCGCACCGGGATTGCTCTGCCGGCACCTGCGGCCTCAACAAAGAGATGGGAAAAGTACAGGCGGGACGGGGAGAGGGAGGATATCCATCCTCGTGAGAGCCCACCTGGAGCCCTGTGTCCAGTTCTGGAATCCCCAACATAAAGATAGGGAGCTGTTGGAGCGGGTCCAGAGGAGGCCACGGAGATGCTCAGAGCGCTGGAGCCCCTGTGCTGCGAGCACAGGCTGGGACAGCTGGGGTTGTTCTGCCTGGAGAAGAGAAGGCTCTGGGGACACCTCATAGCGGCCTCCAGTACCTGAAGGGGCTACAGGAAAGCTGGGAGGGACTTTTAACAAGGGCAGGTAGTGACAGGACAAGGGGGAATGGCTTTAAACTGGAAGGGGAAGATTTAGATTAGACATTAGGAAGAAATTCTTCACGCAGAGGGTGGTGAGGCCCTGGCACAAGGTGCCCAGGGAAGCTGTGGGTGCCCCACAGGTGGAGGTGTTCAAGGCCAGGTTGGATGGGGCCATGAGCAGCCTGGGTTGGCGGGAGGTGTCCCTGCCCAGGGCAGGGGGGTGGAACGGGATGGGCTTTAAGGTCCCTTACAACACACACCATGCTATGATTTTATGATTTGCATATAGCTGTAATTTCTGACCTTATTTGCTTTCACGTATTTGTTTAAAATCCTGGCTGATCAGCAAATGCGGAGAAATGTTCTACACTATCAACTGCGGGACATTGACCCCAGTTGGTGGATTTTTGTTTAGGGGCCATTGTCTGCATGCAATCCTGAATTCACTGGATATAGAGATGAATTTAGGAACATGTACCTCTGTTTGGAGTTTATGGAAACTCCTTCCTCATGCTTGGGCTAGAGATGCAGATATAGAAAGGAGAACTTCACTATTTTGCTCATGATGTACCACTGCTCCTTACGTGATAATAAATAATGATAGTTTTAATAATTATGGCAATAATGATAATAGTACCTATACAAATAACTACCATTGTGAAAAACACGGACAGAAGGACTTGCTACTAGGGAAAATAATCAGAAACATTCTGGACTCTCACTCAATCCATTTAACAGAAATTAGCTTTAAAATTTGAGCAAATGAAACACTTTTTTCTTTTTCTCTTCTCTTTAAAGCAGATGCTTACCAAAACCCCTTCCTATTATGGCCCTTTAAATGGAAGGCTGGAGGTTCCTTAGAGATTGTGGATGCAGTTTGCTGCAGCTCAGCCCAGGTACAGAGTTGCACTCTAACTGAAAGATGCAGGCACTCATTGCAAATTATGAAAGTGTGACCTTTTTAATTAAAAATCAATGGGCTTCATTTTATTTGGCCTTCCTGAGACTGATGAAAAGTGCCACATTATTTATTTGTACTTAATGAAACTTTTTGTGAAATAAATAATTTGCGTGCCTGTAGATATTGGCCAAGGAGCCTGGGGAGTTTATCACAGAGGATGGTGCTCTCAGCCTGGTGCTTTTAGGACAATGATACAATGGGTCTTACCAAACATCTGAAGTCAAAGCCTTTGAAATAGTATGGACAGTTTTTATAAACTGTAATTCTATTTGTACTATGATCCCAAGCCTTTTTCCTAAAATCCACCAAGTATCGTGTTTGAGTCTTCAAGTTCCTGTGATAATCCTGCACATTGAGTTCAGCTGGTGAATTTAGGGAGAATGCAAGGCTTTGTGGCTTCAGAATTCCATCCAAGGAGACGCATCTGAAAATATTCTCTTTTCTATGGTTATTTTTATCTTGGTCTTTGTTTGCGAAATTATGTAGGAAAAATGTGTTTCTAAAATGTGTTCCAAACTATAATAGTTGTTACAAAGCAGGAGCTTTCTTTTTTAAACTCTGGAGTATCTTCTTCCAATTCGCAGCATTTTTTTTGTGGCATTTGTTACTTGGAAAAGAAACGATGGGAATGACAGAAGGAAAAGATGAGAAATAGATTTCAGTAAAGGGAATAACTCTTTAGGAGCAGTACACTTTTCACCTCTGGGTGCCACTGTTCAACTGTTTCTTGTGCAGTGACCATCTGCTTAGAAGTTCAGCTCTTATTGGAAAAATATTCCCTGAAAGAAACTGTTAAAGAGATAGTGCCTGTATGTCTGGATAATCAAGAAACAAATTTCCAGTGTATGTTGTGCACTGTTGTATATGCTGTTTGTAAATACTGAACGAAACAGTAAACAGTCCACATATGTTCAGTTTAACGAGTGAAGTAGCCTGATGGTTTAAAACTTCTCTTCCCTCTTCAGCTAGAAGTTGAAATGTGAATCTCCTTTTTTTTACTTGTATAAATGACTACTAGTACAGATTTATTAAGTACATGAATTTACCGTAATCATTCAGTTGATTTAAACAAGTTTTACAATATCAACAATAATTTGCTTTATTGCTCACAGCCTACTTAATTCAAAATTCCATTGGCTGATATAATTTCTTTTCAACTGCTGTGGAACTGTTATTTTCAGAGAAAAATTAATTGCAGTCTGTGTATCCAACTGTTCCACCAGATTAATTATATTGTGACTGTTTCTCCTAGAAACTCAGCCAAGGCAACTCATTGCTGAATGGCACTAGACCTCTTCTCTGAACTGTACTGTGATTTTAATTTTAGTCAAATAGGTATTCTATGAATGAAATCAAGTGCGTCATTTAACTCCTTCGTTACTTTAATGCTGTGTTTTGGGCAACATTTTCAAAATAGTACCAATTGCATTTTAGATCATAATGGTGTGTACCTTTTCCCATCCAGGGAGGAACATTGCTGCTGGCTTGCCCATTCCTTCAATCTAGAAGTGTTCTTCCTGCACCATACTAAGTAGTGCAGTCTTTCAGTGAAAGCCAGCAAGTCTTTTCATATCTGCACACAGATGGAAAGTTCCATGATAGCCTTATAAACAGGTATGTGTTGTATTTATTTCTGTTCAATAGTTCTATATGTGTTCTATACATGCATCTGTTCAAAGGGGTAGTTGAAAAATTCAGGCTAAAACATCTGTTAAAAATTAATTTCAACTTCATCCCAGATTTGTACATATTTTCTATCCAGTTTCATTGGAAAATCCCAAATAAATAGAGCACTTCAAAATAAAAGAATTTAACTTTATCCTGGGAACACACAGTTCAGGCTTTGGAAGGGGAAACATGTAATAAAATGGTGCTCAAATGAAACTGGTAAAGCTGTAAAATACGTAAGTGGAAACTTTGAGGAAACTGGCAATGAGAAACTGGAAATCAAGCAGTAATTTAGGTTTCACACAACCACTGTTTGCATGTGCGAGTACAAAGGAGAGAGTAGGCACAAATGTGAGTCAGAACTCTCCTCTCAGGAACTGAACGGACAGAGATTCCCAGCATCTGTTTCCTTAACTATCACCCAGAGGATACTGGTGGTAAATCACAGTGAGTATAAATAGAATCAGAAAACTAGCTCAAAACAAATGAGGTACTGTATTTTGCGGTATTTCTGCAGTAGATCTGTATCCAGCTCAGCTTTCATCTGTGTTCAAATTGGATGAGTTGGATCTCATTCACTTCTAAACAAATTGTTATTGAAATCACAAACATGGATAATTAGGATGTCTCACAGAAAAGCCAGCCAAATTTGATGCATAAATGGGAGATTTATCCTGCTTACTTATTTTAATGAATGCATCAATGTCATTGGTGTAAAACAAGATGGCCAAACCCTTATTTTGAAGTGAGTGGACCTGTGTTGAGCTGAATCAACTCTGGTCCAGCCAAGAGACTCCAACTGAAAGAGTGAGTTTGTATATATGAATTATTTTAGGTGCCCCACTGATCTGTACGTCATTTCCATGTCATCAGTAAAGGCTGAAGTAATGATACTTTACCTTGAAGAGCTTTAGTGAAATAAAGTACTGTGAGCTCTTCATTTGGAAGACACATATAGTTGCAAAGAGTTCTTATCAACTGTAAGAGTTCTGAATTTATACTTGATCATCAAACATTTAAAATCATATTTTACCCACTTATTAAAGTTGTGATGTTTTAAAAAAATGTCAAAGATCAGTACGGAATCAACATGTCTTCCATATATCCTATTTGCTGTAAACGGCCTTGTTATTAGGGACGTGAATATAACGTGACTCTGGGACTTCTGAAGAAAACCCCAAGCTTATATTTTAGAAATACATTTGTTTATGTGCAAAAAATACAAAATATTGATGGAATCAATACTATTTTAGTAAAGGATAATTACAGATTTCAAGAAATACAGCAGTTTTAATTAATTAGATATTCAGGTAAGAGAAGAAAACAATATTTAGCAGAATTGGTTCAGTAAGTTATTGCTGACAACTGTTAGTGACAACCATTTCAATATGTACTATTATCAAGAAAGAATAAAATGTTTATGTCTTCTTTTAGTGTTTTGCCTCCTCACATTTTGAGGATACACCTTTTTAGTCTTGTTTTATTCATCATAAAAGATCATTTAATTTTATTTCCAACACAAGATATTTTAAGAAAAGCCTTTTCTTCTAGTGAAGTTCAGAATTTTAGAAGCAGAAACCCTAAAAATTTTTGTGGTTGAGGAATATTTGATAAAACAATAAAAAACTTACAAAAAAGAGAGTCTTTCTCATAACAACTTTGTGAATAGACTTTCCAAAGGACTGGCTGTTTTTGTAACCATCATGTCCTGTGCCTTGCACGTTGAGTAAGCAGCATATTGTTAGGCAGGAAAACATAACTGAGGAATATTCAGAAGTCTCCTCGATACAGTGATGATCCATTCAGCCCCTTGTGCTGACTTCTGATTGTGACATTGTAATTTCTAGTGATTTTTTTCAGTAGCATTTGGGTCAGGTAGTGTGGAGGGTGCATCAGCTGCTTCAGGTGCAGACAGCATTTTCCTCCTGTGCTTCTTCTGTGCTATTTGGCACTTGTTTTCCCTTTTGTGTGTTGACTCATTCACTCAAGACCTTTAGCAAATACAAGTATCTGATTCATTCATTGAACATCATCATGTTTTGCCATATGTCTGCTGCAGAGAAAAGGTGTGAAAGACAAGGTGTGAGGCAAATTAAGTGATGTCAGATTTTTTTTTTCTCTCTGTACCTAGTTTTCTTGATTTAAAAAAATGAAGCACTTTACCTACATTGTATGTGTATTTAGTATAGTTAACGTGTATTAACTACACAAAGTAGCCCTGACTCAAACAATAGCAGCAGTTCTTTCTAGGAGTGAGGAGAAAACCCTAAGTATTTAAGGCCAGCACTAACTTGCAATTTCCTATGGTTTTCAAAAGAGTTATATTAAACTAAATTATTTTTCTGTGCTTTCTCCCACTGGTCATGTACAGAAACACATTTTTCTATTTATGCTGCTTGTTTTATCGTTCTAGCTCTGTTACTGAATATAGGAATTTGCTGATTTGTTCAGTAATGTTTTGCGACATCTCTTTTCACACTGTATTTGGTTAAAAAACCCCATATGGCTCTGCATGACTGGAAGGCTCTGCTCACAGCTCCAAAATCAAGAGCTATGAAATGACAAGGCTTGTCTGCAGGTTTTTTAGTCACTGGAAGCAAGATTTAATGCACCTGTTGTCCATTGCATTGTAGGAGCCTTTGTAAGCAATGCAGCTCATTATTTCTTGTCCTAAAGGAGTGTCTAGATTTTAGAAATAGTCTTACATATTTGTTGAATTAGGTTTGTGTATATATTTATGTAATATATGTATGTATATATATGTATGTTTATATGTTAGTAAATACTGTAACACAGTTACTGGTACAAACAAAGCCATAGTCTTTTTCAAGGAACAGGAGTTTTACCATGGAGTTTACTGGAAAAAAAACCCCAACCTACATACAAAAAAAACCAGGAGCCAAACACTGTTCCATTATATTTTCTTTCTCTTGGAGCTTAGTTTTAAGCTTCTTTTAGTTTTGATCTGAATACATTTAATCTTGAAATAATTAAATTAGCATACACATATTAAATTTTATGTGGGCAGACAAAATACTGAGGGGTGACCACATGCCTGACAGCAGGGAGACTGGTATTATCAAGCTGTTAATACCAGTGAAACAAAGTGAGGTAGAGCACGACCAGTTCACAACTGTCAGAAGAGAGATGTTCTGTGCCCCACGTCATCTTTTTCTCTCCCTGCTTCTGTGTGCTTTTCTACTGCTTACTTTGTGGTACTTGGAGTGCTTATTCCATGTCTCTTTGTAAATAAGGATAGCTTTTGGTGAGGAATTATGTTTTACTGGTAGTGAGTTGGACGGCCTTGTAGAGGCATCAGGTAAGTAAGGTCCAGAGCTCATAGGAAGGAGGAGGCAAGGTCCTGCAGCCAGGTGCAAGAGCTGAGAGAAGGAATTAGGGAGATGTGCAAGGTCAAGAGGGAAGATGAGGAGGCAAGATTTCCCTTTTTGATTTTAGATATAGTACAAGATTCTAGATTCTCCCATCCAAATCCTTTACTTCACTGTCACATAAGAAGTTATTTTTGTAGAAAGTTGATGCAAAGGGTACTTAAAACTACTGGAATTATGCGTACAAAAATCTTCAGTTAACTAACACCAAATCATACAGGCTGTATTCAGTTCTGAAGTAAATTTTCCCCTGGCTTCAGTTTTTCTGGCAAGTTTTCAAGAATAAGTAGAAATCTTATCCAAGTGTCAGATTTGGTCAGTAGCCAATATTTTATAGAAATACACATGTAGAGAATAGGAAAAAGAGACTAGCCTGAAAAAGGCACAGCTGGAAGTTGCATTTCTAAAAAGTCCCTGTAGTGAAAGGCAAAAGGGTCTTGAATGTGATGTTTTCTTGTTTGGAAATATGAAAGCTTTGCATGTGCATGCTTCTTGCAGTTTTCACTTGAGTTTTAAGTGGCAGTCTTTGAAAAGAAAAACAAAGGCTGCAGTCTGTGAGCCTTACATTCCCAGGGTGTGTCCTTTTATCTTCACAGGGTTGTTTTGTACCATCATGCCGGCTCTTTTACCTTTTCCTGCCCTTTTAACAGCTACTCTAAATTATAGTTTGTTTACACTCAGCTAACAAGCAATTTTAATGTCTTCTTGTTCAATAAGCACACTTATTTGCAGCACATTACTAGATTTTTTTACATGAACAACAGTTCCCTCCTGAGATTTACACAGTGCTATCACTCTGGTGTTCATAATAATTTATTTATTTCAACCAGACTTTTGGGAGATGAGGTGCTATTATCTCCACTTTACAGATGTAAAACTAAGGCATGTAGAAACAAGAATCAAAAGGATCTGCTAATTCTAGGAGTGCAGCTTGGCAGTCAATACTGGGTTGTTTCTTCTGAGTATCTGGTATAATAGCACTGTATCATATAATAGCACCAGATATATTATAGTACAGTCAAAGCACTCTTTCCATTGATTTCAGTTACTCCTATCATGCATTGAGAACACATTTGGTGATCACTTACAGAAACTTTGCTTTGAGTGACTTGCACACTGTATAAAGACTCTTTTAAGTCAGTAATCTAATTAATCCCTAAGCATTTAATTCTTTAGGGCAGGTTTCAATTGCCTTATTCAAGAAATCATATTTTTAGTTTCTACTAGCTTGTAATTCTTCTAATGTAGCAAATATTTCTGTTTGTGGCAAAGAAGATAAAAAAATTCTGAAGTGGGAGACGCTAAACATTACAAGAAAGCTTTATGAAACAACAACCCAGGCATCATTAAAGGGGTTATTTTTTCATGGCTGACTGCAAGCATTTTAAATAGAAAATCTGATCTGAGGAGTCTTGTGAGGTCCTGAAGGCATTTCTGGGAATATCAGACTGAATTCTGACACGTTCAGTCTGACTCACTGAAATGAAGGATAGTGACAATCCTAGTGGCTGGACTCGGAAGTGCCAGAGTTACACTTCAGGTGAATTTTCACTGTAACTCCACATTAAGCACATACCTGCACTTCTGCCTTCTGCAGCAAAAAAAAAAAAGAAAAGTCTAAAAAGTATTCTAGAAAAATTCTAGCACAGACCAGCTCCAAACTATGCAGGGATCCTGTGGAACAATTTATCTGAAGTTCTTCTCTCTCAGTCCTCATTGTCCTCTTTCATTCCCACTTGAAATTCTCATTTTCTCTGCTTATAAAGGTGCTTCTAGGTATTACAATGACTTTTACTTTAGTTAAGTTTTTGGGTACCAAATTTTATCATCTTGCCTGCTACCTGTAGGCTCTCTCATGACAACTGTTTGTTGTTGATGAAAGTGATGTTGGTGGTTGTTTGGAAGGAACTGCCTGTAGATTTTATTTCTATTTGGCTTCTCTTTAATTGGTTTTCTGCATGCGTACACAAACTATAAACATCTATTTATTTCAAGCAATCACAAACAGAATGGGAGGAAATGTTTCTATCCAAAACTTAATCCACAAAGGATGCTTGGGTCAAACAGTTATTTTTTTCTGGCTATTTATAGTGACTAAACGTTATATGAATGTGTCTTACAGGAGCTGTTTATAGACTAATGGTTGAATCCAGTCCTGATGGAAATATATGGAACTCTGCTGGCCACATTCAGTTATAACAGGTCTGGAACTGGGCCATTCAATTCAGTAGATTAGCACAGGATGTAAATTGGTGTTGAACTTGATTCACTGTGGTTATTAGGTGTGTGAATATGAAGAAAATGGTGTCTTGTGGAAAAAATATTAACAGCTAAAAATCAAAAGCAGTATTTCCGTTGGGCATTTCTTCAGGAGGTGTTCTATGAAGTGTTTAAAATATGCAATTAATCTCTGGATAGAGCACATGCACTCTTTTTTTATCAGGGTTTTGAATGTTTGTGAAAATAAGATACTTTCAGCTCTTTACAAGACGCTAAAAGTTCTGTCTGCTTTTAAGGTTTGTGTTGTTCTCTTCCTGGGAGTTTGAAGGAGGGTAGACTTCTGATTTTACTATGTAGATGACATGGACCAGCCCTGTCTGTGATATATATCGTGGATCCAGATTATGCTACTTCAGCACCTTATTATAATATGTAACAGAACAGTTTTGTCAAACACAAGGTGTATATGCCATAAATGTATTTATATGTACATGCTTTTCTTAAGACCTGAAGCCCCATTTCTTCAGTCTATCTAAATCACAGAACAGTCTTTCATTTATTCTGTCTACAAGCTTATGCACCTGTAGGGAATTGGATTGATAATTGACTAAGATGGAGTATTTTGTGGGAAACGGTAGAAATGTTGGAAGCAAATGACTGCATAACTTTTATTGTTGCTTTCATTTGACCAACAATAAAAGGATATTTAAGTATATGCCTATATAGTCAGTTCTCTGCAACTAGGCTCAGAATCTCTCCAATAATATCCAAAAATTTTCTTTTCAATGATTACTGCACCATTTTTAATGAAAGTGCATAGAATATATTTACAGATAAGTAATAATGATTTTTCTTTTCTCATAGTTTTAAGCAAATTGTCAACAGCTGTGGTGTAAAATTAATTATTTCCTGGCAGTTAACACTCAAGTATCCCATAATAAGATTTGTTTTCTGATGCTTTGGTACTGTAGGATTAAAGCTCTAAATCTCAATGAAAAGCTTATGTCTTCATTTTTAATTGTTGAAGTCAGAAAGGGAGTAAAACTACATAATTGCAAATGAGTTTGGATTTCAATTTAAAGAGAAAGCTATCATCTTAAGTAAGTCCAATAACTCCTGCGAGCCAAGATAATTTTCAAAAGATAATAACTTTGAACAAAAAACTCCCCCAACAAACCAGCCTCAAGTGATACATATTTATAAACAGGAAAATAATTTTCATTTGAAGAGTAGTCTCTAGAGATTGCTGCACTTCCATAGTAAAACAATTCTCAGCTTGAATCCAGTCCAGTGTCATAGCTTTCCACTGTCCTACCACTGTACCCTGATCAGTTAAGATGCTAATTATTTCCCTTTGACTATATCATCTGATTCTGATGATATCAAAGCAAACTGAAGTGACTAAACATACAATTATTGGACACTTGACGTCATCAAGTGGCAGGGTTCACACTTTCCTCCTATTCACTTACAATGCTATTGTTAAAGTACAGTAAAAGTCCTTTTGTACCCTGACTTAAATGCTAACTGTGCAAAGGATAAAAAAACCCTTTGTGTTATGAATGTGGCTTTTTATGCTCCAACTTAACCTTTAGAAAATGAAAAATACAAGGTCAAAAGGTAGTTATGTTAGAAAATATCCACTTGGGTTGCTGTATTGATTTTTTTAAAGGGAAAGCCAATAGCATATAGTTACAAAATGCATTCATTAGCCCTAATTGTATGTTTCTTACATTGATGCTCCTGCAGTCATCCACCCACTGCCCCCTCTTTCTTTTCTGATGGTTACAGTACAACATTTGCTAAAAAGTAAACTACTGCTTTTTTTCCATAACAATGATAAATTTGGTGGTAATAGGAAGTCATATTTATCTTACATTTCTATTGCTTTTCTGAGAAAAATAATAACAGAGAATCAGAACCCTTAATTACTGTTCTTGGACTGTTGAGCACATTCCTTTGAGAAAAAAGCAGCACCTTTGGGCACCAACACACTAGGTCAGATTCTCATTTTATCTTTATACCCATTTAAATAGTGCTGGACGTTATATAGAAAACTTGGGCAGAGAATAGTTTACGTTTTAATTCACCTTTGAAGTCTTTAGATTGACAGAGCAATCTGTAGGTAGACCTACTGACCGGTAAAAAACAAAGAGTAGATGACTAGGGACGCATTTTTGAGCCAATGTAAAATCAGAAATATACAGAAGAATAAGCTATTCATGTTGCAGTTTGTACACTAAAGCATTATAAAAGTTGGAATTATTTTGAACCTGATACAAAGCCTTTGAAATCAATAGATTCTTTTTGATTTTGAAGTGCTTTGGATCAGTAGCAATTTCAGTTTTAAGTCTCATTCAAATCGTGGGATCATCACCAGCCAAACATTTTCCTAGCAATGCAGAAACATTGCTTCAACACTGGTTTGCAGGGGAAAGAAACCACTTACTGAATCACTGAGACCACTTCCTGAACATTTTAATTTTATGGGAAAAAGACAATAGCCATAGGATATTGAAAACAATAGGCTTAGCAGCTTTTTGCTGAGGGAAGTCTCACAATAATGGACTTTGATTTAAATACTGCTATGCAAAAGCAATTTATCTTTCTTTAGGAAATCTAAGAAAACAAGGTAAATGCTACTGATGTTTTTCCCATTGTGCTCATAAGGTCAGATTTATAATGTGAGTGTTCATATCAGATATATAACTGTGAATCTGAAATGTGCTTTTTCTGAATATTGCCTTAAAATATTGAATATTTCCTTGTTTTCTCACCTCCTCCCCCAAAAACCTCCAAAAAACCAAAACGCAAAACTAAAGAACAACCCCAAACCAGACACAAGTTAGTATAGTTAAGAGGCAGAGAAAAGAGGAATAGGGGCTGATTGTTTCTTCTTCTGCAAAAATGATGGGTTGTAAAACTTAAGATACAAAGCGTCAGTATTAAAACAAAGGCAATACATTTCCAAAAAATTTAATTTGTCTGTGAAAATTTTTATCAGCTTTATAATATAAAGCTAAATTTTACCTTGGTTTAGACAGCAATGATATAAATATGTGGAAAAAAAGTCCACCAAGGCCTGTTAAGCGCAGATATTACCTTTAGTTCAGGAAGTCTTTAGTTTAGGAAGTCTTCCCACATATTGCTAGGAGCTGCAAGAATATCCAGGGAAAGTATTGCTGTATAATTGCTCTGTCTTAGTACTCTTCCTTAGGCACTTACTTTCGGCTTTTGCTGCAAACAGGGTACCAGGCTAACTTTGTTTTGATGTGCCATGGCAGTTCTCCTGATATGCCCTGGAAACAGCAAGCATTCCTTATTGATTATTTTCCAGTGAAACTCAGAAATCAATATGTTTGCAATGGGAATAACAATCCACAGAGATACCGTGGTTCTAAATATTATCTGACAACTTTTTTCAAATAAAGTTTCATATTTTGCTGAAGTAAGGTATGAGTGTTTAAATTTGGCATTGTTATTACTGAAGGTAAAGTGGTCCACTATTTGTACTTGGAAGAAAGAACCGCTCATTATAGGAGAGGATCAGATTTGAGACCATCTAAAGAACCCGAAAATGAACAAGTCCATGGGACCAGATGAGATGCACCTCTGAGTCCTGAGGGAACTGTCGGATAAAGTTGCTAAGCCAGTACCCATCGTATTTGAGAAGTCGTGGCAGTCTGGTGAAGTTCCTACAGACTGGAAAAGGGAAAACATAACTATCCTTTTTAGAAAAGTAAAAAAGGAAGGCCTGGGCAGTTACAGGCCGTTCAGTCTCACCTCTGTGCCTGGCAAGATCATGGAGGAGATCCTCCAGGAAACTCTGCTGAGGTGCATTGGGAAATAAGGAGGTGATTGGTGACAGCCAACGTGGCTTCACTAAGGGCAAATCCTACCTGGTAAATTTGGTGGCCTTCTACAATTGGACTCCAGTGCTGGGGATAAGGGAAGGGTAACAACTGCCACCATCTCTCTGCACTTGTGCAAAGCATTCAACACTGTCCCGCATGATATTCTTGTCTCTAAATTGGAGAGATATAGATTTGACAGACAGACTGCTCCGTAAATAAGGAATTGGCTGGATAGTTGCACTCAAAGAGTTGTGGTCAATGACTTGATGACCAAGTGGAGACTGTTGATGAGTGACATTTCTCAGGGTTTGGTATTGGGACTGGTGTTGTGTAATATCTTTGTCGCAGACATGGACAGTGGGATTAAGGGCACTTTCAGGAAGTTTGCCGACTTCAAGCTGTGTGGCATGGTTGACATGCTGGAGGGAAGGGATACCATTCAGAGGGACCTTCACAGGCTTGAGAGGTGGGACTGTGCGAACCTCATGAAGTTCAATAAGGCCAAGTGCAAAGTCCTGCATCTGAGTCAGAGCAATCCCAAGCACACATACAGGGTGTATGAAATATGTGATGCCAGAAATGTATTTTGAGAAATGTTTTTTTTAAAAATCCTAGAAAACAAAGCTTTAGGAATTGTCTTCTGTTAAGTTCATCTGAATTCTTCCACTGAACAGAAGTTTATTTTCCTAGAAATGTTTTATTAAGTAATAGATTTTAATTTCTTTAGTTAATGGCCGGAAGACCAAGGTTTAACATTTTTGTTCTGTTTGGATGGGATTCATAGTGTCTCACTTCAGGCACTTCTGTAAAAGTACAATACTTAGACTGTCTCTTCAGACATTATGGGAAGAGACAGGCACTCCCATGGGTGTTTACTGAATGAAACTAAGCTCTGGATGTAAAGTTGTCTGGATGGAGCAAGTTGCTTTGAAATTGTTGCTTTTAGGTTTTCTTACATTGTTTGTTACAATATCAGAGAATTGGATAATAGTGTGATGCAGGAATGTTTGCTGATAACCGTGTCACTGCATGATCCCGTGGTGGATCAGAGATGGTGGCTATGATATAAAGTCTTTCAAAACACCAGTCCTGAAAGCCCTTGTTTGCAAACCTACTTTATATTTCTACAAGACAAGGAGATAGCATCATATTCATTTGACCTAACTGCCTGTGTAAGTCATGCCTAACTGCCATGTAAGTCATTTTATTCCACCTGTCACTGAAATGCATCATTTCAGTGCTAATCCCTAACGTCTTTTAGAGGATACGGCCACATGATAGACTAAAATAGTTGCACATTTGTACAGAGAGAATCAAAAGAAGATAATAAACATTTTTTCTGTAGCGGTGGAACAGATGTCAGGATCCAATACTGAATCCCCAGGGAAAAAAGTAATCTCTTCTGAAGTAAGTGTGCATCTGCCTGCTGCTTCTCCTTCTATGATGGATAGTTACAGGAAATAAACTGACTCAGCACTGGTACAATGAATCTCACTCCCTTCTCTACTCCTGCTACTTCCTCCTGTTTAGAATTAGTAGATAGATACTCCGATTAAAACCTACTGTCTAGGTACAAACTATAACACTGATTAAATGGATTGTTTTAGCCAAGGGAGATGTAGCTGAATTGCCCATT
This sequence comes from Neomorphus geoffroyi, assembly GCA_033558235.1. Taxonomy (NCBI): domain Eukaryota; kingdom Metazoa; phylum Chordata; class Aves; order Cuculiformes; family Neomorphidae; genus Neomorphus; species Neomorphus geoffroyi. The sequence goes on from JAUMJM010000027.1 coordinate 39,820,329, forward strand.
TTTCATTCAAATGTTCAAGCTGAGAGAAGTAGCTTCCAGCTCTAAATATATTGAATCACCATTAACCCAATGAAGAGGGTAGGAACACCGATACACACTTGTTATTAGATGAGCAGAGTTGCTTGTCTGGTAATATGAACAACTAAATGATGGTGTTTATTTAGATATTTTAAAAATTAATTTGATTCCACATAACAAGGTGTTGATTAAACTTGCAACAGGAATTGGAGATACCCGTGTTAAAGTATTTGCACAGGTCTGGTAGGGGCCCACTGCACAAATGCTATGCATAAATCATTAGTTAAAAAAGAAAAGCCAGAGAGACTCAACAGAAATCAGGCTTGCCAGAGTTATTTCTTGTTCACAGTTGAATAAAAGCCACTTCCCATAGGAATCAGTAATCGAACCCTGTTCATTCCACTCTGTAAAATGCTCACAACATAAATGTAAAGAAAAAGCTTTGAGAACAGAAGACAATGCACATACAATTTAATAGTGCTGAGTCTTGCTATGTGAAATACATTTCATATGGGAAGAAACTGCTTTGAAAACATGATGAAATATCTAAATTTTATATTTGTAGCTCCATTTATTTCATTTAGTGTTCATTTTGGGTTTCTTTAGTACATAACAACTTACAATGTATTAGAAGAGTATTAAAGGGATGTATTTGTGTTTATTAGTCATGAGGTTTTAATGTAACTCTCCAGATTTATAACAGCTTTAAAATGGACTCATAGGGTTTTAAGGGTAAAAGAAATGGTTATGATTATCTAGTTTGACCATAGACCATTTCCCCTGGTGATTCCTCATTGACTCTAATGACTTGTGGCTGAACTACAGTAAATTTTATAGAAAGATAGTAGTAACAGAATATGAATAATTTGCACATTCTGTATTTCATATGATAATCCTTAAGCACCTTGTGTGGTTTTCACATGCCTGAATATTTCCATTTTGCCTGTTACTGAATATTTGAATACACATGGGAGTTCAAGACTTACTTCATAAATCGTTGTTTTATCTGTTTATAGATGTTGCAGTTGCAGAGTAGTAAATTACTTGCTCAAATGGAAAGAAATCTATGACAAAATTAGTAACAAAACCTGTTTATGTGTGTTGATTCTGGTCCTGCCCAGTCACTCTTCTCAAAATACTGCCTCCATTGAAGTGCATTGAAATGAGTGATGTGTTTTCCAACAGTTTTTATGAGATTTGAATGAATGAGAAAACTACCTGAAAGGAAATCTGTCTTAAAATAGCATAATATGAAAAAATCCCCATGCTTTTCTCATATTCAAAGGGATAGCAAAGGAAGCAATGAATGTCATAGCCAAATATAAAAAAAACTAAACTTACTTGTGTTGATAATTGTGTAGCAGCAATTTATCCAGCAGTGTTTGAAATCAAGTAGAGTCGTACACTTCTGGTGTTTTTGCAGTAAAGATATCAAATAAGAGGCCTTAGGAATGAGTGTAGTTTTCTTTGTCAAAGGTAGAGGAAATGAGGAAAATGGAATACTATTTGGCAAGATTTTGGTGGGAAAGCATTTCATTAAAATCATACTGCTCAAATTAATGAAATGCTACTTATAGTGAAGAGAAGATATAACAGTTGTGGAAAGTGGTGTTCTCTTTAGGGATGGAGTTTTAAGAAAGAATCACAGTCATGAGAACATGTTATTGCTTTTTATGTAACTGTGAAGAATTAAAAATTCACGTGGCATCCAAACTAATGAGTGACAATACCATGTTATGCCTGAATATGATTTTATACTCTTCAGTCACTGTTAATTGGTGGGGATTTTTTGTTTTTTGTATGTATCAACCTGAAAAAAATCTTATTGGTATTACTAGTAATATCCAATTCCATCAGTTTCATATTATAGAATCACAGATTGACAGGTTGGAAGGGACCTCAGGGATCCTGTAGTCCAACATTTTAGGTAATATATAGTTTAAATGAGATGGTCCAGAACCCTTTCAAGCTGAGCCTTGAAACTGTCCAGTGTAGAGAACATGGAACATGAATGAATGGACTTGGTTTTATGAATGAAGTTCCGAGTAGTGCAGGCATACTTGAAAGCAAGTGCGATGGCAAATGATTTGGTTTTGGTTTTGACATTGCTTTTAGACTCTTAGGAAGGTTGGAAGTTAATGATAAGTTCTCTTCAAGTCAGGAAGAGAACACTGATATATGCATTGGCATCATGTTGTCCTCTAGCGTCTAGTTTAAAGACAAGGAACCTGCCTCTGCAAGGAACTGTAGAAGTCTTCTTTCCTAAGGTCAGGCCTGTTTTTCTTGACCAAAAAGAAAATGATTGTAGTCTCAAATGCCCGTGTGTTTGTGTGCAAAAGATTTACGGAACAATAAATCTGCCAAAAATATTTTCATTAATTTAGCAGGGAAAACCCTATACAAAATGACCATGACCATTATAGTTAGACAGTAATTCACAACACTGAGGACAGAGAATGCGATTTGCCACTTCACAAATTAATTTGCCATTTCTGCTTCACTAAGAAATCATTACGTGTTGTGATGCAACATATGTAATTCCTTTCTTTTCCACCACGAGCAGTCAAAAGAGAAATTTTGTGAAATAATGCTTTTTGTAGAGCCTCCTGAACTTAGTGCTGTAGATGTAGACTGAGCTCTGAAATGTTTCTTTTATTTATAGCTTGAAGTAGACCCTATTGCAAATTGTATTTCCTTCTGTAGTAATTTTAAATGAATAAATGCAGAGTTCTTGGCACATTTTCCACTGGTATGAAAGGGAAAGAGATGCCTAGTTTAACTGTTTATCACCGTATTACTTTTTGCTCATAATGATTGTCATTTGCTTTCTTTTGACCAGACAGCTAATTAGCTAAACTTTCCATAAATATTTATTGGCATGTAAGTTAGATGTGAAATTCAACTCAATGCAAAAGTAAATCTTAAAACTGTGAATGCTTCAGGTCTTAACTGTAAAGTCAGCAACAGAGCTTAGCACTCAGTGTGTGCTAATCCCACTATGATTGGAAGCTGTAAATTTACATTTCAGCACCACTGGCTCAGTTTGAGTTCAGTTGTGCTGCAGAATGAAGCCGTGTACATCTTACATTACCACTGTATGCTAACTCGTTCTGAAGAACTGATTACCAGATGTAATTTGTACCTCAATGAATAAGAAAGTTCTGTTCTACTGACAAGATAGAAATATCATTTTAGGAAGTATTTATGCAGCTAAATTGAGATACCTTTAATTTTAATATACATTTTAAAAAAATTAATACTATGAATAATTCTTATTTTAATAATGCATATTAATAATTTCATGTTAATAAGACAATTTAAGAACTTGTGACTCCTAATAACATGCTTTTTAAGTGTTAGCTTGAAATTCAGAAGCCCCCCAGGTTACTTGCGTATAACTGAAAATGGATTTGAACCACTGTTTATAGTTGCAAAAAAAATGTCTATTAGATTTATTCCCAAAGTGCTATTTGCATTTTAGTGAAATGATCTGTAACAAATTTAAAAATTCATGCAAGAAAGACAAATCACTTTCTCAAACTAAAAATGCATCACTGGTGATGCATCATTGTCTTTTATACCTTCGTCATCATATCTCATAACGCTAATACGCAAACTTGTGCTCTACTCAAAGTTTAGTAAATTTTATTTTTCAGTGATTTATGGCTGTTGCTCTTCCTTGCACAATTCTACAGAAGAAAGGTCCTGCCTACCTGCAGTGTTGTTTAGATCATGTCTTTAGTAAAAGGAACTAGTTCGTATGTAAATAGGAACTTAAGGCTGAGCTCAGAGAGTGCTGGTCAGCATTTTGAAGTCTCACTGGAGGCCAGTTACTAGCAGTGTGTCCCAGGGGTCAACACTGTGCCCAGTAACACTGAATGTAATCCATAATGGTTTGTGTTGTGAGGCAGAGTGTACCCTCAGCAAGGTTGCCCATGACACCAAACTGGGAGGAGTGGCTGATACAGCAGGTCCAGAGGGACCTCAACAGGCTGGAGAAATTAGCTAACAGGGACATCATGAAGCTCAAGATACAGAAGTGCATAGTCATGAGCCTGGGTAGGAATAACCCCACGCACCAGTACGTGCTGCAGACCAACCCCCTGGAAGACAGTTTTACAGGAAAGGACCTGGGGATCCTGGTGGGCACCAGGTTGGGCATGAGCCAGCGATGTGCCCTTGCGGCAAAGAAGGCTACCGGCATCCTGGGCTGCGTTACAAGGTGTGTTAGCAGGTCGAGGGAGGCGAGTACTCAGCACTGGTGAGCCACTACTTTGTCCAGTTCTGGGCTTCGCAGTACAAGAGAGACATGGACTTGTTGGAGAGACTCTGGCAAAGGACCATTGAGATGGGACTGGAGGAAAAGCTGAGAGAGGAGGGACTGTTAAGCCTAGAGAAAAGGTGTCTTGGGGGGATGTCAGCAGTATATAGAAATATCTGAATGGAAGGTGTAAAGATGGAGCAACGTGCTTTTCAGTGGTGTCCAGTGACAGGATAAGAAACAATGGGCACAAACTGGAGCCCAGGAGGCAGGAGGTTTTGTTTGAATGTGTGAGTGACCAAGCACTGACACAGGTTGCCCAGAGAGGTTTAGAAGCCTCCCTTTTTGGAGATACTCAAGAACTTTCTGGACATGGTCCTGGGCAACTGATTG